>OX383968.1:8417500-9667500 GCA_947532105.1 Athrips mouffetella
ACGAACCCCCCTCCTCCCACCACTTTGTGTCAAGTAGAGAAAGTTGTAAAATTTGATCGACTTTTGCGGGGACTATTTCTCGGGATAGGAGCGAGGTACGAACGTGCGGTCTTCACCTCTCGGCAGGGAATAGGGTCAATATCACCTTTTATGTGACACCAGACCGTCCCCCCCCTCCTACCCCCATCCCCATCCAAACAAAAATCGCTGTGGAAATCCATGGTAAACTGTTGGCGTTGAGTGTTTGTAGTCGGCATCTCGCCTTGGCGAGAATCCGGCAGCCATGTCCTCCCCAATAGGGGATGGAGATCAGTCCACCCATCCCCTCGACCTTGATGCGGAGAATGAGAGAGCGCTTGAGGATATGAGGCGAATGTCGCAGGAAATACCTGGATTCACCCCACGAATGTCGCTTCAGCGCACCCCTCCTCCGACTGCACCGCAGACTGTTGAGCAGCAGCCATTGTCAGACCTGCAGCAGGCAGGTCAAAAGAGGCAACTCTCATCTCCGGAAGAAGCGCAGGATGCACTTCGACCAAGGCTCGAGCAGGACGCTCAGGCAAGTGATGCTGCCCCAACCCTCAGTGGTATCGCCAGTGGATCGCTCGCTCACGGCTAATGCTGCTCCCCCCCTTAGCGGAATTGTTAGTGGAGCGCTCATGACAAAGGTGTCGAAATTCAGGCAGATTCGGAAAGTGTTTTCACCGGCCAACTCCGAACCCCCCCCCCCCCCCCCCCCCCCGAAGAATCGAACCCCCAGCTGCCGGCCTCTCAAGTGCAGACAGATGATTCGCTGGCTGGCTCGTCCAGCTTAGATCTGGTAACACTGGCCACAGGGCACTCCCGGGAGGTGATGCAATGCTTAAAAAGCAAGACCTCAAAACTCAATAAAGAGGATATTGCTAGTACAGCGGTGCATACGGAGCGGCTCGTGGCCATTGTGGCTCAACTAGCATCTAGAGAAGCAGCGGCTAGAGAGAGGGCGTGCATTGCCGAAGCAAAAGTTGAGTCGCTCAGGACGCTGCTGATGCAGGCCCAAACCAGCTCCGCTGCAGCCCAGGTTACTGGACAGCCAGTCACTCAGCCTAGTGTAGTGCCGTCGTATTCGCACATGCTGAAGGTGGGTAGGAATCAGCCGCCGATGACAGCTGTTAAAGGCCACTCAGTGACCTTCTACCCCAAAGACGCAGAGTCCCTTAAATCCGCAGAGACAAAGGCAGAGCTCCAAAAGACGGTTTGGCCGAGCGCTCAAGGCATTCCCATTACGGGAGTACGCAATGTCGGGAACTCTGGGGTGGTTGTAAGAGTGCCAACAGCCGAATCTGCACAAAAGCTCAAGCAAGTGGCTCCACCGACGCTCCGAGCAGTGGACCCCAAGCAGCGTCTCCCACTAATAGCACTCAGCAGTCTGAGAAGTGATCCACCAGCGGACTCCCTAATAGAGGATCTCTTTAAACAAAATTTGCAAGATGCCGAAGGCTGGACAATGGAGAAGATGAAAGCAGAGTGCAAGGTTGCGTTCAAAAAAGGGCGACGCGATGGGGGTCGCACTACCGTCGTACTTGAGTGTTCTGCATCCCTTAGGGACAAGCTGCACAGCAGAGAGCAGCAGCGAGAGACACTCTCGGCCGGCTCTTTATAGGGTGGGACTCAGTTGAGGCCACGGACTATATCCGGGTGACTTGCTGCAGCAAGTGTCAGAACTACGGCCACCCGGTTAAATACTGCAGGGCAAAGGACATGGTCTGCAGTAAGTGTGGCGAAACCGGCCACAAGCATTCAGAATGCGTGTCTGTGACAGCCTGCTGCGCCACATGCAAACAGTTCAAGCACCGTGACGCAAAAACGCACAACACACTGTCACCATCGTGTCCAGCTCGCATACATGCGGAACAGCAGGCTGCCAACATGACTCAATATGGCTAAATCTTATTCGATTGGGCAGTTAAACCTGCAAAATTGCCGGGACGCTATACCGGAGCTGCCCTCTATCGCTATCCAACATAAGCTGGAAATGGTACTTGTCCAGGAGCAGCACTCCACAACGGCAAGCGAGCTTCCAAGTTTGGTCCAACTGGGTGAGGAGTCAAAGTCTGGTATCTACGTTGCTAATAACCGGGTCGTGCTGACAGCACTAAACCATTTAAGCACCACTCATTGTTCAGTGGCCCACGTCACGGCAGGCCAAGATTTTTACGTGGTATCTGCCTATTTTCAATATAGTCACGACATAGCCGTCCATCTTAACCATCTCTCTGGCGTATTGGACCAATTAAGTGGAAAGCCTGTCCTAATATGCGTAGACAGCAATGCCCACTCCCCATTGTGGTTCAGCGACGCTCGACAATATACTGGCAGGGGCTAGAATTTATTCTTTCTCGCGATCTCGCTATCCACAATCGGGAGGGACAGCCGCCTACGTTCAGTGGGCCGAATGGGTCCTCTAACATCGACCTCACACTGACCACCAGGGGCCTCTCAGTTGCGGAGTGGACCGTCTGCGAGGGAGCCAGCCTAAGCGATCACCAGCTTGTAACCTTCCGACTGTCCTGCCAAGGCAGTGCTGCCCCAATACAAGCCCATGAGGTTCCTGTAACCAGATTCAGAGAGCGTGGTGTAAGCTGGGAGCATTTCTGCACGGTGCTGAACTTTCGCATGGGCGACCTGAAGGTAGATGCACCGGTCAACAAGCTGTGTAGCCAATACACAAATATGGTCGTCCACACTGCTCACTCATGTCTCGGTATTCGGAGGAAAAAGGAGTTTGGAGGTTACGAGTGGTGGTCTGCGACACTAGACAGTAAGCGCAAACAGGTTGCTGCTGCACGACGGAGATGGCAGAGCTGTCCAGGAACTCCTGGTGCTCGGGAACAGCGGTTGCTCAAGGAGCTTCGGGCCAAACGCCTCGAATACAAGACGGCCATGAAGGAAGCTGAGCTCAAACACTGTCGGCTAGTGGCCGAATCAGGTAACGACGACCCATGGGGGTCAGCCTATAGGGAGGCATCTGGGCGCAACCGTCCCCCGTCGAATATAATTCACGGCGTCCTGCTCGCGCAGGGTTACACTGCAACCGGTAAAGAGACCATGGCTGGTCTGCTGCGGGCGCTCTGCCCGGACGACGACTGGACGCGAGACACGTCATATCACCACACAGTACGTATCAATGCTCTCTTCACTCCATCGGGGAGAGACTCCCCGCTGCCGAACCTCAAAATGCTCGAGAAAATTATAAAGGACCTGCCCAACACTGCACCTGGACTGGATGGTTTATCACCTAGAATCGTAAAACACGCATTTGAAGTCAGCAGCACAGAGATGACACTAATGTTCAGGCGTTGTGTTGCTGAAGGGGTCTTTCCAGACATCTGGAAGACAGGTCAACTACTAGTCCTGCCCAAGGGGAATGGGAAGCCGTTGTCTGACCCAAAAGCTTATCGCCCCATCACGCTGCTGCCGGTCTTTGGTAAAATACTTGAACGTTTAATAATAGCGTGCGCTGCCTGCCTCCAAAGCGGAATCTCCGAGCGCCAACACGGCTTCACACCGGGTCGCTCCACATCCACGGCTCTTGGGGCCCTTCATGATTTCATCGATCATTCCACGGAAAAGTACGTGCAGCTGATCTTTTTGGACATTTCTGGTGCGTTTGACAACGCCTGGTGGCCCATGATTTTGGTTAAGGTTATCCAGCTTGGCTGCCCTCCGAATATCTACCGTCTGCTTGTGAGCTATTTCACAAACAGACGTGTGGGATTAATTGCTGGAGACCAGGTGTCATGGAAAAGGTCCACTATGGGGTGTCCACAGGGGTCTGTGCTCGGGCCTACACTGTGGAATGTTCTGCTTGACGACATTTTAAGACTGCCGACGCCTACGGGCGTCAACATGATCGCGTACGCCGATGACGAATACGAGTATCAGTCTTACCTTAAAATTTTTGAGAAGGTCATACTCAATCAAATGCTTTCACACTTCAATAGAAATATTCATATTCATTTATTTACCATTTACAGATTGTATAACTAGTTTACAATCCACCTCTATGAGGCACACATGGCATTTATTAACATTATTAAATTAAAATTATTATCATAAATTAAATTATTAAAATTAAATTGAAATTAAATTATTATAAACTTACAATTAATTAATCATTAATCAATTTCATTATTAAATTTGTCACATAGGTATTCGTTGATATTATAGTACGCTTTTTCAATTAATAAATCTTTTAATGTAGTTTTAAATTTGTTCCCTTGAAGGTCTCGTATATACTTAGGCAGATGGTTATATATTTTAATAGCCATGTAGTAGCAACCTTTGCTGTACATGGTAAGGCGCGGAGCGGGGGGCTGTAATTGTTCGTCTCGTCGAATAACTTACTACATGACCATCAATTTGGTTTCACGAAAGGGCGCAGTACAACGGATGCCGGGACTGCACTTTTAAAATACATCTTTTGCGCTTGGGAAAAATCTGAAGATGCTATTGGTATCTTCTGTGATCTATCCAAAGCATTTGATTGCGTAGATCATAGCACATTGTTGCTAAAACTTGAACATTACGGTGTTAAGAATAAATCACTTAAACTACTTAGGTCATATTTGGAAAAAGGGATTCAAAAGGTACAAGTAAACAGGAAGAAATCACTGGGATCTGTTGTCATAATTGGCGTACCTCAAGGGTCCATATTAGGGCCATTTTTATTCCTTATTTATATTAATGACCTTCCTTCTGTGGTGAAGAATCTGTCAAAGATTGTGTTATTTGCTGATGATACTTCATTAATATTCAATGTAAGTAGGAAATCACAAAATTATAACGAAGTCAATGATGCACTTGGACAGATTCATGCATGGTTTACTGTTAACAATTTAGTCCTAAACACCAAAAAAACTAAATGTATAAAATTTACACTACCAAATGTAAGGTCCACTTCACATAACATAGTATTGAATAATGAACCATTAGATTTTGTAAATAGTACAGTTTTCTTAGGGTTAACACTAGACTCTAAACTTCAATGGGGCCCTCATATAACGGCTCTTTCTGGTCGATTGAGCTCGGCTGCATATGCTGTTAGAAAAATCTGACAACTTACTGATGTAGCTACTGCAAGGCTGGTTTACTTTAGCTACTTCCATAGCATTATGTCTTATGGCATACTGCTTTGGGGCCGGGCAGCTGGTATACATTTAATATTCGTTTTACAAAAGAGGGCTATAAGAGCAATTTGTTGCCTGAAGACTCGTGATTCCCTGAGAGAAATGTTCAAGGAAATCAACATTATGACAGTGCCATGCCAGTATATCTATGAAAATATTATGTATGCTAGAAAGAACATTCATCAATTACCTACAATTTGTGACAGGCATAATTTTAATACTAGAAATAAGCATAAAATTGATCAACCATATACTAGATTAACTAAAGTCAATACATCTTTCGTTGGTCTGTGAATACGATACTACAACAAAGTACCTGACAATATAGTGCAATTACCTGAGAGAAAGTTTAAAGAATGTGTAAAGCAAAGGTTATGTAAAAAAGCTTACTATAGATTGGATGACTATATGAATGACAAAGAGGTATGGTGCTCTGATATTCCAGCGAAACACAAGAAACACATTGTAAAAAGCCGACTCTTAAAGTAGGCCGTGCTGCAGTGGTTTCTTGCCGTTTCTTTTACGCTGCCATAGCACGATCCGAAATGGCGTCGACTCGCTCTATTTGCATTGTATTCTGCATGACATTCAATAAGTATTCTGTAAAGAAACTACATTGAATAAAATTATCTGAATCTGGAAGACAGATGGCAGTGGGTTATCGAAAATCAATTTTGTAGAAAGTGTCTGAAGAAAGGTTCGCAATTATACAGAACCTGTAAAGCTAATTGCGAAGTATCTTTTTGTGATCGCAAATTTAATCATCATACCTTACTTCATTCATCTGCACCCTTAGTGCAAATTAACCATATTTCTTTAGATGTAGACTCTGACTCTAGAGCCTTGCAATCTGTTGCGAACGACGACGACACGTTTAAGCTGCGCACTGAGACTGACGTTGTCGCTCATATTTCTTCTCAGCAGCCCATTAACTGTCCTCGTCCGCTGCTTAAAGTGATTCCGGTAACAGTTAGTGGCTCGCGCGGTTCAGCGAATATTTACGCTCTTTTAGATGACGGTTCAACATCTACTATAATTGATACTAAAGTGTCAAATGAAATTGGCGCTGAAGGCCCGAAGGGTCACCTTAGAATGAACTGTATAGGAGGCTTGTATAAAAACTCTGAAATTGTGTTTGTCGATATTACAATTAAAGGAAAATTTCGTGATAAAACTTTTAAGATTTCAAACGTGCATGCTATGTCCAATTTAGACTTAACTACTTGCCAGTCGGTAGCACCTGCTGATATTTCACAATTCGATTATTTGTCGGACATAGTTGAAGAGTTGTGTTTTCATCAGGCGAAACCGTCTATGATCATCGGAATTGATAACTGGCATTTATTTGAACCTCTTGCCACGCGTCATGGTTCTAAATCTCAACCTGTTGCTACTCTCACTCCGTTGGGATGGGTCCTCCATGGATTCTCTTCTAGCAAAACAAAACTAATTGATTTCGTTAATCACTGTGTTGAAAATAGCGAATCTATGGAAGCACTCATCAAGGAGAATTATAAATCAGATTCAATCGGTATTGAGAAAAAGGATTATCGTACAAAAAATTAGACACGTGCGGTATACAACTCGGCGTCTTCCCGGAGGACGCTTTAAAACTGGTCTTCCTTGGCGAGACAAATTCGGCGTCTTCCCGGAGGACGCTTTAAAACTGGTCTTCTTTGGCGAGACAAATTGGGAGATATTTCTAACAATTTTGAATTAGCTTTGTCGCGTTTTAAGAGCCTAGAACGAAAATTTCAAAAAGATCCTGAGTATGCGGAAGCTTATCGCCAAAACATGCAGGCCACTTTTGACAAAGTTCACGCGGAGATTTATACTAAACCCCTCAAAGGGTTAACTTGCTATATGCCACATTTTGGCATTTTGCAAAATTTTGTCGCAATTTTAATGCGTTTTCGAGAGCGTCGCGTCTTGTAGCGTTGAATGCGGATCATATCAGAAAAAAGTTTCCTCAAATTAAAATTCGAGAATGCGATCGCGGTACGCAGCGTTTCTTGTAGCGTAGCGATCCTTTCATCACCTATTCTAGTATGTAGAATGTTGTCCATGATTGTTGGTGCCACATCTAGTTCATGCACAGCACTATATTTAAAAAACAAAAACGCACTACAGCATAGCGATCAGTATACTGATGCTGCAGACGCCATTGTAGATAGTCATTACATGGATGTTTATCTCGGAAGTATAGACGACGATGATGAAGCTGCTCGCCTGGCAGCCTATATAGTCAAAGTTCATTGTTTGGCTAGCTTCGAAATGAGGTCATGGGTATCCAACAAGCCCGAAGCCTTGTCTTCGCTTCCACCAGAGCTTTGTAGTCTCACAACTTCTCATGTAGGTTTGGGTCCATCATCGACATCTCCGAATCCATTTTCACCAAGTTGTGTCAAAATTTTTGGTTTATCTTAGAACATAGTCGAGGATAACTTATATTTTCGTACCGGTTTAACAGAACGATTTTCATCTACTTTAACAAACAGATCTGCTCTGTCACCTTTGATGCGTGTGTACGATTCTTTAGGTTTCCTTGCCTCAATCATTGTACAAGGTCGAATTATGTTCCAAGAACTTTGGAGAACAAATGTCCAATGGGATGAGACTATTTTTCCCGACATGTTGGCTAGTTGGCTCTCCTGGTTTCAAAGACTTTCTAAAGGGAATCGCAGGGATTTCTACCAGGGAATTGCGTGGCCTGACAAACCTGACTTGGAGCTACAAGTTTTTGCTGACGTGAGTGAGCATGCTTGTGCTTGCGTCGCTTTCTGGAGTTTGAGTTTCGGCAGTGACAAGGTTAAGCTCATTTTAATCGGTGGCAAAGCTCCTTTGAAACATATGCCTATGCCTAGACTTGAACTTCAATGATCCCTGATAGCAGTTAGATTCGCCAATTTTAGTATTCGAGTTCATGAATTCATTCCGAGTCGAATCGCCTTCTGGTCTGATTCAATCAGTTGACAGACAGTTATCAGATGGTTGCGTATTGATGCTCGAACTTTTAACCCATTTGTTTCTCACAGGGTCGGTGAGATCACAGAAATTTCTGAGGTTACAAATTGGCACTACGTTCCGTTGTCTGATAATGTCGCTGATGATGCTACGCGTTTTAGTGCATCTTCATTTAATCCATCTGCTCGTTGGTTCACCGGACCCTCATTTTTGTTGGAACCACCTCATCGCTGGCCAAGTTAACCTTCGAGAGAAGTCCCATTACCTCGGGAAGAGATAAAACGTAGCACTCTTTCGGAGTTAGTAATTCAAATCACCGATCAACCGCATGAACTGCCTTCACCGACTGTTGCGGACCACTCAAGGTTCTCAGAGTGGTTACGTTTGGTCCGTTCTACGGCTTGCGTCCGACAATTTGTAGAAATATTTCGGGCTCATGTTAAGTTGAAGCGTCAAAATTCTAAATTAAACGTCAAGATGATCTTTCAAGAACGAAGAACTTCCTACTTTTGACTGCGGATCTTATCGACGCAACTGAAAAAAGACTGCTGAACAAATCTCAGTTTCAAAGTTTTACTTACGAATCCATTGAAAATAAGCATATCAGACTCGAAACTAAAAAACCTAGAAGTTCACCTGGATTCCGACAACCTGCTTCGCCTCATCAGGGAATTCTTACGACTAAAGTTAACTCAATCGTTCTAGACGGTCGACATCGTATTATACAGCTGTTTATCGAATATTTGTACAGAAAAGCCGGATATGCAAACAATAAAGTAATCAACTCTGCGGCATCTCAACATAATTAATCTGCATTCATCCGATAAGCAGGTTTCAAAATCATACTTTTTTTTTGGCGGATAAGAAAGCTCTACCTTTATCACCAATCGCTGGAAATCTTCCTGAAGAAAAGCTTATATGTATATTGGCGCTGACTACTTTGGCCCAGTTACTGCTAGAATCGGAAGAAGAATTGAAAAGCGGTACATCACACTGTTTACCTCTATGACCGAGCTGTACATTTGGAGATTGTTGGATAACTACAGATTCAGCAATAATGTTCTTAAATTAGCAAGACTTGGTTGTCCCGCAATTATATGACAATGAAACCACATTTGTAGATGCTATGAATAAACGAATCAAACCATTTTTCCCGCCAATTTTAAATTAATTCCTCTGGCGTTACCTTCTATGAGAGAAGCCTGAGAGAGGCTCGTCAGGTCTGAGACGAATGCTTTATCTGTAACGATACGTAAGCGGTGACCAGGAAAGAGACTTTTCATAAATTATTTTTTGGAAGTCGATATCATAATGAATTCTCGGCATCTTACCTACGTGTCTGTAGAACCACTAACGCCATTTCATTTATTGATTGGGCCGGCAACCAACGAACAGCCGCAATAAGAAACTGAGTTACAGGAACGGACTCAGTGCCCACTGTCGCCACTTAAATTGGTGCTTCACACCGCGGGGTGCCATGTTGGCGACACCTCTTTTTAATATACTTTTTATTAGGTTTTTTAGCGTTCTTGAGGGGCCACGGGGGTGCGGGCGCTTTGTACCACTTGACGACACCGTGAAATTCGATAGCGGCGCGCGCTTGACACTTGAGACAGATTATCGCTTATACTGGGTTAGTCATAACATTTGAAGGGAATAACTGTTTGTTTTTTGTTTACTGATGATGTCAGCGATACCAGAAACTAGAAGCCGTGTTACTCAGACGGATAGTTTAGTTTTTATAAGAGCTTTGTTTCTAGGAATTGGAAAAAATATGACTTTTCTTGAAAAATATATCTATGAAATAAAACCTGGAATATATCTATGTGTTTTCTTTACATTATTAGGGATGTTGTGAAATTTCCTATACATAAACTACAAAAAATACGTAAGCTATCATATAAAATAAACCAGATATTTGAATTTGAAAATTCCAATAAATTGCGCGACAATCAAGACTTGCGCGCAAAACTTCTAATTTTTGCAAACCTATTTATGAAGTAGATTGTGGATGTATCTGATTGTTTTTTTATGTATAGCTTAGGTAATTCATTCAATAATGATGAAACAGCAGTAAAATAGCAATAACTAATGATAAAGTAACTCAGAAATGCAAAAATAACAGACCAAACGCGCCATTCTGTCGGCTCGCCGTGGCCGTTGCAATTTTCATTTCATCTTTTTACTAAATTATTGAAAGACAGATCGATACAATAGTACATAATTTTACGTAAAATTGAATCATAAACAAGTACTTACCTGATTTTCCACGTTACTTATCACAAAAACAACAAAACACCCTTTTACAATGACGACGTCTCTGCGAGAGAACGGTAGGACGCTAACTGAACTTCAAACCGCCAAAATTATTATTTTTTCAATGCAACTATGCGGTTTCCTCGTTCTGATTGGTTAGATTATTTTATCCTGAACGTATCAATATCAAATTCAAGCGACTTTGATTGGTATTCTCAGCCCATAGGTCAAAAAATTCCGTGCTTTACCAAGAACGCAACTGCTGTGTTACGGGCTGATGTGGAATCGTAAAGTCGGTACGCAGTTCCTGCGTTTGGGGCATCTCAAAGGATAATATTTTTCTATTTTTGATATATTTCATTGTTTTTTTTACCTTTTTGACGCTTTCTGCTTTAGCTTTTTGTTACGACTACTTGAATAAATATTAGTTGTAAAGTTGTTTCAGTCAAAGTAGTGGCTAGGGTTCTCTTAACGAGGCCCTGGCATTAATAGTATTTTTACCTAGTGGTACGGAACCCTTGGTGCAGGAGTCCGACTCACACTTGGCATGGTGAAAATGTGTGATCTGCTTGGGATCAGGCACATGCCATGCTTTGCCCATACTTTACATTTAGCCCTTGACGATGCTTTAAACTGTTAGAAGTAGAAGAAATAGTGGACAAGTTTTTCAAAAAATTGTCGGTTGAACGGCGTGCTCTGAAATTGAAACAAAAGGAAAGAAATCCTGACTCTGTTCCACTGAAACTAATTCAACACGTGAAAACTCGTTGGAATCATACATTTCATAATAATATGTTGGCACTAATACTGCGGTTATCAGATGAACTGGCACTCGTGTCAGACTCCAGATTTCCTTTCTCCTAGTGAAGAAAAAGTAGCCAAAGAAGTGGTAAATATTTTAGAAATATTTGAGGAGTCTACTAAAATTGTGAGCGAGGACCAATATTCAAACAGTTCCTTTGTGATTTCGGTAATTTGTGGATTATATGCAAATTTCAATTGAATAAACGTCTCTTGACGTATGATATGATTCCGTCATGGCTGAGTAGTTAAAACTTGTATAAATAAGCAATTTAAGAAATGCAAGAAACAAAAACGCTACTTGCTAGATACATTATGCCTTTGAAACTGAACAACTTTTGGTCTACGACGTAAATTCACAAAACAAAATTTTGCTTATGCATACAAATCGACCAGCTGACCGAGCCAATTTGTATGAAAAAGCAAAATTGTTCTTTTGGAATTTCCAAAAGTCGTAGAACAAAAGTTGTTCAGTTTCATGTCCAGAGCTACCACCCGAGAGGTTTTGCGTTATTTACCTAACACCCTGTATAAATCAGGCTGAAAATGACGGATCAATTTCTTGGAAGATGTACATCCTTAAAGACCATGAGTACCTATACTGATAATAAAGGAATTACAAAGAAAACAAAAAAGATGGTGACAGAAGATAAGAAGGGCACAGAGAAAGAATTGATACAATTATTTAATTCCAATATGAAAAGTTCAAGATATTACATTTTCCATCAGTACCAGCAATAAAAAACATACATAACAAACCTGGAATCAAATGAAATTGCCATACACATGGAATTTTCTGAAAACTGGGTATGCAAACTTAATTAAGAAGTGCAGGCCATGCATTTTGGATCTTTAGAAGTATAAATTACTTTACACACAGGTGTTTTTTATCTCAAACATACGGAAAAACCAGTCTCATTATGTTCAATTTCACCCAATAACTCACACAATCCTGAGGCGATCTGGGCTCAGCTCGACTGTGTTATAAAGTACATAAAACTTTATTATCCAGAAGTAGATACCATCTATTTCAAGAAAAGCATTCATCTAGGGGCTCGTGCTGAGCGAGCTGGAATGGTACTCTTAAGCTTTTAAGTTCTTGAATGCCTTACGATACCATTTTCTTGCTTCTGAGCAAGACTCAAAAGCAATATCGCCTTAAAATAAATTGAAGGAAAAACTCAACTCATTGTTTAAAACGATAAGGGTACCTACTGTTTCCGTGTAAACAGAAACCCTTCCTTTATGGAATTATTATTATTATTCGTTTAAGATGAGAAAAGATAAAAAAACCAGTCACCTATTATAAATTTGAATTACATGGTGTAAGTAGTAACGAAAAGTTTGTTACGGAAAATAAGGAAAACAATAAAGCTAGATTGTTTACACGAAACAATTGAGATATATATGGTGAATGGATATACTATTTGGTGAAGCTGTAAAATATGCAAGGCCAGAATAAAGATAAACCCTTACAGGTTTTTTTAGAGGTGTGATTAAAAACTACCTATGTTTTCTGTAAATTGTTTTGAACAATAAATTAAAAAAAATAATAATAATAATATGAATATGCTTTAAATTTTAGAAAAAAAAAAGTGAAAATCACTTAATGAGGAAAAGGAGTTGTCTACAAGTCAACTACCAGAAAGAGATTAATATGATTCCAGCACTGACACCTGGGATGGCGACTTAGAGATATAAACCAGGATTGAAATAGCTAGGAGTGGAACATGAATAAGGTCCTATGTAACATAAACTTAAAGATCCCCTTGCGCACTCGTTTTCTGCACTGCTATATCTGGCCTATCCTTCTATACGGATGTGAGGCTTGGACAATAAAAACACTTTACAACCGAAGATTGTTCACGACAAAGGCGGGATTAAGAAGGCTTAAAAATACAGCAACACCAAGAATTAAGGTAATGGAAAGAAAAACTGTTGAAATCAGTAGAAAAAATTGGCTTCTGTACACAGGGTGTAAGGGGCCCCGAATACTGATAGGGCATGATCTGATCAGGCAAAGAAACTAAACAACTTTCTCCTGGAAACATATGTCAACATGAAACGAAAAAAGTTCGGTCTCTCCATACAAAAAGTCCGTTCAAGTTTACAATTTTGAATTTTTTTTTTCGTTTCCTGACATATAATATGTTTCAAGGGAAAAGTTGTTCAGTTTCGTTGACTTTTAGTATTTGGGACGCTGCGCCTCTAAAAATTCAGAATTAGAAGAGGCTCTTAGAGCAACTCCAGAACTTGCTGAAATATTTAGATTACAAATAATAAACAACACCCGCAAAATAACATCTACAAAGAAAAAATTAATAAAAAGCTTTCAGTGTACGCACTTTCTATAAGAAATTTTGCAATGTCATTGAATTTTTACTCACCTGCTGGGTATAAAATCGTTCGAAGAAAGTTTAATTACTGTCTGCCACACCCTAGAACTTTGACAAAATGGTAAATTAGTTCTTCGCAACTTTCTACTTGATATTTTGACCAAAATTTGTTCTTCCGTTAAGTGACAGTTATTAATTGATTTCTTGTTGTAGGTATTCTTCCATAGATGGAGAACCAGGATTCACAAAGGAATCTTTTGATTGGTTAGAATTTAAAAGAAGTACCATGGCAGAAAACATTATGTTTGACGAAATGAATATTCGACAAGCCAGTCTATGGAAAGGAGGGCGCTATGTGGGCCCCGTCGACATGGGACTTGGAAATGTTAACAAGGAAAGAATGGCCAGTAAAGCTTTTGTCTTAATGCTTGTGTGTCTAAAAGAGAATTGGAAGATCCCATTAGGATATTTTCTAGTCGACAATATGTCTAGCGAAGAAATAGCTTCTACTCTTAGCATTTTCCTTGAAAAATTACACTTAGTCGGTGTGATTATGAATGCTTCAGTGTGTGATGGATGCCCATTAAACATAAGAGCTCTCAATTTATTGAGCGCAAATATCAGTTACATTGAAAATTTAAAGACAACATTTCCACATCCTGCCGCTAGTCAGACGTAGCAGTATTTCTTGACGCCTGCCATATGATAAAATTGATGCGAATTGTTTTTGAGAAAAAAAAGGTGTTGTTTAATGTTCAGGGTCTAATAATACGTTGGAATTACTTAACCCGATTACTTAGATTACAAACAGATAAAAAATTACATTTGGGAAGTAAACTTACACCACGTCATATATTTTTGAAAAATCTAAAAGGTTCGCAAAAGTGTCGCAAACGCTATAAAGTTTTGTGACCAAAAATAGAAGAATTCATATTTTAAAAACAGCGCCGCAACTGTAGAATTCATAGCTATATTTACCCATTAATGCCCAGTGTGTCCATGTGGACACAACAATACAGGCAAAACTGTTTCGTGATAATGGCAACACTCAATATATTTTTTGAGATTGCAATACTTTATTGCTGCTGTCAAAGGTCTCATCTGACAGTGTGTCTGTCGGCGTTTGAGTTATTTTTGATATTCGTTGTTTTATTTGTGAATAAATTCGGATTTTCGTGCAAAAATGGATGAAAATAACAAGTAAGTAAAAAATAAGAAAAAATGTACAGTCATCTAGTTTATTTTTATGTTCACATGTGCTTTATAGTCTTATCCATAGATATCTGGGATGATTTTATGCGTAATTACTTATACCTTTGATTTTGAGCGCTTGAGGTTATGTGTTCATATGGACACGCTAAGCACTTAGCATGGCTTTTTATGATTTTCTTTGATTTTGTTATCAGGTACGTGGATGCGGGTGTGTTCAGGAATACGCGTACATTGCATGATGTTTTGAATATATTAGAATGTGATGATGATGAAGCTGAAGACTTACCGGTGCCAGAGTCAATTTTTATCGCACCACCTGAGCCTTCAGTACTGACTGATGAAGATTCTGGGGATGAAGACACCGCCGGCCGGGTAGATAATCTGAGCTCTAGACAATTGTTGGCTGAAGCCGAAATTCGTTATCAAAACCCGACTTATAACAGGGAACCAAATTTTGATGGTCTTGTTGGTAAAAAGAAGCGCACTTGGATACATGGGGATTTAGAGCCATTTTTGGGATCATTCCCAGAGTTTGAATTCGATGCTTTGCAAACAATGTCAGCCGTTGAGCTGTTTGAGCTTTTTTTAGACGATACTATAGTAAATTTGTTTGTTACTCAAACAAACCAATATGCTTTGTGGAAAAATTGTCCCAACCCAAACATTACGGCTGAAGAAATGCGTTGCTTTTTCGCTATTCTTATTTTGAGTGGTTTTCTTATCCTGTTGCTAATAAAAGATTGTATTGGAGTTCTCAAAAAGATACCAGGAATGAGCTTGTCTGTAATTCTATGAGACGAAATAGGTTCGAGGAGATCATGCGGTTTCTTCACTGCGTCGATAACAATAACATGAATGCATCGGACAAAATGTGGAAGCTGAGGCCAGTGATGGACCAAATCAAAGAGAGATTTATGACTTACTACATCCCAGAACAAAATCTATCCTTTGACGAGACCATGGTAAAATATTACGGTAAACATTCCTGTAAACAATTTATTAGAGGAAAACCTATCAGATTTGGTTACAAGTTGTGGAGTTTATGCACAGTAGATGGATATTTGATAACTTTTGAGATCTACCAAGGAAAGTCTTTCAACGGAAATCCTCAGTATGAAAAACATTTTGGCAAAGCAGCTGCACCGCTGCTTACTCTATTAGATGAGTTCGAAGAAGACAAAAAGAACTTACCGTATCATCTATTTTTTGACAATCTCTTCACAAGTTTGAATTTGCTGAACTACCTACGGCAGCAAGGTTATGGAGGAACAGGCACAGTGCGCGAAAATCGTTTACAAAGATGCCCTAAGCTTACCTCCAATAAGCAGATGAAAAAGAAAGAAAGGGGTTATTATGAATCTGCTATATGCAAAGAAGATGGTGTGATAGTTGTCAAATGGATGGACAATTCAGTCGTGTCTATTGCTTCTAATAATCTGGGAGTTCAGCCTGTATCATCTGTCAAACGTTTTTCGCAAAAGGAAAAAGCAAATGTTCAGGTGCCTCGTCCACATCTTTTCGGAGAGTACAATCGTTTTATGGGGGGAGTCGACCGCATGGACGAGAATATAAACATGTACCGTATCCATATAAGAGGCAAAAAATGGTACTGGTCCCTACTCACATGGATGTTAGACGCTTGTGTCCACAACGCTTGGCAGCTTCAAAGAAAAGTAGGCACCAAGATTCCTCAGCTGGACTTCAGGCGAGAGATTGTGCTCCATTACCTTACTAAATACGGTCAAGCCCCCAAAGGGGGTGGAAGGCCTAGCTCATCCAGCTTGGCCAACACATCACGCTTCGATAAAATGGAGCACTTCGTCGTAAAAATAGAGAAGAAGAGACGTTGCGTGGGGCCATTTTGTAAGGCAAAATCTTCAGCAGTTAGAACTGCTTGTATGAAGTGCAATGTTGGCTTGTGTATCATTTGTTTCAAAGATTATCATGAAAACAAGTAAACAGATCATATTTGTTTTATATTCTTTTGTATTTTCCTATAAATTAGGTAAAATAAAAATAAAGTAGTATATTAAGGTTTTTTGCACATTTTGATATTACGTATGCCTAGCGTGTCCATTTCGACACTTGCTATTTTCCAAAAAGTTTTTTCCACACCAAAAAACATGTTTTTCATTTCTTTGGACATATTTTATGTAGTTTATTCACAAATATTGAAAAAAGCAGGGAAAAAAATAATTCGGGCATTACTGGGTTAATGACCATCTTTGAAATTTTATCATTTTCATTTTAACTCCCGAAGTTTCAACCAATCCGGACTGAAGAAATCAACATAAAAATATCAACGTTATGTCGTTTGTACTGTGGTTTTAAATTTTTTTCGTTTTACTAGTAATTTAATAAATTTTCCCCTAAAGTGCATTTAATGCAACCCTTTCCATACAAACTTTCGTAGATTGACTGGACTATAGCGTCTTACATTTGAAATAACAATCCCTTACTTTGGAGTCGTCAGGATTGAGTTATATCATTAGTAGTTCAGTTGAGTTCGTGTGCTGTGCAAGTTTAAGTCATGCCAAAGTCGTCGAAAGAGGTAGAAACGAAGAACCAGAGTGAGCACATGTTATTAAAATAGACAATAAAAGAGTAGTGTAAATATTGTAAAATACGTATAAGTGGAAAAGTTGAACGTATACGAGCACACATGAAAAAAATGTTTAATCAGGGGTCGGTATGTGAATTATCGTCGCCGTGGCCAGGACCAGCTCGATGATTCCGATTCCGATGAAGCTATGATTCAAGAATTTACTGCAAAATCATCACATTCAAAAGAAGCTACCTCTGGAACGTCTTGTTCGGTTTCTTTATCATCAAAGACAGTAGGAAATTGAAGCAAACAGACTTATATGAAAGAATTTATAAATAAACCTTCAGAAGCGCAAAAAGAAGTATTAAAAAGAAAAATTGCGTCATTCTTTAATGCATGTAATATTCCTTTTAACGTGGCAGAGAACAAGGCGTTTATGAATATGGTTGAGATTGAGACCCTTCGTCCTGGATACAAACCACCAAACAGGAAACAGCTTGGTGTAAAACTCTTGGATAAAAATGCTACGATTAGGTACTTTAGTTCAAGATGGATGGTCTAGCATTACAAACGATCCAATCATTGCATCAAGATTAACAACGGGGTCGAAGATCTACCTTGTAGACGCTAAAGACACCGGCTCAAACAAGAAGACATCCACTAACTGTGCATCAGTTGTAGAAAACGTCATTCGAAAGACTGCAGAGCGTTATGATATAAAGGTATTTGCACTTTGTACGGACAACGAAAACAAAATTAAAAAGATGAGAGAGATTCTGAACCAACCAGAACGATTTCCCAAGCTATTGACTTATGACTGTAATGCTCATTACGTTAACTTGTTAGAGAAAGAAGTGTCACCTAACATTGTTGAGTTTTTTTTTTTAGTTTTTCGACAACTGCCCAATGACACAAGTTGGAATTCACTAGAAAATTGTCTTACCACGTTCATATCAAATTATTGAAATTCGCATGGACATCGAATCTAATCGTGATCCGCAAATAAAGTTCGATGTGGGAGTAGCTCGTGTGCTTGACAATGTTGAACTTCATACTCTAGCCATAGTTTCCATGGCGTTGGACACACTCCAAGCTGATAGCACGACAATATCTGATGCAGTTGAAGTAACTATGGCTTGACTTAATGGAAAGTCGTGAACTTGAGCCATGCGAGGTTTAAAGATGCAATGCAACCTTTTCACTTCTTGGAAAATAATGATGGATCCGCGATAGAATGGTCGGTGCCTGAAACCAGATCAAGAGAAAATGGCCGAAGAATGAGTAATGAAGAATTACCCTGAGTTCATGACCGGAGTTTTGGCATTTTCCATCAAGGACACAGATGTATACCCGTCAACCTTATTCCACGAAAGTGGTCTCAAGAATTTTACCCAGTAAATAGTGGAAAATCGTTGGGCCAAAAACGGGAGACAAATAAACTGCCCGACAGTTTTTGCTCATTTTTTCCGCGCTACACACTTGTCCAGCCAGCTCTGCTGCAATAGAAAGACTTTTTCAACATTCGGAATCGTCTGGAGTAAATGGCGGAACAGACTGAGTGTGGAAAAAGCTCAAAAATTTGTCACAGTATACCGTTATCTCCGTGATAAAAAACTGTGCGAGTAGGATAAGTGATTCAATTTTTTTAATTTTAGGTGACGGGACTTTTGCTTTCATGCTATTTTTTAGAACCTTGCAACAGTGACTTTTTTGATATACTTACATAAAATACATCAGTACACACTATGTACGAGTATTTACCTTATTTAATAAATATTTGCACAGTATTAAAATATGCATATTACAAAATCCTATTTAAAGGAAGATTTGATATTATCTTACAGCCTGCGTGGTCTAGTGGTTAGAGGGCTTGACTCTCGATCCGGAGGTTCTGGGTTCGATTACCGGTGGGGACACAGTCAAACAAGAACCCTTTTGTGCGACCTCCCCAGTTTGGTTAGGACATTGCTGGATGAATCACCTGATTGTCCGAAAAGTTAGATGATTCCGTGCTTCGGAAGGCACGTTAAGCCGTTGGCCCCGACTTCTATCTACGGATGCAGTCGTTAATGAGCCATGTCAGAGGCCTTTGGCGGCTCAACAACTCTAGACACCAGGGTTAGTGAGGTCGGTCATCGACTTATTGCAGTGTTTTCTGTGTCTGTCTGTGCATAACTCGTATCGGAGGGGAAGGCGTCAGGATCTACTTGCTCTTCCAAGTTCCAGCACTGATGCGCATAAAAATACACCAGTTTTGCGTGCCATCACGCTTCTTAATTCTGCAATCAATTATGAACCACAATGTGATTTATTCCATAGTAACATAAATTATTTGATGAATGCGTGTACAAAATGTTTTGAAATATTGATGCCTGTGAGCACAATTAGTAATTGATTTATAACGAGTTTATTGTAAAGCTTTGGATTTTCTGTTATGTTACAATTGTATATAAAATAAATAAATAAATTTGCAACCCACACAATATGATGATGACAGTGTTATAAAAACCTAAACAATTTTTCTGAAAACCCCACATTTGTCAAAAACCCGCGGGTTTTTTCAAGTGAGTTTTACCCAATGTAATCCAGTGGGTTTTTTGGGTCGTGCCAACCCTGAAGAAAACACAGCTCCAGAAACGAACAATGAAAGAGAACCAAATTGAAAAAGCTGAAGCTGATAAGAAGTATCATCAAAGAAAGTTGTGAAATACAGTGATACATAAAAATAATTCCATTATTGTGAATTAAAAAAATAAAACTTCATACCCAACAGAGGAAATATAATAGACTAAACCCCAGAATGAGAAAGCAGGAAAAGCACTTACACCTAGAAGCAAAATTGATTGAGAACTGGTTACAAAGCCTTGTTTGGGAAAGTTTTACAGATCTAAATTGAAGATAATATTTCAACTCTTCAAGAAAAATAAATTAAAAAAACTTTGGCGATTAGGAAACAGCAGCGCTATAACATACATTTTATCCTGGCTCTGACAAAAAAGGTAAAGCCAAAAAGGTCTGATCCATTCAAATAATTCAGAGACTTTATGAAGATGCCAGCAATAGTTGCAGCAAGGTAAATGGAGTGTATTACTTGCAATAGCAGAAACTTTATTTGTTGTACTCCCCTTAAATATGTACACAAGAAGTTTTTTCTAATGAATACCTTCACAGTTGGATTTTGTCAGCAGGGCCCATTTTGGGCCGTACCTCCTAAACTTAAGGATTGTGTTGATCATGCTTGTGTTGTACATAAAAATATACACTTTAAACTACTTGCTTTAAAAAATGCAAATTCTTAGATTCTACAATTATCAAACACTGCTGGTGCATCAAGTAACTGGTAACATATGCACTGTGTCTGGAGACCGAGAGTACAAACTTAAACTGTTGATTTTGACCATGAAACTGAACAACTTTTCTGAATTTATATCAAATGACACAGTACCATATCAATTTTAATTAGTTTTAACTCTAATAGGAAAGTAAATACAATCCGTCAAATTTTTGAAGGTTGAATGATGACCCACTGTTCGTATCTAAAAGCTGGTGAAGCTTGAAATACTGTGTTGTGAAAATTGAAATAATGTGACAAAATTGGCCATTAATTTTTAGACATTCAACAAGACAACAAATTAGAAGCTGTTCAAAATTCCAAACCTCAACAGACTGAAAATAACTTCAATTTGATGAACACACCACTTACCAAAACTTTATACTTCACGGAGAACAATGAATTATATCTACAAACTCTATTAATGTATATGAAAGCAAGGCAGATGAACTTTTTTTGGGACTTGATGTCCTCCATAGAGGATTTGATGTCCTCCAAAGATTACTAAACTTTTGCAGATAGAATCTGACTTTGATTTGCTGGTACAAATTTGTTACAAATATTTAACTCAGACTTGTCTACCTATCACTGTTTGCATACTCGGTGTCGGGGAAACATTTCTGATACAGAGCATGATATTCAAAACCAATTGAACCAAATAGTCCAGTTGAAATGTGCTGAAGACAATGCAAATACTATGACCATTCATATATCTCAACTACAGACCATCAATTGGAACGGTTTAGATCTCTTTCATTTACAGAACCCAGGAACAACTGGCGATAAGACGAATAGCACATTTCAAGCCAAAGAACTCTGATAGTAAGGTTCCACATAAAATACCATGTGTCAGTATGCAGCACAAATCTAACGCAACCAATAAAGGCAACACATTTCAATTCAATACTTATAAAATGGGCTTCTGTCAGGCAACACTGACCAACACAAATTATTTGCCCTGCGATATATATAACCTGCGTGCCCGGCTTGGACCTTTGATAAGCAGGCCAGACAGGCCACAAGAATATTTCTATCCATGTTGCAACTTGCAACTGTAGCTAAAACTAATTCCGTGCTAAAACTAAAATAGACGCCAAGAAAACCGCACTCTGATGACAGGCAACCAGGCGAATAGCCGGACAAAGATAAGTTGCTTGGAGGCACGTGGAATAAATCTTTTAAGAAAACGAAGTTGAGAAAAAATCAAATAGCAAACTAACACGATACAGACACAAAACAACGAGAAAGCAATAAAAACGACAAAATACAGTTTGTATTTTGTATTATATAGTCTAAGATTTTGTACAAACCACCATGCAACGAAACGAACGAACGAATGAATGAAATAAATAAATACGAATTCGACGAGTGTCAAAAAATTATTGCCAAACCTTAACAGAAAAAAGGTTGCGCGGATACTTAAAATTCGATATTACTATTCTTCTTTACGAACTTTACAGAAAAAGAAAGTCATTAATATTGTATTGTATTGTTTTATTTGGTAATAATAATTACATGTCATAAAGTTGAAAATAATAATAACAAAATTAACAATTAAATATAACAAAATAGGTACCTATATTACTATACTTAAATAATATGAAATTAGCATTTAAAGGCTAAAAAGTCCTTTATGTTATAAAATGCCTGCTCGATCAACCAGCGCTTTAATTTAATTTTAAATAAATCGTCACTGTTGACCTCCGTTATAGTTTTGGGTATCCGATTGTAAATTGACGGACCCAGCTCATGCGTTACTTTAGACGATTTCGCCAGTCTGTTCAGGCTAGTGATCAAGTTCGTCTTATTACGCGTATTGTATGTGTGGATATCTTCATGTCTCTTATAAAGACTGTGATTTTTTCTCACATACAATGCCGTGTGTAAGATTACTAGTGACGGGAGAGTTAATATTCCTAGTGACCTGAAGTAGGGTTGCGCAGAGGTACGTATCGGCACACGAGCAATTGCGCGCACTGCCCGCTTTTGTGCTCTGAAAGCTCTCTCCCACTCAGCCGCATGGCCCCACATATCCACCCCATACTGTAATGCTGAGTGTACTGTGGCAAAGTAACACTTGCGAACAATATCGGCTGCCACGACGCGAGAAAGTCTCCATAGCGCGAAGCATGCACCGCTTAGTTTGCCACATAGTTTTTCAATATGCGACTCCCACTTCAAGCATCTGTCCAATTCGAAGCCTAGAAATTTTGTAGCTTCAACCTGCTCGATCTTTGTTCCGCAGGCGTGCACTCTCAGTGGTTTCATTTGCCTTCCAGACAGATCAAAGTGTAGGAAGTGTGTCTTGGATAGATTTATTATGAGACCATTCAAATGAAACCACTGTGAGACACAGGTTGCTGTCTCGGTTAGTTTGTCCTCGAGAAGTTTAAGCGATGGTGCGGTCACTATCACTGCCACGTCGTCAGCGTACATGAAGGCGTCCCCACTATAAATTGCGTCTGGGAGATCATTAAGGAGGAGGGAGAACAGGATGTTCGATACAGAATAAAGACTATAGTTCATACATATTCGTCTTATTTTCGTGGCAACGGTAATAAGTACTTACAAAATCTTAGCCCAAACAAAACGTTGCCACATCAATAGGTGGTAATAGAACAGAGGACTTGAATATTTTTTACAGCTAAACGTTTCTTTTTAAAACAAAATTCGTTTAAAAGATGCCAAGCAGCAACTCTGAAACATGAATGAGTGAGTTGTTTGAGCGAGTGACCAAGTATAGTGTTGCTATGTAAAGTATCGATATAATAATTAGTCGATCGATTATCAAGTAACAATTAGTAGTATTAGGTATACGAACGTCAAAGCTAACCTACAGCTTGACCAACTTTTCTGTAGAATGGCCAAAAGCGGAACTACTTGCGTCATTTTGACAACCTCAGAGTAAAAATGTGTAGAGTCCGTCATATACATAGTCGTGTTAAGCGTCTCCTAGTCGACTATGACAAGTCGGTCAAAAAATTAGGTTCTAGGATACGTTTTACAAATAAAAAAAAACTTTCATTCAAAATCGTTTCATCTTAACCTTATAATATGCGAAAGTAAAAATACAGGGTGTTAATTTGATTGCGTGCCATAGCTTAAGGGTTGGTTCAGTAACGATAAAGGGACTCAATAAAGGGACTCAAAAAAATTATTTAAAAAAATCCTACTTAAAAAAATTTTTAACTCCATTGAAACTAAACTAACGCGGCGCTACCAAAAGCGCGTGAAAGAGTTTCAGTTATGTATGTGCCTACCTTAACCACTGATACTCGCGCGCTGGCTCCGTGTTAGTTAAGTTTCAATGGAGTTTAAGATTTTTTTAAATATTTTTTTTGTGTTCCTTTATAGTAACTGAAACACCCCTTAAGCTATGGCTCGCAATTAAATTAACACCCTGTATATCTTTTTAACTGGTGAATTGATCATTAATAATAAGAAAGGAAGCGTAAATGATCCGTAATAGCCAAAAATGCGCGATTTTTAACAGCGTTTTTAGGGTCCCGATACCAAAATGGTAAAAAAAGGAACCCTTATGGTGCGACTTTATCTGTCTGTCTGTCACACCTGTATATCTCAGCAATTACTCATGCTTTAGACTTGAAATTTAGAATAGTTTTAGAACATGGTTGCCCAATTTAACTGCACATGAGAGAATCAACAAAAAGTTATGATTATTAATGTAAAGGGGGCCCAAATAGGGGTGGGGGGCAAAATTTCAAATTGTCATTACTAGGTCGAGTGGGGTATTATATGAAAGGGCTTTTCTTGTTCATTTTAAAATAGATTTTTATATTTTTTTACAACTCTTAGTTTTCAAATTATTAAGAAAAATGTCAAAAAATACCATTCCCTCCCCTTATCTCAGAAGTTTGTGAAAGGAAAAATTAGAATTTTATTACAGGCGATAGAAGTTTATGTAAATATTACAGCAAAAATAAAACGATCTTTCTAAGTTGCAGTTTTTTTTTAAAATGGACTTTATTGCTTCCAAAATACGATAGGCACATCGGAATCCATCGGAATCCGCGCGAGTCCGACTCGCATTGGACCGGTTTTTTCTTGAATGGTAAGTATTCTTACCAGAAAAACTGTAGTAATGAGATTCATTAGTTCCAAGCTATTTATTTCTTAAAGAGAAAGACAAAACTTTTACGTTTTTGGAATTTGAAAAAAATAAATGGTACAGCAGCACTGCACTTACTTTCTCGCAATACTCAAGGAAAAACTATCAACCGCAAACTTAAATTTGTAATGCCATACACATAGTACCCAAATAAATGTTCGAATGAAATATACAGATCAAGTCAGAATTCAAATTGTCAAACATTAAAACAAACAAACATCAAACGATTTCGAGTAAATCACATGTTTAACTTTTGGTAGTACTGGAACACCCTTTATATGAATTTTCAAAGATCAATAGATACTACCGTAGGATACTTGCATGGAGATTTTTTTAATTTCCCAACACATGTTCCTTATGGATTATTGTTCAGTTTAGTCTACTGAGCAAGCCCTTTCAGTTTTTGGTACACTCTGTGTACTAAATTTTATTCAAAAAATCATAAAGAATATCCAGTCAGGTAGACAACCAATCCAGGAGTAATATTATAGAAAATTTTAATAAACTCAATGGAACCAATTTTGGGTAAATCACATATTTACGATTTGGTGGTACAGGAACACCCCTTATTTGAAATTACACAGATCATTTCATACTGGTGCAAGATATCTTACATGGAGATGCTTGGTCATGCAAAGTTTTATCAAGATTCTATGAGCCGTTTTTGAGAAAATTACAATTTATCATTTTCGTTGTATGACAGCTACCCTCAAAATGAGAGCCAGCCAGAAACCACTTAGAACCCTTCGATGGATTTGCATAAAACTCCTAAATTCCAAATATGGTGTCAATCTGACCATTCGTTTAGCCGCTAGGCCAAAACGTGACGGACAGACCGACCGACGGACCGACCGACCGACAGACGGACATTTTTGGGAGACTTGTTTTTTATGATATATAAGTGATATAGAACCCATTTTTGACAAAATTAAAAAAACTTTTTTTTCACGAATTCAATACCTTTCTCGCTCCGCTCGAAAGTAAAAATGATACATTTTAGTATGGAGGTCCCTCGCAAGAAATGGATACGGTTATGGCTCCCTCCTTAGCATAAAGAGCTGCTACTTAAACCTCCTTGTGTCAGTCAGTGTTGCCTGTGCTGTTCTTGTTTTCCTGCATATTTCCAAGTATTTTATGAGAAAGTCATACCAAAAGCGATCGAAAGTGGTGTGCGAGAAATGATTCTCATAATGAAATCGTAAAAAAAGCTATAAAAACGATATGACAATACCACGTCTTTTGTGCTAGCCACCCTCGATATTTCACTGGGACACTGTGGCGGTGCAACCAGTCGCCGCTACCAACAAAATGTATACAGCTCTATAGAGAGTTACTCACCTGGTGTCCGTTTGGTTGCGCAACCAATTTAGCGGCGCGACCAGCTCGGAAGCTGGTCGCACTACCACTCCCAGTGAAATATAGCCTTTAATACTGTGGCCGCAGGATGTGGCGACTCTGGTGTCTAGTTACGGACACCACGGTGGCGCAACTGGTTGCGCCGCCATGGTGTCCCAGTGAAATATGTATCGGCCTAATAAGGGATCATAGGTTATGGAAAACCACAAAAAAATGTAAAATACAATAGGATCAGTCTGTGTTACCAACTACCTTAGGGTGTTTGCTTAACACTAAAACTTGTAAAATAAAAATAGTTTTAACAAAAACTACACACCTCCTTCAAAGTTTTGCAAGGTTTCTATTAGCACTCGACCGTGCTAGTTCGTGGTTTACAACCAAATGTTTAGTGACCGTCCAACGCCCTTGGTCATGAAAGCAGCTTCCCAAACTAAGGTCAAATAGAGGACGTTGGTTACGTCTCCGTGTAGCTGGCGGTTGGCGACCGCACAGAGAATAAACTGACGTTTCTTGCCTTTCAAAAGAAAGCTGAACGCGTTTTTAGGCGGATCGTGCGGGCCGCTCGCATTTTAGCCATCGCATCTGCTGTCACCCTCGCGCACCTGTCCGCACCGCGCGGATCCGTGCGGCCCTATCGCAGCGCGCGCATCGCATGGGATGGTTTGACCATTTGTATGCATAATGTTAATGTATGTGCATAATGTGCTGTCCTAACGTAATTGTCTTCTTCCTTCTGTTTTCAAATTTATTTTTACCTGCGGAGACCTATAATTGGCTCTTCTGTTTCTTTTTATAAGTTTATTGTAAATTTGTAGTAGCTGTTGGTCTTCCTACAATTAATAAATAAAATAAAAAAATAAAAAATTTATAGGAAATTTCTACCATATTTTGACCGATTATGTTGTTGAAATACCTTGGTCTATTCGTCCAAGCGAAATACATATACAAAATATAGCAGGTTTTAGAATAGTTACACTGACAAAAACCCTAAACTACACATAACAATGTTTTCGTTTTTGTTATTGAAAATACTATGAAACAATTGTATCGTATTCATCTTCGGCATCTGGCAGCACTGAAACAGCGCGCGGAGAGGCGTGCGGCCGCGCGGCGGTCCGCGCGGGCCGCGCGCATAATGCGATCGCATCGCCTGGCGGCGTTCAACATGCGAGAGTGCGATGCGACTAGATGCGCGTTGTTCCATAGATTTTCATACAAAGTATTTAAAATCTGCTTAGCGATCCGCCTAAATGCGCTTGCACCTGAAGGCAACGAAATTGATAATTTTGAGACAAAGAAGATATGAAAAGTCTTCTAAGCAGTGATCGAGTATATTCATATTTTTGAACCGAACTACAAAATACAAGAACTGTCAGTGTCAACTGTCATTTTGTATCACCACATCAAGGAATTTGGAGTTAGCTGTTCTTGCACCACATCGTGTTTTTAATCTATTTCAATCTCAGAGTAAAATACTATAGAGTCCAAAGATTTCGGACCTCCTTGCTTCGCTCGGAATAGATACCTTGCTAATTATTTTACTATGGGATGACATCTGCCAACATGTCCCAATATTTTATGTCAAACTATCAGTGATCACTAGGAAATATTCAAAATAACCCGTCAAATCCATAGAACGACGCCTTCGCTACCTTGTGACGAATTATTTCTTTAATCCTCCTTCTAAGTACCCTTATTTTTCTGTGATAGAGTCCTTAGACTATATAATACTAACGTATAAATAGAGTCCGCCCAAGGAAGTTTTACTACGCTTCACTTCCGTAGCGTGGGTTAAAACCTCCTTGAGTCCGCCATATACATATTCTGTACGAGCTAGTGAAGTGTAAAGCGTCGCACTGTCGCCCATGCTAGTCGGTCAAAAACTCAGTTAAGTTTTACAAAAATCAAGATATCTTTAAAAATCTAATGTTTTAGTACAAACTTTGTTAGCGAAAGTGAAAATATATAGTTTTTTACTTGTGAATTGATCATTAATACAAAGAACGGAAGCGTAAATAATCCTTAATAGCCATTTTATGTGTGATTTTTAAAACCGTTTTTTTCCTGAATGGTAAGTGTTTTCACCAGAAAAACTGTGGTAGTAGCATTTATTAGTTCCATGTTACATATTTCTCAGAGAGAAAGATAAAAATTTAACGTTTTTAGGATTTGAAAAAATCCATACATTTTCGTATGGAGGTCCCTCGCAAGAAAGTGCTACGCTTATTGCTCCCTCCTTAGCAGCAAGAGCTGCTACTTAAAGGGCCCCATACAAAGCCCTGCCTGCAGGGCCCTGCTTGCAGTGCCACTGCCAATCGTACTTTGTGTGGGCATGCAGGGCCGACAAAATGGCCGTTACATCGGCCCTGCAACACCACACACGGTACGATTGGCAGTGGCACTCCAAGCAGGGCCCTGCAGGCAGGGCTTTGTATGGGGCCCTTTAAACCTCCTTGATTTCAATGCTTGTTGTCAACAAGTCGGCGACCGTGTAGTTGAAACGGACAAAACGGTTGCAAACCAAGGTGACCTCTGTCGGGAGCTTGTCGCCGACTGTGTATCAGGCATTTTAGTCAAACATAATTTTAACAATAATACTCTGTATTGACAGCAGAGACAGTAAACAAGGTACAAACCTAACTACACAAAAACCTTACAAAAATAGATCGCAATACTAGTCCTAAGGAGACTTTACTTCAATAATTAGTGGTCCGCACGCTAAGCAACATGGATGTCGTTCAAGTGACAGCTGCTGTCGCAACGGGCATGAATTGGTTATTATTGATCAAAATCGGTTCCTTTTAATTCTTGCTATTTATTTTAAAGTGGGTTTACCTTTTTAAATCCCACTTTTTGTATACTACAATCGTAAGGAAGACGCTTCGTGTTCGAACTTCGAAACGCTTCGAGTCCTTCGACTCGGGCGCAAAAACCAACAACGATCGGAAGTCAACCGAGGCGAGGCGAGGCTGCACGAAGCGAACTGAAGTGCCTCTCTACACTATCCTATTCGATTAACAACATTTTAACATCAAACATCAACTTCGCGAGTAGTGTCATTTCTTCGATTAACATCATTAAACATCAACTTCGCGAGTAGTGTAGTGGGGCATTTTCACAAAAAATTGCACCCCTCACTTTTCGGCTGTCCCACAGTTTTAAAATAAAATTGTGCATTCTTATGAATGTTATATTATGGTTTTGTTCATCTGAGTCTAACAAGATATATTATATTTGTATTTTTAATATAGCTAATTGTTTTAATTATATTTAATTGTTTAAATAACGACAGCTAAACATGTTAATAGCTGTCATTTTGGCCTGTCCCAGTGCGTCTCTGCCTCGATAATGCCGAATTTACCAGAAATATTTCCTACCAACATATTATAGTAAACGATGTGTGCCGATTGTATGAAATTATTTCCGTCACGTAAAGTTAAATTTATAAATTAAACTCTATTGATTCAGGCGTAGAGTTGCTTTTTCCACAAAGGTCAAATTTTGAGCCGTCCGGACATGTCAGTACAGTGACGGCCCAAAGCGTGTTTCATTTTCTACCAGAAAGTTTAATTTATTTAAAATAGCAACATTATCCTTAAACGATCGTCCTCCATTTTGTAAATCAGTCAGTTTGTCAAAGTTCTTGCTGTGAAAAGGTTATATTACTTGTGCCAGCGGATGATCACGTTTTTAAAGTCAGGTTTGAAGCATTTTTTTTCTTACATCTGGTTAAGTCTGAATCTGCATTTATGTTCATTGGATTTGGACGTAATTAATAATCGTTTCTATCAGTTTTAAGTCAGATAAATATCGTTATTTTGGTCAAAATATTTTTTTGTTTTATTTTACGAGTATAAATGTGACGTCAGTTTAGTGACGAATCATGTCGTCACATATATGTCGGACAGTTCAAGTGACCAAACTGACCTATAAGGCTTGGGTTACATTACAGTCAAGGTTAATAAGTCCATACTTCTAGAGATAATATGGCAAACGATCGATTTTCTCGAAAGTGTGTTATATTTTTTGGATATTACTTTGATTTATTATGTAGAATTGGTTACGAGCTATGAATTTATTAGCAAAAAATTTAAAAATGATTATTCGTTTTTGCCGCGCGACTATGAATGAGAATTTGGACTTGATTATATAGTTTGTTATTTTCAGGTAGTAAAAACAAAGTGCACCATGCCACTTACTGGTGCAGAAAGGACAAAAAGATATAGAGAGAGATTAAGACAAATACGTCCAGAAGAATTTGAACGACAAAGAAAAAAAAATCTGGACCAGGTTAAATGTAAAAAAAAGAAAATTTCTGAGCTCACTCCAGAAGAAGCGGAAATAAGAAGGGAAAAATGGAAAGAAGAAAAAAGAATTAGTAGAAAAAAACAAAAGAAAGCTAAGGAACCTGAGGTAGTTGATAATGCCCCACGACCTGAGACAGCACAGCAAGAAAACTTAAAAACATTTTTGACGACTGAAAAATTCATACGAAGACTACGTAAAAAACATAAGTTTCTTGTAAGTAAATGTAGAAACTACACAGGAACCATAGAAGATCTTAAAAGAAAAAATGAAAAATATCGTAAACGATACCAAAGATTGAAACTAAAAACAGATAAACAAATTGAAGACTTAAATTTAACGATCATGAAATTGAAAGCCAGGCAAGAAATTTTGGAACATACTATGAAAAACACGTACCAAAATTGCACCAATACAAAAGAAAAGCAGGTTCTTAAAAATTTGGCTCTAAACTCTGCAAACAAAAGCATGGTGTCAAGAATGCTAGGTCTCAGCTGCAAAGCAAGAATAAAGCGAAAGAAGGTTAGACGTCAAGACATACCAGAAATAACAAAGTTTTACACAAGAGATGACGTGAGTCGTAATACTGCTGGTAAAAAGGAAGTTCGCACAAAAAATAAAGAAAAAGTTCAGATTCGATATTTGCTAGATACGCTAGTGAATACTTTCCGTAAGTACAAAGCTGAAAATGGTCGATTCGGTTTTACTACATTTTATAAACACAAGCCGTTTTATGTATTATCGCCGGGCTTGTCTTCAAGATCTACTTGCTTGTGTATAAAACACAGCAATTTTGGATTTCTCCATGATGCGATGGTAAAATGCGGTTTGATCACTGGTAGTATACAAAATGCTTTAAGCCAAGTATCATGTGACTCGAATAACTATGAGTGCATGTGGAGCAAATGTGATATATGCAAGGACAAGAAAGTGCACTACCACCAAAAAGACGAAGAAGAACTAAGGCAGGAAGTTGAATGGTTTCGTTGGGAGAGACAAGATCATACTTACAAGAAGAAAGACGGACAAGATACGAAAGAAATGACAACAAAAAAAATGGCAAAAGTAACAAAAAAGGGAACTCTCAATGACTTGAAGAATGAGTATGAAAGAGACTTGGTATTATTTAAAAAACACTATTTCAACATGAAGCATCAGCAAACTCAATATCAGAAGGCAGTATCAGAGCTTAAAGAGAATGAAGTGTTGGTAGTTTGTGATTTCTCGGAAAACTATCAAGCCAAACTTGCTGAACAATGCCAGTCTATGTATTATGGGGCATCAAATCTTCAAATATGTCTCCACACGGGAATGGTATTTTGGAAAAACCGATCTCAGTCATTCTGTACGCTGTCAGACAATACTTGCCACCAACCACCAGCGATTTGGGCACACTTGATACCCATTCTGGACATGATAAAGCGTGAATCTCCTGAAATTACGGTAATACACTTCTACTCGGACAGCCCTTCATCACAGTATCGCCAAAAAAACAATTTTTATTTACTGGTTTACTACACAAAACTGTACCAGCTGCAATATACCACTTGGTCATTCTACGAATCCGGCCACGGCAAAAACGTCGCTGATGGGATAGGAGGCAGTATCAAACGAACTCTAGACAGAAAAGTTTGCTGTGGTAACGATGTGGTTGACGCAAGGGATGCGTATGACCTGTTAAAAGAAAGCCTAAAAGTTACTAAAATCTTCCTGATTGACAATGCCGAAGCTGAAAATGTGGCGAAAAATTTACCTGACAAGATACCTGTTCTAAAGGGCACAATGCAATTACACCAAGTAATGACCAGCCTCGACAGAGATTCAAACATAATACAATTTAGAGATGTGGGCTGTTTTTGTGGTGATTTTCGAGGTCTGTGCACTTGCTTTGCACCGAAATTGCATTCCGTAATATCCAATGCGCCTAGTTTGCCTTCAACTTCCAAAAAAGCAACGGAAACCGCCTTGGATAACTTGCCTTTACTTCGGCTTTCAACCTCCAAATCAACAAAAAAGGATACGGGAAGCACTAAGAATAATTTACCCACAATACGACCACCAACCTCCAAATCAATGGTCAGTGTCCCGGGTACTGAAAGTATCGAGGATAATTTGCCCGCATTGCGGCCAGCAACTCCCAAGTCAAAGCAAAGAGCCACAGGGACAGAAAGCCTCAAGAATATTTTAACGGGATGTAATACAGATGACTTTTCCATATCTTGGCCTCCAACTTCAAACAGAGGAACGGGAAGTTTCACTGAAAATTCACCTTTAAAATCTGCGGGAATTGCCATAGAGAGCTCCATAAGAAATGAAGTAACAAAAGATCAAGCTAATGAGTTTCCGCGGCTTGAATTTTCAGAGGAAATTCATAATGTCGATGATAATTTTGACTTGAACACTATTGATGCATCTGATTTGATCTTTCTAGCTAAAGACGCTCAAAACCCACCACCGATTGTCATGACTGAACATTCCAAAGAAAGTGCGGTATTAGATTCTGAGAAAGTTTTACGTGGGAATGCCAGTACTGACATTTTTGATATGAATAAAGATGCTCAAAACCCACCACCGGTCATCATCATTGAACATGTCCTAGAAAATGCGGTATCTGATACTGCGAAACATTTGAGCAGGAGTAGCAGTGATATAAATAAAGATAGTCCAAACCTGCCACTGGTCAACATTATTGATCATAAGCAAGAAACCGCGGTATCTGATACTGAGAAACTTTTACGTGGGAGTGCTAGTGCTGACATGCTTGATAAAAATGCGAACGTATCTGGTCCTTTGGTTTTTGTAGATAAAAAGTGTTTAAATATCCAAGTAAAAAAAGAAAATTCCAGCCAAAAACACAATCACTTTGTAGACCCAAAAAAAGAGGTTATAAAAATACCACAAGACAAAAAAGATTTTCCAAAACTACTTGCCACAGCCACAGCAAAACGTATCCCTAAAAAGCGTTCAATAATAATTCACGAAGATATTACCATCCAGCCGCCGCCGGAGCCTTCTTCTTCTAAGAATAAAATACCGAAGAAGGATAGTTTTGTCAAATATGAAGGCAGAAAAAAATGTAAAAATAATAATCTTGATAAAGTAAAATGCCGTACATGCTGTTCTTCCATATTTGGCGAAAAGGCGAAATGCATTTTATGCAAAAACTGGTTTTGTTCTGAATGCACAGAAGGATCTGCAAACTTTGACTTTATTTGCGAATCTTGTTTGGAAGGTAGGTATAGTTTAAATTAATATTTTATGTCTTCGTCTTTTTTGAAACATTGTTAGGCGCTTTGTTAAATACATTTCGTTTTTTTCAGATTAATTACCAAGATACACAACGAATTTGACTCGAAAATGGTTATATATTCCATGACGTGGATAAAGTACTTAATAGCCAGGACTTGGAGCAGTTTCACACAGATAACGTGAAATGGCCTTGGCTCATTACCCATTTCGTATTAATGGACAAGTGTTTTGGATGTCGACAAGAGATCAACAACTTAACAAGGCTAAAACACTTTACGATGACGATGAGAACTTGTTACAAAACTCTTTTTGCTAGTGTGATTTTTGTAATTTTTTGGTATATGACCACTTTATTGAAGATGAATGTTATATTTGTGAGTAAAGATTAGGTACTTTATAGAATAGATATCTGTGTAGCTACTTAGACGTTACACTATTAAAATAAATTATTAAAGACTGAATACAATGTTCCTGATACATACGAAATAGTATTCTATGTTCTTAAATGTGATACCAATAAAACATTGTTAATTTTACGGGTTCTTAAGTAGATATAGTTTAAGTGTTTTCAATAGTCACGTGTGCTACACACGTAGGATATTGTTATTAAGATTTTTTTAATTGTTTTTCTATATTGTTTCGAGACTGATGTTCCTCAGATGATTCGAGACTAAAGAGACTAAGATTCGAGACTAAAGAGACTAAGATGATTCGAGATAAATACGATGTTCCTCAGATGATTCGAGACTGATATATATAATAAGTATACTACGTTCTAAAATTTGATACCATTAAACATTGTTTTTAACGGGTTGTTAAGTAGATATGATTTACTCATTTTCGATAGTTACATCTACTACACCTACGACATAGTTGTTAAGATATTTTTGTAGTTTTTTTTTAAATATAGGTAACAATAAGTTTCAGACTGCTAAAATCGTTAGTATTGCGAGACTGATTAAGTTTCCTAATATTTTTTATAATCTTATTTTGCTCGTGTATTACCTGAGTTTGATAGTATAACCTCATCTGTGGTTTACCTTGTGAAGGGGGTAGTGATTTAGAATAATGTGATTGTTACCTTACATTTTCTCAGTATTTCAAATGACTGATTTAATTATAAAAAAAATTAAAAGTAGAACTATTCGGAATGTTATTTCGTTAAATTAAATTAATTATTCCATTACAAAGTGGTTGTGATTTGTGCCTATCTTTGACATACATAAGTGTTACTTTTGGAATAGTTTTAATTAGCTAAAATAAAAACAACAATAATTATAACTTTGCCTTTAATTTTATACACCTCCGAATCGCGCACCATGTAGCCTCAGCCTAAGGTTTTTTGACGTGTCAGTATGGTGACGGTCCCAATTTGCATATCGTTTGTTTTAATTTTAGAAATTAAGTTTTTAGATTATGCTTACATTTTATTAATTTAATTATTTTATTAAGCTGGATATTAATTTATGGCTTTCATAGTTTTCTTATCCGTTTGAAAAATTCAGAATAAAAAAGAAAATTATGACTCTAATAGTGTCACATGTCACCAAACGGAAACTTAAACTCAATTGTAAAAGTTTTATTATGAATTATAATTATTTTTTTATGTTTGAATAATAAAATAAAACACATGTAATGAACTAAAAGTAAAAAACAAATGATATAATTTATAGTTAATATCATACAGCCTTTTTAACGTGTCACCAAACTGACCACTGTTTTGCAATATTGTCCACTTAATGTTCGTTTTTACATTAAAATCTTGCTATTTACCTGAAACCAAGTTTAATTTCCGGTAGATAAAACTTTGTACAACATTTTCAAGCCTTCAAGCAGCCTTAAATCACAATTCTTGAAAAATCCCACTATTTTCAAACGGGTGCACTTTTTAGTAAAAATGCCCCCTTCGGAGTGGAATACGACGCAGAAGTCCAAAAATTTGTCGAGGGGGTGAGCGCAGCATGTGGGGGTATGAACTTTTGTAGTATGGAAAAGTTTTAAGAAGATAAGAATATTGAACAGCTTGTTTAAAGCGAATAAAACGTTGTTTTAGTGTAGATTTTAGAAGTACAATTTACAAAGCAAATACGAAAAGATATTGACAAAATCACAAAGGGGTAACTATAGCAACTAAACTACAGATCGTGGTACCAAAGAGACGATGTCCATACAGTCTCTTCACAGGGGGGAGGTGAGCGAATCGTTCATTGGCTCTCCGCCTGTCACCCATGTGCAGAAAATAACCGTGATAGCCCGACTTATCCTGAACGCACTATACATATTACTTAAAACCTTTTTATTTTAATCATACGAGTTTTTTATTATCTATTGGCCCGTGTGGTGCCGGCAAATACTTGAAGCAACGAAAGAATTATGAACTGGAGGATACTAAACAAACAACAGTACTACCAAAAATTTTACATGTGATTTGTTCAAAATCGTTTACGGTTAGTTGGTTTTAATATTTAACAATCCGAATTCTGAATTCATCTGCTTATTTCATTAGAACATTTCTTAGAAAAACCTAAATAAATTTGTATTTCCATACTATGTGTATGGTATTACAAATATAAGTTTGCAGTTGATAGTTTTACTTGTATATCGCGAGAAAGAAAGTGAAGTGCTGCTGTATCATTTACTATATTTTACAATATTCAACGCAAGTTTTGTTTTTATTCTGTGTTCGAATCCCGATGGGGGGACACTGTCAAACAAATATCACTTTGGGTGTCTTCGCCAGATTTAAATATTTTAAACAGCATGAATCATCCTGAAACAACAAATTGTAAGAAATATGATAAAAAAAATAATTAAATTAATCTACATAAAATTCTCCACAAAAAAAAGGTTTTGAAAGTTTTTCGCTACAAACAATACTTAAAAATATTTAAAAGCATGTGGTGAGGAAAGCGAAAACATGGAGCAACTGTTGTGCACATGCAACGCTTTGATTTTGATTTGAGCTACTTAGAAGAAAACTACAAACCCGTATTTCAGCATTTATGCAAAACCATCGCAAAAGGGGGTGCATTGAGGGATAAAAGTTTGTGTTAAAATCCTACATAATTTGTATGTAAGCTAGAGATATTCATGAAAAAAAAACCGTTACACCTCCTACCCCTCTTGCATCCACCGCAACCGTACTTTTAGTAAGTAAGAAGTTTGGTATTAAACAGCTACGTAAGAAATCACCGTTAGTAAAAAATACAAAAAGTATTATTTTCCTGAATGAATTTAATAACTGCTTTTAAAAGATTTGCCTTTTATTTAAGTTTAGTACTTCAACTTTTTGGTCAAAGTTTCGACATCGATTTTTCCTTGTGTGACTTATCGACTATCGATAGATGAAAGCATGCACACATCCCTACTTGTGACGAATTATTTCTTATATATAACTTCTATATGAGGTCAAATTTCTTTGAAATTTTTAAAGATATTTTGATTTTTGTAAAACTTACTGAGTTTTTTGACCGACTAGCATGGGCGACAGTGCGACGCTTTAGGGCTCCCGCACACGACCGAGAATCGGTCACCGATTCTCGGTCGTGTGCGGGAGCCCTTACACTTCACTAGCTCATACAGAATATGTATATGGCGGACTCTATAGTTTTTAGGGTTCCGATACCAAAATGGTAAAAAAAAGGAACCCTTATGGTGCCGCTCTGTCTGTCTGTCTGTCTGTCTGTCCGTCTGTCTGTCACACCTCTATATCTCAGCAACCACTTACGCTATCGAGCTGAAATTTGGAATAGTTTTAGAATATAATTGCCCAACTTAATTGCACATGAAAATTTTTTGAAAAAAGTATGATTATTAATGTAAAGGGGGCCAAAATAGGGGGGGCCAAATTTCAAATTGTCGCTACTAGGTCGAGTGGGGTATCATATGAAAGGGCTTTACTTGTACATTTTAAAATATATTTTTGTATTTTTTTAAGTTTCTTAGTTTTCAAGTTATGATGAAAAATGTCAAAAAAAATACCATTCCCCCCCCCTTATCTCCGAAGTTTGAGTAAGGGAAAATCTGAATTAATTACAGTTGACAGAGGTTTATGTAAACTTTACAGCAAAAATAAAACGATCTTTCTAAGTTGCACAGTTTTTCAGAAATCTGCAAAAAACCTTTACAAACAAATTTAGTTTTGCGGTCCTGAAAATGGACTTTATTGCTTCCAAAAATACTATAGGTATATCGGAACCCTCGGCGCGCGAGTCCGACTCGCACTTGACCGGTTTTTTTTACTCTGAGGCTGAGACCTTACCACAGATTAGTATATATATGTAGAAGGCTGACCTTACCTTATTTCCTCTATGGCTGAGACTTTCTCTGCCGCTGCACTAAGGTATACTACGTTAGTAGCATACTAATCTGTGGTCTGTGATAGGTACAAGCTTGACCAACCAACTTATCTGTAGAATTTTACGATGGCGCTACGATCGAAAAGGATTGCCACCTATTACAAAAATAAACAACTTCTGCCTTTTTAGTGTTCCGATATCGAAACGGTAAAAAAAGGAACCCTTTTCTATGGTGAAACTTTGTCTGTCTGTCTGTCCGTCTGTCACACTCACACCTGTATTACAGCAACCACTCATGCTATCGACTTGAAATTTGAAATAGTTTTAGAATTATACTAATAGCGGTCAAATGCCTAACTTTACGTTGAATAAAAATAGTTTTAACAAAAACTACACACCTCCTTCAAAGTTTTGCAAGGTTTCTATTAGCAATAAAAAGTATAAAATAACTATAACAGATAATAATCAGTAACTAAGTGAAGTCATAGAAAATAACCAAGCCTGTTATTTGTTTCATTTACAAATTTATAGGTACATTACAACAGTTCATTTTGAAGTGCTGCCATCCGAAATGTAGATCTCATCGAGACCTATCATTTGTCTCAGCACACGAATAGTCTAGGGTCAGTAGTTTTCGAGTTATAGCGATTTTCAGTTTGACAGCTGTCATCCGAAATGTAGATCACATCGAGACCTATCATTTGTTTCAGCACACGAATAGACTAGGGTCAGTAGTTTTCGAGTTATAGTGATTTTTAGTTTGACAGCTGTCATCCGAAATGTAGATCTCATCGAGACCTTTCATTTGTCTCAGCACATGAGTAGTCTAGGGTCAGTAGTTTTCGAGTTATAGCGATTTTTAGTTTGACAGCTGTCATCCGAAATGTAGATCTCATCGAGACTTATCATTTGTCTCAGCACATGAGTAGTCTAGGGGAAGTAGTTTTCAAGTTATAGCGATTTTTAGTTTGACAACTGTATTTACTTTGACTGCTAAAAAAGAAGCCGAGACTATGATAAAGACAAAATATATGTTTTGGTCTTTATCACACTTTAGAACTTTTGTATTTATTGAGCCTGCTCTAACTTGGTATGAGGTCTGACGCGACAAAGACGCGACATCTGATGCGAATATATCATTTTTTCCCTATCTAGAAAAGTGATAGGCGCCGCTAAAAAAGTTTTCACTTCAAAATCCCCAGCAGCACCTGTTTTTGTGATAATTTGCAAAATTTCTCCAAAACAAGAAAAGAAAAGTTAAATCTTATTGGAAATGTCTAAAAAGTGATTAAAGCACCGTTCCTATTAAGTACAAGGTGAATTCTACGGAATTTACGGAATTACAGCATGTTTTTACAATTGGCAAAATTTTAGACTTTCAAAATGCTCTAGTGCTTAGAGTTTTAAACCTAGGTTAATGAAACTTTACACAGGGCTTTAATGTTTTAAACTCCTCCAGCGCACATAATCTTTCATTACTAATAAGATTAAGCGCTTGGTGCATGTAATTTTTCATAAATTTTTAATTTGAAATAAACAGTTTTAAATTTAAAAAAAAAAATTTTTAACTAGTACGAGGGCCAAACCGAAAAGATCGGGAATAGAATACTCAGGAATAAATTAGATTAAAACCTTTTTGGTTTATGACATGTAGTATTATTTCAAACACAATTCCATTTTTGAATTTTAAAAAAAGTAAAAAAGAAAAGAGTAGTAGCCATTTGAATTTGACAAGTCAGTGGGGAAAATGGAGCTTACGCGGGAACATTTCCGTGCCATAATTTTTCACAACTTTCGTCGAGGTTTATCTCAAGAACAATGTCTCGCCGAGCTTGTTTCTGTTTATGAACTTGAAGCACCCAGTAAAACGACTATATATCGTTGGTATTCTGAGTTTCGTCGTGGACGTTCCTCTCTCACGACAGTTCCTTCCACTGGTCGACCAAAAACAGCGGTAACACAAGATAACATCGATGCTGTGCGCCAATTAATAAAAGAAGATAGACATGTGACTTACGAGCAGATTCGGGCTTCTCTCAGCATTGGTATGACAGCGATTCAAACTATTTTACATGATGAACTGGGTGTCAAGAAGTTAGTTTCCCGCTGGGTGCCCCATCGTTTGACCGAGGAACAAAAGTCGGCTCGTGTTAATTGGTGTCGGTCTACTCTGCAACGGTTCAATAGAGGGAGCTCAAATGCAGTTTACAATATCGTCTCTGGTGATGAATCGTGGATTTATTCATATGAGCCCGAAAGAAAACATCAATCGGCTGTTTGGGTCTTCGAAGACGAGGTCAAGCCAACAAAAGTTGTCCGCTCTCGTAGCGTGTCGAAAAAAATGGTCGCTTCGTTTCTATCGAAAACTGGTCATGTGGCTACGATTCCTTTACAAGAACGCAGAACGGTTACTGCTGATTGGTACACAATAGTTTGTTTGCCGGAAGTCATAAGAGAACTTCGTAAAATTAATCCGAATCGTCGCATCATTCTTCACCAGGATAATGCGAGCTCACATACCACTCGCAAAACGATCGCGTTTTTAAATCAGGAAAACGTGGAGTTAATGGACCATCCACCGTATAGCCCTGACTTGAGCCCCAATGATTATTTTACATTCCCAAGAATTAAAGATATGCTACGTGGTCAACGATTTCAAGGCCCAGAAGAGGCAGTCGAAGCTTACAAATCGGCCGTTTCGACTATATCCACTTCAGACTGGAATTACTGTTATAATAATTGGTTTGATAGAATGCATAAGTGCATCGATTGTCACGGAGAATACTTCGAAAAACAATGAAAGTAAATATTGTTGTATTATTTTTGTACTTTTTTCTATTCCCGATCATTTCGGTGTGGCCCTCGTACTTCTACTTGTTACTGCAATAATAATCAGGATCAATATTGGATTTGCGTCGACACGAAAAGAAGAAGATCTGGGTAACTCTGACCTGTAGAGGCAGCAATTTGTTTGTATACATGAACAAATGGTTTTCTGCATCAAAGAACGATGTCATTATGAGAATCATTTCTCGCACACCACTTTCGATCGCTTTTGGTATGACTTTCTCATAAAATACTTGGAAATATGCAGGAAAACAAGAACAGCACAGGCAACACTGACTGACACAAGGAGGTTTAAGTAGCAGCTCTTATCGCTAAGGAGGGAGCCATAACCGTATCCATTTCTTGCGAGGGACCTCCATACTAAAATGTATGATTTTTTTTTTAAATCCCAAAAACGTTAAAGTTTTGTCTTTCTCTATAAGAAATATATAGCTTAGAACTAATAAATCTTGTTATTACAGTTTTTCTGGTAAGAATACTTACCAATTAAGAAAAAACCGGTCAAATGCGAGTCGGACTCGTGCGGATTCCGATAGGTTCCGATGTGCCTATAGTATTTTTGGACGCAATAAAGTCCATTTCTAAAAAAACTGCAACTTAGAAAGATCGTTTTATTTTTGCTGTAATATTTACATAAACTTCTATCGCCTGTCATCAATTCCAATTTTTCCTTTCACAAACTTCGGAGATGGTTTTTAGGGGAGGGGAATAGTATTTTTTTTTTGACATTTTTCATCATAATTTGAAAACTAAGAGTTGTAAAAATATATGAAAATATATTTTAGAATTTACAAGAAAAGCCCTTTCATATAATACCCCACTCAACCTATTCATGACAATTTGAAATTTGGCCCCCCCACCCCTATTTGGGCCCCCTTTACATTAATAATCATAACTTTTTGTTGATTCTCTCATGTGCAGTTAAGTTGGACAACCATATTCTAAAACTATTCCAAATTTCAAGTCTAAAGCATGAGTGGTACAGGTGTGACAGACAGACAGATAAAGTCGCACCATAAGGGTTCCTTTTTTTACCATTTTGGTATCGGGACCCTAAAAAACGCTGTTAAAAATCGTGCATTTTGGCTATTACGGATCATTTACGCTTCCTTTCTTATTTTTAATGATCAATTCACAAGTTAAAAAGATATATTTTCACTTTCGCATATTATAAGGTTTGGATGAAACATTAGATTTGTTTGATTTGTAAAACGTAACCTAGACCCTAGTTTTTTGACCGACTTGTCTCAGTCGACTAGGAGACGCTTAACACGGATATGTATATGAAGGACTTTATACATTTTTACTCTGAGGTTGTCAAAATGACGTAAGTAGTTCCGCTTTTGGCTATTCTACAGAAAAGTTAGTCAATTATACATGAAGCATTTATGACATGAAGTTATTTTCAATGAGTATATAATTAGGCGGTATGGTCTAGCACCTTAGCCTGCTCTTCTGAAGGAAGAGCGAATGGAAAAAAAAAAGAAATGAGTATATAATCGGATTGTTTCTTGAATTCAACGCACACATCACATTCACTGAATATAGTCGGTTTATTTCTATATGCGTGCATTCGTCGAATATGATCGAATACAGTTTTAAACCAGACTAGAGCGCGCTTATGTCAATGTCACTGAGAAAAATTAAAATTTTGATTTTATTTTGCGTTTTAAGAAATTATTGAGAGATAATGATTATTTGATAAGATAATTAAATCTAAAAAACCCAAACAAAGTTGAAAAAATCTCTCGAAAACGAGATTGATGACAAATGTCTTATGAATTTGACGTTTCGCACACGCTGCACTACCTCATTTTCGTATGCAATGATAGCGCGCTAAAGTGACGTCACTGATGACGTCACGTCGCTTAAACGAGTGAATACGAGCAAGTTTTGAACCGACGCTGTGTTCCAAATTGTACAAACGCTGCTAAAAGCGTATACAGTACTCACGGACGGTCCAAATTGATTTAGCACGCTCACAAAGCTATCTCTGCTTTAATGGCTCTAGTCAATTTGGAATGGATTTAAGCGCGCTCACGTGTTCATCTGTCAAAATGTCAGTTTTGTTTTTATTTTCTTTAACAAAGCCTAAGCTAATCCCTGAAAAATGTGCGCCAAATCGACTCTCATTTCCATTAGAGACAAACTCATTAAAATCAAAACTTGAGAAAAATCAGCTGGCTGCAAACGTGTGGGATTTTATATGTGTCAAATCGATTTTGACATTAGCGCTTTCACTGCTCCACCTATTTGACTAAAGCACTGATAGCAGAAACGATGACGTCATCAATGACGTAAGGCGGTGAACGAGCGAGTGCTTTAGAGGACGCTTTTGGTCAATTTGGACCGACTTAAGCGCGCTCACAGTGCTCTAAAGCAGTCTGTTAGTGCATATTGGCGCTGTGTTCCAAATTGTACAAACGCTGCTAAAAGCGTATACAGTACTCACGGACGGTCCAAATTGATTTAGCACGCTCACAAAGCTATCACTGCTTTAATGGCTCTAGTCAATTTGGAATGGATTTGTGGCAGTATGGGCTCTGCTGCCTTTGCCCTGATTTTAAAAAGCAACCACTTCCCTTTGGGACTTTGTCTATAGCACAGAGCTCGTCATTGTTTTACCGTCTTATGTCAAGCACGCTATTTTATCTTAGCTTATGTAAATATTATAGCTATAATTGATTCAGTAATACACGCCGGTGAAATCTACATCATCTAGTTGTTATTTATTTATGTCGCCGTATTGGCGACTAAAGATTTAAGCGCGCTCACGTGTTCATCTGTCAAAATGTCAGTTTCGTTTTTATTTTCTTTAACAAAGCCTAAGCTAATCCCTGAAAAATGTGCGCCAAATCCACTCTCATTTCCATTAGAGACAAACTCATTAAAATCAAAACTTGAGAAACATCAGCTGGCTGCAAACGTGTGGGATTTTATATGTGTCAAATCGATTTTGACATTAGCGCTTTCACTGCTCCACCTATTTGACTAAAGCACTGATAGCAGAAACGATGACGTCATCAATGACGTAAGGCGGTGAAAGAGCGAGTGCTTTAGAGCACGCTTTAGGTCAATTTGGACCGACTTAAGCGCGCTCACAGTGCTCTAAAGCAGTCTGTTAGTGCATATTGGAACGCACAGTGGAACGCACAGCGACTATTAGCGCGCTAAAACCGCACACAAAGTTCATGAGCAGGTTTTAATCCGTAGTGATATTTGTGAACCTGAATTTTCAAGTGTTATTTGAAGAAAATAATAAATGGAATCGCTAAAATGCAGTGTCGGGGGTTGCTCGGAAACTAGCAATACGCAACGAATAGTTTGGTTGGCGAAAACAATCACCTGAGGAACCTCAGGTTGTCGTTCATTGCTCCAACAAATCCTTCCAACTTACAAGAGGTAAATTTTTGAAAAAAACAAGTGCAGAAAACATGTTGATGAACAGCAGTTTGATGGAGAAGGCCGAACTTCAATATAGCTATCCCTGTTTGTTGACAGAAGCTAAAATATAGCGGAATACCTCTAGCTGCACAAGGTAACTTTAAATAAATATTCTCTTCTTACAGCCCCTATACATCCACTAAAGTCGTCATAGGTCTCTCCGCAGTAATTTTACACAGCAGAGAGAATACCATGATATACCTACTATGGCCCTCGTTGGACACCCAATTATAAATTGATCGCTGGACTGGCGGGCCCAATAGTACTCATAATTGTAATATGCTAGTCAGATAGTGAAATTCAAAAAAGCTGTGTGTGTGTGTGGGAACAAGCTTTTTCTTCATAGAATTTTGTAAGGACACACTCGAAAACATAGATCATTTCTTATCGCTTTGTCTTCTCCGATCCTTCTCTCATAAAAAAAAATTGAGATTGATAAGTAAACCTTCTCGTTAGATTTTTCAGTGTGAATATTACAATAACACTAAATTTTCAACGGTTGCACTCTCAAAGCCCATTGATTGTACTCATGAAAACAAACAAATTTTTCCTTAAAAATTTTTTTTACTTCCCATACCTACTAATTAATCAACCAGAGGATGGGCAGCAGCATCCTTCTGTGTATCGTATCACCTTACATTCTGTGGTCACCAACAACCACGGTCCATGGTGCCAGCCATAACGCTAACAAGCGTAGTGACTAAGTATGGTACTTCCCCTCTACATTGTTTTAGCAAAAGCTGGAATTGTGGAGAGAGTTCCCTGTCCTGTAGTGGATGTTTCATGGGATGTAATGATGACCTATTAAAGTAGTCATATGATCAACCCATTTTGAAATTGTTTTTCAAGTCAACATTTTTTTCTTCGGGGAAGATTTTTATTTTTATCAGTAGGAGAGAAACCGATGAAAATTACTCTAAAACTCTTTGCTTTATTTTTCATGATCTATAATTTTTTTTCAGATCAGGATGTTTTAAAGTTTCACAATTTTGCCAAAAGTGAAAGTGATGGATCAGATTCGGAATCACTATCACTTGCTGTGATTAAAAAAACTGGTATGTATCAAAGATTTCATTTTATTTAGGTACTATGCTTTTATCATTATTTTTACTATCACACTATTCGGTAAAACTAACAGAAATTATTTTAGGTAGCCCATTATGAGTCCAACGGGGGTTGGATTTTTATAGTATTAACTCAAAATATCTGGGGACCATGGGTTTTTACTTTTTGTAATATATTTGGCATAATTTTGTACAATAATGGTATAAGCTATAGGCGCACAGTTTAGCAGACCAACAGACAAAAGTCAGCTTCTTTTTAGGGTTCCGTACCCAAAGGGTGAAAAACGGGACCCTATTGATATGCCTCCGATGTCTGTCTGTCTGTCAGCAGGCTGTATCTCATGAACCGTAATAGGAAGAAATTTTTATGGTAAAGCAAGTAGGAAGAGATTTTGTCTATTGGTAAAGCAAGTAGCGAAAGAGCAGGTGAAGCTTGACAGTTATAGCCCGACTTTAGCTCTTATAAGAATGGTACAAAATCCAATGAGTCAAGCTTGAGATGCTCTTGACTGTACTTTCATTTGTAGGGTTCCGTACCCAAAGAGTGCCGATGGGATCCCATTACTAGGCCTATGTTGTCTATCTGTCCAACCTCTAAAGGGCTATATCTGTTGAACCGTAGTCGTAGAAGTGAACCGTAGTATGGCGGATTAACAAATAATATAAACAATGAATTTAAAAAAAACCGGTCAAGTGCGAGTCGGACTCGCGCGCCGAGGGTTCCGATATACCTATAGTATTTTTGGAAGCAATAAAGTCCATTTTCAGGACCGCAAAACTAAATTTGTTTGTAAAGGTTTTTTGCAGATTTCTGAAAAACTGTGCAACTTAGAAAGATCGTTTTATTTTTGCTGTAAAGTTTACATAAACCTCTGTCAACTGTAATTAATTCAGATTTTTCCTTACTCAAACTTCGGAGATAAGGGAGGGGGGAATGGTATTTTTTTGACATTTTTCATCATAACTTGAAAACCAAGAGTTGTAAAAAAATACTAAAATATATTTTAGAATGTACAAGTAAAGCCCTTTCATATGATACCCCACTAGACCTAGTGGCGAAAATTTTAAATTTGGCCGCTCCTATTTTGGCCCCCTTTACATTAATAATCATAATTTTTTAACCCCCGACGCAAAAACAGAGGGGTGTTATAAGTTTAACGTGTCTGCCTGTGTATCGGTGTATCTGTCTGTGGTATCGTAGCTCCCAAACGGATGAACCGATTTTCGTTTAGTTTTTTTTGTGTAATAGATAATTTTATCCCGAGTGTTCTTAGCCATGTTTCATGGAAATCTGTTCAGCGGTTCGAGGATCATCAGCTCATTTCTAGTTGATGAGGGGATCTAACTAACTTTCTAATATCCGATCGATCAGAAATTTGGTACCGTACTACTTCAATGATATTGAAAGTATATGGTAAGGTAACCATGACCTGAGCAGCCGTTCGAAGATCATCAGCTCTTTAATAGTTGATGAGGGGATCTGACTACCTTCCATATGTCCTATCGATTCCAAATTTGGTACCGTATTACTTACATGATATTCTAAGAACATGGTAAGGTAACCATGACTTTAAATATGACATGTTAGGGTAAGGTTTAGATTTCGAAGATGGGTAATTAAATGGGATCAGTTAGGCTCAATTACCACTGCGACAGAGTCGAAGCGACGCAACGCGTCAATTTTTGAAGTGAAAATTTCTTTAGCAGCGGTTGGCTTTTTTTAGGTGGGAAAAAAATGTTAGGTTCGCATCAGATGTCGCGTCAGATCTCGGATGAAGTATAGAAATGGATTTGCGAATAATCATACCAAGTTAGAGCAGGCTCAATATATACAAAAGTTCTCAATAGTTTTAAAGTGTGATAAAGACCAAAACATATTTTTTGTCTCTGTCATATGTGCAGAACAGACTTGACGTACTGGTTTTTGATCATTATTTAATAGCGAATCCTAAATGTATGAGATCTACATTTCGGATTACAGCTTTCAAAGTAAAAATCGCTATAACTTGAAAACTACTGACCCAGGACTACTCATGTGCTGAGACAAATGATAGGTCTCGATGTGATCTACATTTCCGATGACAGTTGTCAAACTAAATATCGCTATAACTCGAAAACTACTGATCTTAGACTATTCTTGTGCTGAGACAAATGATAGGTCTCGATGTGATCTACATTTCGGATGACAGCTGTCAAACTAAATATCGCTATAACTCGAAAACTACTGACCCTAGACTATTCGTGTGCTGAGACAAATGATAGGTCTCGATGATCTACATTTCGGAGACAGCTGTCAAACTAAATATCGCTATAACTCGAAAACTACTGGCCCTAGACTATTCGTGTGCTGAGACAAATGATAGGTCTAGATGTGATCTACATTTCGGATGACAGCTGTCAAACTAAATATCGCTATAACTCGAAAACTATTGACCATAGACTATTCGTGTGCTGAGACAAATGATAGGTCTCCATGTGATCTACATTTAAGATGACAGCTGTAAAACTAAATATCGCTATAACTCGAAAACTACTGACCCTAGACTATTCGTGTGCTGAGACAAATGATAGGTCCTGATGTGATCTACATTTCGGATGACAGCTGTCAAACGAAATATCGCTATAACTCGAAAACTACAGACCCTAGACTATTCTTGTGCTGAGATAAATGATAGTCTCGATGTGATCTACATTTCGGATGACAGCTGTCAAACTAAATATCGCTATAACTCGAAAACTACTGGCCCTAGACTATTCGTGTGTTGAGACAAATGATAGGTCTAGATGTGATCTACATTTCGGATGACAGCTGTCAAACTAAATATCGCTATAACTCGAAAACTACTGGCCCTAGACTATTCGTGTGTTGAGACAAATGATAGGTCTAGATGTGATCTACATTTCGGATGACAGCGGTCAAACTAAATATCGCTCTAACTCGAAAACTATTGACCCTAGACTATTCGTGTGCTGAGACAAATGATAGGTCTCCATGTGATCTACATTTCGGATGACAGTTATAAAACTAAATATCGCTATAACTCAAAAACCACTGACCCTAGACTATTCGTGTGCTGAGACAAATGATAGGTCTCGATGTGATCTACATTTCGGATTACAGCTTTCAAAGTAAAAATCGCTATAACTTGAAAACTACTGACCCAGGACTACTCATGTGCTGAGACAAATGATAGGTCTCGATGTGATCTACATTTCCGATGACAGTTGTCAAACAAAATATCGCTATAACTCAAAAACCACTGACCCTAGACTATTCGTGTGCTGAGACAAATGATAGGGTCTCGATGTGATCTACATTTCGGATGACAGCTGTCAAACTAAATATCGCTATAACTCGAAAACTACTGGCCCTAGACTATTCGTGTGTTGAGACAAATGATAGGTCTAGATGTGATCTACATTTCGGATGACAGCTGTCAAACTAAATATCGCTATAACTCGAAAACTATTGACCATAGACTATTCGTGTGCTGAGACAAATGATAGGTCTCCATGTGATCTACATTTCGGATGACAGCTATAAAACTAAATATCGCTATAACTCAAAAACCACTGACCCTAGACTATTCGTGTGCTGAGACAAATGATAGGTCTCGATGTGATCTACATTTCGGATTTTTCAAAGTAAAAATCGCTATAACTTGAAAACTACTGACCCAGGACTACTCATGTGCTGAGACAAATGATAGGTCTCGATGTGATCTACATTTCCGATGACAGTTGTCAAACTAAATATCGCTATAACTCAAAACCCACTGACCCTAGACTATTCGTGTGCTGAGTCAAATGATAGGTCTCGATGTGATCTACATTTCGGAGACAGCTGTCAAACTAAATATCGCTATAACTCGAAAACTACTGGCCCTAGACTATTCGTGTGCTGAGACAAATGATAGGTCTCCATGTGATCTACATTTCGGATGGCAGCTGTAAAACTAAATATCGCTATAACTCGAAAACTACTGACCCTAGACTATTCGTGTGCTGAGACAAATGATAGGTCCCGATGTGATCTACATTTCGGATGACAGCTGTCAAACGAAATATCGCTATAACTCGAAAACTACAGACCCTAGACTATTCGTGTGCTGAGACAAATGATAGGTCTCGATGTGATCTACATTTCGGATGACAGCTGTCAAACTAAATATCGCTATAACTCAAAAACCACTGACCCTAGACTATTCGTGTGCTGAGACAAATGGTAGGTCTCGATGTGATCTACATTTCGGATGACAGCTGTCAAACTAAATATCGCTATAACTCGAAAACTACTGACCCTAGATTATTCGTGTACTGAGACAAATGATAGGTCTCGACACGCACTTGACCAGTCAAATTTTTCGCGTCTATTCGCGCGCTGTTTCTTTAATTTCAATTTTGATAACGATTACACTCATGATAACTTTTGAATGGTATGTCCGATTTGAATAATTCAAAAAGTTATTAACAGGTACTGATATAGCCTTGAATACGTAATCATTTATTTGGATAAGGATTAATAGGTACGAATAATGTGGCCTATATAGTTTGTACCGGCGTTACTATTACATATTTTAACATGAAAAAGTAGTTATTGTGACATAACTGTAATAGTTAGACATATGGTATTGCGAACTTTTTTGTAGATATTGATGGCTTCTATAATTCTGTAGTACATTACTTTGCTCTATTGTTAATAGTTTCGGCAGCGTACTCGATATAAGGATGCTATTTAGTATTTTTTTCACACCTTGGGTTACATTATCGAAGTTTTCATACGTAACCCTAACTTTTTTTTAAATATTTTATAGCCTATGTTCATCCCGGATAATGCAGGTTTCTAATGGTGAAAGAATTTTTCAAATCGGTCCAGTTGTTTCGGAGCCTATTCATTACAAACTTTCCTCTTATAGAAGTGTAGATATAGATAAATTAAATGAATGTTACGATGGAGAAATCAATCCTTTTTAATGACCCTTGTGATTGATGTAAAAATACAGGGTCTTTTTTCATATTTTCAAATTGTCATCTTAGACTTCCTAACATTTTAGATACTTTTGAGAAACCAATCTTTTTCATCGACCCTTTTTTGCCTCACGCATACCAGGGTGACTAATCGCAGTAGATAAGGATAGGTCCCTTTGAACTCTCAAGCTCGTCGAACTAATCCGCAGCAGTGCTAAGCTGAACTTACGCCTGATTAAATAATTTTAGAAATTTAAAAATTCAATATAATCAGTACAAAGTAAAATCAATGTATATATTTCTTTCAGATAAGCGCCATAAAACTGAAGGAACAATGGCAACAACAGCTGATGTTGTCGCATTTTGTGATAGACTATTTGACAGTGTCAATGGCTTCTCTGGGGGTGCAGTCAAAGGAAAGCTCAGAAGTGCTGTAAAGAAACATTCCCCACATCACGAATTCTGGTGTGATGCCATTAAAAAGATGAAAAATATCAACTTTATGAACAAAAATAGCAAACGCGCTATTTCGGCAGGAATTGCAAGAATCACTCGAGTTCCATCACAAGAAGGGTGGATTACAACTTTGCAAAGTTTCATCCGAATATCTAAAATCTTTTTGGAAAAATATGAAATCTACTATTTCTATCCGATATATACAGGGTGTAAGAAAAAGTACCGATTTCCTTTTAACCACGTGTTCTGTAAGTAGAATATAGAACAATAAGCATGTTTATAAAATAAAAAAATATAAAAAAACAACAGATATTACATACATACATAACATCACGCCTTGTTCACGTCGGGGTAGGCAGAGACCACAGTTTTCCACCTGCTATGATCTTGACATACGTCCCTTGCTACCTGAACTTCAATCAATCCTTTCATTCATGCTCGTCGGTTTAGGGTACTTTTAACCTGGCCTTTATTCAGAACGTTGGAATATGTTTGGGATTTTTATTACTATTTTCTTTTTCTGTGGTAATAAATTCTTTTATTTTCATGTCAGTCATAGACGTTATATCTTCATCACTTCCTACTTCCATTTCAATTTCACTTTCTCCTGTCTCTGCGTAAACATCACTATCAGCGTCTGCCGAGTCACTTTCGGTAATGGAAGGACGCCTACGTTTTCTAATGTTACGCTCACTTTTTTTCTTTTGCCTCTTAGTTTTAATATTTATTACTTTATGTTTTTCTTTTAGTTCCTTTTTATCTTTACGTTGTTGTTTTTTCTTCTCTCTAAGCTCTTCTTTCTCCTTTTTTTCCGCAGCTTTTTTAGCATGATAATCTCTCCACGCTTTACCGGTGATTGCTGATGGTATTTTTTCTTTAGAAAATTTACGCTTTTTTTGGGACGTTTGTTCAGGCCAAAATAGAGCCTGCTTAAAGGGCGACGGCACAACAATACCTTTTTTTTTAAGCATATGTTCAGCAAAACTCACGGATGTTGACGAACAAGTAGGGACGGGTGTTATGTTATCTTGACCTTTAGAGAGCTCTGTAGATGTTGTTGGTATGATTTTAAAAGGAGTTGTTTGAGCAGCAGCTTTCATTGATTCGTAAAGATTTATTTCAGTAGCACATTGAAGTTTCTTGTTAGTGTCTGTTACTTCAGCACCTTCAGCTCGGAATGTGTGTTGAGGAGAACTTGTTGATATTGGTTCTAAATTAGATGAAGAAGCAACATCATTTTGTTGGTTAACAGAAGCAAAACACGTGGAGGGTGTAGACTTGGACGAGGTCTTTTGAGCAAAGTCTGTTACTTCAGCACCTTCAGCTCGGCATGTGGAGGGTGTAGACTTGGACGGGGTCGTTTGAGCAAAGTCTGTTATTTCAGCACCTTCAGGTCGGAATGTGGAGGGTGTAGACTTGGACGGGGTCGTTTGAGCAAAGTCTGTTATTTCAGCACCTTCAGCTCGGCATGTGGAGGGTGTAGACTTGGACGGGGTCGTTTGAACAAAGTCTGTTATTTCAGCACCTTCAGCTCGGAATGTGGAGGGTGTGGACGTGGACGGGGCCGTTTGAGGAATGGTAATCGCGATTTCCGGCTTGTTAATATTTGCTCCATTGATAGCATCTTCACTGACTCCAGACTCAGTAATTGCGCATAAATGTTTATACTTTGCCCAGATTGTGTACATCGTCAAATCTTCAACAGGTAACTCACTAGCCAATTCTTCTTTCGGTAAGTAAAAACACTTTTTAAAAGTATCCAGCTTTTTCTGTGTAAATATTTTCACCATTTCCATCTCAAGCTGACTCAGAAACGCTTTATTCTTTGAAGAATCGTGTGTGCTTTTAGGATCCATCGTTCGGTTTTGGACATTTAGTTTTGTAAAGTCTACTAGATCTGGACCAAATGGAAATAGCCCGCCGACTCGAAACCCATTCTTGATGCATTCAGGGGTAATAAGTTCCAATGCATTCTTTAGTATTGGAGCAAAGTTTTCTTTCTTGACTTGTTCTCCTAAATTTTCCGTTTTCCATTTTCTTGTTTCTTGTCGCCAGAAATGTTTCAGTGGTCTAAAAACCGCAACGTCCATGGGCTGCAGCAAGTGGGTACTGTTTGGATACAAAACAATGACTTCAATTTGTTTTTCACTGCAGAAATCCGACAAATGCTTCGTTAAATGTGAAGCATGTCCATCCAAAAAGAAGATAATAGGGAATTTAATTTGTTCCGCTACTAACCAAGGATAGAATATGTTAGTTACGTACTCGTAGAACGTACTTCCACACATCCACCCATTTTCGGACCGACCAACACCCCAAGTTTCATCAATGCTCTCGGCAATTTGTCTTGGAATGCGTTCGTAAGAAAAAACTATCATCGGTGGTGCAATCTGTCCTGCTGCGTTGGCTGTTAAAAGAACTGTGAGATTTTCTTTTTCGTTTCCAGACGTTGAATATATGTTTTTATCACCTTTTTTAACTAGCACACGGCCAGGCTTGGGATTCAAGAAAAACGCACTCTCATCTGTATTAAACACTCGCGATGGATCCTTCAAAGCTTCTGACAAATTATTTTCCTCTATGTACCTTTCTATATCAGTAAACCATTTTACTATGTTTTCTTGTTTCACCGCTTCTCTTGACGTGGTTAAATTCTGTGGAACTCTTTCCAATATTTCAGGGTGTCGTTTTAGAAATAAGTCATACCATTTTCGGCCGGGCCTGTCATTGGTGAATGGATTTTGCCGTTTATCAGATTTTAAAATAAGTTGAACCGAATCTAGCAGTTGCTCTTTTCCAACAGGACAGTGGCGATCTGCCATTTCAAACATCCAGTGCTTTAATAGTGTTTCCTCGTTACTGGAAAAAATGGTAGGAGGCCCCATGCCACAAACAGCAGAACTTTTCCCCGTCACCTTATTTCTTAAAGTCATTCGTGGAACACCATACTTTTTTGCAGCTTCTGAACAAGTTTCCCCTCTCCTAACAGCTTCTATGGCGAGGCCCATCTGATGAGGCGTGTAATCTTTTTTTGGCGCCATCAAGCTTGAACATACCTGGTATAAAAAACGTTATGTTAAAAAAATATCCAGTTATGGTCACCCCAATAATTGGCAACGATGACCATTACTAGAACCGAAGCACTTACGACCTAATGGAAAAAATAAACCTAATTGTATGAACCGACACTCCATATTTAATTGAAATAGATATAAAATTTTATTTTTCCAGTCTTGGTCACACTGACCATTATAGGCAATATAAGGTTTTGAGAGATCCAGTAATGGTCACCTTAGTTAATATAGGTTGTATATATTTATTAGCACACTCTGCGATAAACCGTCTCACAGGCACAATTTCTTATGTGTCGAAACAAATATGTAACTTAAAAACGATATTTTACCATAAAAAAACTTTTGCAAAATACTCACCACTCTTAATAAAATCAACACAAAATTCGCCAATTTTTGACAGCGTCTTGTTCAACGGCTCGCCATTTTGTAAATGAGAGCTATCACATGTTGAAATGTCACTTTTTGACAAGACATTTGTCTATGGTTTAATATTCAGTGTTGCCATTTTCGCTATAAGTCACATTTCTTATTTTTAAGGTTTTTTTATTGAAGTGACCATGACTGGAACGCTGACCATTACTGGTACCGTTACCTTAGCTGCTAAAAGTAAATAAAATAAATAAATAAAATCATAAGTAACTATCGACCAAGCCGTAAACGTATTTTCCTTTTAAATAAATTAGTTTTTAGGGTTCCGTACCTCAAAAGAAAAAAACGGAACCCTTATAGGATCACTTTGTTGTCCGTCTGTCTGTCTGTCTGTCAAGATCCTTTATCTCACGAACCGGTAAAGGTATCAGGTTGAAATTAATACCACATATTAGGATCCATGAACCACACAAGATCTAAAAATTTCAATTTTTTACAACGACGCAATCAAAAGATATGGCATTTTATGTCCTCATCTCCATACATTTATGCAAAAAACCAAAACCTACAGGGTACTTCCCGTTGACCTAAAATTATGAAATTTGGCAAGAAGCTAGGTCTTACAGTACAAATAATGGGAAAAGTCTGAAATAATTAAATATTACAACTTTTCTCACAACTAATGGTAACCAATTGTGGTGAGCTCCCGCTTCAAGAACATTCATATAAGAGAGGGGTCAAGTTGAATGGTCGTTGAGGCGATTTTTGTTTTAGTTCTATTTTATAAACGGGAACACTTACAAACTTGAAAATTGATATGTTTAAAGTGCATAAGCTATAAAATATTAACAAATAATAAAATTTTGTCAAGCGCGTGTCGGACTCAAAAAATCTAGCACATTAACTTACTGAAATTTCAACTAATACAATTATGATTATGTGGTAAAACGAAACGGCGTAGACTCGCTCTATTTGCATTGTATTCTGCATGACATTCAATAAGTATTCTGTAAAGAATCTACATTGAATAAAATTATCTGAATCTGGTGGTACGGAACCCTCTGTGCGCGAGTCCGACTCGCACTTGGCCGGTTTTTTAAAAGCTCTCTGATACAAAAATCATCAAAAAGTGTTTTTTTTTTAAATCAATAAAACTGCTCATACTCAATACTCACTACACTTTTCTATGGCCATGTTAAGCTTATTTGATGCGCCTTTAGTCCATCTACCTCCGGTGTCAGCGTGCAGGCCTATTTTTGGGACACCCCGTATGAATTCGGGTACACAGGCGCAGGCAGAAATTTCCTGAAGGGCATAATTTTTTAGCCAAGTTTAGTACCGGCTTTAAGTGCGCCCAAATAGCTCCAGGGCTTTGATGGCGATATTAAACAAAATGATATCGAGTTATGGGTTTTTGCGGTATGCAACTGATTTTTACTGGCACCAAAGTGAGCAGCCTGAATCTCTTCTGTCAACTTACATCCGTAATTTTCAGAGTAGTCACAAAGGATTATAGCTTCATCTTCTCTTATTCCTTCTATACACTATCGAAAAGATTGACTCTGATGATTTATATTAAAGAAAAGTTTTTTAAAATCCAACAACTCATTTATGAATTGTCTAACTAGTTATATTTATATTTTATAATCCTACTAATATTATAAACGCGAAAGTATGTACGGATGGATGGATGGACGTTTGTAATACTCTTTTACGTAAAAACTACTAAATGGATTTTAATTAAACTTTACAGTAATATAGCTTATACATCAGATTAACACATAGGCTACAATTTATAAAGATATTGTGTGAATTGTCCTGCGCAGACGAAGTCGCGGGCACCAGCTAGTATATAATAAATAAATATTGGTGTAAAGGGATTCATAATTCAGTTCCGCAAGACAACACTCCTGTTAATTCAGAGACGTCTAATCAAAATGTGATAGAAAAGCAGTGCTCATCAAACTGTGATGCCCCCACATCAGAAAAGGTTTCTGAATTAGACCAGGATATTTCGAATTTTTTAGGAGAAACTCCTTCAAAAGATAAAAAATATTGCGTGAATATTTACAATTAAATGAACTTACAAAAGAGATAAGAAAAAAACTTTTGGACAAATATCTTATACCTGATAATTGCAAAATTACTGTCGCTCCACCCTAAAACCAGAGGCAAAAGCTGCCTTAGGACAATGCTATCGAAAGTAAACAGAAACGAATAGCAGCTGCCATATCCGCACTAGGTAACAGTAGCGACATCAAAACGTTTAGTATATATAAAAAAAATAAAACGGTCAACTAATATAATGAAAACTGTGTGGAGTGTAATAAATGAGCGCACTAACAAAAAAATTAAAAAAGAAAAACAAAATATAGAGTTAACCATAAATAATACATCTGTATCTCATCCAAAAGAGGTTGCGAATACGTTCAACAATTTTTTCGTGTCAGTAGGTAACAAACCGGCCGACGGCAGTAATGGCAACGGCCGTACCGTGATTTCGCCGGTACAAAACAGTATGTTTCTTAGACCGACTGACGAGCATGAAGTACACAAAACTATTCGTAACCTAAAGAATAAATCTAGCTCTGGGTTAGACGAATTACCGCCCACACTTTTTAAAAAATGTGCGGATGAATTAGCTTTACCACTCTGCATGCTAATTAATCAATCATTTATCGAAGGCAAATTCCCAGACCTTCTTAAAAAGAGTGTGATTAAACCGATCCATAAAAAACACTCAAAAAAAGATCCAAGTAATTATCGACCTATTGCTTTATTGCCCACGGCATCAAAGATATTTGAAAAAATTATGTGTAGCCGCGTATATAATTTTTATGAAAAATACAAAATATTAGACGAAAACCAAAATGGCTTTAGAAAAAATCGCTCAACAACTCTTGCGGTCTACAATTATATACAGGAAATATTGAATACAATTAACAACAAAAAATATGCCGTCGGCATTCTTTTAGATATGTCGAAAGCGTACGACAACGTACAATTTGATATATTATTAAATAAGCTCTACGGAATGGGAATACGTGGTGCGGCTCACAAATGGTTTAAGTCTTACCTGAGTGACCGGGAACAATGCGTAGAAATAGAATCCTTTGATTATAACTCCCGTGAAATCATAATAACCAGATCTGATATCAAACAAGTTACTGCTTCAATTCCTCAAGGAAGTGTAGCCTACATTAATGACCTTCCAAAAATTATGGATGAGCCTTGCATTTTATTTGCTGACGATATTTCCCTTCTAACGACTTGTCAGACCGATCAAAATTTAGAACGGCACATTACTTCAATACTAGACAAAACAGTAAATTGGCTAAAAGACCACAATCTCGAAGTTAACTTTTTAAAAACTAAGCTTATGACCTTTTACCCTTATCAAAAAAAACCACTGGACGTTAATTTCACATACAATGACATAAAACTAGAATGCGTTAAGGATTTCTCTCTGTTGGGAATAGCTATAGATACACACGTCTCATGGAAAGCGCACGTGGAAAAAATACGAGCTAAATTAGCAAAATTCACGTACGCACTCAGGGAAGTCAAAAAAACCACTAACCTCCAAACAGCCCTAACTACCTATTATGCATATGCATGGCTGAGCTATGGAATCATTTTGTGGGGATGTAGTAGTGGTGCGCCCGAACTATTTATTAAACAAAAAAAACTGGTTAGAATACTCGTAAATATTAAAACGACTGAGAGTAGTAAACCTCATTTTAAAAATCTCAACATTTTAACCCTACCGTGTATTTACATCTTAGAAATATGTAAATTTGTAAGAAAACATAGCGAATCGTTTACTAAACGTAGCGACATCCCGTGTAACTACTCGCTTCGGCACACAAACCGGTTGATGCTCCCTACTTCCAAATTAAAATTACATTCAACTAGCCCATATGTTATGGCCATAAAAATATATAATAAATTACCAGATCCTCTAAAGCAAGAAAGTAAGGAAAAGCTGTTTCTACAAAAAGTTAAAAATATATTATTAGATAAATGCTATTACACAATCAACCAGTACTTAGAAGATAAAATAAATGACTGAGTAAAGTTTAAATTTAATTCTAGTCAAATAATATAATAAGTAAGTTAAAATTCTAGTCAAATAATATAATAAGTACGTAACATAAAATATTATTATTATTATTTTTATATAAAGAATCTTCCTCTCTCCTACTTTTGCTGTGCCCGACAGGGTCCATGATGTACCTATTTATTATATGAACACCTAGTAAATCTCATGGGATGCAATAAATGTATTGAGTAGGTAAAGCTATTACGCATCTTCTCAACAGCGGCTTTGTGAAACTTTCTGGTTTTACTGTTTGTAATAGTACGCCTCTTCGTTTTCATGGCAGATGTTTATTTCTGAATTGCTTTAGCAGTTTGAAGTGTATCAGCTAATTTCTCACTACACAAAAATTTACGATATCAGTATTGTAAAGCTGGTCTTTAAAGTCTTTCTCCAAAGCCGAACAAATGAAACTTCTCCGGATTAGGATTCAGTATGTTGGATGTCACAAATCAGGCGGCCAGAATCCAAAAGCAGCTTGACGACCATGAGATCTTAGCATTTGTAAGGCATCCGCTACAATTTTTCTTTTTTTTCTCATCGGAAATTCGGAATGCACCTTAAACTTGCTAAATATGGGTCCGATGATATTCAAAGCCTTAGTGTCAATTCTTGAAGTTTTTCTCGTAAATAATTCTCGATAGTGTCTATTATCTTTATTTCTGCTTTCTTGTGCTTCTTCCGATAACTGTCAAATATGAAGTATACATGATGATATAACATCTTTGCCATGAAATAGCACTTTCTGTACACTAACGGGCATATTAAACCAAGAATACTTTTTAGGTGTAATTCCCTGGTCTCCTTAGCATAACACTCGAAAGCATTAGGATCAATAGGAATCCCACGACCAAGTTTCCAAAATATTATGAAAAAAACAGGCCAAGTGCGAGTCGGATTCGCGCACCGAGGGTTCCTTACCACCACGTAATATTAATTGTATTAGTTGAAACAGTAACTGTGCTAGATTTTTTGAGTCCGACTCGCAATTTACCAGTTTTTTATTATTTGTTATTGTTTTATAGCTTGCATAACGACAGAGCTGAGCCTTTTTTACGATGACCTAAAAACACGTTTGTAGTAGGGAAGCCTTCCGTTATTTTGTTTAATTTTTTTTATTTGTTGTTATAGCGGCAACAGAAATACATAAAATGTGAAAATTATTACTATTATTACCTCTGTTCAAGAGATACAGCCCAAGCAAATATCTTAAAAGCTGCCTTTGGTAGCATCTTATTCCTTTGTTTTAAAATATTATTTAAAACAGTAAATACAGTATTTATCTACTCAACTAGTTCTAAACAACGATACCCCACTCGATGGGGTAGGTAATTTTTTTTTTCGTGCCCCCCTTTTATTTTTTGGAAGCCCCCTTGTAGATGAACAACCGCTACCATCTCCCAGTTACATGGTACTGTATCATCCATTGACTATAACAGATAGGAGCTGGGTGGCTCGCACTATATGCGACCGCTCGCTCGACGTAAACCGGTGTCGCTGCGTTGATAAACAGTCGGCCGTCTTACACGAATGCCGCAACGAGACTCTCTTAATGTACTATTATAGATTATGTGATGACCAGTAAGTCTAAGCCAAGGCATCTTCTACAAACATACATGTTATGTGAAAAAAAGACGCATATCGTTTACAAACAAATTACCTACCGCAGTGCAAATTACCAATCGAAACGGGAAGCAGAATACTATTTTAAATTTATATATTGAGGGATGTACGACAGCAGCACCACATTCTTTCTTAAACTACATAGAATCTGGAAGTGAGGTAGTTTTTAAAACACGATTCTATGCAGAGTGAAACTTTGCATACGTGCCATTGCCATGACGTTCTAGTCAGTGTTTTGAAACGAGCACACCACCGAGCTTGTTTGGATTTCCTTCGCTCTGGGTAATGCTCTTGCCCTTCTACAGTTGTATTTGGTAGTTCAGCACGCCGGGTCGTGATGGATTGGGCTATCTTTGGCTTGCTTCGCTTGGTCATAAGATCAAAGTCTCCCGAAAATCACGGGGCTTCAAGTTGTTTGATCCAGAGTTGTAAATTATGTTGGCATTCAAGATGGACGTGTTAAAAAATCGCCGGAACAACTTTTTATACCAAATAAGGTTCTTGCACCTTTCCAAGGGAAATTCCGCCAGTAATAAATCTTTTCGGTCGACACCTCCCATGGCAAGGTTATAGTCTAACACAACTTTTGGTCGGTTTTTTGTGTGTCCCATATTTTTCCTTTTCAACCACTTCGAGTTTGTGGTACGAGAAAATCATAGATACAACATTTGCATCGCGCCAGACCACAATAGTCATATCATGAGTCATGCTGAATCCTACTTGACTCACGCGCGTCTCTGGCATGAACTCTCTTGATATGCGCAAGGTCCCCCATAGTGTCTGTGCCATTTTGTTTGAAGCAGCGGTTCAGCAATGGGGAGTGAAACAGAGGACGTGGCAGGTCAAACACGATTCCCGCCGTTGCCCTATGAGGTTGGTCTTGGTCATGAGGTTTTTGGTAAGTGTGCTCTTGTGATTTTCCAGCGTATATGATGAATTTCCAAAGATACACAGTTTTTGAGTCACAAATTTTATATGATTTGATACCGACGCCTGCCTCTTTCGTTAAATATTTTTGCGTAAAACTCAGCCTTCCCTTACACAACAGAACCGGTTCATCGAGCGATACTTTTGGGCCTGGGTAAAATAAACTTTGGAATTTCTTCAATCGGCTGAATTTTGAACAGTTCTTTGTCTTCCGTTGTAGTCTTTGATGTTAATTGTGTATTAAAATTGAAAATTAAAAATCTTTTTATGGCATTTGTGTGAAGATCAAGTTTCAACTTTACACAACGGTGTAACCGAGGCTCAAAATTGCAGCCCGAGCCGCAGTCGAGGGCGTAACGTAACAGAGCAGAGAGTGTAATGATAATGCGCACGTGCGCATTTTGATCACATTTGCGAGTTGTAAAAACAGTAAAATTTGCAAACCTTAGTTTGTTTGCTGCATGTTGGTATTTTTCCTTTAATTTTGACTTAGTACTTCCGGTGGTTCATAAACTACATTAGTAGCAGTCTTTTTATTCGTAGAAGTCGTTACTTTGAAATTAATTACAACTAACACCACAAATAGTCGTAAAAACGGCGAGCGTATTTGTTACTTAGCTGACACAGAGTAAGGGCCCGTCTCACCGCTTGCTGCTACGAGTATGTGCCAGATAGTAAGCTGACAGATATAATATCTGACGGCTAATTATTTCAGATTTTGTCTGTGTTTATCTGTCAGTTAGAGCCATAAGGCACTTGTGAAACAAAACATTTTACTCTCCTACACATTTCTGTCAGAATGAACTAGCAGATAGGGTTATGTAACTTAGCAGCAAGCGAACACTGATAAAGTAATATATGCCACTGATTGAAAACTAGCCTCACTCTCTTCTATTATTTTAATTATAAGCTCCTCAGGGTTGGGTAATGTGTCTCTTGACTCCACAGCTACGCGTATGTCTTCATATGAGGGCGGTAAGCTATACAGCATCATAAATCATATTGCTCAGTAGGTCGGGGTGTAGGTCTATGTTCATGTCAGCTAATTTCTCCACAGTGTCCATAAAATCGTTTAAATGTTCTCGAACATCACCATTTTCTTGTTTTTTTAAATGTAGTATAATGTAATGTAGCCTTTCTGGCTGGACCTGTGCTTTGGTATGTACTTTTTAGCTTTTTCCATAGCTCATATGATGTTTTACATCCCAACATTCTGTACATTAATACCGCGGTATAAACCTATTAGATATTCACATTTTTCGTAAGTATAAACTGTGGAATAAGTTTTAAAATTTCATTCGGAATTACATTTATCTCTTTCATTTTATACGATAAAAATGTCCAGAAAACACACAAATGATTTATTACAATTGTAAATTATCAATGATTAAATTCAAAGTCTTTACACTTGTATATATACGACTCAATTGAATATATCGGGTCTCAATTAAAAATTAATTACACACTAATTTTGTTAATACACAACAATTATAGAGATTCTACTAATTCTGGTTGTAAGGACATGATAAAACGCACACACAGTTATAACACAAAATAAAATTATATGAGGTCTTAAAATTTGTAAAAGATTTTAGTGACACGATTTCAACTAAACTCAATTTTCAAAATACAAGTCACGTTTACTAAAATTCAGCACTAAAAGTTCTATTACTTTATATAGGGTCTTAATAACTCAAAGCGAACTAAATTGTTAAGAGTATAAAATTTGACTCTGTATAGAAAAATTATAAGATTTCTAATCTGCATTAAGTGTCTTAATTAAAGTAACTCGTAAAATTACTTACAAATTTACAGGGCCTTAAAAATTCTTATATGAATAAAGGGTCTTAATTAAAGTAACTCGTAAAATTTTATACAAAGTTACAGGGCCTTAATAAAAAGTAACTAAAGTGATTCATAGAGTTGAATACAAAATCACGGAGATTTAATATTAAACTGGCTAAGGTGAATCGTAGAATTTATTTATTGAAAACCAGAAAACGTTATAATGGGCAAGAGTGGGGGAAGGAAGGCAAAAAGGTCTTACTCACCAGCCAACCACTCTCATCGTTCAGCTCCTTATCTCCGTTTTGACAAATTTATTTGGTTCATCCGGACTGCACACTCACTGTACTGCTCGGTTCGCCTTACACCACACTGTTTAGGGTTCCGTACCCAAGGGTAAAAAACGGGACCCTATTGGTCTGTCTGTCTGTCAGCGAGCTGTATCTCATGAACTGTAATAGGTAGAAATTTAAAATTTTCACAAATTGTATAAATGTGTTGCCGCTACAACAACAAATACTAAAAATAAAAAAAGTTAAAAATTAAGGGGGGCTCCCAAACAGCTAAACGGGGAAGCGTAAAAAAAAGTTTGACCTACCCCATCGAGTGGGGTATCGCTGTTTAGAGCTCGTTGAGTAGATAAATACTTTATTTTTTATTTAAAAAAATATTTGATAACAAAGGAATAAGATGCCACCAAAAAAGTCAGCTGTTTTTAACATATTGTTTGAGCTCTATCTCATGAACAGTAATAGCTAGACAGATAAAATTTTCACAGATTATGTATTTCAACAAAAAATACTAAAAATAAAAAAAGTAATAAATAAAGGGGGGCTCCCATACTAAAGACCTGTTTTTTAGGCGATTTTTTTTAGCTCGATCTTAAATACGAGAACACTTATAGACGTGAAAATTTGTATGTTCATAGTGCTTAAGCTATAAAATAACAACATATAATAAAATCTGGGCAAGCGCGTGTCGGACTCAAAAAATCTAGCACAGTAACTTACTGAAATTTCAACGAATACAATTATGATTATGTGGTGGTACGGAACCCTCGGAGCGCGAGTCTGACTCGTACTTGGCCGGTTTTTTTGGTCACAAGTAGAACTAGTACACTCGCGAACAGTTTTTGGGTGAAAAACAACCAATTTTACGAAAAATGACTTTTACGCGAAAAAGGCTTTTACGCGAACTCGAGACACAATTTGTAATATCCGGTTAGGCTGCGCCAGTCAAGATTCGGGGAGCGTTTCTGGATTTTTGAATTAAAACTACAACTTAATTAGACAACCCGCAGAGGTTGATGCCAGAGCTTTAAGGACGTCTTCATACATCGAAAGGTGCTTATTCTACAGTCTACGAGCTGATGGGAGTCGTGCCTTGTAAGCGTTCTCACGGAAACCGCAGCTTAAGCTGCTTGTAAGTACATGGTGATGTACCTGCTCCTAGCTACTTCTTACTGGGATGGTGCGTGGGCGCACACGGGGCCTAACTACATCGAGTAGTCCAAATGAATAGCCGGGTCAACAGGTGATGCAGATACGATTGTCTAAAAGTAATGCCGGGTTGGAAAAAAATAAGGAGATAGATAAGCGTACAGTACACAACGGTTCACGTCAATCAAAGAGTTGTAACGAAGCGTTTTGCGTTTGGTTTTGCCATGCTCTAAATTTATACAGCCAGTGTCGGTTTACAATCAGCTGACGTTCTAAATTCAAAATTATTGTGCGTATTCGCAATGTTTTGACGTGTTTCATCACTTCATATCGATCGATCGTTTTTGGATCGATAAATCTATCAATTAATTTATAAAATCTGTATTATAAATATTTGTAGACACTAATAATTGGTAATTGCTTATTTATCACCTCGTTTATCTTTAGGAAAATTATCAAAATTGTCTGTGATCTCTAAAACATTGTATATTATTTCACGTGTCTACACCCTATATTATAAATACCTTGTAAATATCAATAAAATAACTGTAAGTACTTCTAACTCCTTTCTTTGCTCCTGATCTCTCTGCCACATCTCCAACACTGCAACTTTAGAGCCTTTCGAACCCACGAACATCCCTTAGCGTGACTTTCCACCGTTCTGTCACAGAGTGATTTTAGACTGCGATAAAAACAAAATGGCGCCCGCGAAGGCAGGTACAGAGAAACCCACCGTAGGCAAAAGAGACAGGCAAGCGAGACTTTTTACATCTCTCAACTCTCGCTGTTTTGTTGTACAGAGCGACTAACTTATCTTGGAATTAAAAATCGAGAAAGCGCTATACAAAACTGTTATTTTCGTACAAAGTTTACAAAAAAAACTTGTTTCAAGCAAGACTAGCGAGGTCGGGACCGGAAACAGGAGGTAGAATAAGTAAGATCATAAATTATTTAACGAACCTTTAAAAAATAAATCAAATTTAGTTTATACAGCAAATTAAACTTCGGCTTTTTTCCCCGTGGATGTTTTTTTTTTATATCTATTCATGTACGGAAAAAAGCAAAAGTATTCTTTTGCTTTTTTCCGTACATTGTACTGTGGGCCCATCTACTAAAATATTGTTCAATGAGATTTTATTACTTGTTTTCATTTATCCATGGAAGACTACTCTCGTAGAGCAATATTAATTCTGCTCGTTTACGATGGCCTGGTATCCCATTAAATAAATCTCATCTTCATTGAAATTGTATAGTAAACTTACATTAAAAAAGGGCCAGCATGCCCTGTCATTACCCGATGTGCTATTGTGGTCCATTATCTTTTTCTAGGTTCTTTTCAAACTATTAAGTTTGGTCTGGCTCTGTAAGCCTGTCATTTCATATGTAGGGTTTACTGCCCTCATTTTGGCTGCAATGTCTTTCCAGACTTTCTTGTATCTTTTAGATCCATCCGAAAAAAAAATCTTTATACTCCTCATAAATATTTAATAATAAAAGAACACATGGTGTTGACCAAATGAACAATGAGTTGGCTTATAAATAAACAAGTCAAATCAAATGAGGCATGTGAGGATAAGACAAATAGTATGGTGGTACGCATATATGTAAGATCAACAAACCTGCACTGTATATTTTATTATTATTTATGTTCTCTATTTCTTCTATTGCATTATTGGATCTTTCTTCTCTTGCATTTGTGGTATCTTGTGTGTCGTCTCTTTCTCCTGCTGTAGTCTCTAGTGCACATTGACGAATAACTAACTCGGTTAAGTATTCTTTATTAAAAATAATAAAAATAAAAAATGAGTATTAGGAGCAAGTAGGCTACCATGTCAGGCAATCTCTAAATATGTTTCAAAAGCAGGTCCTGGCTCTTGCACCCCATATGCATCAAATACAAAAAATGAAGGCATTCCACCAAGTATTAAACAAAAGAAGTACACTATCTTCACGAGCGTAGCTAAGTATTGGCAAGGGTGGGCACAGAGGATATTATAAATCGGGACAAACATTGGCTGCGCAGAGTAGATTTTACATAGAAAATGATGAGCACAAACCTTCTCCCACCACGGTATTATTGTCCAAGTTCACACTTGGCTAATCAACTGGTCATCGGCCGCCGTGGGTGGTGCCCACCCTAGGCAAATTCTCTAGCTAAGTCCATGAGTAGTATCGATATTTGTGGATATCCGATACTGAATGTTAGTGCGCAGAACTCAAAAAATGAGGCCGTGGGGATGCGCAGGTTAGGCATGCGAGTCGTGATTGCCTACTATTATATCATTATAGAAAGCCTGTTAGCATTGGGGCTGGCGACTACTGGCCATCCGACCTACCATGGTTTATAAGATCTGTTTATGCGATCTAATGGAATCAACTTCATAACTCCGTTTTTGTCACCTACTATTCCATGTGTGGTGTAGATTTGTGGAAATGGTAAAGGGCAGCACATAAAGGTTCCATCCAATAACCAGTACGAAGATTCATTTAACAGCCTGATATTTTGCTCAGTCCCAAATAAGAAAACACTTACATTTTTATCTATATAATATTTAAGATTGAGAATGTTTTGAAGGAATTGGCATTCATTACACTATATACATACATCAGGGATACTTAGATCAGTCAGTTTTTTCAGAATTGAGGGTAAATTTTTCGTGCGTGTTCTATTTATTATTCACCTCAGAGCCTCGTTTTTAGGAATAAAAGTTTCCGCATTTTCATGAACATCTTGTTTGCAGGCTTGAATAATCTGGCCCGGAGTTTCCAATGAGTTCGCCGCTTCCCTTTTACCCGCTGTTTTAAGGTTAATTGAAATAATTCTCTCTGGAGACGGTAGATGAAGGTACTCCACAAACGCCAGCTCACTTTTCAGGACGTGGTTTGAATCAATCAGTTCTGTTTTCAATGAAACACCACACTTTACTTTTGTCTTTTCAGTACAACACCAATAACATTTATCCCCTACTTTTTTATTTAAATTATATGTATATTTCTCAACACTTAATAAATCACTTCCAGTTTACGATTTAACAAATAGAAGTCCTTCCATCACTATTTTTAAAATTAAATATATTTTTTTAACCAAGAGTTAATTGGAAACTCAACAATATTTGGTAGCAAAAAATTGTCTGTGGCAAGTCAGCATGAACATAACGCGAGGAAATTTTCGCGCAATAATTTTTATGACTTTCGACGTCATATAAGTCAACAAGAAAGTTATAATATATAATAAACTTCGATCAACCTCTACTGCGGGTGGCGCAAAAACTAATTTCGATTTGATTTTACGTACTTAAATAAAATATATCGATGATGTTCATGGACATCTTGTTTGCAGGCTTGAATAATCTGGGCCGGATTTTCCAATGAGTTCGCCACCATACCATAGGAGTTTATAATGGTCTTATTACACCATTATAAAATTCTATAAAATTAGCTTTTCGTCTCAAATGCCCTATTAGTCGGTTACCCAGTAGAATTTGGCTTATGCATTTTCTACTATGATGTTTCTCCTTTAAGTTCTCTCCTGAATTCGATCGACGGCGCGAATAAATCTGACGGCAGGTCTTGAACCTTGAAATTCCGGGATTTTTAATATTTGGTCACAAAACCCGATGCGATGGCGTCTGTCACACTGCTGCTGAGAGTTTGTACAGCTATATGAACTTTCATAACCTAGTCTTAATCCCTCTGATTCCTACAGAGTAGCTAAACTTTTTATGTATTCCCACTTTATTTAATTCCCATCACCATATTATTTTTTTTTCAATTACCAAGGTAATTTTGAATGATTTTTAACATGTTGTATGGTTAAAAAATTACATGCACTTTGAGATTTTTATTCATTGGATGTAAAAAATATGGTTTACTATTTTCATCCATCCGTAACATGTTGTATGGGCACACTTCACTTCCTGTCCGATACTCCAAATGTCCACCCAGAGGGCATGATAATATTGGTTTTGGTAGTCACTTAGCACCGGTTTTGAGGACGTTTTGCATAACCTTGATAGGAGATCCGCTATATTGTTTTTTCCAGGGGTGTACTTGACTTCAAACTTGTAGGATTGTAGTCGCAAAACCCATCGTTCTATGCGTGCGCATGGTTTTGACTTAGGGCCAGAAACATGTTAAAATGTTTGACTACCCATACTAAGGCTAAGACCTACTTTTCGGTTTGGCAGTTTTATTTCCGAAAGCTATTACGCGTGGACTCTTTTGATCGATTTGTACGAGAACTACAAAACTAACAGTGAAGCTAGAACAACTTGTGATAGAGATCATAATATCCTAAATGTACCACGTCCCCTAACATAGCCTTTGTTATTGGTACAATGTTAAAATTGATTATGGCAACACCATTCTCCTGTACCGGCCTTGCATGTCCGCCATATCACGCACATTTTAGCTCTCCGCTGTTGTGGTATATTTTACTCAATAAACCTCTCGAAACAGACTTATTTGTGCTTCTTTTTACTGCCCCTGTTTACAGGTTATGGGCCCAGGTCCATAAGTCTGTTTCCAGGTCGTGGCAGAGGTTTTTGTGGTGCTGAGTAAATTTGAGGTTAGAATACGGCGTCGTGAATGTGGTGATCATGGAGCAGTCTTCGGGTACGCAGCATTTGAAGTTGTCTGGAGGAGACAATTGGGCAGTCTGGAAGTTCCAGATGGAAGTCATCTTCCGAGGAAGAGGCTATTATGATGTGGTTACTGGAATAATGGAAAAACCCGCCAAAGAAGATAAAGAAAATACGAAGATTTGGGTAACTAGTGACGCGAGGGCGCAGGAGCTTATTGTGACTCGGATGGAAGCAGCGCCACTCACGCATCTACTGTCGTGCACCTCATCTGCGGAAATGTGGACAAAACTGAAGTCAGTTTATGAAAAAGAGTCTGCTGTGAGCATCCATCTTCTTCAGCAAAGATTCTTCTCCCTGCAGTTTGGTGATGACTCGGTGGTTCTATTTATGTCTAAATTGGAGGAAATAAACACAAAATTGAAGCAAGCGGGTGAGCCGCTCTCAGAGAAAATGATAATTACAAAGGTGTTGATGTCTTTGCCGGAGAGATACAAACATTTTCGTTCAGCTTGGGAGTCCGTACCTATTGAGAAACAGAATCTTAATGAATTGACCTCAAGGTTGCTTGTTGAAGAAGAGAGGAACGACCAGTCCGACCAGCCAGAGGTAGCTTTGGCTAGTGTAAGCAGGCAGCAAAAGGTTAACTGCTACACTTGTGGTAAAGAAGGCCATTTTTCGAGGGACTGTAAACAAAAATTTAAGAGAGAAACAAGAAGCTGCAACTATTGTAAGAAAAGAGGTCATTTGAAGGCAGATTGTAGATTGTTGAAGTCAAAGGAAGAAGGCAAGAAGAGTTCTGATATGAATGCCTTTATGTGTATGAGTGAAGACACCCAAGAAGATGTTTGGTTTATGGATACAGGTGCTAGTGAACATATGTGTGGCAAGAAAGAGTTGTTTATGAACTTGGACATAATGAAAAGCTCAATGAAAGTTACTGTAGGTGATGGTAAACTTCTTGATGTGATTGGGCGTGGAACTGTGGAACTGTTTGCTTGGAATGGGAAGAAATTCATCAAAACAGTGCTTAGTGGAGTGCTTTTTGTGCCTGAACTGAAGTTCAATCTGTTTTCGGTGGGAACTGTGCTGGACAAAGGTATGATTTTGGTTTCAAACAAGGAACAGTGTGAATTTATGAACTCTCATGGTGAAGTTCGTGCGCTAGCGAAACGTGTGAATAAAATGTATCGCATGTTGTTTTCCTTGAATGGAACGCACTCTGAACTTTCTTTTGATGAAAATCGTGCAAATAAAACGCACTTCGGGGCTGCGTGTGTATCCAAACGCAGAGAAAATGTCAGTTCTGACAGTCGTGAATTTCAGAACGACTTTGTTTATGTTTGCGATTCAGTGGACTTTGGGTTGATAAATTTGTCTAAAAAGACGGAAAAACTTAGTGTTTGGCATAGGAGATTGTGCCATCAAAATATTGCGCACGTGAAGGAGATATTGACGCGTAATTGTGTGGAGTTTATCGATGATTTCGACACTTGTGAAGAGTGTTTGTCTGGGAAGCAGCATCGCTTGCCCTTTCCCTCTAGTACGTCCAGGAGACGTATTTTTGAAGCGTTCGAAGTGAATCTTTAGTTCGCATACGAAAACGAATCGTATACGAATTTAATTTCTAATGCTCTCGATTTTCCGCATTTTTGAATCATTCGAAAGCAGTGTTGCCATTAAATTCAAATCTTTAACCAATTTTCGTTTCACGCAGAAAAAATCAAAACCGGAAAGCAATTACTCATTGATTTTAAAAACCGGTAATGAATTGCGAGGGAATGGAACGCAAATTAAAAAGTTGATATGTCAGTATAATGCCATGTGTGAAGGAAACGTCAATGTCGTTGTCATCACAGATTATACATACTTTCGAGTGGTAGAATTGCAAAACGAGTGGGTCGGACCACTCGTTGCAGAATTCACAGGTATGAATATTCAAAAATTGCGATTTTACGGATTCGTATACGAATCTTGCCAATTCGAATGCGAATTGAAGTTCGAACGCTTCAAAAATGCGTCTCCAGGGCTAGTGAACCACTCGAATTGATTCATGCAGACGTTTGTGGACCCATGGAAACCAAATCAGTAGGAGGCTCAAGGTTTTTCTTACTTCTGAAAGATGATAGTTCGGGTTTTCGAAAGGTGTTTTTTATGAAACACAAAAGTGAGGTTAAGGAACTGATAAAGAACTTTATTGTGAAAGCAGAACGAGAAACTGGCTTTAAAGTGAAAGTTTTGAGGAGTGACAATGGGCTTGAGTTCATGAATCATGATTTGAGTACTTTGTTGAGTGAAAAAGGCATAAGCCATCAGAGGAGCGTTATGTACACGCCGCAACAAAATGGAAGAGCAGAGAGAGAAATGCGTACTTTGGTAGAAGCTGCTCGCGCAATGATTTCTGGTATGCCTAAGCATTTCTGGGCTGAAGCTGTGAACACAGCGGCCTATGTGCTGAATAGAACTGGCCCAAGTCCAATTAAAGGAAAAACTCCCTATGAAGTATTCTACAGAAAAGAGGGAAGTTCATTTGATTCACTTCAGGTGTTTGGAACATGTGTATCGGTTTTGGTACTGTACAGATCTGAAGTCCCTTCATATAAGTAGGTGACTATTGGGAATTGAACTTCACCATTTTCCGCCAAAATCTCGCCGCACTCGCTTATTGCCGAAAATGGTGATTTACAATTCCCAAAGTCATTTTAGATAAGCATGCTCTACTTACCGCTGGTATATAGGATCTTCATGAGCTGTCTCCACTTCCTAATGCTCGCTCTTTATGGTGCATCGTCAGCTGTACGAGGTGTTCAGGTCTTCGTCTGCTACTCGAACTCGATGAAAGGATTGACTCCTTCATGAGCTTTCTTCACTTCCTCCTGCTCGCTCTTTACGGTTCGTCGTGAGATGTACGAAGTGTCCAGGACTTCGTCTGCCACTCGAACGAGATGAAAGGATTGGGCAACCAGCTCCATTTTACTCATTGGGCCAACTTTGGCTTATACTCTACTGACCACATCGACAGCCAGTACGAGTATCCAAATAAGTGCTGGTTCTCTTACCGCCACAGAGATGTATAATTATTCGCTTCACTTAAAATCTCCACTCGTTTATTTAGTGTTCGGATTGGGCAACCAGCTCCTTTTGACTCATTTGGGCAACTTTTAGCTAATACCCTACTGACCACATCGACGGCCAGTACGAGTATCCAAATAAGTGCTGGTTCTCTTACCGCCACAGAGATTTATAATTATTCGCTTCACTTAAAATCTCCACTCGTTTATTTAGTGTTCGGATTGGGCAACCAGCTCCTTTCGACTCATTTGGGCAACTTTTAGCTAATACCCTACTGACCACATCGACAGCCAGTACGAGTATCCAAATAAGTGCTGGTTCTCTTACCGCCACAGAGATTTATAATTATTCGCTTCACTTAAAATCTCCACTCGTTTATTTAGTGTTCGGATTGGGCAACCAGCTCCTTTTGACTCATTTGGGCAACTTTTAGCTAATACCCTACTGACCACATCGACGCCCAGTACGAGTATCCAAATAAGTGCTGGTTCTCTTACCGCCGCAGAGATTTATAATTACTCGCTTCACTTAAAATCTTCACTTGTTTGTTAAGTGTTCGGATTGGGCAACCAGCTCCATTTGACTCATTTGGGCAACTTTGGCTAATACCCTACTGACCACATTGACGGCCAGTACGAGTATCCAAACAAGTGCTGGTTCTCTTACCAACGCAGTGATGAACAAACAACAAGCACACAAAATTATTCAATTCACTTTCACTTAAAAATTTCACTTGTTTGTTTAGTGTTCGGATTGGATAACCAGGTCTATTTTACACATTTGGGCTTCTTACAGCGCATACTTTACTGACCACATCGACGGTCAGTACAAGTATCCAAACGCGCTGGCTTTTTTACATTTTAAAACAAGAAGCTGTACTATGCAAGGAAACTTCCAACCAAAACACCTTACTTATTTAGGCATTCTTTCAGCTAATCTAATACATATATTGACCCAATTTGTCAGTATCAAGTATCTAAATAAGTCGGAGCTTCCCTGCGTTCGTACATGCGTCTTAGTCAACGAGTCGAACAATATGAATGGGTTTCAATAAAGTCAGAGGTTCTCAAACTTAGGACAAATCATGTTTTATATTCACTAAAGAAGTAATTTAGACATTAGTTTAGGTGTAATATATTGTACTTCTTTTATATTAAAATGGCAGGTAGAACTTCATAGTCTGTTTAGGAGACGATTCTGTAAATGTGTGGTATCTTATATACTATCAATGTTGGGAAATAAAAAACATTATAAGATTTAAATATATTAATTTTTAAGTTCTACATTAGGGTTATCATTAACATTATCTTATTAATCTAGAGTATTTTAGTGTGCTATTGTCTGGATCTGGAGACGGCTTATCAAATTTGCTTCTGTGCGGAGTTGGCCACCACGTAGTATCTCCAAACCAATAGAAACAATTCATAGCCAAAAGTCTTTTACTTGTTATGACCCTTCGGATTCGTTCACTCCTTCGCAGTTTGAGTTTCTACGAATAAAAATAATTTTAAGCATTAAGTAATAAACAAATATTTTAATCACTAAAAAATAAAAATATTTAACTTACTCGATATTCTTCATGTCTTTCTTTTATCGCTTTCACTTGTGCTCTTGTTTGCACCATTTCTGTCTGAACACATGCAAACTGAGCGAGTTCTCTATATGAAATAAAAGTGTTCTGCTTTTTAGTAATTATATATTAAGGTTGGATTATCAGTAGGTATGAAAAAGTTGCGATTTCGAAATGTCCTATTTGACAAACCATAGTAGGTATCAGGGTAATTCAAGCTCAAAAGACCTCTGACATGACACATATAACAGTTACTTCCGAAGCGAAGCACGAAACTTAATGTAGGTACGCAACAAGACAGGAATGTGGCCCAATTGTATAGCGCGCCATACGTTTCACCCGCACTCCTATTGTGTACAATACTTATTTAAGATGCTTAAGTTTGAGAACATGTGCAAGTCCAAAGTCTTTTTTTCGCAATACTCTGGTTACCTATGCTATGCAGCGAAATGTCAATGTGCTACTTAGTTGTACTAGTGTGAAAACGCAAACGTTAACCGAAACGTAAGCACAACGCATCACGCGCGCATGTTCGTGCGTCACACAGTGTTAACACAGCGAAACACGATTGTATGTGTGTGCGCGTGTGTACACACGTCTTTGCTGATAAATTAATATTGCAAGAGAGCCTACAAGCTGACCGCTGAAATATTGCTGATTTCAGATTTTCGCAATGAAAGGATGTGTCGAAATTTTTTGCACTGTTGTAATAATGCAAAGTAATCAACAATTTTGTTTGTCACAAAAATGGCAACATAGCCATTCCAAAATTTTCGTAATTTTAAAAAAAGCTTAATCAGCATTATAGTCTATTTATAAGGCGCATTAAATCAATAAGCAATAACTATTTGGATTCGACTCGTCATCCAAGTGCCTTGTGTTGCTCCCCGCACCCCGCACCCGCACCCCGCCGCTCTCCGCCGCTCTTCGCCGCTCTAGCACCAACAGTTTTCAACACGCGCATCCAAGCAATCACTATAATGTTCGTAAGTTTGTTTTGTCTTGTTGACATCATATTATATGGTTTTATTTAGAACTGATTACTAAAAAGTTACTTGGATATATTTTAGGTCTGACAGCGAGTACTACAACGCCGCCGCTAGGAACTCCAACGCTGCCGCCACCGCAGCCAACAAGAAGAAGCAGCCAGCGACGTCGTCCTTCTTGTCGGAGGACGAAGCGATATTAGCCAAGTGAGTATATTTTAAACTTGCGAATATTTTATCTCGGTTATGGTTTATTAGTATTTTGAATTAGATTAATTAGCTAATTATTATTTTTATTTACAGAACAAAAAGAAGAGAGCCTAGGGAGCCTGCAAGGAAGGCTGCAGCTCCTCCAAAACGCTGTGGCGGCTTGGAGTCTTACGACGAAGAAGAAAGGTAGTATTTAAATGTTATTATTTTTAGATGTATTTTATTAGAATCCAAACATCGATTTTATGTAACTAATCATTAACTATTTACTTACAGAACTAAAGGAAGGGAGCCCAAGTTGGCGCCTTCAAAACGTCAGCGTGTTAACGACTCTGACGAGGAAATCGAAAGGTAAATATATTGTTATTGTATTTAAAATTACTCAAACTTTTTCATGTATTTAGAAAGGGAAATGTTATTTAATTTGAAATCAATTTATTTTCAGAAGACGCAAGGAGCCAAAGGCGCTACCGAAGAGCCGCACTGCCGCTGCTGCCGCCGCCGTCGAGTCCGACGACGACGGCGCTCCCGGGGTCTCTTCATTAGTCAGGTAAATAAATATATTTTGAGCATTATGTTCTGTTTGTTTAGAAAAAAGTTTTAGACATGATTTATTTATTATCTATTTGTAAGACTGATTATTAACATAACTTTTATAGCGTTTTTCCCAACGTATAGAAACTATCGTACTACTTAAATGAAAACCAATCGCGCTTACATAAATCAAGCAGACTGCAGATTAATATTTTTAATTTATTTTCAGAAATAAGAAAAAGGCAGCGCCGAAGAAGAAACCGACGGCTTCAGCAGCAGCGTCTAGAAAACACGCCGAAACGTGGCGTCTTTTGGACAGTGAAAGCGAGGACGAGGAGAGGTACCGCAACCGCGACAACGGGCTGCGGTCGAGCTACGCTAAGCGCGTAGCGGACGGGGTAGTACGACGCACCGCGCAGCTCGCTGGAGATATATTTATTGATCTTAAACTCTACAACGTGGCGGACATTAAAAATATTGACCCCCGGAAACGTTACGAAAAGGCCTCTCTTCACCTCGCTTTCCAAACACACCACGACGCAAATGAGTTGTATATTTTAAGACAATTTTTAGCTCGATGCAAAGACCAATTCCGTGAAGAAGGTTGGTTTTTCGCGGATAAAGAACTCAAAAAGTAATCATCCTTCTTCACGGAATTGGTCCTTGCATCGAGCTAAAAATTGAATTTAATTTTAATAATAATTTCATAAAAAAATTCAATAAATTTTATAAAGATTTATAAAAATTTAGTTTCAAGTTTTTTACCTTATGAAAGAGTCGATAGGTTAACCTACTTCCAGCAACCTTCAGTTTAAAACAAATCTTAATCTGAATCTTGAGTTCCTCTTAACTTTTTTAAAATAAACCTGATTTTTTTAGTTGATAATAATGGCAAATAAATCTATATATTGCACAGTATGTGATATGTCAATTAAAAGCAAAGCCTTTTCTTCTCATTTGCGAAGTAAGGTACATAAAGATAACAATGCAGTCAAAGAATGTGATGGTATTGAGAAAGTCAGTAGTGCATTTCGAAGCCGCATCGCCTCATATAGAGTGAGAGGCACAAGTGACGAGGCAACGCATACCCAGTGCCCACCTGAGGTTTTTTTGCGCTCCCTGCGTAAACCCGCCAAACAACTTGTCGAGGCGCGGCGCGAAGCGTTTGATAGCATCAAAGTTAACTTTGAATTGTTCGCAGAGTTTTCTTTACCTTCAGATGATAGACGAGATATTAAATCATTTTCTAGCGGGAACTGGGTGATTCAGAAACAATATGATTTCAATGAATTGTATAATAAAGTTGTGAGTTTGATCACAACTAAAGTTGATGAATTTCAGGAAAGAGAAAGTGGGTGGTGTTTTTTAGGAAATTTATATTTGGAAATTAATATTAACAAATACAATCCATTGAGAGCATCAGGTTTCATGGAACTTCCAAAATATATAAAATCAAAACGCGCATGTATAAATATCCAAAATAGAGATAACTTTTGTTTCTTATGGTGTATTATGGCTGCTTTATTTCCAGCTAAAAATAATAAACATAGAATTTCGTCTTATCCTCACTTCGAGAACATTCTTAATACGAAAGACATGACTTTTCCAGTAAACCTTTCAGATATTAAAGTTTTTGAAAAAAATAATCCAAGCATAAGCGTTAATGTTTACGGTCTAAAAAATAAAACTACCATAGTAGGCCCGTGGTATAAATCAATTCACAAAAGAAAGCATCATATAAATTTATTGCTTTATGAGAATGGTTTACGTTCACATTATTGTTTAATTACCAATTTGAGTAGGCTTATGAGGAATCAAGTTACAAAACATCATGGACAAATCTTTTTTTGTGATGATTGCATGGTGTTCTTTGCTAACAAAAGTAAACTTTCAAGTCATATTTGTGGTGGAGTCAAAACAGTTCTGCCTAAAAGTGGTTGTTTAATCCAATTTAACCATTTTGAGCGGATGCAGAACATGCCTTTCGTTATTTACGCAGATTTTGAGTCTCTGTTACAACAACACACAGATGAAGAAACCTCTAACTGTACCGAAAATATCCAAAAGCATATACCAGCAGCATTTGGCTACTATCTAGTTTGCTCTTATGATTCCTCTTTGAATCGTTATGTTTCATATCGTGGACCTGACTGTGTTCAAGTGTTCTTAGATAATCTAAAGACCGACGCAGTGCGAGTGCATAAGATACTGCAAAATGAGATTAAAATGTTACCAATGACTGAAAAAGAGCAGCATGACTTTTTGTCATCCAAAAACTGTTACCTATGTAATAAATTGCTTTTTGACGATAAAGTTCGAGATCACTGCCACTTAACTGGTTGCTATCGCGGCGCTGCACATTCTTATTGTAATATTCAGTTTAAACTTCCAAAATTTTTACCTGTATTTTTCCACAACCTTTCAGGTTATGACAGTCATTTGTTTATTCGGGAACTTGGTGAAACTCCTGGTAATATCAATGTAATAGCAAAAACCAAAGAGAGTTACATTTCTTTCACAAAATTTATTCCCATAGGTAATAAAAAAAATGAATATATGCCGATTCGTTTTGTAGATTCTTTTAGATTTTTAGGCACAAGTTTAGAAAAAGTAGCAGAGAGTTTAAATAAAGAAGATTTTTTTCACTTGTCACGCTTTTTTCCGAACAGAAACCATTTTGAGCTATTAACAAGGAAAGGCATTTATCCATATGAATATATGTGTGCCTGGACTCGATACGAGGAAGTTGAACTGCCCCCTCGTGATCTTTTCTTTAGTAGTATGAGTAATGAGACTGTTTCAGAAGCTGATTACGCACATGCTCTCTGTGTTTGGCAAACTTTTAATCTGCAAAATCTTGGCGAGTATACTGATTTATATTTAAAGTCAGATGTTTTTCTTCTTTGTGATGTTTTCGAAAAGTTTAGGTACACTTGCAAACAAAATTATAGATTGGATCCCGTGTTTTATGTTTCAGCCCCCTCTTTAAGTTTCGATAGTATGTTACTTAAAACGGGGGTAAAATTGGGGTTAATAGAAGACTTAGAAATGATTCGGATGATTCAAAGCGGTATTCGTGGGGGAGTTTGTTTGTGTTCTACTAGATACGCTCGTGCTAATAATCATTATTTATCCGACTACGACTCCTCTGCTGATGATAATTATTTATTATACATTGATTGCAATAATTTATACGGTTTCGCAATGTGCTGTTACTTGCCATATTCTAACTTTGAATTAATACAAAATATAGAACTAACAAGTACAGACATTCTTAATATTTCTGATGAAAGTGACACAGGATACATTTTTGAAGTAGACTTAGAGTACCCTGAAAAATTACATAACATTCATAACGACTTACCCTTCTGCCCTCAAAAGTTTATTCCTCCGGGTTCAAAAAATTCTAAATTAATTCCAAACTTGTACGATAAGTACAAGTATGTCATACATTACATTCATTTGAAAACCTGTTTGAAACATGGAATGAAATTGAAGAAAATTCATCGAGCGATAAAATTCAGTCAAAGTCCGTATTTAAAACAATACATTGACTTAAATACTGAATTACGAAAAAAAGCAAAGTCTCAATTCGAACAAGATTTTTTTAAATTGCTAAATAATAGCATTTTTGGTAAAACTTTAGAGGATACGGAAAAACGATTGAATGTTAAATTAGTAAATCAGTGGACTGATACTAGTAACAAAACAAAAAAACATTTTACAGCAGAACAACTCATTGCCAGGCCCAATTATCATAGCTCCACAATTTTCTCAGAAAACTTCGTTGCTATCCAATTAAAACCAGAAATTATAACTCTTGATAAACCAATTTATATAGGATTTTCAGTCCTTGAAATATCTAAAAGTCATATGTATGACTTTCATTACTCTGTGATGAAACCTTTTTACGGTTCCAAACTAAAACTTTGCTATACTGATACCGATAGTTTGTTGTATTCCATAAACACTTATGATGTGTACAGAGATATGAAACTTAATTTCCTTCAATATTTTGATACAAGTAACTATATAGGAAATAATATCTATAATATTCCTCAGCAGAATAAAAAAGTGCCAGGTTTATTCAAAGATGAATTAGGAGGTCAACTTTTAATAGAATTTGTAGGCCTTAGATCTAAACTATACTGCATAAGAACTGAAAACAAAGTAATAAAAAAAGCTAAAGGAACCAAGAAATCTGTCATTAAAGGACTCAAATTGGAGGACTACAAAACTGTATTGCTTAATAGTTGTCTAATAAGAAAAAAGAATATGATGTTTAGATCACTAAAGCATGAAGTTTTTACACAATCGCTAAATAAAGTAGCTCTGTCTTTTAAAGATGATAAACGAATAATTCTGAAGGATAAAATATCCACTCTTTCATGGGGTCATAACTCTACTTTAATTTAACATATTTTTATTTATTTTTTAAGGTATTTAGGTTTAAGTTTTTATGTTGCACTTTAAAAAATAAAATTTAATATTACGTAAAGCTACTTTGAGTTTTATTTGTACTACTTACACCTTTTATTGTAAATTAAGACAGGTCAAGTTTGACACTTGCACATGACTTTAGTCTCTATTGCGATTAAGATAAACATAACACAAAGTCCAACGTGTCACACTTGATGTGCTCTTGACTGTACCTTATTATTGAAGGCAAAAATGCGAGTTTGCGTTTTCATGTTCTAACATGTTGTGGACATGCGCTGTTCGTTCGTTGCACTTATGATGACGCAACACAAACGCGACGCGAGCGCGATATATTTTTATTCAGTTTCATTCTAGCCTTCGATTAAGTAACAATGAGCGCTCATAAAACAAGTTACATCGCGGTTAATTCCTGCTCTACCAGACAGGAGGATCCAAAATTTAGTGTTACTATAGAAGTGCAACAGATACGTGAAATAAAAGGACATGCTAAAGCCAGAACTTTAGCAAAAACTGTGTACGGAGCCGACGACCTCAACGACAGAGTGATGCAAGCTGCGCTCCACACCATGTTCCTTGTCTCCAGGGAGCTGGGCGACCGTTCGGAGCTCAGAGATGTGAGTACCTAAACTACAATGTTGTTATAGTATTCTTGTAGAACTAACGTACTAGTTGTGCATAAATCTTGAAGTGCATTTATTTAAATATACTTTTATTTTACAGTTACTTGTGGACGCAGAGACAAACGGGGCGGACGTTTAAATCAACCCTATTCACGCGATTACTACTCGTACATTAAAAAGTAAGAACTATTTATAATTCGTATTTTATTGTTATAATTATATTTGTGCACATGTATTTTATAGGTATTTCTTATTTTTACAGATCACAATGGCTGCCGCTATGTTCAATGTTTCGGAACCTTATTATGTTCAAGAAGCAGCATTACCTTTCGAGCAAGAGTTTCCTGAATTACGCAACAAACCCGTTTCAGAAGGACAACAGAAACGAAAAAGGAAAGGAAAGTCTACAAAATTGCAACAAAAACTAAAAAAGGACAAGGCAATCGTTTCGTACGTCAAGACTAAGGCTGATAAAAGGGGATATCGACTTATTAAAATCAAGGTGTACGACATGTGCGAAGGCGGCAACAGCGACGGAGGGTTCGACAGCGCGGGCGCGGCGCAGCAGGTCGCCGACGCAGACGGCGAGGACGGCGCGCTGCTCAGCGCACAGTACATCGTCAAGGACCCAGTCGATCAAATTTTAGATCAAACGGAGTGTTTGATTAATAAGATATCAAAATCTTTGTTTAGTAATAACTTTGTTAATTAAGTTTTTAGTTGTAAAATAATTATATTTCAATAAAAATACTTGTGTTAAAATCTTATATTTTTCATTTTGTCTTCCCCAGTAGGTAAATAATTAATTATTATTTCACTTAGAAAAAAACTAATAAACTAAATGTATTAGGTTTATGTTGTGGAACTTGAATGAATAATAAAAGGTGATTTCTTTTTGATTTTTTTCTAAGTGGAATAATATTTACTACTCAAAACGAAATAAGATACAGAAGGTTTTTTTGATTTGTCATTAATTGCAATTTTTCAATTAAAGTTCTATTACTTTTATCATTCTAAAGATATATCAAAAAACCTGCTGTCCCTTTTTTTGTTTTGAGTAGTATAAAACAATAGAATGTCGTAAATAAAACAGTTAGTTAACAAAAAATTATTTATTCAATGAAAAAAGGTACATGCTATTATCAAAGTACCATGTTTTTAGACAAATTACATTCTTTAAAGCACATTGCTTTTTATGATAATAACAATTGAAGTTCAAACTATTTTTACAATATTTTTCATGTAGATTTACAAAATTTGGAATTCCATTCTCACCAAGATCAATTATTGTTAAACTTTCTTCAGCTAATTTGCTTATCCATTGCTGCTTTTCTCGTCCTTTTATTAAAATACGTTTATCTTTTAACATTGGTTTAATTAATCTTTCAAATTCACGATAGTCAATATGGCCTTCCTTCCAATAGATACCTCTATTCTTCTCAATCCAGGATACTTGTCGTTTTTCTTCGTATGACAATTTTGAATATGAATAGGGCGGTTTAATCAAAAAGACTTGAGTATATTCCATAGTAGCTAATGCAAACTCTTTGATAATAAAGTTGTTTTTAGAATTCTTGAATCCTTGCACGTCAACAAAAATAGTGTCAATGTTCATTTTATTCAGGATATTTTTCGGACTAGACTTGTTAAGGGCTTATACTCTACGACACAATCGTTTAGAATGAGACAGTATGCTGAAGTCTGATCAGGAATAGCAGAATTGCTTTCAATTTCAACACGTACATTTACTACCGGCCCAGTTTTTAAGTTATCCGACTGACGCGAGCAATCGACGACAAATAAAGGAGCAACTTCTTTAAATTGTTTAACACTCAACAAGGGTTCTATGCGACGACCGTAATAAGACTGTTGAAATCTCGCATATTGTTCATATAATAAAGCCAGTCTGTCTTCTGAAAAATCTGTGTTTAAATTTTCATAAGGAAAGTAATTTGAATTAAGATAAACTCTAACGTCCCGCAAATTACAGTGATCGAACCTCGACATGTCCTCGTCAGAGTTATTTTTTCTGTTAGTCTGTAAACCTATGACAACATATCTAGGCTTTTCAATTTGAGATGAAGTTTTAATAGACCAAGTGTGTTTTGTAGTTTGAGGCAGCAATGGATATTCGTACAAGTCCCAATTTCTATAAGCTATTTGAATTGGTCGATCTTTTTCTAACAACCGAAGAAAGTTTATTCTTTCTTTATCTGCTACTTTTACATGTGGCACACGCCATATTATTTTATGAATAATAATATCATTAACAATTTCGCCTGTATTTAGTTTCAGAGCGTTTAGATTAGTATTACTTCTTAAAAGAATAAGCTCATGCTTGCAATTTATAATAACTTTTTTATAATCCTCGGCAAAACCAAGTAAGTTGCGTAGAGGAATTGATGCAGAAAAATTACCATTCTGAACATTTTTTGTACCATCAATATCCCAACCCCACGCTTTTGCCATTCGTGATTCATTGATATTCATTGATAATAAGGATTTTATAGTTGTAGTGATTCCTGCGTTTTTAATTTTGTCTATCTCTACGCCGTTGAGTTCGTAACGAATGTCTTGAAATAGGTACAAAAGTGGATTGTTTGTAAAATTTATACTTTTAACTTCTTCTTGATTTTCTCTTTTCACAACTTTGACGGTACCCTCCAAATACAACGTGCTGTCAGATGGCAACACGTATAAGTCCTGCTGGTTGATGGGTATACGAATTTCATCATTTCTGTTGAAGGTTGTGATGTACGGCTTATATGAATGAAACTCGATGCTATCTATAGTATTATCGTAAACAAGAGAACTTGATAAGTTTAAAATACTCATTTTATTTCAATAATCCGATCAGTTTAAGAAAGTGTAAATTTTCTTTAGTTAATTTTTTTGGTGCTTCTTTGCAGATAGCTGGATTTGTACTGATTCTTGATTGTTGTTGAAGCATGTTTTTATTACTCTTATAATTTTGTTCTGTTACTTGTGAAGGTTTGCATTTATTATTGTAGTCAATCATCTTTTTTTCAGATGTAAATACAATAAAATTTCCTCACCTCTTAAATTTACTAAGCTATTATTAGCGTCCAATATTCGTATGTTAATAGATGCAATATTATTTTGGTTAACAGGAAAGTAAATCACGTTTCTTGGTATCTCAATGATTCTATATCCTGGTGGCACATTAGGAGCAAATTCATGTAATATATGACTTGAATTTCCGTTAATAAATGAGCCGCTCACTATATCACATTCGATCCGTATCACAGTTGTTGATAAAATGTTTACAGGGAACTGTGATTCGTGTAATATACCTGCACGAAGTGTTTGTTTATCAAACCCCAACAGGTTTCCAAGAGAGTTTTCTTTTTCAAAGTGTATATCTTTTGTACAGTAAATGGATGTTTTTAAAGTATTATTGTTACAATATAATTTACAAACTGCTCCTTGGATATTCTTTTTCAAATAATCACTAATGTCTTGAAACTCATATGCTCCTTCAGGTAATTCAATAAATTCTTTATCGCCGTAGTAAAATTTATTATTTTCGCTATCTATATTTGGAATAGAGTTGAAAGTTGAGAGGTACAGTAAAGCACATTCGTATTCACCTTCCAGTTGTAAAGAGGGGAAATAGTTAGTGTTTATAGCAGACTTATTTCCTGTTATGGATAGTGTGAGAGACATTTTGCAAATGATAAAACAAAATCTCATGAACAGTCTTTTATACGCGTTTATTCCAGAAATCTCTTAAATATTTTAAACATAAGTGTCCACAATTTATAGTATTAAACTCCTGGTATTTATTATAATTATAATTAATACTTTTTGTGTTGAGATAATGAATTAATTCAATAGGAGGTTTTAGGTCACCATAGCTATCAAAATACTCGCAATAGTCTTTGTTTTTTACATAGGCTACCCAATGCGTTCCTCGATTATGAGAGTGATCTAGGTTTACTATACCACACTCCAATTGTTTGGGTTTCTTTGGCAATCTATCTCTCATATACACTCCTCTAAAATATGGAATATCAGCAGAGTGGTATAATATATCAATATTGGTGAGAGCACGATTAGGCAGCCTTTGCTTTAGTTTTTTGACTTTTTTATAAACAATCCTTTTCCCTTTTTGTATGGTTTAATATATAAACCTTTGCCAACCGCTAAAGATTCCATGGCTCTATTATGACGATGAGATTCTTGCAGGTTTTGCTGAGCTGCCTTGTAGTCATTCATAGTTTTCGCAATTCCAGCTGCACCTCCAGCTAAAGTGCCTAACGCAGACAATCCCGCAAATATTGGAATCAAAGGTAAAATTCCTCCTGTTTTGGGAAGCGGTATTACACGAGGTAGCTGAACTTTATTTTTTGCTAGAAATTTTTTTGCTGCAGTGTACGCGACTTGAATTGCATTTTTTTTACTGCACGGTTTTATCTTCTTGAGTTGTTGGCGAATTTTTGAAACAATACACCTAAAGTTCTTCATTCCAGCACCAGACTTAACTTTTGCCTTCATGACCTTGCTAACTAGCCAAGATGCCAGTTTTTCTCCTTTTCCAGCACTTTTTGATTGGAGTCTTCTTTGTGCCATGTCCATCAATTGTAAATCAGCCTTGTGCCGGTTGTTTAGGTCAGAGTAATTTGAGTAAGCTATATCGTGTTGCTTACAGGCTTCGTCAAGTTCATTGACGCCCTTATCTCCCCGCAGTAATCGTTTCTTTAGTTTGGTTCCTGGCCCGCAATAATTATAACCAGGTAAGTGCAACTCAACAGGTAGGTTATTAATAAGATTATTTATAAGTCCTTTGCCTTGCATGACCATAAGCAAAATGATTTCTTCATTCATAGAACTGCCTTTTTATCGATCCAGCTATTTTCGGTATCATCAAAACCTAGCCATTTAACAAGTAATTTATTTCCTTTTTTCTTTAAAATCCTTTCAATTAAGTACACATTAGGATGTTTTGTTTTCTGAAGTTCTTGTTCGTAAAAACAACCCAATACAGGTTGGTTCCTTTGATCCTTTAAAATGTAAGTTATAGGCTTAGTATTGTTCGTTTTTTCGATTTGAAACACTTCTGTCGACCAATTGGGCGTATAACCTTTTGCAAAATCACTTTTATGCTTGCTGATTCTAACGAAATCATTAGGTTTCAGTTTTGCTTTTTTTGATTTTAGAATTATACGCTTTTTTTGAATGTTTCTTTTTACAATGCTTTCATTATTATGATCAACATCGATTGGTTTAAATTCTGTTACTCGATGCTTGGTATTGTTGTATTCTTTAACAACATTACTAAGAGTTTGTTCTATCCATTTATAGCTCCCATTGTAACTAAAAATCTTAAATAGTTTAGTTTTGAGAGTTCTAATCAACCTCTCAATAATCGACGCTTTTTTAACCGAATATGATGAATAGTGATTGATATTTAAAAAATTCATCAATTTAGTAAAATTGTCGTTATAAAATTCAGTACCCATATCTGTTTGTAAATTTTTTGGGTGTCGGGATGATTTCTCAAAGATATCTTTAAATGCGAGTGTAACTTCAATTTTGCTTTTTGTCTTAAGTGGTGTTGTCCATACATATTTCGAAAAACAGTCTATTATCGCTAATATATAACTGTACCCTTTATTATACTGTTTTAAATTTCTTAAGTCAATCAAATCTGCTTGCCACAAATCGTCTATCCCTTTCAATAACACATTTCTTCTTAAAAAGTTTTTTCTTGCTGCTTTATGAATTTCATCAACTATTGCTCGTTTTATCATTTTTTATTGCTCTATGCGTCTCCTTTTTTACCTCAAATTCGAAGTACAACTGATCCCTAAATTTTAACAATTCTTTATTTATAATCCTTAAAGCTAATATTTCAACATCTTCTTTAGAACAAAAATTGCGTAAAAGTGCGTCAATATATTCTTTATTCACAGCTTCGTCATTTGAAATCGGTTTCCTTAAACCCCTTAACTGTTTTTGTTGCAAATCAAAAACACCTCCTTCAGTTAGAGAAAGACATCTTTCCGCAATTTCGAAGACATCAGAAAATCGTAATCTTTTGTGCACATGATGACCAAATTTATCAATATTCATTCTGACTACCGATTTGCAGAGCTTGATTAATGCGAATGACAAATAAATGGTGTAGTTTTGTTATTTATTGATTTATTATCCCACTTTCTCTCAACTCTTCTATGATAGATATTATTTCGTTATTATGCCCGTTGTTACCTGCTTCTTGAGAAGCTATTAATAGCTTTAATCTTTCCACTAGTTCGTTTGGATCGTCCCAATAAACATAATCTACATTTGGTTTCCATTGTTTTATAGTAGGTAAACCTTGTCCTTTAACGTTATCTTTTGCATTTTCTGAATAGTGTTGTACCGCTTTAAATAACGGACGAATCACTTCCATGTACTTTTGTCCTTTATTACTTTTTATTGGTTTTGATGGATCAAATCCTTGCCTATGTGCGTTTGTATCTAAAAGCATATTTTTATAATTTAAAGCATCTTCTTTTGTGACTACATGTAAGTCAAATTTCCTCTTACGTAGTAGTTCATTTAGTCCTGGCGTTAATTTATAGTTTTTTCCAGCTACTGTAATTACATTTTCATTATTATTCAAAAGAACATCAGCTGAACCCATCTTCAGCTTTCCATTATCATGTCTTATTCCAAAAGGAATATCTCGCAAAACTGTAGAAGACCATGACCAGCTAGATGTATTTCCTTCAGGTTGTCTCGAGACCACTGTCTTAAATGAGTCATCAGACGAATCATTTTCTTTAACACGTTCATTATCACTCCCATTTTCATTAGATTCATCACATGAGTTTTCATCACTCTCATTAAAGTTATCATTTTGTATTGTTTCATTTAAAGAATCAAAAGAGTTATCAGGATATGAATCACTTTCTACATCAGATTCAGTACTTGAGTTTTTTGCTGTTTTGGGAGGATTAAATTTTCTACTTTTGGACTTAACAATTTTATTTAATGGGTCTGTAATTGGTTTGAACACTGTTTCTAAAGCCTTTTCACTCTCGTTTTCTATTTCTCTCATTTTTTTAACTTTTTTTTTAATTGCTGCTGCTGCATCTACAATTTTTCGTTTAAGTGTTTCATCCATTATAACTATAGATATTGCTTTTGAGACAAACAAGTTGTAAATGATTATATTTCAATAATATTTTCTATTTATAAGACAACAAAAGTGTCGAACTTCTTTCTGTAGCAACCATTATTTTTATTACAATCTTTATTGATAACCAAGTAACTATAAGGTTCTGTCCATATTTTTGCGCACATATCTCGAAACTGAGACCATGACATATCAGTAGTGACGTGCTCATCATACACATGTCTCATATTCGTATCATCTTGTTTAAAAAGAACAATTAAATTTGCATTGTCTCTAATAAGTTGTTTTGGTACTTTACTGTATGTTTGATTTAAATAAAAACTGTCTATGTTTTTATGCCGGCCCATAGCAAAGTAATCTCGAATATTATTTTGATTTTCACAGGATACATCATCGAAAATTATTATTGAATCACATTTAGCATCTTGCGGACTAATGACTTCCTCATTTTCGCGATATTTAGCAAATGATACCCCAGGTACGAGTCTTAAAACATTTTCTAAGAAATTGTACTTTGGCTGATGAAGGGTCTTAGAGTAAACATAAACATTTCGATAGCGCAGTCCATTTTTATGTAGAAGTAAACCAATCATTAAATTTGTCTTTCCGCAGTTGGAAGGACCGCAAATTATTGACCTGATTGTATTTGGTAAAAGTTTTCCATGACGTATCTTTTTACTGTTTAGATCCGGACAAATTTTTTCAACCTCTAAACTTATTGTTTGTTTTTCAAACTTCATGTTGTACTATTATTTACAAATGCTAAATTAAGAATGATAAAAAATAGTAATGGTGCAAGTATTTAAATTAATGTTTGCTACAAAATACAGCGGTTCATCTTCCGTTTCAATAATAGTCTGCTATTTCGCCATAACAATTGAATTTCTCGTGAGGTGCTGAAAGGTATAATATAGTACCTTTCGAGATCGCAGTCATGGGAGTCGCACCTTTTGGTACTTTTTGCGATTGCTAAATTCTACTAAGCTCCGGTAAGTTTGTGACTTTTGGGGATTGTAAATCACCATTTTCGGCAATAAGCGAGTGCGGCGAGATTTTGGCGGAAAATGGTGAAGTTCAATTCCCAATAGTCACCTACTCATATAGGATCCTCAAGTCAGATACGTGAAAGTTTTGGCCAAAGTTGATCGTCTAGAATAATACCCTTTAAGAATATTATTATTTTTTCCTGAATCCTACGTCATACCGTTTTATATAATTATAATATTTTGTAATTTACAGATTCTGCTCGGTGGAGAGTGGTAATAGAAGAATGAAAAAAAGCACAGTTGAAAATTTATTACATTTATTTGAATATATTCCTATTCAGTACAAGTCTAATTTGTGTTATTTAATTCTATATTGAAACACTATTTATTTAAATTTAGTTTCATATTGATTGGAGTAGCTCATCTGAATTCATGTAGATTCATCAATATAGGGAAGGTTTTATCTCATTTACTATGCAATATTAGAGCTAATATAAATGAAGTAATAAAAATAATGTGGGGACAAACCCCAGGTTTGGAGCACCACCTTCGCCCCAAACAGCTCGTCCTAGGCTTCCTCTACCCTGAGTCCTAGGTCCGAGGCATATCATCACCCAGTTCACGATGACATGACGCTAAACTACCCTAACAATCCAACTGGATCGTCAGGATTCTGGTCATCCTCGCGGAGCCGGAAATCCCATCGAAAACTTAAACTACAGTAAAGACTAGGGTTAATGTATGTGGAGAGTGGAACCAACTAACCACAGTACAACCCAGACGGTGATGATGTCTCCCCCCGGTATGTTCATGCCCCGCGTCAAAACCCGACTTCCACGTGGCCCACCTTTAAGGGACAATCACTGACTCATCCAGGGTTCACAGGGTATTTGACTATTTCTTTTAGTCACCCATACCAGAGCTGGTCATCGAGCCCGCCAGGCACACAAAGCATACAGTCTTCCTTTAGGAAAACAAGGCACTCCTACAAAATGAGCTCTTCCTGTAATCCCTCCGGGCAGACAATGATCGACATCATCGAATCCCTTAGTTTGTTTTGAAATAAGTTAAACTGAAAATAATTAGCCAGCTCCACACGTCCAAGTGTGAAGTCTGTACTAGATACGGGTATAGTATTATTGCTTGCATGGCCAGCCTAGATCAATAACGGTTTTATAACGAGAGATATAAAGAGTTTGAAGGGCAATTTCCCTCCCCCCAGTCACTGAGTGACTTTATTGCACCAACAAGGTCTCCGTATATCCTTCATAGCTCTCACTTGTGATGCGTAGCTAAATCTCTTTTCCGTTACCAACCCACGCAGGACAAGGATTATGTAGAGTAACCCCAGTCTAAACACTCATTTAAATAAAATGAATTGCATCTAAACTATAATGGGATTACCCAGCATATTTCGAAGAAGAACATATAAGAAGTAAGTATGACAAAAGATTACTGAAGGTAATCCTTAAATAAAAGTGAAGTATGATGACCAGAACCGAGAAGATACGGGATAGTAGTATCTAAGCTAGGTTGGGCCAAACATTTATGATTTAAGATCTTAAGGGAAAATCAAAAGCATCGAGTATTCAAAACCAAGAACACTGGGAGAATTTAGCGTAAACAACACTAGCTAAAAACTCGATGTTCTTTAAAAGAGGACTCAAAAGAAGTATAAAAAATGGGATTATTGTATATACTTAAATATTCGGAACAAACAATGAAAGAAACTAAACATTATAATTTCTGTTCCATTATTGCTTTCAAGAATTTGCTTAGTAAAAATTAAAGGTGGTTTCACACTGAGTCAAAGTATAATTTTAAGTATGATAAATTATGACAAGTTTTATTAAGGAAAAATAAAACTTAGAATCTTATAAGGTTTAGATTCCTGTATGATTCAATGAAGATTAAATAGATTATTTAACTACTTTAGGATGACACACATAAAGTTCAGAGGTCCCCCAAGTTCGGAGTGTCGTACAGCCGTCGCAGCCTTACGGGCGAACGTCGTCAACACACTTTACAAGAAGCAACCCACGAACGAACGTAATGTCTCCATCAAGAATATTCTTCCTTTTGATTCAAGACAATTCTAATTTATTCCTTATAAACAATTTAATGTCATTAGACTAAACTAGAATGTCCCTACACAAAAGAAGAAGGTTTTAAATTATCTAACTACTCTACATTTGGTAGACCAACGCAAAGATCAGGAGGTCCTCCCGTGGTATATGCCACTCAAACGACGCATCCAATAATGGGCGAGCGTTGTCAGCACATAACACAAGAAATACCAATTCCAAAATCCAACGTTAAAACACCTTGCTAATATCCTTCCATTTGTACCGGAATAACACCAATTCATCCCACGCATACAGATGGGAGAAATCAGGATGAATCATCGAAAATCTCACACAAATAGAACGAGAAGAACTTTAGTATCAGACCCTTTTAGGCTTGAGGGCTCCGGCCCAAGGATGAATAAAATAAATAAAACCGAAGGTTGATATTATCAGTTAATCTTAGGCGGATATTCCAGTGACACGCGACTTACATTTGCCACAACCAATATAGCGGACATCGGGGACACATGTCACGAGGGCATCCATCCATGCTTGGTCGAACTAAATAAACCTGAGAGCAAGTATTTCTTAATCTCAAAATCTGGGACCCCTAAAAATATGATAGTTAAAGGAAAGATAAGCACCTCCTATGAGCTTGAGTACTGAGATGTAGTAATGCTCTCAGCATGTTCCAATTTTGGGAAATCGAGGCAAAAGATTCAAAATCACTTTCAAAACAATTTATTATTATTTGAAATAATATTATTTATTATTTTCAAACTATTTAAACTTACCCTTTTTATTTCACAATAAAATATCACAAATTATATCCAAGTTTCAGTTTGAAGATATTTTATTTTAAAATTTTGAATTGACGTTCTAATTCTTTTGATCTGACGGAATATTTATTTTTGATTTTATCAAACGAAGACACTAGCAAATAAAATCTGGAATTTTGGTTTTGGGCCAAAGATTTTATATAATTTTTCTAAAAAAGTAACTATTTAATGTTTTAATATTTATTGCCATTTTGATTTTGGGATTTGATTTATTTTTTGTTAAAGAGATAAAAATTTATAAAGATTTCAAAAATAGCGTCTAGCTGTGAGTAAAACTAAATCAAAAATGATTTATTTGTTGACTATTTGACAATAATGTCAAATGAGTCAATTCTACCTAAAAAGGAAAATATGAAAAATATACATCGTCTAAAGTCACTTTGAAACGATGACAAAATATACATCATCTAAAGCCACCCCAAAACGATGGCAAAATATACATCAGAGTCCAGTTTCTATGATTTCACCAAGGACTATTTTAATCAATTTCTCTGTAAAGGAAAAAATTAATCACAATGAAATTTACATTACCTTTACAATCCAAGCAATACCTTTTTTAGCCTTCACGTTTCGTCATTTGTGGTTTGCTATTCCATGTCTATAGAGTTCTTTGTAATTCCTGTACCTGTTTAGAAATAGAACATTATCCTGCCTAGCTATACGCGAACAAAGACATTTGCAGAACTAGTTTATACTTAATTATGGGAAAAGGAAATCTTTATTACTATCTACAAATAACGACTCAGATTAGAAACACAGTATGTTATAATTCTCGCAGAGTTATTAATGTTTACAAAAGAAAATCATTAAGAGGGAATAACAATTTACTTAAAGTATCACACAGTACAAGTCTCTTATGATCCCGCAGGTAGATCTGTAAAGCTGCAAATATTCTCCATTCAACTCTTCCTCTTTTGACATTGAAATCTGATTTTCTCAACGTTATTTAGCTCACACAACCTGGAAGAAACTATAAATTTCATTAAGTCACATTTCACCTTATCTCAAATACACACAACAACTTTGAACCGAAAATAAATAAAAAATGGAAAACCACAAAATTGAATACTTACATAACGTTAGTTTCACACCACTTATTCTATACACTTTGGAATCAAATTCAGAACGTTAGTGTCTTGAAATTATACGCAAATAAACCTTCCTATACTATATCCTACACGGAGCAATCCCTATCTTTATCTCAATTGAAGGAACCCACAATCCAGGATCATAGCCTCCTTCAAAAGATTCGTCACATCAGCTGTATAAAATAAATAAAAAAATAAAAAATAAAAATAGTTTATTTCTCTCAAAACATACTTTTGACAAGTAGCTAAGGCCAGGGTCAACCTATTAAGTTACAATAAACCTGTGTCAGGTGACCCTGCTCCTCCGATTTCTATGGCGTACAGTAATATTATGTTTTATGGAAATAATAGTGCTGCTAAAACTAAACCAATTACTATTGCGTACAGTAATATACATTATGTTTTATGGAAATAATAGTTTAGCTTAGACTGAACCGATTACTATGGCGTACAATAATATGTTTTATGGAAATAATAGTTCTGCTTAAGCTAGACCAACTACTATGGCGTACAATAATACGTATAATGTATTATGGAAATAATAATTCTGCCTAGAATTAACTACATTTTACAGTCAGTGACAGGTCAGATGTGACACAACCAGCGCAAACCTATGTATCTTCAACTATTAAACAGTGTAAGTGTCAATCCTGATGTGCCCCTGACTGTACGCAAGAATATTATTAAGAAAATCTTGCTACAATAATAAGTATTTTAACATGTATATGAATATAAAAATACTAAGAAGACTATGGGTTTTTCAGATGTGTGTGTGTGTGTGTGTGTATGTGTGAGTGTGTGTGTGAGCGTAAATGAGTGTGGAATCATAGATATTATGCTAAAATATAGTTAGGGTAAAATAGCTATAGTTTAAAAGAACACTTGATTATGTTGAAGAGATAGTTCTGCCTAGCCCTACGATATATTAATAATCTTGGGATCAGTTTGTGGGAAAACTACTAGACAGAAACAACTATACAAGGTATGTTAACAATTCCTCAATCTCACCATAATTCATGATTTTTAGACCTTCTAAAAGAATCTTTTTGCATTTATGATATTGAAGCGGGTAAAAATTAAATTTTTTGTTTAGTTTATTATAAAGATATGGAGATTGGGCTATAAATTGACGTTTAGCAAAAGAAGTTTTGCAGAAGTATTGGTCAGCAACTGTATAAAACCTTCTTCTAGCCAGATAGATAGGGTTGAATGGGAGAGACTTGTGAAATTTTAGAATCACAGATAACACGTAAAGCTTCCTAACTGTCATGAGTTCACAGTTTCTGTATAATTCCTCGGTAGGGAACTTAAATGGTTTAAATAACATGACCTTAAGTAAGCTGCGTTGCGCTCTTTCAATTTCCAAAAATTTTGTTTTAGTGGCGCCTCCCCAGGTGACAATGCAATATCCCAAAACAGACTCAGCTAACGCGATATAAATGTGGTTTAAAAGAATCCTTGGGGCAACGTGCCTAAGGACTTTAAAAATCCAGATAAGTTTCCTTAGTTTGTCATTAATGTACTCTATTTGTCTGTGCCAGGATAGTCTATCGTCTAAAACCACTCCGAGATATTTTGTGTGTGTTACTTTAGTAATTTTCGGACAGGGACAATTTGCCGTATCAGTCATGTTACATGCGTGAATTTTTAAGGTATGTTTTTGATCTGGTTGAGTACGACTATTTATGGAGAAGCAGATGAAATTGGTCTTATTTGTATTTAGCGACAAGAGGTTGGATTTTAGCCATCCATTAGCACTGCTAAGTCCCTCTTCAGCCAATTTGAAAACAGAAGCCCAAGTGTTATCTTCAAAGACTATGGCGGTATCATCTGCGTACGAAAATATTTGACCACCAGCAATGTTTAGGTTTGTTAATTCATTCAGGTATATCAAGAATAAGGTAGGGCCCAGCACGCTGCCTTGTGGGACTCCGAACGATATATCTGCAACCTTGCTTACATAATTACCAATTTTAACGCACTGTGTCCGGTTTCGCAGATAGTCTGTTAATAAGGCTAGAGGTGTTCCCCGGATGCCCACCTTTTCCAGCTTGCGCACAAGGATGGGGAGAGAGACGGTGTCAAATGCTTTCTTAAGATCAATGAAAACTGCAAGACTCTTCTTCCCTTTGTCTAATTGTTTAGTCACAAACGATGTCAATGCCAAGACCGCATCTTCTGTTGATTTACTTTTCCTAAATCCAAATTGAGAGCTAGAGAGGATATTCATTTTTTCAAGATAGTTAATGAGTCGTGTGTTTATTAATTTTTCGATGATTTTTGAGAAAACAGGCAGAATGGAGATTGGTCTATAGTTGTTGACATCGTCTCTGTCGCCACCCTTGTGCACAGGCGTGACAATCGATTTTTTAAGCAGAGAAGGAAATATTCCTTTATTAAAACATAAGTTTGCAAGGTGACTAAGGATGGGGACAATGATCGGTCTAATCTGTTTAAGAAAGTTTGTTGGGATACCATCCCACCCAGGGGCACTCTCTGATTTGAGGCCCATTAAAATTGTGTCAACTTCTTGTTGGTCTGTTTCCAGTAAGACAAATGACGATAACTGGGAAGGAGTTGTGGCAGAGCTATGTTCAAACGACAAACTAGGATTACTGTTAATGATATTTTCAGCTAATCTTTTTCCAATATTTGCAAAAAAGTCATTTATATAATTTATAGATTCATCAGGGGTAGCTTTAGTGCTTAAGAGGTCAATACTATCAGATTTATTGGTTTTTGTATGTGTAATGCTTTTTACAGTATGCCATAGGAGCTTTGAGTTTTTCTTGTGGTGCTCTAGTTGCTCTCTTTCATATTTTCGTTTGAGCTTTTTCAAAAGATTGTTGCAAAAATTACGGTATCTCTTAAATGTAATTTTTAAAATGTCATTGTGTGGGTCAGTTCGTACTTTTAATTGCATCTTGTTCCTATTTCGTATGCAGCGTAGTAGGCCATTAGTAATCCACGGTTTGATATTACGCTTGGATTTAGGAATTTCCTTAACTTGAGTACTTTCCTGTAGGGCCTCCATAATTTTCGAAATTAAAATTTCTACAATATTATCAGGGTCGTCGCTATATAAAAGATTAGGGAGATTTTTTGTTAATAATTTGTCAATGGCGTCATTAAAATTGGTGAATTTTATAGTTTTGGAACAAGTATTCTTAGGTTTACATCTCGCTAAACTTAGTAAAATCATTAAGTGATCTGTGATTGAGGTGTTTAATACTGCAATTTCAGCCGCTAATTTGCGTCTGTTTATCCTCAAGACAAAGTGGTCCAAACAACTATTTTTCCTAGTGGGAAATGTGTGGCCTGGAAGTAAGCCGTGAGAGGCTAGCATATTAAGATAGTGGTTACGATTGTTGAAATCACTTGATGTCTCATTAGGTTTGAAAATTAGGTTTATATTTATGTCACCGGTAATAATAATATTTTTGCTCTGAGGGCAGACAGACTGCAAATAGTTACTTAGTGAGTTGACAAAGTTGGTGGCATTACTATAAGAGGGAGACCTATAAATACCCAAAATAATATTATTCTTAACATTTATTTGTACACATGTTGCCTCATCGATAGGAATTTCCTTAAAACAAGGATTTAGGATATTTTTAGCATATATTACAACACCTCCACTCTGATTGAAATTATTACTAGAGGCAAATGTTATGTAGTTGGGTTTAGAGGGGATTGGTTTGTCTTGGTTTAAGTGGCATTCTGACAAGATGCAAAGGTCCGGGTCAAATTTCAGTTGAGACAAATTTGCTTCAAAGTCGTTGAAGTTACAGTATATGCTCCTAATATTTTGAGATATAATAGTTAAATCCTTTTTATTTACCTGTATATAGTTCTGCAGATTTTGAATATCACAGGTAACCGCTGTTGCAACTTCAATATCATCTACTTCACGAATGTTTTTAAGAGAGTTATTCATAGAAGAAAGTTAAAGAGAATTGTATATCATAGTCAGGAGAGGGAATTGTGATATGAATAAAACTTTGCAAGCGTTCAGTTGAAAGTGTGATAGTGGGTGATGAATGATGTGTGTTGGTTGTTTTTTGAGTGTGTGAGATTAATGTGTTTAGGTATGTGTTGTGAATGTGTGACATTGTTGTGTTAATGAGTGAGTAAACCCATGAAAATTTTAACTTACAGGTCAAGGTGACACTGTTGTAATTAAAGAGACCATATTGTGCGAAGACAAAACTTAAATTAACTAGTCACTTATTACCAAAGAGGTGATGAACCTGGGCTTCATTTGTTATTGTTATGATTTGTGAGGTTTCATCTTTCCTTACATAGACGTTCCCGTAGTTGGTCCAGCAGAACTTGAAGTCAGTAGACTTTATTAAGTCTCTGGCAAGAAAGTACAGTCTAGATGCTTTTGGTGTGAGCTGCTCTGCGACGTAAATGGGAGTTTCAGTCTCTGTAGTACAGCCAAGGTGCTTGGCACGGAGTTTTGTTGGGTTTGCTTTGTTAAAAATCTTGCATTTCTTAAGCAGTTCAAATTTCTTTGTAGCGGATACAAGCTCTACAATAAAGGGCGGTTTCTGGATACCTTCTTTCTTTCCTCTCACACGATAGATGTCTTTTATGTCCAAAGTAGTCAGATCAGCACCCACTGACGATGATAATGTCATGACCATTGTGGTCAGATCTTCCTTGGATTCGCCTCTCTGTATCGGGACATTCTTAATTTCAATGCTGGTTTTCTTGAGACCTTTTTGAATAGACTCCACTTTGTCCTCCAGCAGAACAATCTGCTGTTTATCCAGCTTAGCCTGACTCTCAAGATGGTTTATTTCTGTTTGCATTTTGTCGTTTTGGTCAGACAATAATGCGATAGAGGTCTGAATGTTAGCATTTGTTTCATGAAGTTTCCGAAATTCTTCTTGTTGCTGACTGAAGTAGGTTTTCATCATTTCCCTCATTTCCTCTTTAAAAGCCCCGAAGTGGTTAACCGGAACATTTTGTGTTGGAGTAGATGCAGTGAAAAAGAATTCTTTCCTCTTTTTGGCACGATTTAGTCGCTCGATGGCGTGGTTTGGGGTGGATGCGTGAATCCTCTGGAAAATCTTCAACGTCTTGGAAATCAGACAAATTCGTTTCCGAAAGCGATCTGTCTGTAATCATTTTTTTTTATGCTGCTTATAGTAAAGATGACAGACAGAATAGATATCAGAGACCTATAAGGCTCGGCACTCACGATCTGTCAAAATCTGTGATTTTTTATTGTATCCGATTTAGCTTTGAATCGATATTCTGTCTTACTTATGTATCCGATTTATTAGCTATGGATAACTAATTTCTTTTATGGTAACCCAGGCTATGGTTGACAGACGGGACTGACAGTTACCTGACAGTGATGTCACAACACAAGTGTTGTAGCTATGTTTATATATCTAGCTTACATACGATTTTTCGCCTTGATAATTGTTAAATCCAGGTGTTTTCTTCGTGTTTTTCTTCAAATTCAGCAAGTTGTGCACTGGCTTTTCAATAACTATCAGTTTTGAGATGGAAATTTCGTTAAAAATACAAGAAATGTAATAAAATCTGAGGATAAATTTATCACGCGTCTATCTATGACAGATGCCAAACCGGAAGAGTATGATGTCTATTTTTCGCGAGCTACAAAATAAAAGATTATAACTCACAGAAATCCAGTTTCCTATCGTCTTTCCTCTCACAGACGTCTCAAAGATTCAACCAGATTATTTGGATTCGATTATTTGGTATTTTTCCAACTTGACACCCCCAATTATCCCGCAACTGTCCCCGGTTGTCATCTTTCTTTTCTAATCATATCGAGCTAAACTTTTGACAGTTCCTCTAAATAGTATTTTATGCATTTTAAAATTTTTTAGGGTTCCGCAAGTGCACAGCCTCCCCCAAAATTTTATTATTTCGAAAAATCTAAGAAAACAATTTTTTGTTTTTTTTTTTTTTTCGAGAATTCTAAAATTTTCAATTTTAAGTTAATTTTTTTTTTATTATTTTTTTTTTATTATTATTTATTTCTGTATTGTTTTTATTCACCCTTATGTGGGGAAATACGACACTTTCGCGGGCTTTTGGCCAAAACGAAAATGAAGGAAAGAGACAAAGAAGTAGAAGGGTAGTAGAAGTATATTAGTTGGAAGCCGAAATAAACTTTCGAACGATGCGGCACGTATTCAGTATAACTGCTTTCTGGAGGAGGATGTAAGTCATTGGGTGTATCTGTAGTGATTTCAAACTGGCATGTAAGGTGTGCGGTATTACTCCTGTGGCTGATAAGATGATGGGTATTGTTTTGACAGTGTCTACACGCCATTGAGTCTTAATTTCAATTGCTAAGTCAGCATATTTCGTGATTTTTTCAGTGTAAGTCGATTGGAGGTTATGAGTGTTCGGTACGGCTATGTCAATTAGGTAAACGGTTTTATTATGTTTGTCATGAATGGTAATATCTGGTCTATTGCAGTGTACAGTTTTGTCAGTGATAATGGTTCGGTCCCAGTAGATTTTGTATTTATCAGAATCTAATACAACGTCCGGTTTGTATTTGTAGTAGGCAACTTTGTCTTTATTATTATTTTATTAAAATAAAACCTCCTATATTGGCCCTTAAAATTTTTATTCACACATACAATAAACAAAACAAATAACTAAACTACTAATATTATAAATCATTAAACTAAATTAATTTTTTATTCAAAATTATTGAAATTATTTAACATGTTTATCTAAATTTAGATTTATTTTAGTTCAACCCTGATTATATAATCAAATTAAATTTGTATTAAATTATAAATTATTATAGTTCATTATTTTTAAAACGAAGTCAATTTAATATTGCCAGTCAATTCACTAACAAATTTGCTCACTATATACTATAATCAAAATAACCTTCTAATATTAATTATTAAATTAAAACTAATAAAATTATATTAATTAGGTTGTGACCAGGAATATCTCAATTCCTCTAAAGTTAAAATTTATGAAATAGTCCCGTGAAAATCTCAGTAGCTAACATCCTAAGTATAATATTTAGCCAAATGGACTGCATTATAAACTCCTTTGACACTTTGAGTTTCAGGGTCAACAAGAATATACACATTAGCATATTTTATTCCTCCAATTCGATATGGTCCATCATATAATAAATCAAATTTCTTAGTTTTATTTCGACTAGAATCCGATTTATTAAGCCTCCTTAATTTTACCAAATCACCAACTTGAAAATCTATCAACTTATGAGTTCTATTGAATCTATCCTGCCGCTTCTGACTCGAAAGTTTAAGGTTTTCTCTAACTTCCTCTTTAATTTGGTCTAACGTTTTATTCGTTAGTGCCCGTGGTAGAAAACGGTCTACTTTAAGTTTCTCTGAATTTCCAAATAATATTTCATTAGGAGAAAATTTCGTACTCTCGTGGAACGTATTATTATACAATTCCTCAATCTCCCACAAGTAATGATCCCATCTAGTATGGTCATCATGACAATAAATTCTAAAGAATTTGTTTAATTCTTTATTCACTCGTTCTGTAGTGTTAGGTCGAGGATTACGAATAGTAGTATACAAAGTCTTAATTCTCAAAGCTCTGAGTCCATTTTTCCACTTGTGACTAATAAATTGTTTTCCGTTATCTGTCATAACAGCCTTAGGTTGTATTATTTCAGTGAACACTCTCATACAATAAAGCACTGAGTCTGCTGAAGCTCCACGAAGTCCGAAAAGTTTAATAAATTTACTAAAAGAATCCTGTATTACAAAAATGTAAATAAAACCAGCCTCAGTTTTAGGTAGTGGTCCGAAGATATCAGCCATTACTAATTCACCCGGGTTTTCAGTTAAAATCGATTTACATTTCCCTACCCCTTTTATATAGTCAGGTCTAGAAAGCTGACAAACATGACACTTCTGAATACAAGACTTCACTGTCTTACCCATATTTATCCAATAACACCTTAATTGTAAATATTTCAAAGTTTTATATGCGCCAAGATGACCCTTCTCTATATGTACCTGTTTACAAATCTCTTCTTGTAGAACCTTGGGCATAAACACAACGTAATCTCCACGTACAGTTTTAAAATAAAGTAGATCATTATTGACAATACAGCGCAAAGTTATACGTGTAAATCTATCTATTCTTTCGGGAACTCTAGAAACATTTATTTTCTCCCTAATCCCACATATGACGTTATCAAGCCGTTGATATTCCATCATACGTTGTAATTTATTTTTCAAGTCACGGTCAGTAGAAACACCTACATACATAACAGTTGGATACCACACCTTCTCTTCTTGCAAAACTCCCCCTGGCGGATATCTAGATAAAATATCTACCCCAATATTCTCTACACCTTTTACATGTTCGACTTCGAAGTCAAATTGTTCAAGAAATAAAATCCAACGTGTGACTCTACTGTTGTATAATTTCATTTGTTTCATGAAAGTTAATGCCTTATGATCTGTACGAATAACAAATTTCGCTCCTCTTAAATAAGTCTCAAACTTCTTCACAGAATAAATAATAGCCCACAACTCTTGTTCAGTTACAGTCCATCGTAATTCAGAACCCCGTAGCGCACGACTACAGAACCCCAAAATTTTAACCTCACCATTATTTCCAATCTGAAACAATGATCCGGCTATTCCGATCCCTGAACTGTCGGTCTGTAAATAATATAATTTATCCTGATCAGGATGGCTCAATAGAATCGTTGTAATAAATTCTTCCTTTATATTATTGAAAGCTCGATCTAATTCTTCATCCCAAAACCATGCTTGATTTTTCTTTAATAACCTAGTTAACGGAGCAGTCAAAATACTATAGTTCTTAATAAAACGTCTATAATAATTACAAAGTCCCAAAAATCCTCTTAACTGTTTTTGTTTCTTTGGAATAGGGAATTCCTTTATAGCTTTTATTTTATCCGGGTTAGGTTTAATTCCCGAAGTTGTAACTATATGCCCTAACATTTTTACTTCACTGCAGAAAAAGTTACACTTTGCAAAATTACAAGTCATTCCAGCTGATTCTAAACGATCCAAAACTATATCAATATGATCCAAATGGTCTTGCCAAGTCCCACTCGTTAGGATTGCAAGATCATCCAAATAATTGACACAAAACTCTCTAACACCAGGACCCAATATAATGTCCATTGCGCGACAAAAGGACCCTACTGACGTCTTAAGTCCTTGCGGAAGCACGTTGTATACGTAAGACTTTCCATTAACTGTAAATCCAGTATATTTTTTTACTATCCTCAGTCAACGGTATTTGAAAATAAGCGTTATTTAAATCAATCAATGTTATAAATTTTACACCAAGGAAAGCATTAAGTATGTCAATCTGTAAAGGCGGTGCTTCTACTTCTGGAACCATATATTTATTGATTTCCCTAGCATCAAGTAATATTCTAACAGATCCATCGGGTTTTCCAGTGAAAGTTAGAGGACTACAAAAATTTGTAGTTTTTCTCGATATAATCCCTAATTCCTCCATCTCCCTCAACTTTTCTTCTACTTTTACCCTATGTGCATATGGTATAGGATAGGTTCGTTGTATCCTTGGAGTACCCTCAATCATTTTAATGTCATGAGTATAACAGTTTGCCCTTCCAAGTTTCTTTGTAAAAACTTGCATATGGGATCTCAAAACATTAAAAATCTGTTCCTTCTCTACATCAGACAAATCCATTCCCAACCGAATACTTTTAAACAAATCTAATAATTGCTTTTCTTCACCGCCTTCCTTTTCGTTTTGTTCCTCTACCCCAGATATTAGATTTATTCGATTCTCTTCTAAGGACCCACTAGAAAGATTTCGAAACGGAATAGTAATTTCTCCTTGCCCAACGATACCCAATTCTAATGTTTGTGGTTCTTTTAAATGCAAAACAGCGTTATGCGCAACTAACCAATCTACCCCAAGGATAGCAGAACAAGTTAATTTAGCAATCACTAAAAATCTCGTTTCAATATCAAACGAACCACACGTCAAAGGTATAGAGACTAGTTTTTTTATTTGGAGACTCTTTTGTCCAACGGCTCCCCTCACACATATTGGTCTAACTGGTAACGCAGGGAATTCTAACTTTAATTCTCCTTGTAAACTCTCTAAGAATTCTTCCGAAATACAAGTTACTTCACTTCCAGTGTCTACCAAGAGAACTATAGATTGTCCCAAAATTTGTAACTCTATTTCTGATTTAAATTTGGGCCCCTCATTCTCAAAGCAAACCTCTTCATCATATAAAGAGTTACCTTCATATTCTTTAATGAACTGATTATACATTGGTTGATTTTGTTTAATCACGGAAACGTCAAAAACTTTAATTAAATCTAAGACTGTTTGTTTATTATTATATTCTTCTGAAGAATATCCTAAACCTTCTCTATTACATTTCGTTCTAGTATTATTCGGGGAAACAGGATATAAGATCCCTTCTTGGTCACAACCCAATCCTACCCCTGGCTTCCAACCTTGTTTTATTAAATATTTTACAGGAAAAAGATAATTTTGTTTTTTGTTAATTGCAGCCACCTCCTGCTTATTGGAGATGGCCCCAACTAGTTTAAATCTTCTTCTTGAATTATTTCATTAGTGATCCTTCCCCTTGAAGTCTCCCCCTCGATGTGAGCCACCACTTTTGGTTTTTTATAAAATGGCTTGTCTTTATTTGATACAAATGGACTTTGACGCTTTGTTCCCCTATCAGCTCCAATAGTGGAGTCAAAGGAAGAAGATCCACATTGTTTATTCACGTCATCCAATTCACGAAGAAACTCTGTTGCCTCAATCAAAGTATTTCCTTTCTTCATCCGCCAAGCATATTGTACATCCTTCGGAAAGTGTCTCATCAAATCCTCCACTATTTGCCATTCAGGAATTGGTCTAGACATCATCTTTGCTCTCCCTGCTAAACTAACGAAATGTTCTAGCATTGTTCCATTTTCCTTAGACCAAGTGCCATTTACAATCATTCTTCTCAAGGTGTTTTGTTCGGCTTCTCCCCAATAAGCATCCAAAAAATCTCTTTTGAAATCCGACTGTGTAAACCATCTCTGTCTATAAATTCTGGCCCATTTTCGAACATCACCTTCTAAACAACTGATTATAGTTTCAATTGTAGCATCTTCATTAGGCATCCTCCGTAAATAATTCTGAAGATCCTCCAAAAACGACACTGGATGTACCCCAAATCTTCCAGGAAAACGTGGTTTTTCGACTCTTGTATCAATCACCGGGCATATATTAATCGGTGCTTCATGCCTTTCAGACGAAGCTGATGCAGCGTTAGTTTCCCGAGCTTGCGACAGCTGATTCTCTAAACTCGACACCTTCTGTGTCAGAATTCCCATGTTTCTTCGAAGTTGGCGAAACATAGTGGAGTTGCGTAAAGAAGGTCGTGGACGTTCTTCTTGCTGACCTGTCCTTTCTAATTCTTCTTGTCCCTGAGATGTTCTAAGATTATAACGAGGAGGCATTTTTTCTTTTCTTTGGATACTGAAAGTTTATTACAAATTATAGGTTGGAATTTTGTTTAAATTAAAGAATAGAAAGCTTATCTAATATTCTTTCCTTAACTTCCCAAAACTGTTGCTTTATGGAGCTAATATTTTGATCTCCATCGATTTTCTCTATCCTGTCAAAATCTTCCCTTATATTAGGGTTCAATAACCATTCCTCATGAATGTTGTGAATCCTCTCTATATAATCTAACGTTATCCCTGTCTCTTCAGGTCGGCCACGACTTAGGGCTCTCTGATAAGAAACCATAGGGGAAGTCCTAAGATAAACTACTAAATTAATTCGAGTAACAAATTGTTCCTTGAAATAAGAATAAGTTTCATCTAAAACTGCAAACCCAGCCGGATGCAACAACTCACTCTCTTGCAATTCCCTAATAAAACAGTTTTTGGCTGAATAGATGGAACGTTCCATAATTTTAATCTTAGCGTTAGATTCTTTCGTATGATTTTCTAACATTGTTAGAAGAACATAATTTTGAAAACAGAAACCCCACTTCTTAGGATTTTCCTTAAATAACTGGAAGAGATTGATGCCAGACAAATTAGTCCATTTATCAATTGGTTCTGGTATTATCTCAAAATCAGAGTTGCCTCCCAAAGTTGCCAATAAACTAGACTTCCCTGACCCTATGTTTCCTTCTATTGAGACTGTAAGATTTCCCATCTTTATTCTGTAACAAGGAATGCATCATATTTTCTATGGTTTCCAAAACAAATAACCCTAAGCTAAAACCAATTCTAACGTCCCGCTTAACAACTTTAACTTAGATAGACTTTACTCTCAAGTTTCTTCAGTTCAAAAAACTCGAAATTAGTGTATTTTTCATTTTGTTTCTTTTTTTCACTCTTCAATACCTCTCTCGCTTGAAACCAGCATATCCTGGTCACGGCACCAGCTGTACAGATCTGAAGTCCCTTCATATAGGATCCTCAAGTCAGATACGTGAAAGTTTTGGCCAAAGTTGATCGTCTAGAATAATACCCTTTAAGAATATTATTATTTTTTCCTGAATCCTACGTCATAACGTTTTATATAATTATAATATTTTGTAATTTACAGATTCTGCTCGGTGGAGAGTGGTAATAGAAGAATGAAAAAAAGCACACTTGAAAATTTATTACATTTATTTGAATATATTCCTATTCAGTACAAGTCTAATTTGTGTTATTTAATTCTATATTGAAACACTATTTATTTAAATTTAGTTTCATATTGATTGGAGTAGCTCATCTGAATTCATGTAGATTCATCAATTTAGGGAAGGTTTTATCTCATTTACTATGCAATATTAGAGCCGTTAGGTTTCTGAAAAGAAACCTATGTTAATATAAATGAAGTAATAAAAATAATGTGGGGACAAACCCCAGGTTTGGAGCACCACCTTCGCCCCAAACAGCTCGTCCTAGGCTTCCTCTACCCTGAGTCCTAGGTCCGAGGCATATCATCACCCAGTTCACGATGACATGACGCTAAACTATCCTAACAATCCAACTGGATCGTCAGGATTCTGGTCATCCTCGCGGAGCCGGAAATCCCATCGAAAACTTAAACTACAGTAAAGACTAGGGTTAATGTATGTGGAGAGTGGAACCAACTAACCACAGTACAACCCAGACGGTGATGATGTCTCCCCCCGGTATGTTCATGCCCCGCGTCAAAACCCGACTTCCACGTGGCCCACCTTTAAGGGACAATCACTGACTCATCCAGGGTTCACAGGGTATTTGACTATTTCTTTTAGTCACCCATACCAGAGCTGGTCATCGAGCCCGCCAGGCACACAAAGCATACAGTCTTCCTTTAGGAAAACAAGGCACTCCTACAAAATGAGCTCTTCCTGTAATCCCTCCGGGCAGACAATGATCGACATCATCGAATCCCTTAGTTTGTTTTGAAATAAGTTAAACTGAAAATAATTAGCCAGCTCCACACGTCCAAGTGTGAAGTCTGTACTAGATACGGGTATAGTATTATTGCTTGCATGGCCAGCCTAGATCAATAACGGTTTTATAACGAGAGATATAAAGAGTTTGAAGGGCAATTTCCCTCCCCCCAGTCACTGAGTGACTTTATTGCACCAACAAGGTCTCCGTATATCCTTCATAGCTCTCACTTGTGATGCGTAGCTAAATCTCTTTTCCGTTACCAACCCACGCAGGACAAGGATTATGTAGAGTAACCCCAGTCTAAACACTCATTTAAATAAAATGAATTGCATCTAAACTATAATGGGATTACCCAGCATATTTCGAAGAAGAACATATAAGAAGTAAGTATGACAAAAGATTACTGAAGGTAATCCTTAAATAAAAGTGAAGTATGATGACCAGAACCGAGAAGATACGGGATAGTAGTATCTAAGCTAGGTTGGGCCAAACATTTATGATTTAAGATCTTAAGGGAAAATCAAAAGCATCGAGTATTCAAAACCAAGAACACTGGGAGAATTTAGCGTAAACAACACTAGCTAAAAACTCGATGTTCTTTAAAAGAGGACTCAAAAGAAGTATAAAAAATGGGATTATTGTATATACTTAAATATTCGGAACAAACAATGAAAGAAACTAAACATTATAATTTCTGTTCCATTATTGCTTTCAAGAATTTGCTTAGTAAAAATTAAAGGTGGTTTCACACTGAGTCAAAGTATAATTTTAAGTATGATAAATTATGACAAGTTTTATTAAGGAAAAATAAAACTTAGAATCTTATAAGGTTTAGATTCCTGTATGATTCAATGAAGATTAAATAGATTATTTAACTACTTTAGGATGACACACATAAAGTTCAGAGGTCCCCCAAGTTCGGAGTGTCGTACAGCCGTCGCAGCCTTACGGGCGAACGTCGTCAACACACTTTACAAGAAGCAACCCACGAACGAACGTAATGTCTCCATCAAGAATATTCTTCCTTTTGATTCAAGACAATTCTAATTTATTCCTTATAAACAATTTAATGTCATTAGACTAAACTAGAATGTCCCTACACAAAAGAAGAAGGTTTTAAATTATCTAACTACTCTACATTTGGTAGACCAACGCAAAGATCAGGAGGTCCTCCCGTGGTATATGCCACTCAAACGACGCATCCAATAATGGGCGAGCGTTGTCAGCACATAACACAAGAAATACCAATTCCAAAATCCAACGTTAAAACACCTTGCTAATATCCTTCCATTTGTACCGGAATAACACCAATTCATCCCACGCATACAGATGGGAGAAATCAGGATGAATCATCGAAAATCTCACACAAATAGAACGAGAAGAACTTTAGTATCAGACCCTTTTAGGCTTGAGGGCTCCGGCCCAAGGATGAATAAAATAAATAAAACCGAAGGTTGATATTATCAGTTAATCTTAGGCGGATATTCCAGTGACACGCGACTTACATTTGCCACAACCAATATAGCGGACATCGGGGACACATGTCACGAGGGCATCCATCCATGCTTGGTCGAACTAAATAAACCTGAGAGCAAGTATTTCTTAATCTCAAAATCTGGGACCCCTAAAAATATGATAGTTAAAGGAAAGATAAGCACCTCCTATGAGCTTGAGTACTGAGATGTAGTAATGCTCTCAGCATGTTCCAATTTTGGGAAATCGAGGCAAAAGATTCAAAATCACTTTCAAAACAATTTATTATTATTTGAAATAATATTATTTATTATTTTCAAACTATTTAAACTTACCCTTTTTATTTCACAATAAAATATCACAAATTATATCCAAGTTTCAGTTTGAAGATATTTTATTTTAAAATTTTGAATTGACGTTCTAATTCTTTTGATCTGACGGAATATTTATTTTTGATTTTATCAAACGAAGACACTAGCAAATAAAATCTGGAATTTTGGTTTTGGGCCAAAGATTTTATATAATTTTTCTAAAAAAGTAACTATTTAATGTTTTAATATTTATTGCCATTTTGATTTTGGGATTTGATTTATTTTTTGTTAAAGAGATAAAAATTTATAAAGATTTCAAAAATAGCGTCTAGCTGTGAGTAAAACTAAATCAAAAATGATTTATTTGTTGACTATTTGACAATAATGTCAAATGAGTCAATTCTACCTAAAAAGGAAAATATGAAAAATATACATCGTCTAAAGTCACTTTGAAACGATGACAAAATATACATCATCTAAAGCCACCCCAAAACGATGGCAAAATATACATCAGAGTCCAGTTTCTATGATTTCACCAAGGACTATTTTAATCAATTTCTCTGTAAAGGAAAAAATTAATCACAATGAAATTTACATTACCTTTACAATCCAAGCAATACCTTTTTTAGCCTTCACGTTTCGTCATTTGTGGTTTGCTATTCCATGTCTATAGAGTTCTTTGTAATTCCTGTACCTGTTTAGAAATAGAACATTATCCTGCCTAGCTATACGCGAACAAAGACATTTGCAGAACTAGTTTATACTTAATTATGGGAAAAGAAAATCTTTATTACTATCTACAAATAACGACTCAGATTAGAAACACAGTATGTTATAATTCTCGCAGAGTTATTAATGTTTACAAAAGAAAATCATTAAGAGGGAATAACAATTTACTTAAAGTATCACACAGTACAAGTCTCTTATGATCCCGCAGGTAGATCTGTAAAGCTGCAAATATTCTCCATTCAACTCTTCCTCTTTTGACATTGAAATCTGATTTTCTCAACGTTATTTAGCTCACACAACCTGGAAGAAACTATAAATTTCATTAAGTCACATTTCACCTTATCTCAAATACACACAACAACTTTGAACCGAAAATAAATAAAAAATGGAAAACCACAAAATTGAATACTTACATAACGTTAGTTTCACACCACTTATTCTATACACTTTGGAATCAAATTCAGAACGTTAGTGTCTTGAAATTATACGCAAATAAACCTTCCTATACTATATCCTACACGGAGCAATCCCTATCTTTATCTCAATTGAAGGAACCCACAATCCAGGATCATAGCCTCCTTCAAAAGATTCGTCACATCAGCTGTATGATGTCTATTTTTCGCGAGCTACAAAATAAAAGATTATAACTCACAGAAATCCAGTTTCCTATCGTCTTTCCTCTCACAGACGTCTCAAAGATTCAACCAGATTATTTGGATTCGATTATTTGGTATTTTTCCAACTTGACACCCCCAATTATCCCGCAACTGTCCCCGGTTGTCATCTTTCTTTTCTAATCATATCGAGCTAAACTTTTGACAGTTCCTCTAAATAGTATTTTATGCATTTTAAAATTTTTTAGGGTTCCGCAAGTGCACAGTACCAAAGGAAAGGAGACTAAAATTAGACCCGAAAAACAAAATGGGAATTTTCGTTGGGTATGATGAGAATGTGAAAGGTTACAGGGTTTTTATACCATCTGTTAAAAATGTTGAAATCCAACGTGATGTAGTATTCCTGCCAGAACCTGTTCCCTGCCTGTTTGAAGAAAAAGAGAAGAAGAATATGAGGCATAAAGCGAGATTTGAGGTTGAGGAAGAAAATTGTGAGAATATTGAAGCTATTGGTAATCAAGAAAAAAACAAAATGATGGAAAATAGAAATTCTGAAATAAGAGAAGACCAAGAAATTAGACAGAATAAAGAAATAAGACGGGAAGAAGAGGTAAGAGTTGATAATGTGATACAGGACGAAGGAAATTCAGGTAATATTTTAGAGGAAGATGAGAGGCCATCAAACTTAAGGCCTAGAAGAAATATGCAGGTTCCAAGATACCTACAAGATTATGACTATGAGTTGGGCTTACTGACGATGGTGAATCATAACGATCCCAGTACCTACTCTGAAGCAATGTCTCGCAGTGATGCAAACTATTGGAAAGAAGCTATTGAAAGAGAACTGGAAGCCCTAGAAGAAAATGATACTTTTGAATATGTGACGAAACCTAGTAATTGTGATATAATTGATACCAAATGGGTTTTCAGGAGTAAGCGAGATGAGAGGGGTAACGTAGCATCCTACAAGGCACGTTTGGTAGCCAGAGGCTTCCAACAAAGACTGACATTCTCGGAAATATATAGTCCAGTTTAATGAAGTAATCACTGGTTTGGGATTTGTAAGGAATGACTTTGAATATTGCCTATATGTGAAGACAGAGAACAATAATAAAACATACATACTTTTATACATTGATGACTTGTTGATAGCTTCAACTTCACAGAGTGAAATTGATAGATTGAAATTGTTATTGAGCAGTAACTTTAAAATGAAAGATTTAGGAATGATCAGAAACTATTTGGGGATGAATATTGTTCAGAATTTGAGGGAGGGAACTATCACTATAAATCAAACAACTTATTTGGAAAAGGTGTTAAAAGATTTTGAAATGTTTGAATGTAACTGTGTTTCAACTCCTATGGAGGAAAATTTCAATCACAGTGTATTGAAAAGAGAAAAATCGGAAAGTGAGGAAATTGAAAAGAAGTGTAGAAAATTGGTAGGGTCTTTGATGTATGCAATGTTATGTTCTAGACCAGATATTTGTGTGGCAATAAGTATTCTCAGCAGATATCAATCTTGTGCTAGTTTGGATTTATGGAACGCTTTGAAGCGTGTTTTACGGTACATTAAAGGTACTTTAAAAATGAGTCTGTTGTTTGCTGGGAACACGGATTGCAAAGATGATTGTATAATCGGTTATGTGGACTCAGATTGGGCAGGTGACAAGACAGATAGAAAGTCTACAGGGGGTTATATTTTTAAAGTTTTGGGTTGTAGTGTTTCTTGGGTGTCAAGAAAGCAAGCTACTGTTTCAATGTCATCTACCGAATCTGAATTTATTGCATTGAGTATGGCAGCAAGTGAGGCTTGCTGGCTCAATAATTTGTATTGCAGTTTATCTTGTGTTCAGACAGCAGCGGTTGTACTGTATGAAGATAATATGCCCGTTATAAGTCTTTGCAAGAACCCACAGTTTCATCATAAATTAAAACATATTGATGTCAAAGTTTTGTTTGTAAGAGAAAAAGTGTTTTCAAAAGAAATTGAGTTAAGGCATATTGGTTCAAGTGAACAACCCGCTGATGTGTTAACAAAGCCCTTGGTTAAAGTAAAATTTGAGAAATTTAGAGAGATGTTGGGGCTTACTTTGTAAGTTATTTTAACATTGAGGGAGGGTGTTATTGGTACAATGTTAAAATTGATTATGGCAACACCATTCTCCTGTACCGGCCTTGCATGTCCGCCATATCACGCACATTTTAGCTCTCCGCTGTTGTGGTATATTTTACTCAATAAACCTCTCGAAACAGACTTATTTGTGCTTCTTTTTACTGCCCCTGTTTACAGCCTTTAATTCAAATTCAAAAATTTATTTCAGATAAATCCATAGTGTTAGAAAAAGAAAACTTAACCTAGGGTTAGTAAGTATGTAACTTAATTTAAACTTGCGCCGAGCTCGGATCCCGTCGCGTGCGTCTGCATCCAGTGAATGAACAGTGGGGAGTCCCAATGATTTGCCAATGCGTTCAGAATCTCGTACTGTTTGAAGTGCCGCGCAGACGTCTTAGCAGTGAGGCGCTTCGTTTACGGATGATTGCATAGAAACAATCAGTCTGCGCCTCAGCAAATCTTCCCGACGCACTGCAAAAACGCGGCAACCAAAACACAAATATCCTAAACGCATTGTTGTATTGCACACGCAGGGTTCCATACGCCTACTGCGTGTAGTTGACCCACAAACTGTGTAAGGTGTTGTATGTTATCGCAACTGGCAACCCTGCCTCTTGCCCAGAAGCTGTGTAATGGCGCTGTTCATGTCATTCTTTATAAATTGTGTTTTAATTATAAGAAACGTGCTGGGAGTTAATTTGAAGACGTTGGTTTCATTTGCGAGGCACCTACAAGAAGATCATACATGGTGTCAGGTAAATAGCGCAATATTTAGCAAGAAACTTGTAAGTGTCGACCTCGCGTCTAATCTACGTTGCATTCCACACGGGAAAAATGGCGGACGCCATCATATACAAGTAAGATTACCAAATACGTTCAATACTGCTGCACCAGCCCTCGAAATAGAGTGGAGAAGGTTCAAACAGCAATTTGAGTTATATTTACTAGCGTCAAACATAGAAGACTCTGACGATGACTCTAGAAAAATCGCATTGCTTCTTAACCTCATGGGCTCTGACGCTCTGGAAATTTATAATAGTTTTACTAACTCAAAAACAGACAAGTTAAGTACTGTGCTGACAAAATTCGATAAATATTTCTCGCCAAAAACGAATATTATATTTGAAAGGTTCAAATTCAATCAAATCATACAGAAATCGAACCAAAATTTCGAAGGATTTTTGGCAGAACTCAAAAATGGTGTCAAAACGTGCAATTATAAAGAAAGTGACGACATGGTGAGAGACCGGATTGTTATAGGTATAGCCTGCAAGCGTTTACAAGAGAGACTGCTAAGAGAGGCAGACCTGACGCTTGCGACTGCAGTTGATTTGTACAAGGCAGCGGAATAAACAGCCACACAGATTCAGCAGATGCGATCAGCTGAGAGCAAGAGCCTGGATGCCCTAAGAAGGCACAGTTTTAGTAGCCCACAGCACCAGCCGCCACCACAGGTGAAAAAGTGCAAGCGTTGTGGAGGCATACATCAAGCAAACAATTGCCCTGCATTTGGAAAAATATGCGATGAGTGCAACAAACATAATCACTACGCGACAATGTGCAAATAAGGAATAAAGAATAGCCGTACCGCAGTGCAAGAAGTATTAGAAGAAAATGAAAGGCAAGAAGAAGAAGAAGAGCTGTTTATTTATTAAATAAACAGGAAGGAAAATAATAAGAGACAGTGGTTCAAAGCCCTGCAGTTAAATAAAGGAAATAAAATGTAATAAGAATAAGAGACAGTGGTTCAAAGCCCTGCAGATAAATAAAATAAAAAGAAATAAAATAATAAGAGACAGTGGTTAAAAGCCCTGCAGATAAATAAAGAAGAAATGAAATTTAAAATAGACACTGGAGCGGAATCTATCTATCTTGCCAATAGAAATTTATTAAAAAACTGAATGCTCCTCAGTTAGAACAAACAAGCACTATGTTAGTAACCTATGGAGGGCAAGAGATAAGACCCTTAGGTATAATAAAACTATCGTGCACTTATAATGTAAAAACTTGGATTTGGAGCCATAGTGAAACAGGGCATAATTCAGAACATTCACAGCAATGAAGTCATGTCTGAAACTTTATTTAGAGACAAGGAAGATGTTTCAAAGAAATACAAACACTTGTTCGAAGGATTAGGCGAATATCCTAAGACCTACACAATCAAGACCCGTGATGATGTGACTCCAACAGCCCAGCCACCTAGATCAGTTCCACTAGCTATACATGACAAACTGAAAGAAAAACTAGAAGAAATGGAACGTAATGAAAGTATAGAAAAAGTAATAAAACCAACAGATTGGGTAAATTTCCTAATGATAGCGACAAAGAAGAGTGGAGATTTGCGGTTATGCATTGAACACTGCCATCAAGAGAGAACATTTTCCCATACCGACAGCAGACAACATTGCTGCAAAATTTTCTGGCATGAAGTACTTCACTGTGCTGGACATGAAGGATGGCTACCTCCAAGTGAAGCTCGACGAGTCAAGTGCAGACCTTATTACCTTCCACACGCCTTTTGGACGCTACAGGTTATTTAAATATTAAAATCACTATTTGGCCGTTTTGGCATTCCTCAGTTTTTGTTTTTCAAGCAGATAGTAATCCATTTAATAGTAAGGAATTTCTTAAGTTTGCTGAAGAGTGGGATTTCCAATGCATTTTTTTTTTCTAGCCTAAGATATGCACAGTCAAACGGGTTAGCTGAAAAAGGGGTAAATATATGCAAAACTATGCTGAGAAAATGTTTGGAAACCTCAACTGACATCTCTATTGCATTGTTAAATTATAGAAACACAGAATTAGCTTGTTACTCACCTCTTATTACTTGCACAACTGCTGCTTAACAAGTCAATTAAGACTAAACTACCTTGTGTGGAGTCAAGTCTAAAACCTAAACAAAACAAACTTGCTATTCAGAATAGAATTAAAAGTAGAGAAATTCAAAAGCAGTATTTTGACAGGCATGCTAAGGATTTGACCACTCAATGTAGGAGATGATATACTGTACTATGATACTGATAGGAATGTTTGGCATCCTGCCACTGTACTCTCTAAGTGTAAAGAACCTCGCAGCTACCTCATTCAAAATTACTCGGGATCTGTACTATGTAGAAATAGAATTCATTTAAAGTTAAGGCCTGTAGTTCATAACTCTGTAGAACCTGAAAAAAATAGCATCTCATCCTCGGAGTGTCCTTGTTCATTGTTATGTGGTAACTTTGATGATATTATTTTTGATTCTAAATTGTCAACTGTACCTTCTGCAACAGAAAGACTTAGGAACAGGGCCACAATAAGGATGCCTAGTCGTTATAGACTTTAAGATAAATTAAGTTAATTAACTGTTACTTAATTATCTTTTGTAGCTTGACAGGGGAGATGTAAGGTGTTGTATGTTATCGCAACTGGCAACCCTGCCTCTTGCCTACAAGCTGTGTAATGGCGCGGTTCATGTCATTCTTTATAAATTGTGTTTTAATTATAATAAACGTGCTGGGAGTTAATTTGAAGACGTTGGTTTCATTTGCGAGGCACCTACAAGAAGATCATACAGACTGCACGTGTAGAAAGTCTGACAATATGCTTTCAAAAGTGTCAGCTTTGCCTGCTCACTACATCGTGCAAATCTGCGGGCCAACATATTGCAGCGCACACACAGCGCCCTGCGCTCCCTCTCGATATCCAAGTCATCGTTTAAATTTTCTGTGACCCAGTGACCTAAATATTTAAATTGCTTCACGAACTTTAACGGCGTCCCGCACTGTGTTATTGAAGGCATGTATTTATAACACTTCTTACCGGCTTTGAATACCATCAGTTTACTCTTGGAAGCATTGTATTTCAGTCCATGGGCCAGAGCATATATCTCTCAAATTTGTACCAATCTCTAAGGCACCGGTCGATGGGCTCAGCAGCACCATATCGTCAGCGTAACTAATATTGTTTACACAAATCCCATCTATGTGACAACCTCAGTTTTTGCAAACAGTTTTTCAACGCATTTCTTTCAGCAGCGCTATCGTCGGTCATTATAATGGCAGGATTCATTTATTTTTCATTGAACTTCTTCTCAAACGCTTATTTAATCATTGAAAACACAAGAGTATACTCGTAATTGGCTTCATCTTGTGACGTATGGAAAGCGCACGCAACTGGCAGAGCGCCTATTTTACTTGAGGCAAATACAAAAGTTATGGCTGTATTGCTTTGATCGCAGGAAGACGTAGTATCAATAAAAAACATGTCTTCTATCAAATCCGAGTTATATATCCTTTGCATGATTGGACTTATCACCATAATAATTTTTGGATTTTTTCTGTACTCTATTAGGAAACCTTTTGTTTCCAGTTCTGAAAGTTTTTGTTCTAGAATTTTGTCGATATTTAAGCCTGATCTGTCACCAAAATTTAATTTGCGCCACTTTTCATAAAGATAACAAACATGCCTCTCACTTGGGTTAATCTGCGAATTTGCCAACTAAACGGAACTTTCTTTTCCGTACTTCTCAATTAAAGTCATTTCATGTAAAGCGATTGCAGCTGCTGGGCTCATACCGGAATCAAAGTATTTTTGAAAACAATCGTCAGTTTCTTCAGTGCACCGCAAGTAGCTGTACGCCTCGGCTACATTTATCAAATGAGTGTGGGAGTAATTAATTTTGAGCAGCACTGTATAACCCTCTTTTAAATCTGCATCATATCGACAGGTGTTTCGACTTACTTTCTTGAATTTAATATCAACAGTCGCATCACAACCACGCGATCGTGTTCGGTTAGGTTGCGATTGCGGTGTACCTACTGTTCTTATTAAAAGAAGAGTGCTGGCATTTAAATATTTTACGAAAAGCAAGCCTTTTTAACCGAGGGAATGTTGAACGTACAATCCAATTCGTGTTTGAGAAAGAAGAAAAATCTTCAATAAACGCCTTACAAAATCCAGTGTAGTCTTCATTGCATTCTCCCAACTTGCACTTGATGATCACTTTAAACTTTCCCGAAGATTCAAATTCAAACAGTTCTTGTTTGTATTCGCCACATTTATTAAGTAAAAACTCTTGTAGACTGTCCTTGGTAACCATTTTTCATATTTGAAACAATGGCGCGTACCATAAGATGAAGCAATGTTTAAAATAGACACGCAGATATGAATTACCATGAAAAAGAAAGAGAGGTCAATAAATCAAAATGGCGAGCATGCAAGTGCTCGCGTACAAATTGTAATCTAGAGTTTAGCGCGCTTATTCCGATACACACATGATTAGTCCGTATGCGTACTGGCGCTGTACATTATGGAACAAGATATACTTCTACGTTATTACGAAGTATACGCGAGTATTTGCGTACTGCTCTTGTATGGTTTGGAAGAACTTAGTGAAAACGTTATTTCCAATCTATACGCGATTAGTTTTATACCCTTGCGTTCTGGCCTTGTATAGAATGGAAAGACGCGTCCGTGGCCCATTGTTTCACTTTGTCACTTAATTGTTATGTTGTGACAAGATGCAGTTTCTTATTTCGTTGTACTGGCAAAGAGCATATAAAAAAACAGGTGTTTTCTAGTCGCAATCAAGCGACAAGAGGCCCGGCGAGCGATCGGTCAAGGTCTTCGACGTCAATAGGCGGAATCAGGAATGGCGGCGTGTGTGGGTCCGGTCAAGGATTCCAGGAGCCGGGAGCGGTCGAAGCTCAATCGTTGTGAACTTTTTTGTGTATGTGGCAATAGTCCGATCCCAAGGAACATCTCCGTAGGTCATACAGATTGCGGACAAATGCGATCAAGATGGACAATTTCAACAACCACTGCAAGATGCCAGCGGGTGGACAGTGTAGCAGTCTAAAGTGAAGGTATTACCGCGGGCAGCGGATTTATACGCAGTCCTTAATGGGACTGCTGTGTGCCACGCGGCTTACAAAGCAGATAAGGTCAAATGTGGAAGGCAAACGACGCCAAGGCATAAGGCTTTCTCGTCTCGCGCGTTTCCGAGAACGTAATTCCACACATAGCTTCGTGCACAACGAGCAAAGAAATATGGAACAAACTCCACACAGTGTACGAGCAAAAAGGAGACATATCGGTGCATATTCTGCAGCAGCAATTCTTCAGAACGAGATTCGAAGAAGGTGTCCGAGTACCTAAGTAAACTCTTTTGTGTAAGCTCAGAAATACAGGAGCGGAGTTCAGCACGCAGATGGCAATAACTAAAATTACAAGTGTACGTCCTGAACAGTAACGAGACTTCGTCTCAGCTAGGGACTCCGTGTAGTGTGCCGCTCGCCTCGCCCACCTTAGTTTGTATTTAGTCAATAGAGAACCATCATACGAGACGCCTGTCTTTCATTTTGTACACGCTCCTGTAGTTCCCACACCGCATGGCGACCCGGCCAGGGCTGCCTAAGGTAGCGCTGAGCTGTCGCGAGAACTTTGTAAAATGTTGTGAGTGAAAAAATATTGAAAAATTAAATAAATAATAATCTTAAACAGACAAGACATAATAAGAACTGAAAAGTGAAAATAATAAAACTGTTTTTTTTTTTTTAAATTAAGTAGTTATTCAACAAGATCGAGAAAAATGTTTTAGTTTTGGAAGAAGATGACGTACTTATTTAAGAAGTAGGCAAAATTTACAAGAACCGTATCAGATCGACAAAAATGGTTTGGACAAGTAGCGAAATTTAAAAGATGGCGAATTAAAGGGGTGAAAAGAAGGAAGATCAGTAAAATCAAGAAGATGGCATAGAAAGGGAAAAATAGAGTAAGTAGAGCAGGCTGCCGGGAGATGAACGAGTCAGATGGATGATGATGATGTGTTGCTGGGCGCAGGGAGTTGTTGGAGTCGTATGATGAGAGGAATGTGCAGGGCGCCGGGAGTAGTTCGAGTCGGAAGTGGTTGCGGCTAGAAGGAAATCGCGTTTCGGTTATTTTTTTTTAGCTAGGCTTCGGAAAATAAATTAAAAAATAGCTAGGTTCGGACGTACAAAAACAAAATAAAACAATTGAACAGCAAGTTACGAGAAAAAAAAGTCGACTAATAATAATAATAATTACGTAGGGTGGATCAACCAGTGTTGAACAAGACCCCAGTAATGAACACTTTTTACCTTTTTTCAAAGACAACAAGCATTTCAGAATAAAATTTTGGTATGGCAACACTTAATCATAGAGAATAGACTTCCTTATAGGCTCACAAAATACGTCAATGCGATCGGCCATTTTGTTGCAAGATGGCGAGGTGAACATTGAACCGTGTTGGTGCTCCTACAGAAATATCCAGTTTTATTAACATAATCGTTAAGAGGGTTAGTGTATACTTTTTCCAATTACTTGTTTGTTATATAATATAGATGAATTTTAATTGATTTCTTAGCTTAGTATTGAAATGGCAGAAATAATTAATATTCGTCCCGCCGACTCAACATGGTTTTTAAGGTTATAATAGCCGTTGTCATTTACTGGTTCTGACACATAGACTTTCTCCAGTAATCGACAAGTGTCCATAATTAAGTTCTTAGGATTTTTTTGAGTTGGCACCCGATTTTAGCTTCTTATTTCATGCAGTTTAAGTGTATGTTTAAATAAAATTTATTGGAGTTCATGTACCAATAAAGAACAAAGTGTCGATCACTGGATCCAATTAGTGTCCATAACTGGTTTTCATGGCTATTGCAGATGGCTCCGAGAAAAAACTATACGCCCGAACAGATGGGCAAAGCAATTGAAGCTGTTCGCAATGGAATGAAGGTTGCTGTAGCTGCTAAATCATTTGGGGTCCCCCGAATTACGTTATATAACAAAGTAGTGGGTAAGACCCCAATAAACTGTACAATGGGACCTGACACTGTCCTTTCCAAAGAGCAAGAAGACATTTTGGTCCGTTGGATCTTAGCCCTGAGTGAGAGACACTTTCCTATTACAAAATTATGCTTACAAGACAGTGTACAAAAAATCATAATGGAACTCAATTTACCGAACCCCTTTAACAACAATAGACCGGGAAAAAAATGGTGCAAATCGTTTTTAAAAAGACACCCAGTGTTGGTTGAAAAAATGCCTGAAAATCTAACAAAAGCTAGGGACAACGTATCTGAGAAAGACATAAAAAATTGGTTTCAGGAAATAGACACATATTTAAAGGAAAATAATTTAGAAGAAGTGGTGAAAGACTCCAATCGAGTGTTCAATACTGACGAAAGTGCTTTTTTCTTATCGCCAAAGCCAGGGCGTGTTTTAGCAAAAAAAGGAGAGAAACACCTTTACACTGTGTGTGGCGACGAAAAAGATAACCTTACGGTTTTATTTACCGGAAATGCATCTGGGATGCTTGCCCCGCCAATGATAGTGTTCAACTACGAACGAATCCCGTCTCACATTGCAGCCAGCGTACCTGAAAATTGGGCAATAGGAAAGTCGGAAAGCGGGTGGATGTGCAGCAGCACTTTCTATGAATATATTACAAATGTTTTTAATCCGTGGCTGGAGGAGAAAAAAATTGAGAAGCCCATTCTATTTTTCTTGGATGGTCATAGGTCACATCTCACATTGCACCTGTCCAACTTCTGTGCACAAAATGGAATTGAAATAATAGCCTTGTACCCAAATGCTACTCATATTCTACAACCGATGGACTTGGCAGTATTTAGGCCGCTGAAAGTATTTTGGAAACAATCTGTCAATGACTGGAGATTGGAAAACCTTGGCCAAAACATAAAAAAAGAAACTTTTGCACCAGTATTGCAGAAAGCAGTCGCAAAACTAACAGACGATTGCATCAAAAATGGATTCAGAGCGGGGGGTTTGTGTCCATTTGGGCCTGAATACATTGACATGACCAAACTTAAACACAGAGAAGAGAAAGAACCTTTCAAACCAAATACTGAATTAACCGCATTTGTCAAGTATTTAGAAAGTGAGATTGTGAAAGTGTTTTCAGTAGAAAAGCTGAATTTGTTCAATCAACTCTTCTATAAGAACAGAAACACAGTCGATCAGTGTCTGCCTGAAGAAGATACGGCTTTGTATGTAATTTGGGCCAAAAACAAAAGTGAATGTGGTTCTTACAATCCTCCTATTGAGTCAGTAATAGTCAATAACCAGTCAAATACTGAATCAACAGCACCAGCGACCTCTGTGCCCATCAGTAGTTCATCTGTTACTGTAAATGATGAGCTATTCCGTAGCCCACCCCAAAACGTTTTTGAAACTGTTTCAGCTCCAGTAGTACCTACAGAAGTGTCAAATTCTGAACCAACAGCACCGTCGACCCCTGCGCTTATCAGTAGTTCATCTGTCACTGGAAATGATGAGCTATTCCGTAGCCCATCCCAAAACGTTTCTGAAACTGTTTCAGCTCCAGTAGTACCTACAGAAGTGTCAAATTCTGAACCAACAGCACCGTCGACCCCTGCGCTTATCAGTAGTTCATCTGTTACTGGAAATGATGAGCTATTCCGTTGCCCACCCCAAAACGTTTCTGAAACTGTTTCAGCTCCAGTAGTTCCTACAGAAGTGTCACTAGATGAAAGCATTACTATACCAGGACCAAGCAAGTTAGTTACACCTCAAAAAGAGTCTATAGATGCTGCTTTGGGAATCATTGTACCATCTCCATTCAAAAGAAACCTTTTTTGGCCGGAAACCGATTATAGCAAAAAGACAAAAAGGATCAAGAGAGAAAAAATACCATCAGCGGTAACAAGCAAAGCTTGGAGAGACTATCATGAAAAGAAAGAAATGGAAAAGAAGAAACAAGAAGAAGAAAAAGCTGAAAGAGCGAAAAATAGACAAGAAAAGAAGATTTTGAAAGAAAAAAATGCTAAAGAAAAAAGAAAGAAATGTAATTCCAAATCAGTAACAAAAAAGCTGACTGTAGAGGAACGAAACACAAAAGATCCAAATTCAGAGGACAAAGGCAATCAAGAAATGTTAAAACAGAAAATCGCCAAAAAAGAAAGGAGTAAATCAGATTTGAAACTAAAAAGAAAAAAGGTATTTTTCGAGGACTCTACTTCAGAAGACTCTGATTTAGATATAAATTTTGCCGAAAGTGGTGATAGCTATGTAGAAGAAATTGACGAAGATGACTGTGTTTCAGAAGAAGAAAAAAGAAAAGATCTGCCTTTAAACAAAAAAAATAAACAAAAAGGAAATACTAAGTGGCAACAACGACATCCGGAGCGTAAAAGAACACATTCACTTGAACATACCTCTGATTCGGACGTGGATGTGTCTTTGAATAAGTTAACTACTTCAAAGACTCTAACGAGACCAAAGAAAATAATTAGTTCGGGATGTTACGTAATTGTAATGTATGAAGGTGAATACTTTGCTGGTAGGATAGAAAATGTTAATGAAAACCAGTACGAAGTTAGCACAATGACTTTGTCGATGGGGAATTCTTTCAGGTGGCCTGACAAGCCTGACAAAATATGGTACAAAGAGGACCAAATCATTGAAAAGATTGATGAGCCTGTGTGCATCAATAAAAGAGGTTTCTATAAGGTTAAGGAAATGGAAAAGTATTTACCTGACATATTATATACTTAGAATTAAGAATGTTCAGTTTCTACAATTTAATAAGGATAACTTTTTATTTTCACTCATTTAAAACGAGTATTTTTGTATGTTTATTTGTTAAATCTCAGACTGACTCATTGTCATTTTATTGTAGGTACTGATTAGGAATAAGGTTTGAATTTAAGAAAGTTATTTGCTATATTGTTTTGTTCTTTTTAAGGTGATCTCAGACTGATTGTGATTAAGATACAAATTATTACGGGTTCTGAAAAAGTTTTTAAGTAAATAAAGTTGAATTTCTATAGTTTTGTACTAAGATTGTTTTTAATTACTCATTATAAAGGAGATTTTCAGTTTAAGTTGAAGTTTAATTTCAGACTGTATAGAAAAGATGATTATAATATTAAATCGTATTTAAATTTTTTGCTCCTCACAAAACCCCAAATACTTACTAGCTAGCTGCTGCATGACATTATTTTGTCGATCACTGGGATGTCGATGACTGGTAACTGTCGGTCTCTGGGTATGGACAATTGGATCCTAGGTGTCTATAACTGGTGATTTTAGTTTTTTTTATGTTTATACCAATTTCTAAAAATTGACTACCGATACTTCTATTGTAAATCCTTATATTAATTCTTAAGTATATTTTTCGTCATTTTCACGAATTACGTTAAGCTCAGTTTCATATGTACGTCATGATTTATTTCTGTTTCCTTCGAACACTGTTCTAAATGTGTCGATCACTGGTGCCATCACCCTACCAATAAATAAATAAAAAAGGGACCGGCCGGCCCAAAAAGAATAACTTATAAATATGTTATTGGAGCGTGCCCCTTAATTATTGTGAACCTAATGATATTGTAAACTACATACATAAACACTTCTCGGGTGCGTATGAAAAATGTAAATATGTTGTTAAATGTCAAAGCAAGCGGAAAATGTGTACATGGGCTAACCGGCGTCTTAAAATTATGTGTAAAAAGCGCGACGAACTGTACAATAACTGGGTTATGGATGAAAATAACTGTAGTAAGAGACTAGCTTATAATTCATATAGAAATAAGACTAATAAGTATACACAATTAATTAGAAATCGTCAAATAAAGTCCGAGATATGTAGAAACTTTAAAGACCAGCGTGAAGTATGGATTATAATTAACAGATTGACAGGTAAAATCATAAAATGTATCGACGATATTATCTTAAAAAAAATTAAAATGGACCCACAAATATTAGCGAATAACTTTGCCTCGGAATTTGATAAAAATGTAAAGAATATCTGTACTAACTGCAATAGACCTCTATTAGATTCAAAATTATATAATAACACACCCGAAAAGTCAATTAGAATAGGACAAGCACGAGAAGAAGAAATCGAAAAAATTATATTACACCTTAATGACAAAAAAAGCCCCGGTTTTGATGGCATAAGAGCCAAGGATATTAAATATGCATCCTCATATTTGGTACCCGTCATTACCCACTTAATCAACCAATGCATCAAAACATCTATTTACCCCGACTTATTAAAAATAGGTGTTATTAGACCCATCTATAAGAAGGGAAAGCGTGATGATTACAATAACTACCGGCCCATCACGATACTGTCATGTGTTGATAAAGTAATTGAGAGATTTCTGGGGGACAAAATAAATAAATACTTACAAATTAATTATATAATTACAACAAAACAGTTTGGCTTCCAAAAAAATAAGAGCACTACACAGTTATTACGAAAATTTACAGAGGAAGTCAATTCTCATCTAAACCACAAACATCACGTGCTTGTCCTTCTTATCGATTTTAGCAAAGCTTTTGATGTTTTAAATTTTAATATACTATATGATAAGCTCGCGCGAAGTGGTATACAGGGGCCTCTGTTAGAACTTATAAAAAACTATCATTGCAATCGATACACAACAGTTAAATTGGCAAACAGTAACAGTAACCTACTGCTTACTACACAAGGCACAGCCCAAGGATCCATTATTGGCCCTACGGAGTATCTACTGTATGTGAACGATATGGTCAATACGATGAGCGAGGTCTCTGTGTACCAATTCGCGGATGATACCTGTTTACTGGCTGCCAGCAGTAACTTGTCTACTGCACAAGATATCCTTCAACGAAATTTCGATCAGCTCTGCAAATGGGCTCACGATGCAGGTTTAATCATTAATCACGACAAAACTAAGTACTTACATATACACTCCTCTCATTATAAAACTGAAACCAAACCTTGTATAGTGGCACACACTCACCTTTGTCTGCATTCCTCAAGTAGGAGATGTTCATGTACGCCTTTAGAAATGGTCAAATCACATAAGTATGTCGGACTGGTGATTGATGACAGATTCAGCTGGGTCCATCACAAAGAACATGTCTGCTCAAAGCTAAGATCAATAATGAGTAAACTAAAAATTCTTAAATGTAAATTACCCTATACGACATTACGTCTGTTGTACATGGCCCTAGCTGATTCTGTCATTAGTTACGGTCTCAGTAGCTATGGCAGGTCGACTAAAACTAACTTACAAGATGTATATAACTTACAGATAAGGATTTTAAAAATAATTGTACCTAGGAAAATTAAGGAAGAATGCGAAGGTGATTACAAACAGCTTTTTAAATACTGTAAGGTCATGAGTGTATTTGAAAAAGTCAAGTTTTCGGTCCTATCTGAAATTAATTGTCCAACAACATTAAATGAAAAAATTAGAAGTGCTGGTCTGAGAAGCTTAGACAACAAACATATGTTCATAATGCCTAAAGTTAATAATAAGTTCGGTATGCGAATGGATGAATATCTATTACCTACATATGTTAATGAGCTACCACTGGAACTACAAGACTTGTACCTTAAGAATAGCAATTATTATAATACATTAAAAAAACATTATTATAGCACCTAGCACCTACCTATGTACTTTCTGTGTAAACTGTAATAGCTGTAACTAGCGACTCTTCAGTACCCAGATAAACCTGATGGGTTTTCGTGGTACGGAATTTAGTTTCAAAATATGTAATTTCTTGATAGTACAATAAATAAAAAAATATATATATATATATATTATAAATATAGTGAAGGTACCGAAATAAATGAAATACTTATTTTTCTTTATCAATGTATGTAGATAAATTAGTCAATAAGTCATTATAAATAAAAAATATCATTTAGCGCGTCCCCACGAGGTAACGTACCTAGCAGGCTGGCAGCGTTACCTCGCTGAATGGCGAGGCTAATGCGCTGCCCGAAAAAATTGCCAGCTCTGCGGTCGCCAGAGACCTCATTGAGACGCGCCGAAAGACTCCTAATAAGATTTTTAGACTCAGGGCCCCAAGTGCCCATCGTTTCGAACCCTAAAGGTGCAAACATGTAGCAATCGGACAATCCCTGATATTTTCGAATCTTTAAAATTTCCGCGGACGCAGCGGCCGCTCCCGCCTGCCCGCTCGTGGCTCTAACGTGGGAGGGGGCTAAAGTGTCTACACAGGTCGCATCCCACACCAAGCACCTTCCCTGGTCCCAGGGAATGAGCGTCAGTCCGTCGGGTCTCTTGCCATCAGAACGAACAATCCCGTTTGGTTCTAACGTTACCGGGATGTTCACCGAGGCAAGGGCCCGCCGAATGACGTCATTTAGGGCCGCGTGGCGTGGGATGCGGCCAGCGCTTTTCTGACACGAAAGTCCATGGTGGCCTAGCTCGTCAACGGACGCGCCACATCTACACTCGTGCACCTGGTTAACTTTTAGGCCAAGCCGGAGGCCCACCGCTAAGGACAAAGTGCAGTCATCTAAGCAGGTGCCTATATTTGCCGATGGAAGAGCGTTAAGCCAAAGCCCAGACTCTTTCTCGAAAACAGTCAGCAATCGAGCACGGGCTGTCGTATTTGAGCAAGTGCTTAAAAGATCTTGTTGCGCTTTCTTGCACAGCGGCTGGTCCCATTGCCTTTGCGAGTGCAGGGAAGTGGGAGCATCGCAGCCACTGAGGGATAGCCAAGTCTCCAGTGCCTCAGAGCGGTGAGTCACCTCGGCCCGCGTTAAAGATGGTCGGATAATATCATCAAACAGCTTGCTGCAGCCAAAGGCAGATGCCAGGAACGCGGGCAGAGATGCAGAGGTAACCTTCCGTATACCAATGCCCCCGAAGCGGACCGGAAGAGATGCCTGGGCCCACGCATCAGACGTCAACTGGCAGTTTAGGACCTTAGTGAGCAGCTGCTCTATGGAGTCATCCACAGCTGACAAGAGACCCTGAAATTTCCATAGGTGGCTGCAACGTAGAACGTAGGTAAATTGAGGAACAAATAGACAGAATTTAATAATAATTAACGCCATATGTGCACTTATATTCAGCAGACGATCAGAAGTTCTACGAAAATCTTCCATCTGCTCCTCAATAAACTGTGGGATGGATCCGTCCAGAAGGGGCGCTCCTAGTAGGCGAAGTGACTCATTGGTGGCAATCTGAATGTCCGGGGCGACAGAGTTAAAACGCCTTAGGATTTCATTTCGAGCTTCAGGGCTGACTGAGGGGTTGATATACAGTTCACACTTGTTTAAGTTTAATTCGAGGCCGATCCCCTCAAAGTCCTTCATTAATTTCTCCAAGTCCCCCAAAACTACATCAGACTGGCCACCCAGCGTACCATCGTCCAGGTACCAGACATTGAAATCCGAAACCAAAGAGGAAATGGTAGGATGGATGCCAAGGCTAAATATGGCTGGACCAAGTGGATCGCCCTGCTGGCACCCCATGGATGAGTTCAGAGCTGTATCCTTGTAGATTAGTTTGGTGGGCTTGCTGTAGCACTGCCATAGGTATGGAAATGGAAATATGGGTATTGGCAAAACACAGCAGGTATGTTTTCTTTCACTTGAGTCAAAAGTGCGCCCCGATCTATCGAATTAAATGCGTTCTTGATGTCTACTTTAAGTAGCACTTCAGCCGAGTCACTGGACAAAAACGCACGAGTTGCATGTACCGCCGCCTCGCAGCCCCCCCTGGATCCAAAACCCACTTGGATCGGCTGGAATTTACCTCCTAAAGAGGGCGCTATGTTTCTACAGGCTATTTTTGACACTAAACGCCTAAAAGTGGTACCGATGGCAATCGGGCGAATACCACTATCCTTCTTTTTTAAGGCACATAGGCTTGCACCGTACAACACCTCCGTTACCCCCTCACATACACCGCCAGACAACATCAAATTAGCCAAGGAAGCCAAGCTTGTGGCCAGACGTCTGCCGACATCTCCTGCAGAAACAGCTAAGAGGTCTTTTAAGTGTTGCGGGGTCAGGCCATCCATACCACCGGCCGAACCATTATTAAAGGTCATAACAGAAGTCATGACGTCATCGGCTGATACTTGGGGTAGAGCGTCGCCATCGATTTGGGGCGGCTCCGGAAGCTGACTGTCAGCAGAAGGAGACGGATGCTTACTGCGAAGGGCTTGTAAGGTATCTTCGTTATAAGGAGCTACCGTATCACTCGAAAATTGTATCCGGCTAGCACCCCTCAAGTCCCCTTCACTTACCTTAGCCTCCACCTTCCTGTGAACATTACATGTGCCAACCCTAGGAGGGTCGGGGGGTTTCGGGTTAAAGCTGAGAATGGTTTCTGAAACACCACAGTTATTTTTAATTTTCTGTGTTTCTTTAGCATCTTTATCGACATGCAGGACCCTATACGTGAAAGTAAGTAGCCGCTCCCAGTCACTTTTGCAGTTTGTGGAGACCACGCGGTCTATGCACGCTGAGAGGGCAGCTGCAACGCTAGCACGGGCCCCACGCGGGATACGTTTCAAGACAGGAACGCTTATTTTAAGACTACCCAAAATCTGCCAGAAAGGAGTTTCAGAACCTGGATCAGGTCCCGGAGGAACCAGGGCAGGCGCGTCTGCTCTGGTATCTTGGACAGGGGCCACCAATTGGGGCTTATGCATTCTTGCTATATGTATCTTTAGTCCGTTTCTGGTACGGAAGTAGCGCGGTACATCTGTGCAAAAGTCGCATTTATAACATGATTGCTGAGACAGAGCAGTAGGGTGAGACACAGACCCGCTAGGGTTGAAATTCGTCAACGGTTGCGACATGTTTTCACCGACACAAAAATGTATATAATATAATAGATTATTAATTAACAATGATATCCTATTAAATAAAAGATAACATAAATAATCAGTAAAAAAACACACAATTTAGCAGTAGAACACAAAGTATAGGTAGGTACTCAATAAAGAGAGTACAGTCAACAACTCTCAGGTTAATACATGAAATTAAATAAAGAAAATTGTGATCAAATTAATTAAATTTCATAATCCTTAATGTCCAAAATCGATTATTAATAGGTCAATACAATGCGTTACAAACAAAGAAAAAAAAACATTTATTATATTACACTGAATTGAAGATCCTGCCATACAATAATAATTTAATATAATTTTACATAATCAATTAATAAAAACATTATTTTTCCAAAAACCATTATCAAAGTGCTATAAAAACATCAAAACATTTATAAATCACGCCTTGTGTCTAGTAATTATTTATATTAACTTAATACTATAATAAACATAGGTACGTTAATACGTATCCAACAAGTACATAGTAGGTTTATTCGTCACAGATTGGCAAAAGATTGTTTCTAGCGCCGACCAGCGGGGATGGGACGAACCCGGAGACCGCAGACCCTTGACTTAATAGATCACCAATATCACCATATTATAGATAAGAAGAATACTCGGAGACTTGCTAGTTCTGGTGACAACCCATGGATGGCGTCATTATATACCTATTAATGAGTCGGTGCTAATATTTATAAGTGATTTTCCACTATTAAACACCAAAACACTGCACTTGAACACTGTATATGGCCACCCGCCGCAGATTCACAGCAACACAAGTCGAAATCCGGCCGTAACATCCGCCTCTGTCCGCCAAGAGAGGTGTCAACAATGTCGGTTGAAGGGCCGAGTATAACGTCCGATTACGTGCTTGTTCTTGCAAATTGAGGTTCGAACTTGGCTCTAATTCGTAGGTCGGGTCAACTCCGGGCGACGCTGTACTGCTTATTTCAATAATATCGAAATAGCGATACTCAAGCGCGAAAATGGCGATATTGAAGCGTGCATAGTAACAATTTGGTTTGTCGGGTAGAGTACAAGTTCACTTTGTGTCACTCACTGCACAATCAGTAACGTAATTTTCTTCAATAAATTTTAAAATTTAGCTATTTTGCACTGTGTATAATGATAAAAACTGTCGATTTATTGTCGATTCATCACAAATACTATCTTGAGCTATTATTTTTAAAGATATTTGTTTCCTTTTGCCGTTCACTTCACCGATTATTGATTCTTAAATATTATACGTTTATCTCAACCTAAAATGTCACAAACAATAACACTTGGTAATTAAGTCACTATCTATGACTTTTTAATGTTAATTTTGATTTTCAGCGAGATAATTATTTTTAACGAATAAAAAACACGGAGGCAATGTTTACGTAAAGGCGCCACCTGGTGTGATGAAATACTTATATATAAATAAATAAATAAATATTTATAAATTGAAAAGCATGCAAAAAGTGACTATATTGTGGGCCCAAGTAACCATGTTATCATCTTAAAAATGAGTTGTAGGTATCAACCAACCCACTTTATGAAAGAGACATGTACCTACTAATAGCAAGCATCGTCGAAGGTCCAACACTACTCGCCGGGAATCGACACATGTGTCCCTGCTCTAATTGTTTTCCTTTGGGTTCGGCAGTCTGACGGAATCTCGTGAATGTTAAATACGTATCAGAGAATATATTTCTATAATACATATTTTTCTATTTGAAAGTAATTGGAGTTTATTCCCAACATTTCAGAAGTGGGATATAAAATCCAATTGCCCACAAAAGTGATTAAGTATGTGCGGACAATAATAACTTTATAGTTTTGTGTTGTTATTATATTATTGTGAAGAACAACTACTTAATCTTAACTTTTAAAAGTAACAAATTTTTGAAGAATTAATAAGAATAAAAAAAATTTGTGTTGGACTTGTTTGTGAACATGTTAAGTGCAAGTACTTGGTATACATTGAATCAGGAATTTTATAAAAGTGCATGAATATAAAAGAGAACAATAAAAAGGTGATAGTAACAAACAGTTTAAAATTATTATTAAATAAAAAAATATATACTGTGCAGTGTAAGGACACGTGAATTTAGTAACTAAAAGACTAAACTTTTGCTAAGCATAGTTAATTAAATTGAACAATTGTTGCATAGTGTAAAAACTTTTTGAGAGAGAACAAAGACTCATTCATACCGTAACGTAACAAAAACTCGGGCCGAGGGAATTTACCGAGAACACTTGACATACCGCAGATAAGCGCTTGGCTTGACGACGTACCTGCGAAGCTGTGACGGAGTCGTACGGGTACAATCTGAACGAACTATTATAATAGTTTCGTTATATAAACATTGGGACATTATAGCTCTACTTCGTGGGTCGCTGCAGAATTACTTGGAAATTTGGTGAGATCTATCCATACTTCGCCCAATTTAATTGACTGTTTCTTTTATTCTTTATTTACTGGTGATTTAGAGATACTAATGGTGAAAACGTAGACTAAAAAAAAAGTGAACATTTCTTGATTTTAATTATTCTAATTTCATAATAGGTTATTAAAAGACGATTTGTGTTATAAATAAGGACTTGGTGCTTGGACTTTAGTATTTAGATTTACTTACTTCTTGGTTTGAACTTATTCAAATATTTTTTTTCAACATGGGTCGACATAAAAGGAGACATAGATCCAGCAGTTCTTTCTCCTCTAGCTCAGGCGGGGCGATGAGCCGATCCAAAAGTAAGAGGCATAAGAAAGATTTGAAAAGAAAAGATAGAAAGATTGAAGCTTTAGAAGAGTTGATAAGGGAATTAAGGAAGAATAATGATTATCACAGTGAAAAGGTAATTGAGAACCCGGAGAGACCTGTTCAATCAGTAGTGCGATACGTTGGTCGGAATGACTTTATACCTGAGTTTAATCCACAAACATCTTCTGTGTCGGTAGAGCACTGGATCCGGAACCTGGAAGGTGTTGCCTGTATGCATGGTTGGGATGAACGCACTTTGATCTGCAACTGCACGGCAAAGCTAGGTGGTTATGCTAAAGACTGGTATGAGCACCAAAATTCGTACGAAATCAGCTGGGATGAATGGAAGGAGAAGTTGATTAGAGCTTTCCCATTCACTAAAAATAGGCTTTCACAGATCAGGGAACTTGTCGCATTAAATCAAAAGACGAAGATTCAATCAAGTTTTACTACGATAAGCTGGGTATCGGTATGTCATGTAATATGAGCGATGAAGTCATTGCTCAGTCAATAATAGGGACGCTTGGGGATAAGCTGCTTGAGGTTGGCGCTGTATCTGCCGGTTGCCATGATACGAATTCTTTACTGAAGTACCTGGCAAGTATGAAAACTTCAACTGACCGTGCTGTAGCACCGTATATGGACACATTAAATAAAGAGAAGTCAGGCAAAGCAATCAAGTGTTTTACTTGTGGTAAGATCGGTCACAAGGCAAAATTATGCGGTAAGCCTAGACCGATGAAGCAAGATGAAAGAAAATGCAACTTTTGTGATCGCCTTGGACACTTAAAGGAAAATTGCTTTAAAAAAAAAGAACCAAAGTAAACACTGCTCACATTGCAAGATCAGGGGTCACTCTACAGAAGAGTGCAGAAAACTGAAAGCCGGACTTGACAAGAATGTTAAGAGAATTCAGACAGTGTGCTGCGATGCTTCTTCTGGCAAATATTTTAAAACAGTCCTCATCAATGAATCATCAGCTACAGCTTTCATAGACTTTGGCTCCTCATGCAATACAATGAAAGAGAGTTTTTGTCACGAGCTCGAATTAGATGTCAAGGTTGGAGACAACACTGTTATTAAAGGCTACGGTGATGCAGTGACCATACCGGTGGGCACTACTACAGCCTGGTTAACAGTTGACGGAGTGAAGTTGGAAACAATCTTTTATATAGTACCTGACAAAATTCAAGATTTTGATATCTTAGTGGGTCAACCTTATACCGAGGCGCCAGAAATACTCGTGGTGAAGACTGCTACAACACTCAACGTATTAAACAAAGAGATGGCTCTAGATCTTTCAGAAATATTATGTGAAAGTCTTAAAAAGGTGCGGTTATATCCAGACACTGACACGACATTGAATCCTGGAATAAATAAAGTTCCTGTGAGAACTGATCCTACCGCAAACGGCGTTATGAAGATAAACCACAGCGAGCAGAGACAACCCGGATGCGAGAAAGATGTACTGAGCGAAGAAGTAGAAATTCAGGAAGGTACAGCTGTAATCAAACTTATTAACAAAACGACGGGACCAGTGCAACTAAATAGTGCTGTTTGTATAGCGCGAGCTGAGTTACTGGGATCTGAAACAAGTAAACCTGAACCTAAAATTGGAGAAAATCTAACAACAGCCCAGAAAGTTTCACTCACCTATCTTCTTGATGAGTTTAAGTCCTGTTTTTCTGGAAAAGGAATGGAATAAGGCAGCTGTAACATTGAGATGTCAATCAAATTAACGGAAGATAAAGTGATCAACTATAAACCGTATAGAATGTCGTTTCATGAGAGAGAATTGGTTCGACAGATTGTGGCTGAACTACTAGAAACTGGCATTATTGAGGAGTCAACATCTCCGTATGCTAGCCCGATCCTGCTAGTCAAAAAGAAAGATGGAAGTTACAGGTTGTGTGTCGACTACAGGGCTTTAAACAAGATAACTGAAAAGGAAAGATACCCCTTACCTATAATACAAGACCTTCTGGACAGGTTGGTAAACAAATCTGTGTTCTGTAGTTTGGATCTTGCGAATGGATACCATCAAATAAAAATATCACCGCAGTCGAGACCACTCACAGGTTTCATTACTCCTGATGGACACTATCAGTACCGTATGATGAGCTTCGGATTGTGTAACGCGCCAGCTGTTTTCCAGCGAGCTATGAGCGAGATACTAGCTCCAGTGATCCACAAGTGTGCTGAGGTCTATATTGATGATGTTATTGTTTGGGGAGAGGATGCTGATGACTGCCTGAATAATCTTCGAAAGGTCTTAGAGTTGATCAACAGTGCCGGTGTGAAGCTCAAGCTAAGCAAGTGCTCTTTTCTGACGACGACTGTGGAATACTTGGGTCATCAGATTACCAGCGGAGAAATAAGACCATCCCCTTACAAGCTTGCTGCAGTGGCTGACTTTAAATTACCCGAGAATGTACACGAAGTCAGACAGTTTTTGGGACTTGCTTCGTACTTCCGGAAGTTCATCAAAGGGTTTGCTACAATAGCTAGGCCACTTACCTTGCTGACCAAGAAGAATGCAGATTGGTGTTGGGGCGCTGAGCAATCTAATGCTATGGAGACCTTGCAAAGATTGTTAACATCCGATCCAGTTCTTGCTATTTATGATCACAAGCGTGAGACACAAATCCACACCGACGCATCCAAGGTTGGACTTGGCGGTGTACTTTTACAGCGCCAAGAGAATAACGAATGGAAGGCTATTGCATATGGAAGCAGACAGACAACGGCAACAGAAGCGAAGTACCACAGCTTTGAGCTTGAGGCATTGGCTGTTGTATTCAGCATTCAAAGGTTCAAAATGTATGTTTCGGGGCTCAAGTTCCGTTTGGTGACAGATTGTTCTGCACTGCGTCTGGCGTGGTCAAAGAGAGATTTATCGCCTCGTATCGCGCGATGGTGGCTTGTTCTTCAGGAGTTTGACTTCGACGTAGAGCACAGGCCGGGGACTTCGATGTCACACGTTGATGCACTTAGCCGGAACCCGATCGCAGTAAGACACATCGAAGAAAAGGATTTCTTCTATGCTCTGCAAGACGGTGACGAAGAGATCAAGTCACTCATTGAGAATCTCCAGCTAGAAGTTGAAGCTGATAAAAACAAGAAGAATGGTCTTGCTAAAGATTATAAAGTTGTAAATGGCTTGCTGTGTCGTATTATGGATGGCAAATCGAGACCTGTTTTACCCAAAAGTGCACGATGGCATATTCTGAAGACCTATCACGACAATAATGGTCATTTAGGGACGGCCAAGTGCTTGGAGGCGATCCAGGCAAAGTACTGGTACCCCAAAATGCGAAGAAGTGTAGAGAAGTATGTTTCCAGCTGCATTGGTTGCCAATTCACCAAAAAGCCGACGGGAAAGCAACCGGGACTATTGCATCCAATACCAAGGGACAGTACCCCCTTTCACACGCTACACGTAGATCATGTGGGGCCTTTTTGCAAAAGTAGTGGTAAAACATACATCTTTGCCATCATTGATGGATTCACAAAGTTTGTGTGGCTAGAAGCTGTTGCAAGCGCAAACGCCAGAGGTGCTATTACGGCGCTTAATAAATTATGCCAAGTTTTTGGTGTCCATAAGGCCCAATTTTTGTATAATACTTACATGTCTATAAGTATTATAAAAAAATTGCAAAAAAAAAATATATTGTATGCTGTATTGGTTTGGTAAATTTGTCAAAATTTATTGCTTAGATAAGAGTAAGAAAAAAAAAATTCATATTTTTTTTTTTCTACGGGGGAGGTGTAGTGTGCCGCTCGCCTCGCCCACCTTAGTTTGTATTTAGTCAATAGAGAACCATCATACGAGACGCCTGTCTTTCATTTTGTACACGCTCCTGTAGTTCCCACACCGCATCCGTTCCAGCAGATCAAAGGGCAATGGAGCAGCTGGTAGCCAGACTTCTTATAGAAGAGCAGCGTTTCACTTCCCACTCCCAAGCGGACGAGCTAAGGGAGATAGCATTTGGTACCAAGTGTCGTGAAAATTCTGACTAAAGGGAGAACTCAAAGAAACGACAAATTACACTAACTAAAACTACGTTCATCACAGATAAAATAGAATCTATTAACAACTTTGAAACAGGGGCGGACTCAGAAGTCGACACAAAATGACCGTTACAAAAATGTTACTAAATGGAGGTTAAATTAAAAATTCCCCATTGCATTATTGAACTGATGATGTTACACGAATAGTTTTTACAGTCTTTACGCGAGTCTTAAGGTCAGGGGTGGATTCGTAAAACCCTACGATTGTTCGTAGAACGAGATTACCACGAGAATGTCCGTTAAATATCGATCACTATTCTTCTTTAGACTAAGACTCCCCTGGGATATTCTACCACGCGTGGACGGGGCGGCGGCCGCGAGCAGCGCGGAAGGTCCTGGAAGTGCTGGACGAATGTATTGACCCGCAGTGGCTCGAGCACGACGGTGCCACGCCCTGTAGGTAGACAGTAGGCCGCTTCCTTACGGCAGCCGTGGTTCAGCGCACGGCTGTTTCTCAGATCTGGGTTCAAATTCATCGACCCGACGGCGATACTGTTATTAGCTCCTAGCTAAACAGTAAGCGTAGCTTGCTTCCTGGAATGCACCAGTTTCATAAAATGAGTGACGGTTCTCGTTACATTGGTTTCGTGTCCGCGGTACAATCCGCCCGCTGAATGTGAGAACATTCAAGGGAGTCCCACCTACTTTTGAATTGCCACAACGGTACACGAAACCAGAGCAGATTTAAAAAATGAAATACGAAATAATCGATAAGACAATGAAAATTCCGTTACGACGCGATGACGTCATTTTCGAAAATGAATAACGGTCGTGTGAGAAATCCTTGTCTTTATAAAAGTGGCTGTGAATGTGTATTAGAAATTGCCTGTTGGTTTCTTTCCAGGCAAAAGTTTCAAAGCTTCTGAAAAAGCCAAAAGATGCGAATTGCGAGGTAATCGCAATCACTTTTGATGGGATTGCGTCCAATTTAAATATGGCGCAATCTCTTGGCGCATCTTTAACCACGGCACCTTACAAGCCGTATTTTAATTAAAATGGCCGAAAATATTTCTTATTGCTTGACCCGTGTCATCTAATAAAGTTGATCAGGAACTATTTTGGGGAATACAAAACTTTTTATGACCATATGAGATGCAAAATTAATTTTCGATTCGTAGAGCAGTTCGAGAGTTTACAGAAAAACGAAGGTTTGCACCTTGCAAAAAAACTAAGTGCAAGGCACATCAACTATAAAAACCAGAAAATTAAAGTCAGACTGGCTGCACAGTTGTTAAGTAGGTCGGTGGGTATAGCTATCGATATTTGTGAAAATGATCTCCAAATTTCTGAATTTGAGAATTCCGGTGCAACAGTCTAGTTTCTTCACAATGTAAATGACATTTTTGCCATCTTTAACACTCTCAATTTCAAAAATTTTGGTTACAAAGCTTCTTTGTCAAAATAACAAAGCAGATGTCTTTAACAAACTCTCAGAGAATTTTCAATCACTGAAGTGTGAAGATGGAAGACTTGTGATAAACACACAAAGACGACTCGTTTTTTTGGGTTTCATAAACAATATAATTTTCACCTCCAAAGCTCGGAAACATTTGTTTTGTCGGTTAAATTCTGCGGCCAAAAGCGATTTTTGGCCCCTAGCGGACAAAAGGTTTTTAAAATTCGAACGCGATGTGCTTATTATTTTGTAGTATGCTGCAGTACTGGCCGCTTGTAAAACCAGCCACGCACTATCGTTTTAAAGATGAGAAAGAGGGATGCAGCTATAGGAAAGAAACAAATAGTATTATGAATAGTGAATGCCTGGTGGGTAAGGAACTGGCTGTGGGAGGACACAGGATCAATAATAACGGAAGAACTTGTAGAATGGAGTATTAATACTTTCTCACCGTATAAAGCGGCGGGACCAGATGGAATATTTCCAAAGATGCTGCAAAGAGCACTCAAGATAATAAAGGAGGAGTTAGTGACAATCCTAAAAGCCAGTCTGGCCCTAGGATACATACCTGGAAGCTGGAGAACTGTAAGGGCTACCTTTCTACCAAAACCGGGGAAAAAGTCCTATCAAGAGCCAAAAGCATTCAGATGCATAAGCTTATCCTCGTTTATGCTAAAGACACTGGAGAAACTATTAGACAGACACATAAGGATGAAGGTCGGACTTGGAAGAAACCCCTTTCATGCAAACCAGCATGCATATACGGAAAACAAATCCACAGAAACGGCTCTTCATAACCTTGTGATAAGAATAGACAAAGCGCTAGAAGCTAAAGAGTCAGCAATGGCGTGCTTCTTCGATATAGAGGGGGCATTTGATAAGGCCACATCAAGGGCAATTGAAGCATCACTTCGTAGAGACAACATAGAGTCATACACCAGAAGATGGATAATGAATATGTTGAGAAACAGACAAATAACAGCAGAACTAGGAGGCATCTCTTACACTATAAAGGCCAATAGGGGATTTCCCCAAGGAGGGTGTCTATCCCCACTCATGTGGTGCCTACTTATAGATGACCTATTAAAGAAAATAAACAGAATGCACATATTCATGTGGTCACGGGGAAAGACATGATAATGGTAAGGAACAGAATACAGTCTGGGATAAAAGCTACACTATTGTGGTGCAGGGAGAGAGGACTCAACCTTAACCCCGAAAAGACCAAACTAATGATGTTCACAAATAAAAGGAAAAAAGTAGAGCTGGTACCAATCACCATAGATGGAACCCAGATAGAGATGATACAAGAACTAAAGTACCTAGGTGTGATAATAGACAACAAGCTGTCTTTCAACTCACACATTAGATCACAGAGTAACAAAGCCAAGATAGCATTGATGCAATGCAGCAGAGCCGTAGGTAGAACTTGGGGCCTAAGACCAACAGTGGTGATGTGGATCTACCAAGCTATCATACTGCCAAGACTTATGTATGGTGCAATAGTATGGTGGCACAGGGCGTCAATAAAAGTAAATTACAAAGAGTTAGCGCAAGTACAGAGACTAGCAGAGCTCATGACAACGGGAGCAATGAGATCTACGCCCTCAGCAGCACTGGATATGATTCTCGGACTCGATCCACCGGATCTGGGGGCTAAGAAGAAAGCTCTAGAACAATGGTACAGAATGAAGTCGTGCGGGCAATGGAGCAACATAAATACAGGCTCCGGACACTCTACGATAGATAAAGCGTATGAAAGAAATCTGTCGATGATCATGACGCGCAATGATCTCATTGGGAAACAAAAGATCTTCGACAAGAAGTACAGAGTACACATAGGAAGCAGAGACAACTGGGAGGCTGAAACAACAGAGGAAACAATAGTATGCTACACAGACGGGTCTAGGAAGGCTAAGTCCGGCAGATCGGGCGCAGGATTCTTCATCGACGGACCCGAAAGCATAAAATTATCAGTACCACTTGGGAAATTTGCAAGTGTATTTCAAGCTGAGGTACTTGCCATCATAGAATGTGCCAGACACATAAAGGAGTCCTGCGGAAACTTACACAACAGAGTAATGATCAACAGCGATAGCCAAGCAGCAATAAAAGCAATAATGAAATCAGAGACGACATCAGCCTTGGTGCTAGAATGTAAAGAGGCCCTTAATGACCTAGCTCAAGACAAAGAAGTGATATTAGCCTGGACACCCGGTCACGAAGGAAACATGGGTAACGAGACCGCGGATGAAGTAGCCAGGAAAGGAGCAGATGAAATACTGATAGGCCCAGAACCCCGCCTTCCCATATCTAGCAACATAGTTAAAGGGGTACTTAGGAAAGTTATAAATGTAGAGGCTATCACGCGATGGGAGAACGTGGAGGGGCATCGTCAATCCAAACTCTTCATCAAGGGATATGATAGGAAAAAGACTAAACACCTTTTACAGCTCTCGAAACCAGATATAACGGTAATGGTAGGCATTATGACAGGTCATTGTAATTTAAACAGACATCTGACCATAATGAAGAGAAAGGAGGACCCAGCTTGTCCAGAATGCGGAGAGGAGACCGGCTTCCATTTCTTCGCCGAGTGTCCCATGTACTCGATGCCCCGATGGTTAGCAACGGGTAAGGGCAAAATATCAGAGGAGGACATAAGGGAAGTATCAGTAGCAGACATGGTAAGATACTACAAAGCAACAGGTAGGTTCCACGGGATAACGCTGCAGGAGCACCAGTAAACCAGTGCCCCGGGCGGGGTGGATTGTGGAGCAGTGAGCCTTACACCAGGGGACACAGAATTGTGTGCGAGATGCTCCGGAGGCCCTCTCAGGATCCTCATTTAGTACATCTCAACCAGTAGTTAGGGGGGATGGAAAATGAGGACACCCCTGATGAAGCCAAAAGAGCAGCTCGCCACATATAACTGGCCGTCATCCTGGATGGGGCTTGAAGCGAAACAACCCACGCCGCCCGTCTCCAGCTGGGATAGTGGGTGAAATAGATCCACCGACGTGATCTGATCACCCGTCTGCGCGAGCCGCGGCGTCCCGATTAGAAATAATAATAATAATAATAAAGGAACTGGCTGATAATAAAAAATAAATTTAAAATTCGATCGCCTTTTTTTTTTGTTCTCTTGCCCAGATTAATGGACTTGCCCTTTGACTTCAAATCAACGCAATACAAAATAGATTTGCCTGCCACTACCTATCCTCAGTCTCCAGAAATCCAATGAAAATTAACCTCTTTCTGCAAATTTATCAAGTAGTTTATAGGTAGAGTCATGAACATAAGCACAACAGTCCCAAAAATAATAATAATTTAATTATAGTGATTTTCTTTATCATGCCTAGTATTCTTAATGTATACATGGCCACTCGTCCGTGAAAACTCTTTGACCTTGAGCTGGTCTCTGGTTACGGAGGTTTGTAGCGAAGCGCTGGTTCAGGTTATACTGGTTATGTTTCCACTTGCTTGCTGCCGTCAGTACCATTATGTAGGTATTATGCCCTTACGTTAGAACGTATGAGTAATTAATTAAACACTTATTTCTTATATTTGAATTGCTTTTCTTGCATTATGTTAACATTTCCTCGCTTTAATGAGGTGAAAAATTTTGTGTTTCGCTCGGCAGCAAAGTTATTTTGCGTCTCGTACCTTGAAACCTTCGCCACGCTCAGGATTCTTCTTTTGAACCACTCGCTTCGCTCGTGGTTCAATCCTAGAATGCTTCGCTTGCTCAGGTTTCAATACGAGGTACTCGCGCCAAATAAACCTTTTGCTGCCTTGCATAACAAATAACTATTGTTTGAAATGTATTTATGTCAGTCACATAGAAAAACCAGATAAACTCAAATTTCTCCCGACATATAAACTGTCCCAAGATCATTTGGAGACTTTTTCGGGGCTATAAGATCAAAAGGGGGGTCCAACGGTGAAAAGTTTCATTGCAGCATACAAACGATTGATCTGCCACACAAAAATAAAAATTAGTGAAAGTGGAAATTGCTTGCAATTAGAAAAAAAAACAATATTTTCATATTTCATTTATTTACCATTTACAGATTGTATACTTAAAACTAGTTTACAATCCACCTCTATGAGGCACACATGGCATTTACAACATTATTAAATTAAAATTAAATTATTATCATAAATTAAATTATTAAAATTAAAATTAAATTGAAATTAAATTATTATTAACTTACAATTAATCATTAATCAATTTCATTATTAAATTTGTCACATAGGTATTCGTTGATATTATAGTACCCTTTTTTAATTAATAAATCTTTTAATGTAGTTTTAAATTTGTTCTCTTGAAGGTCTCGTATATACTTAGGCAGATGGTTATATATTTTAATAGCCATGTAGTAGCAACCTTTGCTGTACATGGTAAGGCGCGGAGCGGGGGGCTGTAATTGTTCGTCTCGTCGGGTTTTGTATCGTCGATCGTTATTGTCGCCAACGAATGGGAAGTAGTGTGGGTGTCTTCGGATAAAAACGCACAGCTCCAAAATGTACACACTTGCAACCGTAAGTATTTTTAAAGCCGTGAAAAGTGGGCGACATGTGTCCCTAGGTGGTGTCTGCGTAATTATGCGAATACAGCGTTTTTGCAGGACTGATACAGCACTAATATCAGTGGAGTTACCCCAGAATACAATGCCGTATCTTATCCACGCCGCTGCATAACTGTGATAGGCTGTGAGTGCGCACTCTTCGTTTGTACATTTACGTAGTTCACGTAGTGCAAATGAAAATCGACTTAATTTGCTAGTTACTGATTCGATGTGGTATTTCCATGTCATATTACTGTCTAAGATTATGCCAAGCAGCGAAAAGGAAGTTACTTCTTCTAATACTATATTTTCAAATGTAATTTTGAGTGGCAAAGGAAGTTTTTGGTGCGGATGAAATTGCATTATTTTAGTTTTTTGCAAATTTAAAATAAGTCCGATTTTTTCAAGGAACGACTTTATTTTATTTAGGGCCTCGGTTATAGCACTGTAGATCTCATTTATATTGTCAGGATCGCAAGTAAACATTACAGTTGCATCGTCTGCAAACATAATGATCTTTTGAGTTACAGCAGAAGGCAAGTTATTTATGTAGCTCAAGAACAGTAGGCAGCCTAAAACGCTGCCTTGTGGTATGGAACCGTTAATTGTTTGGGGGGATGAAGAAGTTTCAGTAACCTCCTTCTTCTTTTCATTGTAATGTGAGAGTTGTACTGTCTGTTTCCTGTCTCGTAGGTAAGACTTTATCCATTCGTAAGCAGTACCACGAATTCCTTGTTGGTATAATATTTCTAGTAATATTTGGTGACATACGCGATCATATGCTTTCGACATATCCATAAAAACTACAATAGGTATTTTATTATTATTAAGGGCATTAAGAATTTCTAAAGAACAATTGAAAACCGCGAGGGATGTTGAATGGTTTCTACGAAAACCATGCTGGTTGGGGTTCAACACGTTATATTTTTCAAGAAAATTATTTATTCTTTGAGATATGGGTTTCTCGTAAAGTTTCGAAATGACGGGTAATAACGCGATGGGGCGGTAATTTGCGGGATCCAGTTTGGAACCTTTTTTAAATATAGGTTTAATTACTGTTGTTTTTAAGCTTTCAGGGAAAATACCTTCGTTATAGGACTGATTAATTAAAAATGTCAATGGTTGTATAAATTCGTCCAAACATTTAATAATTAGTTGCACTGTAATGTCATCATACCCACTAGTATTAGTGCGTTTGAGTTTTAAAATACATTTTTTGAGTTCTACTTCCGATACAGGCCCTAAATAAAAACTGTTTACAAGTGAGGACTTATTTCCCAAAGCTGGGGTTGGACACAGGGTTAAGTTTCTTTGTTGTAATGTGGTAATGCTTATGTAATGTTTACTAAACATTTCCGCAACTTTTTTTGGTGATGTAATTAACCGATCATTATTTTTTAGTGAAATATTATTAGGTTTAAAAGGTTTGGGTATTTCAGTTTTTTCTTTAATTATTGACCACGTTGTTTTGTATTTGTTGTTAGCGGATTTTATTCTATTTATAAAGTTTTTCCTCTTTTCTGTGGATATAATTTTTTTCAAAATTTTATTGTAGGTTTTGGCGTATTGATTTAGGGTTTCATTTTCAAAATGCCTAGCTAGGTATCTGAGTGCACGCTTATGGAAACTGCTGCGTTTTATTCCTTTTGTAATCCACCGTGTTTTATTAGTATGTCTTATTAGAATTTTTCGTTTCGGTATATATTCATTCATTAGGTTTGTAATCGTATTAATAAAATTATCATAGTTTTCATTTACAGTATTCTTCGGAGATAGTATAGATTGCCAATTAATTTTCAGCATAGCTTTTTTAAAATTTAAGATATTAGATTCATTAAATTTGCGTTTATGAATTTTGTAGCATACCGGTTGAAGTTTATTTTTACTTTGGGTATTCAATTTCCCTATTAAAGCGCAGTGGTCAGAAAGCTGGTAGTCTGTGACATCAACATCCAGGTCAACCAACCCATTAACAATAATTTGGTCGATACAGGAAGACGTTCCTTTTGTTAGGCGTGTAGGAGTTTTAACTAGGTAACGGAAGCCATAAGACAGAAGTAAATATTATCTACAATGTCGACCATTGATAAAATTAACAGTTCTTTGAACTACAATAACATTTTAAAAGACTTGTTGCTAGATAATGATACCAATATCCAACAACAAGAAACTGAAATATTGTTAGATGACACTGCTTCATTGTCTCAGTTATTTATGATGATTGTTTCTTATGTGGCTGGCCATGTAGCGATGTGCGATTAAGTGCAATGTCTGTGTACAAAGTTTAATTACAAGTTCTTCTGAAATGTTTCACAACTCATTGATTGTCAAAAGTGATTATTCAAAAACAGGTGATGGTTACCTACCTTACATACCCATTAAATGAAGTCGTCACATTTTGTGGTAACGCTGAACGCCATTTTCGACAAAATATAAAGAAAAAAAAGATGGATGATTTTTCGCTAAGAGTGTAGTAATTGCTGACAGACAGCTGACAGACAGCTGACAGACAGCTTTCTACAACACGAAATCATTAAAAACTTTTATCTGCAATAACAAAGAAAAAATCCCGGTAGAAGACCAAAGCGGCATCTATAGCTTGACTTGCGATACATGCAAAAGCATATATGTAGGGCAAACAGGAAGGAAATTTAAGACCAGGATAAACGAACATATCAACAGTTGGAAGAAAAATACAAACACCTCAAGATTCGCTGAACACCTCAACGATACCGGTCATACTTTTAAAGAAAAAGAGAATGTTAAATACCTACATATAGCAAGAAAAGGACAGAAACTCAATGCGTTAGAAGCTATAGAAGTAAATAGGCACAACAAAGATAATAACATCTTAAATGACCATACTTGCTTATCAACCTCACCATTATTAAATTACTTTTAATCATATTAAATTATCTTTAGGTTAAATATACTGTGGTATATTTGATATTTATTTTGACATGGCATATTATATTTTAAGTTGACATCAATTATATTGCAAAGTATTTTTTAATTGTTCATATTTTATGTTGACATACTGGAATAGGATATGTTTTCTATACTGTGACATCAAAACAAACTTTTATATTTTCTACCCACACAGTAGGTAGTTTATTATTGCAAAATATTTTGTAAGCAGTGCCTGACGATGTTAACTCGAAACCGGTCGCATTCTGTATAAATTTTACTAAATAAATAGTGGAACTAGTGTGAAAATGGTGTCTAATTACATAAATACATTGGAGTTCCATCAAGTAACAACAACACAAAGTATATCATACATGATTTTATCAGTTAACTTTGCAACAATCTCTTCATAAGTAGGTATTAAATAATGTTCTCTTACAAGTACTTTATTCAATTCTTTTGGATCTAAACAAAGACGCAATGACCTATTTTTCTTTTCGATTATTACTAGGTTACTTACAAAATTTACAGGGTGCGCTACTTAATGATTTGGTGACTCTCCAGGGCCTTAAGCTTTTCTTCCAAGCGAGATCTTAAAGCCTGAGGGACTCGTCGGGGCGGTCTTACTACTGGGACTGAACCCGGCAAAATGCGGAGCTCCAGGGGTTCCTCAAATTGACCCACACCCTGAAAAAGTTCAATATTTTTATTAATTAAAATATTATTGTCATCATTTTCTTTTATGCTGTTGATATTAGTTAACATTTTTAATTCTATTAAAGTGGCTAGACCCAAAATTGGCTTGACTTTTTCTTTTATTATGATAAACTCTATTTTATAGGTTATATTCTCTTTAAAAAATTTTTACCAAGTGGTTTTATTCGTGATCCCCCAAAAACTTCTAATTCAATAGTTGTCTCAGACCAATATGGATTTTCATCATCGACAATTTTTTTTAAATCCGTGACAGACAAAACATTTACTTGGGCCCCAGTATCACATTTAAAATCCACTTTTTTACTTTCCACTTTTAAGGTTTCTGACCACTCATTTGTTTTATTATTAATTGAACAAACTTTTACTAGTCACAAATCATGTACATTATTATCAGAATCCTCCCTGCTATTTCCTTCATTTATCTCATGCACTAACTTTTTTTATTTACAACCAACGCTGAAATGATTGGGTTTTTTACAATTTGTACAAATTTTCCCAAATGCTGGACAGGATGCCGGCCTATGCTCAGTGTTACATTTTTTACATTTGTAAATACTCATTTGTGAAAAATCTCTATTAGTCTGGTTGTAATAAGTATTATACTTAGCTCGGCTATTCAACTGATGAAACGAAGGCCTGTATGGATATGGCTGTTATATCTGATGTCCTCCAGCGTAGCTACCTGTTTTCTTCTGTAGAACATCCACCTGATGAGCAGCTGACTGCTGGGATATTACTCTTGCATGTTCTTTGGACAGTTCTGATGACCTACATATATCCACTGCTTTGTTGAGTGTTAGATCCTTTATTTCTAGTAATTTCTGTTGAAGTCCTTTGTCTCTAATTCCAATGACAATCCTGTCCCTTAACATTCGGTCCTGATGTTCCTTGAAGTTACAATTCTGTACTAGTTTCTTCAGCTCTGTGTAGAATGTATCAAAGGATTCTCCGGACTCTTGTATTTTCATGTTAAAATGAAATGTATCGATGACTTCGTTTTGCTTCGGGTGAAAATACTCGTCAAATATTAACAGCACTTCCTCATATTTTGCAGTTTCACTCTGCTTCAAGACATTGAAATATAATTCTTGAGCTTCCTGACCTACTGTATTTAACAAGATGGCGGTTTTCCTCGTGTCCGAAATTCTGTCGAAACCAGCTGCAGTCAGAAATATTTTGAAAGACTGTTTAAATCTTACCCATTGTGGGCCTAGATTTTCTATGTCATTAAGTTTTAATTGCGCCGGAGGCCTGTATTCAATAGTCGCCATCACGGTTATTTGTTGCTTTTCCGGCTGCGGATTTTCTGTTCCTGTCATTTTGTCGTTTTACACGTAGCTTCTTAAATACGACTGCGCCATGTATTGGTCTGTTCTTTAGTGGCGTTAGGATATCTTATTAAAACCACTGGATGGATGATCACGAAGATAATTGTGTATTCTTTTAAAATCTTACAATGGTTGTTTTCTTATGTTCTCCTTGGCAAACGGAAGTGCACACTGACAGATGTCATTTTACAGCATAGATAAAATACATGTTTTTTAAAAACTAATACAGGTGCGTTCTCATTTCACTTCAGTTATATCTTTCAAAGGAAAGAAAAATTTTGATAAAATTGTTTGTGCAGAACGTGGACAAACAATATCACCTGTCTGCTGTGTCAGTGCAACGAGAATTTATGTACCGCCAGCATTTATTGTATTGCGTGAGGATTGACTCGTAACATTGTATTTCTGCAAGTTATTAACTTTTTTCACTTGAATGATATATGTCAATTCTGTTTAAGCCTTGGGAGTTATATCCATTACCTGTTGTTTAATTTTTCTTGGTCATTGGAACTGAATTATGATATTGATTTTATTTTTAAGATGTAATGTACTTTTAGTCATGGGTCTAAGCGGGTAAATAAACCTGTATTATTTTCTTTTTCCTCATGGTTGTTTTCTTTTTATTGATTTTATTCTTTTGATTCTTTTCCTTGCCGTCGCTGTCATTTTCATCTGCCTCGCCCCTTTTCTCCTATCGTCATTTTTCGCAATTTTTATTTCGTCTTGAATGTTTTCTTTTTAACACTATTATTCACGTCTGCCCCTTTACTTTTTTACTGTCATACTTTTTCTGAATTTATTTTTTGTCTTGGATCTATATTGTGTTATTTTTTTATATTTCTTGCCATCACTATCATTAACATCTGCCTTTTTACCTTTGTTATTGTCATTATTTTTCTTAACCTATTTTTCTTCTTCGTATATCTTTAATCATTCTTTCAATCTCTTCTTCTCTGGAGAAATATTTTACCTCACTACCGAAGTATGGTAGTAAATTTTCTAGGTCTGGGTCACTACCGTAACCTTATTTCTACACTTTTAGGCGTAGAAGCAATATTTAAAGGCGTCTTAATTTTTTTTTACTGGATGTTTCTCAGGTTTTGCATTTTTTGTTTCTTTTTCCTTTTGATTTTCTTAGTCAATTTATTTTGTGCTATGTTTTCTGAAATACTGTTAACTGGATCTGTGTTACTCGTTTTTTGTTTTTCGGTTTTCGCTTTTTACCAATACCCATTTCATTCACCGTTGTATTTTTTTTTTTGAAATTTTGCAATGTGTATGTATTTCAGATGGTCCAGGTTTTTCATTATCAATAGGTTTTCTATTAAATTTTGTTCTTCTGCTTCTTTTTTTTCTAAAAATGAAAGTGTAATACATTACGCTCCTTTGGCTACGCGAGTAATTTTTTACGCAGTCTTATTGCCTGTGTTTTGTGGTTGTTGTTTGACTTTTTCAAGTAAAACCTCTACAAAAGAATTTGTTGAATTTGGCTTGGAAGATTCAGGATTTCTAACGCCGTCATTCACGATGAAAACAGATGGGTCTTTGAGGATAGCTTTGTTTATTACATCCGTGCACAACAATGCAAGAGCTTGACACAAGTCTCTTTAGAGATAGTGTTCTGATGTTTATGTTTTTGCCCTCTGATATACGCCGCTGTAGTATATTTCTCTTTTAGAATGACGGTTGGCTTATAAGGGTAGATCCTTTTTTTTGGAAGCCGGTCTTTATACATTCTGGTTTGTAGATGAAACTGACGTTTCATCTAGATTCAATATTCTTCGCGGGTCATCTATATTTAACTCTGTGCGTATTTTTTTAATGCAGTAAAATACTCATCGATGACAAAAGGGTGCGTCATTCCGTCCGTTTTGTAGAATCTCTACAGCTTGGGGCTTTTTATCGCTCTATAAAAGACACGAACCACTTGGTGCCTGGTCTGTCATCATGAAATGATTTGTATAAATGCTTTTACGAGATCCAAGACTTCCTGTTTAGAGACCCCATCCCCATTTTTCTAGTGTGCCCAGACATCCTGCTAATCGAGCTTCCATTTCGAAAGGCTGGTGCCCTTCCTAGAGTTTTACTTTTAATACCGGTTTTTCTCAAAACTCGATCGTTGTGTGTGGATGTAGGTATCCCGCACATTTCAGAGGCTGCGTAGTTTCTCATTTATTTATTTTTATTCTCTCCACAGCTGTTTCTAAGCCTTTTTCCGTAGAAACAGCCGCTCGAAATGAACTCCTTTCATATTTTGTGGGCATGATTAATCTGCAAGTAATAATGCAATAAATTATTTAGGGTAATAACGTTGACGTCCATAACACTAACAAGAAAATGATGTCACGTTCGATACTATAAAAGTAGTTTAATATTTCCATAGATGCTCTCTAAGCAAAAGTTACATCATATCAAAAGTACCACTAGCTTAACATAAATGAGAGTAACTATATAGTACTTAACTCGTATTCTAATAGGTACAAAAATTATACAGTACATGAAGTGCAAAGTGAACAATACGAGTATAAGTACACTTTGACAAAAAATAATATAGGTATGTTAATATAGGTAAAGGTATGATGTAATAATACGAAACAGCCTTCACAAAACTCATAGGACCTGCTTAGAAGACCACACTGAACTACTTTCTAAATAAAATTAAACAAACCGTAGGGCTGGCAGATTCCTGGCTTAAAGAATTAGACGAACTAATCAGAAAGGAAATGCTGCTGAGGTGAGTTGGAAATTCGTTACGTGACCCGGTTTGAAGAGCCTTCTGAGCAGTGGATTTTTTTCGGTGCCCGTATGGGATGATAAAATTTGTGTGCATTTACAAAATCCTCGATTGCAGAAACAGCTTAAGTTCCTGTATGTCAGTTATCCACGAACATTTGAAAGCACCTGGTTTACTGGAACTGTTCCACTGAATAGGGGCAATATTCTCAATATTCTTTGGAGTCTCATTTTGGACAGCTTCAATTTGTTCTTTGCGAACAAAGAACATTTTAACTTTGCTTATCCGTTTGAGAGCATAAAATTCCAAGTTATTGTTAATTCTGTCTGCTACCAGATTAACTGCAGCTCTTTTGATATAGCCACCAATACTATCAGCTGGACCATTACCTGCTTTGAAATATGACTACGTTAAAGCCTCAAACCCATATTGACAGACAGATAAGACAAAAAAAATGCTTTTTGTCGGTACTGAGAGAACGGGCCGTCAGAAAAAATGTGAATTGTGTTAATCATTGAATGATCAGTGAGAATGTTGGTTAAGATTGGGTGTAAATACGCCCATATTGTAGCCCGTTGGTGTATATTTGAAGGAGATACATTGCAAAATGATAGAGCTTTATGACCATTTTCTCCATTCTTCACATGTACGACCACCGTATGTGACTCACGTCTAGGCAACAGCGGAGGAGCTTTTAAAAAATACTATCTTAGAAATTTCTAGATTACTTTATTAAAAGAAAGAGTACATGAACTTAAGACTATGAGTGTCCGACCCGTTCGATGGGTGACTAAGGAAGGCCCGCACGCTAAGCAAACACTGGTTTTTATGAAGAGCACAAATCACATTGCACAACACCACTGCACTCGGCCTTGAGGCCGGTCAGGGGTGGATCTCCAATATGACACCTCCCCCGCAAGCAGAGCAACTATTTGCAAATGTCTAATGAAAATGTTGCTTTCTTCTTGGCTTCCGGTGATGAAGACATCTCGATATCATTCGTCGATTGGTTTCTTGTTTTTTGATGATAACGGCGATAAAATAGAACGATCAGAGTACATACTGCGAGAGTAGTTAGAATGTATAGGGGTGCAGTTGTATGATAAACACTAGTTGCCTGCAGTCTGTCTATTTCAACTGGATTCTCTAAGGATATTTGTCTTTCTATAGAATTCAAAGTATTCAAATTGATCGAATTCATTTTTAGGGTTGGTTCTTTGTTTTCTCCTTTTAATAACTGTAGAGGAACGGACGTAATTTTCATAGGCTGGCCGCGCAGTTTATTATTTATGTTGATGAGGGTGAACTCTGAGGTCTTTAGGATACAATGTTGAGGTATAGTTACAGTGTAGCTTCCTTCTAAAACGACATGTCGTTCCTGTTGACATTTGAGTTGTACCTTGGTGGGCTTTGGAAACGTTACGGCGTAATGTTGATCATCTAGTTCCAATAAAGCTTCCTTGTATAGAGTTATGGGTATAGGTTTGCATGACGAATCTATTTCTTGTTGATGAATAAGTTTCTGTATACAATCCTGTTCTTTTCTCAATTGGTGACTTAGTTTTTGCTCGCAAATGTACCACTTTCCTGATTTCGGGCATTCTGCCTCGAAGTACACATATTCATGAGTATTGCTTGCTATGTAAGGATATGGAGGAATAAGGACTTGTTTATGTTCTTTGGGTAATGGGCAAAGTCGATACAACTCATAAGAAGATTTGTAAACAATCGGCACTCTCAAAACTACAACTAAACTGTTACCAGATAAATAGAAACCTATCTTCATAAAATCATAATAGTCTCTTATGTCTAAGGCCAAAATTTGATCAGAATACAATATCTTTTAAAAGATGCAAGTTTAAAATAGAATGGTGCACTTTATTTACTCTACTAAAAGCTAATATGTTTTCGATTCGAAATAACTCTTCCAAAAGATCATTGATATTTTCACTAAGGATAACAAATAGCTGTGAAAGGTGGGCATAATGTAACAATTGTTCTTTATCATTTAGAGAAGAGTTACTTAATCGAGATAAGGTAAGTTCCAACTTTTGTTGATTCGAAACCAAAGTTAGTACAATTTGTTTTTGAGAACTTATCCCTTCCTTAAATAGGCTTATATGCTTGTTAAGACCTTTTGACAAACTTTGTTCATTATGTTGTAATGTATTTAAAGCATTGTTAAATTTAACAGCATCATTTACATTCAAATTTCCTGTTATACTTTTAACAAGTGTTCCCAGAAGATCGATCAAACCTCTCTTTAGTCTGTTAGGTTTAAAGGTGTCAAGTTGAGCTGAAACTTTGTCGAGTTTAGTGTATAAGTACTAAATTTGGTATTTGAACACATTAAAGGAACTGTTATTAAGTAAATTGGAGGCATCGCCAAGTTGTGTCTTAAGTTTGTCTATGTTTGTTCTTATGTCGTCTAGGTCAGTATATTGTAAAAAGGTATGAAAATGGGAAACTACTTTAGTTTGCCCAAGTTTGAAAGGTAAAAGTCCAGGTCCTTTGTCTACGCTCTCAAGCTGGATCTCTTGCTCTGCTTGGGCCAGGTTGGTTGGGGTCAGGACGGTCAGTGTCAGAAGTAGGACTATTTTCTCTCTCATTTTCAGACACCTGTAACAACGGAGTTTTACGAGGTCTCTTTAAACGATATTTGGCGACTGGTCCACGTTTTTTCTTTGTATACTCGTATATGTGAACGGGTAAGTCAGCTATAACCCTGTCATGTGTGTAACGTGGGGCTAGTTTATGTCTTTCAGCAACAGGGTTCCGCACAAAAACGTCTTGATCTGGAGATAACTTGGAATCTGGTTCACGGTCACGATTAATGTTTTCCATAATGGCTGTCCGTTGAGCTAATGAAGCGTCATGAACTAGTCCGTATACGATACTCATTTTTTCGCGGTGACTTTCGGTGTATTGTTGCATTAGGTACTCTGTCATGTCTAAGTCCAAAGGGTCGCGAGGGTCATAATGACCTGTTATGAGATCAAAAGGCTTGCATCTAGTTAGGCTACTCGCATGAATAGAACTGTTGTATGCAATAATAGCATACGGCATAAGGTCTTTAGAATGTTCAGTTGGGTGCTGTATTTTCAGAAGTCGCAAATGTTCCAAAAGTGTACTGTGAAACCTTTCAATCATTCTCTTCCGTTCTGGCAGTTGACAAGACAAGTCAGTTATTACTTACGTCAGTGTATTTTACATATCTTTTGTGCTAAATCCTAGTTTTGTGCACCAGTGTTCAAAGTTTGTTGTGCCCAGACATGTCCGCTGTCATAATCAAGACAAATAACCCGATAAAATACTGTGAATAGTGGAAAATATTGATAAAACTGTGTAAAAATAAATATATCTAGATCTATAAATAGACATCTCTTAACAAAACAAAGTGAAGTGAGCGACTTATAAGACGTCACTCAACTTGACACATAATTCAGTGTTGCCTTATCTAAATTGTTGCCATCACCATAAAAATACTACTAAATTAGTAGAAAAACTTTTGGCTGTGGATTGAAGTGTACACCACTGAGTTCCAGCGCCACATATTAGTGCGGGCGGCGACCTTCTCTGGACGCTTCTGTGTTCCTGGTACACGATGGATGATCAACAGAGTGTAAATTTATCGGACCCAGACATGTCTATCTCGTTTGAGGAAGGAAGTCAAATGAATCAAACCACGCATGGGTATGTTAACACAGATCCTAGAGGAGATCAACAAAAACCAGACAACCCACCCTTGGATAACGTACTGCAAGATTTTAAGGGTGAGATGAGAAAACTAATGGCGTATTTCTCTGCAACCCTCTCTCTATGGAAGTCAGCAGCCGAAAAACTAACTTCGAGATGAAAAATGTACCAAAACAGGTCAATGAGTCTAAGGAAACCCTAATTGATATGGTAACCAGTCTTTCTAAGACCGTAAAGGCTGGATTGACCAGAAACGATATAAAGGATATCTACAGAGTCCGAAGCAAAAAACCTGACCACCAAAATACTCCGGTAATTATTGAAACTATCTCTGTGCTGAAAAAAGAAGAGATACTCCTTATGGCGAAGCAGTTCAACATAAAAAACAATACAAAACTTGCAGCGAAACATCTTGGTCTTAAGATCCAGGAGGATACACCCATTTATCTGTCCGAGCACCTGACTCCCAAGGCGTCTCGACTATATTTCCTTGCCCGCGACCTCCAAAAGTCCAAAAATTACAGATTCTGCTGGTCTAAATACGGCAAAGTATATGTCCGTGAAACGGAACTTTCCCCAGTCATCATGATAAACAGCGAAAGCCAAGTCCATCACCTAATGATGAAAGAATGACTATATCTAGACCCTTTTTACTGTGATTTTCTTAAGGTTGACAATAAAATGTATATTTTCTGTGTCATAAAACTCAAAGATATGCACTCACACATAAACACACACATACCTACACCTACATCAAACTACATACCAATACACACCACAACACATACCTACACAAATATACACTCACCCTTGTACTATATTATTTTGCAAGTTATGTCATATACTATACATACCAGCTTTTATCCAACCGAGCCTACTCTATTATTTATGCGAACTCACATCACTCTAGTAAGCAATTCTTTTGGTACTGGAGCCCTGATTGTGACCATGCTTGTGACGTATTATTGCCGACACTTTCTCGGAACGTGTTTCACTATTATCAGGTACATAAATGTGTGACACACTAAACACCATTAGGGATATAGATCAGTTTGAAATCGCGCGCTCATTTGAATGTGATGCCAGCCAGTTAAAGAATCTCCTCCATATACAAAAAAATGATTTTACGCTTATCTCCCAAAATATTAGGAGCATTTATTGTAATTTCGATGACTTTCTTATCACATTATCTAACCTCAGTTTTGAACCCGACGTAATATTATTAACAGAGTGCTGGCTTAATTCTAATAAACAGTTACCAATTCTTCCTAATTACGAATCATATTTTACTACTTATCAATTAAATCAAAACGATGGTGTAGTCATTTATGTTAAAAGAAATATTAGACACAAAATAAAGGAAATACAACTTGACCAGGCCTCCTGCCTACAACTAGATATATTTAACAGTACATTACTAGGTATATGCAGGTCACCCTCTTATAACAATGCCGAAGGTTTTATTGAGTCACTATCTGGGCAACTTGATACGCTAATTTCGACTAATAGGAACATAATAATTTCTGGGGATATCAATATAAATATTAAACTTAAATCGAAAGAATTGAATTACGAATTAAAGAACAGAACTAGTTACCTAAACATGCACTCTATGTATGGGATTCTTGCTGGGCATACCTTATCAACTAGAGAAATAAATTGTCTTGATCATATCATGTTAAAATTAAATATAAAGAGCTAACAGCAAATATTGCAGTGTTACACACCTCCACCACGGATCACCGTACCATCTTTTTATCTTTATCTAAAATTAAAAAGTCATATTCTGTTACTAAAACTAGAAAGACAATTAACTTTGAACAAGCACTAGAAAATTTAAAATCAGAAAATCTTGCCGAGCTATTGTTTTGTGACGACCCAGTGGAGGTAATAAATCGACTTATTTATCTAATAACTCAAAAAATAAAGCAAAATACAGTAGTTTCAAAAATCCCATCCAAATTTCGAATTATCAAACCATGGATCACTCCGGGAATCCTTCGATGTATACGAAATCGAAATAACTACAGAAAAGTGTTTTCAAAGATCCGTATAATGAAATTAATAATCAAATCAAATCAATTTATTTAAGACTAATATATACTAGATACAGAAACTATTGCAATAAATTAATCAAAAAAATGAAAAGAAAATACGAAAGGGACATTTTAGCTAAGTCTATAAATAATAATAAATTATTATGGAGAAACATAAAACAAATAACATACACAAGTAGTTCTAATAATGTAAACACGGAGCTTACCAACCTAAAATCAACTCCAGAGGCCTCGGCTGAATTTGTAAACAGATACTTCGTAAATATTGGTAAAGATCTCGCGCATAAAATCCAGCCCATAGCAAATAATCTAAATTCTTATCCACAAACTCTAACTAATGTTCCAAACTAATTTGTCCTCCTCCCAGCAGATCCGAGCGAGGTATCTAGCATTCTGATGAACCTAAAGTCTGATAGTGCACCGGGCTGGGATAGTATCCCTACCTCTTTCTTGAAACTAGCTAAAACCGAGTTAGTGCCAATCATCACGCATTTTGTTAACCTCTGCTTCGAAAAAGGAGTTTTTCCTGATTCACTAAAACTAGCTACTGTTACCCCTGTGTATAAGAGTGGGGACAGAGACGTTGTCAGTAATTACAGACAAATATAAATTACTTTCAGATTCCCAATTCGGTTTCCGTCAAGGTCACTCTACTGAGGATGCTGTAAACGCGCTTAGCTCCCTGGTTGACCAGCAGCTTGACAATCATAAAAAATGTATATCTGTATTTTTAGACTTAAAAAAGGCTTTTGACACCGTCTCTCTCCCCATTCTTATTCACAAACTGGAAGCAATTGGCATAAGAGGTACATCACTTCTTCTCCGTAGTGACTATCTGTCGAACAGAAAGCAAAAAGTAAAACTGGTAGATTGTACCAGTGAATATGAGGAAGTGTCATACGGCGTACCACAGGGAAGTATTCTTGGCCCAACGCCATTCTTAATATATATTAATGATTTATGTAGCATGCAATTAATGGATACCAAGATCTTCTTCATAAAAGTATTGAATTACGTAACGAACACCAATTTTATCCATTATCGAAAAATTCGATGACAACATTCACTAAGTATGCTTCAGAACAAATGCCAAATGACCTAGCGCGTTCGAATTCTAAATTTAAATTTCTTAATGTTCACGCTTCCTAAAAAGAGTATTTAATCAAATAAAAACTGCCAGTAAGTAAGTAAGGTCGAATATTTCTGGGACCGCCCAGGTATCTGCTCTTCAATTTAACAACCCCGCACGTAGGCACGTATGCATGAACTTGTTCATGCCATACTTGAGTAATAACTTGCTTTAGTGCACACACCCCCACGCACGCACACCTACACCCCCACACACACACACACTCACCCACACATACACACACACACACACACTCACCCACACTTGCACCACTCAATCAGTAATAATCTAACCTTACCTTTTTCTCTTTTGTCATAAATTATATTTTGACTTGTTTGAATTTAAGATACAAGCAAAGTAGGCTTGACATCGGGCCTGTTACCGTTATTTTTCATTAGTTGTAGAGGCTAAAGTCGGGCCATCTGTCAAGCTTGACTTATTGTTTACTTGTATACTGTAACTACGTAGTCGGTTATGGAAGAGCGGAGCCTATCAGCTGATGCAGTTTCTATGGGAGGTCAAACATTGATATTCGTTTTTCGACCTATGTTCCTTGCGAAAAGTTGTTCAGTTACTGATACTGATCCCGCCCCTGAGCTATGGCTTGCAATCAAATTAACACCCTGTATTCTGGTTGTTTGTAAAATATAGGTATGTACACCTACTGGATTTTCTATAAAAAGTTGGTCTTTATACTTAATTATTATTAACAGTCTGGAAGTGTTACTGCTTCGCCATCAGCACCCACTGCTGCTTCTACATCAGGATCAGCACCCACTATATCGCAATCACCTCCGCCGCTGCCGTTTTATGAAGCACATGCGACAGCCTCAAATCCACCCACCCACCCGCCTCATCTCTCCACTGCGTCCCTCCCTCCACATACTCCAACTCATTCCACGATATAGAACAGACACCAACCCAACCCTCCCTATCCGTCGTCATCGAATAAGGCCTCTGCGGCAGCATCCCAATGTGCTATTGACCCAAACATTGGACCGGAACAATTTTTTTATTTATTTCAAAGACCTTTATCAACAAATATTACTCAATCGCCACTATCTGGGACTCAGCAGCTGTCAATCGGCGCACGCACAGGTCTTGACCGCAGCCCTACAGTGGAAACAAATATGACATTTAGTCAAGCGGCTGCCACCATGCAGAAGGAAGATCACGAGGGATACCGCGTAGTAACTTATTCACGTGAATGCCACCGTACAATGCCGAGTAACTCGACACACGCAGAACAAAAGAAAGAAACGCGAAACAAGCGCGGTACCGGTCAGGCATCGTCCTTGAAGGCAGCAGAACATCTTGTACCAATTTACGTGTCACGCTTTAGTAAAGAATGCGTAGCTGCAGATATAGAAAAGTATATAAAAGAAAAAGGACATGAGGTGTTAAAAATAGAACTTTTAAGCGCAAGAAAAGAAACTTTGCATCTTTTAAAGTTGTTGTACAAAAGAAAGATCTCGAATCTATTTTGCGAGAAGATTTTTGGCCCAGTGGCATTGTATTCAGGACGTACAAAAACCCAAAAGTACCAAATGGATAGTACAGCCTCAAATAAGACAAAAATTGCGTCTTTTAACTGTAAAAATATAAAAAGATCATATATTCATGTTAGAGATATGTGCCAAACTTATGACATAATTGCGTTGCAAGAATTATGGATTTTACCGGATGACATCGACTTTCTGAGCCAAATCGATTCCGACTTTGATTATTATGCAGTGTCAGCGGTCGATACGAGCCAGGGCCCCCTAAAGGGACTTTAGGGCAACTCGACGGACTCGTCGAGGGTTCTGAAGATGCAAAAGCGAGCGTTACGAGTCTTAGCTAGCGTAGGTCCGAGGCATTCATGCAAGAAACTTTTTCCAGAATACGGTATTATAACACACTATTCGCTTTACATTTTTGATATTATAACGTACACTAGATTAAATTTGTCAAAATTTGAACGTTTGGACCTACCAGGGCGAACACTACGTCGTACTGGAAGCCTTCAGCCTGTTATACGTCGAACAGCACTCGCTGAAAAGAACCCACACGTAATCGGTCCAAAGTTTTATGAAAAACTACCGCCTGATTTAAAAGGCGAATGTTCTGACGATACGTTTAGGTCCCGGCTGAAAAACCTTCTGTAAAAGAATTTTTGAATGCAAATTTGACATTGTAATTTCTGTAGGTAGGTACATTATTGTTAATATTAGTATTTGACATTTTGGATTATAGATTTATATTTTATGTACATCTTTGTACTTGACATTTTATATTTAATGTATTTTATATTTTTTTTTTGACGATCACATTGTGAATTCTTATATTTGACATGAATGTAATTTATAATGTAATTTTAATAGTGTGATAATTAAATCTAATCTAATCTTTGGAAAATTTCTTTGGTGCTATACGGGCTCATGGCCAAAACAACGTTATGCCAAGCTCTACACAATTTGAGACCTCATATAAGGCTCTCCTTATAAATAATATGGTTTCGCCAAAATCAGTAGGAGCCAATTGCGAAAGTGACAATAGCTATTGTCTCCAAAATCTCAAATATTTTTTGAATGAAGACTTAACCAGGCCTATAAGCACAATAATGGAAATCGTGTTTCAACATTTAAATATAAATTTAAGCGCTATAGATATTTTACTTCAAAGTAATTCTCCAATGGATTTAGAGAAATGTGCAGCAGCAGCATATTGTAGCGGTTGGTTGATAAATTCCAATAATTGTGAAACTTGTAAACAAGATTTGGAAGGAGATAGTAGAGAATCTTTATCAAAATTTATAACATTGAAAAAGTATTCAAATAAATGTATGCTTCATTACCCGAGCAAAAAATTACTGGAATATTTTATTCACGTAGAGGAAATAACTGAAAACTCATTGTGAAATAGATCAAATTTGCAATTATATTGAACTGGTAACAACCGTTCTTCTATCACAAAATTTTTTGACGTGTCAGAAGCGCAAAGAAGAAATTGGTAAATTTCTGTTAAAAAAAAGTGTAGTATTTTTCATCCATGACTGGTGTAAGGAAGTAAGTGCGATAATTATTGGAAAAACAACTGTGTGGGACGAAAGTGACCAAATAAAACGATCGGCGCACAATCATTTTATGAAAAATAAAAAGAAAACAGGAAAGAAAACAGTTTCTGTTTGACAAAAAAACGTTTCATATTACTATGGAATCCTGGCCACATAATTTTACAGGTGTCATTTGAATGTATACAACGTGTAACGGAAAGTTGTGATAATACTAAAGGATGTGAATCTGCCCATAAAACTGAACAAGTTTTCCCAAGGAACATAGGTCGAATAACGAAATATAAAATTTGACCTCCCATACAAAATGCGCTATCAGGTAATGTAGATTATATGAAAGGTCAAAAAATGTTTTTTTTTTTTATGACATGTTTTCCTTCGGAAAAGTTGTTCAGTTTTATGGGCAGATTTACACCCCTTAGTATTATCATACTTATCTGTTACAGACTTTATACATTACTAGAACGTCTGTATGTTATGATTCAGCATTATGCCTCAAAATATCCTGTTAATTTTTGACGTGACAACGTCTTATAATTCGATGGAGCCGGCTGCACGCACGAAAAAACATGACTCATGCGGCGTTACCTCGCTCTGAGGCGTTCCATTTAAGGCTTGAAGTGCAAGCGAGAGCGCGGAACGAGCGACAAAGAGGCACAATCGGCCTCCGCGTTCGGCAGCGTTCGACATCTGTCTCTCTCCTACTTGAGTGAGCGATGCGTCCGCGTGGACAGCTGCTATACAATAATACATTTACATGTTTTCGTCAAGTATGAAGTGCAGTGAAAAGTGAATATGGTGTCAATTGTTTATAGAAACGATAATTGCGGCGATGAAGGTAATGATTCTTCCGATATTAAATATATGTTCAGTGATATATTGTCGAATATTCGTGCTTTCATCATTATAATAAATTTTCTTATGACGTCGTCACGTTCAACTATCGTCAGTAAACCGACTTTACAGACAACCGATTTTTTTATTATTGGCCATACTAGAAACACAATATATTTGGTTTATAATGGTATATTGATAAAGTCAATTTCTATTTTATAATGAGTTCAATTTCTCTATAGTTATGTCTTTTACGTGAAAAAATAAGAGTATATTTCTTCTTCTCATATTAAAGAGCCGCGCTCTTGTTGGTGGAGCAATCTCCATTTCTCTATCCTCTGCCAATGATTTGACATCCTGATAAGACTCAAAGTTTACCCTCTCTTTTATCTGGTCAAAATTAGAGTATATTTACTAAGGGTAATTTCAAAAAAGCATTTTTAGATCATTCAAAGTATATTTGACATTTGATCTCATTGGTGTTTTCTGTGATTTGTCCAAGGCTTTCGATTGTGTGCATCATGCTATTTTAATCAGGAAATAACACCATTATGGAATTAGACACCAGGCTATACGCCTTCTGGAATCGTATCTAAAGGAGAGAATCCAGGAAATTTATGTTAATGGGAAAAGGTCATTTATTAGGATCAAAATTTTGTATGGGCGTTCCACAAGGCTTAATTTTGTCCAATTTCTCTATAGTAACTATATTAACGATTTGCCGCACCTTGTAAAGGACAAGAATGAGATAGTACTATTTGCCGATGATACGTCTTTGATTTTCAAACTCAAAAGACAACAATCAAATTTTGATGACGTAAATATTGCTATTTCTGTTATAGTTGAGGGGTTTACAGTAAATAAACTGCTTCTCAACGAGAAGAAAACTAAATCCTATTGCAACACTGACAGTATTGCTGAACAATTGCGTGCTGTATTTTACTTTCATTTTCGGTATTAAATTTCGAATCACATGGCGTGCTGTCAATTTAAGTACTAATCGCATTCCCTTATATGCTGGGCCTTTTTTATATAACGTCTCTAAATGGACCATTCTATCCATTTGGTATTCATTTTTTTTTGTTTTTAATTGTTTCCTATTCCCTTTATCAGATGAGGTGGATCGAAAATCGGGTAAATTTGTCCACCTTCAATTTCAAAAAAACCTCCTTTATAAATTTTGCCTTGCCTTAAATATTCGGCTTTAGTATCATTTAATAAAGAATTTATTTCTACCATATTTGTGGATCCTTGGTCGCATGTTGTAGCAATAACTTTAAGACCAGTTTGAAATACTTTTTTCAAAATCTCCTTTAATAGTTTTTTTAAACTAAGCGTATCTGTTGTCCCAGCACAGAAACTAAAGGAAATGGGCTGTTTGAACTTTTTAATTATGCCTCTTATCATAAATACCAGCACGTGATCAGTAAAACATTTAGTGCGTTCACTGCCGTCATCGCAAAATCCTTTTATTTTGTCCGTGTGCTTGTCATATGACAAATTGGGAGCAATCGCCATTTCGTCAAACAATAACGTGCAATATTTGTGGCTTGCAGGCATTTTTTCCACCTTTTTTTTCATATGTTCGAATATCATTATTTTTTTCATTATTTTATTAAGTGTGCTTTTCTTGGGCAGCACACATATTTGCACACACACTCAGTAGCCGGTATGCCTTTGGGCTCAATTTGTACAAAGACAAAGCGAGGATCTTCTCGTCCAAGGTAAACCTGTGACCTTTGATGTGTTTCCTTGCTTGTCTTATTTGCATATCAAAAAACGTTTTCGCTGCTGGTGACAAATCTTTTGTTACAATTTTGTATTTCTTTGATTTAGAAAGTTTCTTAGCTAATTTTAATTTTTTCAATCATTCCAAAAATAGGTAAATCTCTGTCATCACTACATAATATAAAACAAAGTCGATTCCCGCTGTCTGTCTGTCCCTATGTATGCTTAGATCTTTAAAACTAAGCAACGGATTTTGATGTTGTTTTATTTAATAGATAGTGTGATTCAAAAGGAAAGTACATATGTATAAAACATGCATAATGTAATAGAGAAACACTGATAATTTTAGAGGTTTCTAATGAGATGTCGTAAATAAACACATTATTTTGCGTTTACATTGCAAACGCTGGCGTAACCCTACGAGATAGATCAAAATAATATAGGGGAGGTGGGGGCATAACCACATATGGGGGCACAACCGTTTTCTACCGTTTTGGCGGTGTTTTTTTGGAATGGCAACATCTTTTTCGGCTAGGTCACACATTTTCAATGGTTGCTCTCCTCTCATGTTGTGTCAGTGTCGTTGGTTGCATGCAAGAAAAGGAAATTGGATTTTTGTTAAATTTGGTAAGTTTCTTATAATTACGTAACAATTTTATAGATGCTATAAAGTACACTGATTGACCATTTTTAGGATTAAGTGATTAACTGATCTCTAGAGCGTCTATTTGAGCTATGTTAACATTATTTTCTAGTAACCTAACCTCAAAATACAAGACACAGCGGACGTCAATTTTCAAAAAGAGTACCTGGGGTAAAACCACATAGGGGCACAACCACACAGGGGCGGTTATGCCCCTAAAATATTTTTATATACTACTTTCGTTTTATGCTTGACGTTTTGTATTTCTAGGTACAAAAGCAGGGGATAGCTGTTGAAAATGGTACGGAACTACGTGCGCTGTACCACGCGGCAGTCGTGGGACGAATGTGCAATGAAAAGTGCTGTTGAAGCTGTTATTAATAGAGAAATGGGCTACAAAAAAGCGTCCAAAAATTTTAATGTGCCTACTAGTACTCTTAGAGATAGAGTAAAAAAAGTTAAGGATGGGTCGAAAGACATTGAAAATAGCGGAGATAAAGGACTTGGAAACTTTAAAACTGTTTTCACAAAAGATCAAGAACATGAAATGGTGAATCATGTTCTGCATCTCGAAAGCCGTCTTTTTCCTATTACGGTAAAGGATTTGAGGGAGATTGCTTTTAATTTAGCAGAAGAAAATAACATAAACCATGATTTCGATAAAGAAACTGGGTTGGCTGGGTACACATGGGTCGAAAAATTTCTGAAAAGGAATCCAATCATAACCCTCCGTAAACCAGAAGGAACGTCTGGAGCCCGGGCCATGGGTTTCAACAGAATATCAGTTGGTAAATTTTTTGGTTTGCTTACTGAAACAATGGACAAATATAAGTTATCTCCTGAGCAAATTTATAATGTGGATGAAACCGGAATTTCAACCGTACCAAAGAAAATGTCAAAAGTCCTGGCCAGAAAAGGAAAAGCTCAGGTTGGCTCTCTAACATCGGCTGAACGTGGTAAGACAATCACGGTTGAAATTTCTATGAGTGCAGCAGGTCACTATATCCCACCTCTATTTGTTTTCCCAAGAGTCAGAGCACCCAAAAACGTGCACATTATGGATAAGGCTCCACCAGGTTCAGTTGCAACTTATCATCCAAGTGGCTGGATGCAAACTAACATATTTTTGACGTGGTTTGATCACTTTCTGTCTCATACAAACCCAACAAAAGAAAAGCCCATACTGTTATTACTAGATGGCCACTCTACGCATACCAAGAATTTGTCCTTCATCAACAAGGCTCGAGAAAACCACGTCATTGTGATTTGTTTTCCACCACACTGTTCCCATAATATCCAGCCACTGGACGTTGGTTTTATGTCACCACTGAGTCAATATTATTCAACAGAAGTGAAGAAATGGATGCGTAAAAATTATCCAAGAGTGGTGACTGAGCTTCAGGTTCCAGAATTGTTTGGAATGGCATACATGCAAGCGGCTGTAATGTTGACGGCTGTAAACAGTTTTAGAGCGACAGGCATTTATCCTTTGAACCCTGAAGTTTTTGAAGATTGGAGATTTGAACCCGCAGAAACCACGAACAGGCCAGATGCTCCGGATCTACAAGCAACATTAGTAAATGCTGCGGTCACTGCAAGTTCTACACTTCCCCAGGTAGTAGATAATGACGACAATGATTCCTGGCAAGACAATGAGTCCGACTCGATCCTGCTACTTTCCAATTTGGATAATTCGGAAGCTATTTTAAATAACGATGAAACAAGATGCACATCTCCTTCACATTCAATACACCAGGCGGAACTAATCCCATCCGAGCATGATTGTAGATCATCACCAGCACCCCTTCAGGTCATTGTCACTGCTCAAATTCATAGCGAACCAGTTCCACAATCAACCATTCAAGCACAGTCTACCAAGCAAGCGCATTCATCCACACCATCATCATCCACATGCTCAAATGAGCACGAACCAATTGTACAATCAACCAACCAAGTGCAGTCTGCCAATCAAGCAAATCTACCTTCCAACCAAGCACATTCGCCACATCCATCAACATCCACATCGGTTCGTCATGAACTCGCCCCACAAACATTAAATCAAGCACAGTCTTCCAAGCAAGCACATTCATCCCATCCCTTATCATCCACATTTAAATTCACGTCTCCCAGAGACCTCATTAAATTGCCTGATAAAGGAAGACCAGTAACATCTCGCCAAATAAAGAGAAAAGGAAAGACTGCCATTTTAACAAGTTCTCCTTACAAATCAAATAAGATCTTGGTTTGAGTTTAGAGTTAAGGCAATTTAAAATTAGGGCAAGTATTTTTAACTATAAACATCGAAAGGAAGGTATTTGGTTAAAAAAAGAACTGAATAGAACAGGTATCTTTTGTTGTTGATAAATATTGATTCGGTAAAGATATCTTTTGCAATGATCATGAATAAAATCGCAGGGTCAAACTTTCAACGTTGCAGGCTTAGATTTGAGCGTTGTGTTTTTCACATGGTCAAATTTATGTAGTCTAATAACAAAAAAGCTGTGAACGTTGTATATAAAGACATTCTGTAGTATATTTAGTATCAGCATTGCACCCGTGCGAAGCCGGGGCGGGTCGCTTGTTCTAACGGAACGGACTTAATGACGAAGTTTTTAACATATTGTATATAGCTGTGTTAATATCCGCTATATGGACCAGAGATCATACAAAAATGTCCGATCTCCTTTGTAATAATTAAATATGTATTTTTCCTGAATGGTTGCTGTAAAAAAGTAATTTCGATCATTGTAAACATAGCAGACTTCACGAAAGAGTCAGGTGTTTTGTAAACATCATAACTTCAAATTCATGTAAAATATATTCAATATAAATGTTTGACATAAAATATTTCAGAAGTTTTCTTTTTTGTAAGTTGTAAGTAGGAATTGAAGCAAAAAATGTATGTAGTTCTGTTTTAAATTTTTGCTACATTTAAAATTTAATAGGTTTTGATTCCTAAAACACATATTATAAAAATTGCAAGAAGTAAAACATTGTGCATTTTATTCGCTTATTTGTTATTCAAGAAATGATATAGATATAGTATATATTTTTCTCCTATTACGGTAAAAAATTGCAAAAATTAAACTACCTACGTGTATTTTGTTCTGCTACATTTATTTCAAGAAATAATATAGGCATAGGCAACTATATTGTTACGATACGATACGCATGGACGGCTACTATCCTATGCGAGCCTTGAAGACTAGTCGCCTGCATACATTTAAATTGAATTACCGTGTGCGAAAATCTTATCTTTAAATGTATGTAAAAGTGTTCTCGGCGACTAGTTTTCGAGAATCGCGTGGGATACTAGTCGACCGTACGTACGCACACAGACGCATCTAAAGGGAAGAACCTTAAGAGCTTAGATATGAACCATTTCCATTCTTCTTATGTACCTCGTAGTAATTCTGCGCGTAGAACCTAGATGACGCTTTTCCTCAAAACTGCGAGACGGCCATCTATACCGCCAGGTATAAAGTTTTCTTATCTAGGCGCAGGATCGCGGATATAACGTGTGCGGGCACCCGACGTTTCCTTCACACGTTGGGTGCCCGCACACGTAACACCCGCGATCCTGCGATCCGGTAGAGATGCAGCTATAAGAAAGAAAGAGAAAGCTATAGGACCATAGACTAGGTGTATCTATGGTGTGTCTATGGTCCTATAGCTTTCTCTTTCTTTCTTATAGCTGCATCTCAGCGGATCGCAGGATCGCGGATTTAACGTGTGCGGGGACCCATTGAGATATCAACTTTTTAATTAGCGTTCCATTCCTACGCAATTTATTACCGGTTTTTAAAATCGATGAAATATTTCTTTCCGGTGTTTATTTTTTTCTGTGTGAAACGAAATTATCTATGTACAAGTGCGACAAGGCTTATTATGAACGTGGCAAAAAAAGGAACTAACACCGCCACCTTGTGAAACGTCACTTTTGAGTGTTCTCCTTATACAAGCCAGCGCCTCCACCCGCGTTCATTATAAGCCTTGTCTACTTGAAAGAAGAAAGTGAATTAGGACGCATCCTATATTGGGGATATGATTGATTTAGTACGAATTTATAAAAATTATTATTTCTTAAAATCAGTGAGTAAATCGTCTGTCAATTTTTTGTTGTCTTCAGTGAAACCAAATGAAGCGAATAAAAGCAACTAGAATGATGAGCAAATGGTTTAGTAGAGCCTTTTTTTACATATTTACTAGTACTTCCCGTGATAATGCAGAGCCCTATACGTCTGCCTCTTCGATTTCTTTAATTTTTAGGATGTTTCTGACCAGCAGCTCCATTGGCAGACATGAGCAAATGATTAAGTACCCTTCTTTTTTTTACATTTTTGAAAAGCTGAAACTCAAAAACGCAGCGACGGACAGTAAAACTTTACTGAAGCAAATCAATTTGTAATAATCTTAACTATCATCTCTAGCGATATGAAATACGTGCAAATCATATAGCGAAATATTTATCACCTCCCTTACTAAGATGGGACCAGGGCCCCACAGATATGGGGGCACTAAAAATATTAGAAGATTTAAGCATACACGGCCCAGACAGCACTGAAAAAAAAATCAAAATAAACGACAAAACTGTGTACGACATTTAAGATATCAGGAAAAACTTTTAAAATGATTGCACCATGAACATGGCAAGAAAATCCGCCAAATGGGAACATTTAGTTCAAGTAGAGGAGAAGAACAGAAACCTCCTCTACTTAAGCAAAGTCAGTCAGACACGCGTCGGTGCAGTGCAGCCCAAGTACCGTGCAAAAATGAATGTTAAATTTGCAGCACAATTATTAAGCAACACAGTCACAGCCTTGTTGAAGCTGTTGGCACTAGCTGAGCGAGATCCCATAAAAACAAAGAAAAAAACAGAACCTGCTGATATAATTAAACAATTGGATACATTGTTTGACTACACAAACGGAACCTCAGGCCCTAATGACAAGAAAAAGATGCTGAGGCCAAAATTTTTCAGCGAAAAATTACCACATCAAGATGTAGGCAGAATCTAGAAAGATGCTGGAAACGGTAACATTTTGAAAATGTCCAGAAAGGTACCCGCGCAAAAATTTTAGATGTGTACAAGGTTACATAACTATGTTGTGCTAATTAGGAGAACTTTGGACAGACTGCCAACGCCTTGGATTCAAATATTTGAATCTGGGGAAATTAAACCAGGACGCTCTCGAAAACTTGTTTGGAATTCTACTAACAAAAATCCCACTGTCTCGTCCTTTATAGCTGGAATGAAGGCGACGGTTGTATCCAAAATGACTGCACCTCACAGTAGTGGATCAAACTGTCAAAAGGACACAAATATTCTTTTGACTGACTTCCATGATTTGGTCTTCGATAATGAAAATTGCCCGCAAGACTTTGAAAATTGAAATTATCCAGTTTTAAGCATTCCGGAGGGACGGATGTAGAGGATGAAGAAGCAGACAAAGATTTAATCAGCATTGATATACATGCAACCGGTCGTCTATTTAAGTATTGTCATAGCATTTTTAAGAAACATGTATGAGATATTATGAGATTTTGCACAATATCCTGACCACATCCTTATGAATCAACCCATCTCTACGCATGGATGTCGTAAGAAGCGACTAAGGGTTAATGAACCAGAGGATGGGCAGCAGCATCCTACTGTGTATAGTATCATCTTTTATTCTGCGGTCACCAACAACCGCGGTCCATGGTGTCAGCCGTAACGCCAACAAGCGTAGTGACTACTTCCCCTCCACATAGTTGCAGCAAAAGCTGGAATTTTGGAGGGAGTTCCCTGTCCTCTAGTGGACGTTTCGTTTAGTGGTCGTTTCTTTGTCATGATGATCCTATGGATGGTACATATTGCTTTAATAAACTCCGAATGCCCCTGTATATTATTCTGACCGTAGATAGATGGCAACAATCATTCTATCCCAGTCGCGTTTGGGCATTTGGCGCAAAAACCAAAATCATCGTGCAAGAAAATTAAATCGATGATGACTACCCAAGATTTTACAGAAATTTCTGTAGGTACTCAATTACCTTTTTCCTTCAGCAAATCGCGAACTTTGTTTTTTCACGTTTTAAGGAGTTTCAAAGAGATGATATATTCCTCAAACAGACCCAAATCTAAAGTAGTAGGTAAGTGCAAAGATTTACTGCAAAAAGTTTTGAGGACATATACTTACCAAAATGATTTTATAAATTTAGGTCCAACTTTTCCAAATTCAACATTTGTGAACAATTTGTTGATAGACGGCATTTCTACCGGCAGTCTTGGACCCTCTATCATTGTACGTCTTCTTATAATTTGGAAGATGTGACTAATAATCGCTTGGAATCCTTACACCAGTAATTGGAACATAATATAAAAAAGTAAGCAGCCCTTGATGTTTTTTCACCTATCAAGTATATTGGACACATTGCAAATTGCTGTTTTTAAAGAATCCACCCATGCAAATAATTCCTTCACTGATATTACTCTTGAAATTTTGCAACGCGTATCAGGGAGTGGGACGTATTATTATTATTATTCATTTCTTAAAAAGACTACAATGGTCCAGAATTGTTAGTAAAGGATTATTTGTGTGTATTATGTCTACACACAAATAATCAGTCAAATTTCTTAAGGTCTTGGAAGTCCTAGCGAATTAACGTCACATGCAGATTTAGGTCATTACACTGTGAAACTGCCTAAGCATCCTCTAACTCTAGTAGTTGTAAATTTTAAAAAGAGTATTTTTCTGAGAATATAGTGCCAATGAACTTAATCCCACTATTTGAGCACAATGAATGCGTGCCGCTCACAAGCCCTAAGAGCACAACTGTGCGTAAATTCAGTTAAACCATTGCACAGGTTGAGGCAGAAAGATAATAAGAAGGCAGCCTTGTATGCAAATCTCATTTAGGGATTTTATAGACCTCTTCACGAAGCAAATATGAAAGACTAAAATTTTTACAAAATCTTGTGAATGACGGGCTTCGAGACACCCCATGTTTTGGGAACTAATTCAAATTAAAACCACATTTGAAACTGTCATCTCAATACGTCCAGATAAATGATAATGGTCAAAACATCCAGTTAGATCTCAAGTCAACTACACTGGCTTTTCGTGATGTTGTCAAAAATAAACGTAGTAAATTAATTGCCATTGGACAAAAACGCAAGGCAACGAATCTTTTCAGAAAGTGTCCCAAAATGGAAATATCGCATCACTGATTATTTTCCTGGTATTCGCAAAAAACATAACTTGTTTCCAAAATGTCAAAGACAACCACTAAAATATGTGCTTTAGACTCTAATGAGCTTTCAAACATTACTTCCGAAATCCTAAAGCCAACCAACAAAAGTATTTCAGGCTTTAATGAGCCTTCAAAAATAGAATTGTTGAAAATTATGAGGACTGTTCAACTTAGAAAAGTAACACATGGTTTGATTCTGAAGTAATTTATGCCGCATCTTGTTTGCTCAAAAATGAATATAAGGTAATTGAAGAGTTGCAGCACAAAACTCTGCAACTTTTTGATCCTCCTAGATTCGAACCTTGCTATGGTCAGTTTGTCCAAATTTGTCACGTCAGCGGGAACCATATTCGTAATTTCGAATTGCAAACAAATTATCACGATTTTGGTCTGTTTGCTATAGCTTTTGGGAAATTACTTTGCGCAGGACAAGACCTGGTAGGGTTTATTTTGAGTGCAATTTGATGCGAGAACATTTGTTATCCACTTTCATAACTGCGTATAATCTTCCCGTCCCATTCCTCTAATCTTGGAAGAAACCACCACAAAAGTTTGTAAAACAGATACAAAATAAATAAAATAAATAAAACAGAATAAAAAAGATATGAAAGACCTCATTTAATACAACCAATGCTTTGAAAATTTCTATAAAAATGTCTTTTCGCAAAAAAAATATTCTCTATTTATCCTTTTGCAGAGCTAGAATAATCACTATTTGTGAGCGTTGCGAAGTTTTCGTTACCGTTGTTAAATATGATAATTGATGTTCCATATCAACTGTTATCAAAATGTGGGTAATAAAATTCGTATTGTGGAAACCGTCATACCTTCCGTCCAGAATCTAATAAAAACGATTGAGGGGATGGAAGCTCTGTAGAAAATTTTGTCAGAAAAATACAAATTTGACGCCATGTTAACAAGAAACCTAAATCCAGACCCCATTGAATTTTTTTCGAGAACATAAGGACTTCCGGTGCAAGAAACATCTCGGGTAATACAGTTGCATTTGAATGAGCACATAAAGCGTTGCTTCTGAGCAATTTTAATGCTTCACAATCTAAAAGAGCCAACTGTGAAGAAGATTGTAATGAGGGTCTACAAAACATAGAATTTTTTACTAAAACAAAAAACAGCTTTTATCCAAACTAGATGGAAAATGAAGAGTCAATTTTGATTTAATGAAAACTTGATATGTGGTAACACGAAAGATAACTCATTCGCGGGACAAAGAAACTATGTGTGCGGATGGGTGTATACCAAGTTTCTCAAAAATGTTAGAATATGTAAGGATTGTAATCAACAAAAATTATAAAAATACCTACACCAAATTAAAAGAATATACACCAAAAAATACTGTGGTTGCTATCCAAGCCAGGAGTTTGAAAACTTTTTACAGAAATACATAATATTATAACATCATTTTTAGAATAAAATCCTCCTAAAAAGGGTATAAAAAGGCATATTTTGTATTTTGTAGATATATTTTTTTCTTTGGACTCCTTTTAAATGCACAATACACGGAGAATTTCAAAAATATGATTCATAAACACCACGAACATCATAATAATTTATACTTGGTTTGGGGAAGTAAATACAATTTTGAGTGGAAAAGTAGCTTATTCAGAGGCAATTGATGACATTAAAATTGCCGCTCAAACGTAACATAATAAAAATAAGTATAAAAAATATAAAGTAAGATTATTACTGCTTAAAACTGATAGAACTGGTGTCAATAAGAACGTCAATAGTTCAAGAATGGTCAGTTTTTTATTTTCAAAATTTGTGTTTTCTCGGGTTTTTTTAAACGTAGGACAGACAGTCAAAGAAAACCATTTTTGTGTGAAATTTACTTCCAACTTTGGCTTATTTTATTTGCATTCAGATTACAATAGTTAGGGTGCTGGCTGCAATTTGGGTATATGATTTGCTCATGATTCATATTAATAGGGATGATAGATCAGCTCAATACGAATCGATTTGGTCCTTACAAGTTTTTCTGTGTGTCGCTGCGTTTTTGAGTTAAAGCAAAAAAATGAAAATAAGATACTAAATAATGTTTTTTTGTCTGCCTTTGTGACTCCTGTTTAAAATACTTCTGAAGATGTAGAAAATCGAAGAGGCAGACATGCAGGGCTCTGCATTCTCACGGGACGAAGTAGTGAATTTTCGCATTTTGAAGCGCTGTAACTGTACGATGCACGGCTATTATGGTGGCAGACCATTTTTCATGGGTTTCTTACTTTGTATTTAATCAGATTGTCATAGTCTGCCAGGTATACGTTTCATTGTCAAATTTCAAAATAGTTAAAACTTAATTCCTCAAAAACGCAGGGGTGTGGATGTCTGCCAATATTTTTTCTATCTTTTAGAGGATGCTCCTTATCATCAGTCAAAGAGGCAGACATGAGCAAAGCATATAGAAATTTGTCCTTCATCACCCTTACTACAACTTATGTACGACAGCCAGAGGGCTCCTCACAGACCGCTCACGCATGCTTCTCTAGTCTAACTTTTCGCTTTAATTGCTATATAGTAGATAAACAGCAATCTTAAATAACTAGAACTTTGTCGACCGATCAGTAGTAATAAATCTAATCTTAGAAAGATTAGCTAGTTGGTACTTACTCAACAGCCTCCGTGATCTAGTGGTTAGAGGGCTCGGCTCTCGATCTGGAGGTTCTAGGTTCGATTCCCGGTTGGGACACTGTCAAACATAAATCCCTTTGTGCGACCTCCCCAGTTTGCATATGACATTGCAGGATGAATCACCTGATTGTCAGGAAATTTAGATGATTCCGTGCTTTGGAAAGCACGTTAAGCCGTTGGTCCCGACTACTATCTACTGATGTAGTCGTCAATGAGCCATGCCAGGGGCCTTTGGCTGCTCAACAACTCGGACACCAGGGTTTGTGAGGTAGGTCATCGACCTTGCAACCTTCACGATATGAGGATAATAATGACTTACTCAATACGTGTATTTTTTGTTATAGGTTGCCTCGATTGTTGGAGTATATACTATTGTCGTGGAAATGAATTCAAAAACATCAAAGATTATTAAATTTTATATTGAGTTGAGTATAGGAATTTTAAATATGGTGCTGTGAAGTGTAAAAAAATTCAATGGTTTAATAGAGTTAAAACGAGCCAGGAATTGTTACAGGTTAGAAATATTAATTTTTTGCTCGGGTGCGGCTCGTGCGAGGTTGGGCGAACGCGACACGCGAAAATTGCACATAAACATCTTGCTATCAAATTACATTACTGTTTTACAGTGCTAAGCAATTCAATTATTTGGTTGCCAAATACGCTGGAGGCAAGCGCTGATTACGCTTTGAATAATTCATATGCATAGAGGTGCTACGCTGCATTAGTTCCATTCAACACTGGTACTCCAATAGCTTCGCTATATAAGAAGGTTACAGCAAAAAGTCCGCCACTGGCTGTGCAAAGGTTCGAGATGAGGAAAAGAAAAAATAACTCAAAAAAAAGTTTGGAAACCGAAACGGCGCATCGATTTTTATAGTGGAAATGCAGATTACGGAGAAATTTGCCAAAAGCCGGATATGACACCCGATGAATATGATTCTGCCAAGTTTCTTTGCAGAATATTGAATAATAATATATATTTTTTTAATATATTTAACTTTTATAGTAATACTTTTTATTAACATCTATGCTTTATTTTCCAGAACGAGTATGTGGAGCATCTGAAACAAGAATAAGCTGACAGATATGCAGTTGAAAGAGAAACCCGACAACAAGCCGAATTTGCACTATGGTTGGAGCTGAGACGGAGTCTCGTCACTGCATCAAATTTTGGCAAAGTGTGCAAAAGGCGCAAAAATTTTAGTTCAGCTAAACTGGTCAAATCAATGTTATACTCGTACTCCTTAGATCACGTACCCGCTATATTACACGGAAAAAGCAACGAAGCAAGTGCACTTTTGCAATTGGCAAAGCAGTAGAACATTACTTTAAGTAAGTGCGGTCTGTTCATAGACGAAGAAAACTTTTTTTTAGCGCCACCCCTGACAGTATCTATGAAAACGGGATCCCGAATGCCCATCTACAGCATTCGGCATGAGCGCTGACGAGGAAATTCATTCCGAAAAAAAATACATTAGGAAAATTTTATTTATTTTTTATTTATTTACTTCAAACACATAACTTACATCTATCATTACAGGCCTATACCTAATGCGATAGTGCAGTTTATCAGAATTATTAATTTTGCTGGATCCGCACTGGATCTAGCTAGATGGATTCAGGCCAATCTGGAAAAAATCCAGCTGGACTGAAAATGCTGCTGGATTGCAATTCCTGATACAAAGGAATCCTTTTTTGATAAACTACTTGGCTGAAGTCTGCAACCTTCTTGAAGTAAGTCAAAATTCAATTTATTTCGTTTTTACTAATAAAAATAATTAATTTAAATGTTTTATATAGTCACTGTAATTGCACCGTGTCGTCACTATACCTAGCTACATTAACAGGGTTTGATTTTTGTTAGTTATAGATGCCCTAAGCGTTTACGTGCTTCGGACGGCATATACGATTGGTCTTGGTTGTTAACTAGCGATAGTAGTTAAGCTATCTCAGAGACCTGTGGAGTTATTAGAAGTGGCTAAAGGTAGCCCCGCCACGTCTTCACGAAAAGAATATTAGTTACATAGTGTCAGTAACAGTGTGTAAATTGTTTATCTACCTAACTTATCTCGTCTAAAAGTCGGAAACATCACGTAATATCGGCGTGTTAACCACATTTATTATTAAAACAGATTATATAAAATGCATTTTTAATGCCCTACTACAATATGTTTGTTTAATAATAAATTCTTTTTGCTTATTCCTTTTCAGATTGGTGATCAACACAGAATTTGCCATTATTGCTTGTGATGTGCTCAACGCTTTGTACCTCAAGTTAGAGAGCCAGAACTTCAAGTTGAACCTGCTCGTCAAGTAGAACCAGCACCTCAAGTAGAGCAAGCTCCTTAAACACCAGCTCCTCAAGTAGAGCCAGCTCCTCAAGTAGAAGCAGCGCCTAATATTGAAGATGAGCCGATGCCTGATATCGATCCACTACCCATTCCCGAACAAGCACCTCTTACAGTTCGATTCCTACCTTTTAATACCAGGAAGTGTATATTTGAATCGTGTCAGAATGGAAATCTTCAAAGGATTAACAAAGCTTTGAAAGCCACTATCTTAAGAGAAAAATGTTTTTACATTCCCTATGGTGCCCGAGTTTGTAATGAGCACCACTTTGACCCCGTTTGGCAAGATATTGAAAACAGCACACGCCATGTTTATCACACTTTCTCACCAAAACAAGCCACAGATATGGCCAATTTATTACAAACGTCCTCAGCAGCGATGAATTTTGAAGCTATGCATACTATAGATAGATGATGCTCAATTCGATTATTATATAAGTTTCACAAAACCTCAGTTTTTGCAAATATTGGATGAAACATCTTTAAGATTAGAACGCAAGCAAAACACCACTGTTGGCGACCGGCTGGACGGCTGTTATACTTTTTCTCATGATTTGTTTTTATATTTATTTTTGTCAGCAGTTGTCGCCCTGAAGTTTATGCCAAATAAAGCTAATTTTCTTGGTTTACATTTATTGGTGGTTTTTCTGGTTAAAAACAGTCCATTTAACAGAATTTTTAATAACCACGCTAGCCTGTCTTATGGTAAAACTGTGCACTGGAGAACCCAACAGTAGGCGGGCTAAACTACTAAAGACTTACAAGATTTATATTTGAAAATAAAATTAAGAAAGCGCGTAAGTGTTTTACAGCTGAGTTTGTACCAAGACATTTGGGATTTGACCACATAACCAGAGAAGAAGCAATAAACAGAACACTAGCAATCGCTAATTCTCTTTTTGGAAACCATAATGATACTCTTGAAAATAGAAGAGCCATAGTTATACTGGATGGCAATTATATTTATCTGCAAAAAAGCAGTAATTATTATTTTCAGCGCAAATTATATAGTTTGCATAAGTGGCGAAATCTTTACAAGCCATTTTAATTGTATGCCCCGATGGTAATATAATTGACATTTGTGGACCATACGATGAACCAACATCAGATGCTGTTATTTTAAATAGGTAATATTTTAATTATGATGATGATAATTTTCATGGGTTTTTCAAAACAAACGACGTTTTTAGTTTAGAATTTTAGATCGTGGATTCCGTGACACGATATATGAAATGAGATATTTTGGGTACAATCCTAAATTTCCGACAACAAGCCGTGTTCGCCATCAACGTCAACTCACAACCAAGCCAAAGATTCAAGAAAAGTGACGATGTGTCGTTGGGTGGTTCTGACAATAAACGGAAGGCTCGAAAATCTGTTTAAGTTGATTCAGCACGTTGCTCATAACAAAGGTATTGGACATCTATTTGAAGAAATTAATCCGCTGGGGCCATACCAAAAGCATTCGGGAAGCCTTTGACGGACCACAGGCTAGTGGCGGAAATTCTTCAAAGTCTTTCAGCGCGAACTGAGATTAGTGTTAATGATTTAGGTAATGATGTCTTAGCTCACAATTTAAATGCTCGAAAGTGTATTGTAATGAATGCCTCACATTATTATTTCATGGGATTGCATCAATTTCACACTGGATTTAATTGCATCATATGCCGCGAGGTACTATTATACACCGCAATGTAAATAATACAAAAACAAATAAACAATAAGTTAGAGTTCAGATTTAATATTAAGTTAGAGTCATATTATATACATTAGTAGAAGTGTTCTGGGCGGCGTGTCTCAGCTAGCGGTGCAATATCAATCGCTAAAACAGAAATATATTTCGGCCAACTTCTTGATTAAGAAATTACATTAGTGACCAAATTTACGACCTGAAAAATGTGTTCAGTCCACTTCCTCAGACCCTCGGATCTAAGACCTCATTCGCCGATGTCGTGAGAAAATCTAATAACTCTGTAGTCCGTCCATTGAGCACGAGCAGTATTTCTATTTATATCCTGCCGACAAAGAGAAGTCTAGTGAAGGCACTAGAAAACTGGTACAAAACATCATCAAGCCTGAGGAGTTGAAGCTGCACGTACGAGGTTAAAGAAAACCTCAAAATGGGGGCGTCATAGTCAGCACTGAGCGAAAAGATGACCTAGAAAAATTGAAAAAGTCAGAAAAACTTGTAAAATCGGGTTTAATTCTTGAAGAAACTACCCAAAAAAGGCTAAAAATTATTCTTCTTTGTGTACCCACAAACAACACCGAAAATGAGGTATTTGATTGTTTATTCGAGCAAAATATTGCTGACAAATATCCCTTAATAACTACCGGACTCTTTTATCAATTCCGGGATTTTCGGTATTAATAAAGTTTCAATACCGGTTATCCGGTAATTTCGGTATTCATAAAAAAATACAATTTTTAGTTAGTATTGGAAATTTATAATTTGGTTTCAATCCAATTTGTACGCATGTTAGTACCACAAAACAAACTAACAGGCAAAAAAAAACATAAAAAGTCTCACTTCAGTCAGACAGATTTAGACTAACCAAAAATAAATGTGATTTTTAATGGTTTTGTTTACTTTACTCCCCCAAATTCCTCCGAAGAAAAATCTTCTTGCATACAAAATTGTTGATCACGCGTGAATAATAAAATAAAATTATTTTTCTCCTTACACAAATCAAGGAACTAAAGTTCTGTTACACTTTTTGAATAAATAAGGGCCCAGAAATGGATAAAAGCGCTGCGCAAAAGTAATTCGGCATCCTAAATTAAAAGAGCAAATACAATCAAGACGCCTATTACTTAGTTGGATTAATGGGTCGTTTATGATTGAAGATTGTTTCCTGAGAATTGTGATAAGCACAATTAATTTTCGGATTGAAAGAACCTGCCTTATGTTAAAAAAAAACCGGCCAAGTGCGAGTCGGACTCGCGCACTGAGGGTTCCGTATAAACCTGTACGTATAAAAGTAAAAGTTATGGTATTTTTATTGCTAAAAAACTTTATTATGTGATGTAAGTAACTAAAATTTATATTGGATTTGATGGAAAAAAAAAATTTGAGTTTCAGTTCCAAGTATGGGGAACCCTAAAATTTATTGTTTTTTTTTTCTATTTTTTTGTGAAAATCTTAATGCGGTTCACAGAATACATCTACTTACCAAGTTTCAACAGTACAGCTCTTATAGTTTCGGAGAAAAGTGGCTGTGACATACGGACGGACAGACAGACAGACATGACGAATCTATAAGGGTTCCGTTTTTTTCCATTTGGCTACGGAACCCTAAAAGTGCGGTAGTAGAAAAAAGAAGGACTTAAAGATTGCCACCTTAGACAGCTCTTTGAGCTACTTCAAGCTTTTTTAAAGTTGTTTTTGCTGCACTAACCCAAGATAATATACAATACATTAACAAAAATTGACACATTGCGAAGTAAACCATTTTGTATATGTCAAAATCTGCTATATGCCGAAGACATTTAAAAATGTAGATTAGCTTCCATATAAGGATTGAAATTATATATGGCTTTTAAGTTTAGGCATTTATCTAGAATAATAACTAAGTATTTGATTAAGTCGACATTTTGTAGCGAATCACAAGAAAATGAGGAAGAAGGACAGGCAGAAACCAAGTAACAACAATGTGCTATCATCACTTTAGTACATGTATCAGGAAAAGATGACTCACGAATTCCGAACATCATACATTTAGTTTTGACTGTATTCATTGACAATAAATTGACACTCAACCAGCAAAGCACCCTATTAAGACCATTTTGTGCATTTGTGTATAGAACGACCTCATCCCACAATTCGGCTTGAAAAGTAAGAACCGTATCATCCGCAAACGACGAGTCGTGACTTTTAATTATTGAGAGCTGAAAAAATTATTTTTAAGTAAAACTGATGCTTATTTTCAAAAGCAGAACAGAATCACTGAGTTTCGGGAGCAAAGAAACAAACAAACCCAGTGAAAATTTTCAAAAAGTCTTAAGTCAGCTATAACTTCAAATCACAAATAACAATCACAATATTTTATTATACCTATCTAAATACTCAGTGAGTAACAAATAATTATTCCTACAAAATAACTGTCTGACTACAGACTTATCTATAACCTTACCACAAAACATCCTGCCTGATCGTTTAACAATCACAATAATTTTGAGAATATAAAATCAATAACTATGTCTTACTTTCAGACTTTCTTCAAGTTACAAATAAGAATCACAGATAATAATTAATATTGTGTACGCGACGCGTACGTTTCAAGAAACCGAGTGTGTTATACTTCCAGTGTTCCAACATATAAATACTTCAGTTTTAAATTATACATAACGATAAAATCAACATTCTTACAATGTTGCCTGCAGGAACAAACATTTCGCGCGCTTTTTTCTAAAAAAATACTAATTAGTTTTTTTTATTTTAGCCAATACCGAAAATACCGAATATCCCGGTTTTGATTGTTTCCAATCCCGGAATTCAAAAGAGCTAAAATTGGCCCGGTATCCCGGTGTTTTCGAGAGTCAAGATCCCGGTTTGCAACCCCTATTTTTAAGAAGCCTAGTAACTTGAGACAGCAAGTTTTTATTTTATTAAATTTTTTCGGCGTGCCCTAGGTAGTCTAGGCAAAGAAGCGGTTCGTTGTATGAAGAACCCCGCATTAAATCCTCAGTCGATGAAACTTTGCTGGAGTGTTACACTATATGCGACAAACCTTCTTTAAAAAAATCCAAAAAAAAACGGTGCTTTAAATTTTTCCATACAAAAATTACAAAAAATGTATGGAAAAAATCAAAGTACCGATTCTTTTTTATAGAAGGTTTGTCTCATATAGTGTTATACCCCAGCAAAGTTTTATCGGCTGAGGATTTAATGCGGGGGTCAACTGCTTCGTTGCCACTAAGGGTCGTGCAAAGTCAAAAAATCGAAAGAAGAGACATAGACTAATGTATCAAAAGATCAAACTATTCCAAATTAATAACAATGAGCTCAGAGCAGAAGTACAAAGTTTAAAATCGTCTCAAGATACCCCTTTTAACGGTACAAAACGAAAATTTATTTTTGATCGTTGGTGATAATTTCTGCCAAATAATACTAGCGGTAAGTGTAATGTTTCGGAAGAAAGTTGCAATAGCAAGCCATTTAACACAATGGTAGTTTAGATCCTTTATAATGATTTGGCCCCATATTAATTTTTATTCGCCCTTTTAGGGGTGATTTTTGGAAGTCTCAAACAGTAACGATGGCAATTTCTAACGAATATTATTATTTGAGGTCTCCATATTTACAGGAAATCTTATGATCATCTTAAGTGTAATTTGAACATTTAGAAGCGTTAGAACGTATTTTGTTTAAAAATTTTAAGAAAGTTAAAGTAGCGACATGATTGTCAACTTTTGAATATTCGATGGCGCTGAAGTAAAAGGAGTCATCAGAAAAACATTTTGGATTAAATTGAAGCATGTATTAAAAATAGGTAAATAGGTAAATAGGTATTGAAGCATGTAATAAATGGTACAGCAACACTGTACTTACTTTCTCGCGATAAGCAAGTAGAGTATCAACTGCAAACTTAAATTTGTAATGCTATACATAAAGTATGGAAATACAAACTTAAATATGTTTTTCCAAAAAAATTTCTCATGAAATATCTCTACAGATCAATTCAGAATTCAAATTGTCAAATGAGGAGTGACTATTCAAAAGGCCGTATTTCCATTTTTTATTTTAGAGTAGATTTCGACGGAATATAGTTGGCAAGCATAGATTTATATAGTCAAGATAGGGTCTTGGGAACAAGCGGTTCAAAATTTCCCCATACAAGAAAAAATAGCGCCATCTGTGAAAAATCGCGTGAACTACGTTGTGTAGTACTTCGGTCGGTACTAAATACACGGAACGGAAATAATATGGCGGGAAAAAACAAAACAAACTTTTTACTGTTTTATATGTGATTAAGGCCTGGTTTTTCAGTTTCATTAATTGGATTATAGTCAAAAACAAAAATAAGAAATAACAATAATAATAATAAGAGTATATTGTTTCTTCAACGAAAAACAATATTTTGTTGGTAAGTTTATTTGCATCCAATGTTGACAATATGACTGACAACGACTGACATTTGTTGGTCCTAAACGTCAGATTTCGGACCAACGAATTGTGTCCGTCTCCCCAGCAACCCATGCGAGATATGACCAAGTGGCATACACCAAAATTTAGTGGAAATTGGTTCATTCCATCAGTAAAGTGTCAGATTCAGTGCATCAAAACTGATGACACTACGAGCTGAAAACTTTGGGTGGCTGTAGAGACGTCTCGTCAGCCAGCCCATTCTATACAGGGAAAACTACGAAGATTACATAAAAGCAAAATAGTTCCACATTTACTGCATGTCTAGTGCAATTGATTGTAAAAAAGCCGAATCGAAAATGTCCATATGGTAGGAGCCCTTCATCAATAATTATGGGTGGCTGGAGAGACGTTTTCCCAGCCAGCCCATGTGATATCTCGGAACATATAGTAGGTAGGAAGATAAAACAAAGCTTAATATTTACTACCTACTCGGAACAGTAGGTAGCAAATATTTCAAAATCCTAGCTCCACTAACTTTTGAGATATTTGTATTTTTTCATGGGCTTGCTGGGGAGACGTCTCGCCAGCAAGCCCATGCTGTAACTCAAAAAGTACTGCACGTAGAATGCTGAGCGATATACCAATAGAGAGTGCATATTTGATGCAATAAGCACCAAGAAAAGTGAGTCCCTAGGTCTTACGGTTTCGGTGCTAGAAACAAATATCATTTTCCCGCCGAAAATTTTGAATGCATGATGTGAAGTGCGACGTTGCCGTTCTGTGCAACTCTACATGTTGCTGTTAGAGCATTCAAAAATCAATCTTGTATCCTTATAGTTAAAAGGTACTGTAGACGCACGTGTAGATTATTTGTAATTTGAGAATAGTTCGGGAGACGGTGTACTTAGTAAAAGACTGATTGGTTATCAAGAAGTTTTTATTTATTTGTGGACGACATGTTAAGAACGAAAGAGATAATATGTATTTTAGCTCACGTGAAGACTAACTGGTGCCTCAATCTCTTTTTAGCAACCGTGACAACTGTATTCTAGGAGGAGATGTAGGTTTAATGGTCTCAGTAACAAACTAAAATTTTTAAAGTATTCTTAAATTGTTCTGTAATTAATAAGTTAAGAAAACTGATTTATTAAATAAATACGTGAGCCAAAATACATATTATGTCTTTTGTTCTTCACATGTTGTCCACAAATAAATAAAAACTTCTTGTTAACCAATCAGCCTTTTAAGTACACCGTCTCCCGAACTATTCTCAAATTACAAATAATCTACACGTGCGTCTACAGGACCTCTTAACTATTAGGACACAAGATTGATTTTTGAATGCTCTAACAGCAACATGTAGAATTGCACAGAATGGCAACGTTGCACTTCACATCATGCATTCCAAATTTTCAGCGGGAAAATGATTTTTGTTCCTAGCACCGAAACCATAAGACCTAGGGACTCACTTTTCTTGGTGCTTATTGCATCAAATATGCACTCTCTATTGGTATATCGCTCAGCATTCTACGTGCAGTACTTTTTGAGTTACAGCATGGGCTTGCTGGCGAGACGTCTCCCCAGCAAGCCCATGAAAAAATACAAATATCTCAAAAGTTAGTGGAGCTAGGATTTTGAAATATTTGCTACCTACTGTTCCGAGTAGGTAGTAAATATTAAGCTTTGTTTCATCTTCCTACCTACTATATGTTCCGAGATATCACATGGGCTGGCTGGGAAAACGTCTCTCCAGCCACCCATAATTATTGATGAAGTGCTCCTACCATATGGACATTTTCGATTCGGCTTTTTTACAATCAATTGCACTAGACATGCAGTAAATGTGGAACTATTTTGCTTTTATGTAATCTTCGTAGTTTTCCCTGTATAGAATGGGCTGGCTGACGAGACGTCTCTACAGCCACCCAAAGTTTTCACCTCGTAGTGTCATCAGTTTTGATGCACTGAATCTGACACTTTACTGATGGAATGAACCAATTTCCACTAAATTTTGGTGTATGCCACTTGGCTATATCTCGCATGGGTTGCTGGGGAGACGGACACCAACGAATTGGGGACATTGTAACGTGCCGATGGGCTAGTACTTATATATAAGTAAATGTTGGCAAGGCTAAATAGCACCTATTTACGTCAACAGAACGATACAGAAAGCCTTATTTCCCATCTAAAAATGGATATCAAATCAGTAATTTCTTACAAAACAGGCATAATTCCATGTATGGACAAGCGGGTAATCCAATTCAAACAAAACGCCACATTTCCTACGTAAATTTGTAGTAGTTCAAACAATTTCAAACTAAAGGGCATATTTTAATAGTTATAAAAAATGGTGAAATCTTTTCGAGAATTCGGACACAATCCTGTTGATATTCTCTAGTTTCATGGTACCACTGTGACCATAGACAAAGTTTAAAAAATATGTTGCCAAATTCGTTCTAATCTATTATGTGACAGCTGTCAATTTGACTGTTATGTGTGTAGTGTTTCAAGCGACCGTTGCAAATTGCATAATACTACTCTTTGCAAATTGCGATACGACTTATATGTTGATAAAAGTTTATGGAAATGGAAGAAAACAGAGTGGAAAACATAAACAGCGGTGGCAGAAAATGTAAAAACAATAACAGAGTTAAAAACAAAAAGAAGTGAGTACCTAACTTTGCAAAAAACTTTATTCTGAGGTTTCGTATGTATTTTGTTAAGATTAGGTAGGTACTCCGTTTGTGATTTTATTGTATTTTGCTAATGAATGGTATTTTTTATTTTCAGATATGAAGACAATGACCCCTTGGGGATAAATTTAAAAAAAAGTTGCACGCATAAAAGTGAGAAATCAAAATTTCGCTGTGATTCCCTGAGTATTGATGTTGTACTGAAAAATCGAAGGATGTTTTATGCTAACAAAACCAAAGTCCAGCAAGATTTCTTTCTTTCTCGCTTATTAGCCACTTATGAGCCAGTTCGTCGGAACAAAATTCCTCCAAAAAATTCAAAAAGCCGTCAAGTGAGCTGTACTTACAACATTTTCACTCGACGAAAGAAGGCTGTGCCGGTATGCAAGAAATTCTTCCGCCTATTCCAAGTAGCCCTACCGGTCTATCCCTACTGGTAGCGATAGTTGGAATTTTTTTCCAACTGTCCCTACCGGTAGGGATACTTTTCCATGTATCCCAACTGTTTTCAAAGTACCTGCCACAATGTACGGTCGCGTGAAAAAATTCTAAGGTATGTACTTATCCACTACGATTACACGTGGATTGCACGCACAGTGTGAGAGGTTCATGTCTGTTTTCAGTGTGAATGAGAAACGACTTAGAAATTTAAATAAGACGAAACTTGCCAAAAGAAAACCGTGGAGGAGATCATCGATCACACAAATCTGTTGAAAAGAAAGAGAGTCTACGTAAGTTCTTAAATAGCCTTCCGGCCCAAGAATCTCATTATAGTAGAGCAAAGTCTAAAAGAGTATATTTGAGTAGTGAACTATATCCAAAAAAGCTGTTGAAATTGTATAATAATTCTGTGGCTGATCATCTGAAAGTTAAGGCAAACATGTTTTATAGAATTTTTCATGGAGAATTTAATATTGGATTTAATAAGCCTTCATCGGATGCATGTAACACCTGCACTTTGTTAAATAATCAAATAAAAACTGAAAGAGAACTACCTGATAGTATGAAACTCTGTTTTGATCTACAGCAAGTGTTACCGCTACCAAAGACTCCAATACAGGACTGTTTTTACTCAAGACAGATTAGTTTGTACAATTTCTGTATATACAATCTAGATGACAAGAAGGCCAATTTTTTTATTTGGGACGAAACTGAGGCTAGCCGAGGCGCTACTGAGATTGGATCAGCACTTTACTGTTATCTAATGAAACTCAGAATACCTGAAAATATTAAAGTATTAAGATTGTTTTGTGACGGGTGTGGAGGGCAAAACAAAAACAGCTTTATTATACACACTTTAATACAGTGGCTGTATGCTAAGTCACCCAAAAATTTAAGTGAAATACATCTGCATTATCCAGTCCGAGGCCACAGCTTTCTGCCCGCAGATAGGGTTTTTGGGAGAATTGAAAAAGATTTGCGCAGGTATGCTGTTATCACCAAAAAAGAGGAATATGTGGAAAAGATTGGCCAGCACGGAGTTGTGAACAGATTAGGTGAAGATTGGGATTTAAAAGACATAAAAGAATTATCACAAAATTTAAAAAAAATGGAAGGCATACAAAAACTAAAACGGATTTTTATTCAAAAGCAAGTAAATGGGCGTACTGGAAAAGTTTTGAATTGCAAAGTGTGTGGATATGAAAATTTTAGATTTTCTGACAGCAGTGAATCAGCTATTTCTCTGCTAAAGCAAGGCAAAAGAATTCCATCAAATATACCGACAGTGGACAGAATACCAAAACCATTGACAGCGGCTAAAAAGAAGGATGTAAATAACTTGTTAGTAAAGCAGTTTGGGGAAGAGTGGAAAACTATTCCTGATCTTGTCTGGTATAAAAATATTATAGAAGATGTTCATGATAATACAGAATCTCATCAGCATGATGCAGAATGTGAATGCAATGAACCGGAAGATATGTTGTCCCTTAGAATTTAAGAATACCTAATGTTTCCTAGCAATTAAAATGTATGTTTAATAAAAGAAACTACATTCATTTTATGACATCAATTTATTATTTATTTCTCCCTAATTGATGTTTTCAAAAGGCATTATTTCCAAATCAGTGTTAAACAGAAAGCCATATTTCCTATGGACGCCCATACAAAAGGGCCTATTTCCAAAAGTTTCAATCAAAAGGTCATATTTCCAAAAAAAAAAAATTTTTAAAAAATCTAGTATCACTTTCATTTTTTTTTCTAAATAACTATATAAATTTAGTTATGCCAAAGTATATTTTACTGAGGAAAAAAAAAAAAAAATACATATTTAGTAATCATTACAGAAATTTTCAGTTTTTGAATATTTTTTCTGAATGGAAATACGGCCTTTTGAATAGTCACTCCTCAAATATAAGGACAAACTAACCGTAAAAGATTTCAAGAAAATCGCATGTTAAAATTTTGGCAAAACTGGAACAACCTTTATATGAATTTTCACAGATCAATGGATACTAGCGTAAGATACTTGCATAGAATTTCACAACACATATTTCTTAGGAAAAGTTGTTCATTTTACTCTACTGAGCAAGCCCTTTCAGTTTTTGGTACACCCTGTATACATGATTTTTGCAAAAAAAAAGTTCAAATAGAATAATCCAGTCAGGTAGATAACCAATTCAGAATCCAAATTATAGAACATTTAAATAAGCTCAATGAAACCAATTTTTAGTAAATACCATTTTTACATTTTAGGAATAAGGGAACACCCCTTATATGAACTTCCACAGACAAGTGGATACTAGCGCAAGATACCTTGCATGTAGATTCTTGGTCATGCAAAGTTTCATCAAGATTTTATGAGCCGTTTTTGCGAAAATTACAATTTTTTATTTTCGTTGTATGACAGCTACCCTCAAAATGAGAGCCAGCAAGAAACCACTCAGAATTCTTCGATGGATTTGTATAAAACTCTTAAATCCAAAATATGGTGTCAATCGGACCATTCGTTTATTCTCTAGGCCAAAGCGTGACGGACAGACCGACCGACGGACCGACCGACCGACTGACCGACCCACCGACAGATGGACATTTTTGGGAGACTTGTTTTTTATGATGTATAAGTGATATAGAACACATTTTTGAGAAAATTAGAAAAACTTTTTTTTTCGAGAATACAATACCTTTCTCGCTCCGCTCGAAAGTAAAAAAGAAAGATGTAGTTTTCGCAAAACGGAAGATTGAACGTGCTGAATCATCTAGCAACAATCTGAAGGGTGATTGCGTGTAAATTAATTCAGCTAGTTTTGGTTTAAGACTCCTGTAGTTGCACCGAAGATGAGTTTGATTCATTATGGAGATTAAGAATAGAAACAGAAATGGACTGAATTAGTGAAAGGGTAACGTCGTATGGTAGAGCAGAATGGAAGATAATATTAATCAATTGGGAAAAAGCGATTTCAAGTCTTGATAGGGAACATTCTATGAAGCATCTTCATTTGAAGCATATTTATTGAACCTTAAAGGAGTTTATTAAATTATTAATGGAAAAATTAATGGAATTAATGGAATGGATTAATGGAATTATTTATGGAATTATTATTAATGGATTCGGAATGGTCGTACAATGAATGCTCTAGCTTGGATAGCCACCCCCATGAGTTCTCCTACAGAGACTTGACACAGCCTGACATAAGAGGGGGAGAAAGTTGGCTTGATCAACAGCTTGAGAGCCGGTATCCTTTCCTTGCATACATAATGCAAATCAAGGCAGGAACATTACTCCTTATAGTAGTGCTAGGACTCTTAACTATATGGATTGTCTTTAACATGATAACCCTGACACGGAAGGTCCGAAGACTGGAAGAAAGAGCCATAGAGGATGCTCATTTAATCCTTATGAAGAATATGTAACATATATGGAATGTAATCCTTATTATATATAAGCTATTTTATCATATGCCTGGGATTTCAGTTTGGGAAATTATGACTTAATGGACACTGTTTTTTTATGCAATTCTTTTCTCGTATTCAGGAGCAGTAAAACTGGCGGGGTAGACTGTGGTGCTGATGAGACAATTTGAAGTTTTTGAGGAAGGGAAATCATCTTCTTGGGAGACGCTTCCAAGAAGAAGACGGGGTATTACGAAGGGACATTAAAAATTTCATGAATATCCTAATTTTACCAAAGTTCTGTAAAACCAAACCAAACCCATTCTTGGAGTACAATATAATATTGAGGCAACACATTAACAACTCTTCCAAAACTCTTTGAATATGAGTCAACACCAGAAAGATGTGTAGAGGGACATATTCGAACTATAACTAGCAATACCATAATTAAGACATGCGGTCCCATGCAATGTCTATGAAAAATATAGGACTTTTGACAAAGATGCTACATTGGCCGCTTTGAAGAAAAAATAGACAAAAATTATTGGGGTAATTATACAACAACAAAAGATAACCGCGGAAACATAATTTGAATGAAGTGTGGGTTGGAACGTTATTGCAGAACTACGTCCAATTAATGCTCATTCAATAAAATATTAAATTAATGGCAAAAAGTTATTTTTTCTGATGAAAAACAAACAATTGAAATTAACTGAAAAATTAAAAACATCTGAATTTATCATAGCTTTTAGTAATGGGTATGCACTCCTCTAATAGTTATGCACTCCCGAAGCCAAGAATACACACTCTCAATCAAATGCTTCACATGTTCAGCTGGAATCACTTCCCAGGCAGTTGGTTGGTTGGTTGTGGATCTCTTACACACTCTCTCTAACCTTTTGTTTCAATTGATCCCACATACGCTCTATTGGATTTAACTTGAATAAGAGAGTCTTCCAGTACAGACTGGGTAGCTTGAGCTGTGTGCATGGGCATTGTCTTTCATCAGGATGAATCCAGGATCCACTTGCTGTGCAAATGGGATCACATGGGGTCTGATGACATCCCAAATGTAATGCTGTGCAGTTACGCTACCTTCACTCAGAATGGCGACCTCAGTTATGCCCTGTAAGCTAATACCACCCAAAATCATTGAGTTGGGACCACCGAAACGGTCAACTTCGTGGATACAGTCATCCGAAAAACGCTCGCCTGGTCGTCTCCACACCCTAAAACGCCGACCGTCACTAAGAAATTTCACTTTGCACTCGTCCGTAAAGAGCACCATGGACTGGCTTATTCCCGTCCAAATGTTGACGAGAGAACCTTAAACGGTTTACACGTTGAGCCCTGGTCAAAGGAGTTCAAACAACTCGTCGTCTTGATCTTTGCTGATCTCCAAATGCAAATTGCAATGCTTTTCTCGGACCAAAATCAAAAGCTATAATTAATATTTCTCTGTTTTGGTTTTGGACTTGATCGAGGCCTAGCATAGAAAAGAGAAAAATACACTATACGTACGTAGGAAGGAAGGAGAGGCTATTGTCTGTCATTTCATCTCATCATTTGTCAATCAATTGTCAGTCAGGTCAGTCATGACAGCCGCCATCGCGCAAATGACTGTGCGGTCCAATTTGCGCTAACAGACTGCTTTAGAGCACTGTGAGCGCGCTTAAGTCGGTCCAAATTGACCAAAAGCGTGCTCTAAAGCACTCGCTCGTTCACCGCCTTACGTCATTGATGACGTCATCGTTTCTGCTATCAGTGCTTTAGTCAAATAGGTGGAGCAGTGAAAGCGCTAATGTCAAAATCGATTTGACACATAAAATCCCACACATTTGCAGCTAGCTGATGTTTCTCAAGTTTTGATTTTAATGAGTTTGTATCTAATGGAAATGAGAGTGGATTTGGCGCACATTTTTCAGGGATTAGCTTAGGCTTTGTTAAAGAAAATAAAAACAAAACCGAAATTTTGACAGATGAACACGTGAGTGCGCTTAAATCCATTCCAAATTGACTACAGCCATTAAAGCAGTGGTAGCTTTGTGAGCGTGCAAAATCAATTTGGACCGTCCGTCAGTACTGTATACGCTTTTAGCAGCGTTTGTACAATTTGGAACACAGCGTGACTGTGCGTTCCAATATGCACTAACAGACTGCTTTAGAGCACTGTGAGCGCGCTTAAGTCGGTCCAAATTGACCTAAAGCGTGCTCTAAAGCACTTGCTCTTTCACCGCCTTACGTCATTGATGACGTCATCGTTTCTGCTATCAGTGCTTTAGTCAAATAGGTGGAGCCACAGAAAAATAAGGGTACTTAGAAGGAGGATTAAAGAAATAATTCGTCACAAGGTAGCGAAGGCGTCGTTCTATGGATTTGACGGGTTATTTTGAATATTTCCTAGTGATCACTGATAGTTTGACATAAAATATTGGGACATGTTGGCAGATGTCATCCCATAGTAAAATAAATTAGCAAGGTATCTATTCCGAGCGAAGCAAGGAGGTCCGAAATCTTTGGGTGGAGCAGTGAAAGCGCTAATGTCAAAATCGATTTGACACATAAAAAATCCCACACGTTTGCAGCCAGCTGATGTTTCTCAAGTTTTGATTTTAATGAGTTTGTCTCTAATGGAAATGAGAGTGGATTTGGCGCACATTTTTCAGGGATTAGCTTAGGCTTTGTTAAAGAAAATAAAAACAAAACTGACATTTTGACAGATGAACACGTGAGCGCGCTTAAATCCATTCCAAATTGACTAGAGCCATTAAAGCAGTGATAGCTTTGTGAGCGTGCTAAATCAATTTGGACCGTCCGTGAGTACTGTATACGCTTTTAGCAGCGTTTGTACAATTTGGAACACAGCGTAAGGAATGAAATGATCAAACAATTTTTTTTTTATTGTGTTTGACGGCTCTGACTTCATGCCTTTTGAGCCTATTCATCATTTGAAATTTAATTCATCATTTCAAGTAAAATGATTTGCCGCGAATAATACGCAGCACATCTGAAAGATTAGAGAATATCATCTCAAGTAAATAATTCATATCTTCATCATTCATATCGTCCCAATTGTCGTCTCAATATAATTGTATATATTTTGGTATGTTCTCTTATCTTTAAGGATTGATGGCAGTTGGTGGGGTATGTCAGCTTCTTGGTAAATCTTCATTAGGCCATCAATCAGAATCATCCTTTCTATAAGGTATGCAGGGCAATTTAAAATTATGTGTTCTAAATCGGCGCATTCTGCACCGCAATCATCACAAGAATCATCTGTTCTTAATTTGATCTTTTTCAAGTGTGTAGGAAATCTTCCATGTCCAAATGTCATCCTGTTAATAGTAGTAATAAACTTCCTAGAGTAGTTTTTGTCAGTTATATTGAAATACCATGGTTTCTTGGGAATGTCTGGCTGAATTTCTGCATACCATCTTCCTTTTAGTATTTTAGATCTCTCATATAATTCGTTCCATGTTTCGAACATTCTTCTTTTAACCAAACTATCGTAGTCAGTCATTGGAACAATAGGTATATCCGTAGATGTAAAAAAGTCTATTTTCATTATTCGGTCAACAATTTCATTTCCGGTAATTCCCGAATGAGATGGCACCCACATAAATTCGATCTTTTTATCTCTCATCTCATAAATTAATTCTCTAATTTTATAAATATATATATTATCTTTGTAAGATATTTTATGATGATCCGAAGATGTTAATACGCTAAGTGAGTCAGATGCAAGAAGGATATGGTTATCGTTTATTGTTGATATGTATAAAAGAGCTTTATAAATAGCATAAGCTTCTGCAGTAAAGACGGATGCATTTTGATCTAATATAAAACATTGTCCAGACTTTGTCAAGGAGTCATAATATGCTGCTTTGGTTTTGTTATCAGTTTTAGATCCACCTGTATATATCTTTCTAAAATCAGGCTTTTCCAGATCCACGTAATACAAGAAGTCATTGTTATATTCGACTCTTCTCTTGTAAAAGCTTGGTTTAGTTAGTTGAATATCATGTGACCCAAAGTTCCAAGTATTCATACATTCAATATTAACACAATGAGATTTCAAAACATCTAAATATTCATTGGGAAAGACAAAGTTACCCATAAAAATCTTAAAATATGTTGAATTTGCAAGTACTTTAATACAATATTTTTCACTTAAATAACTAATTCTGATGCTAACCGGTGGAATACCAGCTTCAATTTCTAAAGCGTTAATGGGAGTTGAACACATTGCACCTGTAATAACCCTTAGCCCTCTATTTTGTGCGACCTCCAACTTGCGCAGCTGGGTATGATTCATGCAATGACCGTAAACTATAAGTCCATAATCATAATGACTTCTTACAATAGCTTTGTAAAGCATATTTAAAATCTTAGGATCCATACCCCAACTGACACAAGCCAAATGTCTCATTATATTAACAGCTTTAAGCATTTTACTGACCACTAAATTCACATGAGAAATAAATTTAATCTTACAATCAAATATAATTCCAAGAAATTTCTTTTCCTCTACAACCTTGATTGAATCTGAACAATATTTTACACTTATATTTTGAGGCAGTATCTTATTACTGAATATCATTACTGAGCTTTTGTGTGGATTGATGTCTAATTTTAAAATATTTTTATAATAATCATGCAGCTGATGTAATTCTGAATTTAAAGTAGCTTCAGCTTCTATCAAATTTATTTTCGTCGTATATATGACAATATCATCTGCATATTGCAACAAACAAATATCCCGTACATTAACAAAACGATAAATTTCAGCAGTGTAAAATGAATATATAAGGGGTGAGAGAGTAGCACCTTGCATCACTCCCTTATATGCATACCCTGGTCCATAAAGAGCATTATTGTATTTGACATAAACCTTTCTACCATAGAAAAAATCAAAAATCCACTTACAAATTTTACCGGGAATATTGAAACTGTGTAATATTTGAACCAGAGTTGGCAAATCTACGTTATCGAATGCACCTTGAACGTCAAGGAAAACACTAACTAAATAAGAATTAGTAGATAAAGCAGTCTTAATATCTCCAGTAAATTTCAAAAGACTGTCAACACTACATCTGCCCTTGCGAAATCCTTATTGTTGTAAAGGTAATATATTTCTGGATTCTGCGTACAGATCCAATCTGTTTTTGAGCATATTTTCAAAAAGCTTGCCTATACAAGATGAAAGTGATATAGGTCTATATGAATCTGCGGAATTCGGGTTCTTTTCTGGTTTCAAAATTGGTACAACTGCTACGAGTTTCCATGAATCTGGTATGATATTATTTATCCATAAACTATTAAAAATGTTAAGTAGTGTGATTTTACAGTCGTTGTGAAGATTTTTAATCAGAATATATGGTATATCATCTAAACCAGGTGCAGTGTTCCTTCTACTATTTAGGCTCCACTTGAATTTCTCAACGGAAAAAGGTTTAGAAAGATGTTCATTACAATAGTTTTTATCAAAATATTCATTCAAAGAACTCATTTCCACAAATTCACTTTCACCAGTAATCTTTTTCATAAAATCATTAACCCATAAATCATTTTCTGACACATTTCTTTTAAAACTAATTTTATTTAACCTTCGAATGAAATTCCAAATTCTCCCAATATATGTAAGTCTATTGAAACTGGAGCACAATTTAATTCAAGATTCTCTTTTCTGTTCTTTTAAAATAAGTTTCTTCTCGGCATCAATCTTTTTATACAAAATGTAATTTTCTAGTGTTGGATAATTTTGGTAAATATACAAAGCCAATCTACTTCTTTTAACGGCATCTGAACAGACATCATTCCACCAAGGGACTGGGGGATGCTGTTTACTCCCAATTTTGGGTTTAAAAATAGGTACAAATTCGATTTCCAAAGTATTTAACATAGAAATAAACCGCTCATAAACTGCTAACGATTGAGAATAATCAAATGAAAGAGATTTTAAAACTTCAAACGATTTATCTTGGTAAGTCTTCCAATCTACTCTTTTATATACATATCTCTCTGGTTGATCAATATATTGATAAATTTCAGGTGATATATGTAGTATAGTAGAAGTCGGGTAATGGTAACTACCTAAAGTATCTTCTGTTAAAACAGACCATTCACAAGAAGCAGCTAATATGGCCCCCCAGAGGTCCCCGCGGCCCGCACCGCTTATCACCAGCACTCGCCCGTGGCCCGAGTCGCCAACCTGCTCAACTCTGTGCTCATCGCAAGCCCACATTGTGACTTGTTTACATCTGGGATTGTATGTCTGATGAGGGAGTGCCAGCAGGCGGGTGACAGTGAAGGTTCCAAAAGCTCCGTAGTGGCACCTCTGTGCCCGCCGCCATATTGAATTCCATCCAGACGTCAAAACTCAAGCAGCTGACAGATAATACAGCTTTGTTTGTCGATAAATTTGTTAACCTAAATTTTCAAGTGTTATTTGATGAAAATAAGAAATGAAATCGCTAAAATGCAGTGTCGGGGGTTGCTCGGAAACTAGCAATACACAACGAATGGTTTGGTTGGCGAAAACAATCACCTGAGGAACCTCAGGTTGTCGTTCATTGCTCCAACAAATCCTTCCAACTTACAAGAGGTAAATTTTTGAGAAAAACAAGTGCAGAAAACATGTTGATGAACAGCAGTTTGATGGAGAAGGCCGAACTTCGATATAGCTATTCCTGTTTGTTGACAGAAGCTAAAATATAGCGGAATACCTCTTGCTGCACAAGGTAACTTTAAATAAATATTCTCTTCTTACAGCCCCTATACATCCACTAAAGTCGTCATAGGTCTCTCCGCAGTAATTTTACACAGCAGAGAGAATACCATGATATACCTACTATGGCCCTCGTTGGACACCCAATTATAAATTGATCGCTGGACTGGCGGGCACAATAGTACTCATAACTGTAGTATGCTAGTCAGATAGTGAAATTCAAAAAAGCTGTGTGTGTGTGTGTGGGAGCAAGCTTTTTCTTCATAGGATTTTGTAAGGACACACTCGAAAACATAGATCATTTCTTATCGCTTTGTCTTCTCCGATCCTTCTCTCATAAAAAAAAAATTGAGATTGATAAGTAAACCTTCTCGTGAGATTTTTCAGTGTGAATATTACAATAACACTAAATTTTCAACGGTTGCACTCTCAAAGCCCATTGATTGTACTCATGAAAACAAACAAATTTTTCCTTAAATATTTTTTTTACTTCCCATACCTACTAATTAATCAACCAGAGGATGGGCAGCAGCATCCTTCTGTGTATCGTATCACCTTACATTCTGTGGTCATCAACAACCACGGTCCATGGTGCCAGCCATAACGCTAACAAGCGTAGTGACTAAGTATGGTACTTCCCCTCTACATTGTGTTAGCAAAAGCTGGAATTGTCCTGTAGTGGATGTTTCATGGGATGTAATGATGACCTATTAAAGTAGTCATATGATCAACCCATTTTGTATGGAAAATTGAAATTGTTTTTCAAGTCAACATTTTTTTCTTCGGGGAAGATTTTTATTTTTATCAGTAGGAGAGAAACCGATGAAAATGACTCTAAAACTCTTTGCTTTATTTTTCATGATCTATAATTTTTTTTCAGATCAGGATGTTTTAAAGTTTCACAATTTTGCCAAAAGTGAAAGTGATGGATCAGATTCGGAATCCCTATCACTTGTTGTGATTAAAAAAACTGGTATGTATCAAAGATTTCATTTTATTTAGGTACTATGCTTTTATCATTATTTTTATTATCACACTATTCGGTAAAACTAACAGATATTATTTTAGGTAGCCCATTATGAGTCCAACGGGGGTTGGACTTTTATAGTATTAACTCAAAATATCTGGGGACCATGGGTTTTTACTTTTTGTAATATATTTGGCATAATTTTGTACAATAATGGTATAAGCTATAGGCGCACAGTTTAGCAGACCAACAGACAAAAGTCTGCTTCTTTTTAGGGTTCCGTACCCAAAGGGTGAAAAACGGGACCCTATTGATATGCCTCCGATGTCTGTCTGTCTGTCAGCAGGCTGTATCTCATGAACCGTAATAGGAAGAAATTTTCGCTGATTTTGTCTATTGGTAAAGTAAGTAGCGAAAGAGCAGGTGAAGCTTGACAGTTATAGCCCGACTTTAGCTCTTATAAGAATGGTACAAAATCCAATGAGTCAATCTTGAGATGCTCTTGACTGTACTTTCATTTGTAGGGTTCCGTACCCAAAGAGTGCCGATGGGATCCCATTACTAGGCCTATGTTGTCTATCTGTCCGACCTCTAAAGGGCTATATCTGTTGAACCGTAGTTGTAGAAGTGAACCGTAGTATGGCGGATTAACAAATAATATAAACAATGAATTAAAAAAAAACCGGTCAAGTGCGAGTCGGACTCGCGCGCCGAGGGTTCCGATATACCTATAGTATTTTTGGAAGCAATAAAGTCCATTTTCAGGACCGCAAAACTAAATTTGTTTGTAAAGGTTTTTTGCAGATTTCTGAAAAACTGTGCAACTTAGAAAGATCGTTTTATTTTTGCTGTAAAGTTTACATAAACCTCTGTCAACTGTAATTAATTCAGATTTTTCCTTACTCTAACTTCGGAGATAAGGGAGGGGGGAATGGTATTTTTTTGACATTTTTCATCATAACTTGAAAACCAAGAGTTGTAAAAAAATACAAAAATATATTTTAGAATGTACAAGTAAAGCCCTTTCATATGATACCCCACTAGACCTAGTGGCGAAAATTTTAAATTTGGCCGCCCCTATTTTAGCCCCCTTTACATTAATAATCATAATTTTTTAACCCCCGACGCAAAAACAGAGGGGTGTTATAAGTTTAACGTGTCTGTCTGTGTATCTGTGTATCTGTCTGTGGTATCGTAGCTCCCAAACGGATGAACCGATTTTCGTTTATTTTTTTTGTGTAATAGATAATTTTATCCCGAGTGTTCTTAGCCATGTTTCATGGAAATCTGTTCAGCGGTTCGAGGATCATCAGCTCATTTCTAGTTGATGAGGGGATCTAACTAACTTTCTAATAACCGCTCGATCAGAAATTTGGTACCATGTTACTTCAATAATGTTGAAAGTATATGGTAAGGTAACCATGACCTGATCAGCCGTTTGAATCTTCATCAGCTCATTTCTAGTTGATGAGGGGATCCGACTAACTTTCTTATATCCGATCGATTAGAAATTTGGTACCATGTTACTTCAATAATATTGAAAGTATATGGTAAGGTAACCATGACCTGATCAGCCGTTTGAAGATCATCAGCTCATTAATAGTTGATGAGGGGATCTGACTACCTTCCATATGTATTCCTATCGATACGAAATTTGGTACCGTTTTACTTCAATGTCATTGAAAGTATATGGTAAGGTAACCATGACCTGATCGCCCGTTTGAAGATCATCAGCTCTTTAATAGTTGATGAGGGGATCTGACTACCTTCCATATGTCCTATCGATTCGAAATTTGGTACCGTGTTACTTCAATAATATTGAAAGTATATGGTAAGGTAACCATGACCTGATCAGCCGTTTGAAGATCATCAGCTCATTTCTAGTTGATGAGGGGATCTGACTAACTTTCTTATATCCGATCGATTAGAAATTTAGTACCATGTTACTTCAATAATATTGAAAGTATATGGTAAGGTAACCATGACCTGATCGGCCGTTTGAAGATCGTCAGCTCTTTAATAGTTGATGAGGGGATCTGACTACCTTCCAGATGTATTCCTATCGATACGAAATTTGGTACCGTACTACTTCAATGATATTGAAAGTATATGGTAAGGTAACCATGACCTGAGCAGCCGTTCGAAGATCATCAGCTCTTTAATAGTTGATGAGGGGATCTGACTACCTTCCATATGTCCTATCGATTCCAAATTTGGTACCGTATTACTTACATGATATTCTAAGAACATGGTAAGGTAACCATGACTTTAAATATGACATGTTAGGGTAAGGTTTAGATTTCGAAGATGGGTAATTAAATGGGATCAGTTAGGCTCAATTACCACTGCGACAATGAATTTAAAAAAAACCGGTCAAGTGCGAGTCGGACTCGCGCGCCGAGGGTTCCGATATACCTATAGTATTTTTGGAAGTATTAAAGTCCATTTTCAGGACCGCAAAACTAATTTTTGTTTGTAAAGGTTTTTTGCAGATTTCTGAAAAAACTGTGCAACTTAGAAAGATCGTTTTATTTTTGCTGTAATATTTACATAGATGTCTATCGACTGTAATTAATTTAGATTTTTACATTCACAAACTTCGGAGAAAAGGGGGGGGAACAGTATTTTTTTGACATTTTTCATCATAACTTGAAAACCAAGAGTTGTAAAAAAATACAAAAATATATTTTAGAATGTACAAGTAAAGCCCTTTCATATGATACCCAACTAGACCTAGTGGCGAAAATTTTAAATTTGGCCGCCCCTATTTTGGCCCCCTTTACATTAATAATCATAATTTTTTCAAAATTCTTAAATGTGCAATTAAGTTGGGCAACTATATTCTAAAACTATTCCAAATTTCAAGTCGATAGCATTAGTGGTTGCTGAGATATAGAGGTGTGGCAGACAGACGGACAGACAGACAGACAAAGTCGCACCATAAGGGTTCCTTTTTTTTACCATTTTGGTATCAAAACCCTAAAAATAAGGGGGCCTCATACAAGAAACATGTTTTTGTTTTAGCTCTATCGTGAAAATGGGAACACCTGAAAATTGGTATGTTTATTATAGTGCACAAGCTATACAGAGTGTTAGGAAAAGTACCGATTTCCTTTAAACCACATGTTCTTTAAGTAGAATAAAGAACAATAAGCATGTTAAAAAAATATAAAAAAAACAACAGACATAAAAAAATAATATTAAAATTTAATTGTGTTAACCCTAGCCAGACTCGCGGCGCGCATGTAGGTACCTTTTTTACTTGTTTGCAATTGGTGCGCCGGGTGCGCGTTGTGATTCTTATAATAGGGATGGCAACTTGAACTTATTTTTTCATTTGAAGTATTTTATTTTTATGTTATTTTTGTTACTATCAATATGTTTAGTGTACTTTATTCCACTTATTATACAACATGTGGTTAAAAGAAAATCGGTACTTTTCCTAACATCCTGTAGAATAACTACAAATAGTAAAAACTGATAGAGTGCGAGTCGGACTCGCGTACATTTAATACACTTCTGCTCGAATGGGCATCCCTGACTCAGACTGTATTTTTACCTTAGTGGTACGGAACCCTCATTGCGTAAGTCCAACTCGCACTTGGCCGGTTTTTATGATAGGCATGCCCCCAGATTTTATCCTCTTCTAGCTTAACATATGCGCTGACTGACACTTTTCTGCTCACAAAAAATATATTTGAAAATAAAAATACCTGACTGCGTAACAGAAAAGAGGAAAGCAAGCTAGGATTTAGAGGATTTGGTTCACTTAAATTTTATAAGATATTGCAGGCAGGGACGGAAGCCCTCCCGGCGCATAATGTCACGTTCGCAAAATGTTACGTAAGGGTTTACCAACGCACTATGTCACGTTCGCAGAATGTCACACATTATCGTGACATTGTGCGAACGTGACATTTTGCGAACATCACATTTTGTTTTAGCTCTATATTTTACATGGAGCTCCAAAACGTGTCCTAAGCGGTACACTGCAAGTATCGACTTTATGCTTAGAACATAAGGTTGAAATTTGTCGGCACCCCGCCTGAGAATGTCGGATCTGTAAACGTTAGTTTACTATAATTTAATCTGTGGTTTGGTATGGACGGGCTTATTGGCTTATTGTTTAGTACTTAAGAAATTTATTATAAGATATATTATAAATTATCCTAAATAAATCAAATGAATGTTACGATGGAGAAATCATTCATTCATTATTATACAGTAAACTAAAACATTACGGTCTTGATAATAATGCCTTGTTATTAATCAATAATTACCTACATGATCGTTACCAGGTAGTACGATGCGTTGGTAGGGATGGTGAGAGTATCTACTCCGAGGCAAAAAGAGTAACACGTGGATGTCCACAGGGTGCATGTATCTCCCCGCTGCTGTACGCGGTATACACGGCGGACCTGCCGAGCTGCGTGCGGCACATGCGGTGCGAGATGTTCGCGGACGATACGCAGTTGCTGCACTCGTTCCTGCCCGCGGACACTCCCGCGGCGGTGCAGCTGGTCAACGACGAGCTGCAACGGGTGTGGGAGTGGGCGCGGGATAACGCGCTATGCCTAAATGCCGGTAAAACTGTTGCTTTGCTTTTTGGTACTAAAAGTGGGATCCAAGCGGTGTTGTCGTGTAATCCTAATATCACACTTAACGGTACAACCATTGAAATTGTTCAACATGCTCGTAATTTAGGATTGCACGTAGACTCATGTTTGAATTTTGATCGTCATGTTGCTATGAAGATCAAAGGAGCAATGTACAAATTAAAGCCTTTATACAAAATTGGTGAATATTTGAGCAGGGAAGTAAGACGCTCGCTCACGGAATCTTTAATATTATCACAATTTAATTACTGCGACATCGTTTACGGACCATGCCTACACGAAAAAACCAGTTATCGGATACAAATATTACAGAACTCATGTGTAAGGTTTAGTGAGCGTGTAGGGCGTAGGGAGCGTATCACAACCCTGCTCAATGAGCTGGGGAGCCTTGACATGGCGTCTCGCAGGCAGCTACACCTGGCCTGCCTCACATACACCGTGTTGCAGCAGGGCGCCCCCGCCGGGCTCGCGGCCAAGCTGCGGCTGCAGGACGAGGGCGGGCGCCGGCAGCGCGCCGCCCGCGCCCTGCAGTTGGTGCTACCGCCGCACCGCACGCACGCTGCTACTGGTTCGTTTCGGTTGGCTGCAGCCAAAATTTGGAACAATATTCCACCACCTATACGAGCTTGTAAAACACTACGTACTTTCAAAATCAATTATAAACGTCTGCTTTTAAATATGCAAATTAAATTTGAAAATGTGCGGTGTCCCTTTAGGACTAGGTTTGATCATGAAGGTTTAATTTTTAAAAATAATAGATTCAATAGCTGACAATTTTATTTAAAATGACTATACATCATAATATGTTGTTAATCTCAATAATTTTTGTATGCATTTCTGTTTCTTCCTTTCCTTACTTTTGTTTTAAATTTGTATGTAAAAAGACTTATTATCTAATGCTTCTTTCTAAATTACTATTATTATTTACTATTATTGTATAGGTCCACTGACCTCTATATACAGGGTGTTAATTTAATTGCGTGCCATAGCTTAGGGGGTGTTTCAGTAACGATAAAGGAACACAAAAAAAATATTTAAAAAATCCATTTTTTTTCATAATTTTTTCGTATTTATTTATTATTATTTTTATTTACTTTTTTGATAATATTTTAGTGTGTGCATCTGCCCATGACACTGAACACCTTTTCCGAAGGAACATAGGTCGAAATAAGACAAAAAAATTCGCCCCCCATACTAAAAATGTGCTGTCAGCTGATGCAGTTTGTATGGGAAGTCGAAAAATGTTTTTCGTATTTCGACCTATGTTCCTTGGGAAAAGTTGTTCAGTGTCTTGGGCAGATGCACATCCTAAAATATTATCAAGAAAATAAAATAAGAAAAAAATTTAAAAAAATTGAAAAAAAAAAGGAATTATTTTATAATTTTTTTTTGTTCCTTTATTGTTACTGAAACACCCCTTAAGCTATGGCACGCAATTAAAAATAACACCCTGTATATAGGTCCCTCTCTTGTTGACTCTGGGTGGGCTTAAAACCAGCCACTAGCTGTGCCCATGCCATTTTCTCAAATGTTTTGTTTTCTTGACATACTGATGTTATATGAATTGAGAAATAAATGATTTTGTATTTGTATTTGAGAAATCAATCCTTTTTAATGACCCTTGTGATTGATGTAAAAATACAGGGTCTTTTTTCATATTTTCAAATTGTCGTCTTAGACTTCCTAACATTTAAGATACTTTTGAGAAACCAATCTTTTTCATCGACCCTTTTTTGCCTCACGCATACCAGGGTGACTAATCGCAGTAGATAAGGATAGGTCCCTTTGAACTCTCAAGCTCGTCGAACTAATCCGCAGCAGTGCTAAGCTGAACTTACGCCTGATTAAATAATTTTAGAAATTTAAAAATTCAATATAATCAGTACAAATTAAAATCAATGTATATATTTCTTTCAGATAAGCGCAATAAAACTGAAGGAATAATGGCAACAACAGCTGATGTTGTCGCATTTTGTGATAGACTATTTGACAGTGTCAATGGCTTCTCTGGGGGTGCAGTCAAAGGAAAGCTCAGAAGTGCTGTAAAGAAAAATTCGCCACATCAGGAATCCTGGTGTGATGCCATTAAAAAGATGAAAAACATCAACTTTATGAACAAAAATAGCAAACGCGCCATTTCGGCAGGAATTGCAAGAATCACTCGAGTTCCATCACAAGAAGGGTGGATTACAACTTTGCAAAGTTTCATCCGAATATCTAAAATCCTTTTGGAAAAATATGAAATCTACTATTTCTATCCGATATATACAGGGTGTAAGAAAAAGTACCGATTTCCTTTTAACCACATGTTCTGTAAGTAGAATATGGAACAATAAGCATGTTTATAAAAAAAAAATATATAAAAAACAATAGATATTACATACATACATAACATCACGCCTTGTTCCCGTCGGGGTAGGCAGAGACCACAGTTTTCCACCTGCTATGATCTTGACATACTTCCCTTGCTTCCTGAACTTTCATCAATCCTTTCATTCATGCTCGTCGGTTTAGGGTACTTTTAACCTGGCCTTTATTCAGAACGTCCTGAATTTGGTCCTGGTACGTTCGCCGAGGCCTTCCCCTTCCAACGTTTCCATTCACTCTCGCCTTGTGGATCTCTTTCGTCAATCTTCCTTCATTCATCCTCTCTACATGACCAAACCATCTCAGCATCCCTTTCTCAGTTTTAGTCACTACGTCTTCTTTCACGCCACAACGTTCTCTTATCACACTATTTCTAATCCTGTCACTCAATTTCACACCAATCATACTCCTCAACGCTCTCATTTCTACTGCATTAATTATATCATGCTTTTTCTGCCATACCCAGCTTTCACTGCCGTACATCAGTGTTGGTACCAAAACGCCTCTATGAACAGCCAGACGAGCCTTGTGAGACACCTTATGACTCTTCATAAAAGCATGCAGAGCACCATTCACCATGTTTCCAGCAATCACTCTTCTTTCGATATCACTGTCACACTTTCCATCTCTCGTAAACTTAGAACCCAGATACACAAACTCTTTCTCTTTGTTCGACTTGTTAACCATCTATTAATATAGTGCACTCTGTCATACACTCTTCTCTTTCAAGTACCATTACTTTCGTCTTGCTTACATTTACTTTCATTCCTTTCCTATCAAAAGCCGCATTCATCATTGTTACCATCTCCTGTAACTCGTCAGCAGATGACGCAACTATAACTTGGTCATCAGCGTAGAGAAGACATTTGATGAGTAACTCATTCATTCTCAGTCCACACAAACTCTCTTTCAGATCAGTCAAACAATTATCCATGAATAGGTTAAACAGCCAAGGTGACGCTACACATCCCTGCCTAACACCTTTTTCGATGCTTAACCATTCAGTGTACGCCCCGTTTAATCTGACGCAAGCACTGGAATCCTCATAGAGAGATTTTAATGCTTGAATCAGATGACCGTTCACCCCATACATAGACAATGCCGACCACAATTCATTCCTCGCCACTCGGTCATAGGCCTTTTCCAAATCCACGAACGCGCAGTAGACTTTTTGGTTTTTGGCCAAAAACTTTTCAGCTATGCACCGCAAGGAAAAGACCTGATCTGTACATCTCATTCCCTTTCTAAATCCCGCTTGTACATCCCATATTTTGTCGTCAGTATGTTTCATCACTCTTTCAATCAAAACCTTTGCATACAGTTTGCCGACGACACTGAGAAGACTTATCCCGCGGTCATTTTTGCAGTCCTGTTGTGAGCATTTTCCCTTGTACAGCGGCACAATCACAGCCTTGCATCAGTCACCTGGTAATTGGCCGTTCGCCCAACACAGGTTGAAAAGGCGGTACAGCTGACTAGCCACAATGCCTCGCCCAGCCTTCAACATTTCGACCGACACTCATACTTTTCATTGCTTTCATGATCTCATCCATATTTATCTTACTTACATTACTCTTATATTCATTCTCATGCATTTCCACAGAAGACCTCGGTACGCTGGCCTCTGCTTCTTCTCTCTCAAACAGACTTTCAAAATATTCCTTCCTTCTCTTCAGCATACATTCTTCACCTTTTATAATACTTCCATCCTGGCTTCTGATTTTACTCAGCTCTGATGTTCCAAACTTTCCTCGGGCTGTCCGTATGGATATTAATAATAAATATTAAAACGTAATTGTGTCAACCCTCACCAGACTTAAAACTAACCGATAAACGTGAGTATTTGTCTCAAGTGTCGTTCTTTCGTAGTTTTCTATCTCCTATCTCTGTTGCACGCTTGTGAATGGAGTTCGTTAGTCAATGGCGGCGGTTGCACGTAGCGATTCTTAGCATAGGGTTGGCAACTTGAACCTTTTTTAGTATGTTGTTTTTTATTATTAATATGTTCTATGTACTTTATTCTACTAGCACAACACGTGATTAAAAGGAAATCGGTACTTAGAACCAAGATCTTCTTGAAATTTTTTTCGGCTAGCTGGCTCATTTTGAGGGAAGCGATCATGTTCGTTTTTTGTTAAAATATTATAAAAAATTTACACTTAATTTTTATAATCGGATCTATATTTTACAAAAACTTGTTAGACGTCGCACAAAATAACTATGGCTATCTCATTTGATGCGCAGAAGTCAAGTCATATGAAATCATTTTTGACTTCTGCGCATCAATGACATAGCGTGAGTTATTTTGTACGAGGAATACACGTTTACATCTTAAACCCATACAGATATACAGTAGGTACACATTAGTCCTAGCCTTGTATATTATTCTGAGTAATTCAATACGTCAGTGTTAGATAGTATACGCGACCAGTACGCAGAAATCGTGTATACTTCTTGAGAATTTATTTTGTTTTAAGTTCTGAAACCATACATTGTCAGAATACTTTGAGTGCGTTCTGGTCTTGTGTACTTTCTAAATAGGCACGCGTCTGTTCCGCATTGATAACCGGGATTAAAATTGTAGGAGCTGACCTAAATACAGTATTTGATGGAATCCATGAATTATAATTGAGATTTTAATCTTATGAAAAAGAAGTTGTGATTATCGCAACTCATATAGAGTCAAATGAAGGTCAACTGCTTTTTTTTGTTAAAATATTATCGAGTTTTAAGATAAATCAACGTAGGAATTATTATTACCTATGCCAGAGTAAATATATAAGCTAAAGCAGTATGGAACTCCTAACAAACGTCAAAAAATGACGCACTCACACACCGCTACAGGAAAATAAGCAGTTTTCGCGCTGAAGTCATTCATGGGTGCCAAAACCATAATAAAAAGAAATAGGTACATATAGGGTCCCTATAAGTATGTATCTGTCCTTGTGTGATAAAAGGCGACTAAGTATCTTTATCTGCCCTTACGTGATAAAAGGCGACTAAGTGTCTTTATCTGGCCTTGTGTCATAAAAGGCGACTAAGTGTCTTACTCTGTCCTTGTGTCACAAAAGGCGACTAAGTGATTTAACCTTCCCTTGAGTGCTCAAAAGGCGAATAAGTGTCTTTATCTGCCCTTGTGTCATAAAAGGCGACTAAGTGATTTAACCTTCCCTGGAGTGCTGAAAGGTGACTAAGTATTTTAATCTGCCCTTGTGTAATAAAATGCGACTAAGTGACTTAACCTTTCCTTGTGACTAAGTGTTTCAATCTGCCCTTGTGTGAAAAAGGTGTCTAAACCTTCACTTGGGTGCAAAAAGGCGACTAAGTGACTTAACCTTCTGACTTAACATTTTATGCAAGACTATCTGCTATCTGGGTGTCCCAGGACCATAAAATTGAACAGCTTAAACCTTGTAAAGGACAAGAATGAGATAGTACTATTTGCTAATGATACGTCTTTGATTTTTAAGGTCAAAAGACAACAATCAAATTTTGACGATGTATATACTGCTATCTCTAATGTAGTTGAGTAGTTCACCGTCAATAATCTTTTACTTAATGAAAAGAAAACTAAGTGTGTTAAATTTGTTTTGCCGAATGTAAGGTCAACTGCTACAAACCTATTAGTGAAAAAAGAAAAAAATATTCTTGTGGAATCAGCTGTGTTCTTAGGTATTACCTAAGACAACAAATTAAATGGGGACCGTATAATAATAAATTGTCGAACAGACTCAGTTCTGCAGCATACGCAGTGAAAAAATAAGAGCTCTGACGGATGTAGACACCGCGAGGTTAGTGTACTTCAGTTATTTCCATACTCTCATGTCATTATGGCCTTTTGTTATAGGGGCGTGCTGCGGATGCAAACAGCATTTTTATACTACAAAAGTGAGCTGTTCGTGCAATTTATAAAATGAAGCCTAGACAATCTCAAATAAAAAAGGAATCAACATTTTAACTTATGTGTCGCAATACATTTATGAGAATTTAATATATGTTAAACGAAATATACATATTTTTGAGAACAACAGTGCCAACCTAAGAAACAAGTATCAACTTGCTTCTCATGTCAGCAGTGTTCACAAAGTTAGTAAAACTTATAAAGGTCAATGTATACGCTTAAGTTTATAGTAATGTACCCACTGATATTGAAAGTTTACCGTTAGATAAATTTAAAACTGTTATCAAGCAGAAATTATATAAAAAAGGTTATTATAAAATATAAGATTATCTATAAGAGAAAAATCCATGTGATTAGGCTACGATTCTAACCGGCTAATTCAAAATTAAAACTGACTTATGTTTATTGTATCAACCCTGTACATTCAAACATATTTAAAAGTGCGCGTGGGTTTTTATTGTCGCTTCTTTTTTTCTCACCAGTGGCGCCAATTTGTTTGTGAAGCGATTTAGTTTAGCTGACGTCATTAAGAGATTTTAATATCCAAAAACTATTTTGAGTTTGAGTTGGAACACTGACGCTCTGACGCAGAATAATATATTTATTTTTTTAAAGGCCTGAGTTTCCATCCTGCTTTAGCTTATATATTTATTGTGCCTTTGTCATATGATGATGACAATGATGACTTCAGTTTTTATAAAAAGCAAGCTGCTTTGGGGTGGGGGGATGATTTCACTAAGTTGACTGATATTGAAAATCAAGGAGTCATTTTTGATGAGGTTGCTGGACTCGAATCAATAGAAGCTATACCGCTTGAAACTTTGTACTCACATAGGTATGATCTGTTTTAGTTAACAGATTGCAATGAATCAAAGCTTGTAAATTGCACAAAAGTATGTCAAATACAAAATTGAAAATTGTATTTTAATCGGTTTAGTAGTTCGTGAGGTATTGGCGCAAAGCGGCTGCTTGTTATGACATTCGTGTATCTATTCTGTTTGAGTGAACCGATTGCAATGAAACAAAGCTTATTTGTTGCAAGGAAGTAAGCTAAATACAATATTGATATACAAGCTTTGTTTTATTGCAATCGGTTAACTAAAATTGAAGATATGTGAGTACAAAATATATTTTGCATTCGTACAGCCTATCTCTAAGTGAACCGACTGAAATGAAACAAAGCTTATTCAAAAGTAAGCCCAATTCATTACTGAAAACTTCTTTTGAATTGGTTCTGTAATTCATGTAAAATGTAAGAAATATCCAAACTCTACGCAAACAAAGTCGTGGGCACAGTTAAACGCTTCTAAATATCCAAAAGTGCAGTTTCGATGGTCAAAATTACTCGTGATTCGAGTTTAACAACCTCAAATTATGTGAAAATTACTACTTGATTTTCAATATCGGTCAACTTTCTTTGTGTAACCACCCCGAATACCCATCCAAAGGGGCGAATTGAAAACCACTACGGGTCAAATGGCTTTAAGAGGTCTTACCTACAACTGTGCCAAGTGGCTTGCTTTTTATAAAAAGTGCAGGGTTGCGTACCGCTAGTACTACAAACGTGCCGAATCTCGCAACGGTTTTCGATTAACTAGTAATAAAGAAAACATTTACAAGGCTAATTCTTTGCAAACGAATAGTGTTCTGGTATTTTGAAATTTTTCCGAGAACAATATTCTAAGTGCCACTTAGACACCACACGTACTATTTGCAGATAAATCAGTTTGCACGGAACTTTTATTTTTAAATTCAATATGTACTGATCGTCACGATCGCATAATGTCACGTTCGCAAAATGTCACATTTTCTAGGCAGGACCAAGTATTTTTTGGATTAAATGCAGCAGAATTAGAGCTCAACTTACCCAGAGCATTAAATTTACAAGTAGAAGTTCAAATTATAAGAACAAGTTTCACGTATAAGTTACAAGTACAAATTGCAATTACAAGTACCTACAAGTTTTTTTTATTATCACCTTACTTTTGTGTAGTAGAATTGTCCTTAAACAGATAGTCAGGTTCGCAGAATGTCACACTTTATCGTGACATTATGCGAACGTGACATTCTGCGCACGTGACATTTTCCGCCGGGAGGAAAGTGATTTTGATGAAATAAAGCCTATATGTAATGTGGCTAAAAGCTAAGCTCTTAATGTGCCAAATCTCGATATTGTTTTCGAGTAACTAGTCATTAAGAAAACATTTACAAGGCTAATTCTTTGCAAATGAAAAGCGTTCTGGTATTTTGAAAATTTTCCACGAACAATATTCTAAGTGACATTTAGACACCACAAGTACTATTTGTAGATAGAATAGTTTGCACGGAGCTTTTGTTTTTAAATTCAATATTTACTGATCGTCACGACCGCATGTCACGTTCGCTGAATGTCACGTTAGCAAAATGACATATTTTCCAGGCAGGACCTAGAGTTTATCTTTTTTGGGATTAAATTCAGCATATTTAAGAGCTCAGCTAAGCCAGAGCATTAAGGTTACAATTACAAGTTCAAAGTATAAGAACAAGTTACAAGTGCAAGTAAAAGTTATAAGTACAAATTACAAGTACCTACAAGTTTTTTGTATTATCAACTTAATTTTGTGTATTAGAAAATGTCCTTAAACAGAATGTCACACTTTATCGTGACATTTTGCGATGGTAAACTCTAGTGAGCCATTTTGCGATCGTTACATTTTGCTCCAGGAGGAAAATGATTTTGATGAACTAAAAGCCTATATTTAATGTAGCTCAAAGCTAAGCTCTTTATGTAAAAACCGCATAAATTCGTTAGATTGATCGACAGACAATGTTTTTTAAAATCAACACATTTACAGTTTTATTGCATGTATTAGATAATAGCAGCTTTACCAAAATAACCAGACTTAATTGTACGGTTTTGTCAAGCAAAATAACGTAGGCCACATAACTTGTTACTGTTTTTAAATTTTGTTTTCGAAAATAGAAACTAAAATACTCAATTTTAAAGTTCTAAAAAGGTCGGTCAATACAAATATAAGTAGTAAAGATCTAAATAAAATTATTATAATATTAGTTGTTTTATTTCAAATCCAATAATAATAAAATTATACATGATTACGGAGTGGAGCCATTCTACATTTTTATCGATAAAGATAGAACATCACTATATCGATATATTCGTTTTCATGCCTGGCCAGCCCTATCCTGACTTGACACCTGTCAGGTGAAAGGCAGCGACAGTAGTGCCATTGGGGATCAAGTTGAACTACGTGACATAACGCTGTCCTATCTGTAGCCCCCTACATATATACTAATCTGTGAGTGCCAGCGAGTATGCGAGATGAATGCAAGAGTGACGACCATAATATTTTAATTAATATGAGAAATATTGACATAATAATATCCAAATGAATTTTTATGAATTATTTTAATAATTTATTTAAGTATTGAACTATACTAACCTAGAGTTAGCTATTAATTTTTATTGAATTGATTTTAAAGGGCCCCATACAAAGCCCTGCCTGCAGGGCCCTGCTTGCAGTGCGCACTGCCAATCGTACCGTGTGTGGTGTTGCAGGGCCGATGTAACGGCGATTTTGTCGGCCCTGCATGCCCACACAAAGTACGATTGGCAGTGGCACTGCAAGCAGGGCCCTGCAGGCAGGGCTTTGTATGGGCCGTTTTTGAAATTGTTTTGGGGTAATCATCGGGGTCTATTTCTCTCTGTAAATTGGCGTGTCCCAACGTCCCCCGCATGCAGTAGTACTTTTCGCTCACAGCCAAAACATCGGAGGATACAATCGATCGATTGAACATTTATCGATGTTAGTGGGGGGTTATAGAGGTTTTTACACCACTATTTTAATTCATAAAAGTTCGGTCTTTCATTCACTCATACATTACTTATTCGGTGATGTCAACTTTAATCGTTTAGAGCAAAATTTGGACTTTGATCCATCAGTTTTTTTTTATAATATGACGAGCTAAACTTCATATATCTTTGTAATGGAGAGTTTACACTTTTTAATTTTGTTGATGGGCTTGCCCTTGCACTGGATCTAGTCTTACACTGCAGACAGAGATGTTTTATTCTTGGTTTTCATTATACTTAATGACTTTTATTAAAAAAAATGTGGCCCACTACAGTAACTGTAATGTACTGCCACAGTTTTCTAGAAGTACCCTACTTGAAAACTGTGCCCCATTATCACTAACTAGCTGGTGCCCGCGACTTCGTCTGCGCAGGTTTATAAATTGTAGCCTATGTCTTATTCTGATGTATAAGCTATATAATTGTTGTTTCATTAAAATCCATTCAGAAGTTTTTACGTGAAAGAGTAACAAACATACATCCATCAATACATACCTACATGTTTACAAACTTTCGCGTTTAAAATATTAGTAGGATAAGTGTTTCTGGAATTACATATCTATCAAAGTTTTCCTTTAGTATATTAATATATGTCTTCCTTTAACTGCGCAACCTCTATAATATTCGGGTAATAGTGAACACGTTTTAAATATAGGTTATTTTTGTACTCAAACGTTCCTACCTTATTCCAAGTAACAGTTGGTATTGGAACAGAAATCATTCGTTCTTTACTACGCCTGTTTAAACTCTCCTGGCAATACTACATTTTTTTATTAAATTATTATCCATATGCAATAAAATAAAACTGTTTTGCATTCCAACAAAACAGATATTATGTGCATGAAGAAACACACAGCATTCTTGAGAAGCAGCCTAACTGTTTTAGCCATTTCTGTCTTAAATAATTGCATAAACTTACCTGTGTACTCTTCTTTTAATACTTTCTTCTCTTTCACCCACTGGTAACATGCGCTTGTTTTGTGCAATATAATCGCACAGGTACTTTTCTTCATAGAAGTCTTCCAAGCACCAGCAAGCACCTTGCTGCAATGCTGTGTGTTTCTTCATGCACATAATATCTGTTTTGTTGGAATGCAAAACAGTTTTACTATGTGCTCTCCGAAACACACAGCATTCTTGAGGACTTGTTTGATTTCTGCTGGTGAAAGCATATGTTTATAGACGCTATGTGAAATGAATTAAAAACTAAATTAAAAAATTCTAGCGATGTGGCACAATATGTAGAAATCGTTGACTTATGCTGGAGAATAGTTCTGTAGGCTAAGTCATGTTTTAAAAACAATTCGGCGAGAAATCTAGCAACATATTTGGCATCCGGAGCCTTATGATTGATGTAATCCATCTATCAATGGGTGCCTTATAAGTTGTCAGTGTAGATGGACGCCAACTTCTTTTTAAAAGCTCTTTTTCTTCTTCTGTCCATTGTTTAACCTGATCTGCCCACCCCCAATTTTCCAGGCCAGAAGCTGTAATTTGTCCACTTGTGGAAGTGTCCGGTTGGTTGTTTGGTCTATCAGGTTTCTGTGTAAACCCTGTATTGGAATTGGTTCCTTCAGTGTCCTTGCTTTGAGATCCGGGAGCCAAGAGCACTGTGTCCAGTGTGGAGCTATTAGGATGTAAGTTCCTTCTGCCGAGTTCAGATGATTGAGCACTCGTGGAATCAAGTTGGGCGGAGGGAACACCCACGCTAAGCGAAAGTTCCACTTTCGACTGAATGCATCGCAGAAGATTGCGGAGCCATCGCTTGCGTTCCAAGTGACGTAGTGTCGCACCACGGCTGACTTCTTGGACGCAAAAAGGTCCACGTCTGGGATGCCCTACTTTTGAAAAATAGCCTCCGAGGCCTGGGGCAACAGACGCCATTCCGGCACGGTTGATAAGTGGTCGGCTATGCCGTTGTACCTACCCGGGAGATACGCCGCTGATAGCGTGACATTCAGCCGATCTGTTAGCTCCATCAGTCTGGTGGTTAGGTTTAGCAAGGCTAGGGACCGAGTTCCGGCTTCGTTCCTCAAGTAAGCAATCAGAGTTTTGCTGTCGGACTGAACCAGAATGTGTGCTCCGTTGGCTTCCTCTCTGCTTATTGCTCCGTACACAGAAAACATCTCTTTCAAATTTGAGTGCCACCTCTTCTGATGTTGATTCCATTTTCCTGTTAGGTAATGTTCGTTGAGTTGGGCTCCCCAACCTATGTCCGCTGCATCTGTCGTGAGGTTATCTGTTTCTTGTGAAGTGCTACTGAACTGTGATTTATGGCCTCTTGCAACCACTTGAGTTCCTGTGTAACGGCAATTGAGGCGCCCTCTTGGACTTGTGAGACTCGCGAAATTTAGAGTACCTAGTAGGCATTGAGTCTGTTTTAGCGAGCAAACTCCTTTCCTTAGTATGTCTGCGACTAACTCTTTTATCTTTTTTACTTTGTTTGCAGGCAGAGATTTGAGATTTGGACTGTACTCCAGAGGAGACCTAAGTATTCTAGTTCCTGAGTGGGCTCCAGTATGGATTTCTGAAAATTCACTCGCCAGCCTAGGCTCAATAGGACCTGCACTGTCTCCGAGACATGGGAAACCAGAACAGCCTTGTCCTGGTGGGCTAAAAGGAAGTCGTCCAAATAAACCAGTATGTGCACACCAAGTGCACGCATCTTCTCTGCCACCCAGTTGGTAACTGCTGCAAACGTGCGGAGAGCTGAGGACAGACCGAAAGGCAGTGAAGTCAACTAAAGTATTTCTTGATTGTAGATCACTCTGAGGAAACGTCTGTGGTCTTCTGAAATTGGTATATGGAAGTAGGCTTGGTGCAGGTCTATCTTTGCTAGCCAATCTCTCTCCTGTAGAAACTCTGTTACATCTAGCTGAGATATTAGTTGAAAGTGTCTTACTTTGACATGGTAATTTAATCCCCTCAGGTTGAATATGGGTCTTGGACTGCCATCTGCCTTTTTCACCAGAAACATCTTCGAATGGAAGCCCGGATTTATAATAGTTGGTTTCTCTAAAACTTTCTGCTCCTTAAGTTTGTCTATTATCTGTGTCATTTCTAGGGATGGTCTTGTTGAGAACTGTTTTAGTATTTTTGGTGAAGGAAATTGCATTGGAGGCTTGGTTTTGAATAGTATGTAGCTTCCTGTTATTATTTTGAGTATGAATGGATTTGCTCCTAGTTGTTCCCAAACATTGGTCCCCAGGCAACCTCCCTGGAAACTCTGTTCTTGTGTTGTAAAGGAATAGTCATTTCTGTTCTCATACACGCTCAGTGTCCGATTTACCATCTCTGTCATGGGTGCATTTGCGACAAAAGGAATTCTTGTTAAATCCAGACTTGTTTTTCTTTTCAGGTTTGTTTGTTTTGTTTTGTTCCTTTTGTAGTATAAGCTGGTCGTTTCTTGTAAGCATGTGATCGACGGTCACGGTCTCGAGGATTACCCTTACTTTTTAGATAATCTGGTGCATTGAGCGACGTTTGAATTCCACCTAGGGATTGTATGAGTGGCTGCAGGGCTTCACGGCTGAAGAGGTACTCAGAGCTAAGGGGAAAGGCCAAAAGAGCATTTTTTAAATTTTGGTTGCTCACCTCTTTTAGGATTCCATTCCTTCTGATTTTAATGCATTCACTTCTTCTACCACATATTATCTGCAAAGATTTATCAAAGCATTTTTGAATATCAGAACTCGGACCAAAGAGAGTGGAAACTCTGTCAAATAGACTACTGGGAGTCAAGTCTTGTGGATTAGCAGCTGCCCAATTTACTAAGTTTTGTAATCCCTGCTTCAATATCTGTTTCTGCTCTAATCCTATGTCAGAAAGCCCGGCTAACACTCCCTCTTCAGAAGCTAAATAATCCTTTGTCTTGTTTAAATGGCACAGTTCTTCATTTACTTTTAAAGGGACAAATCCTGGAGTGGCTGAGGAGCTCTTAAAGTTGATTTGTATCGAATGCCCTTCCAGGCTGGTGAATTTAATTGTTGAAGGTGTTCTAACTCTTCCAGCCGTTCGTTATTTGCTTTAGGAATGACCGCTTTATCGTCCACTTCAACCCTAAAACTACACAACTGTAAATTCTCAGAGGCTTTGACAGGGTTTACTAAAAACGTATTATTTAAATCCTGAGAGTGACAGCCACTTGGGCCAGAATCATTTTTAGGTTATATTTGCCATAAGGTCTAGGATATTTGCTGTTTTCGTGTGCATCTTGTGTGATCGGCTGTGTTAAGTTAGACTTATATCGCGGTATTTGTGAAATATATCCAGATATTAAACTTACTTGTCTTTCGAGACTCTCAAGGCGATCCGAAGAATGAGAATGCTTCTTTGACCATTTGTTCGTCGGTGGGGACGCTAAGCCTTCCTCCTCCGTGGAAGAAGACCACTCTGAGTCGCCCTCCCACACAATGTCGTCCTCATCAACCCGAGGAGATGAGGATCGACCGGTTTGCCGGCGTTCTACCGGCCGGTCTCCGTCTGGAGCACCGTCGGCAAAACATTCTTGTTCAAATCCTGAACTATGCGCACTCATTACACACAATTTCAATATCACTTCAACAATAAACCACTTTTTGTTAAGTTTCAACTAAAAACTTAAAGGTAATTTAGTAAAATCACTTGAAAAAATAATTTTGCATCTGTTAAATGGCTAAAACAAGACGCTATGAAGAAAAGTACCAGTGCGCTTATATTGCACAAAACAAGCGCATGTTACCAGTTGGTAAAAGAGAGGAAAGTATTAAAAGCAGAGTACACAGGAGAGTTTTTGCAATTATTGACAGAAATGGCTAAAACAGTTAGGCTGCTTCTCAAGAATGCTGTGTGTTTCGGAGAGCACATAATAGCCATATGAAAAGCAATGAATTAAACCACAAATAAACGACTTTGACAGTACCTAATAGGCAGATGACATTTCAAATCAAAGTAAATATTACTATTGAAAGAAATTAATTGTATTGCTTTCCCTAAACATGGCAGGATTTTTTACTTACTGGTCAGGCTTTAAAACAAAGTATTTTAATAACAACCGAGAATAACAAAATATCTTCTTATGTCGTTCATGTTTGGCAACTCCACAAAAATTACTCATTCATTCATTTTGTTTGTTGAGGCTTTTTGGCGGGAACTCGACATGGGCGTTTGCCTGCTTAATTGAAATTTTGTTTTTTTGTGCATTTAGTGATTTAGTGGATAATAAAGATAGTGTGTTATGCAGTAAATTTACTACGGAGTGCGCAGCTGATGAAGATTTCAAGTGATCTCGTGTTTAAGCCTGTTAGAGAAAAGAGGTTACAATTGTTGACAGACTGGCTGGTATGAAAAGATGATGGATGCTTGAATTGAGAATGAAAGATTCCGTCTTGTCATCTGTGTCTTACGAAAAATATCTTTGATGTGTTTGTTTATATAATTTTGAGAAAATTAAAATAGTGATACTTATTTATTGTGTTTTATGTCAATCTACTAATAAGCGTTATGCACTCTGCTCTGTGGATCATAAGGGATCCCATTTTCAACAGGTTAAGGGTAACCGCACCACGCAGTAAGTAGAGTGTGACATAAATAATGCAACAAAATGTGGAACCTCAAATAAGTATACCAGAGACGAGCACATCATCATCAACAATGGCACATGCTGGTTCGGGGCTAGGACTTCCGACAATTGAGAAGCTTCAAGGGTGCAGCAACTTTGACACTTGGAAGTTTGACGTCGAATGTATTCTAGTGCATGACGATTTGTGGAAGTATGTAGAGAGTCCGCCAGCTACTGGAGACGCAGTTGCTAAGCGAGGTGATCAGAAGGCGCGCACCAAAATATGCCTTCTTATAGAGAGCCAGTGTAAGGTACACGTTCGCAAGGCTAAGACAGCGCATGAGACCTGGAATAATTTGAAAGCTGCTTATGAGGATAAAGGCATAAATAACCGATGTCGTTTATTATCGAAGCTAGTGAGCTTGAAGCTAAGCATGTTCCAGAGCATTACTGAATACGTGACAGAGCTAATGAGAGTAGCTAATCAGCTGTCAGATTTAGGTAAAGAGATCGATGATGAACTGCTAGCAGCACTGATGCTGCAGGGCCTACCAGATGAGTATACGCCTATGAGACTGGCGTTGGAAAATACAAATACAGCTTTGACAACTGACTATGTCAAGACAAAACTTCTTCAAATAGATGAAACTAGAATTCGCACAAATCAGAACACTCCAGGCCCGAGTTCTGCGCTCAGTTCTACTTCAAAGAATAATAAGAAGTATGTTCGGAGGAACAAACAGAAGAAAACTGAACTGAAATGTTTTATTTGTGAAGGACCACACAAAGCTTGTGACTGTCCACATAATACTATGCGGCAGACCAAGACAGGTCACATGGCAACAGCGCTTACGATGGTAGAAGAAGAGAACTCAAATAATGACGATTGGATTCTTGATTCAGGAGCGTCTGCACATATGACCAGTAGGAGAGATTGGATGCAAAACTTTGTAAAGGTGGAAAGACGGGTAGAGGTGTGTTGCGCAAATGGAGGTAAGGTGTATGGAGAAGGATTTGGTACAGTGGGGTATGAATCTTCAGACATTACAGTAGGTAATGTTATGTATGTACCAGGTCTTGCATCTAACTTATTGAGTGTAAGTTGTATTGTAAATAAGGGCAAAGTGGTAGTATTTTCCAAAAAGGGCTGTGAGATTTTTAATGCTAATGAGTGTTCCCTAGAAGGCAAACCTTGTTTGACAGGAATTTTAAATAGAGGTGTCTATAAACTTAAAACTTCTTCACAGGCAAGTGCACTAGCTACCACAGTAAGCAACGAGATGGAGTTATGGCATAAAAGGTTGGCACATCTAGGAGTATGTAACCTCATTAAATTAAGGAATAGGCTAGCAGCTGGGGTAAGTTTTCAAACTTCTTCTAATCTAAAGCTAGATTGTGTAGCCTGTTTGATGGGTAAGCAAACCAGACAACCATTTGAGCGAAATAAGGCTATGAGAGCTAAGGAGCTCTTAGAGTTGGTACATTCAGATATTAGTGGACCTATGAGTGTTATGTCCATGGGTGGATTTAAATATTTTATAACATTTATCGATGATTATTCGCGTAAAACTTTTGTGTATTTTCTAAAAGAGAAAAGTGAAGCTTTTGAGAAAATAAAAGAGTTTAAGATTTTTGCCGAGACTCAAACTGGAAAGAAACTGAAGGTGTTGAGGACTGACAATGGACGTGAATATGTCAATAGAAGAGTTGATGATTTTCTGAAGAGTTGTGGCATTAAGCGCCAACTTACGATTGCATATACACCTGAGCAGAATGGTGTTGCCGAGCGTGCAAATCGCACCATTACTGAAAAAGCACGAACAATGCTGCAGGAAGCTGGACTCCCTGTTCGTTTTTTGGGCAGAAGCAGTAAATACTGCAGTATATTTGAAAAATAGAAGCCCAACTGTAGCAGTGAAGAACATGACGCCAGAAGAGAAATGGAGTGGTCGAAAAGTAGACCTGCGTCATCTCAAGGTGTTCGGCTGCAGAGCTTTTAAACACATCCCCGATGAAAAGAGAACGAAGTGGGATGCAAAAAGTAAAGAGCTTATATTTGTGGGATACTGCGAAGAATCAAAAGGATACAGGCTGATTGATCCGAAAAATGGCGAGCTTCACAGAGCACGAGATGTGGTATTTTTCGAATGTCAATTTTACCACAAGGCTATTGAATCTGAAGAGAAAAAGGTTCCTGTAACCATCGATCTTGGAAACGATGAAGACATGCAACCAGAAACTGTTCAACCAGAGGAGACAGTTCAGGAAGAAAACTTGCTGTTAAATGATGATGATTATGTTGACGGATGTCCTGAAGCTGAAACTTTGGAAGAGGAAGAACAGTGGCAATCGTTTGAAGAGAGATTGAATGAAACAGAAGCTGTACCGGAAGCAGTAGAGGAAAGAAGATACCCACTCAGAGATAGAAAACCTGTTCAGTATCCAGACCACATAACTTACCAAGCGACACTGGAACAGGATGATCCTATCACAGTTAAAGATGCATTATCTAGAAAGGATGCCAAGCAGTGGAGAGATGCGATCCAGGAGGAGCTGGATGCTTTAAAGAAAAATGGCACCTGGATTTTAGTGAAACCAGACCAAGCGAGCAACGTTGTTGATTCTAAATGGTTATTCAGAATCAAAAAGGAGGCGGGGAATAAAACTCGTTACAAGGCTCGATTGGTGGCACGTGGTTTCAGCCAGAGAAAGGGAATAGACTATGATGAAACTTTTTCACCGGTAGTTCGTCATAGTTCTCTGAGACTACTTATTGCTCTAGCAGCAAACCTTGGTCTTAGTGTTGATCACATGGACGTGAAAACAGCTTTCTTAAATGGAAGCCTTAATGAGGAAGTGTACATGCGACAACCACCCTGTTTTGAGGAAAAAGGAAAAGAAGACCATGTATGCCTGCTAAAGAAATCGCTTTATGGATTGAAGCAAGCACCGCGCGCATGGAATCTTAAGTTGAACACAGAGCTGGAGAGTCTCAACTTTAAACGATGCAAGAATGAATCCTGCGTATACACAAGGAAGAATGGAACAGAACTGATCATATTAGCGGTCTACGTGGATGATATTCTCATTTTCTACAATAACAAGAAAGAGATGCAGAAGGTCAAACAAGAGTTGATGACTAAATTCGAGATGAAGGATTTAGGAAAAGCTGAGTTGTTTCTTGGAATGAGAGTCAAGCAAATGAACGGTTACATCAAAATAGACCAAGAAGAATATGTGAATAAAGTGCTGCGCAGATTTAATATGGAAAACTGTAAGCCAGTTTCTACTCCAGCAGTGCCTGGACAGAGGTTTAATAAACCTAAAGAGCCATATACGCCCAATGCACACATACCTTACAGAGAGCTGTTAGGATCATTGATGTACATTGCGGTGTGTACAAGACCAGACATTGCACACTCAGTGAACTTTATGAGTCAGTTTAGTAACTGCTATGAAGATGTTCACTGGACTGCTGTTAAGAGGATTCTTAAGTATTTGAAAGGAACCAAGAGCATGGGACTCATATACTCTAAAGATAATAGAGATATACTAGGTTATGCAGATGCTGACCATGCTGGGAATCCTATTGATAGGAGATCATACTCCGGAAATGTTTTTAAGATGGCAAATGGAGCTATTTCATGGCAGAGCTCTAAGCAGAGAAGCATTGCTTTGTCAACAGCTGAAGCTGAATACATCAGCTTATCAGAAGCTACAAAGGAAGCCATTTTTGTCCGACGTTTTCTAAAGGAGATTATGGGTAAGGAGGAGCTGCCCATTGTTATACATACGGACAGTCAGTCCGCTATGGCAATAGCACAGAACCCGGTGCACCATCAACAGACGAAGCATGTTGATGTGCGCTATCATTTTGTAAGAGAAGCTTTAGAAGAGGGAGCAATCTCACTTAGGTATTTAGAAACCAAGTGCATGATTGCTGATGCTTTAACAAAAGCAGTGCCAAGAGGGAAGCATGAGTTTTGTCGTAGCGAGATGGGTGTATGTTGATTTTATCTGTCCGTTAGTGAGTAAGTATGATCTGATGGAGTATGAATCAGGATAGCAAGTCTGATGGAAACAATTGAGGAGGAGTGTTAGAGAAAAGAGGTTACAATTGTTGACAGACTGGCTGGTATGAAAAGATGATGGATGCTTGAATTGAGAATGAAAGATTCCGTCTTGTCATCTGTGTCTTACGAAAAATATCTTTGATGTGTTTGTTTATATAATTTTGAGAAAATTAAAATAGTGATACTTATTTATTGTGTTTTATGTCAATCTACTAATAAGCGTTATGCACTCTGCTCTGTGGATCATAAGGGATCCCATTTTCAACAAAGCCCCGTTTGTGTTGTCCCAAAAAGTCACGAACATTTTCCTTCGTAAAGTTCACTATCGCTTTACGAGGGGAGCAAAAAGAAAGATTAAACACATCAGACATGGCTGTATGGGCTTTGTACTCTTTGCCTTTCCGAAAGGAAGAATAAAACCAAAAAAAAAAAAAAATTGTTCGTGGTTATTTGTTGGTTGTGTAGAATTTTAATTAATTAATTAATTCAGCGAGATTCTGCGTGGCTCGAATGTATCTTGTATCTTATTTATTGTCTTCCATAGTTATTCAATGTTGTTATTGGAATGGTACCTAGTTCTTGAATCGTGTGCTTTTTTCGATTTTCCCATCGTGACCTTGTCGAGTTGAGGATGAACGTAAAACAACATGCAGGGTATTATTTTTTAACTTAACGCCAGTACAGTGTTTTTCAATCTGTGAATCGCGATTCTTACTTCTTGATGTTCGCCGGTAAAAGGAAAAAGAAGGTTACACTGCAATAAAAACACCATTTCAGTGAGAACTCTTCAAATATGTATGAAGTGGCGAATGGCACTAATAATTTATAGAGCTTCCCTTGCCAGCTCTCGATATTCTTGTTTTCTTTACATCCAAAACATGTCAACACTGCGAATGAAATTCCATTTTTAGCAAACAATCAGCAGCTAAATCTATAAGATTTTCATATATTTGTGGTCATAATATCAGCCATTCTATTTACTTAGGTATCCAAGAAAGGGTTTAGAATTCATCTGCACCCATTGTCGGCTTCAAAGTGCAAGTTTCCATCTCAAATCTTTTGCAAATTATGCAAGCTCTGTATAGAATCAACAATAATTTTCGTTTGATAAGGTTTCGGCTCAATACAATTTATTTTCAAATCCAGATTCTGAGGGAATTTTGGAAAAGAAATTACACCCCATCACTAATAGGTTTGATTGATTAGGCTATCATTTCTTGGTCTAGTAGGTTTCCAGTTTATAAGAGAGCTTTGTTCTGTTTTCTACAATTAAAAGAATTAACTACAAAAGATTTATGCTGGAAATACAAATAAAATGTAAATAGCCTTTATTTCTTTTTTATAAATATTATTATTTATTAATACACTAGCAGCACATGGTGCTGATGCTTGTATATCACTGCACTAGTGTCAGATATTTAACCAGTCTGTTTTTAAAAGCATTTACAGAGGGAGCACTGATCACTGTCTGTGGCAGCCCAATCCACCAACTCACTACACGGTCCGATAGAAAATTGTATCGAGGGTTGCTTGCACTCGAGAGGTGTGAAAGTTTCATTGTGTGTCCCCTAAGAAAACCGTTTAGAATCTTGTATGTTTGTATAAGATCTCCACGTTTTCTTCTTTCCTCTAAGGTGGTCAGTCCAAGTGATTTTAAACATTGCTTGTAGTCTACATTTCGAAGGCAGGTAACCATTTTTGTAGCTCTTCATTGTACTTTCCCAAGAAGTGTGATATCTTTTTGAAAGTATGGACTCCATATTTGAAAGGCGTATTCCAACAATGGGTGTACATAGGTCTTGTAATTTTTGATAAATAACTCTGGTGATTATGTGAAAAGCTTTTCTGATCATGTATAAAATAGAGTTAGCTTTTTTAGTATATCATCAACAAAATTCTGTATCGGTAAAAAACAAAACATGTTTGTAGAACAGGGTCACCACCATACACACACTAATAATAACTGCTACAAAATGTCTATTAACACAGAATGCCTCTGTAGGAAGGCTGCCTCAAGTCTTCCACTTGATTCTGTCTCTGGAGACTCTTTGCCACAAAAGCCCAACCACTTGTTTAATTTTGTCCTTCCATCGTTTTGACTGGTGTCAGGGTACCAGTTGGTGACAATTTGACACCACTTCTCAGTAGGAGAGCACATCATGTGTCCAGTCCACCTCCATTTTTGTTGGTCTATTCTTTGTAAGATGTCTTTGACTTTCGTTTTAACTCAGATATAAGTATTTCTTGGAAATAATAGGTATTGAATCCATTAATTATCTATTTATCACATAAACACTCACAGTGTGCCTGACACTCATATACACAAATACTTAAGTTGAATTTTTACTCCAGCGGGGAATGAAACCCAAAACCGTTGGTTGATTTCTGTGATTCCTTGGTGAAATAGGTAAAGTTGCTTCTGGGTTTGGGTCTGGATAAATTTAGTTTCATATGAATAAAAATGTATCCAATTTGGCTATCCATACAAATAAATAAATAAAACCTAATTTGTCACTGCAGTGTATTTAGGGTTCCATAGCGAAATGGCAATAAACGGAACCCTTACAGATTCCTCATGTCTGTCTGTCCGTCCGTCCGTATGTCCATGATATTGAGGTTTCTAATAGATTTTTTTTCTAAACTGAATAGATTGCGCGAGAGACACTTCCAAAGTGGTAAAATGTGTGTCCCCCCCCCCTGTAACTTCTAAAATAAGAGAATGATAAAACTAAAAAAAATACATGATGTACATTACCATGCACATCATGTATTAAGTCTCTAGTAAGAAGTTTTTTTTTAATACGTCATAAATCGTAAACCGCAATTTACCTTTCATTTAATCAACTCAAATAAATTTTAGTTACTTACATCACATAATAAAGCTTTTTAGCAATAAAATACCATAACTTTTACTGTTCAGGTTTGTACGGAACACTCCGTTCGCGAGTCCGACTCGCACTTGGCTGTTTTTTTTTACATATACTGTAAAATTTATTGGTTGTGGTAGGTCGGCTACTTTTTTCTTATGGTAGATTTATGGACCTTAGAGTAAATAACAGAAAAAGGTCCTTTATAGTAAAATCGTTATTTAAATCTATTGCTGACACTCTCTCTGTTGGCTGAACAGAAAGTCTCATGAATAAATTTTTAATGAGCTTTAACTTAAAAGTAGCATTTAGTTTGCAGTAACCACCATAAAGATTCTCTTTTACGTCATCATCATTTCTCTGTCTCTCTCTGTATTTTGTACAATAATGTACATTGATATTATCTTATTTTAGTGGTTGTGAGATTGTTGTCCGAGCTCACAAACTCTAGTCCATCAGTTTCTCCACTGTAAGCCAGCACTGAAGGAGCTCACTGTATGTCATGTCCCTTGGTTTAAATATCACTACCTTGTCTTGTCTGTTTTTTATAGCTCCAGTTATTTGTTTCTTCTCTACTGTAGATGCGAGTAATTTTTTTTATGAATTCTATTTTAAGCATTCTGTCAGCAGCTGTCATTTTCTGTTTTATGAAAAGAAAGTCACAGCATTAGTGTTACAGGCACTTTAACTTTGAAGGTGTTTTATGTAACTGGCAGCAAAAATTTAAGATTTGCATTCGTCTTTAATTAAGTTAAAACTAAACTAATTCTCCGGTTTGGTTTCATTTAAAATTTGATTTCATATATTTCTTTGATTTTCTTATTTCTTTTCCACTTGCTAATTAGACTCTGTTTTTTTTTTCATCAATTCCTTGTTCTGTGAGTGGCCAACTAAATAATAATATTTCAGACCTGGTTATTTAAAACCTGAACCTGAAGAAATGTGGAGTCCATGAAAAATTTTGTTGGGTTAATAACCAATGTCATATATGTAGACTGGCTCAGACGAAAAAGATCTTTTATTTATCGACTAGGCAAATTAGCACGAAAAATGGGCTAACGTCAAACTAATTGCAATACAATTTTATTTCTGTAAGTGGTTTCAAAATGGAAATTTTCTGTAGAAAACGATGGTGAAAGGTCTACCACTCTATGACAACGCGTTTATCCAATAGAAGCAACTTTTCTTTCCTTGTTAGTTTTGCCAGTAACTAGAACTGGTAATAGCATCCTTAAGGAATCAGGAATATAGCTTACATTATAGTCAACACTACCTACTCATATTTTCAATTGGTGGATATACTTCTGGATCTACAGGGATATCTTTAATATCATTCCTTATTATTTCAGCAGCTGCCATAATGATATTTTTTCGATCCTCTTCTACATCTTCATGGCTTTGACTGTGGTACTCTGGTTCGTGGTGGTTTTTTCTAATATCGCAAGTGTGTGTAGAAACATTTTCTGGCAAACTTGAACTTTTTGTCCATCTAGTGGTAAAAAAAAAATATTAGTAGTTTTACGTCGCGATTCTCCGCCTATTGGTTTTGTTTGACTGGCAATATTTCTGTAAATCTTACTATACATTTCCTTTGATATTGTAGGTCACCCATTTAGTACAGGAAATGACGGTGAAAAGATGGTACAACCTAGCTCTACTTATCATCCACTTCAAAATCTACCCTATGCAGATGTGAGTTTTTGAATCTTAAAGGTGAAAACTACCCCTAATTGTCAAAAATTTATAAATTCACAAATTTAGGCATTTAACGAACGAAAAAATTTATAAGTCTTGATTTATGATAGTTACCTATATAGTTTTTAAAACTATTTGTGATTTTTTAACCTCTATTTTATTTCTTACATCCTTTTAAAACAGCCCTTTTGACATAAAATTAAAAAAAAAAATTTGAAATGTTTTATTTCTTGTTTTGATAAATCATTATATTTAAATCGTGGACATCTTAAGGGAATTGTTATAATTAGTAAAAAATATCCAAAAAAACATTTTTTTAAATATATTATGCTTCATTAGAACAATTTGTTTTGAGTTCATTATCTCAGAACATGTATTTTAAAATTTTCACCCCTTAAAAAGTACATCTCACCAGGAAGAAGGGAGGAAAAAAATTACAGTGTTAAATCCTTGTATAATGTTTTTTCTAATCACCTTCTTTATTTGTGCCAATTTTATCACATGTAGATTTACAAGACTAAGAAAGTATACAAAAATTTGCAAAAAAACATGAATATTAAAAACAGAATTACATCAGATAATATTGTGACCTTTTGATGCTTTGAATCCATTTCTCTTGTGGTCTTTGAGTCGTCACTTGAAGCGTATGAGCAGTCATCAACGCTATCATCGTCGTATTGAATTTCGCACGAGTCATTATCTTCAGATGTTGAGGCAGATTTATTGGTCTTCTTAGTTTTCTTATCTTTTCTTTTTTTCCTTGTAATTTTCCGTTTTTTGATAATTTTAGGATTGCCTGCCGTGTCTTCTGTCTTCTTCGTTTTCGTGGTTTCAAAATTATGTGTTTTAGGAGAAAAGCAATCACAGTTCCCTCTCGCACAAAAACAACTCAGTGGTCGGTATTTAATAATATTTGTATTTTCTGTAGCTACAATTTGATGAATCTTCATTGTGTCAGGCACTGGTTTTATATTTTCAGGAATTTCAACATTCTCAATAATGTTTTCAGAGACATAAAACAATTTTATAGTTGTCTCGGTTTTAGATAGTGATTCAAATGCAGACATTGCATCGACAATGTTTTCACCATAGGCCACTTTATTATCTAGGGTCCTTTTGATGGCTCCACCGACCCCATCTGCTGCACCCTTCCCGTGGGAGGCCTCAAAAAAAGACCACGTTGCTTGAACAAATCCTGCTTCTTTGGATTTTTTACTAAAAAGCCAAAAATTTTTTTTTTGACGGTGTTGCGTCGTTGGTCCGTCGGAATAAAAATGCACACAATTAATAGCAGGATATTTTTCTGTTAAGTATTTTATTACAGGGCTTAGGTGACCCCAAATAGCCTGAGGATCGTGCTTTAGTGACGGGGAAATAGTGCAGAAAGCTATAGGTTTTTGTTTTTTTACATATGCAACCCCAGTATGCAAAGTTATTTGTTGCCTTGAACCTGCATAGTGCATAGATTGTACTTCCTCAGCCATTTTAGAAGCGTAATTTTCGGAAAAATCGCAGTGTATAATAGTTTCATTATCCTGTATCTGTTCTATAGCTTCTTTGTATTGCCTGTGTTGATGGTAGATATTGAAATAATGTGTTTTGAATTTCACAAGTTCGTCTTGAAATATATTTGCCAGTGTAATTAAGGTACCTGTCTTTTCCACTTGAACAGTTTTCTTTGTAGTTTTGCTTATACCTGATTTTTCGTACTCATGAGTAAGCGTCATCCATTCCTGCCAATATACCTGCTCTTCCTGTGTACCAGCTGCAAGATTGAAGCTAAGTTTTTTCGCAAAGCATTCTTTACATTCAGAGTACATGCATTTTTTAGATTTAGTGTCGCAAACTATTTCCGAAACCAAGTTCTCTAGATTAGCAGATACTATTAGGCCGGCCTTATATAGAGTTCGAGCTTTAAACTCCAAGTTGGCATGTTTGCTGCAAGCACATGTGTTGCGGTCGGCTGCACGCGGTGAAATCACGTAAAATGGACGGTAGCGTTTGAAAGTAGAAAAAGACAAACCTCCTCCTTCGCTTCGGTATACCTTGTATAAGTTTGATAATGTGTTTAAAAGGAATCTTTTTTGTTTCTTGATCTTGTTGCGGGTGAGGCATTCCTTTTTACCAGCGGTCATGCGACTGACGTCATCACGTTCGAAGAATTTTCTGATTTCTCGAGCAGTTCTTTTCTTCTTTTGTGCAAAAGAATGATAATGGCGTATACCTCTCTTCAGACCCAGGCAACTTCTGATTTTAAAGTGCAATTTGTATTTTTTAACGGGTTCACTTTCTAAAAGCTTCTTTAAGACTTGTTTTTCTTTGTTTGATCTACTGGCCTTGTACGTTTCTTTTAAAGAGTCTTCAAGAACACAAATTCTATTAATTTCTTCCTTATCTGAAATCAGAGAATATAAATTAGTGATTTTTTTCCATGTGCTCCACACTATTTTCGGCTCCGACTTTTTAAATTATAGATTTCAGGCGTACGTTGCGTTGGTATTAGAGATGACAAGTCGTATGTACAAATTAGTGTGTATGAGCGTGTTTGTGTGTCTGTGTGCGTGGGTGTGTGTGAGGGCATGTGTGTGTGTGGGAGGAGGGATGTGCGGGGGTGTGCAGGCGGGTGTGTGCGTGTATGGGTGTGTGTATGGGTATGTGTGTGTATGTACATTACCACAATACAGAATTACCTTCTCTTTTGATTTTTTAGGTATATTAGGAATTTCAGTTTCAAGGAATTTTGTTATAGGCGTTGTCTTCGAACACTCGTCCTTTTTTTCCTCATTTAATTGGATGGAAAGTGTATTCAATTAAGTAGACAAGGCAATATTCCTTTTTTTATATCTTTGTAAAGCTTTCTGTAGACTGGCATTTCTTACCAACAAGCGTTTGTTTTTTGCCTTTAAAATTTTGTTTTCTCGCAACAATTTGCTACGATATGTGCGACGCTGTCGCTCTGCTTGGCTTACTGCAGGAGGTAAAGTTTCAGTTTTTTCTGTTTTCTTACGTTTTGCGTCACGCCATTTCTTTCTTACTGCTCTTTTTTCTTCTTCGCTCATATCTGTTATTTTCCGTTTTTTAGCCTTAGTCCTCTCAGCATTCTCCTTTTTTAATTCTTCGAATTTCTCAAGATTAGTCTGTTTTAGTTTTTCGCGATATCTCCGACATCTTTCTGCTGCAGATAACGGCATCTAAAATTTTTTTGGTAAGTACAAAAACACTGAATAAAGCATAAATAAAATAAAAACTAATGTTTTCCGTTATTCTACTACTTAAACAAAGATTTGCATAAGGAAGGTAACTTGAACTTCTTAATTTACTCTTATGAACAATAAAGTACATAGTTATATGCATTTAAACAAAAAAAAATTGAATGTACACTTACCTTTATAATTTCCGTTGTGACACGTCGCACAATTTCGTGTCATTCGTCTCACACCGGATAGAATTTTAGCACAACGATAACCTAAAAAAATATGTAACATAAATTTAACCACATAGCCCAATAGAACTGTCACACTGCGGTAAATAAATGATCAGTAACTATGATTTTTAACTAGAAATCAGGAAATCTATTCAGTTTTCTAAAATATGGTAAAATTAATCTTACGGTTTTTAATGACACGCGACCAGGTCGAACACAAATCTTCATGTGACACAGAAACAAAATGGCCAAAATCGTCTAGAAAGTCGCTTAAAGCATGCCTGTGTTGCCACTTCAAATAAATTGATTATTCATGGTAGAATATCATAAATCCTAAAATATCGCGTCGCACAACTGTAGTTGCACAACGGATAAAAATTAGGGACTAAATTAGGGGCTAAAATTTATTAATACAGAATAGTATTAGTTGATATTATGTACCTTATTTCAGATATTTATAAAGCTTACATTTAGTAGATCTTGATACAAATGGAATTTTAACGTGATAGTGTTACAAACGAAAAAAAAAAAAAATTTTTGCGGAGTGGGCATATGACAGACATCGATGAATTGTATGGAAGCAATATTTGTGTTTTTTTTGTGTTGATTATAATATGCTAAATTATTGAAATATAATTGATTAAAAAATAAGCCTTTAAAGAAAACTGTCGAAATTATTTAGTCATAAAACAAATTGATGCTTATGTCATTTATTTTCTTTTATTATTACTCTCCAACTTCTCGGACAGTAAAAATAGACAAGGTGCGCAAAAATTTTGGTCCTCACCCTAATGACATCAAATTATAATATCCTTTTCCCTTTTATATTTATTTATCTCCTAACAACTACTTTTTATTTTATTTTTTGTGTTGTCTAACTAACCTTTACTCATTGTGTAATTTGTTTCAGGTATAATCTGGGTACTAACAAGTAACTAATAACTTTTTTACTAACTCTAACGGTGACTTTTGTTGTTCAAATCTTCGCTAAAGCTTTTTTCTAAATATATATCGACGTGACGCTGGCAGTAATGACCTCCTTGGACAATTGCCATACAACCTAAAAAAAAAGGCCGGATATTTTCCGTGATTTAAACGAAACATTTGTGATTGGTGGTTAGTGTTGGTGTTTATTTTGACTTTTCTCACTCACATTGAAAAGCGGTCGCGGCGCGGTATTTTGTTCCCGCCAAACCGCCCCGGACCGCTTTCGCAATCATACCGCCTCTGTGTGACTTGAGCTTAAATCATATTCTTTTAAAATATTATCACTGACGGGCGTAACTAATTCGGGCCATGTTTTGATTTGCATGGTACAGAATCTGCAGCCGTGTTAAAAGGTAACGAAGAGACAGAGAATCAAAATGATGAATTCGAACTTCTATCCAACTGTTCATATGTTACAAAGGTTCGGTGTAAGTGTGAAAACAAAATAATGCAATGTTTGAATATTCAACGTGCACAAAATAAATATTCAGCTCGCTGTTCGTGTTTGCTCTGCTACGATCACTTTATTGACTGTTTTTCTTGTGAAAATCATATGGTTAACAAAAGTTCCAATGAAACATTTATACCTACTAACACACTTGACCATGATAAAAAGCAAAAATGTGAGTTTGCTGCATGTACAAACAGTGTTTTCTGCTTGTTTTCAATGCACGGCCTTCTTGTGCTTCGAAATTTTTTAATTATTTGATATATCCTGTGTTAAACATGGTACAGAATCTGCAGCCGTGTTAAAAGGTAACGAAGAGTCAGAAAATCGAAATGGTGAATTCGAACTTCTCTCCAGTTGTTCAGTATATAACAAAGGCTTGTCTGGTTTGGTTTGGTAGCCGCTGTATGCGAGCAGCGCAGGACCGGTCGTCATGAAGATGTTTAGGAGAGGCCTATCTCCAGCAGTGGACGTCTTTCGGCTGATATGATAATGAACAAATGTTTTGTGTGAGTCATCAAGTATAGCGAAATGTAATGTCTCAAGATGAACCCAAATTATTCACCAAAAGTAGGGCACCTGAAGAATATACAGTTGAATGATGTAGAATAGAAACTGAGTTCTAAAGGATTTGGATGTTTTTAGAGGATGAGGACCAGCGAGTTGACCAGGATCTGGAGAGGAAATGTGAAGATAGCGATATTAAGTCATGGGGAAAATTAATAAAAGGAAATCTGTCGCCACAAACTACAGCTTCTTTAGCAATGAGGTCAACCCGTTCATTGCCTGGAATACCAGAGTGGCCAGGAACCCAAACTAGCCGAACCTCATAGCCTCTATCTATGCAAAGGGAAAGTTTTTCTTTGATTTGGAGAATTATGGGATTATATGATTTAGAGGAAAAAGGATTCGACTGTAGGGATAGTAGAGCACTACGACAGTCTGTGTAAACTAGGCAGAATTTTAGTTTGGCTAATAGTATATGTTTGATCCCTTCAAGAATGGCTAGGCATTCGCCAGTGAAAACAGATGACTCTGGGGGATATTTAATTTTTTGTACAATATTGTATTGTAGGTGAAAGACTCCCACACCCACGCATCCCTGAGGAGACAACTTTGAAGCATCTGTATAAATGGAGTGCCATCTGGGTATTGCAGTGAAACTCCGATATTTCTATGCACACTTTTATTACGACTTCACTCGATCGTTGCTCACAATATACTGTCCTTCTCCCTGATTGATCCAGCCCCCCCTCGACAGTGTCTCAGTGGTAGGGAGTGTGGGAAATACTCGTTTAGCGGGGGCTGTATCAACCAGTCACATTCAAGTAAACAACTGCACTAGTCAAAACAGCAACTTACGACCAATCACAAGCAACAAAGAAACTAAATTAGTCAATATAGCAACTTACAACTTCGAATAAAGAACTACCGAGGTCAAAATAGCAACTTATTAAAGGATTACAAATGAATGTTTATAAATTATGTTAACAGCTCGGCCATCCAATAATTAGTACGTCCTCGTACATTTTTTTTACAATGCAAAATTAGTTAAGTATTACACAATGATAAAAACAATTACTTGAATCAACCTAAATTTTTATACTACTTATATCAAATTTTATACAAACTAATTGATAAATTATGTGACATCTAATTTTATTTCAATCATCTTCTTAACCCTAATGCGAAAATATTTGATCACTTCAATCATCATCAATCAAAGTTTTACGCTAATTTTATTTCAATTATCTACTTATTCCTAATGCGGAAATATTTGATCATTTTAATTATCATCAATCAAAGTTTTACATCACATTTCACATCACAAAACAGCAATAATCTGAGTTTTTAGAATATAACAATAATGGGGCTGGCAACTGTCAAAGTGGCGCTAGTAGCGCAACGACCAATAACAAAAGTATTTTTGTATACAAATTGTGCTGATTTTAGCTTATTTAAGCCTTATTTGACAAAATGCCTAGATGTTGTGTACCAAATTGTGTAGAAACTGGAGGCCACCAGTTTCCTCGAGATATAAAACTTAAAAAATCGTGGCTAAAAGCAATAAGACGTTTAAACTTTGAGCCTAAAAGCGGGGCCAGAGTTTGTCGTAAACATTTCAAGGAAAGTGACTATGAAAAGATCGGTAAATGCTCAGGTATGTATCGAAATTGTTTAAATATACATTGAGTAGGCCTTTTAAACTATTTTCTAATACGTACATTTAAGTTTCCTTACTTAAAAAAATATTCTATAAATTATAACCTATACTATAATATCTTCCTATTTTTCTTCCTTCCTTCTTCCTTCCTTTCCTATTTAAAAAGTGTAAAGAAACTGGAAATCCTGCTTTATTATAAGCACCTACTATAGGTAAATAGATAATAAATTGTCAGATACTCATAAATGTTCTGCCAGCCCTTTTTAAATCTATTGTTTTTCATGAGATTGATCACCTTATTAACAAGTACATATTTCCTTTTCAGGTATAGAAAACCAACGCAAGATTTTAAAAAAGTCTGCAATCCCTTCAATTTTTTCATGGAATGTCAAGCCTACCTCATCAGAAACTCCCCGAGAGCAACGACTTAAAACCCGTAATTACAGAAAAAGCCTTTTTCCAGGAAATGACTCTACTCAAAGCTTCAGTGATATCCAGCCATTGGATGATGCAAATGTCTCTCATCATGTTGATATTTTAGAGAACCAGCCCTCAACCTCAGATATCCTTGACCAGAATAATTGTACAAAAGGGACACAAACGTCTAACATTTTGAGATTATTTTCAACAGATCTATTGTTGACTGACAATGAATCTGTTAACTATTATACAGGTCTTGAGAGCTATTCAAAATTTACTTTGGTGTTATCAACGCTGATGCCTATGGCAAATGATTTAAAATATAGATGGACTAGAGTTGTTGGATTATCTTTAGAAGATCAATTTTTAATGCTTCTAATAAAACTAAGAAGAAACAAGCCAGATTTTGAAATAGGACAAATATTTGGAGTTAGCAGAACAGTTGTCTCGAATGTAATAATAACCTGGATTAATTTTGTTAGTGACATCTGGAGTTTGTTAGACATTTGGCCAAGTCGTGAGCTTGTTGATTTTTATATGCCTGAAAATTTTAAAAGTTATTATCCATCTACTAGGGTTATTATAGATGGCACTGAAATCCCCATTCAAAAGCCCAGCCAGCCCGATGCTCAAAAAGTGACCTTCAGCCAATATAAACACCGAAATACATTAAAATTTTTGGTTGGGTCTTCTCCCGGTGGACTTCTCTCTTTTTGTTCTGAAGGATATGCAGGATCAGTCAGTGATCGCCAAATAGTGGAGCGTAGCAATCTTTTACAGATCTGCGACACAGGAGACAGTATAATGGCTGATCGGGGCTTTAATGTCCAGGACTTGTTTGCTAATAAAGGGATAGGTATAAATATTCCAAATTTTCTTAAAGGCAAATCACAAATTCCAGGTGTTTTGATAAAACAAGATCAGAGATTATCTAGTCAAAGAGTACATATTGAAAGGTTAATTGGTCTGACAAAAACATACAAAATATTAACAAGCGAATTAAATCAATATTATGTACCCATAGCTTCTAAGATATTTTTTGTATGCCTAATGCTGTGTAATTTTAGGGAAGGTATAGTACACAAATAAAACATTTTATTATTACAACTTACTTTTATTTCTTGTTCTAACCCTTTATAAGGCATAAGGAACTAGAGATGATATAATAAAACTTTTTATATATTCAGAAAGGGTTTTTTATTGTTTTTAAAAAAATGAAATTTCTTTTTGAAAAAAAATAAAAAAACGTGGTGGGAAAAATGTTCCCTTTGCCTGTGCAGATTCAAGATTTTTTGTGGAATGCACTAAAGCACGGTGTAATGCAGAGTGGAACCCCACATTTTTCGCACATGATCTTTGATCGTTTATCTTTTATCTTTGTGCTGCACATTCTGCATCGTTTATACGAAGGTAATTCAGCGGGCATGTGGTCTCCAACGTTTGTATAACGAATTTCTTCAGCTATAACATGTAAAGCCTTTTGGCGATTCTCCGACAAAACTGCTTTTCTTTTGCATACGTAGTTAACAGGACCAGATCGACGTTTTCTGCTTGTAAAGCCACTGATCAGACCTCTAGCAATAGAGACCCGGAATTCCAGGTTACTCAATTTAGTCACATTCTCATTTTGGCAATATAACAAATATGCATTTGTTATGCTCGTGTCAAGGAGAAAATAGAAAATACGCAGCCACCATTTTTTACTCCTCCTGCCAACAGAATAGGTGCTTTTGATTTGGTCGAAGCGATCCACACCGCCCATCCTTTTGGTGTACTCTTTTACAGCTAATGGACATTCAATTGCCATTTTCGAGCCATCTTTTTGCGTCCGCATTATTGTGGTTTTATCCACTTTTGGGTGGAATGCATTTGTTAGTAACAACACTTCTTTGCTGTCTTGCCAGACTATGAAAGCTACATTACCTTTCACTCTCCATTTATATTGTCCTTTTTCAAGTTTCAATTTCTGTTTTACTAGTCCAGGTAGATTTTTCCTATGTCTTCTCACGGTTCCAGTAGCATAAATGCCGTTTTCATACAGATATTGCAATAAATTATAGTCGCAGAAGAAATTGTCAAATGTGACAATAATGTGATATTCTTCCAGTGCTTTATCAATTAGCTTTTCTGTCAATGTCTTTACAACTTTATATCCTAAACCTTCCTCTGTTCCAGTTTCTAATTTTCCTGTGTAAAGGTAGAACTCGTATAGGTATCCGGTATAGCTATCGCAGCGGCACCACACCTTGTAGCCTCTCTTTATAGGTTTTAGTGGCATGTATTGTTTCATTGAAGACCTGCCTTTAAACAGGATCATGGACTCGTCAATGCTTTGCGAAGAAGATGCCTTAGCATTCGTCAGGCAAGCCTCATTGATGGAATCTAATAATGGTCGTAATTTATAAAGTTTGTCGGTAATATTCGCTGGTTGTTCTAAATTGTCATTGAGATGAAAACATTGTAATATTTTCTTGAAACGCTTAATAGTCATAACTTCAGCTATCTCATCAACTCTGAAACCAGGGTCAGATGACCAATAAAGATCAATGGACGGAAGAATATTGTATCCCATAATTATTATAATCCCTAAGAAGGCTTTTAGTTCCTTTTTGTCTAAGGCTGTCCATCCTTCCGCATTGCTTTGCTCGGCGTATAAATTTGTTTGGAATACGATCGAGTCGTAGACATCGTCCGTAAAGAATTTTTCAAATAATACTACCGGCCTTATGCGGCTGCTAAACATATGTGGAGGTCCTATTGGGATTTCATCATAAACAGATGGAGTGGGTCGATATGTTGTCCACTTGGTTTTTTTCCATTCTTCGTCTTCTCCGTCGGAATCATCTGTTTCTGAATCTGCGTAAACATTCTGTGGGGATAGTGTTCTAGGCTCTGCGGCCTGTTGAGACACGGGTAGAACTTGGACTCCTGTTGCCCTTCTAGGGCGATCTGTATGAGATGACTGAGGTGATGGACGTGGCGATTGTGTCCTAGGCTCTGCAGCCTGTTGATTTGAAGACACAGGTAAAACTTGGAGTCCTGTATCACGTCTAGGATGATCTGTATGAGATGACTGAGGTGATGGACGTGGCGATTTTGTCCTAGGCTCTGCAGCCTGTTGATTTGAAGACACAGGTAAAACTTGGAGTCCTGTATCACGTCTAGGATGATCTGTATGAGATGACTTCGTAAGAGGACTTCGTGGGAGTTCAACAGTTGCTGCACCACTACTTTCGCTGTGGAATGATTGGGGAGAGAGACATTCAACAGGACTACTTGGTGGATCGGGCGATTGTCGTAGAATTCCTTGGCTAGGTTTGTCTAAATCCTCTAGAATTCTTTGAAGTTTCGTGGTACTGTACTGTATTTCTTCTTCATCTGGCTGCAAATCATCGTCTGACTGAGTAGGATCATCAGGAAGGCCAAAAATCTTTTCTAATGCGTGGGTTATTTGCAAATCGTTGAGAACTTTACTCTTAACCATATTTGAAAAAATCTGCAACAAACAGGCAAAGGGAATATATTTACCACCACAACTAAGTCATGTATCTAAAATATCCCAAGACCCAGGATGAAAATATGTATCTTTTTATATAGAATAAACACTAATAAACAATATTTAGAACAACTTACCGTTTCAAAATCACAAAAATCGAAGATTTATTAAGATTTGTTAAAAGTTCAGATTTTTCATTGTTTTACAACTGGCTGACATCGCAAATCAAAAAAGTAATATGGCGACCTGTCACTGTCTATAAGAAAAAAATGTTGCCATTTTCAATACGGAAATTGTTGCAATAGACAAAATCCGATAGCTTCTTTTATTTATTTTTTACATTGGCAATAGTATGGTGGTAAAAATATTCCCTCTGCCTTATAAAGGGTTCATAATAATTGTAATATAGATATTTTTCAAAAATAACATCTTTAAAATACCTGTTGTAGAACTCTTCAAGCTTTGAAGTCATGTAATGTATAAAAGGTTCATCCCTATCTACATAAATTACCTTCATGTCTTTGTATGTGAATACAATTAAATTACAGTACTTTCTACCTGTACAGTATAACTGCCCCTGTATTTGATAATAGTATGGTGTACTGGGTTTGAGACTTAACACATTATCTTTTAATACTAAATATGGGACAGTTACTGGGTCAATCGTTTTGTACCTACTGGCATATGGACATTTTATTTCAATGATTGTTTCGGATCCCAGTAATGCATCAGGGGAAGCAGCAAGATAAGGACGTTCTTGGATGACAAAAAGACCACATGGCAAAGCAATAATATCATAGGTTTCACAATATTTTTCTTTCACAATATTTTTCTAACGCAATTTTTTGGCTGGTGGCTTTGGAAGTGTACTCTTTACGCTCCTGTATTTGTTTGGCATAGGTTTTCATCGAAGTCTGCCGTAAATGGCATATCGTGTGGAAGGTGCTTGCTGTTAACCTTTTTTTTCTCTGCTCTAGCCACTCTTTGCTAAGAGTCTGATCTCTTGTAACTTCTTCAATCTGCTGAATTTGTTCTTTAGTTATAGAAGAAAGCTGCAAATCGTATAGAAGTTTCTCTTTAGGATCGGCCACTACATAATTGTGGTCTGTCTTTATACATACCTTTCGATTAGGTCAGCTTTCTTCCCACGTAAAGAAGCGCCTCTTTTCCTTAGCTCGTCTTTTAACTCGCATATTTTCCAAGTGGAATACATTTTCTCACCGGACAAACTTAAAAGAATCAACAAAAATTTAATGAAAATCCAAAACGAAACCACACAATCCAAAATGTCAATCTGTTGACAAGGTCGGTGCAGTAGTGGCGCCATCTGAGATCAGCTTTCACTTGCCGGCCCCATTATTACAGAAACTACAACAGCACTTGATGTTTAAAATAAACTAAAAGCTCCAACTTACATTTTTATTTGTTTTTCAGAAATTTGGCCAAGGGACATACATTTACTGACCTGCACGAAAATTTTAATATATATATAATAATTTAAATTTTAAGATGCACATGTAAAGCGATTTAGAATGAACTATCACAAGAATGTATGCCAGAATTAACTAAACAGCGATTAAAAGAAATCGCCGCTTAAAAAAATTTACAAATTTGCCGCCTGTAGGCTATTAAATTTTTTCCGCCCCTTTTTTTTTAGCAAATTTATGACTTGTGCACTATCGTCCCATAAACTAAGGGATCATTGTGCCAGTTTCGAGATAAACACGTTTATAACTTAAATCAATTCCGGCTTTATTTTCATCAATAAATACTATAGGGATCAAAAACCTAACATTTTTATTAATCTTAACTAGCTCGTTGTGTAAAAAAATAGGCTTCATTAAAACTCTGGAAAAGCGGACACTTTCCCCACCCGAGGGGCAAGTATCTGCATGCTGGGCAAGTACATACTGGGCGTTTGGCGTTGCGTTGAGCGCGCGTTGGTCGCGTACACACACCGCGCTTAGCAAGGCGTTCAACGAGCGTTAGTAGAGCGAACATACTGCTCAGTTCGAAAATGGACGTCGAAGAGATTGCTTGTGTGTGGCTCCTCTACCGTCGCTATAAAAGACGACGACAAAGACAAAGAGAATATTGGGTGCACCCTATACTGAGACATAGACTGACGCATGGGTCGTTTGTTACATTATATCCAAAATTAAGACAATATGGGCTTAGTTCTTTAATTATTTTAGAATGTCTGTGAAATCATTTGATGAATTACTGAGTATTATAAAAGCTGACATGACGGGTAATTCAACAATATTAAGAGACTCAGTTTCACCAGAAGAAAAACTCGTTATAACGTTAAGGTAAGTTTAAGTATTTATTCAAATAAATTAAGACTGTCCGAATCTTGGCTTGAAGGTGACGGCACCCACGTCGACGTTGGCGGTGGCGTCAGAGACCACTGTTGTGATGGTGTTGAGGACCTAGCAGTAGTGTATCCGGAATAAGACGGTGTAGAATATGCGTATTAATATTGGTACTGATTTGTTTGTTGTGGCAATGCTTGATTCTGTGCTTTTTGAATTACATTGAGCAATTCAATCTTTGTTGACAGCCGTCGATTCTCAGGTACCTTCTTGAGCTCAGTGTATAATGATAAACAGAATAATTTGTCATCATCTTCATTAGTTAGTTGTGCTGTTTGAAGCTGTTGTCTTGCGTGCAAACGTTTTTCTAAAATATCAACAATTTTTTGGGGGGCAGCAGTTCAAAAATGATGTTATTTTTGACGTATCTCTAGCGGTTTCGGAGTTTTTAGCGTTTTTCTGAAATTTTTGTAAAACATTGAAATTGACGCAAAGAAGCCCTTGGAACTATAGTATTTGAGCAGACTTTGGTTGATCAACTATAACTTTTTCATTTTTCCAGATATAGATGTCAAGATTTTTGGTGAATATATGTATTTTTTTTTTACTATTACTTATTATTATTTTTTTATATTTTAAATTTTGTTTGCTTATATAAGTTATTTCAATTTTTTTTTTAGTTTTAAAAAATCGTCGTCGTGTCCACCGGATTGAAGCGTATGCTTCCCTCCGCATCTATTGACGTGCCTATAGTTCCACCCTTTAACGTTTGTTTAAGGGTGGAATATAGGCATTCCTTTGTCGATCCGGAACACAAGAACCTCCAAATTTGTTCGAGGATGTGAACTTTGTTCACATCCTCGATCGAGGTTGGTGTTCCGGACGTCAATAGATGCATCATTGGGTCAAAGTAAGTGGTCAACAATTGGGAGAAATGTGCGGCCCAATTGTTGACTTTTTTGACCAGGACTGGAAATGCCCTCGCACACCGTCTTTAGGATAATATTGCTAGAGGCTCGTAATCTTGACCAGAAGGATGCTATGCGCGACCCGATAAGGGCAAAAAAGTCTGGCACTCGCTGTTCGGCAAACATGCCCGACGCACTGCACCACCGCGGATACCTCATGAGGATGCGGAACGCATCATTGTACTGCACCCTCATGTGGCTGTACGTTTTGTTCCGGTAATTGGTCCATAGTTGACAGGTATAGAAGCACTGGCAGTAAGCGTTACTTTGACAGCGCCACTACACCTGCCAAATCTCCGCGCGAGCATGTTGCACCGAACAGTTAAGACAAGTTATGTCTTACCGATAAGACAAGTAATGTCTTATCTTCAATTCTGGACGAGTCCGACCGGATGCATGTCCAACTTTTCTTATGGCAAACTTCGTATATGTGTTTCCGCCTTTGACGAACATTTGGCGGGCTTTTTCTAGAGATACCGCCAAATATTCGTCGCTGCCGCATTTCGGAGTTAGAACTGTTCCGAGATGAATTTGGAGCAGTTCTAACTCCGAAATCAGGAACAGGCCTGCCGTCATTTTAGAAAAATCTTTTACCAGGCAGAGTAATCCGTGTCCTGCCCGGTAAAAGATAACGTCAACATCTTTGGGGACCATTGTCCCCATACTCGTATACGATTGGAAGGACGATGCAAATGGCTTCCAATCGTATATGGAGATTTTATTTTCGTCGAAATCAACTTGACGACCGTAGCGTCTGCGGGTTTTGGAAGCAGCATCCAAATCGTGGAAAGCTGCTTCCAAAGCCTTTGACACTACGGCCTTCAAGTTACTGATTTGATCAGCTTTTTCTTCTTTAATGTACTTATACCTCAGTAAGAGGTATATGATGTCCGCCCCATAATTGAAAAGCGAAAATTCAATCGTCGCCATTTCCTTATTCGCAGGCCATAACTCGTCAACCAGTTTAGTATTTTTTACCCAAAGATCCTTCTTCAAAGCTGCAGGGTAGTCTACCACAGTGAAGGAGGATCTTTGGGGAAAAGCATTAAGTGTTTTCGACGCCGCGCAATAACTATCAATGTCAAAATCACCTACATCAAAATCTGAAGTCGAATTTATGTATGTATATAAAAAGTTATTTTTTTTTTAAATAAATAACTATTTTTAACGTTTTATATATATAATATATTTATTTTAAGTTTTTTATAATTTTTTTTTTAAATATATAAATATAATTATTTATAAAATATATATTTAATAAAAAATTAAAAAAGTTAATGTGTATATGTGTAATGTATTTATTTTTAAATAAATAACGGCTTTTTATTTTTTTTTGTGTTGAAACGTATAGATTTTTAAATTTTTTTTTGGCGTTTGTTTGGAGGTCTGCGTTACCGACTCCACCAAAAAAAGTTTTCCGAAAACCACTGAAACTGTATACCCGAAGGCGATTTGTTTGAAATCTTTGATTGCTTAGGTAAACTTTTTGGCGACCATTTTAGTAACCCCCATTTTTTTGTGATATTATGGTAGATAAGGTCATTTTGAGAAAATAAGTCTTTTGGACCATGGTGCGCACTCAATCACGTGCGCACTCAATCACTATGAGCTAAGGACAAGTTCATGGGTACTATAAGTTTTTTTGATATTGTAACTTTTTTATTTTTCCAGATATCGATGTCAAGATTTTTTGTAAATATAATTATTTTTTCTCAGTTTTCTAACGGTAATGGAATTTTTCAGATTCAAGGTCATTTAAGACTATTTTCAAGGTCAAGGTAATTTTTTTTGTATCATAAGGTAACTTTTTTTTACAAAAAATCTTCATATTTTTACCCATTCTATACGTTACAATTATAGTTTTTTTTTTATTTGGTTCATTTTCTATCTCGGTAACGGGGGACGGGAGGAAAAAAAAATTAGTGTAGCACAAGTTTCTAGTCTCCATAGGAGACTGAAAAATAAAAAACATGTTATTTTTGACGTATCTATAGCGGTTTCGGAGATAAAATGGTTTTTCTGAAAAAAATTGGTCCATTTTCTAACTCGGTAACGGGGAGCGGGAGAAAAAAAAAATACATTAGTATAGCACAAGTATCTAGTCTCCATAGGAGACTAAAAAATCAAAAAAGATGTTATTTTTGACGTATCTCTAGTGGTTTCGGAGATTTAAGCGTTTTTCTGAAAAATTGTAAAACGTTGAAATTTTCATTTTTTTGTATGAAAAGGTGACTTTTTTTTTACAAATCTTCATATTTTGATCCACTCTATACGTTCCAATTATATATTTTTTTCATATTTTGGTCCATTCTCTAACTCGGTAACGGGGGGCGGGAGTATCAATAGTCATACATTTTCTAACAAAGGAGATTTTTTCCACAGCATAGCAGTTTATTATATAACTAGCTGTTGCCTGCTTAGAGCAACGCGTCAAACCGCGCAAGCCCGTTTAGGAGACGCCTTTTATGTAGCTTCCCCTCTGCCAAAGTACAAGCACAAAAGAGCATATGCGTTCAACAAAACTAGTTGCACTCGGATTTTTAACTAGACCAAGTCTAGTCGTCGTCGTGAACGGTCACAGTACAAACATGCTTTGTTAATGTGTGTTCTGCTGTAAAAAAAGATCTGTGACATGAAGCTTACAAAAAGAACGTGTTTCATTTCACATCGAATAAATAGTTACTGTACAATTGCTATTTAATCACATAAAAAAAACGAAATTCGTGTTTTTATTCTAAATCAATCGTCGGATTTGTTTGACAACACCGAAGATCTTGATTTAAAGAAGATACTGAAATAAATTTGTACAAAATTCGTATGGTATCACTGGTTATAGTCAGAAAAATAGATTTGATACTTGTTAATTTATTTTATTTTTTGGCACATCAATTGTAATTTTCTGCTGGACATAGGTTGCATGCAAACTCGATTTATTTGCGGGCAACATTCTTATTTTTCCTGAAAAGCTTAAGATATTATGCTCTTCGTTTATTGCTGCACGCACTTGACTATTTGTGCTGCTCCTTTTCATGGAAGCCTATAGTTATTAAAGAATGTTAGTCTCTAAACTAGCTCCCGTCTCGTCCCCTAGGGGTGTCTACGGGACTTTTTACTAAGACCTGTCAGTCTGTCCGACCTTTATCTTTGGAACCGTAGTAACTATATAAGGTGTTTTTTTTAAATTAGACCCAAATATTTCTAGGGGTGGTGTAACTATGATAAAGAAAAAGGTTTATCAAAGTTTTACAAAAATCCTCCCGTTAGTATTTTTTTATAATTTTCAAACAAAAAAATTATTATTATTTGCAATCATCCTGTAGTAATTATTCCGACCGTAAGGACACACAGTATGTCTATACGCCTTTCATCCATCATCTGACATACTTCATCTATTTTGCCATTCATTCCACCTCTGACATTCATCGTAGCAAAGCGGCTCTCCGTAGTCCGCTTTTCGCCCCCGCGAGGAACAGGACGTGATGCGTTGCGAATCACATCGCCGCCATTTGAATTTTTAATTTTACATGAATCCATTGCGTTCCCACGAGCAGTAAGGGATATTCAGGTGGTCCATCCTGGCAGAGCCCCACATACCAGGACAAGGCTAGCCTGGCGAAATACGTTTTGTAATGATAGACGGAGAGCGCGTGGTCGTCAACCCTACCTCATCGATTACCAAGATGCGACTAATCTAGGGTGATGCACGTTAAAAAGTTATATCCGAATCAACAGGGTTGCCTGGGCGCAACCTGGCAGGTTTTGTACAGTGGGCAAAAAACTTGTCATTTTTTGGGCAAAAATTACCTCATCGAATACCAAATAGGTACATAGTACATTTGATAGTACTCATCAAGGAGTGCCTAAATCAACAGGGTTGCCTCACTCAATCCTGGCATATTCGGGGGTTGGCCTGATTTTAAGGTGGTCAAAAATGAGAAAAATTACCTCATCGATTACCAAGTAGGTACTTATTACAACTGATAGAGCTCTTCAAGAAGGGGCAAAATCAACAGGGTTGCCTCGCCAAATCCTGGCACATTCGTGAGTCGGCCTGATTTTAGGTCGGCAAAAAAATACAAAACTTACTTACGATTATGAGTAATGAATTGAAACTTATACCATTTGAAGGATCTAGACATCTTAATAATATTTGCTATAGTATGCCGACACTTAAACAAGTTTCATATTATTATACAGGATAAAAAGTTAAGATGGGGTACACACGGCAGCTACTATAAAAGCATTATAGCTACAAAAAAATTTAGTAAAGAGACTAACCCTAAATTTTAGAGATATTTTGACCTACATTCACAGATTTTGGAAAAAATGTATAGTCAACAAGAAAAATGGCAATTTTCACAAAAAAAAATTCATTTCATTTGATCTTATTATTGATAAAAAACATAATTTTCTATGGGCTCAAAAGAGGTTAAGGTATTAGAACTGTCAGAAAGCACATAATTATTTTCCCATATATGTAATAGGAGAAACAGAAATTTTCATGTACCTTTTTTACGAAACATTCCATCCTCTTGTCATTAAGAAACAGAAGTCTGTAAAAGGTCCACCAGGGTAAAGGTATTAGAACTCTCAGAATCCGCAAAATAAATTTTGACTTTTAGAGCCATTAGCAATTTCTAAGTGGGCAAAACACTTTTTGGGTAACAATTACCTGTACGAATGTAGATCTAATGTAGTGAACGTATGTGTGTGTCTGAGTGTGTGTGTGTTTGTGTGCATGTGATGTGTTTGTGTTGTATAGTAGGATGTGTGTGTGTGTGTATGTTGATATAGTGCTCTTTAAGAAGTGGCAATATCAACACGGTTGTCTTGCCTAATCCTGGCATTTTCGGCCTGATTTTATTTTATTACTGAATACTGCATGAATGACTGATATATCCACGCCCAGCCCAAGCCACTGGACATAGAGACTTGAAATTTTGCACATAGATACCTCATACAGTGTAGGCAACATGGTTGCTTCCCCCAATCCTGGCACATTCGGGAGTCAGCTTGATTTTAGGGTGGTCAAAAGTTTAAAAAATTACCTCTTTGATCACCAAGTAGGTACTAAATGGCAAAATGTATTAATTAAAGTACATTCTGATCAGTATGTATTTTAGTTTATGATAAGTTATTTATATGTTAAGTATTTTAATTTTACTTTTGCACTATTGTGTCCCGTTGCTATTCACTTTTTCACTGCTTCAGGTTGGCTGAAGAAATCCTTTAATTTTGTTGTTTTATTTTACCTATGTGTGAAATAAGGAATATACAGGGTGTAAGGGACGGTGTACCGAAAACTGAAAGGGCGTGTTTAGTCAACGAAACTGAACAACTTTCCCAAAGAAACATTTTTGGGAAATGAAAAAAAAATTTAGACTTCTCCATACAAATTGCTCACTCTGACCGAACAGTTTGTATGGAGAGGTCAAATTTTTTTTTCATTTCCCAAAAATTTTTCTTTGGGAAAGTTGCTCAGTTTCGTTAACTGAGCACGCCCTTTCAGTTTTCGGTACACCGTCCCTTACACCCTGTATACAAAATCAATAGGTTTACCCGCCAAATACAAAATTTAGCTACATGAAAACATACTATGGAGACTAACCCGATATTTTGGAGAAATTTTGTCGCACATTTACTGATTTCAATTAAATGTACAGTAAAAAAAACTGCAATGTTCACAAATTTTATACTTTTCATTTCATTCGATCATCTTACTGATAAAGAACAATTCTCTGTGGGATCAACCGAGGTCAAAGTATTAGAACTCTCATAAAACGCAAAATTGGTTTCCCATACATTAAGTAGTAGCATTAAAACTTTCCTTGCCTTTTTTCATACCATTCGATCCTTTTGCTGATAAGAAAAAGAAGTCTATGTAAGGTCAAGCATGGTCAAGGTATAAGAACTCTCGGAAAACATAATGTAAAATTTCAACTGGCTTTTAGGGCAATTTTCGTATTCTTAATGAGAAAAAACTTCTCTTTAAAAATCACCTTACCGATTTTCAAAAAGGTACATAGTATATTCGATAGTGCTTTTTAGAAGTGGCAAAATCAACTGGCTTGCCATAGTGAGGTTGCTCCGGTTGCAGCGCCGGACTCCGGCACGGCGCCGCGCCGTAAAAATTCACGGCGTGCACCGTTGAAAACTACGGCATGGCGCCGTGACGTACTCAGGTGCGGTGCCGTGCCGTGGAAATAGAAGAGTGACCAGACAAAAGCTGGTTACTGCTATTTTAGCAGGATTCGGTCTCTAATTATTTTGACGATTTACGTAAGAAAATTAATCTAAGAATACAATGAATTGCAAATGCAAGTTTGCAATAACATAAAGATTTTAAAATTAACTGAAATAATTTCAAATTTTAATTTACATTATATGGCAATTGGATTGACATTGAATTGGAATAGGATATAATCTGATTGCAATTGAAGTAGAATTACATTAGATTTGAAATAAATTTGAAATGATTAGAAATTAAAGTGGAACTGAATTCGAACTAAACTGAAATTAAATTGACCCGAGTTAGAATTAAAATGGAACAAAATTGAAACTAAATCATAACTGAATAAAAATTTAATTGGAATTGAATTTTGAACTTAAATTGGAATCATGGAAACTTTATTTCGGTTGACAGCTGTCAAACTCACAATCACTATAACTCGGTTACTACTGACCCTAGACTACTCGTATGTTCGTAATAATGCTAGATCTCGTTGAGATCTCCGTTTCAACTGACAGCTGTCAAAATTAAAACGGCTATATCTCGTAAACTAGCGATGGAAGACTAGTATAGCTCTGTTTGTGGATAAAAATTGTGTTCTTGAATAGGTCTTCACTTCTAGTGAAATAAAGCCTCATATCTCGTAAACTAACGATATAAAAATACTTAATGTAGGAAAAATATTAATTTGACACTTGTAATGTAGATCTCTTTGAGACATATATTTTTTCCTCAAACAGTGCTAGTCTAGCATAGCTAGTTTATGAGATATGGCCATTTTTATTTTAACAGCTGTTAACTGAATTTAAGATCTCGATGAGATCTATCTTTTGTCCCAACATACAAGTAGTCTAGGGTTAGTAGTTTCCAAGTTATAGGTATTTAAAGCTGTCAAATGAAATAAAGATCTTGACGATGTCTATCATTTGTCCGAACATACAAGGAGACTATTTTCATTAGTTTCCGAGTTACAGCGATTTTGAATTTGACAGCTGTTAAATAAAATAAAGATTTCGACGAGACCTCGCATTTGTCCCAACATACGAATAGTCTAGGAACCGTATTTTCCGAGATATTATGGGGATCTGATCCAAATGGCAGACATAACATCGGCAGAGAGATAGACAGACAGCTAAGTAACCCTGTAAGTGTTATTTTTTTCTTTTTGAGGTACGGAACTCTAAAAATAATCGAACGTAATAATATAAACAAAATTAACTTAATAACGTTAACATAATAAAATTAAAATGACCACTAATCCTTTAAAATCAGACCGACTCGCGAAAGTGCCAGGATTTGGCGAGGTAACCCTATTAATTTTGTATATATTCTTTAAACAAACATACATATAAATAACTCGTAATTATTTTAATCTACATAATTTTTAAAATTATTTTAATCTAAAAAGCTAAGAATATACTACTAACATAGTAATTACACATGTACATAACTAAATTAATACATTTTGCCATTTAGTACCTACTTGGTAATCAATGAGATAATTTTTGAGAATTTTGACTACCCTAAAATAAGGCCGACTCCCGAATGTAACGGGATCGAGGGACGGAACCATGTTGCCTACACTGTATAAGGTATCTATGTGCAATATTTCATGTTTAGGTCCAGCGGTTCAGTAATAAAATAAAATCAGGCCGAAAGTGCCAGTATTTGGCGAGGCAACCGTGTTGATATTGCCACTTCTTAAAGAGCACTACATCATCATACACATACACACACACATCCTACACTACACACATACAAACACAAACACACATCACATGCACACAAACACACACAGACACACACATTGTTAACGATGGTAGGTACAGAAATACCTATAGAAGGATATCTGCAGGTTTCTACACGAAATTATAAAGGAAATACTAAGAATTAGACCGATGAAAATATATTTTGAAAAATTACAAACAATTGATTGACAAACCAAAACGTAAAGACAATTTTGCCGACGAGCCACATTTTAAAAAGTAATAACTACAATGTTCTATGAAGGTCGTACTCGACATCCTCCCCGCCTTGCAAGCTACAACTTGCAAGATCAAAGATCCAAGCGGCGCGGAACCTTTATGGCATATCCGCTTTTGGACATCTAAGACTTCGGAGTAGCTTCGGCTTGATCCTCTTCCTCTTGTGTCTCTTCCAAGTCTCGTGTGCCTCGTTTATTTCCAGAGAGACTGGCCATTTTCCCCGCTTTCTGTCCACCGTGATGGGCCTTCCCGGCCAAGCGCGGCTAAAGCGGCTAACTTCTTAGCGGAGCAGTCACTTGAAGTAAGATCAGCAGGATTTTGCATCCAATCTTCTTTTATGGCATTTTCTCTTATTTCTTGGATTCTGTTTTTTGGCAGTATAGGGCAGTCGATTTTCCTAGGCAAGTCAATTTTACATCTACCTTTTTCTTCAACAGGAATGACATCCTCGAAATTTGCCAATTCTTGCTCAGTATAACTGCTTTTATTTATTTCATCTTTCGGGTCCTCGATACCAAGGGTCTCCCGTTTCCAAACATGACTGATCTGGTCCGTTAAATCCACAGTTGCCACAATACCTTTAGCTTCGCTCTGCTCGGAGAGCTCGGGCACTAAGCCTTGGAGCGTGCAGCCAAGTTTCGTCTGAATGGCATAGAGGTTCTTGCCAATATTGATAACTGAACCAGTCATCACTCCTCCGGAATAATCTGCATCGATCAGTAGATCCACATCTGGCGTGTTGTCGCCGACATCAGTAAGGGTCAGATTGTACTTCTTCAGTTTCTTACTGATGGCTGAATCATCACGGATTCTTGGTATGTAACCACATATTTTTTCTTTGCTTAAAGCAGAAATATTTAGGGAGGTTTTCCCGTTCAAGCTTTTAACAGTAAACTCGAAGATTTTATGAGTTTCCTCTTTAGTTTCTACTCCTCCGAAAAGGTAGTGCCTTATAGTGTCTTCTCCTACTGGTTGGAGCTTGAGTTTCGTTGCGATGTCAGTTCTAATATAAGAACGTTGAGCACCAGTGTCAATCAAAGCTCGAATGGTTTCTCCACCAATTTTTAGAAGAAGTGTTTGCAGGAGAGTAGTCCCGTTGCTCTTTGCTGACATTGTGTGTTCGGCGTTGTCGAAGCTGCTATCAGTAGTACCAGATGCCTTGTTTATTTCAGGGCACAGTAGGACAGCGTGTCTCTTCTGACAACCGATACATTTAGGGCAAATTTTGCACCTTTGCCATGAATGATTTGTCTTCAGACAGATATGGCAGGCTTTTTTCTTGTTCACAAGCTTTTTCCTTTCCTCTAAAGTCATCTTTTGAGCCTTAATGCATTCGTGGCTCCCATGAGTAGACTTATCGCACCAAATGCACATTATAATGTTGTTGGAAGATGTTGTTGGCGTGCTTTCAGCATTTCCAGTAATCAAGCAGGCTGCTGTTAGAATTTTACCTTCAGGTTTACCAGTCAGTCCCTCTCTAGTAAGCTGTATGCGTTCTTCACTTTCTACTTCTATTTTTATGAAGTCAAGGAGTTTGTTAAGTACGTCGGTGTTTTCGGTTCTGCTTCTTTGTCTCTCCCACACACGCAGAATATCCGTGGGGAGGGCAGATTCAACCAACGGGTACAGCATGGCGGCGTACTTTTCACTGGTGACACCAAGAACTTCCAGTGCCCTTAGCTGAGTCTTCAGTTTATCATAAAGAGAGGAAAGACACCTCGTATTACTGTTATCTCCCTTGGCTTGTTGAAGAACTAGAGCCAGCAACTCTCGTACATAAATTTCGATAAGTAATTCATCACGTGCGTACCTGGATTTGAGATGCTCTATAGCTTGGGAGTAGTTTTCACCACATGGAGGAAAGCTGTGGACTAATTCAGCAGCTGGAGAAATGGCTGTCATGCTCTGAATAAGATAAGCCATCTTGTCATCTTGATCGATTGAACAATCTTGATGGATCTTCTTAAATGAACTCCAGAATGTAAGCCAGTTTTTGGCGTTTCCGTCAAATTTCTGAAGTTCGAGCTTGGGTAGCCGTAATGCTCTACTAGAACCTCCATTGCTGCTTATGGAAGCGCTGTCGTATTTGGATTGGTGGTCTTCCTTTTGTAATATGTTGTCGCATATTCGTTGAAGCTCGATCCACTCTTTTTTATAGGCATCAGCAGACTCGCAATCCTTCAAGAACGTATCTTCTTCCAAATCTTCGGATGAAAGCCATTGAGTTTTTATACGTTCGTCGACGTTGAATAAATTTTCAGTTTTCTCCGAGAAATACTTGAAAGTATCTTGAATTTTGGCCATGCGGTCCTCGCTTGAGCTATTTATGCTGAGTTTGAGATCATTTTTAGCTTTCGTGAACAATTGTCTTGCAACCGATCGTCCTGTCACGGTCGCCAGAAATGTTAACGATGGTAGGTACAGAAATACCTATAGAAGGATATCTGCAGGTTTCTACACGAAATTTTAAAGGAAATACTAAGAATTAGACCGATGAAAATATATTTTGAAAAATTACAAACAATTGATTGACAACCAAAACGTTAAGACAATTTTGCCGACGAGCCACATTTTAAAAAGTAATAACTACAATGTTCTATGAAGGTCGTACTCGACACACATACATCCACTGTTACCCAAAAAGTGTTTTGCCCACTTAGAAATTGCTAATGGCTCTAAAAGTCAAAATTTATTTTGCGGATTCTGAGAGTTCTAATACCTTTACCCTGGTGGACCTTTTACAGACTTCTGTTTCTTAATGACAAGAGGATGGAATGTTTCGTAAAAAAGGTACATGAAAATTTCTGTTTCTCCTATTACATATATGGGAAAATAATTATGTGCTTTCTGACAGTTCTAATACCTTAACCTCTTTTGAGCCCATAGAAAATTATGTTTTTTATCAATAATAAGATCAAATGAAATGAATTTTTTTTTTGTGAAAATTACCATTTTTCTTGTTGACTGTACATTTTTTCCAAAATCTGTGAATGTAGGTCAAAATATCTCTAAAAGTTAGGGTTAGTCTCTTTACTAATTTTTTTTGTAGCTATAATGCTTTTATAGTAGCTGCCGTGTGTACCCCATCTTAACTTTCTATCCTGTATAATAATATGAAACTTGTTTAAGTGTCGGCATACTATAGCAAATATTATTAAGATGTCTAGATCCTTCAAATGGTATAAGTTTCAATTCATTACTCATAATCGTAAGTAAGTTTTGTATTTTTTTGCCGACCTAAAATCAGGCCGACTCACGAACGTGCCAGGATTTGGCGAGGCAACCCTGTTGATTTTGCCCCTTCTTGAAGAGCTCTATCAGTTGTAATAAGTACCTACTTGGTAAACGATGAGGTAATTTTTCTCATTTTTGACCACCTTAAAATCAGGCCAACCCCCGAATGTGCCAGGATTGAGTGAGGCAACCCTGTTGATTTAGGCACTCCTTGATGAGTACTATCAAATGTACTATGTACCTATTTGGTATTCGATGAGGTAATTTTTGCCCAAAAAATGACAAGTTTTTTGCCCACTGTACAAAACCTGCCAGGTTGCGCCCAGGCAACCCTGTTGATTCGGATATAACTTTTTAACGTGCATCACACTAGATTAGTCGCATCTTGGTAATCGATGAGGTAGGGTTGACGACCACGCGCTCTCCGTCTATGAGATGTGATGCCATTAAATAAATATACATACATACTTTATATCATAGATAAACGTATATTTTACATATAGGCATCAAAATCCACCATAAATATATTTAAAAATATAATTTTTTTTTAAATATAAGATCGACACTTATTTTCATATGTAAGGCCCAATAAAGTCGAGGTAAAATAATAGAAATAAACTGAGCTACACTTAACCTTCTTAAATGTAAGTGATTCTTATATATATTCCCAGAAATCCCATACAAAATAAAAATAAAGTTTTTTGTAATCGGTGGTTTACCAAGATTTTGTAAACATTTATGTTGGATTTGCCAAAAATGTGAGTACTTAGCACTATTTAAATTATAAGAAAGCAAAACGGCTCTATTACTATTTTTGGTTGCGAAGATAAACTTTATTTAAATTTTGTGGTATAAAAGTTAAATAATACAAAAAAGGTAATATTTTTAGGTGGATTCATGTATAATATGAAAGTATGTATATGTCGTGGCCAGATCGTTAGAAATGATCACTTCATGATGTGGCTGACCACTTCATGAAAGGTTCGGTTATGTTAGGTTGCATTTCATGAAGTAACCAACATGAATTCATGAAGTAACCAGCATGAAAGTGGCCACATCATGAAATAGCCAATACCACGATCTGGCCACGACATACAAGCCGTAAATAACAACAATAATCTATTAATTTTTTTTTCCGAAATTCTATATTTTTTTAATCTTTGGACGGCAAAATAAATAAATAAATGGGGTAAATTTAGGTGGATTCCATTAAAAAGCATTACACAGAAATATAATCTATCGATCTGAAAAAGAAACACGGCTATTACAAATTATTTCCGTTTCGCCATACAATGCTCTCGTAATTTTACTGGAGTATTATGGTAAAAGCAGTGATTCAGCGATTTTTCAACACTCCGAATTTTATAAAAGAATGATGGATGGTAAATTAAATATTCCTAACCCGAAGCCGATATCAAATATCGATAGAACACCATTGCCTCACGCGTTTGTAGGCGATGAAGCCTTTGGAATCATGTCAAATGTGATGCGCCCTTACAGTGGAAAACAACTCACACACACAAAAAGAGTTTTCAATTACCGATTATCAAGAGCAAGGTGCTATATCGAATGCACTTTCGGAATATTGAGCAACAAATAGCGAATATTCCATAGACCTATAGATGTAAATATTGAGTTCGCGGAAAATATCATCAAAGCATGCACCGTACTACATAATTACGTGCGTACACGCGACGGTTATAGATTTGAAGATACACTTTATCTTTCACCTTTACAATCTATAAGTCCAGAAAATATACCTTGCGGCAGTTTGACTGCTAGGACTGCTAGAGACAAATTTGCCCGTTATTTTGTAAACGAGGGAAAACTTCACTGGCAAGACAGTATGATATAAGTACTTACCTAACACGTTATTGTAAACAAGAATTCAATAAAATGATCACTCACCCAACAGTTTCTTTTTCTCCAAACTATCTCCAGCGTCACAAAAAATTTCTACAAGCTCTTCCCAATTACGTTTTTTAATCACTTTATTCTTATAATCGGGACTTTCCATATCCCAGATAGCTGGTCGCTTTTGAATTTCATCAATAAAGAAATCTGTATCAAAATGCTCGATCTCCATTTTCGTCGTGCCGTGCCTCCACTCTACACAAAAGCGCGCGATAAAATGTACAACAAAATGGCCGCCCATGTACCTCGAAGCGCGCAGCTGACGCCCGAGCAACGCGCGTTCTAACGAAAAAATGAAGACGCGCGCTTGACCAGAAGCGCGCGCTTGCACTTCAATAGAATTCGGGGTTCTCAAAACGCGCGTTAGCAAAGCGCGCGTTTCAAAACGCCCAATGTGTACCCGCCTTAAGCACTTAGTAACTTTTGTAATGAAAGTTTTGAGGGCAATACAAATATTTTATTTAAGAATTTATATACTTTTGGCCCTTGTTTAAAAATTGACAGCGCCTAAATCTTTTCATTGTTTGAAAATCTTCTCTCCTCTGTGTTCTTTTTTCTTTTGTTCTTTTTTTAAATTTGTTTTTTTTTTGTGGAAATTTGTACAGCATTTGTAGAAATTGGTACAACATGCACAACAAAACACCATATTATTAGTTCTATCTACTTGGTATTGTTGTTTTATGTAGTTGAGGAACAGAGGAAACAGAAGACGAATAAAATACATACCTTGAATTTTAGACATACTTGAGAATAGGTACTATATACTTGGTTTCTTGCTCAGTGGAGAAGACCGAGAAAATAAAGTTGAATGAAACGCTCTAGAAACACAGACTACTAAGAAGAAACTGATTAAAAGAATGTAATCACCACAGCTAACGAGTAACTTATGTTTATGTGTTGAAACGCACGCAACGCAACACCAGTGTTGCCAGTCGGGTCTAAGCAAAATTCACTGAACGTGTACAAAAAGTAACCTTTTCGAAGGAAAAATACAACTGAATTCTGATCTTAAACGCATTTAGGTATTTAATTTGTTCAACATTCGTTATTTCATCTCCCGAAAAATTGGGAAGAGATCTCTGTACTGCTTATGTACCTACTCGTACACCTGGAAAATTGTTTCCTTCTGTTTCTTCTAGAGTGGCTAGTTTTGCGCTGAACTTTTTTCAACCTTCCTCATCTTCTTCTGTCTCCGAGCAATTATCAAGTCCCCTTTTACATAAAGAGGGTTCCTTTTCGTGTTCCTCCTTCTTTTCATCTTTGGGCAACAGGTCTTCCTGAGATTCCTGCATTCCACTTCCCTCGACTATAGATTCCTCTTCATCCAGTTTTAAATAATACCTGCATAAGTACTATTAATCACAATGATTAGCGACAAGCGCGCGAAGCGTAAGTAAAGATTGTAGGCCAGCACGTATAGACGATAGGCATGCAGAACTGGTTCCCGGCGGGCATAAAAAACGCGCCGAAACAAGTAATTGGCACACACAACCTCTCCGCATGAGTGCCGATTCTTATGGTAGTTCTGGTAGACAATAAATACTTTTTCAGGACACCACTTACATTAAAATGAGGAAATTGCATGGCCCATGTTATTTCTATTTAAACCTGCCACAGAAAAAAAGGTGCTTTTTTTTGCTACTGTTTCTCAAGACTGGCGTCGTGGACACTGCTCGGCCAGTTTGCGTAAGAGTAGAAAAATATCAAATCTGGACCACATACGACTAGGCATTTTATGCATTGATTGCCATGCCGGTCTACGTAAGCTGCTTCGTAATCTGAAGGTGCATCAATTTGTGTTAGTGTTCCATCAATACACCGCAGAACAATGGCATTCCGCCTTTCGCAAAAAAAAAAAAATCTTCTGTTACCATATTTTCAGGCCATTTGACGACTTGTGGGTACATCGAGTCGTTTATTGCAGCTGCGAATGTATGTACAACCCTGCAAGTACTGGCTTTACTAACGCCTTGGGTATCTGCTATGGTGTGGTATTGGACACCAGTTCCCCACCACCGAAGAGCGATTTGTAATTGAACCTCGACATTAATAGGATTGTTCCTTTTGGTCGCCTTCGACGATGTTAACCCATTACCTATATTCGAGTGAAGCCTCAATGCCACTATAATTTATCCTGTCTTTAAAAATTCTGTAAGTGTGCCAGAGTGGACTGCGAAGCCGTTTGCGAAGAACTTGACGAAGATCTGGAACGATTTGTGTTTTCAAGTATGCCTTTTTCTCTTAATTGTCTTTTTCTATTGTATACAAATCTCAATAATTTGCCCGATGCATTTCGTGCTGTGCCTCTAGTGGAGATATAGGGGCTTTAGTATAAAGCGGCTGACTCTTGTATTTGTAATGCCCAAGTAAGCAACTGGTTATTGGAAATAATAGGTCTTTACCTCAGGGCTTGCTTTAACGTTAAAAATTTGGTAACGTTACCAGCTGCTCAGAAAAGTAACGTTATAAAAAATACCGTTAAAATAATGTTAATATATTTTAACGGTATTTTAACGTTAAATTGAGGTAACGTTAAAAAAAAAGTATCGTTAATTTTTAACGGTATGCCCCACCCCTGCGTCTTGCCGCTTGCGCTTCGCTTTTCAGAGGAAAAACAATCTTTGCATGTACACTGTAGGTGCGTCATGAGTGCATTTCGGCGTCTCGTACCATCTCGTACGTAAGTAATCAAATACATTTGGCTGTGCGATATAGCCAAAATAGATTAAAATTATAGTGTTTTCCATTGTATAGGTATTGTTTCTATCCCTTCCGGAACATAATGTTGAATTCGCAAAATATAGCTTTTAAACTAATAATCGGACAATGTTCCTTTCCGATTTATTGACCAAGTTGTTAGTGGTTTTCTTTTTCTAATATCTCTAATTCTTTCGCTTTCTTCCATATTGCTTTACTAAGGCCGACTGCCGCGTGAAGAGTATACGCGAGCGTTCGACGCCTTATGTTCGGGTTTCTATGAACACCGCACCGTGCGGCGTATCATACGGCAAGGCGCGTCTCCCTAAACGCAAGCGTTCGACGGCGGGCATTCGTGTTTCTATGACCGGCGCAACGTGAAGTGCATCGTACGCGCTTCTTTCATACCCTCGGCGTCTGCCTCAAACGCCGCAGTACTGTCAAGCGCACCAACTCGTAGTGTTGCTTTCTTTAGGTCGAGATGAAGTACTGGTAGAGGTGAGTCAATGAGTCGAGACAGTGAGTTGATTCACTGAGTGGAGTCAGTAAGAGTCAGTGAGACGAGTCAATATTGAGTCAGTAAGCTGAGTCAGCGACTTGCAGAGTAAGTTGACTCAGTGAGTTCAGTCAATGACTCATTTGACTCACTGTCTCAACTCTTGACTCCACTCATTGTCTTATTTCACTGACTCAACTAATGTCATTGACTCAACTCGCAGACACTGACTCTAATCACTGACTTGACTCATGGACTCATTTCACTGACAACTCCTTGAATCAACACATTGAGTCAACTCACTTTTCAATTCACTGAATTAACTCGTTTCACTGACTCAACTCATATCATTGACTTGAACTCATTGACTCAACTCACTGACTCAATTCAAAGTAAGTACTAGTGGAGGTGAGTCAATGAGTCGAGTCAGTGATAGATTTTCGGTACGTGATTGATGTCCTGACGAAGATGGGTGACCGGTGGATGATATTGATGGGTGACCGGCGGAAGACGAGTCAATGGTAGATGATGGGTGACCGGTAGATGATGGGTAATCGGCAGTGGTCGGAATAGGTATAGCTGTTTAAGGTCGATGATCGGAAACTTGAACGTGCTTCTTGCTACATTATTTCGTCAGGTCTGTTAGATTTTCCTCTTGAGACGGATTTCCATGGCATGGCTTTTCAAAATAACACTGCCTTTTGATCTTTAGTATGTGTCCTTTGATCTATCGATCACAAAAACAACGAAATGTACAACGATGGCACGGATTTAAATGGATTACTTTTTTTTAAAAAGCAAACAAAAATAAAAAAGTAAAATAATAAGTAAAATATTTCTGATTCTGATTCTGAAACGCTAGTCGCTAAATCCAACCTTTACTTTCAAGCCGATAAGATACATGTATAGCGACGCCCTTTTCGATGGGCGCTGTAGAAGAGCGTCGCTGTGTAACTGACTTGTCGCTTGCGTTTCTTCGAAGTCGCGGCGACTACGGAACAAAAACTCCGCTACAACCCTCTCCGGAGTGCGTATATGTGCGTTTTAACAAATAATACCTTTTCCATTATGTTGACTGGCTCAAAAAATACATAAATTTTTTATCTTATACCGGGTGTACGAGTAAGGAACAGCCTTCCGAGTACTGAAAGGGCATGATTAGTCAACGTAACTGAACAACTTTCAGCGAACAAACTTTCAGGAAATGAAAAAAAAAATCGGCTTCTCCATACAAACTTTCCAATCGAGTGTGCAATTTTGGGCCAAAAGGCTATGGAAAGGCCTATGCTCGGAGTCTCTCTGCGCGATCGAATCAGAAATGACTAGATCCGCAAAAGAACTAAAGTAACTGACATAGCCCTGAGAATCGCTAAACTGAAGTGGCAGAATCAGAATCAGAACTGAAGTGGCAGTGGGCAGGGCACATCGCAAGAAGAACCGATGGCCGATGGGGCGTGAGGGTTCTGGAGTGGCGACCACGTACCGGAAGACGTAGCGTTGGCAGGCCCCCCACAAGGTGGACCGACGATCTGGTCAAGGTCGCGGGAAGCCGCTGGATGCGAGCAGCGCAGGACCGGTCGTCATGGAGATCTTTAGGGGAGGCCTCCATAATTTTGTATGGAGGGGCCGACTCTTTTTTTTCATTTCCTGAAAGTTTTGTTCGCTGAAAGTTGTTCAGTTACGTTGACTGATCATGCCCTTTCAGTATTCGGAAGCCTGTCCCTTACACCCGGTATAAGGTGCAATAATATTATATTAGATTTCGGGAGGACCAACATATACGGTGTCTAACCCCAGGTCCATATGGGCGCGACGACGAGGTAAAGAGGCTAGAGTTATGTGGTGCCCTCTTAGGTACTCGTCTTCACGAAAAGGTTAAAAACACACTTCGCATTCCGATCAAAAGCACAACCTTTTGGTCGGACTCAATGATTGTTCTTGGTTGGTTAAAGATGCTGCCTAACAAACTGCAACCATTTGTACGAAACCGAGTTGCAGAGATATTGGAAAATACCGGTGACTGCGAGTGGCGGCATGTTCCTACGGAGCATAACCCCGCTGACTTCGTGTCGCGTGGTGTTGGTTGCGACTCGATCCAGTCACTTGACCTATACTGGACCGGACCACGTTTCTTGCGTCATAGTCCGTCCACTTGGCCATCTGTGCCTGAGAGAGGAACTCTTACGTCACTTCCAGAGGTTCGACGTGAAGTATCGTTGCACACCACTGACGCAAACCAGTCTGCTTCTGGACCGTTCATTCCTTTCGATAATTTTTCAAATTTGTCGAGGCTGAATCGCGCTATTGCCTACATACTGCGCTTTGTCAATGCTTGTAAAAAGCAGCCTGCGACTACAGGTTATATTAATGAAACTGAACTACGTGATGCTTTGAACTTGATTATTAAAACGTCGCAACGTGAATCATTCCCTGAATATCAAATGTTAATTGAAAAGCGTGAATTACCTAAAAAGAGCCCTTTATTAAAGTTTAACGTTTTTCTCTATGAACATGGTCTGATGCGCGTTGGAGGACGTCTCGAAAATTCAAATTTTCCATATGAAAAGAAACACCCAATTTTAATACAGTCCACACATCGATTCGCTCGCTTATTGTTTCAACACCAGCACATTAAACTAATGCATGCAGGACCTCAACTCTTACTCTCGACCATTCGAGAAACCTACTGGCCGATTGGTGGTCGTAATCTGGCTAAAGCCTGTTACCACCGATGTGTTAAATGTAGTCGCCCAAAAGGTAAAATCGTCTCACCCTTGATGGGTAACTTACCTCAGCAGCGGATTACTCCAGGAGGTTACCCTTTTCAGGCAGTAGGAGTCGACTATGCAGGACCTATGTCTGCTGCTAGTCGTCAAGGTCGTGGATGTAGGATGGTGAAAGTGTACATCGCGATATTTATTTGCTTCACAACTAAGGCAATTCATCTGAAGCTGGTTGGTGATCTGACTAGTAACAGTTTTTTACTTGCACTACGTAGGTTTATATCTCGTAGAGGGAAGCCTACTGATATTTACTCCGACAATGGCACGTCATTTGTTGGAGCTTATAATGAGTTGTCTCAATTTTTGCATTCCAATTGCAATTCTTTATCCGAAGTTTCAGCTAGTGATGGGATAAACTTCCATTTTGTGCCTGCTTTTTCTCCTCACTTTGGGGGTTTATGGGAGGCAGGTATAAAGAGTACCACATTTTTAACTTTAAATAATCTTGCTCGTCCCGAATCATCATTTGTCGTTATAGTGTCGTTTTTAGAATTAACGGAGTGAGAGTTAAACATAAAGTAACTCTCATTGTCAAATTTCAGATTCTGGTCCGCTCCATCGTTATATACATCAACATTTTCTGATTTCTTACACCAAAAACAATAAGCTTCATTTAACCCTCCGAACACTAAGCCTTCAGCATTAATGTGTTTCGCGAATATTTATTTATTACAATAGGTACACCAACAGTAATGGTATTAACACATTTGCAACTTATGCTATATTAAGTCTAGGAACTGATACCAAAACCAATGACAGGCGTACACAACTATCGCCAAAATTGAGATCGGACAATACAGTAAGTGCTTAAATTAAATGATATTACCTACAAAAATGAAGAACAAAATACAAAACATAATAATAGTTAGTTAAATATTATAAACAATATCTACGAGCAAGATTTGAAATAAGTTAAGTTAACATTAAATTTAGTTTATTTTTGAATGTATTTAGAGGATCACAAAATATATCGAGTTCAGGGTTAAGTCCATTAAGGTCATTGTACAGAGTTACAATGCGAGTAGTAGGCGAGTTGAGACCCAAATTAGTTTTACAAATCGGTTGAGAGAATACTCGGCGCACAACACCTCTGGGATAGCGAAAAGGCACAGCGAGACCTATCGAGCTTAGGATGGAGGGAGCGTCAATGAGGTTATTAACAAGCTTGTACAAAAACAGAGCGTCATGAATCTTCTTTCTGCTGCGGAGTGATTTTAATTCAAAGAAAGTCAGACGGGACTCATAAGGCCAGCGATGAGAAATGCCATGTGATGTAAAAGCCAGCGATCGGGTAAAGGACCTTTGAATGCGTTCCAAGCGCTGAGATTGAATCGCATAGAAAGGGCACCATGCAGTCGACGAGTATTCGAGACCTGTGCGCACCAAGGCGATATATAATGCCAGTTTGACTTTTATAGAACGAAACTGACGGGTATTGCGTCTAAGGAAGCCCAGCATCTGAGCACCCTTACTAACAATAGCACTGATATGCGATTTGAAGGAAAGCTTGCCGTCGATTAGGACACCTAAATCACGGATTTCACCGACTTCCTGAATAGTGGACCCACCTAAGTTGTACGTGGAGTTATAAGGCTGCTTCTTGCGAGTATATTTGATGTGGAAGCATTTACTTGTGTTCAACACCATTTGGTTATCCGTACACCACTGAAAAACATTGGTGACGTCTCTCTGCAAAAGGACCATGTCTGCATGCGAATTCACAACCCGGTATACCTTGAGGTCATCAGCAAATAGGGAAACATTGCTGAAGTGAACGTGATTAGAAATGTCATTGATGAATATTGAAAATAATATCGGGCCCAGGTGTGATCCTTGGGGAACGCCAGACTGCGCAACATATACAGCAGAACTTAAGTTGTTGACTGACACCACAAGAGGTCTTTCTCTCAAATAAGACCAAAACCATTTCAACAAGGTGCCATCGATACCCATCTCGCGCAGTCTAAACAGAAGCAACGAGTGACTCACTTTATCGAAAGCGCTACTCATATCAGTATAAACTGCATCTATCTCGTGACCTTTATCAACCCACGAACCTAAATCCGACACGAAGGCGACTAAGTTCGTTTCAGTCGAGCGACCCTTCTTGAATCCATGCTGATAAATAGAAAGAAGCTGATCAACATGATGACTAATTAAAGGGCAGACAATTGACTCGAAGAGTTTCGAGAAACAAGAAAGAATCGAGATAGGGCGGTAGTTATCCACCTCGACCACGTCACCCTTTTTATGCAAAGGAAGAATGACAGCCTTCTTCCATTCATCGGGGAAAGTACCGTCCGATAAGGATCTATTCATAATAGCGGCAAGAGGGTATGAGAGATAACGACCACAGCGCTTAACAAATACAGGAGGAATGCCATCAGGACCGGGGCCCTGAGTAGTCTTCAGGCGTCTTATTGCGTTGGAAACCTGTCGCTCCGTTATATTCACCAAGTTCAGAGTATTTATGGATGAGGATACTAAGCCCGGAAGTTGGTCAACACTACCGCCACCTGGTACAAATACACTAGAGAATTTATCTGCAAAGAGGTTAGCAATTTCGCTGCCAGATCTGGCAACCCTATCACCCATGTTCATAGTCGAAGGAAATCCCGAACGCTTACCCCTTTTATCTGCAACATATCTCCAAAATGCTTTAGGATTATCAACAATATTTTCCTCCATCCTGCACATATATTCTGAATGAAGTCTATCGTGTAATTTGTGACATCGATCGCGCAACAAACCGAATTCAAAGTCATCGCGAGGGTTTTTAAATTTACGGTATTTTATCCTCAGCTTATCCTTCTCAGCAAGGAGACGTAGAAGTCTTTTATTAAACCAAGGAGGGAATACATGACTATTGCAGTTGCGGGTAGGTACATGTAGCTTTATGAGACTATTTAGTCTATTGTAAAAAGAAGACAACATGACATTGACATCACCACTGCCACTAAATATCTCATCCCAGTTGATCTGACACAAGTCCGATAGAATTGCTTGATAGTCTGCCTTAAAGTAATTGAAACGTAAAAGTTGCTTATGGCCGAGATATCTTAGTTCTACATCAACCAGGGTTAAAACCAAAGCTGGATGTTTGGGGTCCAGTTTACTTATTGGATCGACTGAGTTAATTACAGTAAGATCATCTAAAGAACACAGAACCAGATCGAGTATTCTCCCATCACAGTTGCAAAAATGATTAAATTGTTTAAGATTGTTGGAATCCATAAAGTCAGTGAGTAACAAGCCGAGGGGGCTGTTATGATTGGAAAGTGAGGTGGCATCAGAAGTCGGAAGACTTTATCCACTCAATAGACGGAAGGTTAAAATCACCAATCACAAAAACCCCATCAGACAAACCAACTATATTATCTACATTATCAAGAAATAATTTTAAAGTAGCATAACTCACTGGTGGTGGTAGATAGACAGCACAAATCGCAATATTTTTAAAAACTTTACCAACTTTTACTTTAATTTTAACCCAAATATCCTCACAAGAAGATTCCCAAGATATAATACGTGTAGCCTCAATTTTACGTGAAACAGCTATCAGCACACCCCCACCGTCGCGCTTACTTGAATTAGTGCTAGATCTGTCCGTCGAAACACAATATTAGCGTGAGTCTATAAATTCACCATTATTGATACTAGAATTTAGCCAAGATTCGGTCAAAACTAGGATATCATAGGAGTTAAGTAATATTGATTTATAAATTTCAGTAGTTTTAGTTCTCATGCCTCGTACATTTTGGTAATAAATATTAAACATTGGAACTGAAAACAGCCATAATCATTAACCACCTATGTTGAAAAAGATTAACAGTTCATCCTAAGTTAGACAGAACATCATGACTCTTTATATGAATCGCAGCGCTAGACTCTTCCTTCCTCATATAAATTCGCCCATCACGCACCCACACAAATCTGAAGTGAAGCTCAGCCGCTTTCTTTCTAGCCGCAGCATGTAGATGTTTTCTAGTGGGGCTCAGGTGTTCAGCCACGAAAACTGGAGAACAGTTGCCAGCAATTCCCAAATGGTGAGAGTTCAGCTTTTCCTTGGGATGCTTCTTATTGTATGTCATGACGGCAGCTAAGAGTCTATCCCGCAACTGGCGACTCCTCAATCTGACTATGACTGCACGAGGACGGTTGCTCTCCCTGTTCATCTTTGCCACTCTGGTCACAATTTGAATGTCTCCGTCAGACAATGGGCATTCGACAACAGTGGATAGTTGGGCAATAGTATTGGAAAGTATCTCGGAACTGTGTTCTGGAACTCCATTAATTTCCACATTTGATTCCCGCAAAGAATTTACAATGAGATCAAGCCTGGCGGATAAGTCTGTGACAGATGCTTTGAGTACAGAATTAGTAGCCTGTAGTTCGGTAATTGTTTTTGCTTTAGAATCTAACTCAGTCTTGAAGGATTCGATCATGTTGTTGAAAAAGGAAACAGAGATTTCCACTTGTGTGACAGACTCCTTTATGCCTTTCAATTCAGCAGAATTATTCAGAGCACTCGTGATCTCTTGCCTGATAATTAAACGCACCATATCAACCGTCAACTGCGAACCGTAGTTGTTCTCAGTAGGCTCCGGCGGAGACTGAAGGTTGTCGTCACAGGCCAGCGGCGACTCCATACCCTTGTTCTTGGAGGGACGGCTGCTGCCACGGTGTAGGTTTACAAAGCTCCCTTCTGTAAGCTCGGGCTGAATACGAGAGGTTCCCGCCGGGTTAACGGTACGAATTGGAGTTTCAGAGTTGTCCATTCCCTTGCGACGATTCGTCTTCCCACAGCATGCAGCACATTTCCAGGTAGATTTATATTTCACTGTGAGCTTGGAAAACTCTTCTTCTGTTATTCGGCAACAATCAATATCGTAAAACTCTGCACAAAGGGAACATTTCAGGTATTTGTTTGTTGTGATATCTGATTGACAAGCCGCGCAAACTCTTGCCATATTGAAAAAATAAAATATGATTGATACAAGTAGTTGTGCAGTGTAAAGAAGGTCGTGCCAGTGACAGTGGAGTGTAAAGGCACCCGTTGCATCAATTCCAAATTTCCAATTGTCTATGGTACGATGACTGCGTAAATACTGTTTTTTCTGTATTTTATCCTTGGAGTAACTATTTCATCACTTATTTCAGGCAAGAAATGGGCCACTTTCTATCACAGAGGCCTCGAAGTTGTAAACTAGCACTTTGAACTGAATGCGGGCACAGAGTAACGATCCGGAGATTAGTACAAACTCACTAGTAATTGTTGAACAATGCAATGCACTTATACTTTAAACAGTCTATTAACAATATATATTTACTTGAAAACGATTTTGGAGGGGTAATAATCAGATTTCGCACCAAAAAAGTAAGGAAAACAACAAACAGCGTCAGTACCGATCGATTATTTTTTTTTTATATAATGAAGTCGTTGTACCAAATCGTGTAAACGAATATCAATCATGGTTTCACTCGTAGGATAAAGTCCACTCTTAAGAGGTCGACATACCGATTTATTAAGAGTACTTATAGCGGGTATTTCGTCAGGAAGAAGGAATACGTTATTTCCTCCATAAACCTGATCAACATATCTAGAATAAATTGCATCACCCGAATACAATAATTCATTTATTAATGGTGTAGTAAAATGAGAGTTCACAGCTTGTTTATAACATATTGATATACAAGACAAAACCACACATTGAGTAGAGTTACTGCTTCCAGGTATATTAAGTTGAGACTACCAGTTGCTAGACATTCAGGATCTTCCGTTTCGGCAAGTATCGCCTCAACGGGAAGAGGCAGAGGATTTTCAGTACCAGGAAAGTATCCTGGGAATAGTTCCTCTGCATCTTCAAATGGTAGTGTCTCACCTATCGGACTAAGATTTGATGGATTATCGTTTGTTGCAATGATTATTAGGTTTTCTTTTGTGGGTTGAGACGATTCGTCTTTTGGTTCCAGTTTACATTTTAAATCTACCCCATGAATGTTTTTTTGTTCTATGTTATTCGTAACTATAGTGGAAGATTTCAATTTGTCAGTGTCAGATCGCATTTTTTTTGTTTTGCATGGGCTCATTGGAAATGCTTTTACTTCAGTATACGTTCGTTTAATGGGTTTTATTTTAGCTGAAGTTTCCATACATTCCAGATGCCGAGAGATTTCCAGACATGCGTCTGGATTTGATTGCGATCGCTGTTTTCTTGTGCTTGCAGATTGCGAAGTTGACAGGTCTTCGATTTTAGCTTTGGCGGACATGCTTCTAGTTGTTCTTCTTCCTACTGGAGGTGTTTTTGTGACCTCAGCATAGCTGCGATTCCTAGATTCCGGTATCGTTTCAGTCAGCATCTTTGTATTTTGTGGTTTTAAATTGTTACAGTAAGTAGATTGCAATCGCTGTTTTCTTGTGCTTGCAGTTTGCGAAGTTGACAGGTCTTCGATTTTATCTTTGGCGGACATGCTTCTAGTTGTTCTTCTTCCTACTAGAGGTGTTTTTGTGACCTCAGCATAGCTGCGCTTCTTAGATTCAGGTACCGTTTCAGACAGCATCTTTGTATTTTGTGGTTTTAAATTGTTACAGTAAGTAGATTGCGATCGCTGTTTTCTTGTGCTTGCAGTTTGCGAAGTTGACAGATCTTCGATTTTATCTTTGGCGGACATGCTTCTAGTTGTTCTTCTTCCTACTAGAGGTGTTTTTGTGACCTCAGCATAGCTGCGCTTCTTACATTAAGGTACCGTATCAGACAGCAACTTATATTTTGTGGTTTTAAATTGTTACAGTAATTTGATTGAGATCGCTGTTTTCTTGTGCTTGCAGTTTGCGAAGTTGACAGGTCTTCGATTTTATCTTTGGCGGACATGCTTCTAGTTGTTCTTCTTCCTACTAGAGGTGTTTTTGTGACCTCAGCATAGCTGCGCTTCTTAGATTCAGGTACCGTTTCAGACAGCATCTTTGTATTTTGTGGTTTTAAATTGTTACAGTAAGTAGATTGCGATTGCTGTTTTCTTGTGCGTGCAGTTTGCGAAGTTGACAGATCTTCGATTTTATCTTTGGCGGACATGCTTCTAGTTGTTCTTCTTAGGTGTTTTTGTGACCTCAGCATAGCTGCGCTTCTTACATTAAGGTACCGTTTCAGACAGCATCTTTGTATTTTGTGGTTTTAAATTGTTACAGTAATTTGATTGAGAATTTTGTAATTTTTTTTTTTGCAAATGGTAAGGTTGGCAGATGTGTCATTTCATTCTTAGCGGACATACTTCTTTTCGTTCTTTTTAATGCTGGAGGTGGTAGAAATTTACTTTTGGATGAGCTCGCTGGAGGTGTTTTTGTTACCTCAGCGTAAGTTCGTTGATCAAGTTTACAGTTAATCGTTGTTGTTGAATTATGTGAAAATTGTTTACGTTTTGGAGGACGACCTACTTTAACTTTCGATTGTTTTAATGAATTTTTAGCAGCCCTATCAATGACATCACTTGGAGGAGAGGATGGTTCTGAAATGTGGCATAAATTTTAAGATGTCACATTTTTTTGTACCTTATTTTTAGTTGACTGCGATACATTTTCAATAGCTTCATCAAGTTTAATGGCGGTTGCAGTTGGTAGTTCATTTAAAAGTATGTTGGCAGTACTGCATTCATCTACTTTTTTTTATCCTCTCCGACGTTTTGGAGGACGACCGCCTTTACCTTTAGATTGCTGCAATGAATTTTCAGCATTCTTTTGTCCAATTTCAACTTTAAAAGAGTTAATAACTTTACCTACCTACGGCAATCTGCTGAGTAGATGTATGTGTTTCGTCTTCTTCGTCACGTGGCGGCTGAGATGTTATTTAATTTAATTTAGCAGGTTGTTAGATTTCTATAACAAAAAAAAAACAAAAAATTACTTACTTATATGAAAAAATAATTATGACAAAATATTAAGTATTCTTATTAAGTATTCTTATATTATGACAAAATATTATGTTTCAGTGTTCAAAATAAAAACAAGCAAAGTGAAAACATCTTAAAAATTTATTGTTAGCCTTTTTGTGGCCAAGTGGCATATTCGGTATTGTGTGTTAAAACATCAGAATATTACAAGTAAACTATGCTGCAATAAACAAAAATTATGTAATAGTTTTAGTAATATATTTAGAATCACCTAATAGGTGTACAAAGACATGGTCGAAGTCCTATTGTAATTAAAACGACTCATTAAATTTAAATTCATTAAATAAAATGTCGCCACAAACTAAGAATTCAGTCTCGCTTATTTTTGCCCACAGGTCGGCGAAGCCTAAAAGAAGGGTAATGTGTTTGACCTGCATATATTTATGTATATTTCTATGTTTCTTTGTAAGTACGAAACGGCTGAAGTGGTTTTGATGATTTACATTACGATGGTTTTGATAATGCAAGAAACACTATTAAAATTTAATTACAAAATGGCAGATTTATAAGCTAGACAAAATTATATAAAATTTAAATAAATAGCTAATTTGATATATTTAGGCAATTTGAGATGGATCCACGCCCTCATAATAAACTAATATAAAAAAGACCTGCTAAGTGCGTGTTAAGCTACGCGCTATGTAGTGTTCCGTATTAAAGGTGCTTTAAGAATAATTATTTCTAAGCAGGTTTCGAATTTTCATAAACTTTTTCCGTCCTAACGACCAGCGAAACCTAGCTCCAGATTGTTTTTATTTATTATTATTTTAATTTTTTCGACTATAACTCTTTAATGTGTTCATCATCATCATCATAACATCCCATGAAACGTCCACTACAGGACAGGGAGCTCCCTCCAGAATTCTAGCTTTTGCTGGAAAAATGTAGAGGGGAAGTACCATAGTCACCTCGCTTGTTAGCGTTACGGCTGGCACCATGGACCGCGGTTGTAGGTGACCGCAGTAAGTAAGATGTTAGATACAAAGGAGGATGCTGCTGCCCATCTTCCAGTTTATAACCCTTAGTCGCCTCTTACGACACCCACGGGTATGTAAGGGTTGGTACTATTCTTTGCCGGCACCACACGGGACTTTAATGTGTTACTTAGCTTTAATAGTTTTCTTTTTAATTTATTCTTATATACCACTACTATGTTTTTTATCACATTTCTAGTAAAAACCGATTAGCTAGCAGGGGCGGGGGACACTTGCAAAAATTTGCGTTACTGAGCTAAATATTTCGCAAACGCTTCCTTAAATCAAAAAATAATCTGTGCAAACTCAATATTTTTAAAAGACCTATCTAATGACACCTTACAATATGGGGCCCACATAATTTTTTTTATCTTTACGAGTAGAAGTAAACGAAAATTTTTTTTTTCGAAAATGTTATTATACCATTTCTTCAGCGTAACTAATTGAATATTCATACCAAATTACAGTACTTATGGTCACTGAGCTGAACCGCGGACAGATAGACAGACAGACGGACATAGTGAAACTATAAGGGTTCCTTGTTGACTACGGAACCCTGAAAACCGCGCTCCGAGAGTTCCAATATACGTCTTGTTTTTTTGGAATCAATAAAGTCTATTCTTAGGTCCGCAAAACTAAGTTTGTAATGTTTTTTTGCTGATTTTTGAACCTGTCCATTAGTCTTTTGAATGTATATTCTTAAAAAGGGAACTTAGTACAGCTACTCGTAATGACGGTTTGTGGCTAGAAATTCTTTCAAGACAGATGGATTTTGCTGCAATTTTGACAGTAAGTAGGGAATACCCCAAGAAGCACAATCTTTAATATTCCATGGTGCGCTTTTTCGCTGGGGGTGAATACCACCCCAACTAGGGGGTGGTAATAAAAAAAATAAAAAATACTCCAGGAATCGATAGAAGGATTTATTATAAGCTTAAATGTTATACAAAAGTTTTTCGAAAAATCAATACTTTTTGAGATATTCATGATCGTAAATGTCAATTTTTTTCGAAAATAACCACGTTTTTTTGACGATTTTTCACATATAACTCATAAACTATTTATTTTTGTAAAAAAAAACTGTTATGACTAAATTGTAGGTTCTAAAAAAACAAAGAATTCCGTTCTTTATTTTTTAATGTAGACCCAATACAAACAAAGTTATAGCTCATTGAAGGTAGGCCATATTTTTTTAAAGAAAAAATTACACATTTCAACATTGAATTACGAAAAACAGTACGTTTTACGATGAAGTGCTCATAATCTTTCTTAAAGTACATTAAAGGGTCTAAAATGTTTTTCAACTAAACAAAAGTCATCTAGTATAAAAAACTAACGGAGTTATGGAGGAAATGAAGTTGGTTTCTATATTTTTTACCAGCAAAATCTACAATTAAACGCTTCTCATTACTACCCTAATTGGAATTAAATTGTGGGGATGGTCCCCAAATGATAAACAGAAGTGATTTTGACTAAAGAATTATAATTTCAAGGCTGAAAATCTTGTAAAAGTTGCCCAACTTTTGCAAGATTTTCAGTTTTCAAGCGGATGAAATAACAACGATTCACTACTGCAGCCTGAAGTGTACGATATTCATTGCGGGGCGAGCGCGACGGCATACATTGCGCGCCGCCACACCACCCCCCTGCTGAGACCGATCCTACGGTCGGTAGAATCTCACGCGGCGTTCAAGGCGTGTTGGTTTGGATTGCTCCAGTTGAATCTGATCAAGCGCCGCTGTGGCACCAAGTTCGTCTCTTGTCGCGAACACTGGCTTAAGTCGGTCCACGGAGACGGAAATAATTTTTCCTTTGACTTCCACATGAAACGTCTTCTCTCCGCGGCTCACGACCTTGAACGGTCCTTGGTAGGGTGGCTCAAGGGCTCTATGAGGTTGCCCCTGACGGATGAACACATGGGTTGCTGTGAAGAGGTTTTTGGGAATATAGAATGTTTCGTTATGTTTATGATGCCATCTTGTGGGTTGAGGTGATAACATGATAAAGTGGCTTCGAAGCCTTTGTGAAAAATCTGTTATATCAGCATGCGTGTAATCTGTCTTCGGACTGACAAACTCTCCTGGAAGAGTGAGAGGCTCTCCGTAGACTAGCTCAGCTGCTGTTGTCTGCAGGTCTTCCTTCCAGGCAGTGCGAATACCTAATAGAACTAACGGCAGCACTTCCGACCAGCTTGTGCTGTTGTGACATACAATGGCGGCTTTAAGCTGTCGATGCAATCTTTCCACCAATCCATTCGCTGCTGGATGGTATGCGGTGGTGGTGTGATGCGTTGAGCCTAAGAGTGAAGCCATGGCCTTGAACAATCGTGCTTCAAACTGGCGACCTGTGTCCGTGGTGATGTGGGTCGGGCATCCGAACCTAGCGACCCATCCTGCAACGAACGCGGTCGCACACGACTCTGCCGTTATATCAACCAAAGGGTACGCCTCAGGCCATCTAGTAAACCGGTCGATTGCTGTGAGGCAGTACCTGTAGCCATGTGAGTAGGGCATTGGCCCAATCAAGTCCAAATGCACATGTTGAAAACGAGCAGTAGGTGTGACGAATGAAGACAAGGGTGCAGATGTATGTCATACTCGTATAATTTTGCTACCTTGACAATGAAGGCATTCCCGAGACCATTGGCGGCAGTCTTTGCGAACACCAGGCCATACAAAACGTTCAGCAACTAACTTCACTGATGCTGACGCTCCTGGATGACTTAACCCATGCAGTGAGTCGAATACCTGTTTGCGGAAAGGCTTTGTGACAAACGGTCGAGGTCATTCTGTAGATAAATCACAGTATAATCTGTCGTTACTACCTGGTAACCTGACTTTTTCTAACTTCAGGGTCGTACCATTCTGTAGTAGATTTTTTAGTTCTATATCGGTGTCTTGATCCGCAGAAGGTGCTTGTAGAGAAACCGGAGCGACTACTTCTTCCAATCGAGACATGGAGTCTGCGACAGTATTGTCCTTGCCTGGCACATATTTGATGTCTGTGGTAAATTGCGAAATATAGTCAAAATAGCGGTATTGACGCGGCGAACAATTCTCACGTTGATACTCGAAAGCGTAAGTGATTGGCTTGTGATCTTTAAAAACGGTAAAATGTCGCGCTTCGACCATGTAACGAAAATGTTTTATAGCTGTATAGATGGCAAGAAGCTCGCGGTCATATGGGCTATATTTTCTTTGAGATGGGCTAAATTTTTGCGAAAAGAAAGGCAAGGGTTGCCAAATACCACTCTTTTTCTGCTGTAATACGCCGCCAATTCCAGTATCTGAGGCATCAGAATTTATTGCTAGCTCTGCATTCATGTCAGGATGTGCTAATAATGTAGCTTTGGATAGACTTGTCTTACAGGCTGTAAAAGCGTCCAACTGTTCCGACGACAGAGTGATCGGCTTCGATCCTTTCATGCCTGCGGCTCTACCGCCGAACACAATTGTCTTCGCCTCTCTCGGCTTGAAGGCAATGCATTGTATTCGTCGTACCGTCGAACTCAATCGTAATCGGCATGAAGCCGATAGCGGTTCAAACCGTCTAGAATCACCAAAGAGCATAGTAACAGCACCCGTTGAGTGAATGATTTCAGTACTATTTGACGTTTGAATACCGTTACTTGGTACCGCCGAAATCTATAAAAAAAAACGAATACAATTTTATTCATTGATTTAGATTTCGATTGCTAAACGTCAAATGAAAGTGGAACCTCGCCGCTTCCCGTATTCAATTTTTCTATACGATTTCGGAGTATTTGTGTCGGAGGGTTGTTGCTTGACCATCGAGCGAGACAGACGTGCCCGCTTGCGGTCCGCTGCCTTCAAACAATAAGTTTTTTTTCGCTCCCGGTGTCTTTCAGACCCACCACGTGTTTCCGTACACGTTGCCATAATCGCGTCTGACCGTGTCAAAATCGAAACTTGCGAAATATCGAGTGCAGTGTTAAAGCGTATTATTTCAGTTATTCAATTTATTAATTAACTTGCATAGTGTAAAATATTAAACAAATAAAATCGCCGCGTTGTGAATAAACAGCTTAGCTTAAACCCCGTAGGGTTTAGTTGAGAGTGATCTGTGAGAGTGATCCATTAATTTCGATAGTGTGTGTCATCCCTAATCATTAGATGCTGTAATACCATCGATAGTGCCGCGCCAAAACCTAGATAACCTTGCGTAGTACCTACTGCAGTAAAATAAAGTAAATTAAATTGTAAAATGTACTGCAGTTAGATAAAAATAGAGTAAGAGTTAACTTACCTTAAACTAATCAAGCAAACAAAGAAATATAACACACAATATTTTAATAAAACAGATTGACCACTGTTTTGTTGTATAATTTCACTATTATATAACCAACGTAATAAAGTTTAAATTTGATTGTACGATCGGAGATTAAATTTAAAAATATAATATTGTTTAAAATATTAAAAATCAACGATAGGTGTTAAAAATAAGACAAATAAATTTCGGAAGGAATCCGCGATGCGTGCATCAGGTAAAACGCTCCGTCTATAGCTACTAGATAGTATCGCTTGGAAAAGTCTAGTGATAACTTTAAGTGGCCACCTAACTTATTACTATAGCGACTAGTTAAATATGGTCATAGTCGTACCTTCCGCAATGTATCGCGGATAAATGTTCTAAAAGTTTAAAAATTACTGCCAAAGATTCATATCTAAATAAATCATGGCGCGTCTGGAGGCCTATTTTTGAATTTTGGGAATAAAACTTAAAACTAATAATATAAATGAATTAAATATCTGAAATAGGTAGTAGTTGGATTTGCGCAGTTCGTGGCGTCCTCCCGTGCTGGTAGGAAACCCGCAGTTGAAGAGATGCAGTGGCAGAGAGCAAGGTGCAAGCTGCTGATGTCAAAGTCTCTCTGGAGACAGGGCTTGGGCTGTGTTGCAGGTGCAAGCCGGAACCTACTGCCCGTAATCGGGCAGCTTTAGCTGCACGAATAAAAATGCGGCATAAGAGAGTGGCAACCTCCCAGCAACAAAAATTACGTAAAGACAAAAATACTTACAAAATTGTAGAGTTCATAACGAGTAAAAATCCAAATCGTTGAGGTATTATAATTGCACAAGTCAAAGAAATAACTACAGCAGCAAAACTGCTGTATTAAAATATAGTTTAAATAGTATTTAGATTAGATTTTATCTATATTTTGCAAGATTTGACAAAAACACTCTTGTGTCCAAACAAATAATAATCACCGAGAAAGGAAAATCAAAATTTTGAATCCACTGTCAAAGAATACAAACAGCCAGTCAATACACCGAGAAAGAAGCAAAAAGTATCGAACACGAAAAAGGAATATGAGCGATAACGCTACACTACTTAAGACACAAACAACCCGTCAACCCCTAAGTGCCGTGTTAGATTGATATTCCGCCTAGTAATTATTGTAAAAGCTATAAATATACTTTATTCGCCGCGAGTGTTAAGTGCGGTAAGAGTGGCTTAGCAATCACAACAACTGTTTAACGAAGGCGCAGTACAGCTAACACTGCCTCTGGACGCTGCGTCACCATCCTGATCTCCATACATGCATCTCTTCGCCACAAGATAAACAGACCATTTTCATATTACAACCCGGTGAGCTCGTTCCGAATCTACTCTTTGTTAACCTGACTGCGCAATTTCCTTTTCTTTATGACAAAAGTCCTGTAACTACTTACCTAAATTACCAAATATTTACAGACCTCATACCAATAATTTCATACCTCATCAATCACTCTAGTCCTGCAATAAAGCATACGGCGAAAACAACCCCTAGAAACCTCTCTTTTCATCTAGTTGATCCAATTCTTGAATATCGCCGAGTGATACATTATAATTTTTGAGACTATAAACTGTTAAGTACTGCATAAACATCATAATTCATACCTAGTCACAATCTAACACTATTTAAATTTAATGAATAAAAATCCTCAACTTTGAAAAAAATATCCAGTGATTTCTGTTTAATATAATATATCACCTAGGGGTTTTCAAGAATCGGACTCCTGATTCACTAACTTTAAATAAAATACTTTACAATACAAACAAAAGCATTGTACATCTTTTACAGCGTCAGAAGTGCAGGACCAATATACCTAACATCTGCAATCCCTTTGTGTGTGACTCAAATCCGTTAAAAACACTGTCCGCTTTCTCATCAATTGTTAAAATCTAAAAAGTATATTGCCTACTTTTATACTTGAACTTGCACATCTGGCAAATAAAACAATAAACCTTCTGTGGTGTTATAATTTTGGTTAGTACAAAGTCAAAGACAGACATTTTCCGTAAAAACAAAAGTTTATTTATTTGCAGTTGCCTAGCTACATTACGTACAGTGATTACGTGACACTCCCAGGGAGGGAAAACCGGCAGGTTAACATGGCAAATGTATAAAAATGTACATAACTATTTGATACAATTATTTATCTAAGACATAGTCAAATAAATAGCTAGGTAGCCTGCTAGGACGACCTGACCGTGTTTTAATACTGTCGTCTTTATTGTCATTAATTTTATCAGTCTGAGTCAAATCTAACTTTGTTTGTCTCAGGTCAGTCGAGTCCATCTCTGAACTGTCTTGTCTGATTTCCAAAGGAAATAAGCGCTGAATTGGCCTGACCTTAGTCCCTCCAGAAGTCCGTAGTTGTACCACTCGGTTTATACCATCTGCACCTTTGTGAAAACCTTCTACGATGCCTAATGGCCAGGTGACACGTTTATTTTCAGTCTCCACAAGAACGATGTCACCAACCTCAAGCGGCACCTTATTCTCCCGCTTACGGTTTAGCTGAATCAGAGAACCAATGTATTCATCATGAAAACGTTTCCGTAGGTCCTCACGTAATCGTTGACAATATCGTTGTCGCATATTTAAAGTCTTTGAATCGACCTCATCAAAGTCATTTACACCACATGAAGTCATGGGCTGAATAAATGCAGACGGAGTCAACGGCTTCAGTTCATCTTGACCACTTATGTAGGTCAATGGGCGGCTATTGATGACTGCCTCACAGTCGCATAAAATTGTTTGCAACTCTACTAGCGTAAGAGCGGCTTTTCCTAGAACTCTTCGTAAAATTTGCTTCAAAAAACCGATCAATCTCTCATAGAACCCTCCCCACCAAGGAGCTGCTGGTGGCAGGAATTGCCATTTGATCCTCGTTATAGTGGAAAAACGGTATATTTCGTTCCAGTCCAAGGAACTAAAAGCATTATTAAGACCGTGAAAGTTGGTCGCATTGTCACTAAATAAACACTGGACTCGGCCACGTCGCGCGACAAATCGTCTTAGAGCCATCAAGAACTCGCGAGTGGAGAGTGCTTCTACTACCTCTAGATGTACGGCACGATAAGTAGCGCACGTAAAAAGCACGATCCATGCTTTGGATCCCGAGCGCAACAATAAAGGACCAGCTAAATCAACGCCCGAAAACTGGAAAGGCGTGCTACCCTCCATACGTTCTCTAGGAAGAACTCCTACGGGTGCTTGACAACGTTTTGCTTTAAAACGTTTGCATTTTATGCATTTATCGACGACGCTGCGCACGAGTTTCCTTTGACCTATGATCCAAAAGGTTTGACGCAGGTTACACATCAATGTTTGAACCCCAGCGTGCTGCAGTTCGACGTGTCGACGCTCTATAAGACGTCTTACTAACGTCTCTACTCCTGGTAAAACTATCGGAAACTTAAAATCACGTTCGTCTGATCCTAAGGACAGTTTTGTATTTAGACGTATTATACCATTTTCGTCAACAAAAGTTTGTAACTTTTTATCGTTGAGTAAAGAGTTCCTATAATTTTGCTGAATTAACTTGATAAGGGAACTCTCAGCGTATTCGTATTCGTCGTAAGACAACTCTTTGGACGTTGGTTTATTCTTAATGCGTAATATCCAACACAACATTCTTACAACTTTTACATAGTTTGAAAAGTAAGTTAATCGCGTTAAAAAAGATTCTTGCTCAACAAGCATAGCATGAGTGGAGACTTCTCTCCGTTCGTCGTTCACTTCAGACTCGTTAAATACGAGTTTTGTAGTAGGCCAGTCTTCCTCGCGTAACCGTAACCAAGAAGGGCCCTCCCACCATTGACTTTCTAGTAAGCCCTTCGGAGAAATGCCTCTGGAAGGTAAATCGGCTGGATTCAATTCACCAGGTACATGCCTCCAGGAGGGAGGAGCACTTATGCTTTTAATTTCCTTAACACGGTTTGAGACGAATACTGTCCACGGCCCATCGCATTTTATCCACGTCAGTACGACGCTAGAATCTGTCCAAAAGAACACGCGACAATTTGATAATGCTAACGATTCAATAGCAATTACTGACAGTCTGCAAGCGAGCGTAGCGGCGATCAACTCTAATCTTGGGATAGAAATTTTTTTTACTGGTGTTAATCTCGACTTAGCTAAAACTAACCTCAGATCAACATGCTCACCTAGCTGCGATCGTAAAAATATACACGCTGAATAAGCGTTTTTACTCGCGTCACAAAAAATATGTAAAGAGTTATTACAATCATTTATAGAGACACGAGTAAGCCTTCTAGGAATAACGCAATCATTAATCAGGTGGGCCTGTTCTAACCATTTTTCAAATTCTTTAGATAAATCTTTGGGTAATTCTTCGTCCCAGGTAAGTTTAAGACACCACGACCTTTGTAAAATCATTTTTGGTACAATAGTGGTCGGGCAGACAAAACCTATGGGATCGAAAACCCTTTGAGCTATCGAAAGTAACGTTCTTTTTGTATATCTACCATTAATATTTTGAAAGTTAACATTGCACCGAAGACTATCATTTTTGACATCCCATAATACCCCTAATACGTTAGTGTTCGCGACTTTGTTATCTACAAAAGTAGGACTCGATATCCAACCTCTAAGATCGAAACAGCCTTTAAGCATTACCTGCTTGGATTCCCTGATAAACTTATCTAAATCCTCTTCAGATTCCAGGCTTGTGACGCAGTTGTCCACATAGAATGATTTTTTTAATTTCATAGCAGTTTCCTTCAGATGCTCTGGGCAGTTGTCCAGATGATGATTAATTGTAGCAATGAGATGAAAAGGACTCGATGTGACACCAAACACAACACGTCTATGACGATATGTTATCAGTTTTCTGTCCTGTTCATCTAGTTTAGACCACCACAGGAACCGAAGATAGTCACGGTCGTTTGGTGTGATGGAAATCTGAAGAAACGCTTTTGCTATGTCTGCGGTCACACCAATTTTGTGCTTCCTGAAATCAATTAACAGATTAGGGATTTTCTCAAGCAGATTAACGCCTTTTTCTAAACAAGAGTTTAAGGAGACCTGATTTTTATCCTTGGCCGACGCATCGAAAACCGGACGAATCTTTGTCGTTAAACTTGACTCTTTGATTACGGGATGATGTGCCATGTAGTGGCCTTTGATGGATTGGTCTGGCGCTATTTCTATAATATTAAGTCGTAACCATTCGTCAAAAACTTCATTGTAGCCGTCGAACTTACCTAGTTGTTTGAGACGATTCATGGTGGAGTCCAATCTTTTTCTGGCGAGATCGTAGTTAGTTTGGGGTCGCGGTACGTCACGCCACGGTAAATGAACCTCATAACGACCTTCATTGTTAATTTTGATAGATATTTCAAAACATTTGAGTATCTCAAGTTGATTCGCTGACCGGGTGGCCTGCTCTGCAGGATCCTTTATTCCCAGGGCTTCGAGAGACCAAAGATCTGAAATTTCAATGTTAGACAAACAATGAAGAGTTGTAAACAAATTAGTTGACGAAATGTATGACCCTGTAACAGGACCCTGGACGGTCCAACCGAGTTTGGTTTTTACAGCAGTCAAATTGTCGTCCAATTGTAAAAACTCATGAGTCAACAATAGTCCGCAATAGTCAGCTCCAATGAGCAAACTTACCTCGTCACATGAGTCATTTAATTTTATGTTTTGTTTTGTCAATTTTTGTAAAATTTTGTTCGGTATTTTTTGTAGACAATTACATATTTTTTCCTGTTCTACGACAGACATGTTTATATAAAAATCATTTTCGACATTTTTGACACATATGTCAAATACTTCAAAAACATTCGAAGAGGTCTCAAGCCCGCCGAACAAGCAATGAGTTATTAATTCCTTCTTCGAAGGTTTCAGACCGAGCTTTTGAATGAGACTTTTCTTGATGTAGGATCTTTGCGCGCCACTGTCAATAAGCGCTCTTACACAAACCTCTTTGTTGCCATGAACAATCTTTACCACAAAAGTTTGTAGTAAAGTTACAGTTGTCAACTTTGATTGACATGACAAATTGCTCGTCTCTGGTTGTTTATTGTTATTGTTTGCAGTGTTGTTTTGACTATCCAATTTTTCTAATTCAGTGCACATTAAAGTGTAGTGTCGTTTTTTGCAGAAAAGGCACCTTGGATAGCTTTTACATTGCTTGGCCGAGTGATTTGTTTTAAAACATATGTGGCAGGCATTCTTCTTTTTCAAAAACTCAACACGATTCTTCAGCGGCATCTTCGCAGCTTTGTGGCACTCCGTAGCCGAGTGGGAATCCTTATCGCACCAAACACATGCTGCACGTTGTTTACTGGAGCTTTCAGACTTGCCTGGATTGGATTCGTTGAAGAAACAGGCGGTTGGCGGCTTCGGCTCGACAGCGGATGTTGTGGGAAAAACTTGACTAGCGAGCCGGATCCTTTCTTCAGATTCTACCTCTAGACGCAAAAAGTTCATGAGGTTAGAAAGGTCTCTGCTAGTTTGCTGGCTGCGATGCCAAGCGCGAAGCACGTCTTCTGGAAGCGCCGACTCAATCATAGGGAACAACATTGAAGCGTATTTGTCCTTGGTGACGCCGAGAGTCTCTAATGCTTGAAGGTGAGTCTGAAGACTGTCATACAATGTAGTTAGATTGCTTACCTCACTCTTATTTTGCATCAGTGCTAGCAAACCTCTAACGTAAGTCTCGATGAGAACGTCATCTCTGGCGAATCTATCTTTTAAAGCTTTTACAGCGTTTGAATAATTTTCGCTACTTGGGGGGTAACTCTCTACTAACTGTCTGGCGCTGGAGTTAGGTTCCATAGATTGTAACAGGAACTGGAACTTGTCAGTGCCGTTGATGTCTGGGTCCCCGTCTATCTTTGAGAATTGTCCCCAAAAGCGTAACCACTTCTTTGCCTCGCCATCAAACTTAGTAATCTCCAGTTTTGGCATTATAACCTTACGCTCTTTAGAGTGAGACTTAACAGTAGATTTTGACGATGAATTACTAGCACCATCATTTTCATTTTGTTTAACGAAGTTTTTGAATTGAGTCTTCAACATGGACCATCTGGTTTTGTAATGCGCTGCTTTACTTTGATCCTCGGCGAAAGCGGTTTCGTCGAAGGTTTCGGCTTCGCACCAGATGTCACGTAATTTCACTTCGCAGCTGAATAGTTCATCCGCGCAGTCGGATAGCCGTGCAAATTTCCCCTCTACGTCCAGTTTTTCAGCTTCTTCTTTGCGCTGCATGGCTTTTTCAAAGTTGTCAGCTGCGGACGTAAATTCTCTGCGAAATTGGGTTCGCTTGCGCTTTAGGACATCCATTATAATTAATTTGTAATTATTTCACTGCACGATGATATTCTGCCTATTATTTGCAGGCTTTTTATCCCACGGTCGCCAAAAATGTTATAATTTTGGTTAGTACAAAGTCAAAGACAGACATTTTCCGTAAAAACAAAAGTTTATTTATTTGCAGTTGCCTAGCTACATTACGTACAGTGATTACGTGACATGTGGATAGCGAGTCCTTTCTTGAAAGAATAGAAAAATACAATAGTTAAACAACTCGCTTAATTTTTTTTACTACAAGCATTAAACAGAAAGTCACAAGATAAACAGCTACACAAAATGTCGACTGAACGCCCAACTGCCACTGTCGTCAACGCCCATTCCTAATATCATAAACCCGTCTTTCCCTCATCCTACTGGCTAAAGGTTGTACAGCCGGTCGGTTCTCAGCAAATACGCTGCGGTGTTTTGCTGTCCCCCCCCCCCTCCCTCGGGCATGTATTCCTAAAATCCCCAAAATCGCACACACTGGTGTTATCCGGCTTGCCGGGGACAGGTCTGCCTGGCTGGTGTTGTGCCCTATCTATCTATCTACGATTTCGGAGTATTTGTGTCAGCTGCGTTTCGGTGTTTTTGAGTTTTTGATTCGTGACGGCGCGTTATCTTTTGCTGGCTGCTGCAGAACAAGAGCGGTTGACAAAAAGAGAAATCTTGGAGCGGAGGATGCTGCGAGAGACAAGCAGACCGTTGTTGCTGCCGGAGCAGTCGTTTGTGGATAATTTTCGCCTCTCCAAGGCCAATTTTACCGCTCTCTGCGATGTCATTCCGCTTTTGCCATAGAACCAGCACTGTGCGTCCGGATATTAAGGTATGTTATCTACATATTATAATAGCCAATGTACAATAGGGTTGGTTAAATTGGGTTAGGTTCTATTTCGACCACAATGCCATGACATAATCAACATCTATTGTTTTCATAACAATAATAGTGGTTTCTAATATTCAATCCAATGATTATCATGTCACTGTGGCAAATCGCTTGGCATAACTAACTGTTAATATTTCTCTTGGAAAGTAAACTCGTTAGGTATAATATATACAAATACAAGTATGGGCAAATAAGTTCGATGCTGACACTGCACTGATGCTAATGGCATGCTACTAAATGTCGAAAAGACAAACATCATCCATTTCAAACTAAAAAGAAACGGCACCATGGATATGAATGTCCAGTGTAAAGGTCAAGCAGTCCCTCAGGTCCAGCAGGTAAAATATCTAGGGTTAATTATTGACTCTGGACTAACATGGGCCCCTCACATTGATATGACATGTTCGCGCCTGTCTGCTGCATGCTTTGCTCTCGGTCGGCTGCGGCCGACTCTCAGTCAGGATAACATGCTGAAAGCCTACTATGGCTATTTTCATTCTATACTTACATACGGCTCTGTACTGTGGGCGACTGCCGCCGACCGGGAGAGAGTATTCCGAAAGCAGAAACGCGCTACACGGATACTGTGTGGTGTGGTTTGGGATCACCCTGCAAGGGACTTATTTAGGCAGCTCAGAGTATTGCCGCTACCCTGCATATACATTTATGAAGTGGCTAAATATGTCAGATGCAACTTAGGTGAGTTCTCGACTCGTGGTAACGTTCATTCGAGAAACTTGCGGAGACGTCATGAACTACTAGCACCACCAACGAGACTAGTCAAGTCTAATAAATGTCTTCACACGATAGGGCCTAAAGTATACAATAAAATCTCCACGGAATTAAAAACTCGAAGAGCGACACTTGTTTCTTAGATAAACTAAAAACATATTTATAAACAGAAGCTTATTACTCGGTGGATGAGTTTTTGCTGCAAACTGTCTCAGTTAAATGACATTGAACTTAGATATTCTATGTTAACTACTTATCATTAATTAATCTAAAATTTACTATAATGTAAATTGATTTATATTATTTAAAAAGATGACGTGTAAATTTATATTTATGAATAAACGATTGAATTGAATTGAATAATTTCGCACGAATTGTTTTATTTATCAGTATAAAAGTGTTCAGTCATTTATCAGTATAAAAGTATTCATTTATTGAGCTATCGTAGACAAACATAACAATTTATATTACATATAGACAATCTTCGTCAGATGTGACGCGAGTTTAAAATTTTTTACCCATCTAAAAAAAGTGCCAAGCGCCGCTAAAGAAGTTTTCACTTCAAAAAATCAATTAAATAAAATGTAAACTCACTTCTGGAGCGCGCTCTCGCCGGCGGGGTCTGCACCACTGGCGACTGGCTGGCCCGCAGGTAACGTAAGAGATGGGGCTAGAATTTAATATTGGTACATGAGCGAACCATTGTTAAATAAAAAAGTAAGACTATTTGTGACAGAAAAGTAGTTATTACTGTGTTGAAATTACTGCAATGATATTATCTATTAATGTAAACTCACTTCTGGAGCGCGCTGTCGCCGGCGGGGTCAGCACCACTTCCGACTGGCTGGCCGCAGGTAACGTAAGAGATGGGGCTAGAATTTAATATTGGTACATGAGCGAAATATTGTTAAATAAAAAATAAGACTATTTTTGACAGTAAAGTAGTTATTTATGTGTTGCAACTGTTGTAATGATATTATCTATTAATGTAAAGTAAACTCACTTCTACAGCGCGCTGTCGCCGGCGGGGTCAGCAACACTGGCGACTGGCTGGTCGCAGGTAACGTAAGGGATGGGGCTAGAATTTAATATTGGTACATGAGCGATATGAGTGACAGTGAAGTAGTTATTTATGTGTTGCAAATGTTGTAATGATATTATCTATTAATGTAAAGTAAACTCGCTTCTGGAGCGCGCTGTCGCCGGCGGGGTCAGCACCACTGGCGACTGGCTGGCCGCAAGTAACGTAAGGGATGGGGCTAGAATTTAATATTGGTACATGAGCGATATGAGTGACAGTGAAGTAGTTATTTATGTGTTGCAAATGTTGTAATGATATTATCTATTAATGTAAAGTAAACTCGCTTCTGGAGCGCGCTGTCGCCGGCGGGGTCAGCACCACTGGCGACTGGCTGGCCGCAAGTAACGTAAAGGATGGGGCTAGAATTTAATATTGGTACATAAGTGGCAGTGAAGTAGTTATTTATGTGTTGCAACTGTTGTAATGATATTATCTATTAATGTAAAGTAAACTCACTTCTGGAGCGCGCTGTCGCCGGCGGGGTCAACACCACTGGCGACTGGCTGGCCGCAGGTAACGTAAGGGATAGGGCTAGAATTTAATATTGGTACATGAGTGACAGTGAAGTAGTTATTTATGTGTTGTAACTGTTGTAATGATATTATCCGTTATGTAAACTCACTTCTAGAGCGCGCTGTCGCCGGCGGAGTCAGCACCACTGGCAACTGGCTGGCCTCAGGTAACGCAAGGGATGGGGCTAGAATTTAATATTGGTACATGAACGAACCATTGTAAAAAAAAATAAGACTGTTTTTGGAAGCAAAGTGGTTAGACCACCAGTCTGATGATCAGATGATATGGGAAAGGTGTCTGATAAAATCTGGATGACGCTTGTACAGGACTAAGGGAGGAGACTTTTAGTAAGTGGGTGGATTCTGACGTTTACGTGAAGGACACAGATGAAGAAACTTACGCATATATTGTTTGAGCGTGCTGGGGAGACAACGCAGAGCAGAGGCTGGTATCCGTATTATAGGTGCTGAAAAGAAAAAATATGTTGATGTAAAATATTTTTGTTTGTTACAATTTTTTTTTATATGTGCCTCGAATATGAATACAACAATAAGCTGTTGCTTGCATTAGTTTTAATCAAAATCAGTTAAGTCAAAATGTCATCATCATAACATCCCATGAAATGTCTACTGCAGGACAGGGAGCTCCCATCAGAACTCCAGCAAAAACGCGTGGTACATAGGAGGGGATTTACCATAGTCACCACACTTGTAAGCGTTGTGGCTGGGGAGCGCTGTTGTTGGTGACCGCAGTATGTAAGATGGTACGATACACGGAAAGATGCTGCTGCACATCCTCCGGTTTATAAGCCCTTAGTTGCCTCTTACGACATCCAAGGGTTCTTTGCCAGCACCACATGAACAACAAAAACGACGGAAAATGAAAATAAGTTAGTTCGAGGGTGCAATTGATGCTTACACCCGAGCTAACTACTCTGCTTTACATCTCGATTGTGAGGTAAGTAGGTCCTTATTACCACCAAATTGTAGGTGACCAATTAGCGCTATAGGGTAATAATGTAGCTAGAAAAGCCCTAGGGAGGTAAGTAATTAAAACGCCCGCCGCCCCGCTGCTGGAGGCGGCCATCAAGGCGGATCCGCACGTGGAGGTGGAGGTGCTGCCGGGCGGGGGGGTTACAATTACTTACCGCCCTAGTACTTTTCTAGCTACATTATTACCCTAGAGCGCTAATTGGTCACCTACAAGCCCCATTTGGGGGTAATAAGGACCTAATTACCGAATATGAGAGATGTAAAATAGTTATACCTTCTTTATACTGTGTATGGGCTTACTCTTAACCTCGATCTAGTCTTGAGGACAGAGATGAGATAGACGATGTAACGAGCTTGCCCAGAAGAAGCCTATTCATTCTATCTAGTTTTAACTACCAATCTTCATAAGTGGTTCAGCGCATTAGCCGCGAAAGTGTAATAAAAAGAGACAGAGATCCTTTCGAATTTATAATTAAATTACGTATTATTAGTATTATAAATAAATTATTAATTAACTTCTAAAGTACCTAAGTTTAGAAGTCATGAGGAAACAGGTGAAATATATAACGGTCAAAATCATAACCCTCCTTCTTGCCGTAGTCAGGTAATAATAATGTACCTAGTATGGATCAATGGATGGTTGGTATATATTAATGTGGACATAACTGATGAATTTTATTATAATTATTATTTTAAACTTACTTGTGGAGCTCGCTGTCGTCGGCAGAGTCGGCAGCAATAACGACTGGCTGGCCGCAGGCGACACAAGGGACGGAGCTAAAATTTAACATAGATAGAAGACGCCGCACCTGGGTATTATGAAGTATGCGTGGGGGCACAAAAGAATCGTTCCTGCGCAGAAATCAGAAATGGGGGCGGGCGTGCGAGTCATGCATTGACTCTCCTTAGGCTCTTTGCCTTTCTGAACGCCGCCCCAGTCACATTCATTATTTACATTACGTCAATGTTCCATTTACATATTATCATTACCATTAAAACAGAACAAATAGTGGTGATGAATGATGTATGTAATTAAGTACATGTGCAACTATCCCCTCCAAATAATAAGCATGATTCTTCTGTACCTCTACTTTCAAGATGAAAAATAACAATATAAATAATAATATCCAAGATTACCTAAATCATGGCTCTCACTGGGAGGTGACTGTGCCCGATCCTCAATGACATTCTGCAAGTATTAAATACATAAATAAAATTGCGGATAAACTTCTTGATATGATTGGCTTCACCTGTGTGTGTAAGGATTTTTCATCAATAATATGATAGTAAAGTAATAACTTTCCCACTCTTGAACAAAATTACAATGTCAATTCATTGCTAAATGGAAGATGTAAGAGAAAAAAAAAGATGATAAGGTAGGTATATGGGACAACTCGTGTTATACAATGAAAAATTAGTATTCAAATATGTTAAGTGAAGGAGTAAAGTAAAAAAAAGCAAACTAACATCAAAAGGAATCCTCACTGAGGGATCGCCAAGCACGCTTACACTACCAAGCAAAGCATATATCCTCTCGTCTTCATCCGAGAGGGTAATATTTTTAGGTGGGCCTCCACCTGTTCCCCGTGCATGCACACTTCGCTGCTGTACTTTCCTCCGCACTGCATATCTTTTATCATTCCAATACTAGCATAAATTTAAACAAACAAGCAAGGCGTTAGGCATGAAACATGAAAGTTTAACAAAATTCTATTACATAAATAGTTTGTAATATTACATACATCCCTCCATTGTTTGACAGTCTTAGTGCTGCCTACACCAACAGCATTAAGCCGACTAGCCAACCTCTCTCACTGGTCGCTAGTTTGTGCCTTCGCATGGGGGCCACCACTGTTGGCAATGCGGCCCCTTGCAAAATTACTGTGCCCGTCCATGTACTCCAAGAGCATGGCCATTTGCTCAGGAGACACGGCTCTCGGCGCTGGCATTCTGAAATGTTAGACAAAAATTACATATGCTACTGTGGAAGATTTAAAAAAGCTTAGAGAGACTGCTACAAAAAGAGAAGACTTATAGTGAACTTGTCCACTTCCAATCGTCAGGTACTTACGTTTTTGTAGTGAAATTGAAGAAAATAATTCCAGTGAAATTTACTAACAAGTAAATAAGTAAAAGATTTATTTAGAAAATTTTATTTTTCACTTCACCCGTCGCTATAATTGAAATTGAAAACGGTTTAATACTACTGTCAACAAAAATATATGACAAGTATGAGCGTTTTGTTACAATTTTTTTCTTTGATACATTAATTACTTATTTCGTTTGAAAATTTAAAAGAAATAATAATTACTCGTATTGATCACTTAAAACTACAAATAACGTTCACAAAAGTATTTTTTGTCAATTCAAGACTTTAAAATTAGTTTCTGAAATATTTTCTTGATGACGAAACATAACGCAGACGTTTCCGTTCACTTTAATCATTCACGAAACCAATCAGTTGGATTCAAGCAAGGTATAGAATTACGCGGTACCGATGCGTTGAATACGATTACAACTCAATTGGAATCAGGGAAGCCGAGAGAGCTGAAAACGATTGAGTTCGGCGGTAGAGCCGCTGGTCCGGAAAGAAGTTGATTTAACGGTGCTTGTAAGATAGCTGCAGAAGGAACAAATCGGGGTCACCAATGTGGGGATGGTCCCCAAATGATAAACAGAAGTGATTTTAACGTAAAGAATTATAATTTCAAGGCTTGGGCAACTTTTACAAGATTTTCAGTTTTCAAGCAGATGAAATAACAACGATTCACTATAGTCAGTTTTGCCATTGACTCGAAAAGAAGAAGAAGAAGACTATAGCAACCTGAAGTGTACGATGTTCATTGCGACGGCATACATTGCGCGCCGACACAAAATGTTACAAATGTACATATTAGTTTATCTGAACATTATATCATCCAAAAGTTTGACTGATTTGTAATACTTATTTTTGAAAAAACATTAAGTGAACTAGGTATTTTTGAAATATTCAAAAAGAAAGACTATCTTCAAAATTTACTCAGAAAATAAACCATATACGTAAAAATTTATAGAGTACAAAAAGTTAGCATTTTTATTCCCAAAATGCACTTGTTTTTTTTTTTACTGTACCTTAAAAATTCTTCGAGATATGGCTTGTAAAAGTTAGCATTAGTACGAAATCAGTACCGCCCTTGAGCCCTTTCACCGTTGACCTTTATAAAATGAGGCTTTGAGAAATGTGAAACTTACATGAGCTTATGGGCGATGGAATTTTCTACAAAATGCTTTTTTTATTATCTCTCTAGTCCAAAATGCAACCGAGAAAACTTACAAAAACCAAACGCATTTTTTTTTATTTCGGAGCAGCTATAATTTGTAGCAGAGAAATGCGTATAGTATAGATGTATACTACGTATATAATAGTGTTCTCATCATCAGCACCTTGTGAAGGGGTCTTGTGTGTGTATGTATGTATAAGTATTATATAAATGTGGCGTCTCCCCCCTGACAAACTCAACTCGCGGCAATACCTACATCTACCAGCCGAACTCCATAGTTTAGTTTCTTTTTTTTTTATTGTTTATTTGGGACAACAACAGCACTTATTATATATATTGTTTACAAGATTATATTACTTTATAGGCCAATAACAGCTGTTCACTGTGTTATTGGCCTATAAAGTAATATAAGTTTCATTTATTTTGTAGCATGCACGTCTGCGCGCGCCTACACTGCTGACGATGTCTGGTCGCGACAATCTAACCGCCGCGGGTGCGTGCAGCCTCTCGCGCCTGCGCTTTTACTCTTTGTAGATGTCTGAATAAAAATTACCATTCTTCCGATTTGTTACAACGGTTTTTCCTTATTTATTATCAGTCGCAGTTTCCACAATTTCATATTATAAATGTCATAGCTTGGTCATAGCAGCGCTGTTCACACAGGGCTTGGCTCTCACACGAGAAGGCACGTATTATGCTACGTATGGACCTATTTATATAATTTATATATATGTACAGTATATGGGTAGTTTTCAAAAAATTGCCGTGATGATGATGATGACTAAATTAGTCTTCAGATTAAGTTTCAAGCGTTATAAGGGCTAAGTCTAGTCATGAGGCGTTAAATATAAGTAGTCGTATTTATAAGGCTTAATAAAAGACAAATTTTCGATCAACACTAACTGATACTGACTGTCGAAGCTAAGCAATCTCATTCACTCGAATACATCTCATCCACCTGTACGGTACTGACAGGTTATTTAGAAACAGGTTAATGAGAAAATGATCGTTATGTCGTCGGATATATGCAAACGAATAGTGCAGATAGTTTATACCTACTCCATCCCAAAGCTGGCCTCATGTACTATAATCAGGTGAAACTTTAACCAAAACTGTTTTGTAATGTTAAAGTTAGTGTAGGCAGAAAAAAATTAACTTAAGATTACAAATTTAAGCGGCGACAACTCGATGATTATTTTTGGTCACAGTAAATACACCTGCACACGTCTCGCCACTTCTGCCGCTAGCAGACAGCTCAGGCGACGTAGCGGGAGGGGTACGGACTCTGTGCTGAATTAGTGTTGCGATCAAATCGAAAGTATTTAAGGTGACAGGTGATGCAGAAATTATTGCTTACAAAAACTTTTTCTCTTCTGTTTCTCAAATTTCTCGATTTAGGAGTCACAGGTTTACAGAGATTGTAGCCTAGTCATTCATTAACAAAAAGTTTTTTTGCTTTTTGTTTATCTATACTCGTAATGTATAATATTTTACGTATAAAAACTCCCATACAGTTGTTCTTTGGACACGCATGTTAATTAGAAAATGAAGTTACAAACTTAATTCGATTCTCCATCTTTCTTTAAAAGGGTGTCAAAACGATTGGCCTTGATGCAGCTAATGTACTTTGAATTGTCCTTAAGAGTTGCGTTGCTCCAAACCGAAAAATAAAATTACCACAGCTTAAGAAAGTCTGGCAGGTTAAAACGGCAATTTTTTGAAAACTACCCATATACCCGTTTCCGTGTGTTTTTCGATTAAACTGTGCGTGAGCAAGCCGAAGCCATATTGTGTCCGTTTGACAAATGAGTGAGCATACGAAACGATGTTATCTGCAGATTCAAGTTTGGCTGGGAAATAAAATTATAAAACTAACTCCTTGGGGGTAGACAAAAATTAAAGGGTCCTTGAAACCTACGGCAATGAAGAATAATCCAGCACCACAGGAAAATTTCAAAATGGTATTTTGCAATTACAAAAAAGGGTGTGGAGCATCTTGTAGGTGTAGAAAAGTTGGACTATTCTACAACTCAACTTATGGTGGATATTCTGGTGAGAACAGACAGAATAGCACCCCAATTACAGACCAAGACGATGAAGAAGACATGGATATTGATGATAATATGTAATTCTATTTTTAATATTCATGTTTTTTGCAAACTTTTGAATAAGTACTTTCTCTTTCTTGTAAATCTACATCTGATTCAAACTTCTAAGCCAACGCAATCAAAAGACAGCCGTTTATGCCGAAAATTCTCGAGTTTTTCGGCTCAAATCAAAATCTACAGGGTACTTCCCGTGAAATCAGAATCTTGAAATTAGATCTTATAGCATAAATAAAGGAAAAATTGCGAAAAGCATAAATTTTTAGTTAAGTACATCATATAATAAAAAAAAAAATACAAATATCAAAAAAAAAAAAACTTACTACCCTTAACCTCATGAACGCATAGAGGAATTAAATTGAAAATTTGTATCAAATACTCTGGTTTATATTATCTTTAAGCTGTAACAAAATCAAACTTCTATCTATGTCAACCCAATCAAAAGAAAAAGCAATTTAAGTCGCATATTTTGAAACTCGCAGCTACTCGCAAGGGAATCAAAACCTAAAGGATACTTCCAGTCGACCTAGAATTTTGGCATGAAGCAACGTTTTATAGCACTCATAAAGGAAAAAATCCGAAAACCTTAAATTTTTAGTTACGATCACATAATAAAAAAATTTAGCAATAAAAATACCATAAATTTTACTTATATACCTACAGGTTTGTACGGAACTCTCGGTGCGCGAGCCTGACTCGCATTTGGCCGGTTTTTCTTTTTAAGATGACCTTGCTTTAGCCTCATCGGCTGTCGCAGCTTCACCAGGCGGGAGGAGTTATATTCATACTATCACGATTAATCACTCAATAACTCGTGTCAGAAAATGAGTGGCGCCATCTAACGGCCAGTAGTGATGTGATTTTATAGTTTTATATGAAGTTGAAATATTTAATTATTTCAGACCTTTTTTCTTTGCTCATTCATGCTATGAAGTACCCTATAGTTTTGGTTTGATTCATAAATGTATGAAGATAGAGACATAAATTGAAGTATGTTTTTATTGTTGTTGTAAAAACTTGGAATTTTCACAGCTTCAAAGATCCATGGACTTTAATATTAGATATTAATTTCAACTTGATACCTGTACTTGGTCATGAGAAAAAAGGTCTTGACAGAAAAACACAGAATGAAAAGACAGATGGACAAAAAAGTGATTCATAGGGTTCCGTTCTTTTTATTTTATTTTGAGGCATCCTAAAAATGACGGCTCCTTATCCCGAAACGATCTAAGGATTCTTGAGATTCGTACTCAATCAATCAATAAATTTATTTTTTCTCAAGTTGTGCCATCCATGTATGATATGCGTGATATTCAACTGCCTTGCCTTAGTAAAGACACATTGGCGCGCCACACATCATGCCTACATTGAGGAGTGAAACATCCTTGGTGAAATTGAATAAAATTTTACTTACTTCTTAGGGTGTTACCAGACCAATCGATCGATCGTCGATCGACGGCATCGATCGAAGTTGATCGACTGGTCTAGTAACTTTAATTGATCGACAGATACTGTTCGACAAACCAATCGATCGATTGCCGGTCGATGGCATCGTTCAACGTCGATCGATGTTGATCGACTGGTCTGGTAACTTTAATTGATCGACAGATACTGTTCGACTACTGGCACCGGTCGACGTTGATCGATGAACTCCGGCAATATTCCATCAGTTTCTTTCAAAATGTATTCACAAGAGGACGCGTTGTTGTTGGCAAGTACGATGTTGCTCGTACTATTATTACGGAGACGCAAACGCAGAAGACTCTGGATGCGACCATTTTTTAAAGCCAAAGATCGCCTATCTTATCCAAATGACATTTTAAATAGCGGTTTCTTGGATGCTTTTCGAATGAGTAACAGTGATATTGAAAATCTCTTAAATATGGTGGCTCCTTTAATTGCAAAATTGGATACTAATTACAGACAGTCAATTTCCCCTAAGAATCGGTTACTTATAACACTCAGATTTCTAGCCAGTGGTGATTCATATCAAAGTTTAGTGCTAACGTTTAAAATTTCACAACAAAGTATTTCTTGTATAATTCCAGAAGTGTGCAATGCGCTTATATGTTCTCTCAGGGATTACATAAAAGTAAGTATTCTTGGACTTGTAATCGTAAGTTAAGTTATATATAAGGTAAGTGAAGTTGTAAAGGTATCGAAGAAATTAAAAATATAAGACATACATAGTATTTCAGGTTTATTATAATTTTTTCAGAGAAACAGTAATCATATAAACATATCGTTTAATTTTCTTGCAATTCAGATGAGACATCTTCTAAATTATCCAACGACTGTACTGTTATACTATTTTCACTTGTGGATGAAAGATTGATATTATCCAGCGAAAAGCTATATCCAGTTAAATCTCTTGCGTATTGAGAAGTGGGTGGAAGGTTGGATTGATTCGAAGATTGTGCATTTGTAGAATACTGCGTGGTGTAGTAGCCTTGATTTTGAGTTTGTGGATGGTCATATTTGCCAAGTTGAGCTTCGTAAATTAGGTTATTTATATGATGCTGTACGGTAATACGGGCGTAGTCCGTTTTTAGTGTCCTCAATTTAAATGCTATTTGTTCTCCAAACAATGTATACTCATCAACATCTCTTTTATTGCGAATCAAAGAATCAACCATCTCCAACGTTTTTTCTATTGCGGCATCATTTGGATTGAGGCGCCTTTTACGACTGCCTTCACTATCAACGGAACTGTCCATCCCTGACTCAGATGCTTGTGAATTTATCTGAAACAAAATTATATACATATATTTTAAATAGGTATAATTTAAAAAATATATGAACTGACTGATAGCTCATATTCAATATATTTACGTTGTATATATTTATTTTACAGATGCCAAACACGGAAGAAGGATGGCTCAACATTGCAAAAGATTTTGACCTGCTGTGGAATTTTCCCCACTGCCTGGGTGCAATAGATGGGAAGCATATAATTATGCGAGCTCCAACTAACAGTGGGAGCACATACTTTAACTACAAGGGAGTTCACAGTATTGTCCTAATGGCTGTAGTGGATGCGAATTACAATTTTATGTACTGCGATATTGGATGCCAAGGTCGTATTTCTGACGGTGGTGTGTTTGGAAATACTATTTTGAATTCCATGAATCTACGAGGAATCCCAAAAGAAAGTGAATTGCCTGGAAGAAGTTGTCTTACACCATATGTTTTTATAGGTGACAATGCCTTTCCTCTTTCTGAAAATTTAATGAAGCCGTTTCTCGAATTAGGGCGAAAAGGATCAAAGGTGCGAATTTTTAATTATAGGTTGAGTAGGGCTCGCCGTATGGTAGAAAGCACGTTCGGCATTTTAAGTGCAGTATTTCGCTGTCTTCGAAGGCCTTTTCATCTTCAGCCGAAAAATGTGGAAAACATAGTGTTAGCTACGACTTATCTTCACAACTATTTAAGAAGAAATTGTGAGAGTTATAGGTCTTTACAGTTGCGTTATTCAAGTAACATAAATCAGAGTGCAGATTCCGAAATAACACAGCCGCCAGAAATTCAGTCATCTGTACTATTCTACAGCATACCAACTCCAGCTGAACTAGTGAGAGAAGAGTTCGCTGAATATTTTTGTTCTAACGATGGTATGATTGCATGGCAATACAAGTATTGTTAACCTTGGAATCTTACTCTGGGTGCTGTAGCTCCCTGTGATAATTTTAATTGCAAATTTTTTTTTATCGTGATTATTAGTTGTGAATTTCACTTTTATTGAAAGGTAACATTTTTTAAATAAGTCATTTCTAGTTTTGTTTTGGACTAATACTCTGTACACAAGTGACAGCTACTGTGTAATCTGTATCAATAAAGGTCATAAGTATGTACTTGTAAAATTGTATTATTATTTTAATTACAACACGTTTACACCAATAGTTGACAATTGGAAAAAACACCTTTTGCAACTGTTAATTTAGTCCATCTATTGGTGTAAACGAGTATACTGGAAAATGTTTTAATGTGCTTAATATTATACTTTTATTTTGTAAGGGTACCTGCACAGCTAAGCGTGCGGCCGGCGCCGGCGGCCGGCGGGCGTGTGCCGGTCGCGCCGGTCGCTGTGCAACGACATTTTGAATCGCGCGTGTGCACGCGCGTGTCATCGCAGTGTACAGTCATCAACAGGGCAAACGTATACCGTTTTAGCAATTTCTTAAAGAAATATCAACTGGCACATTTTTAATGACTCAAAATTAATGGTCATTATTGGTTAAAAATTAATGGTCATTATTATACAGGATGTTAGGGTACTTAAGTACACAAGGTATTCGGTTAGGATAACTACACATGGTGTTAGTTTCAGTCAGTACAGTATACGGGGTGTTCGGTTAGGATCACTATATGTACAGGGTGTTAGGGTAAGAATACAGGGTGTTACTGCACAAGGTCTTAGGGTAAGTATACAGGGTGTTAGGATAGGATAACTATACAGGGTGTTAGGTTAGGATCGTTATCTTATCTTGCCTTGCCTTGCCTCGCCTTGCCTCGCCGTGCCTCGCCTTGCCTCGCCTTGCCTCGCCTTGCCTCGCCTTGCCTCGCCTCGCCTCGCCTCGCCTCGCCTCGCCTTGCCTTGCCTCGCCTTGTCTCGTCTTGTCTTGTCTTAACACCCTGCGTAGCAACACCCAGTATACTTACCCTAAGACCCTGTATAGGAAGCCTATCCTAAAACCCTGTAAATATAGTAATCCTAATCTAACACCCTGTGTGTTTATCCTAACCTAACACCCTGTATACTTACCCTAAAATCCTGTACATATATTATAGTGATCCTAACCTTATACCCTGTATACTTACTCTATCTCCTCCCACGCCTTATTTTTTTAATTGTCATCGGATCTACATTCATTATGTGGTGTCGACCGTACGACCGGCGCGTGCCGTTGCCGGCGCCGGCCGCACGCTTCGCTATGCAACCACGCTAAGATCTACAAAAGTTCAGTATAGCTAATTGTTTAATTGCAGATTAAACTTAAACATATTTGCCGTAAAAAATATAAATATGTATGTAGGTACTTACATCACTTGACATGCTCGAACGAGGACGATCCTCTGTAGACACAGTAGATCGTGGGCGATTTCTGTCTTGTATGAACATCATAGCTTGAAATGCATACCATTTAGAAACGTATATTTCGTCTCGTCCGGCACCGCTTCTTAAACTATCTTTCACTTTTTTATTTTCTTTCGAAAATGTTGTTTGTAATTTTTTTATCTTCTTTTCCACTTCCTCCTTAGTAATTTCAAATGAGTTGGCTATTTCGAGCAGTGCATCATGACGTTTTATTTTATTACGGTAATCATTGTGAATAATGTCCCATAGTACTGGTTTGTTTTTGTATTGCTCAATAAATTCCAAAGTTCTTTCATTCGTCCACGCGGTCGCCGCCATTTTGCCATGCGCGTCACGAAACAACCGCGAGCTTCACACAACTGAACACAACACAAACAAGCCAGGTAGGAAGCGCGGCGCGCGGGCGGGGGGGAGGGAACAGTCGGAGCGCGGCGCGTTTGATCAAGCATTATATTCCATTCTACCATCGATCGATGCCGTCGATCGACGATCGATCGATTGGTCTAGTGGAAACTATCGATCGACGTCGACTATTCCATTCTACCATCGATCGATACCGTCGATCGACGATCGATCGATTGGTCTGGTGGAAACTATCGATCGACGTCGACTATTCCATTCTACCATCGATCGATACCGTCGATCGACGATCGATCGATTGGTCTGGTAACACCCTTAAAAGGATTCATGTCTGGCAGGTTCAAGAGGAAAAGAATTGGGTAGAATGTTCTCACATAAACTGCTTCCTTGGCCTTAAAAATAAATTCACAATAATTATTAATGTTTTTTTTTAGAAAAACTGGCAAGCATTACAAAAAATCGATCAAGTGCAACTCGGGCTCGCGAGCCAAGGCTTCCGATATATGTAAGTACAGTATATTTATATGCAATAAAGACCATTTTGGGACCGCAAAACTGAGTTTGTTTAAGTAAAGGTTTTGAGATCTTTAAAAACTGTGCTACTTTTATAGTTTGTTTTATTTTTGCTGTAATATTATTTAAACTATCAAAATTTCAAGTCGATAACGTGAGTAGTGGCTGAGATAAACAGGTATGACAGACAGACAAAGTAGTTGTGTATTTGGATATGGGATTATTCCTGGAATAAACTATTAAAAAAAAAGTGTTGTACCATAGTAGTTACCATACTTCTTTAGCATTATGGCTGGCATCATAGACCATGGTTATTGTTAACCGTGACGACATAATGTAACATGTTATAATAAACAAGAAGACATTGCTGCCCATCCTCCAGTTCAGAATCTCTTAGTCTTCTCATATGACACCCCACACACGAGTAGAGATGGGTTGGTACTATTCATTGCCCGCACCACACCGGCTAAATATGAACATCAAAAATCTTATCCTATACTAGTAGTAACAAGTAAATTTTAAACAGGCCTTAATATGTTATTTTTTACCACGTGTGGTGAAAAAACTTACATCAAAATCAGGGAGTTTTCAGTTCTAAAGATAAATAAAATAATTGAATTTTATTTAATATTTATTTTAATTTGATGAAAATTAAAAATTCGTGTGGCGTCCATTTTCAACAACGCCGCCGTGACCACCAACGTTGTGGCCACGTGTGTTGTGGCCACGTCCGCCGCCGCCTTGTCCACTGCCGCCACGTCCACGGCCGCCACGTCCGCCGCCGGCACGTCTACCACCGTCACGTCCGACGCCGGCAAGTACGCCACCACCACGTACGCCATGCCCGCTGCCGCCCCGTCTGCCGCCACCATCACGGCCACCAACGCCGCCGCCATCACGACTACTAACGCCGCCGCCATCACGGCCAAATGGCTGCCGACGTCGTCTTTTTGTTTTCTTTGCTGTAAACGTTAAATAATTACAAAATGAGTGGCGCCATCTAACGGCGAGTAGTGATGTGGTTTTATAGTCGTATATGAAGTTGAAATATTTAATTATTTCAGACCTTTTTTCTTTGCTCATTCATGCTATGAAGTACCCTATAGTTTTTTTATTGTTGTTGTAAAAACTTGGAATTTTCACAGTTTCAAAGATCCATGGACTTTAATATTAGATATTAATTTCAACTTGATACCTGTACTTGGTCATGAGAAAAAAGGTCTTGACAGAAAAACACAGAATGAAATGACAGATGGACAAAAAAGTGATTCATAGGGTTCCGTTCTTTTTATTTCATTTTGAGGCATCCTAAAAAAGACGGCTCCTTATCCCGAAACGATCTAAGGATTCTTGAGATTCGTACTCAATCAATCAATAAATTTATTTTTTCTCAAGTTGTGCCATCCATGTATGATATGCGTGATATTCAACTGCCTTGCCTTAGTAAAGACACATTGGCGCGCCACACATCATGCCTACATTGAGGAGTGAAACATCCTTGGTGAAATTGAATAAAATTTTACTAACTTCTTAAAAGGATTCATGTCTGGCAGGTTCAACAGGAAAATAATTTGGTAGAATGTTTTTTTTTTTTATTTTATTTTATAAGGTACATTTACAGTAGTACATATACAGACATTAAATAAAAAGGTTTCTTAGGTCTAGTTCTTATATGTCTACCAATTACAAACGTACACAGCATTGACAATAAAGAATATAAACAAACAGAACGATTAAAACATGCTGAGATCAATTAATAACTATAAATATATGTATTATTTTTTTTTTTTCGGCTGTGGGTAGTTGCCAAGTAAACACCTTTTTAAATTGCTCTGATTATTTTTCGAATTAAAAATAGTAATTTGATTATTTACAACAAAATTTATGCTAATTCCTAATGCATAAATAGAACTACTCGCCTGCAGTGTAAATTTTCCTTGAAATCTTCTCCTACTCCACAATTTCATCACCGCAGCATGGATCACACACAATTGCAAGCTAACATGGAGAACATGGTCCAAATGTTTGAAACAAAGATGGCAGAGTTCCAGGCTGAGCTGAGTCAGGCTGCACGTAAGAATCCAAATTCCATTGCTACACTCAACACCGAATTCCAAACATTTAAGGCCTTTGTGTGCAATGGTCTTTCACTTCTCCGTGCCGAGATAGGCGTGTTAGCTAGGAGCTTTGATCGATTGGAAATGCGATCTCGACGCAAAATGTTGCTCGTACATGGTGTCCCTGAAGATAAAAATGAGGTAACGTCTACGAAAGTGGTCGCTTCTATAGCGCCGAAGATTAAGGTTGCTAATTTCTCGGCATCTAGCATATCTAGTTGCTTCCGTATGGGCAAAGTAAGCGCCAGCAAACCACGGCCGATAGTCGTGAAGTTCGCAGATACCGCAGTCCGTGAGGATGTGTGGAAAGGCAAAAATGGTCTTAAGGGGTCGAACGTCACATTGTCAGAATTCCTTACGAAGCCCCGTCATAAAACCTTCATGGCTGCGAGGGACAAGTACGGCGTATCTAACTGCTGGACGACAAGTGGCTGGATTTTCATCAAGACCCCAGACGGCACTAAGCACAAGCTGGAATCTATGTCCGAACTCCTCCTCATACCCTGAGTGGCAAGAATTGTAGTTAAGTGTTCATCCGCTATGTAACTTTAGTTTCGTTATCATAAATACCAAAATGTTTTGTTTGCTACACTCAATATTTTACAAAATCTATGTCGCTTTGAAGGTTAGACAAAAATACTTTATAATGTATGTTCCGATTACGTGAAAAGTTACCCGTCCATACTAACGCTTCAAAACGCAGTCTGATAAAATTAACGATTGCCAACTTTTTCACGTAACTGTGGGAAGTTTTTACACGAAAATATGTATTCACATTTTTAATTGCTTTTTCTTCTTTTTTTACAATTTTTGTCGTACTTTTCGTTCCTAGTCTTCCACTATCGCCGATTGAAAAACTCGCGGTGATTTTGAACTAATTTGGAACGTACTGTTAATGCTGCGTTTCGTTCACAAACGTTTTTCTACTTTCTGCCTGTTTAGTTGCTAGTTTTTGTTTATAATTCCAGTGTTTTTTTTTTTTCTTTTGTATTATAATCAAGGTTTTATATGTTAGGATACTACTCTATGTTTGTTATGTTGTGTTGGTGTTTTGTTGTGTGTGTATAGCGATTTCTTTCACACTGCCGGCGTGTAGGAAAATCACACATTATATTTTAGTAAGTAGGTCATATTTCGGATTTCTATTTTTTATATATTTATTATTATTCACTTATTTATTTATTTATGTTGCAAACTAGTTGTGATGACAGCGGTGACTCTGGAGACGACGACAGTTCCGACTTCTTCTCTGCATCTTCATCTTCCGACGGCAGCTTCTACAGCACTTCCCATACGTTGGATTCTCTGATCAATGATGGCTTTTCGTTGTTTCCTAAAAATTTTAATGCGGTGCACATCAATGCGCAGAGCATACCTGCGCACTATCCTGACTTGTTGTCAACCTTCGGAGACAACAAAAACGTTCACGCCATCTTGGTGTCGGAAACGTTCTTAAAACCTTGTCTTCCCTCCACTTCCTATTCTATCCCAGGATTCCACATCATCCGCAATGATAGGACTGGCAAGGGCGGCGGTGGCGTAGCTATATACCTACGAAGTCACTTTCCTTTTAGTATTGTATCAAAATCTCCTTCTGAGTACTCTGAATCTTCAGAGCATCTTTTTATTGAGGTGCTTCTAGGACATCGTAAGGTTCTTTTGGGTGTATGCTATAGTCCATCAATGCGTATTGACTATTTTGCAAAATTCGAATCTTTGTTAGAGGTTCTGGTCCCTACGGTTGATCACACCATAATTATGGGCGACTTCAATACATGTCTTCTTAAGAAAGATTCTCGTTCCTCTCGACTGTGCTCAATCGTAGAGTCCATGAACCTCAATATAGTCCCACTCTCATCTACACACCATTTCCCCGGTTGTCAGCCTTCCTTGCTTGATCTTATCATTGTCTCCTCCCCTGACCTTGTGTCTACTCACGGGCAATTTCCTGCTGAAGCCTTTTCCTATCACGACCTCGTTTTCCTCTCCTATAAAATCCGATGTCCCAAACCAAAACCTCGAGTGGTCATGCAGCGTAGTTTCAATAACATGGATACAGTATCTTTCATGAACGACCTTAGTAGTATTGACTGGGATGCGGTGTTTGAAGCTCCGACTATTGACGAAAAGATGGAAATTTTTAACTCTCTCTTGATCCAAATTTTTGACGTTCACGCTCCGCTACGTCCTGTTCGACTCAAACACCTCCCCGCCCCTTGGCTTACCGATGGCATTAAGGCTATCATGGCTAAGAGAAATGCTGCTAAGGCTAAGTTCAGAAAGGATCCTTCTGATGAAAACCGCAGTAAGTATAGGGAACTTCGTAATCGTTGTAGCAGAATGTGCAGGGATGCGCAGCGTCGTCACATACATTCCTCTGTTGAAAATGGCGATCCAGCGAAGGTATGGTCTTTTCTAAATACTATTGGCATAGGTAAAACTAAATCCGCTTTGCAGCCCAATTTAGACCTAGATTTGCTTAATCGCCATTTCTCAACATCCTCTCCTTTGAATCCATCTTCCAAACAAGCCACTCTACAATCCTTATTATCTATGCCTGCTCCGCAACATAGCCCTTTCAGCTTTAGATCTGTTACTGAGCGTGAAGTTGAAAAACACATTCTTACCATCAAATCTAATGCCGAAGGTGTTGATGGCATAAGCCGCAGGATGATTTTACTTGGGCTTAAAACCCTGTTACCTATTCTGTGCCATATCTTTAACTACTCGCTCAGTAACAGTACCTTCCCTAGCTGCTGGCGTGAGGCTGCAGTAATTCCTATTCCTAAGATCTCTAATCCTTCTTTACCTTCACATTTCAGACCTATCTCCATCCTTCCTTTCCTATCCAAAGTCCTTGAACGCCTTGTGCAGCACCAACTTAGTTTGTTTGTCAACGTAAATAATATTCTCAGCCCTTTTCAATCTGGTTTTCGCCCGGGACATAGCACCGTTACTGCTCTGACTAAAGTGTCCGATGACATCCGGTTCGAAATGTCAAATCAAAAGGTTACAGCAATTGCTCTACTAGACTTCAGTAATGCTTTCAATAACGTTGATTTTGACATTCTTTTGGCCATGTTAAAATCTCTCTCCGTCTCGGACACGGCAGCTGAGTGGTTTCGTGGTTATCTCTACGGGCGCCGACAGCGCATCCGTGCTGATGACAAACTGTCAGATTGTTGCGACGTGGTTACTGGTGTGCCTCAGGGTGGTGTCCTCTCCCCTCTCCTTTTTTCAATCTTTATCAATTTCCTAACTCCCCTCCTATCTTGTCATTACCACCTGTATGCTGACGATCTGCAAATTTACTGGCATGCCTCCACTGATGATATCGTGTATCTGGTTTCCAAACTCAACGACGATCTCGCGACTGTCCATCGTTGGAGTGAGTCTCATGGCCTTCTAGTAAACCCGAACAAGTCGCAGGTTATCATCATTGGAGGCTATAAACAGATATCACGCCTCAATTTTGACGTCATTCCACCTGTCACCTTCAGTCACGTTGCGTTGCCTTACAGCAAGGTTGTCAAAAACCTTGGTGTTCTATTTGATAACACTCTTTCTTGGCGGCCACACATTACTGAAACAAGTCGTAAAGTATTTGCTGCTGCTGGTGCGCTTCGCAGATGGAAAAACATGCTCCCCGTGAAGACCAAAGTTGAACTTGCGCAGTCCTTACTCTTACCAATACTTGACTATGCTGATGTCTGCCTCATTGACCTTAATGAGGACCTGCTTAATAAGCTCCAACGCCTGCAAAATCTTTGCATAAGATTCATATTTGGACTGCGTAAGTTCGACCATGTGTCTGAATACAGGAGCAAGTTAAAATGGCTGCCTATCAGATTGCGTCGTGATGAGCATGTCCTTGCACTTCTCTACAACATACTGCATGACCCCCGTACTCCATCATACCTTAAAGAGCGTTTCCGATACCACAGTTCTGATCTTTCTCGTGATCTGCGATCTAAAACTGACAATCAACTGCAAATTCCATTAACTCGGTCAGGTTACTATAAGGAATCGTTTACGTTGAAAGCTGTCAGTCTCTGGAATGATTTGCCGTCAGATATTCGTCACTCCAAGTCACTAGCTGTTTTTAAAACTAAATTACATAAACATTTCCTTCATAAAATAGTTCCTTAGTTTGCAACAATTACTTATATGATACCTTTTGCTGTTGTATGTATTTATATATAATGTAAATATATTTATTTATTGTGTATGTTACATTTCTTCCTATGTCTAAATTATTTATTTGTATATATATATATATATATATATTATATATTTGTATATGTACATATTGTATTGTAAAAGTATATAAATATTATAGATTGGCACACTACTGCAGTTCTCTATCACACTTTCCTACATGCTAAGGTTGTCTGGAAGAGATCGCTCCCAGCGATAAGACCGCCTTTGTCACCCTAGATTTAAGACTCTCTTTTGTAATTGGTAATGTGTTTTGTGTGTGACAATAAAGTGTTTATCTATCTATCTATCTATCTATATATAAAAAGAAAGAGAATGTTATGAACTATTTGGGGAGGGGGGGACTGACGATGATTTTCTTTTTAAGTTGGCCGCGAGTGGCGTTAAATATATCAAGGTCAAGTTTACTGGAAGCTTCGTTATATTTTGCACACATTCTTGGGATTGGACTGTGTAGAGCTAGATTTGTTCGATAGTTTGGAACGTGGAGAGGTTTTTGAATGGGGTGCCGAGGATATCTATATGGTACGTTAATTTTTATTTGGCCGAGAAGATGGGAGCAATTTATTTTGCAAGAAGTTAGTCCATGAAGGAATAGAATGTCTGATTGCATACGGCGATCGCGTAGAGTGTTAATTTTAAAGTGATCAAGCCGTTGGACATAAGGGCTTCTGTATGGAATCCCAGGTGAGCCAAATGCCAAGTATTTTGTGAACTTTCTTTGAATGCTCTCAATTTTCTGTGAGGAGTTGCTTTATACAGGATTCCACACAACACTACTAGATTCTAGATGACTTCGTACAATACTATTGTATAGTATGATTTTAGTTTTAGCAAGTTTAAAGTCCTTCGTGTTGCGTTTCAGGAACCCTAACATTTGTGAAGCCTTCTTTGTGATGTTGTTAATATGTGTATTGTATTTCAGTTTACTATCTAGTGTAACTCCAAGGTCTCTGACTTCATCCACGCGTTTCAAATTGATGCCTTTAATGTTGTAGGGATACTTAATTATATGTTGGCGTTTGGTTGTGAAACTTATTATTTGACATTTTTGTATGTTTAATTTCATTCCGTTCTCATAACACCACTCTTGAACATTGTTCAGATCAGACTGTAGCAGTTCGGCATCCGAATCGTTTGTGATTTCGCGATAAAGTTTTAGATCATCTGCAAACATAGATGCACTACTATGACTAACAACATTTGTGATGTCGTTTATAAAGATGACAAATAGGAGTGGTCCAAGAAGAGATCCCTGGGGTACACCAGATTCTGCAATGAATGCGTTAGATTCTTCGCCGTTGATTACCACAATTTGAGGTCTCTTTGATAGATAGGATTCAAACCAAGATAAAAGGGATCCATCTATTCCAAATGCTCTTAATTTCTTAAGAAGCACTGAGTGGTTGACTTTGTCAAATGCGTTGGAGAAATCTGTGTATACAGCATCAACTTGAGAGCATTTGTCTAGTGTGTGTGAGATTTGGGTTGTAAACGATACAAGATTACTCTGGACTGACCGACCTTTTCTGAACCCGTGCTGAGAATCCGAAATACTTTCATCGATGTTCGTGTATATTTGTGGATAAACAAGAGACTCGAATACCTTTGAGAAAGAGGATAAAATAGAGATTGGACGGTAGTTCTTTATTAGGGTCTGGTCGTCTTTTTTGTGTACAGGGACTATCCTTGCATTTTTCCATAAATCCGGAAAGCACCCTTCACTCAAAGAACGATTATAGATTAGGGTCAAGGGTAATGCTAGAACTGAGCTGCAGCGTTTGACAAATAGAGGGGGTATGTTGTCAGGTCCAGGTCCTTTACGAATGTCGAGTAGCTTTAGTTTTTTCATTACTTCTATTTCCGAAAATTTCATGTTTGCTATGTATTTGGTAGCAGAGTTTGGATCAGTAAAAGTATTATTTGTGCTACAATCGTCGTTAGGATACACTGATGAGAAATGTTTTGCGAACAGGTTCGCTATATCGTGACTAGTTGTTGCGGTTTTTTCGTCGAGAGTCATTTCCGCAGGGAGAGCACTAAGTCCATTACGCTTGTTTTTTATATGTCGGAAGAAGGCAGCCGGGTTTTTATGAATATTAGACTCTAAGGTTTGATGATAAGTCCTGTCGGAGGATTCTATAAGTTTGTGGCAGCGCTCACGCAGCAACTCAAACTAGTTTGTCCCGAGGATTTCCATATTTTCGGTATTTAATGCGAATTCTATCTTTTTCTTTTATTACTCTGATAAGCCTTTTACTAAACCAAACTGGGTAGTGCGAGTTCCTGGGCTTTCGTCGGGGCACAAACCTATTGATAATGTTGTATAGAATGTCATATAATGTTGACACCATCGTGTTTACGTTTTCCTTATTTTTAAAAACTTCTTGCCATCTAATGCTTTTTAATTCTTGTTTAATTAAGTCGTAATTTGCTTTGAAAAAGTTGTGATCGTTACGACTAGCTAAAGGAAGATTTTTATTATGGTTTAAATTCGATAGGGGGATAGTAAATATAAATTGGGGATGTAGAGGATCGAGTTTACTTAATAGATTGTCTGGTCGCGAGACAGAAGCTTCAGTAAAATTGCTGATGGCTAGATCCAGTATTCTACCGTCGGTGTTGGTTATATGGTTCGCTTGATAAAGACTATTTACGCCTAGAAAGTCAACCAAGGGATAACTTAAATTCTGCAAGTTAGGAGGAATTATGGGTAATGTATGCGTTAGACCTTGCTCCAACTCCCAGTTAATAAGGCCTAAATTAAAATCACCTAGAATTACGACATCGTCTATTTCATTTAGGACCCTGTCTGCGTTGCTAAAAAAATTATTCATAGTCTCCATTTTTATAGGTGGAGGAAGGTAAACCGCACACAGTGCAATATTTCTCGGAGAGCCATCAATGTTAAGTCTTATTTTTACCCAAAGTTCCTCACATTGGCTTTCCCACCTTTGGACTCGCGTCGAGGGGACATCTCGTGAAACCGCTATCATAACACCTCCGCCGTCAAATTTAGTGGATGTGGCCAGAGAGCGGTCTCTGCGATACACATATATAGATACATAACGAGAGTCTATAAATTCACAATCTGTTACGCTTGATTTAAGCCATGTCTCTGTGAAAACAATTACTTTATAATTACTTAACAGGATATTACTGAATACTTCTTTAGTTTTGGTTCTAATACCACGAACATTCTGATAGTAGCACTCGAATTTTAAAACATAATAATAATAACGTTTATGTTGAACAATGAGAGATTAGATAATTAACTTTAAACTTTCATGGCTACGAATAAGTATGACTTCGTCGAGATCGTCTTTACGAACAAAAATTCTTCCGTTTCGTACCCACGTGTACTTATAATTAAGTGCCTTTGCGCGGGTACGAGCTGCAGCATGAAGAGCCTTGTTTGTTGGCGAAAGGTGTTCAGAAACAAAGATAGGTTTCCGAGGACCAGCGTAGCCAAGGTGTACGGAACTTAGTTTGTCATCCTTATTTGCTTTGTTGAATTTGCCTACGGCAGCAAGAACGGAGTCACGTTGTAGTGGCGTGCGCAGTTTGATAACTACTGCGCGAGGTTTGTCACTATCTTTGTTTATCTTTGCAACTCTGGTGGCATTTATGATGTCTCCGGGAGCTATGGGGTCACCTACGGTTCTTGAGAGTTGCTCAATAGTTTTCACTAAGTGTTCAGATCTGTTTTCTGGTATTCCGTTTACCTCAATATTGCTGTCTCTCATATTTTGTTCAACTAAGTTAAGTCTATTGGATAGTCCAAAAACATCAGCTTTCAATTTTTCGTTATCGTTTTGTAGCTGTTTTATGGTGGTGTTTTTTTCTTCCAACTGGGCCTTCATTCCTTCAAACATAGTGTTAAAAAACGTTAAAGATTCACGGAGCTCTAGGTTGCTTGCGCGTATGTCAGAAAGTTCCTGTTTCAGTATAAGGCGTAGTTTGTCAACAGTCACGTAGCTGTTATCATGGGTATTTGTAGAAATATTGACACTGTCGTTAACTGGGGATTTTTTCTTGAAATTCTCGCTGAATGATGTCTCATTTTCAAAAGAGGATCTTGACTCTTTTCGCACCGGGGTATCGTCGTTTCTGCGGCGGCGGTTAAGGTTCTGGCAATCAGGGCATGTCCAATTCAGCTCGAGGTCTTGTTTATTTGCCATATAATTTTCCTTTGATATACTGACACATTCTAGGTGAAAATGTCCACTGCATTTTGTGCAGTCGATTAGTTGGTCTATCGTTATGTGCGATGAGCATGCCGCGCAGTTTCTCATTTTCAGTACGTGGTTTAATCTAGTAGAATTGAGTGGAATAGTAAATGGGCAGTGATTAATATGTGTAGTGAACGCAGCCGTAACACAATATATTTTAGTATGGCAATACTAGTTGCTAGTGTCAGTTGACATCAATCAGTTGACATTGACAGATACACAACGCATCCACGGCGCATGTGTGAAGTCTTCCAATCATCTGGTTTTGTTTATCATGTAGTTTTGTGATTCGTGAGTCTTATTAGTCCAAATGATAAATCCCGTTCAAATTGCAAAGTGTAACGGATAAAAATGCTCGTACCTCAGTGATATTATGCAGAAAGACTGTGGCCCAAAGAAGATAATTATCTCGGAACACTCACGGATGATTTCTCTTCGTTTTCGTCAATCCGTAGGTAACAAAAACACAGTCTTTAACTAAGAAATGGTAAAAAAAAATTGCAGCGGTTTGTTTACTACTCGAGCTTTGACAGCTATGTTCTCACATAAACTGCTTCCTTGGCCTTAAAAATAAATTCATAATAATTATTAATGTTTTTTTTTTGAAAAACTGGCAAGCATTACAAAAAATCGATCAAGTGCAACTCGGGCTCGCGAGCCAAGGCTTCCAATATATGTACGTACAGTATATTTATATGCAATAAAGACCATTTTGGGACCGCAAAACTGAGTTTGTTTAAGTAAAGGTTTTGAGATCTTTAAAAACTGTGCTACTTTTATAGTTTGTTTTATTTTTGCTGTAATATTATTTAAACTATCAAAATTTAAAGTCGATAACGTGAGTAGTGGCTGAGATAAACAGGTATGACAGACAGACAAAGTAGTTGTGTATTTGGATATGGGATTATTCCTGGAATAAACTATTAAAAAAAAAGTGTTGTACCATAGTAGTTACCATACTTCTTTAGCATTATGGCTGGCATCATAGACCATGGTTATTGTTAACCGTGACGACATAATGTAACATGTTATAATAAACAAGAAGACATTGCTGCCCATCCTCCAGTTCAGAATCTCTTAGTCTTCTCATATGACACCCCACACACGAGTAGAGATGGGTTGGTACTATTCATTGCCCGCACCACACCGGCTAAATATGAACATCAAAAATCTTATCCTATACTAGTAGTAACAAGTAAATTTTAAACAGGCCTTAATATGTTATTTTTTACCACGTGTGGTGAAAAAACTTACATCAAAATCAGGGAGTTTTCAGTTCTAAAGATAAATAAAATAATTGAATTTTATTTAATATTTATTTTAATTTGATGAAAATTAAAAATTCGTGTGGCGTCCATTTTCAACAACGCCGCCGTGACCACCAACGTTGTGGCCACGTGTGTTGTGGCCACGTCCGCCGCCGCCTTGTCCACTGCCGCCACGTCCACGGCCGCCACGACCGCCCCGGGACGTCTACCACCGTCACGTCCGACGCCGGCAAGTACGCCACCGCCACGTACGCCATGCCCGCCGTCGCCCCGTCTACCGCCACCATCACGGCCACCAACGCCGCCGCCATCACGGCCAAATGGCTGCCGACGTCGTCTTTTTGTTTTCTTTGCTGTAAACGTTAAATAATTACAATCTTTTCTAAAAAAGCAAACCGGCCTATTGCATGTCAGGTCACGTGCAGTATAGGATTTCGTAGTTTATTTTTTTTTAATTTTCTCGCAAAGCAGGTGCTTAATTAAGTATGCCATATCATTCACAACATAAACTTTTCATCTCCTCAGCAGGGTCCTAGCATCTGATTTCTATTGCAATTTTTAATATTTCCAGTTTTTCGGCTGTAGCTCATTAACCTGTAAAGCCCTTGTAGTTGTGATAGTTTTCGAAAAGTAATCTTGGTAGACTCAAATTGACCTATCTAACGACACCCCACAAGATGGGGTAAAAAGAAAAGAAAAAATTCAGCCCACTTTACTTGTAGGAGAGATATAAAATGTACCTTACATCCCCTCCACATTTTACCAGTTAAAGCTAGAATTCTGGAGGAAGCTCCCTGTCCTGTAGTGGACGTTTCTTGGGATGTTATGATGAAAGTACCCATAGGTCTTAATTTTATTAATAAATATATGAAAATGATGACATAAATGGACATGGTTTCTAAGGTACTGGGTTCATTTTCCAGTAGAGACACTGAAAATCAACAAAACCTCTATGACCCATTTACAAAAATGAAGAGTTCAGGAAAATAAATAGTAAAAACAATTACTATACGTAATAATTCCTACAAACATACCCAAATGTAGCAAAGGCGGCGGCGGCGGGTGCGGATGGGTTATGGATTATTGTGGAGGTGGTGGTGGCGGCGGCGGTCTCCTCGGGTCAAAATCGTTCATCAGCGGCTGTGGCGGCGGCAAACGTAGCGCCGATTGTGGTGTTGCGACTAATTTAATACAAAGTAATTTTTTATAAAAGGCGCAAAACTGTTTGTTTGCAACCCTACCCTAGGTATTAATGATATAAATGACCTACATTAGAAAAAGTTAATTTAAATATACCTACAGTGTTTTTTCTGAGTGTGAGTTGTTTTTTTTTACCAAAATTAAGTAGTAGGAAAATATAAAGTAAATGTTAAAGTTGGTACCAACTCATTAATAAGTAATAAAAACAGGATTGCCTCACCCAGTCCTGGTAAGTATTTTTTTAAATTAATCATGATATTAAAATTATGTAAACCTTAAATTAGTACCTACAAGCTTTGTATGAAGCAATAGTTTTAGTTTTGGTACTTATAAATTAGTACTTTCAAATGTAGTATGTATACCTACCTATTTTCTTCGATCATAATTTGATAAAAAAGTATAGGTACTTAACAACACATCCATGGATACGACCGGCTAACTTACTTATTAAATTGTGCACCAGTCTTTAAAAGTGACATTTTTGGTATGCGATGAGGTAAGGTTGACGACAATTAGCTCTTAGTTTATAACTATTAAATAACCAAACACAAGTAGTACAAAATCCAACTTACAAGAGTGTATCTTTCTCCGTATTGGCGCCACAAAGGACGCCAAAACGTGCACGGAAAGCATTCGCATCCCGCATCTGAAAACAACAATGACATAATTAATATCTCCTTTCCTTATTAACAAAAATTAGAAAATAAAATACCACAAGACTAACACAAGTACCTATAAAAAACGCACCGTGCACTATACCGTTCCACGAAAAAGACTGTAAACAAAAGAATGATTAATTACAAACGTATATCCAAAATACAAAACCCAAAAACAATATTAAATGAAACAAAATACGATATCAAATAACTGACCATTTTACAAGAATGAAAAAAAAAAACACTGTACGTTCCCGCCTTTCTTACTTTTTTGGCTATTTTATTGCCTCCCCACATTGGGCCAAGATGGGCAATTATATTATAGTCCGTATTCGTCGCCATCATTGAACAGTCCTCTACTACTACGCTCTTTTTAGGGTTCCGTACCTCAAAATAAAAAAACGGAACCCTTATAGGATCACTTTGTTGTCCGTCTGTCTGTCTGTCTGTCAAGACCCATTTTCTCATGAACGAGAAGAGGTATCAGGTTGAAATTGATGAAGGATTTTAAGGTCCATGAACCACACAAGATCTGAAAATTTCAATTTCTTAACAACGACGCAATCAAAAGATATGGCTTTTTATGTCCTCATCTCCATACATTTATGCAAAAAAGCAAAACCTACAAACCTACGTTGACCTAAAATTATGAAATTTGGCAAGAAGCTAGTTCTCACAGTACAAATAAAGGGAAAAGTCTAAAATCATTAAATATTTAAATTTTTCTTACAACTAATAGTAACCAATTAAGGTGAGCTCCTGTTTTTAGAAGTTTTCTATAAAAGAGGGGTCAAGTTGGATGGTCGCGGAGTTTTTAAAATCAAAGAGCAAAAGCTTTTAGTATATCATATGGTAGATAGGTACGGAACCCTTAGGGCGCGAATCCGACTCGCACTTGTCCGTTTTTTTATTTTTTCTCGGGGTTTCATGATGAAAAGTTTTCATCAAACAATTAGTGTTGGTACAGCGCGTTCAGGACAAGTCTGTCTATGAATAATTCTTCAGAGCACTCCCCATGATGGGCTCATATGATTGTGTATGGCTGAGGGTTGAGGATATTCGCGCCAGCAGCCCTCTTGGCATTCGCTGATCACGTATATTCATGAACCATCTCTCGTTCAAGGTAGAAGTCTTGATAATAGTGGCAGCAGCTTTTTTTACTAATCAGCAGGTAGTAGGTTCAAAATAAACTTGCCAAATTCTGTCAAGTTCGACTCTAGTAAGCGCGATTATATTATAAATCAATAAATACCCAGGATGGCATAAATCAGTAAGGATTAATCAAGGGATTGGGCGTCCTGCCGTTCATAAAGTAAATCCAGGAGAGGATTTGCCATTTATTTATTTTATTTAAAAACTTTATTGCACTACTGTACAAAAGGCGGGCATAATGCCACGTGGCATTTTCTACCGGCTTACCAAAAGGCAGAACAGAAAGGTGGTAACGGGTGCTTATCAATCCTAATAAACCGAATCCTAAGTACCGAGTAAATATATTTACAGCTATAAATGTATACATATGTGCATATGAATATATATAAACCTACACATAAATGTACATATCATATTCGTATGTAATCACAAACTTACAATACCATGTACAGAGACAAGTGAAAGGTGAATAGGAAGAGAATGAAACTTCAGGATACAACAATCGTATGAAATGATCGTTCACCATCTTTTTGAATATAGCATAGTTAGGAGCTTTACGGATCTTTACAGGCAATGAATTTCAAAGTCTTGCTGCCTCCACTGTAAATGACTTGCTAAAGAAACCAGATTTACTGTAAGGAATAGCCAGAAGGACATTATCTGAGGATCGAAGGTCGCGGCTGTGAGTATGGCATAGAAAATTGAATTGAGATTTGAGGTATTGAGGAGATGAGTCATCGTTAAGAATGGAGAACTAAGAATGGAGAATAATAATAAAAGACAAAGCCCTAAGTCACCAACCGCTATTAGCTGCACCATGTGATAGGGTACCGTAAACCGGGGTTACTTTGATCAATTTTAAACTTTAACCATCCGTAAGTTTTGATCCAGTGATTAAAAAAATACAAAAAAAATATGTAATAATCGGTTTTTTTAGATCATTGGAAACAAGTAAAAAAATATTTTATTTTTCTTGTAGATTTTGAGAAAAAAAAAAAAAATAGCATGATCAAAGTTAAACTTGGTTTGGGGTTACTTTGATACCCCCCTTTTTTATTACGGAATCGCAAAGTCGCCCCAATCACAAATTAAAACAAAAAAAAATAAAAAAAAACTGTCAACAGGGAAAAAAGTTATAACTGTTTTAATACTTGGGGTAACTTTGATCTAATAAAACTCCCAGTAATGAATCAGTCTTCATTTTAATCAATGATATAATACTATGTAACGTAAGTTATAATCATAACAAAATTAGTCAGAAACAAAAACTTACTTCTAATAACATTTTTCTTCTATTTTAATAAAGATACATTTTCAATCAAAAATATGCACTTATATCCTTATAAAAACCTCCAAAAATCACAAATCGAGATCAATCAACAATGGCACTTATTTAATGGCAATACCTACCTAATAAAAAAGAGATGAAAAACATTAAATCTATCTAAGAAAGTTCTAAAATATTAATTTCAAAATTGAATTGTACGCATTCAACGTCATCTTTGCCTGCAATCGCTTTGGGCTTCGGCAGATAGCTTATAATATCAGACTCCTCAATTTCTGATATGTCGTCGCGCACTAGTCTAAAATCTTTTTTATTTTTAATCGATTTAAAGCCTTCAACCAGTAAGGGATCTATGTTGGTGATTCGGCAAACATACTTGTATGTTTTCTTCCCCCGGCGTGAGTAAAATTGCGCCAATACAAATCTTCCTATTGCTAATTCCTTGTGGGCCTCGGAAACTGGATTTTCAGACTCACTTCCCACATCCGCAGGGTTAGCATCACCCGTGACTTCATCATCATTGTCTGAAGCTAAGTTTTCTTGATCCATGTTAGGAGCATTTACGTCATTGGCATCTTCTTCGGTCTCAATGTTTTCCTCAATTGCTGGGTTAGCAGTTGACACACTAGCACCTGGCTCTACATTTAACCGTGTTCTTCTTCCGGGAACTGCCGACTGACCACCGTATCGCTGTTCTCTGAGATAGTCTGTCAAAACACTTTCAACATCATTAGTCGGGTCGCTGACTTCTACATTAGGTAATCTTTTCAGTACCTGCTCTCTTGATATAGGAAATATACCAGTGCCTTTGAAAGCACTCATCAAATTTCTTTTCACTCCTTGAGTGACTTCGGCGAAGGGTGCAGTAGGTGTGGCTTGGACTGAATCAATTTTTTCAAGTGCCTTTTGGAGCAAACGTGGAAAAGTATCTTTTGGAACAGTCGACAAACGAGGATTTTGCATCTTCCAGGTGGTTAATACGTTTCTCCAAGCCCCTTTCATTGGTCTGAAGAATGCCACGTCCAATGGCTGGCACAAATGTGTTGAATTAGGCACCAGGCAAACAAAATCAATGTTGTTTTGTTCACATTCATTGAGAACATCGACATCCATGTGGGACGAAAGGTTGTCCCCAATCAGAACTTTTCTACCTGGTAATGCCTTGGCGTGCGGCAAGAAGGAAGATCGAAACCAATCACGAAAAGTTATGCTATCTATCCAACCACTCTTCGTCCTGTTAAATCGGGATCCCTGGGAGCAGCAGCTCTTCTGGCAACAGGGTGCACCCTGTGGTCCCCCTTCCTTCCACGTGTCATACAGGTGAACGCTTTTATAAATGATATAGGGAGGCAAAAGAACACCGTCAGCAGATCCACACACCATGACTGTAGTGGCACTTTTGGAAAAATTCATTACTTTCTCCGGATATTTAACCCCTCGCCTGAAAATGCCTAGTTTTTTTCCAGGATCATCGCTCATGTTCGTCTCGTCATAGTTAAAAATGTTAGAAGGAGGTAAATCTTTAACAATAGGTGTAAGATTGTCAAAATATGCGTTAATACTCTCTTGAGATACTTTAGCTCTCGCTTTTTTAATATTTGTTGACACTTTGGGAGTATTCGTCTTTATGTCTCCGTAGAAGAGAATATGCCCATTCGACACCGGGAAGGTTGTTTTCAAACTTAGTAACATTTCGTCCTTGTCTGTCCAGAAAAGCTTTTGCGAAGAACCTTAAATCCAGTAGCGTAAGAGGATAGCCCCAGTCTGCACATTTTGCCACAGATTTCAGTATAGCTTTTTCTTCAGATTCTGAGAATACCGTCTGAGCACCAGGTTTTCTCACGTGTATTCCTTTGTATTTATTATACATAGTTCCATAAGGTATATCGTACAGCTCGGATGCACCTCTGATGCTAAGTCTTCCGTCCACAATTAACTGTAAAGCTTCTTCTATTTTCGCGTCCGAGTAATTTTTGTACTCGCGGGAACCCAGTTTCTTCTTATATATTCGAGGCATTGTCCTGGTAAACAAATAAAATAATTTAAATAACACAAAGCCATGAAGCAATTTTGTCGGCTAGTAGCTGGGGTTACTTTGATCAGTTAGTCAATCTCACACCATGTACCCGATCAATGACACCCCGCATTAAATTATCCGACGCCATTGCGTAAGCTTTGAGGTTAGAACAACAATAAAATTTAATTTGGATACCCGATTGTAGACCACTACATGGAATTCATAAACAAATATCACAATGAAAACACGTAATCAGCTGCACATGAAGTTTTGCAACACATTTTTTTAACCAGAAAATGATATGAAGAGTTGATTTACCTTTTTTTATATAATCCACTGCCGAATCTCCAGCGCACGCACAGAAAAGGAATTGACAGTTCATCAGTGTTGTCATCCAAAAAAAAAAAACTACCAAACGTCGTTCCGTTTTACGCAAATCGCATTTGTATGTGAACTGGAAGTGTCGGTCAAAGTAATCCCGTGGTTCAAAGTAACCCCGGTTTACGGTACCTAAACAAAACACCTTTAACAAAACATACTTACATCATAAACTTACAAGAAGAAACACATGACTACTCAGGTATAAATGAACTGCGCATATACACTGATGGGTCAAAAACAAAACTAGGCACAGGCGCAGGTACGTATTCTCAAGACCTTAATATTGAAATATCAAGCGCCCTAGGACAATATAACACAGTATACCAAGCTGAATGTGTCGGCATTATACAAGCCGCACAAGCGATAACTGCAAGGAACATTACTGACACGAGCATTCGTATAGTCTCGGACAGCGCATCAGTACTCCAAACGCTGAGAGGCAGCTATACGACCTCAGGACTGATATTACAATGCCATGAAGAATTACAAAAGTCATCACAAAAAAACAACATAACATTACAATGGATAAAAGGACACAGTGGTTCCATGGGAAATGATGCGGCAGACCAACTGGCAAGGGAAGGGTCCAACAAGACCTATGAAGGACCAGAACCAATACTGCCGCTACCCTTCAACCAGTTTAGGACATGGATACGAGAACAAACACGAAGAGAAGCAGACAAACAATGGAATGACATTGCAACATGCAAACAGTCCAAAAAAGTAATAACATCAACCAACAGCCGTTTGACAAGACGGCTACTACAGATGAATAGGACAAAGCTCCGTAATGCAATAGGCACAATAACAGGACACATTGCTCTCAACAAACATTACTACACCTTAGGCATAACAGACAGCCCTCTATGCAGGGCCTGTATGGAAAGGGACGAAACTATCGAACACGTCATTCTGGAGTGCGAAGTAATCAACACTATCAGAGAAAACACACTTGGAGCAGACATAACTTTAGATCAACTACCAAACAAACTGGACAAACTGACCGAGTTCTGGCAACAGTTAGGGTGGCTAAATTGATGGCTAGATAGGCCCACGTACAATGGTCCACGCAGGACTAAGTGCGGAAACCACAAACTTAACTTAGAATGGAGAATAAGGTAGTAAGAATTCGGACCTTCCTTCGCTCGCGTATTGGAAGCTACCCTAGCTTGCGTCGAAAACTGGAAATGTGATCGTACTTGCGAAGATTAAACACAAAACGTATGCAACAATTTACGAGACGGTCCAGTTTGTCTATCAGTTCGGAAGTGAGATCAACGCAGCACACATCCGCGTAATCAATAATAGGGATACATAGAGACTGTATAAGCATTCACTTGGTCTCCAATGGAAAACAGTTTTTAAATTTGTAGAGGAGTCTGAGTGAATTTATGACTCTACGGCTGACGTTGTCCACCTGGTCTTTCCAGCTGAGAATGCTGTCGATAAATAGGCCAGGGTCCTTTACACTTTTGCATATTTAGATCATAAAATATCATAAGTTATTACTGTCATGTTTCCAAGACTGACGACTGAAAATTGCCGAGAGCTACCTAAGACAAAAGCTTGGCATTTGCCTGGGTTAACAGAAATTCCAAACTTAGATGACCATTGGTTAATATTAGCCAAATCTTGGTTGATCTCTGATACAGCATAGGTAATATTGTTGACAAGACATTGGGCAGGGTGTTGGTGTGCAGGGTGGTAGTGTTGGTGTGCAGGGTGGTGGTGTTGGTGTACAGGGCAGTGATGATGTTGATGTGCAGGGAGATGGCATCGATTTCATTGAGTCATCATTCTGAAATTAATAAAATATGTTTTATTAAAAAGACATACCTATGTTCTTTCCAGATACCTATGACCCCAAATGATTGGAAGAACACTTCAAGAGGTTTTGATGCAAGATGGAATTTTCCTCACGCTATTGGTGCGTTAGATGGAAAACAGGTGGTGACAGAAGCTCCAGCAAATACTGCAAGTCTTTATTACAATTATAAGAAGACATTTAGTATCGTTCTCTTAGCACTGGTTGATTACAACTATAATTTTGTGTATGTAGATGTTGGCAGTCAGGGCAGAATATCTGATGGAGGGGTATTTAGAAATTCATCTTTATACAGAAACTTTAGTAGTTTGGGTATTCCTCCTAAGCCTCTGCCAGGAAGGAACATGGATGTGCCCTATGTCATAATAGGCGATGACGCTTTTCCTCTATCAAATAATCTAATGAAACCATATAGTGGAGATTATCAACAGGGATCAAGGCAACGAATCTTTAACTACAGATTATGTCGGGCCAGGCGAATAGTAGAAAATGCTTTTGGCATAATGGCTTCTACATTTCGGGTATTTAAAAGACCATTACAAGTGGAAATTGAAACTACAATACCAGTAATCCTAGCATGTGTCACCTTACATAATTATCTAAGACGAAGTAATACAAGTCAAGATCTATATTCACCACAGGGACATTTGATACTGAAAACTTAGATACTGGTGAAGTAACTCCGGGACAATGGAGAAATGAACCTCCGGCAGAAGCACTCCAGCCACTGGCACAATTGCCAAGAAGACCTCCAGCGAGTAGTACCATGATCCGTGATGAATTTAGTTTTTATTTTACCAGCAATGTAGGAATGGTGTCATGGCAATACGAGTACAATCGATAGAGAATGGTTATATGAAAACAGAGCCAAATAAATAAATACCACATTGTAGCATCAGCCTTTCATTCAAGTATTTATAATGAAAACTATACTTACCTCAATATTTTATTCAAGGAATGTATTGGTGCGTTTAATGTCATTAACGTCTCCATCTCTCTGAATGCAAACCATTTTGTTTCATATATAGAGTCGGCGCCGCTGCCTGTGCGCATACTACCTACTAAAACAATAAAAATATTTTTATACTACAGGTCAATGAGTAGTACTAGGTACTAAAAAATAAACGAAAAAAACAACCGGCCGAATGAGAGTCGTACTCGCGCACTAAAGGTTCTGTACCTGTCTAATGTAGGTTGTGAGAAAAGTTGTAATGTTTGATGACTACAGACCTTTTGCCAAATTGTATGATTCTAGCGCAATGGGAAGTAACCTAAATGTATGGAGATAGGACATAAATAATTTCACTCATTCATGGCTCTTCTTAATACAGGGCGTTAAGGCTTGCTGTCCATTGATGCGGAGCGAGCTGGTGGAGCGGAGAAACGAGGAAACATTAACCAATAAGATGGCATAAAAACTCCGCTCTGCAATCCTATTGGTTAATATTTCCTCGATTCTCCGCTCCGCCAACTCGCTCTGCATCAATGGACAGCCAGCCTAATTGCGTGCCATAGCTCAGAGGCGAGCGACAAAGAATATAACACTTCCCATACTGAGATGAATAGACTCGTTAAACCTGGTAATAATAGGCTTTATTAAACATAAAAATTATACAGAACTTTTCACTACAAATACGACTCCATACACGATGTAAATAGGATTGTCAAGTAGAGTCGTCAATGACGACGAAGGTTCCATATCACCACATCCTCCCGTGCTCGTTTTGTTAACTATAGCTCATAGTCTTCTAAATACCGTAGCAACCTTCTGATCCTGCTGGATCTTCTAATCTCTATAGGAGGAGCTGACGGGGCAGCATCAGTGGAGGAATGTAAATTATCATTTGTCTGAAGCTCAGGCTCGGGAGTAATGATAGGCTGGCTATTGGCATCAGAGCTCTCGTTTCTCGGGTCTGTCTCATCTGCGAGAGTTTCTGTAGAGACATTGTCATCATCATCTATTGCCTCTCCTTGTCTCTCGATGGGTTCGAGATGCCTATTTGACACAGTGGTCTCCCTGCCTTCTCTCAACCTCACGTATGAATAGTTTGGGTTTGCTTGAAGCAGTTCGACCTCCTCTACTGCAGGTTGATATTTACGAATATTCGTTCTGTTGAACCGAGGCATCAGGACCTGCTGAGAAGTAGTTAGCCATGTTGGGGTGTCACCGAAAACCACTCAGCGGCAGGCAGAAGTTGAGACTCTTCAGGGTGGGGAATCCAAAATGCCAACATAAAGTTAAGAGTTTATTATGATAGAGTAGGTAAATACAAGGCGGTGGTCGTGCTGCGCGCGGGCACGTCCGAGCACGACCAGAATCAAAGGTAAACTGACTGTTTTTGACACGAATGACATCGAAAGACAGAGATAGAAGACATTTGAAATAGGAATTTGGAATTTTGGGCCAGGACAATAGAGCCAGGATCACGAAAGGAGGCAGCATGCGAGGCATGCAGCCCCGCTCCGTGACAGTACCCCGGGGCTCCGGTGAAAAATTCGAGAAGTACCTACTGGAATATCCGAAGAATTTTACAAAGACAACTAAAGCTAAGTAAGGACTTAAAATAATAAAACCAATAGTTACTAGGTATAACGGAACTGCCCAAACACGAACAAAGAATAACAAACTTAACCTAACAAAATCAACAGACACACGTCGTCTAGCAAAGCAATATTATGAATCCAAACATACATCATCAACCAGTCAAGTCTTAGCAGCTCGAACCTACATAAGACACAGGTCTATACAGTAAAAGTAGCCCTAATAACTAAAACAATAGGGAACTCAAAGGGCAGTCCGTAAAGAACGCATTATAAATAACAAACATGATAAACTTGAATAAGTTAATGCAATAAACATTACACAGGCAAATGTCTAAAACCTTAGAGGTACATAAAAGTTCAATGAGCATACCTAAACTAAAGTAGATATGCACAGGTATAGCATAAATATCGCGATAACGCGCAAAAAGCAATGTAAAACAAAACAATATTCGCACAAGTAAGTGAATGCAAAAGAACATATTAAAAGTAAGAAAAACAAATTGTAACATAAGCTAATATTACAAATTCAATTATTGATTAAAGTGATATGAAGGATCAATAAATTATTTAATTATTAAAACAATAAATCAAATAAAGCTAGCTTTAGGCTTGATATCCTTGACGTGCCATCGTCCAAGAGGATGACCCGTCATATCCGCTAACTCGTATACTAATGGAGATATTTTATTTGTCACCTTGCATTTTATAAATTTAGGTGCAAGTTTTGAAGAATAATATTTTCCAGCAGCACTTAATGTGTAATTATGTTTCCAAACCACGTCATCTATGTTGAATTCCAACCTTTGACGATGCTGATCGTAACGGGAAGCATTAGCTTGATGAGACAACCAAAGTCTCGTTTGAACCTCAGAAAATAGTGGTGAAAGTAGACCTACATTGTCCGCAAATATACTACGTGGAGCAAAAATTAAGTCGTCACATAATTCTGTGTTCTGATAAATAGAGCCGCATGGTACCAGTTCACGCCCAAAAACTAGAAAGGCGGGTGTGAACTTAGTTACCTCATTAACCGAAGAGTTAATCGCGAATTGAATTTTGTATAAATTCAAGTCCCAAGACCTATGATCTTGATTAACAAAGGAAGCAATAGCGGTTATAATTGTTTTGTTATAGCGTTCTGCAGGATTAACTTGGGGACAGTAAAGAGGGGAATAGTGAATTTCTGGAATGTTGTATTGCCTAAAAAGATCGAAAAGTTCATTGCTAGCAAATTGAGGTCCGTTATCCAGTAAAACCGTTTGTGGAATTCCGTAAGTCATAAATACCAGATTTTCCATTATGTGGCATATTATAGAAGCTGTAGCACGTTTAATTGGAAAAAGAAGACAATACTTGCTAAAGCAACAAGTAACCACGAAAATATATCTATTTAATTTTCTAGTCATAGGTAAAGGGCCAAGGTCTATCGAAATCGTCTGAAAAGGTCTACAGACTGTTCTGGGATGGCCCATAAGGCCTATAGTTCGCTGAGTTTGGTGTTTATAAGCAGCACAAGTGTCACACTTAGCAATAAATTTTGCAACGTCTCTATACATGCCTTTCCAAAAATACCTACGCTTGACTTTCATGTATGTCTTAAAAACGCCAAAGTGAGCATTAGTAGGGGTAGAATGATTATCAACAATAACCATTTCGGTAATTTCGGAAGGTATAACCTCTTTCCAGTCATATTCCGAAGTAAGTAAATTGGTAGAACGCGCTTTGCGATAAAGTTTATTATTTCTTATAAGGTAGTCAGGACAAGAGGTAGGATTATCAGAGCACTTTGCCAGCATACTATTATACCATTCATCTGAAGACTGAGCCGGGTTGTAGGCAATTAGAGCTATAGGAACTGAGCGAGACAAAGTGTCTGGGACTAAATGATCCTTACCTTTCTTATGTTTTATTTCAAAATTAAAAGCCGATAATCGTATACTCCATCGGGCTAAACGGCCTGTGGGGTTATTCAAATTAAGAAACCATTGTAACGCAGAATGGTCTGTATAAATAGTAAACTTTAGCCCATTATCTAAATAACAACGCCAATGTTCCAAGGCGGTAATGACGCTGAGTAACTCTCTTTCAGTGATAGAGTAGTTCTTTTGAGCACCTGAGAGGGATTTGCTCATGTACGCAATAGGTTTTTCAACGTTAACGAACTCTTGAGTGAGCATAGCGCCAATACCAAAACTAGAAGCGTCACAGTGCACTGAAAAGGGTTTGGTGAAGTCTGGACGAGCTAAAACGGGTGTAGAGGTAAGAGCTGTTTTAAGTTTGTTAAAAGCGGCATTAGCGTCAGCATCCCAAAGGAAAGGTTTAGGTTTACTGCCCTTTTTACCGGATGAAGTTAGTTTATTTAAATGAGAAACTACTGTACTGAAATCAGGAATGAATCTCCGATACCAGCTAGCAGTGCCTAAAAATTTTCTGATTTCTTGACGTGAAGTAGGCACAGGTATATCAAGGATAGCCTGAACTTTATCTGGATCAGTGCGAAGACCACGTTCGTCTACAATATAGCCTAAGTATTTTAATTCTTTTCTAAAGAAAACACATTTCTTGAAATTAACGGTAATATTGGCACTATCGAGTTTAGAAAGAACCTTAGTTAGTAAAGATATATGTTCATCAAAAGTTTCCGTAGCTATGACTATGTCATCTAAATAACAAAAAACCTTGTTATCTAAATCAGCAGAAAGTAAATTATCAATAAATCTTTGTTGGGTAGCCGGGGCATTAGTAAGGCCAAAAGGCATCACTTTGAAACAAAACATTCCCCGACCGGGTACATGAAAAGCGGTCTTGGGTCGATCTTCTTTTTGAAGCGGTATTTCCCAAAACGCTTTAGCGATATCAATGGAAGAAAGATAACGCGCATCACGAAGGTTATCCAAAATTTCGTTAATTAAAGGAAGTTTATAAGCGTCCTTCTTGGTAATAGCATTAAGCTTCCTACTATCAACACAAAAACGCCAGTCACCATCTTTCTTAGGTGTGATGACCACCGGGTTGAGCCAAGGGCTTTCACAAGGCTCTATTACATCGAGTTCAAGCATTTTATCAACTTCAGCTGACAGTGCCTTAATCTTCTCAGGCGAGAGACGGTATGTACGTTGCCTTAGAGGGGAATGGTCCCCTGTATCAATACAATGTTCCGCTAAATGAGTTCTGCCTAAGGGTCGAACTTCCGTGCTTATAGAACGAAATTGATTAATCATGCTATCTGCTGCCAACCTTTGAGCAGGAGTAAGCGTGTCATAATGAGAGACCTGGTTTTGCTCACAATGAATAGATAAAATGTTAGGTAAAGGTGGTGTACGAAATTGTACATTTCTCAAAATATCTGGAGCAACAGAAAAAGTTTTCCAAAAGTCCATGCCTAAAATAAGTGGTTGCTTAATAGCAGGGATAACATGAGCAGTAATAATAGCCGCAAGCTTATTACAAGAGACTGGTAGATTAATGGTACCCATGGAAGAAATAGGGTATCCGTTAGCAACAGAACCAGTAATCTTGTAGTTTGTGTCTACTGTAAAGCCGTATTTTTCTAATTGTTTAAACGCATCACAGCCTAAAATAGTGATGGGGCTGCCACTATCTAATAGACCAGAGAGGGTAAGTTCATTAACTTTTATATTTAAATAGGGTCTTTCAAAGTCATTTTCATTTTGAAAGAGGATTGTAGAGATGGTTCTATATGACGACATAAAAGTTTTAATCTTAAGTAACTAATCATCCCATTCTTCTTGAGGAAAGTTTTTATTAGGGGATTTCTTCTCTCTACAATCCTGCGCTACTAGTTTTTTTGATTATTATTGGTTGGACTTTGTTTACATTGAGGACAATCTGTAACTTTAAAGCCTTTAGTATAGCGGTGTATTGGCTGCATCTGGATTTGTACGTATCCGGAGTTACGAGTTCGAATCTTAGCAAGATAAAGTATGTGAACTTTTTTAAATTCATTTATGATATTTTTTGTTGGGTATCGTTTCATCAACAAAAACTCATATACTCACATACAGAATAAAGATTTGGCATAATGTCGAAACACCAGAAAGCGAAAAATTCGCCATCATTTATGGAGCCTGTCTTAACTTGTGTGAAATGCAATTTAAATATTAACAAAAACAGGATCTTATGTTGTTCTACCTGTTCTAAAACCTATTGTCAAGAATGCACTAATACAGATAAACTTTTTTATCTCCTAAAAAATAAACAGACGTGGAAGTGTAAGTCCTGCTCAAAAACTAATAAAGATCTAGAAAAAAGCGAAAAGACCTTGCTGGAGAATAAAAAAGGAACCTGCTTAAAAACACTAAACAAAAAACATTCTGGCCAACAACAACAATATAAGAACGAGCAAGGTAAAACAACAATCCCTCTACCCACTACTACTTTAGTGAGTTCAATTTCCACGCCAAGAGAAGAAGATGTTCAAGATAATGCGTCTCTTTCAAGCGAAAAACAGGATGTTACACAGTTACACATACAAGGAGCTGAATCTCCGTCACGGATTTCCAACGTTTTAACTATTAATGTACCTACTAGTAATTCCTTTGACTCGTTGGTGGTTGAAGCTGACGATATGACAATTACCGCGACGCACTCCGCTCACAGGTCTAAAATAAACTCTTCTACACCTACAATCTCGCAAGGAAAAGATGATCAAAGTCAATCCTTTTCATTCGTAAACAAGCACAAAAGGGGAAGGAAGATTGCCAGTAATTCATTTGATGGAAGCCAAATGTGCAAATATATAATGCACCAGAGTTTACCGGAGGAGCTAGTCAACAGTGACGAAGTCTATGAACTCAAAGAAGAGTTGCAAAAGTTAAAAAATGAATTACTGTCTGCGGAAATGGCAATTGAGGAGTTAAGCTTAGAAAATAATAGACTAAAGCAGAAGATACAACAGCATGAGCATACAATTAAGCTGTATAAAACAGTGGGGATCGAAGGATCGCCAGCAACAAGATCATATCTTTCACCTAAACTCAGAAATAGAAATCCTCGACCGACTACATCCAAAAAAATCATATCTACTAATGAAAAAAATCCGCTGGAACAAAGTTTCGATAAAAATCTCCATATCTTAGCAGCTTCATCACCTAAATTAGCCCAAAATACTCATCCTATGGATTGTGAGACAGCAATGTCAAGTATGAAGAAAAACGAAAGCTTTGGACGTGTTCTGATTTACGCAGATGAGACAGGTAGAGACTTAAGAAATATACTACAACGGTTGCTTGGGGATCGTTTTATAGTATCCGCTTTACTTAAACCCTATGCAAGTGTAGAAAAAATATTGGAGACATGTGCTAATGACTGCAATGATTTTACGGATAGTGATTTTATAATTATATTAGCCGGTAGAAGTGATTATAAATCTGATTTGTCCCAATCATCAAATATACACAATTTGATAAAAACCACAAATGTATTCATGAGTGACAATTTAGTAAAAAACTTTTCTATGATTCGCAATATGTCATATAATTATGGTAAAAATGCGAATTTTGATACCTTTGAAGTTTTTTACACTTTTAATATGTATAAGGTTCATAGGTTGGAAACTAGCAGATCAATTTGGAGAGCTATTATACATAAGACATGTGATCTAGAATTTAAGAAAAAGACGCAAAAATTTTTTCGTGACCAAGATTCAAAATAGTGTTAAAAAGTCCATGCTGCAAAATATTACTATAACTAACGAACCTGCCAATCAAAAGATGTATAGTGCGACTTCCTCTAAAATATGCAAAGATAATGTAACTAAATATAGTTCCACTTGCCCACCCTTACTTATCTTACATCAAAATGTCTGTGGACTCAATAACAAAAGAGACCAATTGGAACTGTATTTGGAATGTTTACAGAAGACTCAAGATTACATATGTATCAGCGAGCATTTTCTGAATTGCGACTCAACAGCTCTTTTTAGACTAACTAACTACCAGGTTTTTACTTCTTATGCCAGAACCAATAAAGTTAGAGGAGGTACCCTAATTCTTGGGCTCAACTTGGGTATGTTTTATTTTATTATGTGTCAAATTATGTTAACATATGTAATATAATAAGTTAATTCTGAGTTTATTATGTAATTGAATTTCGTGTCATTTTAAATTGATAGTATAATGTAATATTGACAATATGGACCCTTTTGTCTGTAATAAATAGATTTTATTTTATTTTGTTTCTCTAAAGATGATTTCAAGGTCGAGACTAGGTTCAGAGTAAAATATTATCACAAACTGGATAGTCGAAAATCTATTTATTCGTTAAATTAACTTCTGTCACTATTTTATATCATGAACTCGGTTGACTGTGGTACTCGTATATAAACTGAGGAGTAGTTTCTGTTAATGTATTTCTATGTGATGGTAATATTGGCGGTACTATCAAAGAATGATTGCCTGTTCCAATTTGGAAAGGTTTAGTTACTTTTGATTAAGCGTTCAAAGTCTGAATCTGGTGTAAAATTGCTCAAAATTTATTCAGTACGCATGTACGCTTAAACGCCACCATAGATAAATAAGAGGGAACGGATTGCTATCGTCATACATTTGTCGCAAGTCGCGTAAAACTAGTTATTGTCGCTGGTACCTAGTAATACTACTTATTACAAGTTTGTCGAAGGTAGTGCCATCTATCGAACAGATTGAGTATGTAGACGTATGTGTGAGTGGTGTAATGAAACATAATTATGTGTGAAAATGAGCGCGGTAACGAGTAATACTGACAATATGGCAGCGTGAAAATGGAGTTTCTGTAAAAGTATAAATAGGTAACCGGGTAAAATATACGTGTATATGCAAAACCATAGGATGTTTCACTATGCGACCCATGATCAAAACCTATTTCAAAACAAAAATAAAATTTACTTGCCATACGTACAGTCAGAAACAGGTCAAGCTTGACACTCGCAACGCAACTTTTAATTAGTTTATACGGCTATCGAAATAAAAACGGTACAAGTTTTTTTTTTTTTTTACTATGTATGGGCTTACTCTTGACCTCGATCTAGCCTTGAGGTCAGAGATGAGGTCGACGATGGAACGAGCTTGCCCAGAAGAAGCTTGAAGTGCTCTTGACTGTACTTAGTAATTTTTTTTGAGAATTGGTCATGGGTACTTTTCCAAACGGGATAATTACGGCACGAACGGTTACCTGTTTTTCTCCGTTCGAGACAACCACTAAAACGGTTTGCAGATAAGTGGTTGTTGGCTTTTTAGGAGCTGTTGAGATGTTAACCGAAGTATTTTCTTTCTTCTCTTCCATATTTGGATTCTTCGGTGGCTCACTTCTGTTTGTGTTTTTTGTCGGATCTGTCTTCTGGGCACTGGACTCCTTTTTTCCAGAACACAACACTACTGCATGCCGCAGGCCACATATATTACATTTGACAAAGGCTTTACAGTTTCTTGTATGATGTCCTCTTTTAAGGCAGATGTAACAAGCTTTCTTGTTCTTAAGGTGCTCCTTCCTTTCTTCAATGCTTAATTTTTGTAGTTTATAGCACTCTAGGCTACTGTGCGTTGACTTCTCGCACCAGATACAAACATTTGTCATCTTAATATTACTCACCAGGCAGCCAGCAGTTGGTTCCTGAGTAGTGGCATTACTCTCCGACATACTTAGTTTATCGAAGGTCTGTCTGGTTAGGTCAATCCTTTGTTCTGCCTCCACTTCTTTGCGTAAGGAGTTCTGACAGTTCGCTTGTGGTGTTGTCTGTCTCCTTCTTTGATCTTTCCCATACTTTTAATAGTTCCTGTGGCAAAGCAGACTTCACCATAGGCAGAAGGAAAGCTGCAAATTTGTCCTTGGTGACACCGAGCGTTTCCAAAGCACGCAGCTGCATATCAAATTGTCATATAATTGAGACAGAGCATAATTTTCATGCTTTCGCATGAGTACGATCGTTAAAAGTTCTCTAACGTAGACTTGAATTAACATTTCGTCTTTGGCATACCTCGCCTTAAGTTGCTCAATACACTCTTTGTATGCAGTGTCAGTAGGCGGGAAATTTTAGACGAACCTACGTATCTCTGAATTCGGTTCCATGGCTTGAAGCAGATATGCCAACTTGTCGCTGGTTTCTATATCCCTATCTTCATTCTTCGTCAATCTTCTTGAATTGTGCCCAGAAAAATAACCAATTCTTCACATTTCCGTCAAAACGTGTCATCTCAAGAATGGGCAGTTTGTAATTCCGCTCAGGTTTTCTGATTTGCTCGGGCTTTTTATTTTTGGATATGGCTTCTACCCGGCTTTTTAGCACGTGGTATTTCACGTTATAGCCATCAACATCGAGGCACTCTTGGTTGATTTCCTCTTCACTAACGGTCTTTAGCATTAATTCACGTATTTCTAAATCAACAGTGTTAAATTTTACATACGCGTCGTCGACTACGGCCATATTTCCCATTAATTCCACAACGGGGAATGGAAGGTCGTCTTGACTTAGCATGGCGTCCACTCTGTTGAAGGCAATTGTGAACGCCCGGCGATTCACAGTCCGCAGGCGTTTTCTCTCCTCTAAACTCATCTTTGCTGACGGTCGCCAGGTTTTCCAAACGGGATAATTATTTAGCAGGTTCTATTGAGTCTAGTTATTAAAATATTCAGGAGCGTAAAATAAAACCACCATTTTCTGTGAACTCGACCAAAGACAAACTTTATTAATTTTTAATCTGTACCATAGACATTTATAGTTCTGCACCGAATCGTAAACTAACTTATTAACTAGAGTTTTCTCAACAGGTACAATAAAGAAAGTTACCGATAGCATAGAGGAAATGGCGATAGGTACCTACTGAATACTGCCTTGAAAAAACACACTTACAAATTTTTACTTTTTGCTGTATTACTTCAATCAATATCAATCATCGGTACGGATCGTAGGTACAGCTAAAATCAGATCATATTCACTATACGGCGCGACTATAGCTCCTACGGCGATGCAATAAGAACGGTAAAAAATTGAATGTGCCAAGCTTGACGTGCTCTTGACTGTACAGACAGAAAACCGCCTATCCATTTTTCCGTAGTGGCATCGCTTTTCTTAATTATTATTATTATTTATTAAGGTTATGTTTTAGGGTTCCGTAGTCAACAAGGAACCCCTATAGTTTCGTCATGTCCGTCTGTCTGTCTGTCCGCGGCTTAGCTCAGAGACCCTTAGTACTAGAAAGCTGAAATTGAGTATGGATATGTATTTCATCCACGCCGAGAAAGTGGTGAAATAAAATCTAAAAAAATATATTTTTTTAGGGTAGCAATCTTGTTAACTCCATCGAGTGAGGTATTGTTGGATAGGTCTTTTAAAAATAATGGGAGTTTGCGAAGACCATTTTTCGATTTAGGGATCCGTTGGTGAAATATTCAGCTTGAAAGCGCATTTTTTTATTGGAATCAAGTGTCCCGTCCCTCCCCCTGCCAGCTTAACTGTAGTTAATGGAAATGTAAAAAAAATCACAGTAGTAGTATTTATGATAAAATTTGAAGGAAAACTATCACAGCTAAGTAGGCTTCACAGTTTAATGAGCTATAGTCGAAAAACTGGAAATAATGTAAATAGCAATAGCAATTAGGCGTTAGGACTTGACATACGTTTAGTCAACAACTGCTTTGCGATAAAAATCGTAAAAAACTACGGAACCCTATATTGCGCGTGGCCCTTGGCCGGTTTTATTACCTGACATCCGTTTGCCCCCCTATTAGTGAGTGAGGTCAAAAGCAACAACTTTTATTCTACGACTTTTGCAAATAGGTACGCACAAAAAATCGACTACCCATACCAAAGTAACGTAACAAGTGACCAACACATTTTTTACGAGAACTTGAAATTTTTTGTGGGTTGTTGCAGAATAACCCTTTATAAGGCAGGAGGAATGAGTGGAAATTATGGAATAAAAACTACATACATGGAATATCTGGACCCTGAAGGGATTTTCTATATTTTTTATTTTTTTTATTTTTAAAAAAAATTATGCCGTCCATAATATGACCAGAGCCTTGCTAAGGTTTGTGAAATTCTGCAAAGCATGGTACAATGCATAGTGCAACCCCACATTTTACACACTGTATCTTTGACTTCTTTCCTTTCTCCTTGCTGCTACAGCATCGGCATCTTCTATAAGTTGGGAGCTCTCCAGGAAGATGGTGTCCCACATCTTGCAGTCTCAAATCATTAGGAATACCATATATGCTTTTTTGTCGGCTTTCTGGAGTCTTTGCTTTTTTGGTGACAAATGTTGGCAAGCTACAAGTTTTTCTTTTTCTGCTTGAGAAATTACCAATCAGGTTCCTTCCAAGTATTGTCCTGAATTGTAAGTTGGTTATTGGATACCGAACTCTTATATTTTGCGCATACAGAATGTGGGCATTGGTAATAGCTGCATCAATCAGAAAATAGAAGATGCGCATCCACCACCTGCGACTTCTTCTAGCGACTGGATACGATCCTCTTTTTTGGTCGAACCTGTCGACTCCGCCCATTCTTTTGGTGTATTGTACCACACCCAGAGGGCATGATATTTCTTCCTTCTTCCCATCTTTCTGTGTTCTGGAACATGTCACTTTATCCTTTGGAAAAAACGCTGTACTCAGAATATACACAGGTTTTGTGTCCACACAAAACAACTGACATTTCTGTTCACCCGCCACTTGAACTCCCCTTTCTTCAATTTGAGGGCAGGTTGCTTCTTTCCTTCTTTAGGTTTTGGTCCACCACTCTTTATCCGCAGTGGTAGATTTGTTCTATTAGGACGTACAGTAGCCGTTGAGTAAATATTGTGCTCATATAAATCTTGGAGAAGTTCAGTAGAAGAGAAGAAATTGTCAAAAGCCACATGTAAATTTTCTACTCCTTCTTCGATAAAAGTTTTGCAGAGATTTTTAACAACAGCAGAACCCAGTCCGGTTTCAGTTTGGTCTTCTTTTTTACCAGTGTAAATTTCAAACTGAAATAGATAACCTGTATCACTGTCACAACGTGCCCACACTTTGAAACCTCGTTTCACCGGTTTTTTGGGCATATATTGCTTCAAAGAACTTCTTCCTTTGAACTTTATCATGCACTCGTCTATGCTTTGAGAGGAAGTGCTCCTGGCTTTATTTTGAAAAGCAGTACTCAAAAAATCTATCAAGGGTCTTATTTTGAATAGTTTGTCGTAGCCAGGTTCACCTTTTTTAGGCATTTTAGTATTGTCATTAAGATGTAGATTTCGCAAAATTCTCTTGAATCGTTTGCACGTCATTACGTCTGCAATTTCTTGCACTCGAAAAAGAGGATCTGTAGACCAATAAAGATCAATATGTGGCAATGGATGAACACCCATAAGCACCAACATGCCAAAAAAGGCTTTCATTTCAACTAAAGTAACTTCTTGCCAATCCTTTTGGACGTTCTGAGTAGCATATAAATTAGTTTGAAAATGAACTAAAATATGCCAGTGGGCTACTTCTAGTAGGATAAAGTTGTGTTGGTCTTAGTGGTACATCATCAAATTTTTCGATTGGTGCTTTGTGGGGAAACGCCACTTTTTTCCAGACTTCGTCATCGTCATGGTCAGTTTCCGACATATCATCGTCAAAACCTCGACGTCGATTCCTAAATGTCATCAAAGGAAAATCATCAGAATCTGAATAATTAGATTCATCTGCATTATCTTCAGGTACATCTGGGTAATTAGATTCATCTGCATTATCTTCAGACACATCTGGGTCATTAGATTCATCTGCATTATCTTCAGGCACATCTGGCACTAAAGGACTCATGGCTTGGGGCGCGTTTCCAGTTATTTCAACAGACCTGGATCCATTGCGTGTTTCATGCAAAACATTAGAATTGGATAGTTCAGGATCACCTAACACTTCTAAGAGATCAACTCCGGAATAATCTGTCTCCACAAAAACGGTCTCCTTTTCGTTTTCGTCACTTTCGTTGCCATCTTCAGAGTCCTCAGCATCTGATAGACCAAAGAACTCGTTTAAGCAGCTTTCAAGTTTGTCTAACGGTATAACCTAGAACAAAAAATAAACAAATACAAATAAAGTCATATTATCCAAAGGAAATAGCTCTTTGCCTAGAAGGGCTCTGTCCAATATATGGACGTCATATTTTGAGGCCAGTTTTCAAACAAAAAATTTCGTTTGATTGAAAATTTGTGCGTAATAATAAAGATAAATAAATATTGAACAAAATCTCATTAAAATCTTACCTTTTTCCGCGACATTTTCCAAGATTTTTTTGGATTAACACCACCTGTTTTTGACATTTGACAGAATCCATTGCAAATGGCGGCCACATGTGAGTTTTTTTTTTGTTACGTTCCGTTTTCGTATAAAATTGTTTGTCTATAAACGCAATATTCAGTTCGAATTTCGGTTTTAATTTTATTACACGAAACGAAACGTATGGTGTCCATTATATGGCCAGAGCCTTAGAAAGGGATAAAGGACAATGGGCAAAAATGGTCCAAGAGCCTCCACTGACGAGACTGATGGGAAATAAAAGTGCATAACCTATCTTATGAATCTGGCAAAATTCTGCCCCGGTGTTCTTTTTTTATGGTCATATTCGGCTCGACTATAAATAATTATGAATTCAGTTTGTACGTGCTGAGTGTCTACGCTTAAAGTTTAACTTCCATCGCAATATTATTTCACCAAGAAACATAAATCTTTTTACCTCCTATTGCTCAGCGAAGTCGTAGCGCCTGATTGCTATTTTTAGTTTTTCGGCTATAGCTCATTAACCTGTGATGCCTACTTATCTGTGTAAGTTTTCCCTCTAATTTCATTATATACCTATGCTACTACTGCGATTTTTTTAAATTCCCTATAACAACCGTTTAGTCGGCAAAGGGGGGGGGGGGACCTTAATATTTCGCAAACGGATCCCTAAATCGAAAAATATTCTTAGCAGACTTACATTATTTTTACAAGACCTATCCAAAGACACCGCACACTATGGGGTAGATAAGAAAAAATAAATTCATCCCCACTATACTTGTACGAGGTACACTACAAAAATATATTCTTTGTAAAAATTTCAGCTTTACAGTACTAAGGGTCTCTGAGATAAGCCGCGGACAGACAGACGGACATGATGAAACTAAAAAAAATCTGCCGGTTCATACAAAATTACATATATTAATGGACATATCTACAAAGTAGAAAATCGCAAAATCTCACAACCACAGGCAGGATTCGAACCTGCGTCTTCTGCGTCAGTACTGCAGATGCTTTACCAACTAGGCTACCGTGTTCCTGCCTGATATTGTGAAATTTATTTCATATTGGACAGTTTGTAGGAAGCCGATTTTTTTTACATTTCCGGTAATATGTTACTTGGTAAAAGTTGTTAAGTTTCGTCGTTTCGTCGACTGATCATGCCTTTTCACTTTTTGCCAACCCGTCTCTTACACCGTGTATATGTGGGGAAATGACAAAATAGAAACAAAAAACTAAGGTCACAAATTTTTTAATATTTTCAATTTGGGATTCATTTTGTTTTCTAATACTTATGTTTTTTTTTAAGATTTACAATAATCATGAATTTTCACTAGGAGGAGGTGATCAATAATATATTTTTCATGATCAGTGCAAATAGTGCTTTCTTGAGAGTAATTATCTTTTATACATTTATACATTTTTGCTCTTAAATTTATTGTATGCTTTATACTTTGAAAATTTTAATTAGAAATAGTAAGACTTGCATCTACCCAACATAACAATTCTTCCGAAGGGGCGAATAGTTTTGGCGCCTTTGAACTTGGATATACCAGGCCACTCAGAAAGTATTGCGAAAAATAGTTTTTATATATGGGAGACTGGCCGGTCAGAATCTTTTTCGAAAATATGATTACTTGTAAGTAAAAATATGTGTGTTCCATTTTCAAAATTTCCCTCCACATTTTTTGCGAGCCAATTCAAAGTATCGTGTCTTACTGAAAAATGGATCTGCGCCGGGAACATTTTAGAGCTATGATTTTTTACGATTTCAAGTGTCGCCTGAAACCGGATGAATCGTTCGATAGACTTCAAATGGCATTTATGGATGAAGGCCCCTCCAAGGCAACCGTGTATCGTTGGTATAACGAATTTAGGCGCGGTCGACCAACCTTGGGGGATGAAGAAAGAAGCGGTCGCCCTTTGACGGCTATTACGGAAGAAAACGTGCTAGCAGTGAAAAATTTAATCCAAGATAATAGGCGAATTACATATCAGGAGATTCAGCACATATTAAAGATTGGATCGGGAAGCGTTCACGAGATTCTACACGGGCATCTTCGCGTGAGGAGGATAGTATCGCGCTGGGTGCCGCACTACCTCACCGACGCTCAGAAGCAGGCCCGGGTTTAATGGTGCCGTGATATGCTGAACAAATTTGAAGCAGGCTCGTCTCGGCGTGTTTACGACATCGTAACAGGTGATGAGTCCTGGATTTATCAATACGATCCAGAAACCAAGCGCCAGTCGACAGTTTGGGTGTTTCAAAATGAACCAACGCCTACCAAAGTGAAGCGATCTCGAAGCGGGGGGAAGATTTTGATCGCCAGCTTTTTTAATTTGACTGGCCACTTGGCCTCAATTCCCTTACGAGATCAAAGAAGCATCAACGCCGAATGGTATACTACCAAATGTTTACCAGAAGTTTTTTCTGTTGTGAGCAACAAGCGACCAAACACAGGGCTCCGCGGACTACTGCTCCACCACGACAATGCGCCTGCACACACCGCGCTCAAAACGAGGGACTTCCTGGACAGCACACCAGTCAAACTCCTGGGTCACCCTCCTTACAGCCCTGATCTAGCACCGTGTGACTTCTTTTTATTTCCAAAAATAAAAAATCAGCTCAAGGGGATACAATTTTCGTCGCCGGAAGATGCGCTGGCTGCGTTCGAGCAGGCTGTAAACGAGGTGTCTACGGCGGACTGGAAAAAGTGTTTTGAAAACTGGTTCAGACGCATGAATCTTTGTATAGAGGCTGGTGGAGAGTACTTTGAAAAGATTTAATAAAAATATATGTACCTGTAGAACAATTTTTTTTAGTGTCGCAAATATTTCTGAGTGTCCCACGTATTTTATTAAGTATCAACAACTGGTTCTTATCATTTAATTCTCGGTTATCTTTGATTAATGTTTGTTTACATTTTTCACATTGGTGAAGACATTTTTTTGCCAGGTAGCCAGCAAAATATACCACAGAACATTCTTCTAATGTTATATTTGAAGATATTTTCTTCTCCGTTGATATCTGGGTTGCAGAGATTTGTTTGCTTGTACTTGGCGTCTCGGAATCAGTTGTGGTTAAGGAAGATTTACTTTCATTTTCGTTATATGCTTCATCTGTTTTGGGGTCTGTGGCTTCGAATAAGGTATTATCTAAGAAAACATCGTTGTCGTCCAAACAGTTCTTTTTTTCTGATGTCTTCATAAGTGCGTTGACAATTTTGCTTCTGAATATCGTGCGCAAAACTCTCGCACTGGGATTTTTGTTGAAACCGGCTTTAACCCTGAAAATGGCAAACAGGTTTTCTAACACATCCTGGTTTAGACGACTTGTAAGTAGGAATTTTACTCCACCTGACGCTTCCTCTTTAAACATTTGTATCACAGCTTCAATGGACTGTAAAAAACCATCAAAGCTTGGCGGTCTGGTTATAATGGTGGAGCATTCTTTTTTTTTATATTTTTTTAATTTTAATAATAATTTTTTCCCTTCATTCAATGCTTGTCGTGTTCTATTTAGATTTTTCGTAAGTGCACAGTTAAATGGATTTTTTGACTTCCGTTTTCTGCTGTTTAACGCATCAAAAGCATTATTCATTGTTTCTATAAGCTGTATCCAATGCTGTACTGCTCTTCAACTCCCCTGTACCCACAACAGTTCTTATAGCTACAGCTACTGAACGACTTAGTACTTTTGCTGCTAAACAGACTTTAATTTTTTGAAAGTTGTTAGGCGCTAAATGTGCTGGAGTCAGTTTATGTAAACATTGACTTTTGTTTTTTTTTATCTATTTCGTAAGTTTTAGTTACGTCGCCAAACGAAAACACTTTCTCACCATCCGTCAAATCGCTAGTAAGGAAATTATTTCTAATGTTCTTTAAGGCACGTGGAACATCAAAAAGAGCAAAAAAAAATTCTTCCATTGCAGAAAAAATATGGAGAATCAGGCCGCACTCCTAAACTTTTAAGCGCACTTTGATTTGTGGATATTTGGTCCGACACAATAGGTTTTGGCTGAAGTCCGATATCAAATAATTTATTGATCACAATTTTAATCGAAAATGTTAATTTGTTAGCTGTTACATTTCCAGCTGACAAAAAATATGCCACGGGAAGTTTCCATCCACAGTAAAGACCTGTGATTAAGAAAACTGAAACATATTTAGTTATCTTAGGTACTCTTTCACCTCTTCCGAAATCTTCAAAACCTTCTATTTGGTCATACTTTTTTGAGTATTCTAACGATGTCATAATAGACATTTCGTCAAACGCTAACACACAAGATCGGTCCTGAATCGTGGCATTTTTAAAACATTTCTCAACATTTGAGAAAACATCTTTTTGCAGTCCAGGAAGACAGTTAGTTTGCCCTAACCACTTCCTTATTGTCGATGGTTTCTATATTTATTACTGTAACACGTCTACCTTTGCCATCCAAACCGTTCGATAGATGGCGTTGTTACAAAGGAGCTGTATCTCTAAAACGCGCTATAGAGATTATTTGTGAAAACATGACTACCCCGGCCTGTTACTGTCGCGTCAATGAGTCTCACTGCTACTCTATGAGCGTCCAACGTCGCGTCCTGCTTGGAACGGCAATTTGGAACCCATAGCGTTGCGATACTATAATTCTTCGTATCCGTCCGCCGCTTCGCCCTGCTTGGGAAAGTGCATGGAAGCTACGAAGCTGAGTTAATCCCACCAACTGTGACCTTACGTTAAATAAAAATAAACGTTTGTACTTAACAACGGCGTTTACATTTCCTACATTACTTATTTAGTATTTATTCGTGTTAAAGTATTGTAGTAAGGAATCTTGTTTTAATTATTTGTGTTGTACACTTTTATGCCCGCTGTATTGTCTACTAGATTTTTCTATTTAAGGTTAGCTGGTAGATAACTCAATTTTGAGTTAAGCTCGCCATTGTTATATGTTCTCACTTGTGCTTGTTTTTGTAATGTAGTCGTGTACAATAAAGAATAAAGATGGTGCCACCAAAACAATCCCTTGTCTTCTTTACGAAACAGGGCTATTATGGTGGCAGACCATTTTTCTGGGGTTTTATACATTGTACTTAATCAAATAGTCATAGTCTGCCAGGTGTATGTTTCACTGTTAAATTTCAAAATAGTTAAAACTTAATTCCTCAAATCGCAGGGGTGTGGATATCCGCCAATATTTTTTGTATCTTCTAGAGGATGCTCCTTATCATCAGTCAAAGAGCAAATCCTATAGAAATTTGTCCTTCATCACCCGTACGCTTGGATTGAGCTGATAGAACATCTACTAGGTAATTTGGGCTAAATATAAATCATCTAAATCGTTATTAAAGTGAGCCATGTACAAGATAATTATAATGATTTCCGAAATCACATGACACTAAAGTTCCCGTCGTCAGCATCTATGTCATCACCCTTACTAGTAATACCATACTTGCAAATGCTTTACTGCAAATCGCTGTCCAAAAAGAAATTACGAGTACCCAAAAATATCTTGAAAAGGGACAGGCAGATCCTATGCATTCCACAATAGAACGACAACTAAGGAATCTAGAAATTTACTCCCCGGCCCAATACGTAGAAATCTGTCGAAATGCACGATTGAATAAACCCTATGTCGTAAATTACTTAGACCACAGCATTTTCCGCAAGTTTAGCTCAATGCCATATTTAAACTCTATCAGACTGGGCAAGAAAGCAGGAGAAGCAACTGTGTTTGATTTGCGTTGCATTGAGTACAGAACTAACGGAACTATTTACGTAAAAGAAGAGTTCTCCGAAGAATTCGAACAAGTACGCCGATAATTTAAAAAAACCAACAGATTCAGACTCAATGCCTCGTCTGTATGACGCAAGGATATATACCTCGAACTAAATACATCCATTTGCAGGAACTTAAAGAAGTTCTACCCCAAGACGTTCATTTATTTTATGACAGTTTACCCCATGAGTGTCCAGATAATGGGAGAAATGAAAATACCTGCTCGTACAGAAAATATATTTTGAGCGAAGAGTCTTAAAATATGGTTAACAATGAGACTGCTTAACTAAGTCTGATTATTTGAGATTAATACTAGTTCGTGCTATTGATTGATTTAATTAAGAAACATTAATGGATCTCACTATTATAGTTGAAGTACTCGTTTTTATTGTGTTTTTTCTAAACATTTTATTTTGTTTAAATAAATTGCGTAGATTTTTACGCATTGAAATCTTTGCTAGATTAAGTACGAGTGAGGTGTAGTAGTAGATAGTATATATATTTAGATATACATGGTTGACTGAGCGTTGCATTGTAAAAGCCTTTCAGTTATGATTAGTATTAAACGGACGTTCAAGCACTTCACTCGTTTCTATTGTCTCCTTAGAATAGTTCCTGCTGTCTCTTTCCCACTCATGGCCGTAGGCCATACCTCATGGCGACCCTGCCTTGCGTAGGCGCCGTCGTCGAGTCGCCCGCGTCAAGGTTGCTGCATCAGCAAGAATAGTGGAACTTTCCGGCGCCGGCAACGACCGGCAGCGTGACACGGGACTTACAATGGAGATACTTGCGCGTCGTCTATGGTTCAATACGCTCGTAATTTTCGGCTTATATTTTCAAATTTTTGTGCGCGTCTTGTCAGTTTTCGAATTTCAAAATGGGAAAACAGTGTTCCAAGTGTGTCTGTGAGACCATTAACCAGCAAGGCACCAATAATAGAGCCGAGAAACAAGAAGAGGACGTCGGGAGTCACGTTTATACGAATAACAATTTATTTTCGGTATTTTTGGCCCTGGGAGGCCTGGCGGCGATCTACGTGTTCTATACACAGTACAGGAAATGTCACCAGGGCTGGGTGCAAGTACAAATGCAACAAGATACACTGAGGCGCATCCGTGAGCGTTTTTCACAGCGTCGCCGCGCTGAAGAGCAGCGCGAGGAAATTTGAAAGTGCAAGTGAGGTTCATAAAGTGCGGTCTAAAGTGCGGTTCTTTGTGGTTAAGAATGTCCGTTTATGTAGAATAATAATGTTAGTATAGTGTTTATTGTGCCCGAATAGTATAAGTTAAGGTAAAATGCCCATTGCCCGTATCCGTTGAATAAGTAAGTAAGTACCAACGTAGTGTTAACTTCTTTTATTAATGGCAGAACAGATACCATTATTAAATTCAAAATTAAACGAATTAAAAAATATAAAAGAAGCTATCAGCAAGTTAGGTCCAACTCGTCGTAAATTGTATGTTGCTAACGTGAATCAAAAAGTAGCGACAGCAAAAGAAATTTATAAAAATTGTGAATTAATTTTTGATTGCATATTTTCAAATTTAGAGTCAACACCAAAAGAAACCATAGAGGTTATAGATAAAATAATAGAAAGTATAGAAAAAGTATATGAGAATATAATTAGTTATAGTGTCGAAACAAAGAAGGTATCAAAAATGGATACATTTGACCTAAAAACTGCGGCGCACTTGGTTCCTGTAATGGATAGTAAAGAAGAAACTGTTGAGAAAATTATTGACAGTATAGAACTTTACAGTAGTTGTTTAAAAGAGGCAGAGTGTAAAAAACAATTAATTTCTTTTGTGCTTAAAACGAGGCTGACTAAATCAGCTAAACTGAAGCTCAAACGGGAGTACACCAGTTGCGACAGTTTAGTTCAAGATATGAAAACATTTTTGCTGACTAAAAAGTCACCAAATTCATTACTAACACAGCTTAATAATATCTCTCAAAACGATATGTCTTTATCTCAATATGCGAGTAAAATCGAGGAACTCATGGTTGACCTTACGATTTCGCAGGCAGGTACAGACGAAAAAGCCTACGAAGTTTTAAGGCCACTCAATGAGAGTATGGCTATAAAAAAATTTGCAGATGGTTTAAGAAACAGGCGGCTAAGTACAATAATTTCAGCGCGCAACTATACGGAGCTGAAGGACGCCGTTCGTGCAGCGCAGGACGAAGAAGAGTCTCGGCCCCAACCATCGACTTCAAACTCGATCTTAAACATGCGTGGTAAGTCGTATAATAGACCTCATCCGGCTCGAATGCGTGGCAGCTCTAATTTTCAGAGAAATTATCGAGGAAATACAAATCAGTCCAGAGGAAATTCTAACAATTATAACAGAATGAATCAAAATAATAATTATCGTGGACGACAAACACGTGGTGCTTCCTTTCATTCGAGTCGCGGTCGAGGAACCCGTGGTAGAGCTTTTCGTCGAACTATTTTCACGGCACACCAAGAGAATGAAGGTGATTTAGAAAGGCAGGAAAGGCATTTCGATCAGTTTTTTCGTGCCTAATGAACACATTTTGTCATATAATTTACACAATGCAAAATATGTTTTCTTAAATGTAAATACTAAGAAATGTTCGTGGTTACTTGACACCGGCGCGTCATTATCGGCAGTAAGCAGCTCGCAGCTACCGGTAAACACGCCTATCTATGAAGACAAAATAACTATCAGAGGTATAGGGGGAAAAATATTTTCAGATGGCTATGTATACTTGCCTATTACTACTTCAGACGGAATATCTTTTCAGCATAAATTCTACATATTTGAGAAATTGCCGTGCAAATCTGACGGAATTTTGGGTCAAGATTTCTTTAATAAGTTCGAATCAGTAAATTACGACTATAAAAACTGAATATTGACGCTTGCAGATTCAACAAATAAATATAACATAAAACTTTATAACAGCCCAGCAGTGAACAGCGAATTTTTAATATTGCCACCGCGCAGCGAATCCATTCATTATATTCAACTAGAAAAAGTGACCCAAGATTGCGTAGTTTTACCACAGGAAATTCAGGAAAATATATTTTAGCAAGTGTTATTGTTTCTCCCAAAAATAGTGTTATTCCTATACAGATACTAAATACCAGCGATCAAGAGGTAATTTTACCAGTTTTCAAACCAGAGTTAGACTTGTTGGAAAATTATAAAATATGTTCATTTGATAAATGTGAATCCAATGCAGACCGAGCGAAAGAGTTGTTATCGTTGTTGAAATTAGATCACTTACATGCAAACGAACGACAAACAATAGCCTCTATATGTTCGAAATATGCTGACGTATTTCAACTACCCGGCGATAAGCTCACGACTACGAACTTGTATGAACAAACAATTACGTTGAAACCTAACTCAATACCTACGTATACTAAGCCGTACCGCATACCAAAACATTTAAAACAAGAAGTAGATAAGCAAATTAATAAGTTGTTACAAGACGGAATAATTGAAGAAGCACAAAGCGAATGGTCTAGCCCTATTTTATTAGTTCCAAAAAAGACAGAAAACCCAAAAACTAAACTTTGGAGATTAGTAATTGACTACCGAAAATTTAATGAAAAAGTACAGGATGACAAGTTCCCCCTCCCCAATATTAATGAAATTCTAGACTCATTATCCGGTGCTATTTACTTTACACACTTAGACTTGAGTCAGTCGTACTATCAGGTAACGCTTGACCCTGAAAGTCGCAATATGACTGCTTTTACTACTAATACCGGTCAGTATCAGATGACACGCTTGCCTATGGGTCTCAAAATAAGCCCTAGTGCATTTTCACGTGTAATGACTGTTGCAATGTCGGGTCTGACTTACAAAAAATGTTTTGTATACTTAGACGATCTTGTTGTTTTTGGTAGAAATCTGGACAGTCATAATAAAAATTTGATTGAAGTATTTGAGAGACTAAGAAAAGTAAATTTAAAATTAAATCCAACAAAATGTCAATTTTTGAAAAAGGAAATATTATATCTGGGACATGTCGTATCGGAAAATGGAATCCTACCTGATCCGACCAAGATCACAGTTATTGAAAATTACCCCACACCTTAAAATGCAGATGAAGTGCGGCGCTTTGTAGCGTTCTGTAATTATTATCGGAATTTATAAAACATTTTGCTGAAATAACCAATCCATTACACAAACTTTGTCGAAAAAACACGCCATTCATCTGGTCAGAGGAATGTGAACAGTCATTTCAAACTTTGAAAAATAAATTAATGTCCCCACCTATTTTCCAATATCCAGATTTCAGTGACAAAAACGAGTTTGTTTTGCAATCAGATGACTCGGGAACAGCAATAGGAAGCGTTTTATGCAACAAAGACCTAAGACCTATAGCTTATGCTAGCAGGCCTCTCAATAAAGCAGAGCTTCACTACCCAGTAATACAAAAAGAATTGTTGGCAATAGTTTGGGGCATTAAATATTTCAGGCCATATTTGTTTGGTAAAAGGTTTACCATAATGACTGATCACAAGCCACTGATATATTTATTAGGTATGAAAGACCCTAGTAGCAGATTACTTCAATTTAGATTGACTCTAGAAGAATATGACTACACAATTGTTTACGTAAAAGGCAAAGACAACGCCGTAGCAGATGCTTTGTCCAGAATATAAATAACATCGGAAGAATTAAAAGCAATGAATGATAATATTATGACAATTATGACTAGAGCGCAGAGGAAAAGAGAAAGGGAGAAGGAAGAAAGTGTGATTCCCAATATAGCCAAGGACGAGCGGCCTGATCAACCGCGAGTCGTGGAAATATTGAGAATCCCGAATGATTCAGTAGAAATGGTACCAATAGAAGGAAATAAGTTAAAACAATTGAAGCGTGATAAACTTATAAATACGGAATCAGAATGTTTTGCATTTTCGTCAAGTAAAAACATGCTATATATCAATCTCCAATTTACATCACACTTTACGCGAGCCGAATTTGTGGTGAAATTGAGTGAATTTTGTAAAAAAATAAATGTCGACAGAATTTGTATTATTAAAGGAGATAATGACGAAAAATTTATTAAAGATTTAATAAATGAAGTTAAAATTAGTGAAAATTATTTGGGCCCAAAGATTTGTGTTTTAAGAGGAATAAAAAGAATAGATAAAGATTCAGATAAAGATTTTATATTAAACTAGCTGTTGCCCGCGGCTTCGCTCGCGTGGATTTCGTATTTAGGTTGTTACCGGTTTTCCGAAGCAATGAGATATTTTAGTCCAGAAAAATTATTATTTATCCCATCATTTCGGGGTAATTTTAAACTAAGGAAAAACAGGACTAACGCTGCGCAAATCAATGAGTATAAATCAAGATCCAGCTAAATTTTATTATATAATATACAGACGTTACTCATAAATTACTCAGAACAGAGGAACTTAGCAGCAGTATCCTAACAAATGTAAAGAGAGAGATGAGAGACACCTTTATGTCATATTTCAAAACAGAGCCAATTCGCAGAAGTAATTGAGAAAAACTGAAACCCTCTCCCTCTCCCCCCTTCCTCTCCCTCTCCCCCCTTCCTCTCCCTCTCCCCCTCCCCTTCCCTCTCCCCCTCCCCCTCCCTCTGTCACTCCCCCTCCCCCTCCTCCCTCTCCCACTGCCCCTCCTTATCCCCCTCCCTCTCCCTCTCTCTCACCCCCTCCCCCTCCCTCACTCCCTCCCTCTCCCCCTTCCCCTCCTTCTCCCTCTCCCTCTACCTGTACCTCTCTTCCTCTCTACGTCTCTACCTCTCTACCTCTCCACCCCTCTACCCCTCTTCCCCTCTACCTCTCTACCTATCTACCTCTCTACATCTCGAACTCTCTACCCCTCTACCTCTCTACCCCTCTACCTCTCTACCTCTCTACCTCTCTACCTCTCTACCACTCTACCACTCTACCTCTCTACCTGTCTACCTCTCTACCTCTCTACCTCTCTAACTCTCTACCTCTCTACCTCTCTACCTCTCTACCTCTCTACCTCTCTACCTCTCTACCTCTCTACCTCTCTACCTCTACCTCTCTACCTCTCTACCTCTCTACCTATCTACCTATCTACCTTTCTACCTCTCTACCTCTCTACCTCTCTACCTCTCTACCTCTGTACCTCTCTACCTCTGTACCTCTCTACCTCTGTACCTCTCTACCTCTGTACCTCTCTACCTCTCTAACTCTGTACCTCTACCTATCCCTACCCCTATCCCTACCCCTAACGTTAATTTAACCGCTATCCCTAACATAGAAACGACACCCATATTTATTTTTAGACATTTCAAACCTATCGCACCCCAACCCCATCCCCAGGGGATGATGGTATTTCACGTCCACCACGTTGGATTTCAAAGTAGTTGTAGCTTTCGTAATCAGCGACCCGATAAACCATACAAACGACACCCATATTGATTTTTAGACATTTCAATTCTATCGCACCCCAACTCCATCCCCAGAGGGATGATGGTATTTCACGTCCACCACGTTGGATTTCAAAATTGTTGTAGTTTTCGTAATCAGCGACCCGATAAACCATACAAACGACACCCATATTCACATTTCAACCCTATCGCACCCCAACCCCATCCCAAGGGAATGATGGTATTTAACGTCCACCACGTTGGATTTCAAAATTGTTGAATTTTCGTAATCAGCGACCCGATAAACCATACAAACGATACCCATATTGGTTTTTAGACTTTTTCACCCCATTTCCCTTTTTTGGGGTTGAATTTGGGGTGGAATTTCAATAACAGTGATAAACGTTGCATAGAATTACATTATTAATGCCTAAATAATAAATTATGTGGATTTTACTTTAAAAATAAAGAATTTTCAACTTCATCCCCCTTTATCACCCTTAAGGGTGTCGAATTTTCAAAAACCCTGAGACAAGTAGTTAATAATTTTTAGTCGTCCGCCTAAATAAAAATTTTGAAGATCCTAACTTCAAAACTGACGGACTTTCATACAAACTTTCATCCCCTATTTTACCCCCTTAGGGGTGGAATTTTTTAAAACCCTTTCTTAGTGCACCCCTAGGTCTCATAAGGAACCTACATGCCAAATTTGGAATCTCTAGACCCAGCGGTTTGGGCTGTGCGTTGATATGTCAGTCAGTCAGTCAGTCACCTTCTTCTTTTATATATATAGATGACTATCACTTACTACCCACCAGCGGGCATGCGGGGGTACGTAGGATGGTTAATAACATTAAACGACAATTTTACTGGCCAGGAATGGAAAAGGACGTCCGAAATTTTGTTCGTAAATGTGAAAAATGTCAGAAAATGAATCATTCACGACACACAGTAGAGCCAATGGTAGTTACTAGCACAGCTACAACTGCTCTAGAAAAAATCTTCTTAGACATAGTAGGTCCCTTAGATAAAGATGAGGAAGGTAATGTATATATTCTTACCCTCCAGTGCGAATTAAGTAAGTTTATAGAAGCGTATCCCCTAAGGAACAAAGAAACTATAACAGTAGCTAAAGCATTAGTTAATAATTTTATTTTAAGGTTCGGAATACCAAGGTGTATAGCGACGGACAGAGGAGCAGAATTTATGTCAACTGTAATGACAGAGGCTTGTAAATTGCTACAAATTGAAAAATTAAACTCAACTGCGTATCACCATCAAACGATTGGTTCGCTTGAAAAAGCAATTAGGTTCATTTTTGCGGATACAGTGTGATAAGTACCCTGATACATGGAGTTATTGGCTTCCTTTTTGGTGTTTTTCTTATAACAATACTATTCATACAGCGACCAAGTACGCCCCTTACGAACTTGTGTTCGGAAAACCTTGTGTAATTCCAAGTAGATTAAGTAGTAGCGTAGAACCTTTGTATAACGTAGATAACTATAGTCAGGAATTAAGATTTAGATTACAAATGGCACAACGCGATGCACGTGAAAACTTGATAAGAGTGAAGAAGGACAGGAAGGACCAGTACGATAAGAAGATGAATCCAGTTACGTACAAGAAGAACGAACTATTGTTGGTGAAGAATGAGACAGGAGGAAAATTGGACAGTTTGTACGAAGGACCATTTTCGGTTTTAGAAGACAGAGGACCAAATGTGGTGATTTTCCGAAAAAATAAAAGTGAAGTCGTGCATAAGAACAGAACAAAGAGGTTTATAACAAGCAGTAGTTAGATTAGATCAACGCGCGTCAAATTAAGTCTTAATATGTCATTGTACGTCAGTATACGTCAATATACGTACTTATGTCTAATTAAATCATGTTAAATTAGGTTAAAAAGGGCATAAATACATAAAAGGGCATATAGTTAAGTTTAGATTTAGTTTAAGATTTCTATATCAAACCACCTGCGAGTGGATATTTTTTTTTCATATTTCTTTTAAAAACAAATTTTAATATGAATTTTAAAGAAAAATGTTAATGTCATAAAATTTTTCTTTTTTCAACCACCCCTGTGATGAGGTGTAGTAGTAGATAGTATAGATATTTAGATATACATGGTTGACTGAGCGTTGCATTGTAAAAGCCTTTCAGTTATGATTAGTATTAAACGGACGTTCAAGCACTTCACTCGTTTCTATTGTCTCCTTAGAATAGTTCCTGCTGTCTCTTTCCCACTCATGGCCGTAGGCCATACCTCACGAGTACCTAGTACCTGGGCGACCGAGCTTCGCTCTATAACAGCTGCCTCAACATTAAAATATCATCGGGTGAGCAAGCTATGCTACTCAACAACAGATGGCGCTGTAAGTTTCTGTCTAAAACGCGGAATTTAGAAAATGCTCAAAAACACGGGGAAAACGAATTTTCCCAGACTTGGGACCTAGCTAGATCGATTTTTTGCCGCCAAAAACCCCTGTATACTAAATTTCATCGAAATCGTTTTCGAGAAACTGATTACATATATATACAAATATTGCTCGTTCGACTCACATTAATAACAATTCATGCATGAATTGTTATAGGATTAATATACGATATTTAAATTAAGAAATTTTAATATTATTTCTTATTTTGTTTTGTTTGTACAAGTTTAATTATATTCTTTATTGCACATTTAACATACAGATAATTACATACAAGAGGACATTTACAAAGGCGGGCTTATCTCTGCAAGAGATTTCTTCCAGCCAACCTAAGGTCGTGAGAGAAAATGTTTGTTTAGCGGGACACAAGTGTGCAGTGAGAATTTCAAAAAGAAAATATAATATATTATTACACGTATATACTACTTAAACTCATATACTACTAACTCCTTAAATACAATAAACCCCAATACATATATATATATATATATGAAAATACACGCAATATGTACATATATACAAACATACATAAATAAATAAATAAATAAAAATACTAAATGCTATAGAGAGAAATACAAAATGATGACTACACGACTGATGACTACGACGAAGCAGTGATTTGCCGAAGAAAATGTTCCTTTACTTTTAGTTTAAAAGAGGCAATAGAGGGACTTCCTTGGATAGATTTGGGAAGACGATTCCATAATTGAACAGCGCGGACAGAAAAGGAGTGGAAAAAGAAATTGGTGTTGCTCCTAGGCACCTCAAGCATCTTGGTGATACAAGGGCGCATAGGTCGAGTGGGAGGAGGAAGCAGTTGGAATCGGGCACAAAGGTAAGGAGGGGAGTGCGGGTCATTAAGGATATTAAAGAGGACAGACAGGATGTGCATATCTCGGCGAAGGCGGATAGGAAGCCATTTAAGCTGAGCACGAAAGTGAGAAACGTGGTCGTATTTCCGCAAACCGAAAATGAAGCGTATCGCCAGGTTTTGAAGTCGCTCTAACTTATTCAGCAGCTCCTCAGTCACATCCAAATAGCAGACGTCAGCGTTATCGAGAATGGGTAAGAGGAGAGATTGCGCAAGCATAATTTTGGTATGGAAAGGGAGAAAGTATTGGAGACGCTTGAGAGAGTGGAAAGTATAATGCATGCGTTTATACTTTATGCATGCGTTTAGTTTATACTTTTGGAAGAAGTCTTTTCTTTTATAACGCCTTTAAATTTAAATGTTATGGTGTGTCTTATTGTTCCCTTACGTAATACTATTATTTTTTTGTAAATATGGCAAGAAAATACAAACTGATTACGAAAACTGTACATTGTTTTAATTTGAAAACCTTACATAATCTTACAAAAAAATATTAAGTTGTGATGAAAACCTTGTAAGTCACATCAAACTTATTTAAGCTCACGATATAGAAACAATGTGATACGTACCTAAGGAATGCATAAAATAAAAAAAAAACAAAAGGTAATATCTTCCCCACTCATATTTTTTTTTTCAGTAGACAGTTTTTTCTTCCTCCTGTAAAATTTTCTTATAAACACAAGTGGTTTTCACTGCTGGGCGACGTAATTAGGAAAATAATTATAATTAATAAGAAAAAGTTACTAGGTTAATTTTAGGGGAAAGAAAGATGAAATTCTCTTACTTCTAAGAAAGTTTCACTTCGTGCTAGTTGTTCCGAGGGTTAGAAATTCATTTATTTCAAGAAATTTGCTAAGGCATATTTTCAAAATGATTACCCGAGATTGTGGTCTTCTCCTTCAGTAAACCTATCCATTACAATAAGTAAATGATTAAAAAAATTTGTCAATAGGCCTGCATCTGTACAAATATTGAAATTGCCTCTTAATTTTCTGTCGGAACACACTTCCAAGTGAGCTCGGAAGTGCCTCTGTTCGTATGAAGTTGGTAGCAGTTTCCGGTGTGGCCACTGGCGAAATTATTATTTATGCATAGACAATTTGTACTTCGCGAGTGGTCGTCGCGACAACGACATCTTGATAAAAACGATATATTCCACCCTTTTTAAATCCATTGCGAATCACCGCCGGTTTTTTTGCATGCCATGCTTGGGCAAATATGTCGGAAAAAGTCGTTTGAGTCGATGTTTTCACGTTGCCACCTGATGAGCTGTTAATCCCAAATGCTTTTTATAAATACAGCTATATCTAAGGGCTGCAACAGATACGAAGTGTGTGCAGGCAGTTTTATGATTGTCACGTAATTTTCAGCTGCCAAAGCCACAATTCTATCATCTACATGGGTTGAATGGCCACCGTAGATCATTAGTACCGGCCTTTCTTCACCTAAACCGCGGCAATAACAAAATTTTTCATAAAATTGTAGAAGATACTCGTATCTGTCTTAGTCCATCCCGTTTTACTAGCCGCATAATTAAGCAAGTTCAAAATCATGATCATCTTTTTTGTCTGCATAAATATTTTTTTCCTTTAAACACAATCAAAGGGTTAAATTTTTAAAACAGTTACGTGTTATTTTCCGGTTCCGGCGGTAATCCTGGTACATGGTAAACTGATTCTCCCAACAACTTTCGTTTTAGTAGGATCTAAAGATACTGATGACTCGTCGAGATTCCAGATTTTACGTGGATCTTGTTGACCCAACTGCGTGAGCTCTTCTTCCAAAAGCGTGAAATATCTATGAACAACAAAAGGGTCGGTCATCCGTTTTCTTTAACACTCCACTGGTTGTAGTTTCTTAACCGACAGGTTATGTCGGTTTTTGATTGCCAGAAACCAAGAATCACTCGGTCTATTATCTTTAAATTGAGTTTCTAGACAATTTCGCTTAATAAACGCGGACACAATATCTAAAACTTTGTCTTTTGACACTCCCCAATCCCATTTTTCGAGAGAAAAGAGACATGAGTCCAGTCTTGTCTAACTTTCAATAGGAATAACTGGTGGTCTACCTAAGCTATGACTGAGTATTCCTGTTTTTCCTCGCACCCGGTCGTTTAGGGTAGATGTTGGTATGCCATATATTTGGGATGCAGCAAAATTTGTGAGCTCTTTATTTTTCACCTTCCTTATCACAGTTTCGTACTATTTTGTATATGTTAATATCCGCAAAGACTTTGTTCTTTATTTTAATGGCATGATGGACCATTCTGCAAGTAAAAACATAAATGTTTTTAAAGTAAATAAATAAATAAAGTTTTATTGCAGTTATCCTAGGTCTAAGATAACGTAGTATATAACGTTACCTTAGGCCTGGGATTTTTGGTGCTGCAGATCTTGTTCCATTCTTGCTTTTCCGTTTTTGTCGTAAATATGTGTCTTTTAAATTTTTCCAGGGTTTTTTACAACACCTGCAAGAAACAAAATGACAGACCTATTAATTCTTGTTATATTTTTACTTTTTAGGTTCGTTGCCACGGGAGAGACCTTTATCATTTCAACAAGCGATAGTAACATATTTCGAAACTCAAATATCGGGAAAAAATAGCAAGCAACCACTTTCATATTCCTGAATTAAAGACTTTGCCAGGATGGAACATCGCTTTGCCTCATTTTTTGAGAGGAGATGAGGCGTTTCCTCTGAACACATATATTATTATGATGAGACCCTATCCAGACTTTTGGCGGGAAATTCAACCAAGATAGTTTGAATTTTCTCTGAGAAAGTTTTTTAATTCATTCTTACTGATATATACTGCAGTGTTTTGTGTAAATAGTTTGTAAATATATTCACTAGTGGGGATAGTTATGGAAGGTAACGAAGGGGATGGGGGGCAAACCCCCAATCCCAATAAAAAGAAGAAGAAACTGGAGGAGACTAACACGGACGATGGTGGCGGGGGTGAGAGTGATCTTTACTTACCGTATCACAAACCAAATTATAAACGACTGTATCCAGAAAACTCTTTAAATGTTGACTTTAAAGTTTATGTGCAGGGTGTCGGCACGGAAAAGATTGGAAATAAAAGTCCAATTTATTTGAATCACATATTTACTTCCACTACAGTAAAAGGCGTCACGGCAATACACAGAGTCACTGCTAACAAAATAGTACTGATTTTTAAACAATATAACACGGCAAATAACTTTTTAAACAACACAGAATTCCTACAGAAGTACAATTTGAGGGCTTTCATCCCAGCGGCACAAATTGAAAAAACAGGCATAATTCGATTTGTACCTGCAAACATTTCAAACAAGGAGCTCTACACAAAATTATCATCTCGGTATGAAATTATTTCTATAAGAAGATTTACAAGAAAAGTCAACAGCCAGAAAGTGCCATTACAAACAGTCAGTATAACTTTTTTGTCAAATGTTTTACCTGAATCTATCCAGTATGACTTATTTTCATATCGTGTATTTGAATACATCCCACCGTTGCAGCAATGCTATCGGTGCTTAAAATTTAATCACTCAGCAAGAATATGTAACGGCAAGCAACGATGCAGCTGCTGCGGCGGTGAGCACTCATATCGTGAATGCATAAACCAGAACAGTTATGTTGTGCGAACTGTAGCGGTCCGCACCTGGCTATCTCAAAAGTATGTCCAATTAAGATGAAGAAAATAGAGGAAAAAAAGAATAAAATAACTTATGCAAGTGCTACCAGTACAAAAATAATGAATAGTGATTTTCCTACCCTAACTATGACAAAGAAACTGTAACGGGCCGATGGTCCGATACGGAATTACACGAAGAATATAATAGAGTAAATTCTATTTTAGGAGTTTTAAAATGAGTAATAATACAATAGGAATCTTAATATAAATGATCATAGATTTTGTTCGACTCGTAATGAAAATAAAGGCCTGATTATGCATTATTACTTATAATAATAGCTTGAAAATACTCGTCTAGCGCCGCGAATCGGCGCATATTAAAACCTCCTTGGTTAAAAATCTACTTGTCAAACAGGAAATAGAAATGTGTGAGGGAAGTAGGTAGGATTGGCGACGTTAGCCGTAGCTGCTGGTTTGTAGCTCTCTGATTGGCTGGTTTGGGCGGTCTTATCTCTAAATTCGAAACGTGTGGAATATGGAAGCTACATCGCCCTTTCTTGCTGCGACCGCACGAGTACAAGATGGACTCCAAAAAAATGTGAGAAAATTCTTCATAAAAAGGTGACCGAACGTCGAGTTTCGTCGCTACAACTGACAAAAGCTAAGTATCTAGGGCATTTCGTCACCCAATTAGTAAATTAAGTTCAATTCGACATTACGATTAAATGACGCTTTCCTAAGTTACCCGCCGATGGCGATCTTTGTCAAGAAAATTATTATTTTACTAAAAATTTTTGTGTTATAGCGACCTTTAGAGCTCTAAACGTCAAAACGCGTGTTGAGTAAGAATAAAAACCAATATTTATAGAGTAGTTTTACCCGAAGGGGGACTAAATGTCCTAGTGCTTAGTTCATCGTCTTTTCAAATTTACAGGAGGTCTATGGACCATGTGAAATAGGAACCAAAAACTACAAACCATTTGCTGCACCTAGGCAGAACTCAGAGGAGCTGAGCGTCCAATTCCAAGCCAGCAGCAGTCCAGACGACTCAGTCTTCATTGCAGTAAGCCAGTCGCAGATGGGTAAGAAGATTTAATATTTACTCCTCAAATCTGCCAATCTACTTTGAACAACTTATGCCAGTCAATTATTTGAGCATATCTATCCTTCTCTGGGATTCTATACAATCAATTTTACTAACTTTAAAAGGTATAACCACAACTGAAAGCTACTACCCACTTCAATATAAAATTCAATTCTAAGTCTGTTATAAAGAAGGTCTTTTTGGCTCAAGTGCTGCAAATGAAAAACGCATTTGATTCATCTAATAAACTCATTCTTTTCTATGCCACAAGCTAAGATACAAAGCTGATGATATATAAATTCGACTTTGGGAAAGACAAAACCCAGTATATTGCAATACATCCATACCGGGGTTGCAAATACAACAGGAGTCAGTTTATAAGTCATCTCGCACATAGAAAAGAAAGTAATAAAACTCCTTTATCTATATGAAAGATTGAGCTGAAAGGACTGGATATGTTTCAGGCCTTTACATTGTTAAAAATAAACTAAATTTTCTTGAAGAAAGTCAAATATCAATCTTGGTGAAGTTTAGATGTACTATTTTGATGTTCTCATGTACCATTTACAGCCTTCGGATCTACCTGCTTCCTTTCACACAAATTATTTACAGTACCTATAGGCTCATACTAATCAATGCATTTATTCTAGGAAATTAATTGTATAGGAATTCAACTTGTTCATGGTCCGCACTTAAACGAATTAGGGTTACTCGTTGGTCGCGTCGTCGGGTCCAAAAAGCGGTATAGACATCTCATCGGCCAATTTACAACTAGGACAATCCCAATACATAGGCTTCAAGAACTACAGGACAACTGTTAGGTAACATTAGGACTTTCCTTAGATTTCCCTTTTGGTTCAGCTAGGATAGTTAGAAATTTAGACATTACCACATTCAATTATTCCTTACAGTTTCATAAACTTTTAAACTACATATACACACCTACATCTTATTAGGATAGCTCTAGGGGTTAGGAGACATTACAATGTGGTGCTGCGGGCCATGCCCAGTATGTCTTAGAATTGATGTTACTACAGTTATTATTTTAGAAGCAGTTCTGCCCATTACAATCTGATGCTTGGGTTCGTGCCCAGGATAGGAAATTAGTAAGTTTAAGTTAGCCATTAGGATACCTGATTCCTACCCATTACAATCTGGCTAACCGACGGGTGTTACAATCTGGTGCCGTGACCAGGATCTAGAAATAGGTTAGGGTTTCTTTTTTAATAGCCTCTAGCAGGATTAGGATGTTACAATCTGGTGCCGTGAGTCATGATGTAAAGTTACCCAGCCATTACAATCTGGTTAGCCGCGACCAGGCTTAGACCTGCATCTACCGTCACAATCTGAAGATACCGTGACCAGTATAAAAAACCTTATTTTACTGTTAGTTATACTATATTATTTAGTAGGGAATATTTTAGGCTCTGTTTTAATATGGTTGCTAGGTTAGAATTTAATTATTAACTTATTAGGGAGAATTCTATATATTCTATTAGCAAAAATTGGATTTAGACTTTAGGGTACAACTAAATATGTTACTAAGGATATATGCAAATTGCCTAGGTTAGATTATATCACTAAATGTAAGAGTTTAGACTAAATTTTAGAATATTTATTTTACTGCCGTTGTGTTATCATAAAGTTTATTAAAGTTCACTTAATATCTGTGCCAAAGAATGATAACAGATAGGTATTCTAAAAGCTGAAATAATTATTGAATGTCTTGCAATGGGATAAGCTTAGCATACCTAGACTTGCTACTTATCAGGTACCTAGTTACTTACTTATTGAATGATAAATGATAATAATTACACCTCAGAACACAATTCACTTTTATTTTCTTGCACAGAAAGACACTTGAAATATTTAGTTTCACAAACAATTCTTATCACTTTTGCACTAAATATTTTAGCTTCAGGGCTTCAGAAATTGGGGGTTGAGATATATCTGATGGGTCCATGATGCTGTCGTTATATCTTGCTGTTGATAAGGTCCGGGGCTGCATCTTGTCGAATTTCTTGAGTTTACACTTCACTGAAAAATAGAAATTAATAGGTTACTTTACTATCAGGATACATTAGTTGTAAAAGTAGAATTTTATGTTCTTTTACAGTAAACAATATGTAAAGAATAAATAATGGAAATTATTTGCTTGAGAGGGATTTAGGCAGGGAAAAATCTATTTGTCATAATACTTCTACACTTACCTACGCATGAGTAAACAATCTTTGTTTCTAAATTGAAACTGTGGACCATTGTAATTCTGAGAGGCGGCGGGCCGCGAAATTTTCAGTTTTCTTATTTGACCTGAAAAAATCAAAACGAGAAAGTAAATTTTAGCTAAAAGTAAACAAGTAGAATTAAAATCGGCATTTACTAAACAAATCTTACCTTGAAATTGAGCGCCATTTTGTAATTTGGTTGTTCATATAAAAGCTATAATTATAAGCTGGAAACCTCTTTTGGTATTAAATTCCTCCCTCAGGGTTATTGCGATGGGAAATCTGAAAAAAACGAACAATATAATTAGGTTTTGCAATGATTGAGGAAGTAATTTCAATACATTTTAGCATGTAAAAGTGATTTTTCTTACCAAAACAATCTAAATTGTAATATTTTTTCGCATGTCACGGGTTGTCAGTCATGATAATATGTGTTGCCAAATAGTGTATTTTAAAAACGGTAGAACAATTTAAGAAAGTAGTATTAGCAAATAGAATTGTGTGAAAATTCCAATTGATGTACTAGATATTAATTTTATGACATAGAACTTGCGCCGCGAATAGGAACTAATTTTATTTTCTATCTTTTCTTAGGGGAGCAATGCGTCTTGCTGTATTACGGTAATAAATAACAAATCGTGTCATGATTATAATTACATATTTGGTAGAATAACTCACACATTTTCTTACTTATTTCAATTTAAAATTTTGTGCACTTTTGAAAATATAATCCTTAATTATCGATGATTCATTAGCGATTTGAAGTAACAAGCGGTAGGAAAATTAAAATGTCATACTTAATATTTTACATAAATCTCTTTCAGCTAATCTCAGGAAATTTATTACTGTAGGAATTTAATAAAAGTGCTTCAAGCATAGTTAGAAAAATGATAATAGTATGCAGAATTTTAATGTGCCTGGCAGTTCCGATTGTGATTAACGAATTCGAATACACGTTCTGATTTTTGCTAATTTCGGATACATACATGACACTATCATAAGAAAAAAAAGGGAAAAAGATTTGTCTATTGTAGTGTAGGAATAGTTGCGGAATAAATAGTGTAGCATTTTATCGATAAATTATGTTGTAGATTAATGTAGGGTTTATTTTGACTTTTGGGATTGTCTTGGTCTGTAAGAGTGGCTACTATCGTGGCCACAATCTGTTGCTGTGGAATGGAAGGTGCGGACCATGATAAGTTATGTTATTAGGGTTAGTGATTTAATAGGAATAGTTATATTAGGAATAGAAATGAACAAAAGTTAATCACGTAGCTTAAAATCTTAGAATATGTTATAGGGATAGTACTGTAGTCTAAGTTCAACGAAATTTCAATAGTTTGAGACTTGGGGGGGGGGGTGAGAAAAAAAAAAGATATATAGATTCGCATTTGGATTAGCTAAATGACAGGAAAAATTAAAGGGTTGTAGTAGTTATACTCGTAGAGAAAAAAAATTGCAATTTAAATGCGTGGATACTTTCAAGTTACGTTTCAAATAAAATCTTACTAGATAATACATAAATACCTATAATGAAAATTTAATATTAGCTTGACTAGAATTTTAAGATATAATAATTTTTCGTTGCTTTACCTAATCTATATCTTGTCTGCGAGTTGTAGTCGGATCGTTTTGTAGGGGGGGTGAGACCTTAAAATAAAAAATCGAGACCTAATATTTTAGTCGACAACTGAATTGACAGCCCTAGCGTTAAAAATTTGAAGTAAAGGAATATACATCCGACCGTGGGGCACGTTCCAGATCGGGCGAAGATTGTGCTGATAGAGGGTAGCAAATGTGACGTTCATACGTGTGGTCGAGACGGACTGCTGTCAAAAGGTAGTTATTATTCGAAACGGAACAACTATGTGACTAATTTCTGAACGCGATGGACAGCTGACTGTCAGAATATACTTTTTGTTTATCGCTTATTTTTAAGTTATGATAGTTAAATTACCTGAAAAACTGTACCTACTAAATAGTGATAAAAGGAACTCAACCGTACTACATTGGTTAGGAAATGTGTATTTGGTGTAAAATTTAAAGTTTAACAGTGAGATTCAAAGAAAAATAGTTGAAGGCTCGAATCAGATGAGTTAGGCAAAGTTATGAATCTGGTTAGTAGTTTAAATCTTATTGAATACTTAGTTGTTTAGTAGTAATTTGTTCAAAACATTAGGATACAAAATGCTAAAGGATTGAGTCTATAAAATTCAAAGCTTTTTAAATCCTTATCCTATCCTACTAATATTATAAACGCGAAAGTTTGTAAGTATGAATGGACGTTTGTTACTCCTTCACGTAAGAACTACTGAATGGATTTTAATTAAACTTTACAATGATATAGCTGATACATCAAAGTAACACATAGGGTACAATTGTCCTGCGCGGACGAGGTCGCGGGCACCAGCTATGCTAATATAAATTTCAGGTTGGAATTTGTTGCAATTTGGAATATTTACAGTAGAATAATATCGGAACAATAATTGATACCTGATTATTCGAAAAAAAAAATATAAAAACCTTTAGCCAATTCATTTATAAGATTAAATTATACTAAATACTTATTTTAGATTATTTACACAAGTAAGTCATGACTAAATTCTATACTATTGAGCGAGTAATCTTTATAAATATGCTTGCAATTTGATTCTAGGAGACGGCTATAGCGGTTTAAATGAAGTTTCGTCTTGCGGGGTTTTCAGTGCGAAGGTTAGACTAGGTCTTAAGTTAGGTCAGGATAGGTAGATATCGCGTTTTAGTCATAAACCAACAGCGCCATCTGTTGACGGGTAGCAGAGCTTGCTCAACTGATAGTAACACCTTATTTGTTAGGGAGGCTGTTATGGGGCGAGTGCGGTCGACTGGGGCCTTTGCGGAATGTCATGGCATAATCATTATGGAAATATTTATATAACAGACTCTTGGGTCATGGACCAACCTATTAAACCTGGGGTAGGAGTTTTCAATGTTTTCCTAGTAATTATTCGTTCGGTCGGTTACTTGACAGAGTAGATTTCATAACAGGATGGGGGGTGAGACAGGTCGACGGTTAATCATGTGTTAGGGTTGAATACTTACTACAGCTGTTGTGCGGTACCGGCAAGGAATAGTACCAACTAGATGGGTGTTATAAGAGGCGACTAATGGCTCGTGAACTGGAGGTTGGGCAGTAGCACCTTCCTTTGAATTTACACACTGTATTCACCAACAACAGCAGTCATATTTGTTAGCGTTTAGGAAGAGGCTCTCTGGTAGCACGGGACGTTGTATGGAATGTTATGATAATGATGACTTGCTGTTAAATAATAAAGCATATCTATTCAGTTGTGATACGCATAGGGTCAGGATTTGTTTTAGAAGGTTTGAGTGAGTCAACGAAGAATAATTTGTTTATACAAAATAATTTACAGGATTAAATAATTGCATACCAATATGGAGATTATAATAATATGCCAAACAATAAAGTAATGATTAAAAAAAAACTTACCTTTAGTTATTTTAGTTCATAATTATATACTTTGATACTCTTAAAGTGAGGACATACAGGGGGGTTTTCCTAAGTAACCTTTAGGAAATAGTTAAGAAATGTATATTGAGGAAATTGGATCTATGTGTAGATAAGAAAAGAATTGGGGCAATTAGGGTAGTAGGCGTGTAGATATGAAAATATTATTTTAAGGGGTCTTCGTTTTAACTTAATTTAATAAATTTAGTTCAAGTAAGGTTGAGATTGACATATGGAGTGGGGTCGAGAATGTTAAGTTGTATTTCATGTCCTATTCCTGTATATGGGTGTTTGTCAATTCGGTTCCGGCTAAAGTAAAAATTTTGTTGGGAAGGTTTGATTGGAAACCTAGCAAGGTTAATAAAATAAAATGTAATATAATAAATATAATATAATATAATAAAACTAAATAAAATGTAATATAATAAAATGTAATCAAATCAATTCAAATCAAATCAATTCAAATCAAACCAAACTAAACTAAACCAAATCAAATAAAAAGGGGGTCTATATTTATGAAGAATACCATTTAACATACGTTATAATATTAGTAAATTCACTTGTCGTAGGTAAGCTTAAGCGTAGTCTTTTGGAAGAATAGAATAAAAATACTCTACATTTAAATTTCTTAGGCACTGATTCAGTTTTGCGTAAGACTTTCATGTGCTTGTTGGGCGTAAGGCACGTATGCGTACAGCAAGAGTTTTTATATTATTATATACATAAGGCGTAAAGCGTAGAGTGTTTAAGGCGTAAGGCATGTATGCGTACAGCGAGAAATTTCATATTATTAAATGCATAATGCGTAAGAAATGAGTTATTTGTGTGTGTAAGACTATCATAGATGCGTAAGCTGCAATACGTAAAACACATTGGCATGTATGCGTAATTATAAATTTTATTAGTACCGTAGCTGAAGTTCTAATGTCACCGAACATTCTTAGGTAATCTTAGGCGTACTTTTTCTTAAACGGGGCGAGGCATTTTGTATACCTTCCGAGATTCGGGAAACATCTGCTGTGTATATTAATTTTCTTTACTTTAGGGTATTTTAAGTTAAATTCGAGGTTGAGGTTTTAGCTGAAAATGTACTTAAATTGGGTAGTTAAATTACGACATAGAGATATACCTCCTTAAGATAGATACTCCTTCGGGGTTAAGTGATACGATTATTCGCAGGTAAAATTTTTATTATGTATTTTAAATATTTTTGTGATAAATTCTTTGTTTGTGTAGAAACGATTGAAATTTATTTGAATTTTGCTGTTTAGGTACGAGTAAGCTCGGCGGTGAGCAGGTAATGATGGCTCGGGTAAACAGTGAATTTCAATTGAATAGTAAAAAGTTTCGTAATTCACGGTTAAATTTCCGGTCAGTTATATAAGGTGTAATTTAATTAGACCCAAATATTGTTAGGGTTATCTCAAGCATCTAAATGAATACCATTGGTGTTATTTTTATTGATTGATTTTTCGAGAAAAATCCCAAAAACAATACCACTAAAATTCGTAAAATGAACACTCTGTAGTGTCACGTGGCACCATCGATACATTCACACTAATAAAAAATATGAATGAAATGCAGTGAGCGGTGCGTAAACCCCGCCCTCTTTTTGTCCAACCGCCAACACACGCATGCGCACGCGCGACCGGCCCGGTGCATCGTGTCGCCGCCGCCGCGTGCGCCCGCCCGCCCGCCTTCAGTCAGTTGCTCTACTTACCTTGTGCATTACGCATACGTCTTATGGCCGCGATTGATATTTGGCAAAATGCCTTACGGTTTTACGAACCAAGAATACCAAAACATGGCAATATGTTACCATGAAGTCGGAGAAATAGTGACAAGTGCTGTAAATTTGTACCGATGAATGCACGTTCACTCGTGTAGGGATGTTCAACATCCATAACGCCCATTACTGATGTGACCACAACCCGCGAGTGATTCGTCCGGACCACTTCCAATACCGGATAAGTGTCAATGTGTGGGCTGGTGTGCTGAACGGGGTGTTATTAGGACCCTGGTTCCTCCCAAGACTAAATGGGGCGACGTACCTGGACTTCCTGCAGCGTGTCCTCCCTGAGCTGCTGCTGAAAGTTCCGGTGTGGAACCGCCGCTGGTTGTATTTCCAGCACGACGGCGCGCCGGCGCACTACGACCGGACGGTGCGGAATTACCTGACGCAGGAGTTCCAGGGGCGTTGGATCGGGCGCGGTGGTCCAATCGCCTGGCCAGCACGTTCGCCGGATCTCACGCCGCTAGATTTCCACGTCTGGGGTAGGGCCAAGGACCTTGTGTATGGCAATGACGGCCATACTATTCGCACCGAGGAGGAACTGCGCGCCCGCATTACCAGGGCTTTTAACTTCATGGCCAGTGAAACTGATGTTCGCAGACACAGCATTGACCGTGCAAGACAATGTATCCGACAAATAGGTGGTCACGTTCAACATTTTGATGTGGTGAAAACTAAAGTGACTCGTGTAAATAATTTTGTAAATAATCTTGTAAAACTGATTTAGTAGGTTACACTACAGTAAGTAACACGTAGGTAGGTATAGGATTTCAAATTAACTACAATTACCTACTTTCGTTACTTACGAAAATCAAGTTGTATTAATTTGACAGTCCAAAGCCTGAAAGTGTGATGGGAAGTTAAAGTTATGTCGATTTCATAGCTTCACCTTTGACAAATGCCGCCCGCACGTGTGCTACCGCGGTCAAAGCATGCCGACAGAGCCGCCGAGCCGCGGTCCCCTATTTGACTACTTGTTTCGAATAAATATTAATCAATCAACCGACGCTAAAAACTGTAATACCTACCTACCAGAGCTTGTCAATAAATAAATAGGTACCTACTACAAAATTGTTTTACTACGGTACAGTCAAGAGCACTTCAAGCTTGACACATTGGACTTTGTACCGTTCTTATTTCAATCGCCGGAGGAGCTAGAGTCGCGCTGCAAGTGTCAAGCTTGACACTGCTCTTGACAATACCTGCCTTCCACAAAAATCTAGATAATTAAATTACCTACTGACACGTTAGGTACAGTCCGCGCGACGAGTAAAAGCTGGACGGAGTCTGGACGGGAGTGGACGGGGTATGTGCAGTAGTACCTACCTATTTTGCTTGCAAATATTGCAACTGCGCATACCCCCTCCACTCCTCCCAGAGGCCTTAAGTAACTCGTCGCGCGGCCTGTAAGTAGGTACTTACACCTACTATTGATTGTCTAATTAAAAATGGAAATGCAATGTAAAATGAATGATACAAAACAACTGGGAGTCGTAAAAAGCGACTAAGGGATATCCAACTACGGGGGCTTATCATACCTACCACACCATACTACGGTCACCAACCTCTGCCGACCATTGTGCCAGTCGCAACGCTAACGGCGCGGCGGCGGCGTGGTGAATGTTGTAGGTAGTTATTTCCAAATGTATTTAGATAGATACCAGCTAAGCATTCTTTTATGTGAATATCTGCGTGGATTTTTTCGTCAACTTGTTCGATCCGATCTTGGTCCAGCTAGAACGAGTTGATAAAAGACAAAGTTTCTGTTCCCGTGTCGTCCCACAATTTGTTTTTCTACTCTTCAGGTAAAGTTGATAAAAAGCTTAGGTAACCAAAGACAATCCATAACTCCTCATGCTTGTTCCGCTGATTCGATTTAGATAAAATTTGCTTTTACCCTGGGAAGGACATCTTTAGGTAGGTACCAGCTAAGCATTCATTTATGTGAAATTCTGCGTGGATTTTTTCGTCAACTTGTTCGATCCGATCTTGGTCCAGCTAGGACGACTTGATACCAGACAATGTTTCTGTTCCCGTGTCGTCCTACAATTTGTTTTTCTACTCTTCAGGTAAAGTTTAAAAGAAAGCTTAGGTAACCAAAGACAATCAATACCTCCTCATGCTTGTTCCGCTGAACCGATTTAGATAAAATTTGCCTTTACCCTGGGAAGGACATATCTAGGTACATAGTACCTATCTATCCCGGAAATCTTCTATGGGAGTAAAAAGGGGTGTGGATGTTTGTATGGGAAATTATTTCTCAAGTAAGTGATATAAAACTCATCATAATTGTACTTTTGATAAGAAGTGAGGCAAGATTACCCTGGCCTCCGTACTGTAGCTAGCCGCCGTCTTGACCTGGAACGGTACGAGACGGTACCTGTCCAAGAGCTGATGTTGTTTATCCTCTGTTCTGTTCGTCCATGCGTGTGCCGGCGCAAGAATAGCACCAACCCTTTCTCCCCATGCATGTCGTAAAAGGCGACTTAGTCGCCGGCGGTATCAACCAGAGGGCGGGCAGTAGCGTGCTACCACCTTGCTGCTGCGGTCACTAATAAATAACAGCTGTCCGTTGTGCCAGCTGCAACGCTAATAAGCGTGGTAACATAAAACTCATCATAATTGTACTTTTGATAAGAAGTGAGGCAAGCTGCCCCTGGTCGATTCTGGTGCAAAGGTGCCCATGGCACCAGGAACGACCCAGAACGGGCGTCACCACCTTGCGCCCTAAGTCGACGCCCGATCTCCCTGGCCTCCGTACTCCAGCTAGCTGCCGTCTCGAACGCGAACGGTACGAGAAGGTACCTGTCCAGGAAGTGTGCCAGCTGCAACGCTAATAAGCGTGGTGACTTTTGTTGTCGATGTAAAATTAATTGTAGAGCAACTAAGGGGGGTGTATTTTGAATTTTATCAACTCGTCCCAGATGGTCCTAGTTCGGATCGGACGAGTTGACCAATAACTTTTTATGGGATCTTATGATAATGATATCCTAGTTCCTTCTCATAAGTATGGTAGGTTAAGTAAACTGATGGACGTAGCAAAAACGGTGGTAAGTAGGTAGGTAAAGATTACCTACTCTGATACCGTCGTAAGAGCTTAATTGAGAGAAGTAGGAACCTACGAACTTTTCTAGTTTTAATTGGATTGAATTGAAAAATAGGTTCTTGAATATCTAGGTACAGCCAGGAGCAAGTCAAGCTTGACACGTTGAACTTTGTACGGGCTAATCATGATGAAACTATGAAGCTTGACTTGTTCTTGACTGTACCTAAGGTCCTTAACTATGGTCCTTAATCATGTACAGTCAACGACAGGTCAACCTTGACACTCGCAGTGTGACTCTAGCCCGAATGTCTATTGAAATAAGAACGGTACAAAGTCCAATGTGTCAAGCTTGATGTGCTCTTGACTGTACGTGCGCACGTAAGAAGAGGTAATAGGACGCAACAGCTCGGGATTGCGGGCGAAAAGTAGGTAGGTATGACGTGCCATACATTTCGACCGCAAGTAGGTACAGTCAACGACAGGTCAAGCTTGACACTTGCAGTGCGACTCTAGCTCGTACGTCTATTGAAATAAAAACGGTACAAAGTCCAATGTGTCAGGCGTGATGTGCTCTTGACTGTACTTTACGTACGTATTATAGCAATAGGTACTTGTAAATTTGTTATGTACCTACAGCCTCCGTGGTCTATTAGAGTGCTTGGCTCTCGATCAGGAGGTTCTGGGTTCGTTTCCCGATGGGGACACTGTCAAACAAAAATATTTTTGTGCGACCAGCCCTGTTTGGTTAGGATATTGCAGGATGAATCACCCGATTGTCCGAAATGTTACATGATTGCTTCGGAGGGCACGTCAACCCGATGGTCCCGACTATTACCTATCTACGGATGTAGTCGTTAATGAGCCATGTCAGAGGCCTTTGGCATCTGGCGGTACCAGGGTTTGTGAGTACGGTCATCAACCTTGCAACCCACAACGATATGAATAAATGAATGAATTTGTTATGTAGGTACCTAACTACCTACTCCTCAGGCAAGTAGCTGCCTAGGTAGGTATGGCGGCTTAGGCTCCTTCCTCCCTCTGCCCACGGCACAACCCATGGTCCGTTTATAGGACAGTTAGGTACCTATGTAGGCGATGGTAGGTAAAGGTCCGGCCTGTCGTCGCTCATCCGATCCTGCAAGGCGTAGCACGAGGCGCGAATGCTAGGTTTCTAGTTTATTTCGTAGGGACTCGGTCGGTGCGTGCGAGCCATGCGCGATCCACACAGAGCGTCCCGCGGCCGCAGACGTGGTGCTTGCCCCCCCCGCGCTGCCGCCCTTTGAATTAATTGAATGAATAGTCGTAAGCCAATCGCGCGCAAGGCGGCCGATCTTGTGTGTGTGAGTGTGCAGGTGCCATACTTGTAGTACGGTGGAAATCAATACTACAGGGTGATTGCAAAGATTTATTATTTTTTTGTTTGAAAATTACAAAAAAAAACCAGCGAGTCGATTTCGCTAAAACTTTGAAAAACCTGTTTCTTTATCAAAGTTACACCACCCCTAGAAATATTTGGGTCTAATTAAATTACACCTTATATAATTTAACAATGTAGACACCTAGATTGTGTTGGAGGTTCAGTTGCCCAATGTGGAAAATGAGAAGATCCATCACTTTTGAAGTGTCGTAGAACAATTTTGATCGCGAAAATAGAGCTCGATAGGAAAGTTTGAGAAAGAGAGTTCGATGATTCACCTTTAAAGTATTGTGCTAGACGACTTGTTTACACGTGAGTAATCCGTTGCGACAAGCTGTCAAGGAGTTTTATTTGAAAGGATCTTTGGGGGACCGACTCGTAAGTCTTTGGAAAGAAAGATGTTTTCCTAGGAATCATTTTGATTTGTGGACGGACTTATAGCCGCATTCCCAACCTTCCTGGCAAAATACTTCTTCCATTTCAAATCAATTTGTATGGTGTAAATCAAGGGTTGATGGGGTAAATTTACAATTGGTGTTATATTTCTCTTTGAATTATTGCATCAGTTGCGCTTAGGAGTTAGTAAGTTAGGCATTGTAAGTGATTAGGCCAATGGAATCAACTAGGAGTTTTGGAAAAAAAAATTATTAACCTAATTTTGCGCAGTGCCGTTGCGTTTTCCTGAGCGGGTTTCACCTAGTAGCATAATCGATTGTTTTAATCTCAAAAGTTCCATTGGGGAGACCAGTGGTTCGTAGTAACAGCGTAAACGTGGAAGGAAGAAAAAGAGAAAGGTTATATGAATATTGAAAGGAAGAAAGGGCCGATTGATTTTGCCGAGAGGGAATGTTAGTCATAGGAAACTAACAATAAATGTTGATTATTGAATGGGTATGAAAGAGGTTATAAGAATGGAGGGTTGCAATGAACTAATGGATTCTCAACCGATGGAAAAATTTATTAACTGTTGACCCTGTACATTACACTTACAACGAAGGATTTATGGGATCATAGGTGCTAGGTTAATTTTAAGAGACTTCGGGTACGAAAATTACTCTGATGTCTGATGTGAGTGTTGATGTACTCCCTGTAAATGACTTCTACTCTACAAGAAGCTGACAGCTTATGCAAAAACTACACTGCACATGCTCCAAAACAGAAATGGAAGCGATATTGAGTCAAGTATTGGACTTCGACTGTTGGTTATATAACAGTTAATTAGGGGACAGGGCTGACTTTGTTCATTACGGGGGGTTTATGTGTCTATCCCGGGGTAACGTTGAAAGACAAAACAACCTGCCTTAGATTGGATGTGTTCATGAGCTGTCCTTCTGACGGGCTGAGTTTGAGACCTCAGTGTTCCTGTGTGGATATTGTTTGTTCGAAATTCTCGACATTTCTGGGGTATAACCAATATGTTCGACGTTTAACTCTTGAACTCTTATTGAAGACATTTTTCTTTTGGTTTAAAACTTACACTACAACAGGATCTACGTGTGTCCACTTTATGGGTTAAAGGTTAATAAATGTTAGATTATCTTCGTGAAATTCAGATGGTGGAAAATTTGCTCCGGGAACGCGTATGCTCTGCGCAAATTTGGGGGGTGGATGTAACGGGCCGATGGTCCGATACGGAATTACACGAAGAATATAATAGAGTAAATTCTATTTTAGGAGTTTTAAAATGAGTAATAATACAATAGGAATCTTAATATAAATGATCATAGATTTTGTTCGACTCGTAATGAAAATAAAGGCCTGATTATGCATTATTACTTATAATAATAGCTTGAAAATACTCGTCTAGCGCCGCGAATCGGCGCATATTAAAACCTCCTTGGTTAAAAATCTACTTGTCAAACAGGAAATAGAAATGTGTGAGGGAAGTAGGTAGGATTGGCGACGTTAGCCGTAGCTGCTGGTTTGTAGCTCTCTGATTGGCTGGTTTGGGCGGTCTTATCTCTAAATTCGAAACGTGTGGAATATGGAAGCTACATCGCCCTTTCTTGCTGCGACCGCACGAGTACAAGATGGACTCCAAAAAAATGTGAGAAAATTCTTCATAAAAAGGTGACCGAACGTCGAGTTTCGTCGCTACAACTGACAAAAGCTAAGTATCTAGGGCATTTCGTCACCCAATTAGTAAATTAAGTTCAATTCGACATTACGATTAAATGACGCTTTCCTAAGTTACCCGCCGATGGCGATCTTTGTCAAGAAAATTATTATTTTACTAAAAATTTTTGTGTTATAGCGACCTTTAGAGCTCTAAACGTCAAAACGCGTGTTGAGTAAGAATAAAAACCAATATTTATAGAGTAGTTTTACCCGAAGGGGGACTAAATGTCCTAGTGCTTAGTTCATCGTCTTTTCAAATTTACAGGAGGTCTATGGACCATGTGAAATAGGAACCAAAAACTACAAACCATTTGCTGCACCTAGGCAGAACTCAGAGGAGCTGAGCGTCCAATTCCAAGCCAGCAGCAGTCCAGACGACTCAGTCTTCATTGCAGTAAGCCAGTCGCAGATGGGTAAGAAGATTTAATATTTACTCCTCAAATCTGCCAATCTACTTTGAACAACTTATGCCAGTCAATTATTTGAGCATATCTATCCTTCTCTGGGATTCTATACAATCAATTTTACTAACTTTAAAAGGTATAACCACAACTGAAAGCTACTACCCACTTCAATATAAAATTCAATTCTAAGTCTGTTATAAAGAAGGTCTTTTTGGCTCAAGTGCTGCAAATGAAAAACGCATTTGATTCATCTAATAAACTCATTCTTTTCTATGCCACAAGCTAAGATACAAAGCTGATGATATATAAATTCGACTTTGGGAAAGACAAAACCCAGTATATTGCAATACATCCATACCGGGGTTGCAAATACAACAGGAGTCAGTTTATAAGTCATCTCGCACATAGAAAAGAAAGTAATAAAACTCCTTTATCTATATGAAAGATTGAGCTGAAAGGACTGGATATGTTTCAGGCCTTTACATTGTTAAAAATAAACTAAATTTTCTTGAAGAAAGTCAAATATCAATCTTGGTGAAGTTTAGATGTACTATTTTGATGTTCTCATGTACCATTTACAGCCTTCGGATCTACCTGCTTCCTTTCACACAAATTATTTACAGTACCTATAGGCTCATACTAATCAATGCATTTATTCTAGGAAATTAATTGTATAGGAATTCAACTTGTTCATGGTCCGCACTTAAACGAATTAGGGTTACTCGTTGGTCGCGTCGTCGGGTCCAAAAAGCGGTATAGACATCTCATCGGCCAATTTACAACTAGGACAATCCCAATACATAGGCTTCAAGAACTACAGGACAACTGTTAGGTAACATTAGGACTTTCCTTAGATTTCCCTTTTGGTTCAGCTAGGATAGTTAGAAATTTAGACATTACCACATTCAATTATTCCTTACAGTTTCATAAACTTTTAAACTACATATACACACCTACATCTTATTAGGATAGCTCTAGGGGTTAGGAGACATTACAATGTGGTGCTGCGGGCCATGCCCAGTATGTCTTAGAATTGATGTTACTACAGTTATTATTTTAGAAGCAGTTCTGCCCATTACAATCTGATGCTTGGGTTCGTGCCCAGGATAGGAAATTAGTAAGTTTAAGTTAGCCATTAGGATACCTGATTCCTACCCATTACAATCTGGCTAACCGACGGGTGTTACAAAACCGGCCAATACAAAAATAAATTCCCCTGTTCAATCTGTTCAGATGCCTGTAAATATTGTAAATACCCCATCCATTGTAAAAAATGTATATAATTCTCAGTCTGTAAATAAACAAACCCCTCCTAAACATGAGGACCTCAAAGCCATTTTGATGTCAAGCAACGACCTCACAATGGCTATTGTACGTTGTTTAGTCTCTCTGGCTAATATCACTGATAGTACCCCTATCACAACCAAATCAGTTAAATAAATGCTTTTTAATTGCCTAAATAAATAATGGATTCTACACCCCACACATTAACACAGTTACGTATTGCTAACTACAATATTCAAAGTGCTCAAAATAAAAAGCCTCTATTAATTAAATTCTTGCAAGAACAAAATATTGATATCTGTCTTCTTAATGAAACTTGGTTCAAAACTAACAGCCGTATTTTTCGTATCCCGGGTTACAATTTACATCATAAAAATGCCAGTAATGACCATGGTGGTGTCGCTATTTTAATTAAGCCACACTTAAAATACAAATTATTAGATACAACGTTTTACGAAGACGTGCAAACTATTGCAATATCTCTTTCCACACAGTCTGGTGATCTTACAGTTTTGTGCTCTTATTGTCCTCCCTCGAGTGGACATATCAGAATCAACAAATTGCGCAACATTGTAAGGGACCTTCCAAAGCCTATTCTTGTAGCTGGTGATTTTAATGCACATCATATCGCCTTTGGGTGCTTATCTACAAAAGGTCGTGGACAACAGCTATACGACTTAATTGACGAATTAGATTTATGTATCCTTAATGACGGCACTATGACCACAATCCACTACCCTAATACTGTTCCATCTGCGATTGATGTAAGTTTTTCAAGTTCATGCATAGCTCCACTCTGTAACTGGTCAGTACATGATGATAATATGGGAAGCTATCATTTTCCTGCCATTATGGATATTACATTAAGTGTAGACAGATATCAATACAATCCTCCTACAGAAAAATATCTTTACAATAAAACAGACTGGAATCGATATAGCGAGCTATCTGAGAATCATTTTGTTGATGTAACTGTGGATGTGTGTAATCCATTACAATCACATAACACATTCTGTGATAGACTGAGCACTCTGAAGCAGGAGTGTGTTCCGAAATTTATTAGAAATAAACCTTTTAGATGTAAGCCACCTGCTCCATGGTGGAATCAAAGATGTGAACAAGCTGTAGTTGCGACATACGAAGCTTTGAAATTTTATAGGAGTAACCCCACATTACCAAACTTTATTAAATATAAAAAGTTAGATGCAATTAAGAAAAGAACTATTTCTGAGGAGAAAAAGAATGGTTGGAGAAACCTTTGTAATAGTTTCAATAGAACTACTCCTGTACTCCAATTAGTAAAATTTTGAATTACATTAAGATGTTTAAAAGGATTAAGGTTAATAATAGATCTTATAGTAATGAATTTGTGGCCCCTTTTTTAGATAAACTCTCAGCTAATGGTAAAGAAGTTGTAGATTTAAACAACTATTTCAATCTGAATAATGCAAACGGCAATTCGAAATTCTTATTAGATCCCTTTAGTTTTGATGAGTTTAGGTTGAGTTTAGAGTCGCGTCGGAACACTACTCCGGGTTTGGATGGCTTTCCCTATCTATTGATTAAATATCTCCATATTTCTGTACAAAAATTATTCTTACAAATACTCAATGCTCTTTGGTCCCAACAAATTGTTCCTGAATCTTGGAAGTCTCAGTGTGTAATCCCGGTTCTTAAACCTGATAAACCACCAGATAATGCTAACTCATATCGCCCGATTTCTTTGTCATCATGCTTAGGTAAAATATTTGAGAACATGATTAAGATTCGTCTTGACTGGTTTGTTGAGTCTAATGGTATTATTCCAAACGTGCAGTATGGTTTTCGTAGAGGCAGGAGTTGCGCCGATAGTTTTGTCACCCTTGTATCGGACCTGAAATACCAGAGAAAATATAAATCTATAGTCTGCTCATTTCTAGACGTACAAGGAGCATTTGATAATGGTCAGCCAGGTACTTTGGTGAAAATTCTGACAAGATTAGGCATTCCGGGTTTGCTTTGTAAATGGTTGTATAATTTTCTAACCAACAGAACTCTATTTGTTAAACATAATAATATTTTATATGGACCTAAAACCGCTTCTAAAGGAACAATGCAGGGGGCGACTCTGTCACCGTTGCTGTACAGCTTGTACACATGTGAAATCTGTAAATATGTTAATACAAATAATGTAAATATTTTACAATTCGCTGATGACTTAGTTCTGTATTGTATAAATTATAATGTAGTTATTGCTGTAAATAGTGTAAATACTGCATTATCAGAACTACATTCATATTACAGTAATATCCTTGACTTACAAATTAACCCAGGCAAGAGTAGTGTTATGATTTTCAGTAAAGACAACTCTTCTGCAAATGTAAACTACAATAATGAGATCATTCAAATTGTTCAAACTCACAAATTTTTAGGAGTAGTATTAGATTCACGATTAACTTTTAAACAGCATATCCAATATGTGTCTCAAAATGCATTGAAAGGTATAAATATACTTAGATGTCTGGCAGGTGTGTCCTGGGGTGCAGACCCCAAAACAGTTTCTATGCTGTATAAATCAATAGTTCGAAGTCATTTTGACTATAGTTGTTTAGCATATGTAAATAGAATAGAGCTCTGCGTGTTATTTTGGGTGCAATGTGCTCAACTCCTATCCGTGCGATGGAGATTGAGTCCAAAATTATGCCCCTCTGTCTGAGGAGACTCCTCATTGCTGAACGTTTTTGTGTTAAGCTTATTTCTTCTAACAACCAACAAATAATCAATAGAATATTACCTCATCCCATCCGCTTGGAAGGATCATTGACATCAGATCGCAAATTACTTGAAGGAGACTTTCCAAAAATGTGTCATATTTTTCTGGAAATGCAAAATAAATACCCAACTATATTTAAACATTCTTCATGGCCATGTTACATAGCTTCATACAATAATTTAATCTCTTCCGTTCAAATTATTGATGTCAAAGTTAATTCTAATATAGAATACCTTGAATATCTAGATCAGAATCAAAAGTACTATCGATTCTACACAGACGGCAGCAAGACTGATTCCCATGTACGGAGTGCGGTATATGACCCACAAATTAAATTTGCGCAGAGCTTTCTTCTGAGCACTACTTGTTCTATATTTACTGCAGAGGCATATGCTGTCCTGGAGGCCCTGAAACGCATTGCAAATGTACATTTTTGTAAATATTTCTTAATTATAACTGATTCCTTAAGTTTAATACAAAGCCTTAGAAATATTAAGTTGCATTATAAAATAAACTATTTAGTCTTTAATATCAAAGAATTGTTGACAAAGTATTCAACTAAAGGAATTGAGGTTGCCTTTATGTGGGTTCCCTCACATAAGGATATTACTGGTAATGAAATTGCAGACAGGACGGCATATGAAGGCATCAATGCCATAGATGTAAGATTGGTTATGCAAATTCCATTTACTGACTGTTATGCATCCTTAAACACTAATGTAATGCACTTATGGCGAGACTTCTGGAAGACTGATCAAGAAACTAAAGGCAAATGGTACGGAACTATACAGCAAGACTTACCAAACAAGCCCTGGTACGATGACTTAGGATCAGCTAGCCGTGATTTTATAACAACGATAAATCGCCTCAGATTTGGACACTCTTCAACGCCAGCGCATTTACACCGATTGAATATAGTTTCAAGCAACATATGTGAATATTGCCAACAACAACCCTGTGACCCTGAGCACTTAATTTCTTCGTGCACTGCCTTTTCTCTTCAAAGGTTAATCCTTGCAAGTGAAGTTAGTGATTTGGACCAAAATATTTCCCCCCGCCACTTGTGTGATTTATTAAAAGTAAAAGAGTGTTATTATCCGCTTTATAAATATATTAAAAATACTTTCAATAAATTGTAAATAAACAGATAAATCCAGTGAAGTGAAGTGTTAAAATAAGACTTAGCTTAAAGGTCTTTGTAACCAGGCCATAAAATTCCTATAAAAAAAAGAGACCCTATCCAACAAGGACCACCCTTGATCATTCAATGCAGGTTTTTAACTATAGATTGTGTCGTGCTAGCCGCGTAGCAGAAAATGCATTTGGGCTATTGAGTCAGGTTTTTAGAATATTTTTTTTTATAACAAATTTTGAATAAAAACTTACAGTGGCCAAATAGTAAAGCCAGTTGGGAAATTGTTGGGTTGGAAAATTTCTGTCAATCATTGTTCACGCGCTGTCTTCGTGCCTCGCTTTCCCCGCCGCCTCAAACCTGGCCGGCGCTGGCCGGCGATCGCTGCGGCACTCCACTACGAATTCTGAGCGCCTACCGATTCACACGCGTTTTTAATACGGTTACAATAAACCAGCTTTATTCATACAGTCCGCTATCTTTTATTTCTATAGGACCCCAAACAATGGTCCTTCGCGAAAGTAATCGTATTATTACGAGTAGTTAATTTTGTACGCGATCAACTCGACGAGTTTGCCCAGCAACCGGCGTAATTTGACCCGTAAAGGTCAACGACGACGATCGGGAGGACAAAGGAATTTCGTCGACTTCGGAAGCATTTTCTTCGGGTTCAAGAAGTCTACGCGTTAGCAGGTCATCATTGGGATTCTGCATATTCAAACTGCGTGATTTCTACGAGTTCCGTATCGCCACCGCTTTGTTCAGAAGGAGAAATTGAGAAAAAATAACTTTACGTCATCATCGAGTCACCGCAGAGGACAAAGAATAACGACTTTTCTGACGGTATTTTGGCCAAGACAGTGAGTTCGTTCCAATATATCCCTTCTTTTCCTATCCAGTATATATTGAAAAAAGTAAAACCGATCACTTTGGTTATTCATATCGCAACTTTTCCTTTTCAACAGCTTTAATTTGAGTAAGTTTTTAATTGATAAAATAAGCTATTTGCCTCTTTAAAGCTAAGCTATAATTAAAAAAAAAAGTAAGTAATAAATGCAACATTTTTTAAAGTAAATTTAGATTTACGTAGGTAACGATTGAACGGTCAGTTGCGCGAGCGTAGGTATCTGTGCGCCGCGTCGCTCGCTTGCGCGTAGGCAGGATCAAAGTCCGCATAGGCCGGCTGATCCATTGTTTACGCGCTTGTGGATGAAATCGATTGCTTAGCTTTGCTTTTTGTGTCCCAGACACTTTTATCATTTATATGATGTCAACTAAATTAGATTCATCTACCAGCATGAAGTGGGAGGATTATAGGAATACTCTGTCCAAACCCCCCACTCTTGAGCAGTTCTGCACGTTTTTACGTAACAGAGCAGATTTATTGGAGTCGATGGAGGAAAGTAAGAACGCCAAATTACATAGAACTGAGTTTTCGAAATCTAAATCATTTCACACTGTTTACACTGAATCTGATCGAACACCTAAACAAAATAAGTGCCCAATGTGCAATTTAAATCACTTATTATATCAATGCGATAAGTTTAAAGAGTTGTCCATCGAGAATCGCATCAATAAAGCTAAAAGCTTAAATGTATGCTTAAATTGCTTACGACCTCGAAATGTAGATTTCTTCATTGCCTTTACTGTAGGTATAAACACAGTACATTATTACACTTACATCAGGATGATGAATCTTCTGTCCCGCCAGAGAATGTCACGTTCCAAGCTGAGGCCACTCAGACTAACTTTGATCAAACGACAGAAAATGTCGTTATGACAACCAACACTACACAGCATACTACTTCCCCACAAATTCTTCTATCCACAGCGCTGGTGGCAGTCTATGACAGCAAGGGACAAGCAAACACAGCCCGGCTTCTGTTGGACAACGGGAGCACCGCCAACTTTGTTACACAGGAGTTCTGCGGTAAGCTGGGTCTGCCGAAATGCGGTACACGATCCACAGTGTCGAGTATCTGCAACCAATCCTGTAAAAGTACACAATCATGTAGTATTACTATAAAATCGCTCTATAGTGATCATAAAACAGATATAGATTGTCTGATCTTACCTGTAATAACTAAAGCATTGCCATCCAAAGTAGTAAAACTTGACAACATACCTATTTCTTCTTGTATACAGTTGGCTGATCCTACTTTTAATATTCCCGCCACTGTAGACATCCTTGTCGGTGCTGAAATATTTTGGAACGTCTTATGCAATAATTCTATCGATTTAGGTAAAAATCAGCCTAAACTTTATGAAACCAAGCTAGGATGGTTAGTTTCAGGTTACGTATCACGTGCCAAGTCATCTTCTCACCACTGCCATTTTGTCAACCAAGACGAAAGCATTTCTCGTTTTTGGGAGTTGCATTCTATTCCTACTAAGTACTCGCTAACTAGCGAAGAACGCGCATGTGAAGAAAAATTCAAAGCGGAAACTTACCGTAGTGAGGAAGGCCGCTTCGTAGTTACTATGCCTCTTAAAAGAGATCCCCACGAGTTAGGAGACTCCTTTACCATGGCCAAAACTCGATTTCTCTCTCTTGAGCGTAGATTTCAGAGAGACCCTACCTTTAAACAACTGTATCTCGACTTTCTAAGAGAATATCAAGATTTAGGTCATATGACTGAAAATACTACGAGTATTCCTATTTATAGCACTGCCTGCAACGTAAGTTACCACCTTGCCCATCACGGAATAATCCGTGATTCCACCACTACTCAGCTGCGTACAGTCTTTGACGCATCAGCTGTCACCACTTCAGGACTGTCGCTGAATGACATCCAACAAATAGGGCCTACTGTCCAGGTTGATCTCCTGTCTATCCTCATTAGATTCCGTCAGCACAAATATGTGATTTCTGGAGACATAGAGAAAATGTACAGGGCTATAGAAGTCAATCCTAGTCAGCGACCCCTGCAACAAATAATATTTCGCTCCGATCCTTCACAACCGCTCAAAACATTCACGTTGAACACCGTCACGTACGGAACTGCGTCAGCGTCTTACCTAGCAACCAAATGTCTTACCAGTCTTGCTGACACGGTCAGCGACCCCTCTGTGAAATTTTCTATTGCTAGGGATTTTTACGTTGATGATTATTTGAGTGGAGGGATGTCCAAAACTGCCGTAATTGAGCAAACAAAAGGGGTTTTTTCCACCTTATCTTCCGCAAAGTTCAATTTACGTAAATTTAAATCAAATTGTCCTGAATTATTACGTGAAATAGTCGGTGACAAAATAGATTCATATCACATGTTAGAGTTAACAGATCACAACTCACCGTCTAAAACTTTAGGTATTAATTGGTTACCTAATTCAGACACATTGTCTTTTTCTATAAAAATAGAAAATCCAACTAAAATTACAAAAAGGAATATTCTCTCCGTAATTAAACAAATATTCGACTCATTAGGTCTTGTAGGGCCTTCAGTAGTCGAAGCAAAAATGGTCATCCAAAGGATGTGGTCACTAAAGCTTGGATGGGACGATGAAGCTCCAACGGAGATCAAAGTGATCTGGACTTCAATTTTAGAAAAACTACTACATCTAAATAACACAAAAATACCCCGATGGGTTCTTCATGTTAATTTTGTTAAAATTGAATTGCATGCATTTTCAGACGCTTCAGAACGTGCCTACGGAGCTTGTACGTACGCTCGTTCTATAAATCAAAACGGCACTGTTCATACCCAATTAATAGCATCAAAGAACAAAGTAGCCCCACTGAAGCCGACAACTAAGCCGCGTTTAGAATTATGTGCTGCGGTGTTATCTGCAAGATTGTGTACAAAAATATTGGATTCAATAACCATACAGGTAACTTGCAAATTTTGGTGTGACTCTGCTATCGTGTTAGGGTGGCTGTCAACCTCTACACAGCGTTTGAAACCTTTCGTTCGTAACCGTGTAAATGAAATTAATGACACCACTGCTGGATCACCGTGGTGCTATGTACCGTCTCTCGACAACCCTGCAGATCTCGTTTCTCGTGGGGTGAAGGCTGATCTTATCAGCTCTTCTTCATTATGGTGGTCGCGGACCCATTTTCTTAAAAATAACGAAAATACATGGCCTAAAGCGCCTAACACTCCCGAGAAACGGGAGCTACCGGAAGTTCTGTGTCACGTTACTCAAAACATAGATAACAATGACACAATCACGAACTTAATCTCATCTCTCATACAAAGACACTCCAATTTTACTCGCCTCGTTCATACAGTCGCGTACATACAGAGATTCATATATAATTGCAGACATAAAAATAATAAAATTACAGGTCATCTAACAGCAGATGAAATACAAAATTCCTCAAACGCTATCATCAGACAGAGTCAAACTGAAATGTTCAGTGAAGAATATTTTCTCCTGAAATCAGGTAAACCGTTGCCACCAAAAAATAGACTCTTGTCTCTTACTCCATTTATCGACTCTGTCTTATGAGTGGGAGGTAGACTAGATAACTCTCCTTACACTTATAGTCAGAAGCATCCTATCTTGCTCTGTAGTAAGCACCACTTAACTAAAATAATATTTCGCAAAAATCATTTAAAACTTCTACATGCAGGACCTCAGGCGCTTCTCGCCGACATTAGGCAAAACCATTGGCCGCTAGGTGGCAGAAATCTTGCCAGGCAAACTGTAAAAACATGTGTAAAATGTTTTAGGCATAAATGTCAAAACGTTCAACCAATCATGGGTCAGCTACCTGAAAGTAGAACTAAATTAGAATTTCCATTTTTACACAGTGCAGTTGATTACGCAGGACCAATTCTGATAGCCGATCGAAAAGGTCGTGGTTGTAAAGTGCTTAAGTCTGACCTGTGTATTTTCATATGCTTGGCAGTCAAAGCTGTGCATCTGGAGCTCGTAACCGACCTGAGTAAAGAGTCATTTATGGCTGCGCTCCACCGTTTCATGAGTCGTCGAGGCAAGCCACAAACTATCACATCAGATAATGGCACCAATTTTGTCGGTGCATGTAACGATATGCATTCATTTCTTTCTCACTCAAATATAGCTGCTAGTCTGGCAGACGAAGGAATCAAATTTCTCTTTGCTCCTGCGTACTCGCCTCATTTCAATGGAATGGCAGAATCTGCCGTTCGCTCTACGAAACACCACTTACGTAGAATGTTAAACGTAACTCATTTTACTTTCGAGGAAATGTCCACGCTTCTCACTCAAGTGGAAGCTGTTTTAAACTCAAGACCCTTAATCCCTCTATCAACCGACCCTTTCGATATGTCCGTCCTAACCCCCTCACATTTCCTCATTGGACGAACTTTAACGTCAGTGCCCTGTCCACATATAGCTGAGACTGCTAATATAAATTCACTCCAACGTTATAAGCGAGTAGAAGCAATCAAACAACACTTTTGGCTAAGATTCTCTAACGATTATATCTGTACACTCCAGCAGAAAACTAGGTGGAGCAGATTTAAAGATGACCTCGCCATAAACTCCCTCGTCTTAGTTAAGGACAAGATGACGTCACCACTCCTCTGGACTCTTGGGCGCATTGTTAAGGTCTTCCCTGGAGCCGACGGTGTCAACCGAGTAGCCGAGATAAAAACCAAGAAAGGTACCATACGCAGAGGATGGAATAATCTGTGTGCCCTTCCCCTGGATGAGAACCTTTGAAGAGTACCCTTCAACCCCGGGAGCATGTTCACGCGCTGTCTTCGTGCCTCGCTTCCCCCGCCGCCTCAATCCTCGCCCCGCGCTGGCTGGCGATCGCTGCGGCACTCCACTACGAATTCTGAGCGCCTACCGATTCACACGCGTTTTTAATACGGTTACAATAAACCAGCTTTATTCATACAGTCCGCTATCTTTTATTTCTATAGGACCCCAAACAATCATTATGAAAAAATGTAAAAAAGATAATTATGAGCTTTTTATTGTTGCCAATGGATCCGAATGCTTATTTGGCAGAGATCTAATTGAAAAGTTTAGATTGCAGATGAAATACCTATCTGTGAATAAAATTGAAGTGAATTCTTTGTTGGATTTATTGAGTGAGTACTCTGAAGTGTTTAGAAAAAAGTTAGGTGTCATTAAGGGGGAGGAAGTTAGGTTAGAGTTGGTTGACAATGAAGTCAAGCCAATTTGTCACAAAGCAAGGCCTATCCCTCATGCTTTTAAAAAAAAGTTGATAGTGAGCTAGAAAGGTTAGACAAAGAGGGTGTGTTGGAAAAGGTTGAGAATTTAAAATGGGGAATGCCTTTAGATCTATCTGGTAGGGTTCAGCCAGCGTTTGCCATGTAAGCGCGAAAAGGTCGGCCACTCCATGCGTCAATGCCAAAAATGCCGGCAAGCAAATATCCTGCGTTTTTCGTATGCCAAGACCACCGTAACGTGTAGGAAGAGCGGCCTGACACCACTGGTCATTGCTAAGAGATACGTTGACGATGGCTTCTACGGTTTGTCGTATCATATCATCCAAGGATGATAACTCTGCCGTACATAGCCAGGTTGGAGTAGTTCTAAGCAGGTAAGTGAATTTAGAATCTGCAAAACAAGATCGCAATAAGGCTAACGCTACGTGGGCGGAAAGATTCTTCAGATGTTCCTCAGCGACACATAGCAGGTCACGTCCCGCCTAATTAGCACTAGGAACTTCTTCAGGAAAAAAAGGCGATCCCAATCGACAAAAAGCCTCTTAGTCAAGCTCCTTTAGGCCGGGAACCAAAGATTCGAGACGGGAAAAATTCCTTTAGTTGCAGTAGTTCGGTTGCTAGTCTGGTTAACCGACCTAATGCAAATTTTTAGTAGCAGTAGTCCGGTTTCTTTAAATCGCCGAACTGTTGCTACTATAAAGTGTAGCACTACTACTTCGGTTACGGTTAGAAATGAAAATAAAATGAAAAAATTACAGTATGTATTACTTATTTTACTAAATAAGAGAGCGAGAAAATATCGCCGAACTGTTGCTACTATAAAGTGTAGCAAAAGTTCCGTTTAATTAATTTAAGGAAAACATAATTCTTCAATCTAGGATTTTTAGACTAATTGGATGGTACCTTCAAAGCCAGCCCCATTCAGGCATGGGAGAGTTTTCTGTGGTGGTGTTCTGTATATGTCGAGGTGTGGGAGGCTCCTCCGTGGTTATACTATGTATACTTCTGCTTCTGCTCCAGTGTGAGTTTCGAGTAGAAGGGGGCCCTTTTTCAATGCAGGTTGATCGGGTACGGGTGGGAGTAGCCATAAAATCATCCATATGGGTCGGGCCGCGGTCTCCGCCGATTCCGCCCAGAGTGGGTGCTGGGGTGGTAGCTCTATAGAGCATGTCTGTTAGGTAGACTATTGTTTTTTAACATGTTCTTCATTTTGACGGTTTTTTCTTTAATTTAATGAAAGATATGTGATAAGGTGAGCGAGAGGAGGGGAGGGAGGCGAGGTCTAATGAGTGGACACGTGACGCCAGTGGCCAGCAAACGGCTTCCGCGCACCTTCGTATGAATTTTGCTCTATCAATTGTTTGGCCAGGGCGCGTAAATTTAAAATTCTGGGAGAATTTCGTTTATTTGGAATTCTTTCACGGAGCCTGGAGAATCACATTTTAATGCTGAATTCCTGGAGACTCCCGGAATTCCGGGAGAGGTGGGAACCCTAGTTAGTGTATCAAACAAATCATTATTCTTCTTCTTCGTGTTGATGTACAAATACTGAATTAATACCTTGCCACTTCAACGGCTTTAACCGACGCCTCGCGCAGATCCTCGCCAGTGCAGATGGAGGGGCACAGTGGACAAGAGAGCAAGTTCGCCATGTCCTGAGATGGAGCTCCAAAGTCACAGTGCTTTAGCAACTGGTCTGTGAAGCCCCACCTGACCATGTTTTCTCTGCAGCAGCCAACCTGAGTTCGCCAGACGGTTTATAGCGACTTCCAGGTTGATCACTGCAGATGATGTCCAGGTGGCAGGTGGGACGTATCCTGCTTGGACTGGAAATTTTTCGTCCCACACTTGCTCTCTTGCCGAGCTTGGCTTATTGCTTGTTGTGGGAGACATTGACCTCAGAAAGCTTTTACGGCTTTTATTTTATTTATTTGGCTTACTAACAGTCAACTTACACAACAATATCTTAGCTTAGCTTAACTAAATAATTTATCTAGCTAAGTGTTGTGACTACTTACAACTTAAGGCGGATTATGGGCATTGTATAGTTGTGCAGTGGGTGACGGGGATTCGCTTCATGTTTTTGTTTCTCCACTGCACACAACAGGTCCTTAATGTCATCAAATCATAATAATGTAACTTTTCTATGTGACTATGCTGTTGGTTCTTGAAATAACGGCACTCCCTTTTGAAATGTTTTCGACATCCACAGTGATCGCAGTACATTTTTGACATCTTGTAGGTAGAATTCCCGTTATGAAAATTTTCTCTCTTTTTAGGGAAGGCTTTCTTTTTTTTTGTGCGTATAGAAGACGGGTTTCCGGTATAAAACCGTTTTGTGCCAGTATGCAGGGCCCTTGAGTTCCGTCGTTGTTTTTGCTTTCAGTTTTACTTCGTGATCTAAGAGGCAGGTCTTGACAAAAACTAGATTGAGATGTTCTTCACCAAGCATTTCCAACGCAGTTATCACTCCGTCATAAGATGTAGGTAGTGTAAGCAAGAGATGCGATATTTTTTCCTCGTCAAGCCTGGCTCCAGCGGAGATCAATTTAGTGATTAAATTATCAAATCTCGTAAAATTATGCAATAACGTCACATCCGGTTGTAATTTAAGCATTGTTTACGCAGCGCTAATTGTTAGGCCAAACTTTTTATTTCATAGATATTGTCAATGTCAAGGTTATCCAAAATAGATTTGGCGGTAGAAGGTTTTTTAGAGAAACTGAAAAATGCGTCACCCAAGCAATCAATGATCGTACCTTTGGCAGACATGTTGTTTCTTACCCAGATTAGGTCTGGTTGTGTTGGTATTTCGTTTTCCACAACACTTAGCACTTGAAGTTCCTCTGAAGGAGCTTTTATTTGAAATTTCCACGAGCTGTATCTCTCGCCGGTAAATTGATGAATATTTCATTTTGATGGTACAGCAGGTACAGCATTTAGGTTTGACTTTACTTTAACTAGATTACTCATTAGAAAACGCGGCCTGGACCCATAACTGAAAGGTATATGAGATCGAGAAATGAAATAGTACTTCACTGTGCAACAGCTTTTTATTGAATGATAAAAACACAGAACGAAATAGACTGTTGGTGAATAGACTGAATGGTAAACGAACGTCAGATCAAACGAATGAAATTTACTGACTTGGATATTTGCTAATTAAGGCTAATATATAAGGTGAGTTCCACAGGAGTGCTTGGTAAGTTGTATTATTAATTTAATTCGTATTGCACAGCGTACCGCTGGCTTGTAGGCTATCTGATCTGGGCTCTCCCTGGGTTGGTATGCGCGTTTATCCAAAGGAGGGCTCAGCCTTATAGTCTTTATCTTATAATTTGACTAGGTAAACGTTTATAAATACAAATAGTATGGTTACAATAACGGCTCGAAAATGTGTTATCATGTTGCTTGCTAAAATACACAGTGTTGTATGAAGAATGCTATTTGTGAATGGCTAGATACCAGATAAATACTACGAGGTACGAGCTTATTTGAATTCCCGCAGTTGTCTCACCCATAGATGCAAGTGTCATAGACAAGCTGTCAAATCTGAATGACGTTATGGCATTTGTAAATTCGTGCGTGACGATACCAAATTTCCAAATTACGGTGAAAATCTAAACATATTAATATGTTTTGTTGTAAAATGTAATATTTCAAAGCTTAGATACATTTGTGTATGAAGGTCTTCTTCTTCTTCTTTCGTGTCGGCAAGAACACAGGCTAAATCTTACTTGCCCAGAAAGCGGCTACCGTGGTAGCCGGTGAAGGTGATGTGCGTGCTGGCTTAGTGAAATCCGAAGTCGGAAGAATACTTAAGCCTCCGTTAGAGGTTACAAAATTATAACCAGAAGGATTGTAGACAATTACTTATATCCTTTTTCTTTGATGGAAAGAGGGCATATGCCCCTTTTATTTAACGCTGTGCACCACCGTAAATACCTAGGTATCTATTATCTATCATGTTCACATAGGTACATCATGTGAGTTTGTTTGTACGGTATTTATCATACCTATTCACTAAATTACGGTTTCATCATTCATTGAATGTTGTTTAAAGAAAGGTTTCTTTAGAAACTTTCTATACCTACTGATTTCCATTAAAACGCTGTTAAAACTGCAGACAGATTGTACCTACTTAGGTACCTATTACACCTAAATTTTTTTTAAGAAATTAGGACAAGAAAACTTTTCACTCATGTTAATATACAAAGCAAGTCCAGGATTATTGATATAACAGTTTATAAAGTAATGAATTGCTTTGCTTCATCTAAGACTAAGTGAGTACTCACAAACTGCTTACTAATAAGGATTGATTTTATTATCAGCAATGCTATCACTATAGAACAAGTTGTAGCTGGTATATCCCATGCTTTACTGTATCAAAAACGGCTGTAAAGTCAAAGATCAAGGTCACAAAATAATAAATTATTTATAGTCAAAGCATCAGAAAATGGTGATTGATGCGCTGAATGTATGTATTTTGGGTAAGTACCTATCTGCTCTAGAATTTTGTACTCATTTCAGTTTCCATAGTTGTTGCTGGCAACACAAATCTTGATATTTTTATATAGTTGGTCTGGCAACCCCAGTCTTGATACGTCCTTTACAACATCGCTGTATTCATAGTGCGCAATAAAAGTCTATATATATATATTTTTTTTTTCTACTGCGGAGTATCATTGAAGAAGACCAGCCCCTCAAAACAATACAGTCCACGCTCTCCAAGAGTTCTACATGGTCCTACGAGCCGGATTTGAACCAGCGACCTATGGATCAAAACATTTCAGTCCACGATCTCCAAGAGTTCTACATGGTCCATTCTCACCAGCGATTCAAGAAAACCGCAAGATACGGACTTCGCACGCAACGTCAGAGGTACGATGAAGCAACAGGCGGGGAAGGCGACCGGCATACTTGCGAAGCACATCAAGTATTGCTGCAAGAAGAATTAACGTCCCATTCCCAAGATTTCAAGACAGAAGATCAGGATTCATCATTGCAGCATTCCAACCTTGCAATTTCTTTGTTCCGTTCAAGCAGCATTCAAGAATAATTTAAATTTTGTGCGGGCAACACTCACTTGTTGCGCGTAGGCAGCAAATTCATCACCCTACAAGTTGGATTGAAAAATTGGATCCGACTGCCCAACGCAGGCGCAACATTCACGGCCAGTTGAAACTGAACGTGTCTTATCGTCAAGTTGGCAGCATTGAAGTTTGTTTTTCGACCAATCAGCGCGAGATTCCCACGGCGCCATCGAAACACGCTTCACGAGACGAGCACAACCGCAAATCGAGCAAGATCGGCCATTTTATTTGTCTTTCCTGTGTTGTAGGAAGATTTCTGACTTATTCGCGATTTTTAAAAGTTGCTATTGCCAAAGTAGTGCTAGAACATTTAAAACGTGTTGTGTGAATTATATTATTGTAAACCATTATGGATGAAAAAGCTTTAATAGCCGGTCGAGGCTACGTTAAAGGTGCGATAACTAGGCTTTGTAATTTCGTGTCAAACGAGAATGATGTCAAGATCAGCTCCGTTGAAGAGTTGATTGCTAAGCGCGACAAACTACTCTCGTGCTTTAATGAATATGAAGATTACAACAAAAAGATCTTGACATTAAGCTCGTCTGATTCCGAAAATATATTAGAAGTAGAAAATAAGTATTATCATGTACTTACCGTTTTGAACGAAAGTATAAAACAGAGAGCTGCTCAGGAACAGCAAAACCATAAGCCTGAGTCAACGTGTAGTAATCAACGTGTAGTGTCAATGTAGCTAGGGCAAAATTGCCAAGTGTGAACATACCAACATTTACCGGTAGATATTCAGAATATGTATCTTTCATTGAAATTTTCAAGTCTATCATCCATAATGACAAAAGCCTGGACAATGTTCAGAAACTATATTACTTAAGGATCAGCCTGATGATTTAATAAAAAACCTGCCGTTTGTCAGTGAGAGTCATGAGGAAGCGAGGCGTTTATTAGAAAAAAGTTACTATAACAAATATAGCAGGAAACTGGATGTTTATAGCTCCAGAGCTTACCAAATGGAGAGAGACCAGGAGGAGGATCCAACGGTTGAGCATTTTTTAGGCTATATGGAGAAACGCGCCTTGGCCTTGGAGAATAGCGACGTGCGTCCAGAACATTCTGAGCAACCTAATAAGCATCAAGCAGCCACTTCAGCCAGTGCAAGGCCACGTAAAGTATCAATGACAACGACGACGGCAGCAGCAATGGATTGTGCATTCTGTAAGTGCAACCACAAATTATTTTCTTGTACAAAATTTAAACTTTTACCATCAAAGGATAAAATTGCCTTTGCTAAAGAAGCTTGCCTATGTAGCATATGTCTCAATCAAATAATGGTAAATGTAAATTCCACTTTAGATGTGCACAGTGCAAAAAAGGTCATAACACACTGTTGCACCCCGAAGACGAGCAGAAACCAGTCGTCCTGTTGTCTGGGGACGCTGCGAATAATGTATTAATTCCCACAGCTCGCGTTAAAGTCTTTGCAAAGCATGGAAGAGAAGTACATATCAAGTGCATTTTAGATTCTGGTTCACAAGTATCTTTGGTCACTACGAAGGCCGTTGAGGTCTTGGGTTTTACACCTAAGCGATCAGATATTAACCTCATTGGCGTGACAGAAAACCAGAACAAATTAAGTTATTGTATGCCGTTACAAATTCATTCACTGGTTTCCCCATTTAACACTCTTGTCAACTGTCATGTGGTTGACAAGATAACTTGCAAGCTGCCACAAAAGCCGGTCAACTTGAAGGAGATCAATATCCCTGCTGGTGTCACCCTTGCTGACACAACTTTTTATCAGCCATCCGAGATCAATTTACTGATAGGAGCTGATGTATTTTTTCAGATTCTGGTGCCAACTGAGGAGCAGTCATCCTCAACTGCGCGCAATGACCAGTCTTCATCAGCATCACCTAGTATTTTCAACACAAAGCTCGGCTACATCATTGCAGGAGGATTGGCATCCAGCATAATAAAAAAACAGGTTGTATCGCTTGTTTTTGTAAACTGTGACTCTGATGTAAGTGACAGTATCAAGAAGTTCTGGGAGGTGGAGCGCGTTCCGGAATTACAACTTCTATTATCCCTAATAAAAGGGGATTCAGAGCAACAATTAGCTGAGCATATTTTTGAAAAAACTGTCAAATTAGAAAACAACAAATTTTGTGTTGATTTGCCATTAAAGCTAGAAACCAGCAATGTAAATCAAACTCTGGGCAATTCATTTGATTAAGCTTTACATAGATTTCTCAGTCTTGAAAAAAGAATGCATGCGGATAGCAAAATTATATTTTTAATTTTGCTATCCGCCTATCAAGCGTTCATCGATGAATATGTGGACCTTGGTCATGGCCACTATGTAGACATTGGTTCCTACAACTTCAATGAGGATGCAGTCTATTTCTGTCCTCATCATATTTTGGTAAACCTGCAGAACAAGAGCACGCCTGCTCGCGTGGTATTCGATATGTCAATGAAGACAAGCAATAAGATTTCATTGAACGATATATTATTGAACGGACCCACTGTACAAAAGGAATTGTTTGACATAATTTTACTGTTCAGATTTGGGGAATTCACACTAAGTTCAGATATTAGGAAGATGTTCAGAAATATATTGGTAAATCCGGAACATACTACACTCCAGAACATTTTATGGCGCGACAACCCTAATCAACCTGTAAAATGTATTCGGTTCGATACTGTCACCTACGGCATGAAATCTTCAAGCTATTTGGCCACACGCTGCTTACTAGAACTTGCACAAAGACACGAGCATGAGCTACCACTGGCATCATTTATTTTAAAAAAATTTACTTATGTCGATGACATTTTATATTCATGTTCAGATATGCACAAATTGCTTGAAGCTAAGCGACAATTATGTGAGATGTTGAGTCATGGGAGCTTTAGTGTGCACAAGTGGGGTTCTAACACCCCAAGTGTGCTAGCAGACATTCCTGAATCTAAACAACAGTTCAGTCAGCTTGACTTTCAAAAGGGTGACTATAGCATGAAAGCTTTAGGGTTGACTTTTGACCTTAAAAATGACTGCTTTATTACAAACAATCCAGAACCTTTCGGCGACAAGTTGCTAACAAAAAGGGAAATGTTAAGCTATATAGCAAAGTTTTATGACCCGATGGGATTTGCTAGTCTTATTCTGATGAGGGCTAAAAGTTTTATGCAAAAAATCGATGCACGTAACAAAGGGTGGGACGATCCTATACCTAAAGACTTAGTCGACGAGTGGCTAGAATTCACTAACAGTTTAGTTGCTATGGAGCCTACGACTTTAGATCGACACGGCAGAACTGACAACGCAGCGGCGGTGCAGCTCATCGGTTTTGCTGATGCATCGAGTACAACTGGCTACGGTTGCTGTTTATACCTACGCGTGGTCGACAAGAATGGTAAGGCTGAATTGTACTTACTCTGTTCGAAGTCACGTGTTAATCCACGTGTAAATGCTTTAACGGTTCCTCGATAAGAGCTCAATGCTTGTCTGCTTCTGTCCATGTTGACAGAGAAGGTATACGATACTCTATGTAAAAGCATCAAAATAGATGATGTTTATCAATTTACTGATTCGAAAATAACTCTCGCTTGGATTAACACGGAGGCTACAAAACTTCTACAGAACAGAGTGAGTGTTATTCAACAAAAGAGCGGTAAATGGACAGGTCCACAGGTCCAGGGCTCTATGTGCCATCGGCAGATAACCCCGCTGATCTGATAAGTAGAGGCATCAGTCCTCAGGAACTGCCGACCTATTCTCTTTGGTGGCAGGGACCTGCATTTTTACAATGCGAGTATAATTTTAATAAAAGTCTAGACTTACCTGAAGATTTACCGGAGATGAAAGTTCCCACGCCAGCGAAGGTATCTCTAACAGCGTCTCCTCATGACGATGACATTACAAAAATACTCGACAAATATTCTGACATTGATAAAATGACACGAGTAATCGCGTATGTTTTTAGATTCTATAACAATCTAAAAAGCAGTACTAAAGTAAAGGATAAAGCTTTAAGTGCTGATGAGTTACAACATGCGTTGCACCTCATTATTAAGCATGAGCAGTCTATTCATTTTGCTGATGAAATAGACTCCTGCGTAGGGGCAACTGTGTGCGAAACCCTCTGAAATCTCTTCATCCCTTCTTAGATAAAGATGGCTTTCTAAGGGTAGGAGGTCGATTAGATAACGCCGATATACCACTGGCTCAGAAACATCCTATAATTTTACCAAAAAACTCTCGCATAACTCAGCTTATTATACAGGGCGAACATATCAGGTTGTTACATGTTGGGCCGAAGTCGTTATTAGCAAACTTAAATCAAAAATATTGGCTAGTTAATGGAATACGACAGGTTAAAAAAGTAACGCATAAATGTTTGGTATGTTTCAGGCTCAAAGCTGGTGCAGCAAAGCAACTGATGGGATCCTTGCCTCAGCAGCGCGTAACGGCGTGTAGACCGTTTCAAAAAGTCGGCATCGACTTCGCTGGGCCAGTCCAAGTAAAAAATTCGAGAGTAAGAAAATCAATAGTTGGCAAAGGTTACGTATGCGTATTTGTTTGCTTTGTCACGAAAGCAATTCATTTAGAATTGTCTTCAGATCTAACGACCGATTCGTTTTTAGCATGCTTCAAGCGATTTATAAGTAGACGAGGTTTGCCCAGCGACGTATTTTGCGATAACGGTAGCAATTTTCGAGGGGCAAGGAACCAGCTTGCTGAGCTGTACAAGATGCATAATTCTGCTGATCACCAGACGCTTGTGCAAGCTTACGCTGCGAAAGAAAATATCAGATTCCATTTTGCGCCCAGTATTGCGCCGATATTTTCCGGGTTAGCGGAGGCGTCAGTGAAAGTAATGAAGTATCACTTAAAACGTATTGTTTTAGATGCCCTTTTAACGTATGAACAACTACATACAGTATTGTGTCAAATAGAAGCTGTTCTTAATTCACGTCCGATTTTACCTCTCTCAGAGGACATTAATGACTATTGTTATCTTACACCCGGTCATTTCTTAATAGGGACAGCCCTAACAATGTACCCAGAACCAGATCTCTCTGACGTTAACACTAACAGGCTTGGTTTTTGGCAAATATGTACTCAATTAAAACAACGATTTTTTAAAGCTTGGTATAAGTACTATTTAAATTCACTACAACATAGGAATAAATGGTGTAGTCCAGTGCCTAATGTCACTGTAGGTAGTCTTGTGCTTATGAGAGAGCCTAACTCTCCACCGTTGGTGTGGCCCATGGCACGGGTCGTGAAGGTTTTTCCCGGTCATGACGGCAAGGTCAGAGCCTTCCAGCTGAAAACAGCTGATGGAAAATTGTATACTACTCGTAGGTCATTGATGAGCATTAGTGTACTTCCTATTGAAAAGTAATATGTGATTCATTATTGCTTTAGTTTAAGTTATACATTTTAAGAGTATAAAATATTTTTTCATGTAAAAAAAGATATTTTCTCATGTGTAAAGGAAATTTTTCCATGTGTAAAAGATACTTCTTATCCTTAAACATTTTTTACTGTGTAATAGTTTCCATAAAAACCATGAACTACAATTTTATCATAAAAAAAATGGTTTCTTGGAAAATTAGCTATGCATGAGTTTTATGGAATATATTAACACTGTGGTTATAATCTGTAACTACTACTCATTATTTAGCTTAAAAACTATAGTTCTAAGTTTCGACATACAATGGTTCCTATTTAGTAAGAAGATCTAGTTTTGAAATTGTAAACTCATTTAGTTTTGTTCACTAAGTAGGTATCAGTATTAACTTGGTAGATTTGTTGCAGTTGCATAGTACTCAAAATGTATAAGATTTCTTTTCGTGTGTGTACTACGCAATGGCTAATAAGTTCTTATTTGCTTAAGAAGGTACTCAAGTTTCTATTTTAATCGGTAAAAAAGAAAACCACTTTTCTGGTTAAAATAATGTAATTTATTACAGAGTCAATACAGTTTTTCTTAAATACTAAATTTAAAAGACTAGAACCGACTTGTAAATTTATTTTTGTTAAATTTTGATTCTATTTCCATTTTTCCTGGGCCGTATGTTGCTGGCAACACAAATCTTGATATTTTTATATAGTTGATCTGGCAACCCCAGTCTTGATTCGTCCATTACAACATCGCTGTATTCAAAGTGCGCAATAAAAGTCTATATATATATTTTCTACTGCGGAGTATCATTGAAGAAGACCAGCCCCTCAAAACAATACAGTCCACGCTCTCCAAGAGTTCTACAATAGTTTCTCACAATGCTCCTCCCTCACAAGAATGCATAATAGTAAAAGGCGCTCGAGGGTAGTTGTAATATAAACACGTCTAAATTTATCAAGTCGTATTATTTGTGTTTAATTAAAATATTTAGCTAGTTTTTCGGCAAAAAGTAGTGAATTTGTGTTTAAGATTTGATAATTCATCGCCTCAATTGTTATCTCGTGGAATAAATTGCTGTGTGCCAAGTGTTTTGATAATAATCCGACGTCGCCTTAGGTTGGGATTGTCTCTTACTAGCTGTTTGTTATAGTGACAAAGGATTGAAAGTTTTACGACAGTAAGGACAGGTGAACAGTATATGTGTTAAAGGCAGGTTAAAGGCCAACAATCTAAGTGTTAATAGTCAAATTTTGAATACACTATCTATTTTAATTATCGTCTGCTGCAAATATTTGCCATCCCTACTGCCATCTGTGTGTGGAGATCTGCACTACTTGACTTCGCTGATAACTAATAAAGCTCGGTAATGATGACGGGGAGACCATTATGCGGTGATTGTAGTAAGCCACTAGCAGCGCAAGGTGGCGTTACATGTACTGAATGTAATACATCTTATCACAGTAAATGCGTTAAGATACGTGGTGGTATTTCTAAACCAAATGATTGGTTGTGCCCAGCTTGCACCATGAATGTTTCACCACGACCGCCACTACCAACCACCTTAGAGCTGAATAATGAAGATAAAGACTTAAATAGCTCTGATTCAGAAAACTTTGAGCCAGAAAACTTGGACTTAGCGAGCGAAATACGTTTGATGCGCGTCGAACTTAAAGGAGTAATTAAAATTGTAGCCGAATGTAGGAAGGAGATAAAAGAACTTAAGCAGCTGTCGGGGAAAGTAAACGCTCTCACTGAGAGGATTAAAACTATTGAATCTTTCCAGTTTGAATCAAAAATATCGCAATTAGAAGAACAACTGAATATGAAATCTCAAGAACTACTTCAAAATGATCTAGAAATTACAGGGGTACCCGAGTGTAACGGCGAGAACGTTCAACAACTAGTCGGGGTCTTGGCTGTGAAGATCGGTATGAAGTTAGACGAACGCGACATTGTAGACGTCTTCCGTGTGGGTCGCCCTTTTAGTGCCTCTACTTCCAACGAGGAAGACTCCGGACCGTCAGCAAAACAACATCCGCATCAGCAGCGTCCACGTCCCATAGTCCTACGGCTAGCCCGCCGTGCCCCGCGAGATAACTTCATACGTAGTGCCCGCGTCCGTCGTAATATCAATTCAACCGATATGGAACTTGTGGGAACGCCTACCCGTGTTTACGTCAATGAGAGGCTAACTAAACAGAATAGAGTGCTTTTTAAGCGAGCGAAAGATGAAGCAAAGAGGTTAGGATGGAAGTTCATATGGACCAAAAACGGAAAGGTTCTGGCCAAAAAAGCTGCAGGAGACTCTGTCGTACATCATATCGCTAAAGAGTTGGATCTGGAAAAAGTATTTGGGGTTGGGGAAAAAAACTAGACTACGATCGGTTTGGACATTGTAATGTTTTGTACAGTTTATTTTTAAACGTATTTCTAGTCTTGGCATGTGTCGCATTGTTTATTTTTTACTGTGGCTTACATAAAAATAAATTCACACACACCTACACACAACCACACTTACATCTGACACTATCAACAACTCGGTTGCACAGAATGAATAATAACATATTTACATCGGTTATGCCTTTTTTGTTAGTCCAATGACGTCAAAAACCAAACATGGTTTGGTCTTGGGTCTACTCAACATTAGATCAGTAAACACTGGCCAGGATGAGTTTAACGTTTTAATGCAAAGGTTTTCTCCAGACGTCCTAGCTCTTAATGAAACGTGGCTGAGAGAGGGGGGTGATCTATTGGCGCCAAAAATTCCAGGCTTTTTATTCAAACATAGACCACGCAGTTCTAAGTCGAGGGGAGGAGGTGTAGGATTTTATTTGCGACAAGGACTTAACGCTAAAATGGTGCCACACCCCGAGTCTCACTTAGAGCAATTGTGGTTGATACTCAAGATACATGGTTACAGTGTCGCTATAGGTACTGCTTACAGACCAGATGGTTTTTCATTAACAACAGCAATAACTGATATAAGTGAAGCGATAAGTTCATTTTCATATTGTAATTTTGTGTTTCTACTTACAGATTTTAATGTAGATTTATTAAAAGTTACTGAAAAATCACGGGAGCTTTTGTATTTTATTCAGCAGCAAAATCTTACTCAGGTTGTTAGGGATCCCACTCGGGTAACTAGTACCTCAAGCACACTTCTCGATATTATATTGACAGATTCTCCTGAAAGAGTTAAATGTGTAAATGTTCACCACAATCACTCTATTAGTGATCACGCATTAGTCACCGTAGATTTAAAATTAAAGCGAGCTAAGCCAATAAAGAAATATGTTAGTTTAAGATTACTTCATCGCATAGACACGACTGAATTTGAAAAGGATTTGAGTAGTATTCCATGGGATTCTATCTTGGATTTCGATAATGTTAATGACATGGTATGTTTATTAAATAATTTCTTAACTGCACTTTTTAATCTGCATGCACCAGTCAAAAAAATATTAATTAAAGATAAACCTAAGCCTTGGATTACTGACTTAGTAAAATACATGATGTTTTTGCGTGATGAAGCCCAAAAAACAGCAATCCAAACAGAAGATGACAAAGACATACGTTATTACAAAGATTTAAAAAACTTTGTTACGGCTACCTTGGAGAGAGAGAGAACTGCTTATTTTTCTTACTATGTAAATAGAAATAAAAATAACTCGCCTTTAATGTGGAAGCATCTGAAGGAAACTACGCAAGTATTTGGTACTTCAGGTGCGTCCCCAATTCCTGAAAACTTATGCGATCCTCAAAATATTAATGAGCACTTCTTAGATGTTCCTGGTAATCCTGATTGTGACAATACAATGAAAGACTTTTTTGACAGCAACCTTCACTCGAATTTGATTTTCGATCTTAAAAGCGCTACAGAAGGAGAAGTTCTAAAGATATTGGAAAATATTAAAACGAATACCTCAGGTCATGACAATATTAATATAAAAATGATTTTACTAACCTTACCAAGAACTTTAAGAGTCATTACAGGTATTGTGAATAGATCAATATCCACTAGTACTTTTCCCGAAGAGTGGAAGTTAGCAAACGTCAAACCTATACCTAAAACAGCCACTGTAGAGACTCTTAAAGATCTTAGGCCTATAAGTTTGCTTCCGGTTGTGTCAAAGGTGCTCGAACGGGTAGTTGAGAAGCAAGTTAATGCTTTTCTCCGAGAAGCTAATGTTATTCCATTACATCAATCCGGCTTTAGGTCAGGCCACAGTACGGAGACGGCATTGTTAAATGTGACAGACGATATAATTACAGCTTCCGATCAAGGTCTCAGTAGCATATTAATACTACTTGACTTTTCTCGAGCATTCGACTGCGTCAACACATCACTTTTACTGACGAAGTTAAAATATTATGGTTTTTCGCAATCTGCCTGTAAGTGGTTTGGTTCGTTTTTAATGGGTAGAAAACAATTGGTTACGGTAGATCAGCCCAATGGGGAACCCAAAGCATCAGAGATTCGTTTGATTGGTCGTGGAGTGCCACAGGGGTCGATTCTTAGTCCCATTCTGTTTTCTATTTATACTGCTGACTTGCCGAGGCATATATTAACATGCAAATATCATTTATACGCCGATGATACTCAGGTATATTATTCTTTTACACCTGGGGATGTCGAAACAGCAGTTCAAGATATTAATAGTGATTTAGAACGGATTTTTGACTGGGCGCATAGTAATTCTTTAGTTTTAAATCCGTTGAAATCAAAATACTTAATTATAGGAACAAAGAGGCAGATTGTAGACAGTGATGATGCGAAAATATCTGTTCATGGTCAAATTATTCCCAAAGTAAACGAGGCAAAGAATCTTGGCTTAATTATAGATAGTGAGCTAAGGTACGTTACACACATAAACATGAAAATTAGAAATTCTTTCTATAAACTAAAATCCCTTTATACCATAAGAAAATATTTGAAAGTCGAAGTAAGAGAAACGCTGGTGGATTCTTTAGTACTGTCACCCTTTAATTATTGTGACTCTGTGTATGGTCCCAGACTTTGGGCTAAAACGGAACATGCTATACAGAGACTACAGAATGCTTGCGCTCGTTTTTGTTATGATGTTCCCAAAAGAGCGCATATTACACCCTTCCTAAATGAAAGAGGAATTCTTAAAATGAAAGCCCGTAGAGAACTACATTTTTCGTGTATCACTCATAGAGTGATCTGGAACAAATCACCTAAGTACTTGTACGATAAACTCAAATGGAAAGATAGGAGTAAAAAGCAAAATATCAGATCAAATGATCAGAACCTTCTGGAAATACCGCAATATCATTTGGCTGGCTTCAGAGGTTGCTTTAAATACAAGACTGCGAAAGTGTGGAATACATTGCCTCCACCTTTAAGAAAAAAAATAAGTACGCTCACATTCAAAAACAAAATTAAATTAAAATTAATACTTCTGCAAAGGTCTAGTGTTTAAACAATCTCTGGTGGCTTTTTATGTTCATGCTGTGCACATTCACACACACACACACACACACACACACACACAAAAACACCCTGACATACACACACTCACACACTCACACACACTCAAATTTTTGCTATACATTTATATATGTTTGATAGAACCGCTTGTCTTTTTTTTTTCTCTGTATTTTGTGTGATTAATTGGTATCGGCTTTTGTTAATGAATTAATTTATCATTTATTTTTTGTTAATCATTTTATCATTTTTGTCACCCTCGAGTATAAAATGGTTATTTATAAAGGTTCAAGAGAAGGGTAAGAACTGAAAACCAGTGCTTTCAGTGTTGCCTAGTGTAGCCTGGGAGCAAGAACTGAGTTTCTTGCCTTTTGCTTACAAAATTGTTGAATAAGAATAAGAATGATCGTGATTTATTTCCGAAATTTTTTGTTAATCGTTTTGTTTTTAATATGTGTAAGCAATAAAGATTTATGATTATGATTATGATTATTAAATCCTCTTCCTTCAGGTAAGGGAGGGGAGTGGGGGGGGGGGGGGGCACAGACATGGCTGAAACCCTCTGCTTCCAGGCAAGCCAAGAAAAATGCTTCTTTTCAAAAGAATCTTTAAGATAAAAGTTCTTAAGAATCATAAACAGACAACCTGTAAATTCATGAGTGTTATTGTGAATTGTTACTTTCTTTTTAAGGGTATCAGGTTGCGGAAACTAGCCCAAACTTATAATAGAAAGTAGCAGCTGCTGATGCCTACCGGATGGCTCGGAGGATGTCATGCCACAATGCAAATCTAATAGCGTGGATGTGTTTGGAAAATAATCTTATAATTTTAAACTATACAATACCTACCTTATTTTATATCCCTATATATTAGACCACCAGGTTATAATAACTAATGGAAAATGACTAGACACACCGCAGTGTGTCAGCCAAGTTCATGTATTCCTGTTTTTCAACTAGACGGGTTTAATAAATTAATCTCGAGGTTAAGAGACATGGTTGGTTAATATCCTATGGTATATGTAAATAAATACTAACTAGGCAATTACAGATTGGCGAATATGGCACCTCCAGCATTATACCAACTTCTGTAAGGAACAAATCATTTTTAAGAAGAAGTGTTAACAGATAAATAATGAACTTGACTACTTCCGTGCACCTTTTTTAACTCCACGCAGTGCTAGTCTGGAATTAAGTATTTGAAATAAGTTGACCAGGTCTCGGAGACCCTTGTAGTCATCATCATCATATTATATGGGCTGTAAGGTCAATGACCGACCTCACAAACCTTGTGTCAGAATTGCTGAACCGCCAAAGGCCTCTGACATGGTACATGTTTGTAGTCTTTATTGTCACGAAGGACTCATATGTTTGCTACCCCTAACTACTGCGGAGGTATTGGGGCGGGGCCAGACATTGACCTGTTGGCATCAAGGTCGCTCTTAAAATAAGTTATAGTGCGGGACTGTTTTGTTATCTAAACTTAAGAGAATCAGTGGCTCTAAAAACCTGAAACCGAGAGAACTGTTAAGTATACCAAAATAAACCGACTTGCTTAAAACGGACAGAGAGTGTTGGCAGAATGAACACGGTGTCAAGACCTGGTTGTTGTTATTTGAAAATACTCATGCTGATAGGTTATTTGTAAGAAACCATTTGTGGGAGTAAATAAACTAATTTTATTATTATTAAAGGTGTGTACGGATTAGAGGCAGCCTCAGGCGAGGCATGCCTCACCACGCAAGGCTCGCTGCGTGGCTGCCTCGGTAAAACAGGGCCTGTAGGGCCTGCACAACTGTTATACTGACCCTGTCCTTAGTGCGTTGGTAGTTATGGGCCAGTGAACGAAGAAAAAGTTAAATCTTACTGACACCACACACAGAGAATGCAGTCAGGTGCACGCACCTCAATAAGGGCCTAATCAACATATTAGGAACTAACCGAGCAGTTCAAACCTACGCTGTCGGCCGCTTACTTATAAATCAGTCAACGGATTGCCTTTAGGTCGAGAAATCGACCAGCTCTAGATTGTTACCTGTTACCTCAGGCTGCGGAAGCCTGCTTAAAAAGCCTAACCTAACGATTTCGGCTTACCAGGGAAGGTCCGACGGAATGGTGAATCATCAGCAGTCGACAAATCGATAATTCGAGTGGGACCTATGGCTACGGAAGCCATTACATATATTTATAAAAGTGAGCGTGCTCTGGTCTAGTGCGGAACTTGCCCACGTTCAAAAAACAACTCAATGTGACTATCAAACCTTGATTGAGTTTATTTTTCTTTTTTCCTTAAAACTTTGAAATAAATAGTATCAAAGACGAATATACCTATACATACATACTTAAACGTATAATATTCCCACATATCTGAGTGGAATCAGTGCTATTAGATGGCGGACGTCTAGACACTTTGAAGAATCCATTTTAGATATGGTCTTATGAATTATCCTAGCGGAATATTCTTTACTGTTCCTGCAAGTGTGAAAACAGACGAACTACTGAAACCTAAAGTAGATACTAGTAAGTAATAGTTGACGGACATCTATTCTTACTACATTATAGCTGTGAACATTATAGCACAACAGGGATTTATTTGTGTCATAGTAAAGTCGGCCTCACGACTGTGGTAACACTTTGGCCTGGAGCGGGTCTGGAGCTCCGTAAGTTGTAGAGTGGCACAGGTTCAGCTTATACTGGTTTTGCTACCAGTTACTTGCTGACATGCGTGTCAATAAAATGTTGTTATACTGCGTGCAAAATAACTCCGTCTGTGTCCGTTGATGCGCAGAAGTCAAACAAAAAAAAAATTGGCGCGCGGGCGAGCGAATCGTTCATTGGCTCTCCGCCTGTCACCCATGCGCAGAAAATAACCGTCATAGACAGGCTTACCCTGAACGCGCTGTACTGATTTTTAAATTATTGATTTGTAGAATGTGTGTCTTAAAGATCACATAACTATACATGGAAACAAATTGATAGGACAACCCATTTAATACACTACATGTCATTTAAATTCTACTATAATTTTATGAGTGTTTCAGAAATATCCCAAACAGAACTTTAAGCGACTCTTGGAAGTATTCTGTACGCTACCTAAAATAAATGTGTTTACTGTTGGTTAAAAACAATAAGTACAAAGTTTAGAAATGCTATTGATTATATCAAGAAAAACTGCACAATTCCTTTTCTTCGCCTCCGGAAGGCAAAAACATAGTCGAATTTTACCTGAATCCCAGGCATTTCCAGGTAGAAATACCATGCACCTACATAGATATTTATCATTACGGCAACCAATCTAGTAAATTCAGATCTAAAGCAGACTCCTACGCAAAGGATATCAGGACCTACAAATATGCATGATAGAACAAGTAAGCAAACTTTGACTATGTACCTACAAGAGGCACCAGTTTGGATTACGAGTCCAACTTTGATCGTTTCAATTAACCGATAACTCGGCGTCAAAAAGCTGAAAAAAGAATTTTGCCATCGGAAAAGACCTGAGTTAAAGTACCTACCCGGGAAGTGTCTGAACATTTCGAAAATATTATAATGATCTTATAGTAATTTAAGATAATTCACCAGATTGCCATCTCAGTAGAATTTAATGAACATTCAATACAAAAAATAAAGAAAACCTCTTATTTTTTCCTCTCATCTTCTTTTGAACATATTTTCACTGTGAAATACTTTCAGTCCATCATGGAACTATCCATTACTTGATATAAGTATCAGAACATTGCTAAATCTTTGAAAAAATAATATTTTTAAGCCCATGCCATGGGACTATGTAACAGGTTAATTAATGACCTTAATCACAGATTTTCTACCTTTAATTGATTATTAAAATATATAACATTCTTTCATTTTATCTCTCGATTTGTTTTGCTAGTCTAACATCATTAAGAAATAAATAAGTTTAAGATTCTTCCTTTCATCTACAATTAGTATCACACTGAATAAAATACACTACCTACTACAAGTGGTTCATACATAAGTGTTGCCTTTATTGTATCGTTTGTTTATTCATACATGGGGCACCTTATTACCACTAAAAGTTAATTATTCACATTGGCATTTGTGTTTGTCTCACCAGCAGATATCAAACAGGTCTTCATACAACACTGTGTATTTTAGCAAGACACAATATAAATGTTTTGCATTACAACAAAACAGTTATTATGTGTCGAATAAAATACACAGTGTTGCACCAAAGGGCCTTGCTGGTCTATGAAGACAATGACGTCATTCACATTTGACAGCTTGTCTATGACACTTGCATCTATGGGTGACACAACCGCGGGAATTCAAATAAACTCGTAGTATTTATCTGGTATCTAGCCATTTACAAATAGCATTCTTCATACAACATTGTGTATTTTATTCGACACATAATAACTGTTTTGTTGTAATGCAAAACATTTATATTATAAAGGCTGTATAATATGGCCAATTATTCTAATTAGTAAAATGATGCGTTTTAACTTAAAGGAGCGTTTTGTAAGATGAAATAACAAACGTATTATTGTTAGTTATTGTGCATTTATACTGGCAACACTGTATGTTTAGTATCTATCCTAAAGTCTGTAGTGTTAATGGTCACTTGGTGTAATGGCGTATTATGGTTTTGCAACAGGGAAAATGTTTAAGTAAATGTAAAGTGTTTTTGCAGGCAGGCTTCATCTCGCGGCCAACTATCATTTAAGAACTTAACGTGGTAAATCTCGAACACGGTGTTTTAACTTCGAACAAATTGAAAAATGCGCAAGCAACTTATTTAAAGATGCAGCCAGACACCTTAATAATGCTTCACAGTTACTCATTTTTAAATTAGTTGGATTATACGCATAAAAAGTTCCAGTCCATGACAATAGATGGCGATATCTGAGAATTCTCGTAATTGATAATTTATCATTTTATTCTGGTATCACCGACTTTATTTTACCCTTAACTATAACTTGTTTTTATATATTGGCAACATCGTGCCTGCTTTGACAAGATACGTTTCTACTAACGCAGAGAAAAAATTGCGGCAACATATGCTAACCTTATTTTCAATTAATTACATTACCTAAGACACAGTTACTATCAACATAATTTTGTAATATTGATGTATGTTTATTTTAAAACGATAAACATAGTTAATTATTAAACGATCATAAAAATCTAATACAAACTATTCTAGAAAACGGAACGTTACCGGTTACACCCGCCATCTTGTTGTCATGTTCATGTCATTCATTCTGTTGTGTTGCGTTTGCGCCGATGGATGTGATATATTCGAGATTTCTCTCTATTGGAAACCTACGACCCTGCACCCTTCAATTGGACACCGACGACCCTGCATCCCTCGATATATTGGCTAAGTACAAGACACCGACGACCCCGCTTCTACGACTCGACCCTCGCATGAAAATCTGGACTGTGATTTGGCTTACGATTGGGATTTTGCTGACAATGTCTATCAAAAAGTGTTGTGTACCCAACTGCGGTAAGACCCGTAAGTCCCGTTTTTATTTCTTTCCACCACAGACAAACAAATTACTTCCAGGACGTATGTCCTTCTAATTTGGGCAGGAAATAGTTCCTTGGCGCATAACAGGCTGCTTAACCAGGTTGGCACTGGTCCGGCCAACTGTGAGTGTCCATCGGCACGGCGCGATAAAATGAGGAAGGCCGATTACTAGTCTGCTGAACTACCTACTTTACCTATTTATTGAAAAATTATTTCAAAATATAGTACTCCTGGCGCTAATAGCTGACAGGATAGTTATGTTATTTATTATGAGAAAGTTATGTTTCACTGAATTATTATGGGAATTTTACAGGTGAAGAAAGTACTATACTCCATCTGTTTCCAAACCCTGATAATGATTTGCAAAGATTTAACACTTGGAAACATGCTATTGGAGGGGAAATAACATCAATGGATAATGATTCTGTCTTTAAAATTCGAAGAGTTTGCCACCAACATTTTGAGACCAGATATCACACCAGAAGCAAACGATTAAGTGCGAATGCAGTTCCTACATTGTATTTATCTGGTAAGATTTAGTTACTACACTACTATGTATCTATTTTCTTGCAGTCAATGATAAAAAAATTAAACTAAAAATCACAGGCTCTTTTGTATATCTAAGGAAATACCCATTTTTTTCACTTGTTGTGTGATATAATAAATAACCCTTTTCCATACACTAAAATAATGATCATGTTATTGTTTAAGGATTTTCAATTAGTGAAAGAAGACCGTTACAAAATATTACTGACAGAGTGATAAATCAAAATGTGGATAGTTTTCAACTGGATGCAGAGATGAGAAACATAAATAACCCATCAGTTTCATCGCAGATGAACCCTATATCTATTCCAGTGGAGCCTATCGCAGTACCACAAGTGCCGCCAGAAGGTAATTAATGAAAATGTCTCATTTATTACTTTTACATACATAAGTATAATATAAGAAGCCCGTGTGATACCGGGTTAGAATAGCATCACCTCATCTCCCCCCGCGGGTGTCGTAAGAGTCGACTAAGGGATAATTCCACGGAATGGGCAGCAGCGTTCCCTGTGAAAATAACATCTTGAACTGCGCTCGCCAATCCGCCTGCCAAGCGTGGCGAGTATGGCAAATACCCCCCTGTATGGGGGAGGCCCATATCCAGTAGTGGATGTTTGGTGGCTGATGTGGTGGACATAAGTATATTTTTAACCGACTTCAAAAAAGGAGGTTATCAATTCGACCTGTATGTATGTAATATTGTTAGAACTGCACAGTTTTTATTTATGTTAGTCTATAGGAGCTTCTAAACACGTGTGCCAAATTTCATAAGTGTATGTATGTATGGATGTATTTGTATGTTTGTCCATGCATATCTCAAAAACTATAAATCTGATTTCAAAAATTCTTTTTTAGTTCGACTAGGTATAGTTCAACTTAAATCGGTTTAGTAGTTTTTGAAATAGAGAGAAAAGTGTGTATCAGTCACTATGAAAATGTGTTGTTGGCTTAATGAAGTTATTCTAAAACATGTTTTATGCATGTTGTTTCAATGTTAATAAGAATTTAAGAATATTATGATAGTTTTCCAAATTTAACTAATTGAGGACTCCTTTCTAGGATATAGGCAGCTATTTGCTTTATTTGCATGTAAATAAAAGTGAACATTTTTATCTTTCAGGACAAAACAAGAAAAAGCCTTCCTTACATGGATCTCCCGAATTTATTGCTCTCGGGAATAAAATTAAACTATTGCAAAAGGCTAAAGATTCAACCATGGAAAAATTGAAAAAATGCTTGAAACTGTCAGAAAACCCAACTTTTCAAAAGACTTTGAAAAAATTCACTGCTGCCGCTATAATTTTCACAATGTTGCAATTTCGAGAAGCGGGAAAAAATAAAATGGGCAGACGTTTTAAAAAAGATGAGAAAATAATGGCTTTGGCTCTCTATAAACAGGGCCCACGTGCCTACAGGTGGATGAGAAAGTTTTTTGTACTGCCGTCTCCACTGACCCTCAGTAGAATGATAACAACAGCATCAATAAAACCAGGATTGAATAAAAACTTGTTTGCACAATTAAAGAAAAAAGCAGACAGAATGAGTCGTACTGAAAGTTTGTGTGTGCTGATGTTCGACGAAGTAGCACTCACCCCACATTTTGACTATAACCGAAGAACAGATTCTATAACTGGCTTCGTTAATAATGGCGAAAATCAAAAGAAGAAAATAGCAGATCACGCATTAGTGTTCATGATGAGAGGACTTTACAAAAATTATAAACAACCTATTGCTTATTCGTTTTGCTCCAAAACGACGCCAAGAGATGAATTGGTATCTCAAATAAAAATGTACATCAGAAAATTAAATTCAATTGGATTTAAAGTGATTGCAACTGTCTGCGACCAAGGGGCTACAAATGTCAGTGCTATAAATTATCTAATAAATGAAACTCGAGCGAAATACTTGAGAAATAAAAAAGAACTTAAACATTCAGTATTTGAAATTGACGAAAATGAAGTAATTCCATTATACGATCCACCACATTTAATAAAAGGTATTCGCAACAATCTTTTGGATAAAGATCTGAAATGCAAGATTAATGGGCAAGAAAAAACTGGTAAATGGGAGCATATTATAGAGTTGTACAATAAAAATATAGCCTTTCAGGGCATACGAATGATGCCTAAACTGACGGAGAGACATGTCATCCCAAATAAAATTCCAAAAATGAAGGTGAAAATTGCTACACAAGTATTTAGCCAGACAGTGGCAGCTCATATGCACTGCTTAGCAAGTAAGTATCTATGTAATAATATTTTTAATTTTTCAATTATTTTTAATTTTTATTAAGTACTATTTTTCTTTTTAATTTAAGTAGGTATTTATTATTATTAGATTAAAAAGAAAGTGTAGTGTAGAAAACTATTAGGTATCTTCTTCTTTCGTGTCGATGGTTCAATTAAAATCAAATTAATTTAGATCAGTATTCAGTAAAAGCGATGTACAGTTAGTGCTAGTTTTAATTTTGGCTAGATCCTATAGTTCATAAACATAATATAATTTCTTATGTTTTGTATATTTTTCTTTACAGCTCACGGAGTTATTTCGAAGCAATGCAAGGATACTGCAGATATTTTATTATTTTTTGATAATCTCTTCGACTCACTAAATGGCAGCTATACAAAGGCGAAAAAAAAAAACTGGGAAAGCTCTTCTGGGACCAGTCAAGCCAAGATCTCTTCACAAAAAGGTGTGGGCAGAAGCAAAATTAACTTTAAAATCTATGAAATATATCAAAGGTAATTCATCAACTGTAGTGCCCTCAATAACCAACTGGCTTTTGACTATAGAAAACGTTGAGTACATGACCCAGAAATTGTCCCAAACATATGATTTGACGTCTGTATGGATGAGGCATTTCAATCAAGACCCGCTTGAAAATTTTTTTGGCTGCATTCGGAGCCATGGCTACAGAAATACATCACCTACTTGTGCCGGCTTCGAAGCAGCCTTCGCATCTTTATTAGTCAATAATTTAAGTAATCAACATTCCCCGGGGTCTAATTGTGAAGAAGACAAATGCAAAGTTTTCTCATCATTAAAAAAAATATTTTTTACTAAATGTGAGACGTCAAATCATATGAATGAAGTTGATTTCGAAGACATAAATGTTGATTTCATTGATGTAAAGACAAAATTTATTGATATAAAGGTAAAAGCACAGTTGGAATATGTGACAGGGTACGTCCTGCGGAAAATAAAAATAAAAATATTTAAAGGTTGTGTCGATTGCAATACTTGTTTGTTTAATAAAAATGAAAATGATAGTATACTTCATTTTAGAGAGTACTTTAAAAATAGGAGATGCTTGACGTACCCTAGCAATGATCTTGTGACATGTTTTTCAAATATACAAGATATTTTAATACATTTAATCAGAAACAAATGTGAAATCACAAATATAAAAGCATATACGAGGACAATACTCTCTGTGGTCATGAACTATAGCTTTATAAAGTGCGAAAAGCATAAAAAAGATTTAATTAATAAATTGGAGGATTTGACTATAAATTTATTCTTGTTTAGTTGGTGTAAAGATTGTAACAAGCTTTTAAAGGGTACTAGGAGTGACTACGATGAAAATGATAGTGTACAAAAGATGTGTGTAGAATATTTTAATAAAAGAGTAAATAAAAATAAAAAATGATACATTTAATAATTCCTTGTTTTATTTCAAACATTATTTTACCTGACCTGATCACTGACAAATTTCTATTTACACTATTGTTGTTACAAAAACAACAGTGTAAATAGAAATTGTCAGCAAGAAATATAAAATTAGAAAATAGAACCCTACCATGGAGATAAAACACAGGTTTTTGGTACATACCACAAGATGTCGCTGTAAGCAAAACCGATGACTGATGTCTCTATAACCCCCCCATAAAAAAGTACTCTGTGATCTCGAACAGGAATGAGCTGTTGAAAATGGCGGCCTCGTCTTCACGTTGCTACGTGTTGGCTAAACTGACACAAACCACGCCCCTTTACGCGCCATTCGCAATAGTAGTACCAACCTCACGATCTAAATAAAGCCATCATTGCCAACATCATCGTCCAACACCGACAATCTACACTGGTACGGAAATTGAGTACTAATTTGACGTATGGCGTAGCTTCGCCGTGCTTGGGCCACTGCATGGGTGCTGCTGGTACGAACGTATGTCTTTGAAAATACTGCGGAAAATTCGAAATGAAAGTCGCTCTACGATATATATATTATTTATGACAGTTGTATGAAATGTATGCCTAATGTACCTTGGTTGTCTTGTCCTGTGTTTTGAAAATTTCGCCCTCTATGAAAATTTCTGCTATTAAATGAGTCACGTCCACGAGCTCTGTAGTTAAATCCACGGACTACGACGTCTACTACTATTTATGTTACCTAAGCGACAATCTCTTTTAATGAGACCCATTTTGCCGCAGACAAAGCATTTGACATTATTCTGGAATGACGACCTGGCTTGAAATACACTTGACCTTTCATTTGTCGCTTCATTTTGCTTCACCTTATTTTGCTTAAAGTAGTCTACAGTTCTTTCTTCTTCCAGTAAAACATCTATCAAGTCACTAATGTGACTATAGTTCTGTGGTAAGGATTTCAACAAGTAGTTTAGTTTTTCTTGCACTGTTGTCACTTCTCCTGCTTGCTTTAATTCGTTCACAGCTTTTTCAAAATCGTCAAAGAATAAGCTCACATCAGAATAATTGCTCAATTTGACACTTTCTAGGTTACTTCGACACACTTTTTCAGGTACATTTCTTCAAACTTTTTCATTATATTGTATGCAAAATCCAGTTCGCATATATATTCCAGCTGTTGGTTTGTGATTGCGCTGTAAATGTAATTAGTCGCCTGGATATCACGATCGTCCCAAGTTTCATCATCGGTTTTAGTTTTCGTTACCACATCTTTACATTTTTTATGCTGTAGGAACTTTAGAATGCTATTCTTCCAGTTGTTGTAGTCCGTTCCATCAAATAATGGGATATTTATATCACTACTTCTAGACGCCATATTCTTCCCGGTTTCCTCAGTTTGCTTTGTACTATTTCACTGTTTTCACACTCTGATTCCTATAACCACGGACTGCTACCATGTTAATAAAATGAGTGAAACCATATTTAGAAGTCCACATTAAAGTTTATTGGCAAAAATACTTTACATTTACTTAAACATTTTCCCTGTTGCAAAACCATAATACGCCATTACACTAAGTGACCATTAACACTACAGACTTTAGCATAGATACTAAACATACAGTGTTGCCAGTATAAATGCACAATAACTAACAATAATACGTTTGTTATTTCATCTTACAAAACGCTCCTTTAAGTTAAAACGCATCATTTTACAAGAATAATTGTCCATATTATACTGCTAAAAAGCAATGTAACCAGCCTTTATAATAACACATTTTCGAGCCGTTATTGTAACCATACTATTTGTATTTATAAACGTTTACCCAGTCAAATTATAAGATTAAGACTATTAGGCTGAACCCTCCCTTGGATAAACGCGCATACCAACCCAGGGAGAGCCCAGATCAGATAGCCTACAAGCCAGCGGTACGCTGTGCAATACGAATTAAATTAATAATACAACTTACCAAGCACTCCTGTGGAACTCACCTTATATATTAGCCTTAATTAGCAAATATCCAAGTCAGTAAATTTCATTCGTTTGATCTGACGTTCGTTCACCATTCAGTCCATTCACCAACAGTATATTTCGTTCTGTGTTTTTATCATTCAATAAAAAGCTGTTGCACAGTGAAGTACTATTTCATTTCTCGATCTCATATACCTTTCAGTTATGGGTCCAGGCCGCGTTTTCTAATGAGTAGTCTAGTTAAAGTAAAGTCAAACCTAAATGCTGTACCTGCTGTACCATCAAAATGAAATATTCATCAATTTACCGGCGAGAGATACAGCTCGTGGAAATTTCAAATAAAAGCTCCTTCAGAGGAACTTCAAGTGCTAAGTGTTGTGGAAAACGAAATACCAACACAACCAGACCTAATCTGGGTAAGAAACAACATGTCTGCCAAAGGTACGATCATTGATTGCTTGGGTGACGCATTTTTCAGTTTCTCTAAAAAACCTTCTACCGCCAAATCTATTTTGGATAACCTTGACATTGACAATATCTATGAAATAAAAAGTTTGGCCTAACAATTAGCGCTGCGTAAACAATGCTTAAATTACAACCGGATGTGACGTTATTGCATAATTTTACGAGATTTGATAATTTAATCACTGAATTGATCTCCGCTGGAGCCAGGCTTGACGAGGAAAAAATATCGCATCTCTTGCTTACACTACCTACATCTTACGACGGAGTGATAACTGCGTTGGAAATGCTTGGTGAAGAACATCTCAATCTAGTTTTTGTCAAGACCTGCCTCTTAGATCACGAAGTAAAACTGAAAGCAAAAACAACGACGGAACTCAAGGGCCCTGCATACTGGCACAAAACGGTTTTATACCGGAAACCCGTCTTCTTGAAGGAAGAGAATCTTGAGTTTTTTCGTTAGTAACATCTACGTTCTACATCAAAATATTGCAGGGCTAATAAACAAAGCCGATGAATTTACGCTCTACCTTGAAGAACTAAAAACAAAAAATATTGACATAGACGTACTTTGCATAACAGAACATTTTATGAAAGCGGGTAATGAAACTCTGCTTAAGATTGACAATTATGATCTTGCTGCATGCTACAGAAAACATGAAGAGAAAAGACCAGCAGGGGCGGTGTTTGCATATTGGTGAAAAAGGGACATCAGTGGATGGAAATGGATGAAGTCAAGAAACTTTCTATTTGTGGAGTCTTAGAACTTTGTGCTATAAAGCTTTTGAAGGTTGACGTTACATATGCAGACGTGATTTAACAGATAGTTGTAGGCCTTACTTTATTAGATATAAGATATTGACATTTCCAGCTATATATGTTCTAGAATCGGCAAATTTTGTAAAAAATAATCCCCAATTATTTGAAAGGCGTGCAGTTCTTTTAAACAGAAATAGACGAGATAACGACGAAGTCTACGTGCCACCAGCGAAAACGGCACTCATGTCAAAAAGCTTTGTATGTATGGCACCTAAACTCTATAATATGGTACATAAACATATCAGAGAACTGAATGACCGTTCTTTTAAAATTAAACTTAAAGAATATTTAATTGCTAGGTGTATATATAAACTGACAGATTTTTTTGGAAATCTAGTTATATAAGACTTTAATCGTATAATGATGGACATATAATAAATTTTCAATCAGAATTAATTTAATTTTCTTATGATAAATATTATTGTAATAATTTAATGTGAACTGTAATTTTTTTTTCTTTTATGTTTAATATTAATAAATTAAATTATTTGTATATCATGTATTGTGATAGGAAATGGCTGTGCTTGATAAAAAAATGTGACCTTTTTTTAACCTGTTTCCAACGAATAAACTATCTTTATCTTTATCTTCTATACGCACAAAAAAAAAGAAAGCCTACCCTAAAAAGAGAGAAAATTTTCATAACGGGAATTCTACCTACAAGATGGCAAAAATGTACTGCGATCACTGTGGATGTCGAAAACATTTCAAAAGGGAGTGCCGTTATTTCAAGAACCAACAGCATAGTCACATAGAAAAGTTACATTATTATGATTTGATGACATTAAGGACCTGTTGTGTGCAGTGGAGAAACAAAAACATGAAGCGAATCCCCGTCACCCACTGCACAACTATACAATGCCCATAATCCGCCTTAAGTTGTAAGTAGTCACAACACTTAGCTAGATAAATTATTTAGTTAAGCTAAGCTAAGATATTGTTGTGTAAGTTGACTGTTAGTAAGCCAAATAAATAAAATAAAAGCCGTAAAAGCTTTCTGAGGTCAATGTCTCCCACAACAAGCAATAAGCCAAGCTCGGCAAGAGAGCAAGTGTGGGACGAAAAATTTCCAGTCCAAGCAGGATACGTCCCACCTGCCACCTGGACATCATCTGCAGTGATCAACCTGGAAGTCGCTATAAACCGTCTGGCGAACTCAGGTTGGCTGCTGCAGAGAAAACATGGTCAGGTGGGGCTTCACAGACCAGTTGCTAAAGCACTGTGACTTTGGAGCTCCATCTCAGGACATGGCGAACTTGCTCTCTTGTCCACTGTGCCCCTCCATCTGCACTGGCGAGGATCTGCGCGAGGCGTCGGTTAAAGCCGTTGAAGTGGCAAGGTATTAATTCAGTATTTGTACATCAACACGAAGAAGAAGAATAATGATTTGTTTGATACACTAACTAGGGTTCCCACCTCTCCCGGAATTCCGGGAGTCTCCAGGAATTCAGCATTAAAATGTGATTCTCCAGGCTCCGTGAAAGAATTCCAAATAAACGAAATTCTCCCAGAATTTTAAATTTACGCGCCCTGGCCAAACAATTGATAGAGCAAAATTCATACGAAGGTGCGCGGAAGCCGTTTGCTGGCCACTGGCGTCACGTGTCCACTCATTAGACCTCGCCTCCCTCCCCTCCTCTCGCTCACCTTATCACATATCTTTCATTAAATTAAAGAAAAAACCGTCAAAATGAAGAACATGTTAAAAAACAATCGTCTACCTAACAGACATGCTCTATAGAGCTACCACCCCAGCACCCACTCTGGGCGGAATCGGCGGAGACCGCGGCCCGACCCATATGGATGATTTTATGGCTACTCCCACCCGTACCCGATCAACCTGCATTGAAAAAGGGTCCCTACTCGAAACTCTCACTGGAGCAGAAGCAGAAGTATACATAGTATAACCACGGAGGAGCCTCCCACACCTCGACATATACAGAACACCACCACAGAAAACTCTCCCATGCCTGAATGGGGCTGGCTTTGAAGGTACCATCCAATTAGTCTAAAAATCCTAGATTGAAGAATTATGTTTTCCTTAAATTAATTAAACGGAACTTTTGCTACACTTTATAGTAGCAACAGTTCGGCGATATTTTCTCGCTCTCTTATTTAGTAAAATAAGTAATACATACTGTAATTTTTCTATTTTATTTTCATTTCTAACCGTAACCGAAGTAGTAGTGCTACACTTTATAGTAGCAACAGTTCGGCGATTTAAAGAAACCGGACTACTGCTACTAAAAATTTGCATTAGGTCGGTTAACCAGACCAGCAACCGAACTACTGCAACTAAAGGAATTTTTCCCGTCTCGAATCTTTGGTTCCCGGCCTAAAGGAGCTTGACTAAGAGGCTTTTTGTCGATTGGATCGCCTTTTTTTTCCTGAAGAAGTTCCTAGTGCTAATTAGGCGGGACGTGACCTGCTATGTGTCGCTGAGGAACATCTGAAGAATCTTTCCGCCCACGTAGCGTTAGCCTTATTGCGATCTTGTTTTGCAGATTCTAAATTCACTTACCTGCTGAGAACTACTCCAACATGGCTATGTACGGCAGAGTTATCATCCTTGGATGATATGATACGACAAACCGTAGAAGCCATCGTCAACGTATCTCTTAGCAATGACCAGTGGTGTCAGGCCGCTCTTCCTACACGTTACGGTGGTCTTGGCATACGAAAAACGCAGGATATTTGCTTGCGGGCATTTTTGGCATTGACGCATGGAGTGGCCGACCTTTTCGCGCTTACATTGCAAACGCTGGCTGAACCCTACCAGATAGATCTAAAGGCATTCCCCATTTTAAATTCTCAACCTTTTAGCCTACAAGCCAGCGGTACGCTGTGCAATACGAATTAAATTAATAATACAACTTACCAAGCACTCCTGTGGAACTCACCTTATATATTAGCCTTAATTAGCAAATATCCAAGTCAGTAAATTTCATTCGTTTGATCTGACGTTCGTTCACCATTCAGTCTATTCACCAACAGTCTATTTCGTTCTGTGTTTTTATCATTCAATAAAAAGCTGTTGCACAGTGAAGTACTATTTAATTTCTCGATCTCATATACCTTTCAGGTGGGTCCAGGCCGCGTTTTCTAATGAGTAGTCTAGTTAAAGTAAAGTCAAACCTAAATGCTGTACCTGCTGTACCATCAAAATGAAATATTCATCAATTTACCGGCGAGAGATACAGCTCGTGGAAATTTCAAATAAAAGCTCCTTCAGAGGAACTTCAAGTGCTAAGTGTTGTGGAAAACGAAATACCAACACAACCAGACCTAATCTGGGTAAGAAACAACATGTCTGCCAAAGGTACGATCATTGATTGCTTGGGTGACGCATTTTTCAGTTTCTCTAAAAAACCTTTTACCGCCAAATCTATTTTGGATAACCTTGACATTGACAATATCTATGAAATAAAAAGTTTGGCCCAACAATTATTGCTGATGATAAAAGGCAAATATTAAAAGACTTTTCAACGCTGCCTTGGGGTCATTACTCCAAAATATTTTAGTATACAAATACTCTAGTTTTATTTACCTTTTTGTATAATGTGTAAATATGCAATAATTGTAAGAGGTATCTAAAATAGACGAGAGTAATTTTGAAAATAAGTTCTTTTATCCTATGCCCTAATATTCAGCTAGGTATATGCTTTTTATAATTTGAAATATAAATAAAATGTTACGAGCAAATAAGGCTGATTTTCTTATTTCCATTCCTCTTTCCTGAAGTAGATAACTATATTATAGAAAACATGTACATTTTCTTTTAATGTTCTATGTGTTCAACTCTCAAAATAGGTGCATACATACAAAAAGTTTTTTCACTTTCGAAATGAGTTAATCGAAAAGTTTTAGTTTAACTAATGAATAGAACATCATAACACATAGAGCACATGCATAATGTAAATGTTTTATCTGAAAGTATCAACATTAAATACCTGCATGATATTTTCATAAATTAAGTTGAAAACAAATAATATGAATAAAAACAACTTTTCAATTTAATATTTTATTATTTATTATTACCAAAAAAATCACTAAAACTAACTTGAAATTTATGAATACAGTAATTAAGAAGTTATAATACAGGGTGTAGGGGATGGTGTACTGAAAACTGGAAGGATGTGCTCAGTTAACGAAACTGAACAACTTTCCCAATGAAATATTTTGGGAAATGAAAAAATTTTTAGTTTCGTTAACTGTTTAACTGTTTCGTTTCGTTTCTCGGTTAACTGTTTCGTTTCGTTAAAATAAGAAAATTTATGAATAGAGTAAAATTCATAAATTTTCTTACTTAGGGCTCCCGCACACGACCGAGAATCGGTGGCCGATTATCGCCCAGGACAAGGACGGAAGATCCAGGTGATAACACGTCAGAGCGGGATGCCGACAAAAAATCGGCCACCGATTCTCGGTCGTGTGCGGGAGCCCTTATACGACGCACAAGTTTTCCCGCCTCCTTTAGAATTATATCCCTCTCGTTCGTCACTACGTATTCTGTTCCAACATCTTTATCCCCCCCCCCACCCCTCAAAGCCTCGACACACACTTTCACAACATATAGCCCTCCTCCACTGTCTTTCCTAGCAATGAAGGAGGATCTTTTCCCCCGTCGCCTGACAGGCCCAGCAGTGGACTGCTGATTGTTGACGCCTACGCCAACACCGTTGGACTCCGCTTTTGCGTCGCTTTCTCGCACGGTGTTGGCAGTCGAATATGGCGTCCACCGCTGTCCGCAGTCTAACTCCCCGTAATTAACCAATAGGGGTGGAGACAGAGGAGAATTAAAAGTTCTTGCAGGTTCCATCTGCAACAAGCAAGAAAATGTATTAATATTTTACATAATGTTAATTTTAAAAAACCGGCCAAGTGGCAGTCAGACTCGCGTACTGAGAACGCGCACGTACAAACGTGTACGTATTTAAGTACAAGTTATGGTATTTTTATTGCTAAAAAACTTTATTATGTGATGTAAGTAACTAAAATGTATATTTGAGTTGATTGAATGAAAGGTAAATTGTGGTTTACGATTTATGACGTATTCAAAAAAACTACTTACTCGATCTCGTTCAAACCAATTTTCGGTGGAAGTTTGCATGGTAATGTACATATTTTTTTTAGTTTTATCATTCTCTTGAAAGCGCGGGAAACTTTGTTCAGGGCGGTTCGTTTTCGCGGCACTGAAAGTTTTATTTAAATTTTTCAGTATAAATAGCTGAATAAAAGGCCATTTCCGTAATATATCTTGTATTTAGTGTAAATATTCTTATTTTGGTGTATATTCTTTGTAAATCTGAGGTGTAAATAGCCTACATAAGGCAAGAAGAACATGACGTCTAAGAAGACGAAAAAAGACCGACCAGACAAGTCATCTGACCTGGAGGATGGAACCCAATCCAATCCACAGGAAAATATGGAGGAGTCGGAGACGAGCGGCTCGGACTATGAAGACTCATTATCGGAGATAGATAAGTACAAACCTTACAGGGTAAACGACTACAGCCGTCGCTATCCTGAAGACAGCGCAGCGGGACATGAATTTATAGTATTTGTCGAAAGCATAAGCGAGCTTCAACCGATAGGGACACGCGATATGATGTCTCTGTCCACCTGCTTTACGCGGTTTGTAAAAGGAATAAAATACTTAAAAAAGGTGAACAAATTTAAAATTGGGGTGGTATTCGATCGCCCTAATATGGCCAATGACTTTTTGGATAACACCACATTTCTCAGGCAAAACAGTATGAAGGCCTCCATACCTGCAGGAACAACTGAAATGACGGGGGTTATTACCTCTGTACCAGTCACTCTGTCTAATGAAAAAATATTTAAAGATTTGTCATTGACAACAAAAAAAGTAATATCTGTTAAGCGTATTATGAAAAAAATCGGAACTGACCTACAACCCACTCAAACAGTGGCAATAACTTTTGCCACTTCAACATCTCTTCCTGACCATGTCTACATCAAAATGTGGCGTTTGCCTGTGTATCCATATATACCCCCGGTTAAACAATGTTTCAAGTGTCTTCGATATGGTCATCTGGCCAAGTTCTGTAAGAATTCTGAGCGGTGCTCAATTTGTTCCGAAAATCATTCTTTCAAGTCTTGTTCAGTGCCAACAGAAAAGGCAGTGTGTGTGCACTGTAAAGGCAATCATGTCGCTGTTTCAGGCCAGTGCCCTATAAAAAAACAAAAAATTGAGGAGGAAAAAAACAAGGTTGCTCCAAAGCCATTTTCAGATTTGCTAAAGAGTTTTCCATCATTAAACAAATCGGAGAATAGTCAGGACCTAATGAAATTACTCTTATCGGACAAAACAGTTCTGAATTTATTAACAGAATCCTTAATAAAAGCTATAACATTAAACAAAACAAATAAAAACACCATTAATTCACAATTTTTAATTGACACCATAAAAGAAACAATAGAATTGAAAAAAAATAAAAATCCAGCACATTCTTAGTGCACACACTAAATATTGTACAGTGGAATGCGCAAAGCTTGTTAAGCAATCAACAAGAATTTCAAAAGTTTCTGTATGATAATCAGATACATGTAGCATTAATATGTGAAACATGGTTAAAATCGAACATTAATATAAACATAAAAGGTTACTCTATTATAAGAAATGACTGTGGTAATGATCACAATGGAGTGGCTATTTTGATTCACAATAGTTTAAGCTACAAAAAGATTAGTACCTTTTTTGACGATTCTATTCAAAATGTAGCAGTTAGAGTTAAGATAAATCGTCAGTTAATTTCTTTCGTAAGTTTTTATTGCCCAGGTTCATCTTCCTTTGATAAAAGTAAATTTGATAATATAATACAAAGTCTTCCTAGTCCATTTATTATCGCAGGTGATTTTAACGCACATCACACTCTTTGGGGCTGTGCTAGTATCAATGCGCGCGGCAGAAACATTGCGGACTCCATCGAAGAAAATGATCTTGTGCTTTTGAATGACGGTCAACCAACCACGGTTGGTACTCATATATGGAAACCAAACGGCTTAGATTTGACAATGGTTTCTCCTTCCTTGTCTTTAGCTTGTGAATGGCAGGTCTCTGCAGACCCATTGGGTAGTAGTTATCATCTTCCCACTATTACTAAATATATAGTTACTTCCAGCGACTTCATGTCTTCAGGTTCCAATATTCCACCTCACACTAATCTGAAATTAGTAGATTGGGAAATGTATGAAAAGCATGTTAATGAAATGTTGGCAGGTTTTTGCATAGATAGTTCAAAGTTGATAGAGAGTTATAATGAGTTCTGTTTCATTATTGCCAAGGCTATTGAAAAATCTGTTGTTAGCTTGGGGAGGGGTGGTAATGCGGATGCAAGCACTAGTTGTGCCCAACCTCGCCAGTCTTCTGGTCGTAAAAAAATTCCTCTTGTCTGGTGGAATGAAAAATGTGCTAAAGCTGTTATTGAGTGTAGGCAGGCCTATAAGCAATTTAAAGATAATCCTTGTTTAAATACTTTTATCCAATTTAAAAAAAGCGCAAGCATGTAAAAAACGTACACTAAAATGGGAACGAAGAAAGTGATGGGAAAAATTCTGTCTTTCCATTTGTCGTTTGACCCCAATGAGCAAAATTTGGAAGAATATGAAAAAACTTAATAAAACTTATTCCTATCAAGATGAGTTCTCTGGCAATAATTGGCTCTTTCAATTTTTGTATAAATACACTCCAGATACAGTAGAACATAATTTTGAAATTAACAATAATAGTGTACCCATAACAACATCGAATTGCTTCTTAAACAATACTTTCACAATTGTTGAATTAAATTCAGCCTTAAAATCTCGACGAGACACTGCATGTGGGCTGGATTGGCTCAGTTATAAAATGTTAAAACTCTTGAATAGTCCAAACCTTTTATTATTTCTTAATTTGCTGAATTTATTCTGGGACTGTTGTGCTATTCCAGACTCTGCAGAATCATATCGCCCAATAACTTTAAGTTCTTGTGTAGGAAAACTTTTTGAACAGCTGTTGAAACAACGACTAGAGTATTTTGTGGAAAAAAATAAAATCTTACCGTCCAATCAATATGGTTTCCGTAGAGGTCGTTCTGCTAGAGAGAGTCTAAGTCATCTGTCGCTAGATATCCGTGAATCCCTTTCCCGGAATGAAGTATTGATGTGCGTTTTCTTTGATATTGTTGGCGCCTTTAACAACGTGAATTTACAGATCTTATCTTCTATCTTAAGTTCTTTGCAGTTGCCTGAAAAAATCGTAAATTGGATTTATAAGTTTCTACATCAACGTAAACTTTTTGTCAAGTATGGAAATCAATTAATTGGTCCAAGAGAATCCGTCAGAGGAGTTTCTCAGGGTGGTATATTAAGTCCCCTCTTGTTTATATTGTACATACATAAATTAAATCTAATTCTGGGACAAGATATTAATAATTTACAGTTTGCAGATGATTTAGTTGTATATTGTTCAGGTAGTAATTTATCTGTTGTACAGTCAAAGCTCAACTCTGCTCTCTTAAATCTTAAACATTACTTTGATAGTTTATGTTTGGAAATTAGCACGGAGAAGAGTAAAGTAGTTGTATTTTCTAAAAAAAACTGTTTCAGCAGCAGATATAACTGTTGAGTATGGCAATATTAGGTTACCAATAGAAAAATCAATAAAAATTTTAGGAGTCATATTTCAAAACAACTTCAAGTGGAACAAATATATTGATTGCTTAACAAGTCGTGCGCTAAAAGCTAGTAATATATTAAAATCTTTGACAGGAACATACTGGGGAGCAGACCCAAAAATTTTACTAATTCTATACAAATCAATTGTAAGAAGTCATTTTGAGTACGCCTTTTTCTGTTATTGTGGTGTAAAAAGTGCTGTTGAAAAATTAGAGAAAATTCAAAATAAATGCTTACGTACCATACTTGGTGCAATGAAATCCACTCCAATTGTTTCCATGCGGGTAGAATGCAATATCCCTCCACCAGAGGCGGCTCGTCCTAAAGAGCACTGGTGCAGTGCACTCCCTCTTTCACAAAACTTAAACTTAGGATGTATTACCTACCTAGTTAAGTTACATACGATTACATACCTATTTTCATAACCCTATACGTTGTATACATTTATAATAGCCTAAGAAATAATTACGCAACAAATACGTAGTCAAGTTGTACCAAGTGGATCGCCAGCGAATCCGCTCCTATGAAGAAATCTTCAGTACAATTCCCTATACACAATTCAATGAGTGTGAAAGAGAAACATCAACACACTCGAGCGCGTGAAACAAAATATTTTCTATGAGAAATTAGCCTAATCAGGAGCGCTGCTCAAGGCTACGTTGCCAGATCGCGATGCCATGCAGTTCGGTCAGCGCTGTTGCCGATCATACGTAAGTAAACAAACTTTTCGTATACGGGCTCCCGCACACGACCGAGAATCGGTGACCGATTTTTTGTCGACATCCCGCTCTGACGTGTTATCACCTGCATCTTCCCTCCTTGTTCTGGCCGATAATCGCCCACCGATTCTCGGTCGTGTGCGGGAGCCCTACAGCTCTCAGTTACTGTTCGCAATTTTGCTTGAAAATTTAGAAATAATTGTTTTTAATAGTGTACGTGCTTAATTACTGTAAAAATGGACGAATACAGTGTCGTTTACATTAAAAAATGCGAAAAAGACTTTACAAATACGACTTGAACTCAATGAAAAGGGGCCGCCACAAACTGAAATCGCGCTAGTTCAAAAATGTAGTACAAAAATTCACTTTTAATCGTGTTTTCAAACCAGAACAATATTTAAAAACACCTTGGATGTGCGGTTATAATTAAATTGTTTTGTTTCCCGTGTCTGGTATTTGGAGCTGGCGCTGGCGCGCATAATATGTAGGTAACAATAAAGCCATAAAAAATATTTCATCATTAAATGGTTAGGTAAGTAAATTTATTTAAGTATTAAATTTTTTTGTGAATGGAAACGATGGAAGGGGAAGGCCTCGGCGAACGTACCAGGAACAAATTCAGGACGTTCTGAATAAAGGCCAGGTTAAAAGTACCCTAAACCGACGAGCATGTATGAAAGGATTGACGAAGGTTCAGGAAGCAAGGGAAGTATGTCAAGATCGTAGCAGGTGGAGAACTGTGGTCTCTGCCTACCCCGACGGGAACAAGGCGTGATGTTATGTATGTATGTATTTTTTTGTGCACACCCATTAAAAAATGTCACGAGCCGCCTCTGCCCTCCACTTATGATCAGATTTAAATATTTAAAATCAAAGTTTATTCTAAAATTGTCTTCAATTAAAAATCATCCTTTAATTCAAAAGTTACAGAATAGTCCCATTAATGGACCTGATTCCCATCTTTCCTTCTTAATCCAGGATTTGCCTGAAATAATAAAAATGCATATTGATTATATCATGTATAATAGCATATCTTGGCTATGTTATGAAAGTTCTTATGAATCAATATTCTGTTCTTTGAATATCATAATTGATCATTCTCTTAAATTTAAAGAAGATGTTTATTATCTACTTGATAACTTTCGTAATTTCAAACAGTTGTTTACAGATGGTGCTAAAAACCATAATTCTGTATCTATGGCAATATATGATTCCCAACTTCGAAGGGGTTTAGGGTACAAACTGCCGGAATTTGCTAGTATATACACAGCAGAATCTTTAGCAATATTGACAGCTTTAGATTACATTGAAACTCAATCAGATGATAAATGGGTAGTAGTTTCTGACAGCATGAGTGTCTTGGCATCTTTAGACAATCCTAAATTACACACAAATATTAGCTACATAATAGTTGATATTAGGGAGAAATATTACAAGTTAAAATTGCAAAATAAAGAAATAGTAATGATCTGGTGTCCTTCCCATATTGGCGTAGCAGGCAATGAGGAAGCTGATCACTTAGCACGAGCCATAACAAATAGTTCACATGACAATATTATTAAAAATGTATATGTACCCGATTTTGATGCTCTGGCAGTAGTAAAGGGCAAATTTCAAGATGAATTTCAAAGCTTTTGGCAACAGGTTATCCAATCAAAAGGGAAATGGTACTCTGATATCAATGATAAGATATCTTCACCGTGGTTTATAAGAGGGTTTATTTACAGGCATCGAAGGTTCTATTCCATCATTTGTCGGCTAAGACTTGGTCATTGTCGGGTTAATGCACATTTACATAGAATTAACATAGTGTCCTCACCCACCTGTAATTTCTGTAATAGCGAAAACCAAACACTGGATCACATATTCTTCGATTGTAGAAGTTTTGCTATGGCTAGACTGATTTTAGTAGACCACCTGCAATGTATTTATGGTACTGCTGAAGAAATCCCGCGCTCTCTTCAGCAATTATTGAGTAATCGAGATTGTTTTATTCCTATTTTTGACTTTGTAACGTCGACTGTAGGAGAAATTTGAAAGGTTAAGTATGATATGACAAGACCAGACATTGACCTGAAAATTAAAAAAATAATAATAATAAAAATTGACATGGCATCAGCCTTTTTTTGGATATGACAACACGGATTTGACTCATTTATCTTGACGATACAAAAAAAATGGTTTCGACCTTATAAGATTTAATTACAAAAGAACTGGCTTCGGCCTTGAAAACATCCTAGATTTAAGACAAATGGAAAGAGCAGACAAAAATTTTTTTACGAAGAAATAAGAAGAAATGAAATGAATATAAGAAGAAATTATAAGACATAAGAAATGGCTGCATGGGCTTTGTACTCCTTGCCTTTCCGAAAGGAAGAATGAAACCAAAAAAAAATTATCATTCTTTTATTTTAGAAGTTACCGGGGCGGGGGGGAGACACACATTTTACCACTTTGGAAGTGTCTCTCGCGCAAACTATTCAGTTTAGAAAAAAAATATATTAGAAACCTTAAGCTTGTTCACGCTCAAACGACGCCGCGCTGCCAAATTGAAATAACTTGACCTCTGCGAGAGCAAGACGACTTACATGTGCATCTTGGGTCAAGTTATTTTGGCAGCGGTGGGGCACGTCATTTAAGCGTGAACAAGCTCTACCTAGTACATATTACTTATGTAATCAGTCTAAATCTTCGAAACATCTGTCACAAATATAGTCAATGGCTGACTGGCCGCAACATACTCCGCAAATCCAGTTTTTGCAAACCATACATTTCGTCATATCTGTGATTACATATAATTTACGCCGTTTACATAAATGACATGTAAAGTTTCTGTTCACTACAGTCTTAAGTGACTTTGGCCTGAATTTTTCTTCTTGTATTGGTAGAAGAACTTTTATCTTTTTCTTTGACGGACCACCTTCTGACGCTAATCGCTTATACTTTCTTGTCTTATTATTGTTTTCTTTTTCTTTATCTTCTGGCAAAAAGTCTTCGTCTTTTCGACTGGGCGAAACAGTCAGGTCTACAACATTTCGGGTTTCATCATCAATCTCGGTCATGGAGGCAGTTATTCTGCCACTGTTTTCATCAATAACGGATATTTGAGTATCACCCTGGTCCATTTTGGGAAAAGACGCAGTATCAGTATCAGAAAAAAGTAGAGGGCGCGGCGACGTAAACAACGGTTTCATCATAGCTCCTTATTTTTAAAGTGAAATAAGTGCAAAATCGTCATAAAATCGATCTAAATGCTTAGTTATCAACATAGTTCAGTGAGTGCTATCTTTTAAACAACAAAGTTTGACCAAAACACCACATCTGAATTAAAAACAAACAAATAAAGTGCAGAAAATCATCGGTCATAGCAAACAAATAATTCAGGTCACAAAGCAAGTCAGTGATTAAAATAACAAAATAATACCGAGAACTATTGTGATACACAGTGGATCATATGTAAGTACAATCAGTGAAATTCTAGAAGAAGTTAATTATCATAACCTATAAGATCTAGTGAGAAGATCATAAGTGGCGGCATCTACAATTTTTCATTAGAATCACCTAAGCTCACAAGGTATCGATCGACGCTTCGTAAGACTCACGCACGCACGACTAGTCTGCAGTGAAGCGGCGGAGCAAAGCCACGTATTAGTACCGGGAAAAACACATAGAGGGCGGTAAGATGTCGGAACTAGAGAAATTACTAAAAGAACTGAGAACTGACATAAAAAAAGATTCCATAGAATCACTGCAAAGGCTTGAAGAAAGAATTACAATGAAAATTAACGAAAAAATAGACGAAAAATTCGACTCGATACAGGATGATCTAAATAAAATAAAAGAAAGTAATGCTGATCAAGAAAAAAGGATTTCCAACATGGAAAAACATATAAGACAGAGAAATATAATATTTTTTGGAATAAACGAAGGAGAAAAATCATATGATGAGCTGGAAAGGAAAATCTTAACGACGCTAAAAGATGAACTAAACATTGAATACGATGCACTGGAACTACAGATGGTTCGGCGAATGGGAAAATTCGTGGAAAACAAAGTGAGGCCTATTGTTGTAACCTTAGCAACCTATGGCAGAAAAGTACATATACTGAAGAATAAAAAAAATATAAAATCAGAACACATATACATTAAAGAAGATTTTCCCCCGCAAATCCTAGAAACTAGAAAAAATCTGCAGGAACAAATTAGAAAAGAGAAAGCAGCTGGAAAAATAGTCCATCTACGTTATGATAAACTAATAGTTCGAGAACCGACCAAGAAAAGCAACGGCCTAGAAGGAGAAAGAAAATATAACAGGAATCAAAAAAGAATACTAGAAACAACACCACCAAACCAAAGGGAAAACGCTCATAGGCAATCAACACAACATCAAGTTTGTAAAAAAAAAAAATACAACCAAACAAAACATGGACAAACCAAAACCCTATGGAGAAGTTTCTTAATTTTCACACACCACTTTCTTCAGATACTGAAGAAAACCCCTCACCATCGAAAGACTAGCAACTAGGACAGCCACTCCAAACAGCTATTTATGCCGCACCCTCAAAAACCACAGAACACAGAAACATAAATTTAATTAAACCTTCCCCAGTACGGCTAGTAACCGCGGGGGTAGTAAACGACAACCCTCCAAAACCGCAAAACTCGAATAAATACTACATTGCAACATTTAACCTTCGATCATTGGCAAACGAAGCACGAATTGTCGAACTAGAGTATGCAATATCCAAAATTAAATGGAACATTATTGGCATATCTGAGGTAAGAAGAGAAGGATATAAAATTGAAGATAGGGGTAGCTATGTACTCTACTACTATGGAATAACCAAAGGAGAAAAAGGCGTTGGTTTTCTCGTTAAAAAACAAAGTGACACGATCGTACAAGACTTCATCGCAATATCTGACAGAGTAGCTTTGCTGCAAGTTAAAATATGTGGAAAATTATTTAACGCGATCCAAGTTTATGCACCGACTGCTGCTTCTTCAAATGAAGATATAGAAAACATGTATACTGACAAAGATAAGGCTATGAGTAAATGCACACATAATACAATCTTCATGGGAGACATGAATGCAAAAATAGGATATCCTAAGATGAACGAAAAATTAGTGATGGGAAATCATGGCTATGGGAGAAGAAATAAAAGAGGAGAAAGATTCATAAACTTTTGCCTTCAATACAAACTAAAAATTTGTAATACTATGTTCAAAAAGCCAGAAAAACTAAGATGGACCTGGTTATCGCCAAACGGAAAGTCAAAAAACGAAATAGACTTTATAGCCACAAACATCCCCAAAAACGTACAAAACCTGAACGTGATAAGTAAACTGCAACATCCTAGCGATCACAGACTGGTCAGAATAACTATTAGTATACAAAACAACGCAAAATCTCGAGCACAATTTAGAAGCAGAATCAAAGCAGACACAGAAAGTAATCATACACAACTTACCTCTCTCGCTGACTCCGAATGCGAAGAAAACATACAGAAATTAAATAACAGAATAGAGACAACACTAAAAAACGGCTCAAAAGAATCCAAAAAAAAAAACACTAAAATTAAGCATAAAGAAATAATATCTCAAGAAATAGAAGAACTAAAGACGCAGAAATACGCACTCAAAAATAAGAAAAATAAAACCAAGGAAGAGAAAAGAGAGCTCAGCAAGCTCTATAGATTAATACATAAGAAGATAAAGAAAAATATTAGAAACCGTAGACTAAACACTATAAGTAAACAGGAGGAGTAAAAAAAGCATACAAAAGGATAGATGATACAAAACACGTTATGGCGAAACTGACGGATATCTCAGGAAAAACTGTCACACATAGACGGGATCTAATGATGATAGATACTAACTTCTACAAGGACCTGTATGCAGACGCAAACAAGAATAAGGAAACCCTTACCAACACAATGAACAACAGCCGTTCGGTACCACCTTTCATGGAGAGCGAAATAGAATTGTCAATTAAAAATCTGAAACCAGGAAAGAGCCCAGGACCGGATGGGGTAACTAACGAAATGATAAAGGCTGGAAAAAACGATCTAGTAAAACCCCTCACGAAGTTATTTAATCTTATTCTGTACAAAAAAGAATTGCCGGAATCATGGACACTTTCAGAGATATCTCTTCTGTACAAAAAAGGAGACCCAAAATTAATAACAAATTATAGAACTATCAGCATAATGTCCTGTATATACAAAGTATTTGCATCAACTTTACTTAGACGCATAACTAAAACTATTGACGAAAATCAACCGATCGAGCAGGCAGGCTTTATGAAAAATTACTCCAGCATCGATCATATACATACACTTAAAGTGATCATAGAAAATTACACAGAACATGACCTACCGCTATACATAGCTTTCATTGATTATTCGAAAGCTTTCGATTCTATATCGCATAACTCTATTTGGCAAGCACTTACAGATCAAGGAATTGAATATGACTACATTGAACTAATAAAAACAATTTATTCTAAAAGTATGACTAGAGTACGACTGGAAACTAAAGGACCAACATTTCAAGTAGAGCGAGGTGTAAAACAAGGAGACCCTCTTTCACCGAAGTTATTTATTGCCGTATTGGAAACCATCTTCAGAAAACTTGATTGGAAAGACATGGGCATCAACATTAATGGCGCGTATCTATCACACCTGAGATTCGCAGACGACATCGTCCTCATCTCGGAAAAACCTGAAAAGTTGGAATACATGCTAGAGACTCTTAGTCATCAAAGTAAAACTGCTGGACTACAAATAAATAGAGAAAAAACAAAAATCATGACAAACAGAGATAAAAAACCAATTTCAATAGCGTCAGAACCCATAGAATATGTTGAAGAATACTTATACCTCGGCCACCTCATATCATTCAAATCATGCACAGAAAAAGACATAGATAGAAGAATAAAGAATACATGGAATAAATACTGGTCAATGAAGGAAATATTCAAGGGACCTTTACCAATAAAACTAAAAACAAAAGCAATGAACATATGTCTGACACCTTGCTTAACCTATGCATGCCAAACCTGGCCACTAAAAGTCTCTCACCTCAACAAAATAAGATCATGTCAAAGGGGAATGGAACGAAGCTTTTTGAACATTAAATTAAAAGACCGGATCAAAAGCGCATCTATTAGAAAAAAGACAAAGGCAAAAGATGTAGCCAAACAAATCCTGACCCTTAAATGGAGGTGGGCTGGCCATATTCAAAGAGTAACGGATAGCAGATGGTCACAAACCGTAACAAATTGGTACCCAATGTATAAAAAGAGGAGACGAGGGAGACCACTGAAAAGATGGAAAGACGACATAATAGCAATAGCCGGAAAAAATTGGCATGGAGTGGCTCAAGATAGAGAAAACTGGCACAATTTGGAGGAGGCTTTCACCGCAAAAGGCGGCCCTTACACCTAACAAAAACTAACATAATTTTTAAGAAACAAAACTAATAAAACTAACATATACAAATAAGAACTCATTATTTTAAGAAATACTGTAGACAGATTCATTTGTAAGGGAAAAATAAAAGCTATATTATTATTATTATTATCTTCTGGCAAAAAGTCTTCGTCTTTTCGACTGGGCGAAACAGTCAGGTCTACAACATTTCGGGTTTCATCATCAATCTCGGTCATGGAGGCAGTTATTCTGCCACTGTTTTCATCAATGACGGAGATTTGAGTATCACCCTGGTCCATTTTGGGAAAAGACGCAGTATCAGTAGCAGAATCAGATACGGTTGGACCACCAGGTTTTTCGTTGTGGGTGGGCTCCACTCTGAGATCAACAACAGGGTCAGGACAATACAATACAATACAATAACTTTATTGGTAACGAAATGGTTACAGGTCACATTTTTATAGAATTATATAGTAATTATTTTAACAAAAGTGTTAAATATAACTAATTAATTACGTAATAAAAAAATCCTTTACACAGTAAAACTGTGATTGCGCTAACCATTTTTTTATTCTAATTTTAAACGACATGATGCATCTCATCTCTGACGTTTTGTGGTAACTTATTGTACACCGACGGCCCAAACACATACACAGACTGCTCTGATCTGTGGAGCTTATGGAACGGTGTCACGAGCTGGTCCCCGTCGGCGTTACTACGCTGGTTGTGTGTGGAGTTCACACCTTTGCGATCAAAATTGTTTAAATTAATATAAACGAAAAGAGCTACTAGGTAGATATATTCGCAAGGCATGGGTAAAATATTAAACTCTGTGAAAAACGGCCTGCATGATTCGTCAGATGGTATCCCTGCCATGGCACGTATAGCCCGTTTTTGTAGTACAAACGCCCGGTGGACGTCGGCCGCTCCACCCCATAACTCCAGTCCATAGGTCAAAGTAGAGTGTACGGTAGCGTAATAGCACGTTCTGACTGTCTCCTTGTGCGCCGTGCTAGCGAGGCGTCGCAAGGCGAAGCAGGTGCGACCGAGTTTTAAGCAAACCTGGTCAATATGGGTCTCCCAAGACAGTGCGCTATCCAAATGAAAACCTAGTAGCTTGGTCGAGCACACTTGTTGGAGTCGGGTGCCGCCAATACTCACCGCGAACGGACTTGGCGTTTTGCCGTTCAGGTTAAATGTCATGAAGCATGTCTTTTCGCGGTTTAGGGCCAAGCCGTTAGACTTGAACCACCCATCGAGGCGTTGGACAGTTTCATTTAGTTTCGTTTTCAGGTTCTGCACACTGTTGCCTGTTACTACCGCGGCCACGTCGTCAGCGTACATATATATTTCAGTGCCATCTACTGAGCGTGGCAGATCATTAAGCAATATGCTAAACAAGGTATTTGATAGGCATGAGCCTTGCGGCACTCCTATATTGTTGGTCATTTCAGCAGATGTGGTTTTACTTCGCTCTGCAACAACTGCTTGCTTCCTCTCGGACATAAAGGAAACAAGCAGTCGCAGGGGTGGGCCCCGTATCCCATAGTGGGAAAGTTTGTCTGCGATGAGTGAGTGGTTGGCGGTGTCGAACGCGCGCGAGAGGTCACAGCATACCAGAGCGACATGCTGACCAGCCTCGCGCGCGCTCAGCACGCGCCACACCACCTCGCGCACCAGGTCCGTCGTGGAGCGGCCGCGTCGGTAGGCGTATTGCCTCTCGGACATCGTATCCCTCTCGGACATAAAAGATAGGAGCCTTTTGTTAAGTCCAACCTCAAAGATTTTACTGATGACAGGGACTAGTGATATGGGGCGGTAAGATTTGAGCTCAGACTTCTTACCTTTTCCTTTATAAATTGGGCATATTTTCACCCTTGTACACTCCGATACGGATGCATAAGTTAAACAGGCACGAAATAACATATGCAAGTGCCTTATTGGACGGTTTCAAGAGGCTGGCTGACAAACCGTAGAGATCAGTACTTCTTTTAGGTGCTATTGACACCTGAACAACTTTCACTATTTCATCAGGCGTAAAATGCGTGAGGCGGAGCGTGACGTCACTAGCTGGTGCGCTGCCACCTAGTGCATGAGCAGCGCTGAGCATGTTAGCAGACGGCGCACCGCACTTCGCCGCTGCCGTCACAAACTCTAGATTCATGGAATCGACGAGCATCTGCTTAGACCTATAAGGTAGTCCGTCGTTGTTACGCACGATGTCAGTAAAGTCCAGGCGTTCACGATTATTGCGGCCTAATTCGCTATTAATAATTCCCCACATACATTTACCTTTATTTGTATGGTTGCGTATCAATTGGGAATAATAATTTTGTCTTAATAAGTTATCGTACTTACGAGAGTATTCGTCAGAGATCTTATTCAAAATGTCATTATCTTGTATATTTAATTGAAGGCTAAAAATGTCAAATAATAAGAATTTAAAATTAATTATTTCATCTTCGATCCATTTGCTACAATTTAGGTGATTATTTGGTCTCATTTTATCTGGAAAACAACACTCAAATTTATTCACTAATATGTTAATAATTTTTTCAGCCAATAAATTGCAGTCGTCGTTACATTCTCATATAATACTTTCCCAATCTACCGATTCCAGTGCAGTCTGAAAACTGGTTCTGTTCGCGGCACTATAGGACCGACGGACCGTATGGGCTGGCCCGCGCGGCCGCCGGCCCAATAGCTGCACGCGCTGAGCGTTGTGGTCGCTGAGGTTGGTAACTACCTCGCTGACAGACGCCAGACGGTCGGAGGGTAGGTTGGTGTACGCATGATCCAATAGAGTGCCTGATTCTGGCCTAGTTACAAAATCTATTAATTGAACATAATTGTGAGCTAACAAAATATCTACTAATTGTTTCTTTTGTGAGGTATTATCCAAGTAATTGATGTTAATATCACCCATAATAATTGCGTTCATTGCCTCATCGTTTATTTTACCCAATAACTTTTCAAATAATTTTAGGTAGTCGGCATCACTGGTCTGATTCGAGTGATATACGCCGACGAGAAGCAGGTCGTGGTCTATTAATTGTACCGCGCAAATATCAAAAATCTGCTCCACGGAGAGATTGCAGTAGTCCTGCCTATTTACAACTTGGATACCGTTTCGAACGAAGATACAGCTACCACCATTGCTACATGTGTCCTACAACTACTAGAAATTAAGTCGTAATTATTTAGGGTCACTGAGTCTAACTGACAGCTTCGTAACCAGTGCTCTGTTATAATTAACAAATCGCAAGCCAGTTCTTTCGCTAAGAGCACTTCAATCTTCTTCGAGTCCGGAACGAGCGACTGGGATGGCTGCTCCGGCTGTGGCAGCGAGCTTCTCCTACCTCCGTCCTTTGGAACCGGTCTTGACGACCGCTCGGTACTGGTAATGCTCGATTCCGCAGGATTTTTTTCTCTAATTCTTAACTGTTCCGCTGAATTAGGTCGTAATTCCTCTGCTGCGTTACCTTGCGGTTTCGAAACACACGAATAACAAACGACATTTTGTTGTTTTTCTAATTTCGATATTTTTGCTTCTAACTTGCTGAATTCCGCCAGGAAACGCTCCAATTTTGCTTCAATAGGCGACAGGAACTTCTTGATCGCCTTTCGGACAGATCGATATCAACAGATATTATTTGGTGGATTTTCATGGTCTGCGGGACAGGTTTCAAATCTTTTCAGATAATTTTTTCCATGTTATCTACGTCATTATCTGAAACTATTAAACATTTCACAGATTTCATGCTGTTGGACAAAAGTTGATAGGCATCATTTGCATCTATCACATCGTGCCCGTAGGCCACATGCCTATCCAATTGTCGTTTAACTGCGCCCCCAATGCCATCTGCCACACCTTTTCCGTGCCCACTTTCTGAAAATGAGCATGTTATATATTTTAGTTTCAGTTTTGTTGTAAACAAGTTGATGATGAAGAAGTTTTTTTTCTGCCGATATTGGGAAGTCGGGCCATCAGAAAAAAAATGAATGATTTCGATTGTTGGGTCTAATTCCTTGATAAACTGTAACATTGGTATGAGATGTGCCCAGATGGCATTGGGTTCGTGACAACTGTTGTTAGATATGGTGACAAATGATTGTGATTTATCATTCCAATAAGCGATACCACAGTGAAGTGAAATACTATTCTTAGATGCTCCAAAATGCATCGATTGGATCTCGGCACCAAGTTTACAGTCATAATTCTCTGAGAAGTCGACTAAAATTGCAATTTCTTTAGGAGCCAGATTTTTTACGCAAATTTGATATTGACGTTGCTGTTCTTTCCAGTTATAGTAATGTTTCTTGAAATTTGAGAATTCCGCTTGAAATTCTTTAACAAGATCTCTAACCTTTCCTTTCTTCACTTGTTTCACAGTTTTCATAGTAGTAAAATCTTTTCCCATTTTTTGTATGTATGCTTTACTCTCTCCCACTTATACCACACGATTTCGTCTTCAAGCTTTTCTTCATTGAACTGCAGTTTTCGGTTATTACAGTTTTCACATTCACCATACATGCAACGGAGAATTTTTGTCACAAACCGATTCACTAATCGTTTCATCAAGATTTTTAAAATTGACAATATTTTTGTTTTTTAGGGAAATAAATAGGTATTCCATGTTTCTATGCTTGACGCACGTACAGGTGTCTCTACATTTGGCAGTAGGAGACAAGACGTAAAACGGCTTGTAACAAAAGAACGTCGTAAAACTGTACTTTCCTCCTTCCTTTTTATAGATTTCGTACAAATTTTGCAACGTGTCAGTTAAGTACCGTATCTGCATTTTCTTTTTTCCTCGAGTTTTGGTTTCCCGTTTACCGGCTGTGATTCGACTTATGTCGTCTCTTATGTAAAACTGCTTTAATTCCTCTTGAATGATGTTGTTTGAAACAATTTTTTTTTTACTTTGTCTTATACGACCTTTAAACCCCAAACAAGTGGAAACCGCTTTAAGTGATTTGTTGGACTTGACAACTTTGTTGAGTGCGATAGATTTAAGCAGCCTTTTCTCAGATATAGTTTTAGTCGTTCCGTACGTTTCACGTAGTGACATTTCAAGAATTTCTTGCCGTGCCATAAGATTGTCAATTTTATTTTGAAATTCAACCGGTTTTTTCTCGTGATTAAGTGTTTTTAAGACGGGAGCTACGCGCGCAGCTACTCTATTTTGGGATGTACTTGGGACAGCTTCGATCTTTTGATCTTCGTTGAATTTTTTTTTCTTTTTCCCGGTATCTTTTAGCCCTTTCGGCTGCCGTGAGGGCCATGTTCACTGAAATACAATTTTATTTTTATTTCCTCCTATCCATACTCATATATCAGTCTGTGGAAAAGCAATGTCTATTCTTGAATATTTTTTTAAATTCGAAGTTTTTAATTAAACTCAACGTTTTTAATGATATAGATCCTTTTAAAAAAAACGGCCAAGTGTGTCGCACTCGCGCACCGAGGGTGAAAATACCGTCTTAGTTATGGACGAGCAGTCACGCAAAAGTATGAGTATTAAATGCGTGCGAGCCCGACATGCACTTGACCAGTTTGTTCGATTTGTTTTTATTCCTTAGCTCATGCACTATAAACATGCAAATTTTCACTTTTGTATGTGTTCCTGTTTTTACGATAGAGCTAAAACAAAAATAAGGCAAAAATCGCCTATAAACACGTTTTTAATGGAGAAGCCCTCTTATTTTTTTATTATTCATTGTTATAGCGGCATCAGAAATACATAATCTGTTAAAATTTCAACTCTCTACCTACTACGGTTCATAAGATACAGCCCGCTGACAGACAGACATCGGGAGCATATTAATAGGGTCCCGTTTTCCACCCTTCGGGTACGGATCCCTAATAATAGTTATTAAAAATATTTTCTGTTTGTTTGTCTTTTCGTCTGGAAGCGCATCACATACAATATATTACTATTCTCGGAAATCGCAGATGCAGAGGCATGTTGCTCTCTAACGTAATATAAGTTGTTCCTACGATCTGCAACTAATTTTAAGGTTCCCATTAGAATCACAAACTAAGGCTTTATCCCTTTCAAATGTGACACTAAATCCCTTATCCGTTATTTTAGCTACGGATATCAAATTAGAACGCAAATAAGGGACATACAGGGTGTCGCTAAATTTAATTTACCAGTCGATGAAACCAAACTGTCATCAAATTTTTCTATGTGGTTACAAAGATGCGACGTGCATCCACTATCAATGATCCAGCTTCCATTCCGCTCCTTATTTACAGCATGACATTCAACACCTGGAGGTCGATCGTGGTAATTGCAAACAGTTTTAACGCTAAAGAGGAAGATATTTGGTTTCAGAAATGTTTTGGTTTTGCTTTGGCTTCACGGATGCAATTTTTGGTATCGTGGTAGGAACAAAACTGTTTACGTTACGCATACGTTACGTTAAGTGAAACCAAACTGAAGCCGTTTAGATCTTTTGTCTATGGACTAGATCTTGCAACGAGTATTACAAAATACTATGGTTACTTTCATATCGACAAACGTATCGCGAATAGAGCAGCACTATCCAGCGTTGCCGCTATAGATGTTTTATTCCAATTTCGGAATTTTTTGGTATGTAGCGAAACTTAGTGGTCCTTGGACACAACAGACAGATGGACCAAAAAAAATATCCGAAAAGGGTTAATATTTTCCACTAAGACATAGAACCCTATAAAACTTATTTCAACTAGTGGATATTTGCAGATTGCAGACCCATAATAACAAACAGATAAATTTTATTTGAGTATCTTCTATTCTATTTTTATAACTAAGCATCGAGTCTATTTTCCCGCGTAAAACCAGTGTTGTTCAAGACTCGATTCGCTAGACAAGCTCTACAACTTTTTTTACATTTAAAAAAAATCGGATCAATCTGGAATGAGTAACTGGCAACACCGTAAATGACAAGAGAAAACATAATTATAACCTCAAAAAGCAACAACAAAAATTGAATTGAAATTCAATCAACGCACAGACTACTAATGTTTCAGGATAATTGAAGACTCGTCAATAAACATTTTTCGTTGCCAAGGATTCAGTCGCCTCCTGAAGCATTGTCACCAGTTCTAGTGGATGTGCGATCCCAGCATTTATTGATTATAAACGAGGACAACAAATAGAATCAAAGAACATGGGTTCGCGCTCGCCTTCTCCATCCACACCGCGTAGCCAGAGGCCACATGAGAGTCAGGGAAGAAGCCAACGTGTCCGCAAGTGGGAAAGAGTGCATCGGCCGAGGCTACAGGATAGGAACCCTCCTATCCTGGAAGCAAGGAAGACAAATACTTAATTTACCTGTTATAAGTATTTTATATGGGTATAAGATTTTATTACTTACATAAAACAATATTAGAAAGAAAAAACAAATGCACTTCTTGCAAAATTATTCTCAATAGTCTTAAGTAAGATGATAAGCATATTTTCAGTGAAACCACTGGTTTTGGTGATCCATTAACTTGATAATGATAGTTTATATTCATAATAATTTATTGTAATCTTGTTTATTTTGTAAACAGGAAACCGTACTGCCCACGAAATGCCAAATTTTAGTGGCCAAAATAGAAGAGCTACATGCCCGAAGACACAATACGCTGGCTCAGGCTACGCTGATGCAAGCAGAGTCAGCAAAAGTGCGGGCTCAGGCTGGTTAGATTCAGGCACAGGCCTTCGCAACATTCAGCCAAACGTTGCGGCTATGGTTCCTGTGATGAGTGCGTATGTCAGAAGGACTAGGATACAAAGGGTAAGATTGGAATATCTGTTGGTTTTTCTCATTTCTTTTTATTTTATTTATTTGTGTTTGGGACAACAACAGCATAAAATTACACTGTTTTTCTTAACTTTTCTAAGTAACAAAAGCCAATAACTTCTATCCATAGTCTTTTTCTTCTTTGTGAAGCAATTTAACTGGTGGTCCAGTTGATGAGGTCTTCGTACCTATGGAAAGACACCACTTTGATATTCACACCATGGAGCAATGGCTACCTTGGTTATTAGTAATTTTTTTTTACAATTTTAATACCTATATAAATTCTTTCAGATGCAGATGGTTTCATCATCCAATGAAGAATGATCGTACAAAAAAAAAACAGGCCTAAATAGTAACCTTGATCGGACAGTTTGTATGGAGAGGCCTTTTTTCATTTCTTGAAAGTTTTACTCGCAAAAAATTTTTAATTACATCGACTGATTGTGCACTTTCAGATTTGAAAGGCTATTCTTCACACCGTCAAAAAGTGTTTTATTTTTGGGTGTTGTTAAGCCCATATTACATTTTCCTAGAACTTGTAGATAACAGATTAAAGTGTGGCAGAAATCTCTTTAAATTTCTAGCAATACAATTTATCATCCAAGTTCTCGGGTAATGTAACAACTTTTCTAATTTTCTAGGCTGTGATTTAAATAAATAGGTAAATAAAAATATTAGGTAAAAAATGTTTAATTATAATTATGTTACTTACATTAAATATTATAATTACTATGAATTTGCTTTGTTTTGACATACTTTTATTTTGTTTGAATTATTTTTATTTTATTTCCAATATTATTGACGATCATATTATTCATTGACATCTGAACAATCTATGTAATTTTGAATGTGATAATATGAAATAAAGAAATCTAATCTTAGTTTAAGCTTAAATTAAAGTAAGTACTAGTTTACAAGCATCTTAATGTTAAAAAAAATCTGATATTATGTAATTCTAAATAAAAGTGTTAATTAAATATTTTAATATGTGTTTTTATTAGCCTATTTCCATTACTTTAGGAAGGAATAATGTTCCTCTGGCGCCATAGTGTGCGCACGAGGGCAGGAATGGTATTCTTTTCTGTTAATATTTGCTCCTCATGAATCGCCGGCTTCAAAATGGCTATATGGGTGCATCTATAGAGCCCAGAACACCTGGTATCCTTGTAGCTTGATAGAAACTGAAAAAAAAGTACATTACAATTAGATATTTAAGAGAGGCAGAAAATATAAGTGGGTAATTTTTACGAATCTTTTTTCATGTTCTGCATGAATAGTAATTAAGAACATAGTTTTGAACTATTTCTTTGTTGATGTTATCCTACACCTTGTAGTAAGTACCTACTAGGTGTATTTACATTGGTCAAACATGAACTAAACTTATTTGCTTACTGTCTTTTGATTTTTTCCCTGTCACTTAGAGTGAACGGGAATGCTACATGTTTATTTAATATCTCTGGATTATTAAGTGCATCCATCACTTCTTTTATAGCTTAACTAACACTAGCTTGGGCAACTGAGTGGTATTTATTGGGTGGATTGAAATAGTATATAGGTACCTAGGTTATAGATTCTGAATACCTGGCACCACAAAGCACTGAATAGTTATAGGTACCTATGTGGTGCCTTTGTCATTCGGTAGGTAATTATCTTACATATGACTTACTTTTGTCTCCACGTCTAGACCATCAGAGCCCACAGGGGCGGCCATAAATGGAGATCCTTCAGACACTCAGTTTTGAAAAGACAGGTGGATAGACGATATTTCTTGCGAAATTGTCTTTCGGTTACTTAAAGAAATGTCTTGTTGCCTCAGGGCTATATTCCTGTTCCGAGAATTAATTCTTTTCTCCTCGGTGACCACCTGCATTTGCTTGGTGCATCATCTGTGTGTACAGAGACATAATTGTAGACACTAGAACTTCAGCAAAAATTCAAAATAATACACTTTTTTCTCTCCGAACAAAGTCGAAATACCTCCATAATTCAATATGAATGATCCAAAATGCCTTCGAAAAGTTCGTCGCAACTAACTTTTTCAAAAACGTTCGCAAAGGCGTTCCCAACGTAAGGCAATTGGTAGGAAACGCTGTCAAAAATTGACAAAAAATTACCACGATACCAATAAACTCCTTAAGTTACGTTCGTTTGTTACCACAGATTATTAAACCTTTTCTTCAACGAATCTGCCGAGAAAAAACCAAATGGTTTTCGTTTGAATAATTACCACGATACGAAATGTGCTGTTCGGTGGCTCAACGTAACGTATTAAGTAAAAGGTTTTGCTTTGGTTTCATCGTATAAATTACCACGATCGGACTCCTGTAATACAATGGAAAGTTACAAAAGGATCATCATCAACAACTACACTACTAAATTGAGCAGACGATACTTTCTTCTTAGGACAATCCGAGGCCTTGTGCCCAAACTTATGGCATTTGAAGGACTTATACCGGAACTTGGTTTCAGGAGCTCCGTCTTTCTTTGTTCCTCTGAACTTTTCTTTAACCAAGAGTGCTCCCATATTTTCCGACTTATTTTGATGTCTTGAGCTATTTTCTTTGATTATTTTGATTTTTATCGTCTCGGGATTGGGCAAATTGTCCCTGGACTCAATTGCGCATCTAAAATTTTCGTAGCTCGCAGGCAAACTATACAACAACATAATAGATATGAGGTCATCATGTATGGCTACATCCATGTCAATCAACTTGCCCGCGCCTCAAAAAATTTTGATATATGATCACGCACATCATCGCCCTCATCCATTCTTCGCAATATTAATTGCTTTAACAAGGTCGCCTTCTTCGCAGGCCCTTTGGAAGCATAGATCGACTCCAATTTCAGCCAGCAGTCACGCGATGTCATCGCGCCTCTTACGTGCCTTAGCTCACTCGGGCTAATCGATAAGATAATATCTGCTTTCGCCTTCGCGTCTTTCGCCTCCCACAATAGCTTTGCAGCCTCTTCAGTCGGCTTTGGCTCACTGCCATTTACGTAGCCCCATGCATCATTTTTGATGAGTAGCGCCTGGGCTTGTACACGCCAGCTTTCATAATTGTCTCTTTGCAGGCATTCGATCCGAACAGTAGACATAGCTAAAGTGCTACTTACAGTTTCGTATCACCTTGTGCGAAAGTTTTTGACACGTACGCAAAACACAATTATTGAACTTTCACAATCATTTTATTTTATTACCTACTCTCGCTCTGGGCCCATAACCATTGTTAAGGATATGGGGCAGCAGAGGAGTAAAACGCAGTGGAAACGGTAATAAATAAATATTATTTAGTTGGACCTAGGAGCTTGTATACAGAACGTAAAGACAGTAGTAAAAAATCAACAAACACCGTTCCTAAGATACCTATTGTTCTTTAGTTTAACTGGCCAGTGTGGATCGCCAAACAGACCTATGAGGTCTAATAGTTTTAACACAGTCTTTCAAGTTCACGGTAACCTTTCCTTGGCCAGCAGTCTTCAGTTTATCTCCGTTTGCTACATTTACTTCTAAAGACTTCCCTTCCACAAAGTCCTGCATATTGTCCTTGTTGTTGGTCATATGGCTTGTCGCACCACTGTCTATGTACCACACATCATGTTGAATGTTCGCATTGAATGCTTTATTACTATCAAACGCACTAAAATTCTTCTTATTGTTGGCTTTCATCGGTGCCTTTGGGCAGTCTTTAATGAAGTGTCCAGTTTTCTTGCATTTAAAGCACTTGGGAGGTTTCCGCACTACCAACGCTGATTCTGTCTGTGTTTTGCCTTCTCGTCGCTGGAATTCCTAAAGTAATTTACCCTTCACAATGTCAGTTGTCAGCTTTAGATTAGAGTTTTCTAATGCCATAATAAGGGGGTCATAGTCTGATGTGAGTCCACTCTATAGTATAATTGCTAAGAAATGCACAAAATAGCACTGAGACTTTGTGATAATTCAGTTATTCGATTAACATAGCTTTCCATGCTATCACACTGTTCCAACTTACTTGAGGAAAGCTAATGCAATAAACCGAGTCTTCGGCATAGGCCTGTGTCTTCATAAGCCTTCTGCAATTTGCTCCATGCCTCATGTGCTGTTTTCGCCATTTTCACGTGAGGATATACTGACGAATGTACAGACCGACAGATCTTGGCGAGGGCTTTCTGGTCTACTTCTGCCAATTTCACGTCTGGACTCTTTGGATCGAGCTGTAGCGGTTTTTCCACAATTTCCCATAATTCCTCGTGGATGAGAATCATTCTCATGGTAAACTTCCAGGTACCGTAGTTTTCTGCGCCTTTCAGTTTCTCCACGATATTCTGATTCGAACCCGAAGTGACGAAACACGCCATGATGGATGAATACTTGGATGATTTTTGTTGACATAGACTTGATAATGTTAGTTATCTCTGTTGTACTAACTTCAGACGTGTTTGAATGGAAGGACAAGTACGTTAAATCGCTTTCATAAAAACGGTCTTTTATAATATGAGACCGACAACACCGATTTCCTACCGGAACGTATATACCTCTTCTCACGTAGGCTTGTATTCTAGCCTTTTCGGGAATAAGTTGTAAATTGGTTTTTTCTTTATAAACACAGCAATTACTATGTGTAGACACAGTTCTTGGAATAGGCAGTAATACTTTCTCAGTTGTCTCTCTTTTTACGGCAGAACTGGACAACAAATAAGTGCTGTTTGGGTTCTATCGTCTTCGGTGGCTAGGGAATTTTGAAGTAAAGATGATATTTCTCCAATATAACAATTTATTGTAATTTTTACAAAAGTTAGAGAAATACAGCGTTGCTATATGTGATGACTGTTGGTTGCGCGAATTATAAAAAGAATGACCGAACGAACGGATGGATAGAATGACTACGTAAAACGAGTGAGTCTGATGAATGTTTGTGGTCTTGTTCCACTGGGAATCGATAGATGGCGTTAACATAAGCCGCCCGCCTTGGAAGGGCTTGAAGCTTCCAACGGAGATGTTTCAAGCAGTCTGTACCTTGTCTGCAATCTGGCCGTTGTCTGGATCACATCTTAGTGGGCAGATCTTAGAAAAGGCTCTTCTTATAATGCCTGATGATGTGCGTATATCAGCAACCCTTGAGACTCCATCCTTGCCTGGGTAAGTCTTGATAATGCGGCCTAATTGCCACTTGAGAGGCGGTAAATCGTCAGACTTGATGACTACCATCTCATTTTCTTTGAGGTCTTGACCTTGGGTCTTCCATTTACTTCTTGTTTGAAGTTCCGCTATGAATTCCTTATTCCATCTTTGCCAAAATGTTGGCGAGCTTGTTCGACTCGATGGAATCGTGTAAGATGACTCGTAGTGTGACTGGAGACATCCTCTGTAGCCGGTGCTGTCAGTGGACGACCAATCAAAAAATGTGCTGGAGTTAGTGGCAGCAGGTCATTCGGATCTGAGGAAAGAGGAGTGAGGGGTCGGGAATTCAGGACGGATTCGATCTGTGCCAGAACCGTGCCAAATTCCTCATAAGTATAGTGTCCGTTGCCCATTATACGACGCAAATGATGTTTACATAACTTTATCCCGGACTCCCAATAACCGGCAAAATGGCTAGCATAAGGCGGCAGAAAGGAGAATTTTATGTTTTCATTAGCTAAATGACTGGTAATGTTGTTGGCATGTTCATCCAAAAATTCCTTTACTGCTCCTACAAAATTTCTACCATTATCCGAGAAAATTTCAACTGGTTTGCCTCGACGTGCCATGAATCTTTTTAAAGCAAGTAAATATCCCTCTGTGGTAAGGCTAGTTACCGGCTCCAAATGTATAGCACGGGTGGCAAAGCAAATGAACAAACAAATGTAACATTTTTCTAATTTAGCTCCTCGCCCTTTGCGGTTCAGTATGATAATTGGTCCAGCATAATCCACTCCACACTTTAGGAAGGGGAAACCTGCTTGAAGACGTTCTGCTGGTAAATTTCCCATGATTGGGTTCGGCGTTTTGCCTTTCAAGCGTGTGCACTTGGTGCATTGATTTGCAGTTTTTCTTGATAGGTTTCTCCCACCTAAAGGCCACCAATTTTCCTTAATTGTGGCAAGTAGAAGCTGTGGACCTGCGTGTAATAGGTTCGTGTGTTCATTACGAAATAACGATTGCGTGAATCTGTGTTTAGAACACAACAAAATTGGATGTTTTTTGTTGTAGGAGAAGTCTGACTTTACTAACCTTCCTCCAACGCGAATGATTTTCTTCTCGTCAAGAAACACATTTAATTTAATTTATTTATTAAGGTAATCAACAGCACATTTCTTAAATAACATTTCCAAGTGACTTAGTCTAGTTGCAGAGCCAATAATAGATTACCCCGTATTGTCAGGGAGCAGAGTACGATACAGTCAATTGCAACTCAAACGTAGCGCTTTGTTGCTTATAATCCACTCCACACTTTAGGAAGGGGAAACCTGCTTGAAGACGTTCTGCTGGTAAATTTCCCATGATTGAGACTAAGACAGTAGGTTTTGGTATGCAGTTGATAGGTAATCGACTGCACGTACATACATTATTAAAGTAAGAAGAATGTGATAGTTATTGTAACAGTGTTAAAGGTAGTATCATTATGTACAACTCAAGAAATGGAAGATGTAATTAAAACAAATAACAATAGTGAGTACTTGATACTTGTAAGTAAGTATATAAACAAAAACAAAGCTACTGTGTTTGCGTACATTACTAGGTGAATGAACAAATTACAAATTTATCTATATTTGTTTGATTGATCAAGCATTGCCAATCGATAATAGTAATTACTACTATAATTAAAAGACATAGCTACATGTAACTACTTGTAATTTTTACCTACTGTAACCATTAAAAAAAAAAAAAAAATCTCTCTCTACAACTCCAACTACGCACAAGAGTTTAGTGTATGTGTTAGTTTAATCCGTGTATATTACGGTTTGATTTTAATTTTTCCTTATTTTCGAGACACTCTAGTTCATTTCCAAATGAATCGATTTGTGAAACTCGAACTAGATATGTGCAAGCGTCATTTAGTTCGTCGAACGTCAACGGGCCGATTCTACGACCGGTTGCCGGTACTCGAGCGTTGTGTACAAAACGCAGCATGTATGCCGCGGCTCGTTTCATACGATTGAAGGAAGAAAATCTTTCGAATGGAAATATGTTTTGTTTATCTGTTTCTGTGAATAAACTGTGTGTGTGTTTTTTAATTTCTGGTAAATTTGAAATGTGATTTTCCGAATTCAATTCATGTGACCAGTTTGTTTTGGAAGCATGGAGAAATGATGGTCCGTTCCACCACAAAATAGCTTCTTTAAGCGCGTCAAAGCTTAACCCGCGTGAAAGCAAATCAGCTGGGTTCTCTTTTCCACTCACGTGCTTCCAAGGCACACTGCTCGTCAACTCGTTAATTTCAACAATCCTATTCTGAACAAAAGTCTTAAGAAGACTGGGGGCGGTCCGAATCCAACCCATGACAATTGTGGAGTCCGTCCAGAAGTAGACTTGGTGGAATGTAAGATTAAGCGATTTAATGATTTTATCATAAAGCCTAGCACCTGTCAGAGCACCGCAGAGCTCAAGACGCGGAGTAGTTGAGGGTTTAACTGGGGCTACTTTGCTTTTAGCACAACAGTCTGACAGTAATTGACGACTCATCGTCATCGTACGACCGTACATAAGCGCATGCACCATATGCGATTTGCGAGGCATCGCAAAAAATGTGTAGCTCCAAATTCTGTGTATTTTCGCCTTTAATGTGACGTGGAACTCGAAGTTCTTCAAAATCAGGTAACGTCATGAAGTATTTGTCCCATGAATTCAAAATGTCGCGTGGGACCGGATCATCCCATTCGATTTTGGAGAGCCACAGTTTCTGCAATAAAATCTTTGCTGTAACAACCGCTGGAGACAACAAACCTAACGGATCGTATATTTGTGAAATGATTGACAAAACCTTGCGTTTAGTGACAGGAGTCACGTTTGTGTCAACTTTGCTTGTGAAATGAAACTCGTCAGAGTTGTGAAACCAACCTAATCCTAACGTTCGACTGAGGCAGTTTTCACCTAACGTGAGTTGTTTTGATTGAACAACAGAAGTGGTTAGATCATGCGAATTGAAAATCCACTTTCTCAACGGAAAGCAACCAGAGTTTAACACCTTCGTTACTTCCGAACAAATGCGCATCAACTCATGTTTATCATCGTGTGAAGTAAGTAAGTCATCAACGTAGAAATCTTCGTTTATAACGCGTGAAATGATGTCATCTTTGCATTCTAAAGCGAGTTGTTTTAAGCAGCGCATGCTCAAGTACGGCGCAGACGCGGTTCCATATGTTACCGTGTTAAGTTGATAGATGTCAATCGGGTCAGCGGGACTGTCACGCCACATGATGAGCTGAAGGTCACGCTGGTCCGGCTGGACAAGAACTTGTCGATACATCTTCTCTAGGTCGGCGCAAGCGACGTACTTGTGCTGTCTGAAACGAAGCAAGATGGAATATATGTCGTTTTGAAGCGACGGACCTGTGTGTTGTATGTCGTTGAGCGATTTACCTGACGTTGATTGTGCACTGGCGTCAAACACAACGCGGAGACGTGTCGTAGACGACTCACGGAACACTCCGTGATGTGGGAGAATGAAATGCGTGTCTAAATATGAATTAACGCGAGTCATATGCCCTAAATCAGCATATTCATGTATGAAGTCACTGTACAACCTTTTGTACTCAGGCGACTTCTCTAGCTTCCGTTCAAGCGCATAAAATCTGTGCTCTGCTAAAGTGAATGTTTCACCTAAAATGTCAGCAGGCTCTTTAAGCGGAATACGCACGGAGAACCTCCCTTGTTCGTCGCGCGTCGTTGTGCTGACGAACAAATCCTCGCATGCATCTTTGATTTGTGTTACATTGGCTTTGGGTACTTCCTCCAGTTCCCAAAACATTTTTAATTGTGCGTCTAATTGTTGCGTAAAGTTGCATTGAACTACATTAGGCAGTGTGCGTTTACTGCGCAATGAACCAGAAATGACCCAACCTAACTTTGTGTTTTGAAGGTAAGGTCCGGTATTTAAGCGAATTCTACCATCATTCAACAGCTCCCAAAATTTATCTGCTCCTATCAATAATTGAACTTCACCAGGAGTGAAAAACGTTGGGTCTGCTAATGTTATATTTTCCGGAAGACGAAGTGAATGCACGTCGACTTCTACAGACGGTACGCTCGATGTGATGTTAGGCAACACCAAGCAGTTTAAGCGCGTATTGTAATGACTTGTTTTTGAATTTAAGTGAATTTCGCACGAATGCGTGCTTTGCGTGACTGTGTGACCGACACCAGTAATTCTGAGAGTGGACTGTATAAGGACTAAATCAAGTTTTTTCGCAAGCGACTCGGTCACAAAACAATTTTGACTACCATTATAGAGTATGGCCCGAACCGTGTGTAAACCGTTATGTGAATCGGCAATGTCAACAAGAGCGGTTGACAATAACACTGATTGATGTAATGCAAATGGCGGCGATGAATCGATCAGCTGATCGGAAAATCGATTCGAATGCAAGGAATGAGTTGTGTTTTGATTACCACTAGGAGGCATCTCTGTAGACGAAGACTGATTCCGAGATTCACTGTTTCATGCAATAAACTGTTGTGTTTTTTCTGACACTGTCTACAGGGACCGAACCAACATTCCGCAACTGCATGGCCGTAACGCAAGCAATTAGCACTCAATTTTTTATCACTTATAACCTTAACTCTATCAGAGACTGACAAATTAAGAAAATCACCACACGAATAAATAGGATGTTTCCCTGAACACAAGTAGCAACAAGGGACATTGTTATTGGAAGCAGAACGTCTGTTACCACCTTTTTTGTGTGCATTCGAGTTAGCGAAATAGCTGTGTGATGTATGCGCATTATTGTTGAGTGACAGATTTTTCTTCGATGTTGTGCCTGGATCTGATGTGTTACGATTTGATTTGATTGTTTCCAACAAGTCTGCTCTGTCCTTAAGAAATTTATTCAACTGCTCTAGTTTAATCGATGAAGAATCACCCTGGAGATTACCTTTGTGATGTTCCCACTCTCTCTCCGTGGCTGGATCAAGTTTAGACACTATCATGTGTATGACAAGTGTGTCCCACGAGGAAATGGGTTCACCTAATGTTTCAAGCGAACGCAAGTTTTTAAAGATTGTGTCCTGAAGTTTCCTAATCTGTGTGGATGATTCTTGCTTTAAACTTGGAATAGCAAACAATGCCTTTACATGATTATGAATAAGCAATCTTTTATTATTGAAGCGATTCTCAAGTAAATCCCAAGCAATTTGGTAGTTTTCTGAAGAAAATTCAAGTGACTTTATTACTTGAGCAGCGCTTCCTGTTAAGGATGTTCTTAAATAGTGAAATTTCTGTATAGCACCGATAGCTTTATTATTATGAATGATGGATAAGTATGTATCCCTAAATTCCAACCAATTGTCATATGAACCGTCGAAGGAAGGCAATGAAATGGTAGGTAACTTCACCTGACTTGAAATATCATTATGACGTGAAGATTTACTCGAAGAGGAACGTGCATCGTTAAAGTCTTCATCAGTAGTGACATACACCGTGACTTTTTAGTGGTTTCGCACCCGAGGCGTTAGATAGGGTGATGGCGTCCAGCATTTCTATATAATTTGCACATGTGGCAGACGTGGATCGTTCGATTAAAGACGATGAGTAGAACCACAGAAAAATAGTCTGCCACCTTGGTAGCGCTGCGTTATCAATTAACAGGGCTTTAAAAATGTAAAAAAAAATCATGAGCTAAATCATTTGCTCATGTCTGCCGCTTGCACTGATGGTCAGAATCATCCTCAAAACGATGAAAGTTGAAGAGGCAGACCACCACACCTCTGCGTTTTGAAGGAATATTTTTTTTAAGTTTTTTGTTATGATATTAAAACGTGTATATCATTTGCTCATGTGGCAGACATAGATCGTTCGATTAAAAACGATGAGTAGAACAACAGAAAAATAGTCTGCCACCTTGGTAGCGCTGCGTTATCAATTAACAGGGTTTTAAAAATGTAAAAAAAAAACACGTGCTAAATAATTTGCTCACGTCTGCCGCTTGCACTGATGGTTACAATCATCCTCAAAACCATAAAAATCGAAGAGGCAGACCTCTAGACCTCTGATTTACCAAAGGCAGACCATTTGATTCATAGTCTTATATATAGGGTGACTTCATAGATTTATATAGTCAAGATAGGGTCTTGGGAACAAGCGGTTCAAAATTTCCCCATACAAGAAAAAAAAGCGCCATCTGTGAAAGATCGCGTAAACTACGTAGTGTAGTACTTCAAGAAGGTCTTTGTTCTGAGGTCGTCGGTGCTAAATACACGGAATGGAAATAATACGGCGGGAAAAACAAAACAAAGTCTTTACTGTTTATACGTGACTTAGGCCTGGTTTTTCAGTGTTATTTATTAGATAATAGTAAAAAACAATAAAAGTAAGTCATTTTTTAACTAAAAAAATTAATCATCGTTTCATTTTTGTATTAGTAAGTTTGTTGTTTTTTATTTGGAAAACTTACATCTGTTTATTGAAAAGTCGCGTCTTACACGAATTAATTGATACATTTTTACTTATTTACTTTTTACATCTTAAATCTTTTGCTTTATTTACTTCTTCTATCATCGTTAGTGCACCCTTTTATGCAACAGGCTGGCATTTTTGTATGTAGTCGCGCGTTTTGCGTGGTCCGCTCCTCAGAACAAAGATCTCCTTGCTCGTCCGCTCAGATAAAGTTGACAATTTGTGATTGACATTTGTTGGTCCACAATGTCAGATTGTGGACCAACGAATTGGGGACAGTGTAACGTGCCGATGGGCCAGTACTAAAATATAAGTAAATGGGTGACTTTTAATTAGTTCTTGATAGAAACAGGTATGAATTGATACTGAATAACTTTCCCCAAGGAACATAGGTCGAAATACGAAAATCAAGTTTTGATCTCCCAAAGAAACTGCATCAGCGGATGGTGATGGAGGTCAAATTGGGTATTTCGTATTTCGACCAATTTTCCTTAGGAATAGTTTTTCAGTATCATGAGTACATCATGTACATGCATATCTTTTGCTATCAAGAACTAATTAAAAGTCACCCTATACAACGTGTTAATGGAATAAGCGAAACCCTCATACACCCCAACTGATTTTTATTAAAATAAATCCATTCCCGTAAAAAAAATCTTAAAAATTTTTTTTTTCTAGATATTGTTATTTTAAAGTTTCATCATAGTTCTAGTTTTATCGTTGTTCTAGCCCGCGCACTCCGCGCACGCTTCCCTCCCCTCTTCACCGCTTATGGTCCACGCGGCACCGGTCGGCAGCGCGCTTATCCACAGAAATGTTAAGAATAGAAGCGGCAAAAGTTTAAATAATAAAAATTTAAGAAAATCACCCCCATCAAAAACCCGTGAAATTGATTCCACTCTCGATTCTGAATAAACTATTTTCTCAGTTTCGCTCAAAGATTTCGGACCTCCTTGCTTCGCTCGGAATAGATACCTTGCTAATTTATTTTAGTAGGGGATGACATCTGCCAACATGTCACAACCCCATCATCGATGATCCATAGAAAACATTCAAAATAACCTGTCAAATCCATAGAAAAACGCCTACACCACCTAGTGACGAATTATTTCTATAATCCTCCTTCTAAGTACCTTTATTTTTCTGTGGTTTCGCTTATTCCGTTAACACCTTGTATAGGGTACTTCCTAATCAACTGCGTTCCTTTCAGTGTGTTACTCTGACCATAGAACTTAACAACTTTCCCTAAAGTACGACAAAAAAATTAAAAAAAAAATACTTCACTTAGTTCTTGGTTATAAACTGCTACGGTTATTTTTTAATTTTTAGCGCTAATAGAAACCTTGAAATACTTTGAAGGAGGTGTGTAGTTTTTGTTATAAATATTTTTATTTTAATGTTTTAGTGTTAAGCAAACATCTTAAGGTACAGGCACCAAAAGGTGGTTGGTAACCCTAACTGATCTAAATTACTGACCTGATGATCACTCCTTCAAAGTGGTAAGGACAAACGACTGAAAGGCCTTCCGAAGCACGAATGACGTAGTGTTGTCATATCACTACAATCATGATGTCTCTAAAAAAGTTCGAGCATTTCATGGATAGTCTCTAAAATTGATGGTCAGTAATAAGTAACCAACTTATAGACAGGTACGCACTTCGGTGGAAACAATTTGACCTTGAGCGAGTATTTTCTTTAAGGCGTTTGTAACGTAGCCACAGAATATTCAAGCAATATTTATATTTGTAATCGGTTTCTCGAAAACGGCTCTAACGATTTTGATGAAAATTACTATACGGGTTTTCAGGGCGAAAAATCGATCTAGCTAGGTCTCATGTCTGGGAAAATTCGTTTTCACCGTCTTTTTAATCAATTCTTTGCGCGTTTTAGTGCGTTTAAGAAACTTACAGCGCCACCTGGGTTTGAGTAGCATAGCTTGCTCACCCGATGATATTGTCAGGTTGAGGCGGCTATTCTAGAGCGAAGCTCGGTCGCCCAGGTACTATAATAGTAAACAAGTTCAGCGTAGCGCTGGTTCGGCTGACTACAGGTTACACTGGTTTTGTCTCTACGTGTACAATGCCGTGCGTTCCATGGCATGGCATCTCTAAGATGTTCAATTTCCTGTGAAGAGCTTTCACCTGAGAGATTTTGCATTATTTACCTAACGCGTTGTTTTTAAAACACGTAGGTAATCGTGCCTATAAAGTTTGAGCGTTGCTTTCGATTTCCCTGGGATCCCATAATGAGATCCTGACTTGGTGGCCATGGGACAACTTCAGAAGTATGTTTGGTCGGATAAAAAAAGAATTTTGAAAATCGTTCTATTATTTGACAGAACGTTCTAATTGTTGTGCCACTAGCGGTCACACACCACGACTAACGTTATTTAATTTTAGAGATCGCAAAGAAAGACCAACTTCCACTTAGCCACGAGCGCTTCAAACTTTCGATTAATTCGTGACAAAAATTTTGAAGAATAATCCTCCAACTCCTAACCGTTAAGGAGTTGGACCTTCCATCATCAGACCATCAACATGAGATGATGAATACCAGACGCAATACTTGTGTAGCTTTGAAAAATATATGAAAAACGTTATACGTGCCTATAAAATTTGAGTGTTGCCCTCGATTTCCCTAGGATCCCATCATCAGATCCTGACTTGGTGACAATGGGACCACCTCAGGAGTATACCCTTTCGGATGAAAAAGGAATTTTGCAAATCGTTAACACCTGACGGAAAAATAAGTGGACATACATAAAAAATACATACAGTGGAACATAGAACCTCCTCCTTTTTTGAAGTCGGTTAAAATTTGGCTTAGTTTCCATACTCCTGATAAGCCCATGTATTTACTATGCTTCTAATTTTTTATTTTTAGGGTTCCGTACCTCAAATAACGGAACCCTTATAGGATCACTTTGTTGTCCGTCTGTCTGTCTGTCTGTCAAGACCCTTTATCTCGCGAACGGGTAAAGGTTTCAGGTTGAAATTAATACCATTTATTAGGATCTATGAACCACACAAGATCTGAAAATTTCAATTTTTTACAACGACGCAATCAAAAGATATGGCATTTTATGTCCTCATCTCCATACATTTATGCAAAATAGCAAAACCTACAGGATACTTCCCGTTGACTTAAAATTATGACATTTGGCAAGAAGCTAGGTCTCACAGTACAAATAATGGGAAAAGTCTGAAATCATTAAATATTACCACTTTTCTCACAACTAATGGTAACCAATTGTGGTGAGCTCCCGTTTCAAGAACATTCATATAAGATAGCGGTCAAGTTGGATGGTCGCGAAGGCGATTTTTGTTTTAGTTCTATTTTAAAAATGGGAACACTTACAAACTTTAAAATTGGTATGTTCATAGTGCATAAGCTATAAAATAACAACAAATAATAAAATTTGGTCAAGCGCGTGTCGGACTCAAAAAATGTAGCACATTAACTTACTGAAATTTCAACTAATACAGTAATGATTATGTGGTGGTACGGAACCCTCTGTGCGCGAGTCCGACTCGCACTTGGCCGGTTTTTTTTAAAGCATCGGCTACTTTCAATGCAACCTTTTTAGTAAGATGCTGGCTGGTATTTTAATACATAATTTTTTCATGTTCATTTGTTCAAAGTTCTGTCAAGATTTGAATGGATGACATCAATCAAAGACATAGCTTATACGTTAGTATTATATAGTCTAAGGACATAGCAGTTGCAGTCTCAGGAGACGCATTTTTGAAGCGTTCGTATTGGCAAGATTCGTATACGAATCAGTGATATCGCTATTTTTGAATATTTATACCTGTGAATTCTGTCTGACCAAAGATTTTGGAAATTACGCCAGGGGGCGTTAGAAGCGCAGCGTTTTTCTTACGTCAATGGGTCTGACCCACTCGTTTTGAGCACCCAGTAGACGTTTGCCCAACCGTTGGCCGCGCCGGCTCGGCAAGCTTGTTGACAGCTTTCACACGTTGTTGGTGCGGCTCATTCCGTGTACGTCTGTCAAGCAAGCAAGATGGACGTATACGCGGAGACTATCGCTGCCGCTGAAATATACTTATACAGTGCTTTTAAGTTTTGTTTCCAGCTGCACCATATTTGAAAAAAAATAAAAAATATTTTTACTTATTTAGAATAAAATAAAACGTCCCTCTGCTCCTACGCACTTATTTGAAATAAAGGCACGGCCAACGTGTGAACGCCGTTTGCGGCTCGTCGTGTAGAGCCCGTGTTGGATTTCTACCCTTGAACATTTCTACCACTCGAAAGTATATTTAATCTGTGATAAGAACGATATTGGGTCCCCCGCACATGGTCAAACAGTTTCGCGATCAGACTTCGCGATCATTATTATTTCTCTTTCTTTCTTATGGCTGCATCTCTACCGGATCGCAGCATCGCGGATTTAACGTGTACGGACACTCGACGTTTCCTTCACACATTTGGTGCGCCCACACGTAACATCCGCGATCCTGCGATCCGGTAGAGATGCAGCTATAAGAAAGAAAGAAAAAGCTATAGGACCATAGAGACACCATAGATACACCTAGTCTATGGTCCTATAGCTTTCTCTTTCTTATAGCTGCATCTCAGCGGATCGCAGGATCGCGGATCGCAGATTTAACGTGTGCGGGGACCCATTGAGATATCAACTTTTTAATTAGCGTTCCATTCCTACGCAATTTATTACCGGTTTTTAAAATCAATGAATAATTTCTTTCCGGTGTTTATTATTTTCTAAGTGAAACGAAATTATCTATGTACAAGTGCGACAAGGCTTATTATGAACGTGGCAAAAAAAGGAACTAACACCGCCACCTTGTGAAACGTCACTTTTGAGTGTTCTCCTTATACAAGCCAGCGCCCCCACCCGCGTTCATTATAAGCCTTGTCTACTTGAAAGAAGAAAGTGAATTAGGACGCACCCTATATTGGGGATATGATTGATTTAGTACGAATTTATAAAAATTAATATTTCTTAAAATCAGTGAGTAAATCGTCTGCCAATTTTTTGTTGTCTTCAGTGAAACCAAATGAAGCGAATAAAAGCAACTAGAATGATGAGCAAATGGTTTAGTAGAGCCTTTTTTTTTACATATTTACTAGTACTTCCTGTGATAATGCAGAGCCCTATACGTCTGCCTCTTCGATTTCTTTAATTTTTAGTATGTTTCTGACCAGCAGCTCCATTGGCAGACATGAGCAAATGATTTAGTACCCTTCTTTTTTTAACATTTTTGAAAATCTGAAACTCAAAAACGCAGCGACGGACAGAAAAACTTTACTGAACCAAATCAATTTATAATAATCTAAACTATCATCTCTAGCGATATGAAATACGTGCAAATCATATAGCGAAATATTTTTCATCTCCCTTACTACGTAGACACTATATAACAAAAATACAATCAATTCGTAGTATTACTTTTCTTTAATCTCTTGAAATGACGGAAAAAAAATATCGAGAATGTATCGAAAGAAACTCGTTGAAAATCGTAGTAGGCACGGTACACTAAGCGAGCGCGCGTATTTGCAGGTTCATTCATCCATCAGATACCTACGCGGGAAGGCACGTGGCGCGTGTGAGTACATTGACCCCCGACCTGCCATCTTAAATCTCAATCTTCCCTTCATACTTTAATGGGCTTAGGACCATCATAATACCTAATTAGGTTTTACCTTTAGCCCTGATTTCACCAAACTGTGTTTGATAACTAACCGACCTGTAATTTTTATTTAATACAACCAAAAATTGTTTTTTTAAAAAACCAAAAAAGTTTTACTAACAAATCATTATTTACCTACTTCTTTAAATTGTTGTGGAGTTTATTAAACTACCGCAAATGCATGGTGAGACACTCAATAACCTAAAAAGTCAGTACCTACCTAGGTATCTGTTAGATAACCAGACAATCAGTATGGTGAAATCAGGGCTTAAGCCACGATCACACACACCTAGCTGAATTCAAAGACTAATTCGCCATACATTGCTGGGAGGCTTGGTTATGTTAATTGCAATATCCTTACTTCAACGAGCAATGTATGCCGAATTAGTCTTTGAATTCAGCTAGGTGTGATCGTGGCTTTAAAATTCAAAAAGTTGTAGCGTTTTAAATAAAAGTAAAATTTCTAGGTAGATACAGACAAGTGTAAACTAAACTTGACACTAGCAGTGACCATACGAGTTTAAGATAAGAGCGTTACAAAATCCAATGTGTCTAGCTTGACGTGCTTTTGACTGTACCTACCTAATAAAATTCAAAAAAATTGTACCTAATTAAATTAGGTATTACGGCGTATTTAAAAGATTGGGATATTTACAACGATTAAATTTACAGTTACTTACATGAGTTTATGTACACAATTTTACGAACTTACACTTCACGATAACGGAGCAATTGTTCGAAGTGCTGACCATTGCGCTGGATGCACATCTGCGCTCGTTTTCGTAAGTTGTCTTTCAGTTTTCTCAAAGTGTCCCTATCACTTTTCACAACCCTGAAAGCCCTTCGAATTTTTATTTTTAAGTCTTCACGCGTTTCGGCTTCCTCGGTGTACACTAAGCGCTTTATTTCAGACCACAAAAAAAAGTCCAGTGGGGTTAAGTCCGGGCTTCTGGCTGGCCAACGCACTGGACCTCCACGCCCTATCCACCTTTCACCAAACACTTCGTTCAAATGGGTTCTGACTTACATACATACATACATACATAACATCACGCCTCTTTCCCGTTGGGGTAGGCAGAGACCACAGTCCTCCACCTGCTACGATCTTGACATACTTCCCTTGCTTCCTGTACTTTCATCAATCCTTTCATACATGCTCGTCGGTTTAGGGTACTTTTAACCTGGCCTTTATTCAGAACGTCCTGAATTTGGTCCTGGTACTTTGACTCTGACTTCCCTATGATAATGGGCTGGACATCCGTCGTGTTGGTAGTACATTTAACGGTACGTCTTCGAGCAGCCATGGGATGACCCTCCGCAACATGTTTAGGTAGGTACCTCCCGTGAGGTTCCCTTCGACGAAATAAGGACCGACTATTCGGTCATTGATTATACCGGCCCACACATTTACACTAAACCGCACTTGATGCGCGCACTCACGGATAACATGTGGGTTATTGAAGGCCCAGAAATGTTAAAAACTCTATCATCGATAGGTATTCGGCATTCGAGTATTCGTAATGCCGATCCATTTTTGCATAGCGCGTACGCACCTGTGACGTTCACGGGAATCGCGTGTCAACTGAAATGATTTATTATCAGTGTTGCCAACTAGGCTAATACGAAATGTGCTAAAGTGCTGTCAAAAAAATGCCAAAAATGTGCTAATTTTTTAAATGAAGTGCTAAAATAAAATGCCAAATTAATTTAAAATTTTAATAAAGATTACAAATTTTTTGTACCTAGGTAGGATCACTACAAGTTTTGAAATAAACAGACGATATCTTGATCTTCATCAACAGTAGCTGTAGCTGTAGATGTGGATGATGACTGAGAGTCCGAATCATACATTTCTTTGGTACCTATACAGCGCAGTACGTCATCTGGAACTGTATAAGAATAACAACACTTTCAATATAAAATGGCATTTAGGGTTTTCACCGCCAAACGATTCCGAAGCTTGGTCTTTACTAAATTCATTTGACTGAAAACACGTTCAATCTCTGCGTTTGAATGAGGTAACGATAGCAGAGATATTGCAAACTTAGATAAATCTGCAAAGGGGTTATTGCCAGCTGCATCTTGGTACTCGATGACTTCGGTCCAGAACTGTATGGTGGAAGATGTACATTCCCATTTAATATGTACGTGGGACACTCAGAAATATTTGCGACACTAAAAAAAATTGTTCTACAGGTACATATATTTTTATTAAATCTTTTCAAAGTACTCTCCACCAGCCTCTATACAAAGATTCATGCGTCGGAACCAGTTTTCAAAACACTTTTTCCAGTCCGCCGTAGACACCTCGTTTACAGCCTGCTCGAACGCAGCCAGCGCATCTTCCGGCGACGAAAATTGTATCCCCTTGAGCTGATTTTTTATTTTTGGAAATAAAAAGAAGTCACACGGTGCTAGATCAGGGCTGTAAGGAGGGTGACCCAGGAGTTTGACTGGTGTGCTGTCCAGGAAGTCCCTCGTTTTGAGCGCGGTGTGTGCAGGCGCATTGTCGTGGTGGAGCAGTAGTCCGCGGAGCCCTGTGTTTGGTCGCTTGTTGCTCACAACAGAAAAAACTTCTGGTAAACATTTGGTAGTATACCATTCGGCGTTGATGCTTCTTTGATCTCGTAAGGGAATTGAGGCCAAGTGGCCAGTCAAATTAAAAAAGCTGGCGATCAAAATCTTCCCCCCGCTTCGAGATCGCTTCACTTTGGTAGGCGTTGGTTCATTTTGAAACACCCAAACTGTCGACTGGCGCTTGGTTTCTGGATCGTATTGATAAATCCAGGACTCATCACCTGTTACGATGTCGTAAACACGCCGAGACGAGCCTGCTTCAAATTTGTTCAGCATATCACGGCACCATTCCACCCGGGCCTGCTTCTGAGCGTCGGTGAGGTAGTGCGGCACCCAGCGCGATACTATCCTCCTCACGCGAAGATGCCCGTGTAGAATCTCGTGAACGCTTCCCGATCCAATCTTTAATATGTGCTGAATCTCCTGATATGTAATTCGCCTATTATCTTGGATTAAATTTTTCACTGCTAGCACGTTTTCTTCCGTAATAGCCGTCAAAGGGCGACCGCTTCTTTCTTCATCCCCCAAGGTTGGTCGACCGCGCCTAAATTCGTTATACCAACGATACACGGTTGCCTTGGAGGGGCCTTCATCCATAAATGCCATTTGAAGTCTATCGAACGATTCATCCGGTTTCAGGCGACACTTGAAATCGTAAAAAATCATAGCTCTAAAATGTTCCCGGCGCAGATCCATTTTTCAGTAAGACACGATACTTTGAATTGGCTCGCAAAAAATGTGGAGGGAAATTTTGAAAATGGAACACACATATTTTTACTTACAAGTAATCATATTTTCGAAAAAGATTCTGACCGGCCAGTCTCCCATATATAAAAACTATTTTTCGCAATACTTTCTGAGTGGCCTGGTACTATGTTTGCCCATTGAGACACAAGTCTCTCTATTGTGGGTGCATTCACCTGGAACTCTTCGGCAATTTCGTAGAAATTATCTTTTTAAGAGATTGACTGAAATATCTGATAGAGACTCCCAACATTTTGCTTACAGAAATATCTGTAGATTCATCGAGTAAAAGACTGTACTCTTGGTCTTTTAAGTCTGACACAATTTCTTTAATAAAATGCGGCGCCAAAACATTTTTGATTATGTTGGTGCATTTCGTCCGGTGTATTCGTAAGTCGCTACTTTTGCTGTCTCTGAATCGTTGTTTGCATAACTCCGATAAATGATCAACAGCCATAATCGCACAATGTTCGCACACGAACATAGCTAATGAAGCTTCCGCTTTCTGTGTGCTTGGATCTTTTTTCACAGTGGGAAAATTTATGGTTTTTTGACTCTTTATTGGCTCCATTGCTTTTCTGTGCTTTATTGATGTAATATGTTGCTTCAAGCAATACAATTTTGCAACCATGTCGCACTTACAATACTTACAATAGGCTTTTGTCGTATCATTTTCAACGGGCTGCAACCACTCTTTGAAATCGGACATTTGCTCCCAGTCCGACCGGTAATGTTGACTGTACTTAGGAGGCATAATTTAAGTTAAAAACTCAAGTTTGTAAACAAAACCATGATTTTCGAAAGAGCGCAAAGATTCCACCCAACTTCCACTTTCGTTTGTTTAGTTGTAAGTTATGAAATTAATGAATGAATGAATGATTGAATTTGTTCTTTCTCCCTCATTCCTACAGAGAAGAGGGAGAGAAATAATGTTGTTTGTCTATGATATCCACCTGACAAAACGAAACAGTTTATTGGGGAATCCCCTAGAAGTGCCAGAGTAAAAGAGATTGTTCGTTTCATGTTTAAATTCTATTAAACTAAAGTAAAGTTGTTCGTTTCATCTTTTCCTAAATTCATTTATTGTTTTTAAGGTAAAATGCTAAAAAAATATGCCATATGCTAAACGACAAAATAATGTGCCAGAGAGAAAGAAAATGTGCCAAATTTAGCATTTAAAGTGCTAAATTGGCAACGCTGTTTATTATGAAGGGTTGCACGGTGCGCGGGCGGGGTTGGGAGAGACGGAGGCGGCGCTCTAGGCTAGGTGCAGCCGGCGGGCAGTGATTTGATTGGTTGGAGCATGTGCGGCGCTAGCGCTTGGAGCCTTTGATATGCCGCCACAGGTGCCGACAATCATTGCGCATCCCGTATCGCGTGTTTGATTGATAATTTAGAGCGCTACCATTTGTTCTCACAGTTTCGAGTTCAGAGGTAAAAAAAACTTTTGTATTTTTGGAGTAATTTTTTTTTAATTACTGCCAATCGAAAGTATTTATGATACATAGTCTCTAGGCCTCGGATGCGAAACCACTAAAAAGTCACGGTGTATAACTTACACTGTGCCATGGCTTTAAAATACCTTGATTGAAATGTTTCTCGTTCAGAGTACTCACTGTCGTCATCTTCATTTTTCTCATCGGAGTCCTTCTCATCAATCAAGGCTTCGATTTGATTTTGTATCTCATCGAACTCTTGAAGCAAGGACTCATTACTGTGCATCCACAGTGAGATCTCTTTTACTTGAAAGTCATCAAGGGACTTCGTATCTTTTAATGCGCTAATAAACTTTTCAAACAAGGTAAGTTTGCGTTTTTGCGTGCCACGTTTTATTCTAAGTTGTGAAAGTAAAGCCGCGTTAGCCATTTTGAAGGTGTGTGGGAATTTCTACTTACGGTTTTTTCTTCGACACAAACCAATTTTTATTATCAGGTAGATTATTGTATTGACGTATAAATCACAAAATAGCCAAGATGATGAACTCGTAGCAATGTTAATGGGCAGCACACACTTCAACTCACACTTAAAGCTGAAAAATACAAGTGAAATTGGCACGATTAAGCTGTGATCGGGAAAAGGTTTAGGTTAGACGGGATGAATACGACCTGGATGACACGTCGTCAAGATGAACGTCGTCATAGTTAAAGCGAAAATGTCGTAATAGATAAAACGTCGTCTTCCTTCAGCCTTCCTTGTTTTCAGGTGAGTGTAGTTGCTTGATTTATTTGTTTCTTTCTTCGCTTTGGTACCCTAGCCACCTCGTTGCTAAAACAATGGCTTCTGCAATGTGGTGTGGGTTCTCGGTATCCACAGGAATCGCGGTAATCCGGCGTAGATGGACCAATGTTTGGGTTCTATCGTCTTCGGTGGCTAGGGAATTTTGAAGTAAAGATGATATTTCTCCAATATAACAATTTATTGTAATTTTTACAAAAGTTAGAGAAATACAGCGTTGCTATATGTGATGACTGTTGGTTGCGCGAATTATAAAAAGAATGACCGAACGAACGGATGGATAGAATGACTACGTAAAACGAGTGAGTCTGATGAATGTTTGTGGTCTTGTTCCACTGGGAATCGATAGATGGCGTTAACAAGTGCTGTCATCATCAATATCCGTATCTGAGTTACTGGAGTCCATTCCGTTATCCTTTTTTCGATATGCCTTAATTCGACATTGAGGACATAAAATATCGTTAATATTTATAGTTTTAGATAATGAGGCTGAGAAAACTACAGATTCTTGTACAGTCAAAATAGTTTTCTTTTTACCTTTAATTTTTGAGATATTTTTCAGCAAGCACAATTTCTCTTAGTAGTTTGAATAATCGATGACATTATGCCTAGTATCTTAATCCAGTTTCTTATTATAAACAATTATTCCGATACTTATCTTATATAATGATTAATGCGAGAGAGATATGACTTATTTATTGACACATTTAACACATGTATAACACTGATCTAGTTATACAAGTAATGTCGTCTTTATTAGATTATTAACATGCAGTTAAGTACTTGCGTTTAATGCATATTTGTGCGACTTCAATACAATTACAGCGAATACCGTAGCCACATTTTATGAAGCAGTTTCCTGCACACACTTGACGAAAAAGAAATTCTAAGTCCATTTCGACGGTACTATCATCTTCATCGACTTCCAAGTTAGTGGGATGCCACAATTTATACATACTCCTATGTACACCACTCCGTCTCTTTCGAGATTAATTTTCAAACTTAAATCTTTTATAATGTTTAAGAACAAATCTCAACAAATATGTGAAGGAAGGTGTAACTCGTAGATATTCGACTTCAAACGAATGATCTAAAACAATAATGTTAAATTAATCCGATTTTATGATCAAGAAGATCGAGACGAAGTATTTCAGTAGTTTTAGAAAACATGGTACTTTGACAAGCCTGTTGGTGTGGTTGGCAGTGTGTCTGCCTTTCACGCCGAGGGTCGCGGGTTCGATTCCCGCCCAGGGCAAACATTTGTGTAATAAACACAAGTGTTTGTACTGTGTCTGGATGTTATTTATCAATTCATTTATCTATCTATGTATGTATATAGGGTGCGAATTAATTAGTTACGTTTAAGAAAACCGTGGCTTTGTGGAGGGTCATTGACCTCAAATATGTTAAAAATAGCAAAACTTTCCATATGATTTTTCGAAATTAACTTTCCTAACAAAATTTTATTATTAAATCCGCATGAGATTCTAACATCCTGTAGAAACCTAACTAGAACAGCTGATAGCGTGTACTCATACGGCACACACACATACGTAAAGCGAGAATGTCGCTGAGATTATCTGACAAAGACGAAATTATGAATGAGTGAATGAATGTTCAAACTACAAAGGCGATGTTTACTAAATTTTCATGAAGGCTGATTCACATTGATCCAGTGTTTTGATCTAACACTGACTAATCTTATCAGCACTGCAGCAGGAAAGCATTTAGGCCCAGCAGTGCGGGATGAGATAACCATTGAATCAAACTAAAATGGTCTTTGTGCATTGTTAAATAAGAAAATTCTTCAGGTACATTTGTTTTTAAATGGGCTACCGTTTGTTTGACTAAATAGGCCTCAAGGAGCAATGATTTTAGCCGTTTGTGTCCCACTATTGCTGGAAACAGGTCTGCAGATTATCCAGCTTCACAACAGTTTACGTAGCACTGTTTCACTGACGCAATGTGTAACAAACATTAGTTTTATGACTATCGTAACACAGACGCACTACTCCGATTTACATTCGGATCACATATCGCCGCACAATACACTTACGCTCGCCGACAGTCGATGTTATCTTCGTAAAATTGGTTATCTAGATCCATTTTTTGTTTACGTCGTAGGTTTATTATGAAAGCAGGTTTTTGTTAAAACACCTAGGTTTATTATCAAAAAACACTGATCATAAGGTTTGTTTCGCTTTTGGCACTCGCCGGCCGCTGCTGCGACACGAACTCTTTGCTCACTCGGCACACAAGACGCGGTCACAAGACATGAACCTCACTCAACATATCCGTTAAAAGTTCCATTCATCATGACATCCCATCAAACGTCCAATACCAATTTGGAGGGAAAGTACCATAGTCACCACGCTTGTTAGCGTTACGGCTGGCACCATGGACCGCGGTTGTTGGTGACCGCAGTAAGTAAGATGGTATCATACACAGGAGGACGCTGCTGCCCATCCTCCAGCTTATAACCCTAAGTCGCCTCTTACGACACCCACGGGTATGTATGGGTTGGTACTATTCTTTGACGGCGCCATACGGGACAAAGTTCCATTAGGTGATACAAACATAACCTTACCGAACGTTCGGAATCGGTTAGGTTGAGTTAAGTTCTCTTGTGACCATTATGATTTTAAATTTTGCCATAAAACTGAACAAGTTGAGGGTTTTTGATCAAAAACTTGGATTTGTTTAGGTATTATGATAAAACAAGTAACGATTTTGTCTTCTTCTGGTGTTCATCAAAATCTAGGTAACTGACCAAAATACTGATTTTATCAAAAACCTGCGACATTCGCATTGTCAAAAGTTGACAGTCAAAGACTATGACTTTACTTGTCTTAACGAGTAACAAGGAGTCTTTGTAATAATAAGTTTTTAACATTTACAAATAAATTGATAACCTCCTTTTCTAATTCGGATCAAAAATTTTATTAGAAGTAGGTACCTACTTAGTACACATGACTTTCCATCACATTTTTCTAGGCTTTGGACTGGCAATTAAGTGTAACGCAATTTTAATACCCATTTCTTTCCAAAAAATCCTTGGTTGGCCATATCCTGGATACAGCCGTAAATTTTATACGAATTTAGGTACACTCAGGAGCACTTCCAGCTTGACACACTGAACTTTTTCACTGCGCTTATCTTAGACAGTAAAGAGACAAACGTCGCACTAAGACTGTCAACCTTGACCTGCTTCTGACTGAATTCGTTTCAGTTCGTCTAAAGTCGTCTGGGTTTATCTAATTTTGTTTTAGTTCATCTAATTTTGTCTCGGTTAAGATTGTTTTAAACTTAGACAAAAGTTTATCTCAGTTCGTCAAAGTTTGTCTTAGTGCGTCTAAGTTTAACTAAGTTAGTCTCAGTTCACCTCATTTCATCCCTGATCTGGTCTCACCGATCTCTGACCAAAGCTTAGTCAGCAGGAACAATTTTAGAGTTGCAAATGTTTCCACTGACGTGCGGTCGACCTTGCCTATTTTGTTACGGTAAATTTAGTTACACTTACTTGGCATGTTTAAAGGTCCATTTCCTTGTTATTTACAAAATTAATTGGCTAGGTAGATATTTACACATTTACAGTAGTTGTTGAAAGTGCCGTCCCCTCTGCTGTAAGCAGAGGTGGGCACGCGTCACAATATGTTCTTTAAGTTTTCGCATGGTTTCACGGTCACTACGCATCACTTCAACAGCGTTCGTAATTCGTTCACAAACAACCTCCACGGTAGGTATCAAGTGTCCACTCTCACCGTAAACCAAGTCCTTAGCTCGGCCCCACACGTGAAAGTCCAGTGGCGTAAGGTCCGGCGAGCGTGCTGGCCACGCAATCGGCCCACCACGTCCGATCCAACGACCCTCAAACTCCTCCGTAAGATAATTACGGACGTATCTCGTGTAATTCGCGGGCGTGCCATCATGTTGGAAGTACATCCACCGACGACGGCTAACCGGTACTATGGACAGCCGTTCCGGCAGCTCATTCTGTAGGAAGTCTAAGTAAGTACTACCATCATGTGGCCCGAGCAATTGGTCTCCCAGGACACCCGCCCAAACATTCACGCTAAATCGTGTTTGGAAATGATCTGGTCGAACTAATCGGGGATTGTCCACGGTCCAAAAGTGAGAGTTGTGAATGTTGAACATACCCACACGAGTAAAAGTGCTCTCATCCGTCCACAATACGTTGTACGTCCTGTTTCTCCTAATCCACCTACAAAATTCCATTCTTGAGCCGAAGTCTCGCTCATGTAGCTCCTAGACCCGGGTAAAATGATAAGGGTGCATGTTTTCATGCTTTAAGACGTGCCACACCCATTTGTCGCTCACTTGGAATATTCGAGCAGCGTCCCTTGTACTGGCAATGGGGTGATGCTCGAAAAAGTCCAATACTTCTTCCTGTATTGCTGGAAGTATTATTGGTGGTCTGCCCGCGTCCCCTCGTGGCATAAAATCCTCGTTCTCACGAAACCGCTGAGCCGCACCTAAGATGGTACGAGGATTTACATGGATTCCATATCTTTCCTCGTACAAACGGACGGCTCCATTTAAATTGTTGTTTGCGTCGTGGTAGCAAATAACCATATTAAAATAGTCCGTTGCAGTATAACGGTACGGCATTTTAGAAAAGTGCAAAAAATCACGCGTTATTCACAACTAAATTCTACGACGACAGATTTGATTGATTGATTTTTTGACTTGGCCGTGAATTTGTAGTTTTTGGTTTTACTATTTATTTTTCAGATAATTAAAAACAGACATTAATTTCTAAAATTAAAGCCTAATAGCCTTGGAATTTCTAAGTTCTACATAATAGTGACTACATTTAATAGCGATGGAAGAAGACCGGGCAGTCGGGGTGCCCCCCTTATCGCATATCAAAAAGTTACTGACAATTTCAAATTTTTGGACTAGGAAACTACGACCGGTAATCACAAGAAAAAAAAATCAATCAAATTAGTCATAGAAGATCGCTGTGAAAATTACTGATGGAGATGGCTGCGACGTACTAAGAGATGAAACCTTAACTTTAAATTGTACTAGTTTAGAGTATGATCTCCTTAGTTGAAACATAGTCTATGCCACGTCTATGCTGTTACCTATCAAAAAGGTATGTCTGTTGCCTGTCACGTATCTTCATTAGGGTAAACAACATATCAACAAAATTTATTTAGGTTTATTCAAAAAAGTTCAACAAGATACACAAACAAGTAATAAACAAGACAAAGATGCAATACTTGTGCACAACTCACGGGTGATTTTTGTTTAAATTTATCCGATAGGGAAAGGCAATGAACTTTTCGCCCAATTTGTGAGAGAGAAGTATCACCACTGTGATCACCACGCCAGCAGCGATGCATAAAAGGTGCAGTATGCAATCAATCAATCTGCAATCAAAACATTGGATATCTTGGAGTTCCTAAATAGTCGAGCCACTAAAGTTTTATTTTTGGCGCCATGGGTAAGTAATGAATGAATGATCAATGAATACTGCAGAAGTGTGAGTAAATCAATGATATAGGTGATATTTTAAATGTTTATATTAAGAAACTGTTTTCTTGATTATCTCGAAAAATCATACAGAAATCTTTCAATATTTTACCATAGTTGTGTTCAGTTTTATAGCCCGTTTAACATACTAGAAGGAACGCAGTTGATAAAGTAGCACCTTATATATCAGTCTCTGGTACCCATAGTACAGGCTCTGCCTAGTTTGGGATCAGATGACTTTGTGTGAAATGTCCCCAACATTTATTCCCCAACATTGGTACTAACCTCTTCCAGCGAAACAACGTCGTCAATACATTCAAAGTCCACTGAATCCTGTATTTGTTTTTTAATTTTCAGTAAGCAAACTGAATATAGATTCATGTTATTTTATTTGTATGTTCGTACTGCAGGATATTTCGTTTATTCTGTTCGCAATAAATATTGTTTTTGTGAGGTAGCCATTTAACTAACCGTCTTTTGCATTCATACGAGGGCTGCTATTTAAGTATCCGGAATAACAAAAAATAACAAATCTATTATTATATATGGTTTCATTGCTTTTCAAAATATTCGCCACGATGATCGATGCACTTTTGCAAACGTAGGAACCAATTTTGGTAACACTTTTGCCACTCTGATTGGGGTATCTCCAAAACGTGCGTTATGAACGCATCCACGGCTTCTTTACGAGTCGTACGGCGGATGACCCATCAATTCGATCTTTTGACCTTCCAAATACTGAGTTGTTTCGGCCGACGTGTGACAGCTAGATTATTATGGTGAAGAATGATTCTGCGTTGCCGGTTGTTCTTTCGTATTTCTTCAAAGACTTCTGGCAAAAAAATTGTCGTGTACCATTCAGAATTAACCGTTTTACGATTCTCTAGTGGTACTGTAGCCACAGGTCCATTTATACCAAAAAAACAGGCGACCATTTGTTTCAAAGTACTTTTTTCACGAACAACTTTTGTTGGGTTCGGTTCGTTTTGGAACACCCACAACATCGATTGTTGTTTCGTTTCGGGGTCATAAGCATAGATCCAAGATTCATCACCTATGTAGATATTATAAACAGCTTTTGACGAACAACGGTTGTATTTTTTGAAATTTTTTTTGCACCAATCGACACGAGCCTGTTTTTGATCAATCTCAAGTTGTGTAGCATCCAACGCGAACAAATTTTTTTACAGTAAATGTTCATGTAATATCTTATGTATGCTCGTCATACTTATGCCCAAGGACGCCTCTATCTCGCGATATGTAACATGACAATCACACATTATTAGTTCGCGCACAACGTCGATATTTTGTGGTACAACAACCGATTTAGGGCGACATTCTTTAAATTCGTCCATGAGCATACGACGCCCACGATTAAACTCACTGAACCACGGATACACAGTGGGTTTCGATGGTGCTTCGTCCCCAAAAGTCGAAGTGTGTTAATCGATGCACTGTTTTTGAGTTAACCCACGCCGAAAATCGTAATAAAACATCGCACGAAAATTTTCACCCGTTAAATCCATGGTGGTGATCGACACGCAACTTTAAAAATGGCGTCAAAATTTAAAAAGACAATTAATATTTATGAAATAAACTGTATTCTACAGCCAAAGAATTATTTTTTCATACATACATAACATCACGCCTTGTTCCCGTCGGGGTAGGCAGAGACCACAGTTCTCTACCTAAGTGTAATTATTACTTTTTATATAATGTTTATGTAAGTGGCCAGTTCCGGATGCATAAATAGCAGCCCTTGCAGTTATTAAGGTTATTTATATCAAGAGTGGCGTGGACTTTGTTATACAAAAAGCATCCAAGAAAGCAAAATAATCTATGACTAAAGGTTGTGCGGGGATAGCAAGACATAGGTGCGACCAAGTGATTATGTCTTGTAGATTTATCGACAACAGGAGTGATTTTGTGTTGCATTAGGATGGTCTGCAAAACAAATAATTGCCTGACGGTGAGCACCTAACAAAATGCGTACAAGTCAATAGAAGAAAAGCGATATGGTTTAAAATAGGCCACTTTGAGCGCGTTCTACTTGGATGAGGTGAGTTTTAGCTGCACCACCCCAAGCAGAAATACAATACATCAAGCCAGATTGACCAAGTGCGTAGTAATCCATTTTTAAAATGTTTTTGTCTGCCACATGTCAAAGTTGTTTAAATATGAAGATAAGCTTCCTCACCCGGCCAGACAAAAGGCCCAGATGTAGATGAAAGTTTAGATTGGCATCAATTTGAATTCCGAGATATCTAATGTTACTCGTATTTGTTGTATCCAAGTAGGTGTTCTGTTCAGGTGGATGATTGACTTTAATCTTTAATTTAATTAGAATACTCTGCTGCTCTTTCCAGTTGCGAATTGAGAAAGGAATAACCCTAGTTTTTTCGGTATTTATCGTCAGCAGGTTATTATTTAGCCATGTCCGGACGAAATCAAAACTAGTTTGTGCAGAGATATATGTAGATTGCCAATTTTCAGCAGCAAAGAGCAACACAGTGTCATCTGCGTAAGTAATAATCTTACAGTTAGCAAGTTTTAAGTTGCATAAACCATTTATGTACACTAAAAAATGGTAGGTCCCAATATGCTGCCTTGTGGCACCCCGTGTGTGATTTGCATGGGAGTACTAATATGAGAGCCAATTTTTACACATTGAGATCTACCGGTGAGATAGCTTTGCAATAGAGCAAGCTGAGTTCCCCTAATACCAAGAGATTGAAGCTTCAGAAGGAGAAGAGGGATCGAAACCGTGTCGAAAGCCTTTGCCACATCTAAAAAGACGCCAAGACACTTTGATTTTTTATCTAAGTTCATCACAATATGATTTACATGACTATGAACTGCATTTTCTGTTGACCTTCCTTTACGAAAGCCAAATTGGTTTTCTGATAAGAGATTATGCGATTCTTAATAGTTCAAAAGTCTTTTATTTAAGATACGTTCTAGGATCTTAGACATAGCAGGTAGGACTGAAATTGGCCTATAGTTGTAGACATGGTCTCGATCTCCCCCTTGTGAATAGGGTGAACCACAGCAATTTTGAATTGTTCCGGGAAGGTACCAGATTCTATGCTAAGGATGTAGGTAAGTGGAGGTACAAGCAGATGTTTATAGCGTTTTATTAAGGCTTCTGGATATTATCGTATCCAGTTGCACAATCGGCCTTTAGCGAATTTATAAGTAGCTCCACTTCAGATTCATCTGTATCCAAAACAACCAGTGATTCGCTATACGTCTCTTCTGTTATTTGTACAAGTTCATTATCTGTGGAGATTTTATCAGAAAGTCTAGGTCCAACACCCACAAAGAAAGAATTTACCTTATCTATGGAAGTTTGAATGCTCTCACTCGTCTTTATGAGACTCTCAGCAGAGGTTTTATTTTTACTTCTGTTCGTTACCCCATTTATGACTTCCCAAAGACGTTTCCCATCAGTCCCAGCCATCCGTAATTGATCTCTTTCATAGTCACGTTTTGACTTTTTCAAACGCGCATTACAATAATTACCAGGGTGTCCACATTCTTGAAAATCAGGGAAAGTCAGGGAAAAGTCAGGGAAGCTCAAGGTGGTCAGGGAAAGTCAGTGAAATCGAGGAGCCACCTGGAAAGTCAGGGAAAAATTAAGAACTTACAGTTTGTTTTCCAAAATGTCCCAGTGATTGTAAAATAAGGGGTGAGTGACTAGAGTCTAGTCTGACTCTTAATCCAGACTATTAAAGCATTTTTTTCCAGGTTCCGAGTGACCTACAATAAGGCATAATTTGTGGTCACAATAATTAGATTACTCCTTTTAATTTTTATAAATTTCAATAGTTTTGGTTCAGTGAAATCTTTTATTTACTCCTGTAATTCATGCTCTAGTCTGACTCTTAAGGGGATGATAAGAGCTGAATTACCTCCCTAACAAAGGGCATAATGCGCGTGCTAGAACGGAACGGATTCGCGCTGTTTTACGTTTTTCGCTCATTTCTGCATTATTCTCAAAATCTGTACCCATAATATTAATGATTAAATAGTTATATTATTACGCATAAATATTGAATAATGTGTAAAAGTTTTGGCATCATAGATTATTGGGTACTTAAGAAAAACGGTTTAAAAGCAAAAATCAGACTTAAAGAGGGGTAGAGGTTGTTTTTTTTATGGCGTACAAAATATATTTAATCGCATTTCTGAGTCGGCCATATTATTGTAAGGATGTTTAATTATCACATTTTTTTTCAAAGGCCATATACGTCACTTTTCGTTAAAAACCTGCTCTAGTGAAGCGTATTTAGCTCTTATCAGCCCCTTAATCCAGACTGTTGAAGCATTATTTTTCAGGCATTTTTTTTTGTCCAAAGAGTGACCTACATTATGACATTGTTTTTGGTCTTAACATTTTTTCGAAAATATATTCATTTATACTTGCGGCACTTCTGGACCCGTACCTTTTCGTGCCGTTCGCGGTCGAGACATCAGGTTGCTGGAGTGCAGAGGCCCTTGAATTTGTCAGGGAGATCGGGCGTCGACTTAGGGCACAAGGCGGTGACTGCCGCTCCGGGTCGTTCCTAGTGCAAAGAGTGTCCATCGCCATCCAACGCGGAAACGCCGCAAGTGTCATGGGCACCTTTGCACCAGGATCGATCCGAGGCGGCTTATTCGATCAATAGGTTTGACTTATGATTTAATTTATGTATTATTTGACTGTTTTTAGGGTTCCGATACCAAAATGGTAAAAAAAAGGAACCCTTATGATGCCGCTCTGTCTGTCTGTCTGTCCGTGTGTCTGTCACACCTCTATATCTCAGCAACCACTTACGCTATCGACCTGAAATTTGGAATAGTTTTAGAATATAGTTGCCCAACTTAATTGCACATGAAAAAATAAAAAAAAAGTATGATTATTAATCTAAAGGGGGCCAAATTTCAAATTGTCGCTACTAGGTCGAGTGGGGGATTATATGAAAGGGCTTTACTTGTACATTTGAAAATATATTTTTGTATTTTTTTAACTTTCTTAGTTTTCAAGTTATGATGAAAAATGTCAAAAAAAATACCATTCCCCCCAATGGGGGCCCCCCCCCTTATCTCCGAAGTTTGAGTAAGGAAAAATCTGAATTAATTACAGTTGACAGAGGTTTATGTAAACTTTACAGCAAAAATAAAACGATCTTTCTAAGTTGCACAGTTTTAGTTTTGCGGTCCTGAAAATGGACTTTATTGCTTCCAAAAATACTATAGGTATATCAGAACCCTCGGCGCGCGAGTCCGACTCGCACTTGACCGGTTTATTATCTGTGTTTTTGACTGTACTAACTAACTATCCTCTTAGTTCAATAAATAAAATATTTTCGGTTTATACTTTATTTTTCTTTAAAATTAATAAAATTGGTCAGGGAAATTTTTGAAAATGTACAGGGATAGGGAAAAGTCAGGGAAATTTTTTGGGCATTAGCTGTGGACACCCTGATTACCTATTAGCCAATTAAAGTCTTTAAATCATTAATGGTTAGTGCTAAATTCGAAATGTTGGACGCAGTAATTCGGGTAGAAAGAATATATTTCATTGAAGGAGTTATAATTTCTGTTTTTACTCAGAATTTTTTTTTTGTATTTTTTTTTATTATGGCAACTTACAGTCATTACATTTAACATAAGCATTACTAAATTAAGTACATATAAAAGACAAAGAGTGCCCAAACTTACAAAACATTATTTTAATTTGATGGGAGCCACAAAACACACAACCTAAGATTTTACAAACAAGGATTATTTTCTTTACCTATGTTAGGTACATTCAATGACAGGTCAAGCTTGTCACTCGTAGTGCAATTCTAGCCCGTTTGTCTGTTGAAATAAAAACGGTATAAAATTCAATGTGTCAAGCTTGAGGTGCTCTTGACTGTACTTAAAAGAATATGGTGTTAATTAATTTATGTTCCACTCAATAAGTTAGTAAGTTGTTATTAATGAATAGATGATACATTTAAAAATATCAAATTAATAATGTATCTAATTCAATAAGCAATTCACTGAATTAATTTGTATTTTGAGTAACTAATCAATTGAATCAATGATTTATCCGACAAATGTATATATAGTGTTAAGGATTTTTTAGAGTAATTGTGTAATATTTTTTTATTTTTATATGAATTTTGATTGTGAAGTTTTTAGATTTTTTATACTTTAATCTAATATTTGTATGCCTTTAATGGTAGGAAATAGCAGAGCTAACATAGTATTTAAGAACTTTTCTTGTAATACCTATTTTCGACAAATAAATCTTATCTTATTCGAATATATAAGAATGGTGACACCTGGAGCACGAAGTGATCCAGGTTCACCAATCTCATACTACTATCCGACGACCTAGACTTGGACATTAACAACTTTTATTTCCCTCCAATACTTGACCTAATATTAAACTTAAGTAAAAAACTTCCATTGTGATCCAATGTTTTAAACGATGTTTGTAAATCTGTAAATACCAGACCTTCATCAAGTAACACGGAAACTTATTTTAGGACTATTAAATCTTTATTTTTGGGTCAAAAGCGTGTGCGCGTCGATAGGGTTTTAATACAATATTTAAATTTTTACAATCGGGCAAGTAAAATTTGCTTTTACAAATATGGGTGTCTCGAAAAAAAAACAAGGAAAAGTAAAAATATAAAAGATCATAAAAAGCCATTGGTCGAAAAATTATTTATTTTTATCCATATCCCACACAAAACTGACAAAACTCTAAAGTGAGGTTTATTTAAAAATTGAAAGACAGTGATTTTTAAAATAGTGACATTTTATTTATTTGTACAAGCAACTTTTTTTTGTAATTTTTTTTGTAAAATTGAACGTTATTTATCTGTCTCCTCAATACAGGAACGTTATTTTAGACTTGTGTTTTGTAGACTTGTAATGTTGACGTGTTGTGTGTTCGGTCTTGTGCTGCTCTACAAGCACCCGTAAAACATGGATTCCTCCGGCTCGGATGCCGGGGAACAGGCACGGCGGGAGAGAGAAATGTGGCGGATCCGGAAATTAGAGTCAATCAGGGGTAGAAATAGCAAGACAAGGCGCACTCTCCCCCAAAACCCCCGCCATGGAACCCGCTAACAGCGTTTGGGTCCCCGCCCCCCTTTCCCGTTACCCTCTCCACTGCGTACAATAACTTCACTTGGTGAGATGCCGCAGTCCTCGAGAGCTAAGTTGGACGACTCCGACCCCCTTACCCCCGCCTTCACCCCTGCTCCCAACCCCGCCACCGCCCATGCTCCCACCCCCACTGGTGCCCCCGCCACTATTCCATCCGTTTGGAGGCAACATTACTTTCCCCCCCACCCAACCACTTCATCAAACATGGGGGTACGTGAAGTCAAGGACAATGAATAGATATGAGGGATTGAGACCCTACCGCACGGAGGACTTAGCGGATTGCGCTGTGACATGTACCACAGAGGTGGTCAGCACGATCACGAAGAATAAAAGCGCCAAAATGAACAAGGAAGAGCTCACAGCTGTTACGGCCAATATGGAACGTTTATCCTCAGCGATTACCTCGCTAACTGTACGCCTTACATTGGCCGAATCTAGGGCAGCCATTGCAGAAAAGACACTCTCATTGTAACAACTGATTCCAGTTTCATATCATGGGCACGGCTAACCGGATTGTAATCGCTCCTACCGTCTATAACTTATTAATTTCTTAGCCGAAATCTCTACCCCACGTTGTTTACCCAGATTTACCTTACCTAGTAAGAAGAGTCTTTGGGTATCTATGGTTTACAGTCTATCATATTCCTAATTCGTCGTGATCCTAAGTTTTAATTTTGCCAGTGATCATCCAGGGCGTATGACCCTACTCTGCGCACCGTATGATGTAACTCAGAAACTTTTAATGAGGATTTAATTCCCTACCAGTTAAAATAAGGTACCAAGCTACATATCTGCCCTAGCGAGATGGAAAATGGAACACAAAGGTCATGATATTAGTAAGTATCGGTAAGTAAGGTCAAATCTAAGTATAAGTATAAGTCATAAGAGATTCTAAGTAGGTAAAGTCGTCCTGGTAGTAAACCTATTGAGTCTATGTGGCCTTACTACGTGTAAGAAGCCCCATCCTACGCTTCCTACTGTGACGTACAGACCAAATCTGGGCTTCGTCTCCAATATTTATTTGTTCTGCACACCGCCTGCCTAATAACTTGCTAGCCACAAAGGTGGGGAGTTCTTTCTTTAAGTCAGTATTTGTTAGGGTGAGTAAGTCTGTATCATTGTAAGGTCAACCACAAGACGAGAGGACTTCAAAAATCTAGACTTGTTCCGCAATCTAGACATATAAAATATATACATAGATATTCCATATAGTTTTCATTTAGCAAAGGAAAGTAATTTAGATGTGCAGAACCTTGGAACAATAAATTAACCTAATGCAAAACATTTACATTTAATAGTCAGGGGAAGAATTGTCAGAATTCATAGTCAAACTCAATAAACAAAAGATCCTAAACTTAACTGAAGTAATTAGCGCTTAGGGCGAATATAGGTTAAATATTATATCCTAGGATCTCTCAGCTCGACCCGTTGGTGAGTAGATATGGTAATTTATGATAATCTAGGTGCTAGATGAGACTTCGAACTTGAATTTGTATAGACCGAACCCATTCGGTGTATCGGAATCTATACGTGGATTTTCTCTTTTCCAACACCTTCGATGGTCATCAGGCTATGTATTTTAGCTATTTCGCACAGTAAGTAAAAGCAACCAATAAATCGAGCCACGACATCTACATTTTACATGGACTCTTTCGGAATCTAGTTTCTTGTGTGAAACGTCACTTTAGGTATCTATAATAAAATTTAGGATCCTTTGTATCTCAAAATAAAGTCAAATAGTCATTCTCGTAATTGTTGATGGAAGTTTGGATAGATACCCTATCCTCCAACCGTACAGCTAATAAATTTTATCATAGCAGTTTTAATAGGTTTATTGAAGAAAATTAGATCTTATTGAACCAAAAGCATACCCAGATTTATCTAGAAAATCGACAGGCATTTTATAGGAATTTGGACAACCGTCACAATAACGATGTAGGTACATGATTCAGGCATACTTAGGTCTTGTTTGTTGTGCCAGAACCGACCTAGATTTAGCTTGAATATTGGTCTAGCAGATTTCAATTGTTTAAGTAGATAACACAAGTGATATTCATTCTAGGTCTTAGATCGCACTTGGATTTTATTTATAGGTCTAGAGTAGGTATAGATATGCTAGGACCATCCCTCTGGGAGGGATTTCCACGCCAGATAAGTCCGTTTCTACATGCAACCTAGGAGAACTATTGTGATTATGTATATACGAGTAAGGGGGTACACTAAACCCAGCTAGAAGTTAAACTGATAACTTGACTAAAGAACTTCTTCACTTCAAACTTCAAAATGAAATTTACAGAGTATTTTGTCCAATAAAATCATGTCACCCTGACAAGCTACGCAATTTGGTCGATTTAGCCTGCTATCTGTATTTCCTAAGTATTGTTTGAGATTCAATTTTGACTTTTGCAAATTGAAATTTACTACCCTCTTTTCTCTCAGAGCTGAAGTTATTCCTAACACTAGAATTCCTTCCTCATTGGAAGCCTAAAGATTTGTTCCTACCAAATAAGTCCTATTCCAGTGTGTAAGTTTATTCAAGCTAGGGGAACCGTCCCCACATTTAATTTAAACGTGATGTATTTGGTCACTCCCACACTCAATGTTGGGACGTCGAGACCCTAAGCGAAAGAACGTGTAAACCTATGAAATAATTTGTGAGAAACAACATGTAAGACAGTGTTGTATCGCAATTCAAGAGACACGAGTCTCATGTGTAAATTTAATTTCGTGGTGTGTCATGTAGTTTGTCTAGCCAGCACGCTCACTGGTGTCGACTCCTAAGCTAAAGGAATTTACCTATCAATCGGCTTTTGGCAAAAAACCAGTGTGTGCCTATCTCCCTAAGCCGTGTATGAAGAGACCCTAAGAAATCCACCACACGCCGTGAAAAACCCCTTCACTCAGTTCGGTAAATGGATTTCGCTAACCAACTAGCCCTAATCTTCATTAATATACCCCTGATGAAGTAGTAGGAAGGGATGACACCCATGGCACTCTTCGACTTGCCCCAACTACTGAATCAGAGACATAGAAGTGAAGAGATTCAAAAAGATTTCCAACATCATGAAATCCCACTGACCGAATCACTTTCAGTGCCTATTTCTATCTAACTCCTATGCAGAACTGATGTCATAATTCACGAGAGGAATATAACACCGATTCTAAATTTACCCAATCAATCCTCGTTTTACACCATAAAAATTATTCATGCTAGGTGAAGTATTTACCCAGGGAAATTGCAAATGCGGCTATAGACCCATCCATGAATCGAAATGATTCCTAAGAAAACATTTCTCTTCACAAAGGTCTACGAGACGGTCCTCCAATATCCCCTTGAAATACTACCTACGATGGGTTTGTTCCGTCCTCCTTTACACAGACGGGCAAGATTTTGGAACAAGTTATCGTGCATAAATCCTTTAAAGATGTAAATCGAACTCACTCACGAAATCTTCCTAACTTGTGATTTACGATGCCTTTTAGTCAATTGAAACTCACTAATTAACCGGGCCATTGTTACCTACCCACAGTTGGGTTTTTTCCCGTGCTTAACCAGCGAAATTCAACCAAACTTCAAAACATCTACACCAAAAATCACACAAAATAAAGAAAATTCCTTGAAGAGGAGCAAAGTGCACATAATGAAATTCACTCACCCGAGTTAATGGAAAGATATGCTCTGAGAGAGCTCTTACTCTGAAGGCCGCTGGACGAAGAATGAGAGTTTTCTTTCCGCCTACCCATATTTATATGCTAATCCTTCTAGAACCTTCGATCTCGCTACTCGATAAGATTTTCTCCAGAATGTTCCATCAGCCCAACTTCCGTTTCCGCCATTCAGCCAATCCCCGCCAAGAGCACACCCATTTTGGATAGCTAGACTCGCGATCAATACTTTTCATACATAAATAATTGTTCCAGAATGTTCTACCCGCTTTATTTCTGTTTCCGTCATGCCGCTTGACCAACCGCTGACAAGATTCCCCCGGCTAAACTCCGCCCATTTCGAGTGGCGCTACTCAAATCAATACTATTTCAATGACAAATATTTCCTCCAATTTGCTCCTTCAGCTATCTACCAATCAGATCCTACAACGTCACACAAAACCCGTATCATTCCGTCAACCGACCAATCACCGGTAAGAAAAGCTCGGTCGGCCGCAAGCTGCAGCAGCGTCCCTGCGCGCGCGCCGACTCCCCCTGCAAGGTGCCCGCGAGCATCGTGCCCAACTTACACCGACGTGTGTGACTCATACCGCCCGTTGATGGTATCCGCAAATCCTACATTGTCATTCAACGATAAGGAAACGGACACGCCCCTTGACCAGCTTTTACTATTCCGTGCCGTTCGCGAACGCGCAATATTTGAATTTCGAACCTCCATTTCGCCCTAGTTGTCTTACACTCGTATTCCACAAACTTTATTGATGAATAATCTCGAGTTTTAATGAAGTTTTCTAATAATTTTATTTCATCTTTTGACGGAATAGATTCACACATCACGTATTTTAATGCTTTTTTTTTTATAGAAGAGGGAGGCAGACGAGCAGGCGGGTCACCTGATGGTAAGTGATCACCGACGCCCATAGACACCTGCAACACCAGGGGGATCACAGGTGCGCTGCCGGCCTTTGAGATATTTGTAGGCTCGTTTCTTGAAGGCTGCCTTGTTGAATAATTTCAATTATGGACTAAAATAATTTGTTTTAATATAAGGTAATGAATGTTTTATGCATCGTCGCATTGGGTTGACCTGTAAGGACGATGCACTTGAGTGTTATTATATTTAAATAAATGAAATGAAATAGTTACTCCATTAGACTTATAACTAATCGAGAAAGAAGCATTAAAATCGCTATATTTAGACCTAAACGCCTGACGATTTAACTAGAGCAATGTTAAAATAGCACCATTGCTTTGGCATTCCCTTGCTACTTTACTTAAATGTTAAATTCATCTCAATAGTTCTAAAACAGCTTAGCAAGCATCCTCATCTGCATATATTAAAATGTGCAGACCCTATTACTCCGTACAATTTAAATGGAATCAGCTTGGGCCCATTACATCCACCCCCCAAGATTTGCGCAGAAGCTCATGCGTCTACCGGAGTAAATCTTCATATATATTCATACAAGCTAACATTTATTGACTCTTAACCTATAATTGATATTCACACGTAGACAGTGTTGTAGTGTAAGTTTTAAACCAAAAGAAAAATGTCTTCAATAAGAATCCAAGAGTTAAACCACAAACATATTGGTTATACCCCAGAAATGTCGAGTATTACGAACAAACAATATCCACACAGGAACACTGAGGTTTCAAACTCAGCCCGTCAGAAGGACAGCTCATGGACATCTCCACTCTAAGGCAGGTTGTTTTGTCTTTCAACGTTACCCCGGGATAGTCACATAAACCCCCCGTAGTGAACAAGGTCAATCCTGTCCCCTAAATTACTGTTATATAACCAACAGTCGAAGTCCAATACTTGACTCTATATCGCTTCCATTCCTGTTTTGGAGCATGTGCAGTGTAGTTTTTGCATAAGCTGTCAGCTTCTTGTAGAGTAGAAGTCATTTACAGGGAGTACATCAACACTCATATTAGACATCAGAGTAACTTTTGTACTTAATGTCTCTTAAAATTAACCTAACACCTATGATCCCATAAATACTTCGTTGTAAGTGTAGTGTACAAGGTAAAGAGTGAATAAAGTTTGTTCCATAGTTGAGTTCCTACTGACTCATTGCAACCCTCCATATAATATTTTACTTTCTCTATCGCTCACTCATCATAAAGCAGTAATGCATCGCTCGCTTAAAATCAGTGCATACTTCAGCTTCTATGATCATTCTAAATAAACTCTTACATTTGCATTTTCACGCTGTCACAACGAACCATTAGGCTCCACTTATGGAAAAAAAAATTATAAAAGGAAAACAATATAAAGATTGTCCACCAAATTAACCCATAAGCTTCGCACATTCTGACAATAATATAAGACCTTTTGTTTGGTTTTCATCTAAATAGATTTCTTTCAGTTTCGTTAATAATATATAAATCTAAACCCCCATAGTGGTTTTGCTTCCGCATGTTAAAGTCACCTCCTTAAGTAGTCACAATAGTCGCCCCGTCAACAATCCTGCCTCACCGTCTCACATTCTCTAGTAACCTCATCTTAACCAGTATTCCTAAGCTCGCTTAAAAGTGTTTGGTATTCTTACTATAGCCTTATGGATATAATCCTCTCAAAGAAAGCCCACGCATAATACTTTACAATAATTCAAGGAAGCTGCTTAATGTAATGTCATACAATTTGATTTTAACTAACCAAATTAAAAGGTACCTATAGTAGTAACTCTCTTACCCGTACTAACTTTCTTAGGCTTCAATCTTACTCAGTATTTCCCAACCGGTCTCATTTTGCAAGTAACAACCTTCCTACACAACCCTCCTATCGCTATCTATCAAATCTTTACGGCTTGTCCTTCCCTTTTAATACGTTATTCGAGAAAGATTTTGTTTTGTCCACAACATTCTAATTGCCTCAAAACCGTTACTGTATTAGTTGGCTGACTAATGTGGTAGTACAATGTTTTAGCAGAAGTGGTTTCCCACTTCATATACCTCTTACAACTGCTAAAAGGGTAATCTTACCGAGTTTACCGAACTATTTTTGCATGTCTAAAGTTGACTATACTACGAAACTCGTACTTACTCTTCATACTTCGCACTCAAAATGTGGGACTCTTTACGACTATGTGTGTCGTTCTTGTGCAGGGCCCACTCAAATTAAGTAATTATAATATTTTTATTTTTTGTTTATTAATATAGAGAATTCAGAACTCAAATAACATAACCTAATCGGCAAATCAACAATGTTGGTCGACATTGATGTGTTGCCAACCAAGTCACTATAAAGCGCGCAACGGGGCGCAACCTGTCTTTGACAAAGCTAATATTTTTCCTTTGTTCTATCCCTAAGGTGCCCTGATGACTACTTAACCACGATTTTTTTATCCGCAAAACGTTTAACGATTCCTTTCTTCTTCCATTAATATAAGGAACCGATGATAAAACATTAGCTACAACGTGTTTTACTCTTTTCTTTACTAAGACACTTCCTAATGTAGTCATACCTAAGTGGCACACTTGGTGATCTTATCAACTTTAATAGCGGTCCGATATACCTTCCATAGATTTTCCTACCAATTTTAACCAATATGATAATAGTAGGGAACACTATATCCTCCTCCCTTTTTTTTTATGGGAACGTTAAAAATAGCGTCTACTTCCTATTATTTCCTACATAATATTTCCGTACCGTGTCGTGTCCTCAATTGCTAGCATTATTACTTTACTTTTCTCTCTCCTTCCCCTGTTACCCCTTCTTCCTACTTAAACTACTCCTTTTCCACCTCATATCTTTTATCATCATATAGTTACATAAATACTATGACATTGGCAAATACGTCCTCATTAAAGATGCAAACGGCAGTAAAGAAGAAAAGAAAAAAAAAATATTTTCCAAATCTTTCCCGCGCGAATTTTTTCCTGTTCCGTTTATACTTCTCTTCCTTATTTTCCTCATAAATCTCATAATTCACAATGTCCAGCTCTCAGCGCCACTTTAACGAACTTTTAGACAAATACCCCCTACTGGAAAGCCCAAATATCAATTCATCCGACCGTCGTAAAATGTTAAACTCATTCCTTTCCGAATATAATTCCTTCTCCCGTCCTCCTATAACACTTACCGATTTACTAAAGAAGTTGAAAAATACCCGTGGAAGGCGACGCCGAGCCGCTAAGGTAAGCCCCTTCCTATTTTAAACAACATGAATACAATTAACTTATCACTCTCTTGAGACTTATGAATAAATGTTTACGTATAACTTCCCTAAGATAAAGTTACTCGAAATACGTTCCGTTGTTTTTAATATAGATCGCATATTTTTATTAAAACCCTTTTTTTCCCACAGGCAGCGCAAGCGAAGGGCCAGCCCTCCGACGAGGTAATTCTCATTGTTGATTTCTCTTTGTTGATTATTAGTTTTATCTACTTTTCCCTTATTATAATTTTATTATAACTCTCCTCCCCTTTTTTTTTCAGACAGCACAAGTAAAGAGCCAGCCCTCCGTCGAGGTAATTCTCAATCTGGATTTCTCTTTGTTGATTATTAGTTTTATCTACTTCTCCTTTATTATTATTATCATTATCATTTCTAGGCTGCTTCCGATGAAGAGGACGAAGCAAGATACGGGGCAGCCTCGTCCAGCCTTGCTATGGAGAGCTGGTTCCTTGACTGCTCGCCTCCTTCGACCCCGAATGTTAGTAAATCTGTACCCCCTCTTTTCTTACCTATTTTTTTTTATTTTACTACTATCATTATCACTATTTCCAGCCCACTACCGAAAGAGAGGACGAGGCGAATTCCGGGGCCGCCTCTTCCTATCTCTACGACCTATCTATGGAAGGGTGGTTTTTGGATTCACCGCCTCCATCAACCTCACACGTTAGTAGTTCCTACCTTTAATATTCTCTCTTGACCCTCTGGATAACTCCCTTTTTTTTATCTTTTATAACCTTATTTCCCTTTTTGCTTTCAGTTGGACTTCGTACGTCGGCGCCGCCCAAGTAAATAGTTCTTCTTTTCCTCCCCTCCTGATTTTTTTTTCTCTTCTTAATTTCCTTTCATAATAAAATTTATTTTCGTTCCTTTTCTTCTTGTCCTTTAATTATAATTTATCCCTCTTCTAGATACTTTACCTCTTACAATCTAATCTTACTGAAGCATATTGAATAACATCTTTTCCTTCCTAGGATAAAATAAGTTACGGAGTTAAGTACAAGGTTAATACTTCTACCTTAGTTATATGTAATATATATAGGATGATAGTACAAGTTATAAGATAGCATAAGTGTATTATATATATGATAGTACAAGTTATAAGATAGCATAAGATAGTAGAAAATTCAGCAACTTATGACTGACTTGGACGTGAAATAAAGTTGAATTTAGGTCTACTCTCTTTTCTTTTTCATCATCTGGCCGAGGAGAGGGGAGAGAGGTCTGGTCCCTTAATGACGCTACCTGCGCGGTTATCGTGCTTGAGGAGTTATCGTCTAATGATAGAGAGCTGTGGGGACTGCAACTGCTTTGCGCGGCTGACTATCCGCAAGCCCAAAGGGTGGATCTGTACATGGTAAGCGGGGAGGGGGGAGTATATGACAACACACTGGGGATGTTCATACGGAATGAAGGACTGGTCTCCCTACCCACTGGGGTCAACAAGATAATCCTGATAGTTACCAGTGTGCGAGACGCGGCAAGGCTTGGGGGTGTAGACATCCCCGTTTTCGGCTCGGAGACAGCTGCTGAGATCCTTGTACCTATGGCGGGAGGGGCCATAATAGAGGGCGCGCTGGAACAAGTCCTAAAATATAATGTATGCTAGAAAGAACATTCATCAATTACCTAAAATTTGTGACAGGCATAATTTTAATACTAGAAATAAGCATAAAATTGATCAACCATATACTAGATTAACTAAAGTCAATACATCTTTCGTTGGTCTGTGTATACGATACTACAACAAAATACCTGACAATATAGTGCAATTACCTGAGAGAAAGTTTAAAGAATGTGTAAAGCAAACGTTATGTAAAAAAGCTTACTATAGATTGGATGACAATATGAATGACAAAGAGGTATGGTGCTCTGATATTCCAGCGAAACACAAGAAACACATTGTAAAAAGCCGACTCTTAAAGTAGGCCGTGCTGCAGTGGTTTCTTGCCGTTTTTTTTACGCTGCCATAGCACGATCCGAAACGGCGTAGACTCGCTCTATTTGCATTGTATTCTGCATGACATTCAATAAGTATTCTGTAAAGAATCTACATTGAATAAAATTATCTGAATCTGAATCTAAACTCGGACCTGCCTTTAAGCGAGTTATTAAATACGCGGTTTGAACGTCGGATGACACAGGGCTCATATGACTGGTCAGAGGTCGACACATTGTGTGCCATCGCTTCGGTACGGTACCCCTTCCAAGTGGAGGCCGTAAGGATGGACAATGACAACGCCCTCTCTTTGCGCTGGCTACCGGCTCCTTACATATCTGGAAGATGGGGCATGGGTGTGAACCTTGTCCCATTTTTACCATGAAGACGCGGTCAGTGCGGTTAATACAATATTCGTCGAGCGAGAGGTGGCCGACCGTCATTCAGTAATCAAGCTGGGCAGGTAGTCGAATGAATGCGAACTGTTAACAGGCTTGCAGTTCGGGAAGTACAGTGCGAACACGGTACCCGCGGGGCCAGAGGGGACGAAACGATGTGACGGGATACCGTTGGATAACATGCTGAGGGCAGGCTACATCCGCCGAGCCGTAGAGGAATGGAAGCTGGCTGCCGGGGAAGTGGATACCATCGTTTGTCCGGCACTTTATCCTTCGCTAGGAGGTTTTTGGAACTTGTTATTGAACGGGCCAGAGAATAACGACTCGGACCGCGATAGTGCACAGACGTGTCCACGCGCATATTGTCTGTTATTTTAGCACCTACCGTGCCGATCGATTTATCAAGGTCCTCAAAAACTACGATATATTTACTGCTTGTGCGCAGCGTGTGTGATATTCTACATCGTTTGTGTACTACAACATTTGTTTTATTCTACTATTTAAGTGAAACTAAGAAAAAAATAAAATAATAGCAGTGCACTTGTTATTCTCCGCTGGCATCTATCAACCTACAACTTCGAAAATAAACTCGGGGGTCTATCTTAAGTGGACGGAAAGCGAATTTGTACTTGGCGCTCGATCGACAACCAGTTAACAAGACCTCTGTTGTTCTAATTTGTTATTTATTCGTTTGCTGCATTTTCGACCTGTCATCATGTCGCGCATTCAACGCACCCCCCCTACCGTGCCTCATCCTGCCTCCTCGTCTGAGCAACCACCTGCTAATTCGGCCGACTCGGACACAGCCCCAGAGCGTAAAGGTATTTCCAACGCTAATGCGCGTATCAAACGTAAGCGCGGAAGCGTTGATCGAAGTGACTTCGATCTTTTTAAGGAAGAAATGAGGTCCTTATTTTCGGGTTTATCTAATACTGTCCAGTCTCGTTTCAAAGAGATAAGAGAACAACACCTTGAGACATCCTCCAGCCTGCAATTTATGTCGGACCAATATGATAAATTACTTGCTAAAATTGAATCGCTTGAAAAGAACAAACTAAAGGACAGGCAGTATATAGAATTGCTAGAAGGAAAAATTGAAACTCTGGAAAGAAAGACCAAAGCCACTGGATTAGAAATCCGAAATGTTTCTAAGTTGAAGTCACCGGACACGCCTGAAACAAAATTTGATCTCTGTGATCTTGTTGTTACCTTAGCCAACCAAGTGAAGGTCGATTTACAAACAACTGAAATTAAGGACATCTACAGGATCAATACGAAAAATGATATTTCGAACAAACCCATTATTGTTGAACTTGGAAGCGTCCTAAAAAAAGAACAAATTATTTTCGGGATTAAAGAATACAACAAAAGCAAACCTTCGGCTGAAAAATTAAACACAGTGCACTTGAACATACCTGGGACAAGGAAACCTATATACGTCTCAGAAACCCTAACTTCCATTGCCCAAAGGCTCTTCTATGACGCTCGGCAATTTGCTAAACAACATGGCTACGCTTACTGTTGGACTTCAAGAGGACAAGTCTATTTACGCCAAGCTGATAAACAGAAGTTGATCCGCATAGAAAAAGCATCAGACATTGAAGATCTGAAAAAGAAAAACTGATTGCGACTGATTTTTGATACTGAATATTCCAAACTTTCCTTATATGTGTTATTCCTTTTTAAGTTTTTGCGAACTTGTAATTTGTATTTAAAAAGTATTAGTATGCTATTTATATTAAGGTTAATTTTTAAGGTTTCAACACACCGTACTTATGCACTCACCTGCTATAACTCAACCCGAATTCTTACAAGTGTACCGTTATACTCTCACGCACAACTTACACCTCCTAACACTATCAACAATACAAACACTTGCACATGCAAATACTCGCACACACACGTATCACTCGTATACATACATATGCATGCTATTTATTGTAAATATCATTCCATCACACGTACACACACCCCTTCATGGCATCATCAATCATATTCCAGCTGCAATCTCCCGAATGTGACACAAGTTTACTTAGGTAAGTCTAGTGATTGTACACATGATGATACCTTTTGTTTGAATCATATTGTATACAATTTACTGAAGTGCCCTTACCGCATTAACTTTGTTCTTGTGCTTCCAGTAATGTTAAAGCCAAGTTTGTTCGGATTCGGAACCCTGTCTAATTCTAATGATGAGTTTGGTTTACTTTGTGTACAAGTATTGAAGCTCATGTGGTCATTTCTTGTGTCATATAAAAAAATCTGCAAAAATGGCTAATTTTATAACTAACCAAATTATCTCCAACAACCTAGATACAATATCTGCTGGTAATTCATATCTCTGTGATCCAGAATCTGTCAAGAAAATATTGCTGTCTGATAGAACCTTAAACTCACTTAAAATAATGACGCAAAACATAAGGAGCATTAGCTGTAATTTCTTGCAATTTGAAATACTCCTATCTCGAATAAATATTAACTGTGATGTTTATATATTAACTGAAAGCTGGAACTCTATAACAACAATATACCCTACATTACAAAATTATAACACACATTATACTACTAATAATCGAAATCAAAACGATGGCATTGTAGCCTACGTGAAAACCAACCTAAAATATGAAGTTGAAGAATATTTTTTAACTGAAGCGACCTGCCTTTTAATTAAAATGGACTCTGATACATTAATTGTTGCCATTTACAGATCACCATCACACAAAAATGCCACAAATTTCATCTATGCTTTAGATAATTTACTGTCCATTCATAAAACGTGCAATAATATCATACTAACCGGAGACTTTAACATTAATATTAAGACTGATGATCGAGATTCTTCAGAATACCTCAACATAGTAGCATGTCATGGTCTATTAGTAAGCCATCGCTTACCTACTAGAGGTGATAGCTGCTTGGACCACTCTATGGTCAAATCGAAAAAAAATGTCACCTCTCTTGTTTTTGAAGCTCCCTTGACTGATCATTCCGGTGTCATAACATGCCTACAATCTAATAATACCACTGAAAATAATAATAATATAATAATAAATAAAATCGATTACCATAACTTAGCTAAAGAATTGAACAATGTTGATTTTGGTATTATATTTCAAGCTAATGATCCTAATTTGGCAGCAGAAGCGCTTATTGGAATTTTATCTGGATATATCCTAAGAAACTCACGAAGAATTATTATACCTAGGCGAATACGTTGTCTGAAGCCCTGGATGACCCCTGGGCTTGTACGATGCATAAGGAATCGTGATCAAATGCACAAAAAACATAAATTAGAATCTAATAATCAAATTTTAAAAGAAACGTACACACGATATAAAAACTTTTGCAATGACCTTTTGAAGCGATTAAAAAGAGTTTATCACCAAAATGAACTAAAAAAGCACTCGTCAAATCCAAAAGAGACATGGAAAATAATTAACAATATAACTAATTTTAAATCAGATAAAAACATCCCTACCGACCTTCTCAGAATTGCAGACTCCCCCGAAGAATCAGTAGACAAAGTAAATGTTTTCTTTGCTGATATTGGCAAAAATTTTGCAGAAATTATTCAAAACCGACACAATATACTGAATGCTAATCACAATGATAAATTTAAATCAAATTTCATGCCAAATACGATGTTATTCCTGAAAACGAATGAAATGGAAGTTAATTCGATTCTTATGGCTTTAAAAAATGATAGTGCAGTCGGTTGGGACAGAATAACAACAAAACTTTTAAAAATGAATAAACATATAATTGTGCCAATAATTACACACATTGCTAACTTGTGCATTGAACACGGGGTATTTCCGAATGTTTTTAAAATCTCCATTATACATCCTATACACAAAGCGGGGAACAAAGACTGTGTCAACAATTATAGACCAATTTCTGTACTGACAGCCCTTTCAAAAATTTTTGAAAAAATTATGAACAAAAGGCTCATGGGTTTTCTTGGAAAACATGATATCATTTCAGAACATCAGTACGGATTTAGGGCTGGCAGATCCACGGGCAATGCTGTATCAGATCTTACTGAATACATTGCTTGTAAATTGGACTCAAAGTCCAAGGTAATCGGGGTTTTTTTAGATCTAGCTAAGGCATTTGACACAGTCTTTGTTCCCAAGCTACTAGTCAAACTGGAGAAAATTGGTGTACGGGGTAGCATTTTAGATCTTTTTAAAGATTATCTGTCTAATCGTCTACAGAGGGTCAAAATTGGGGAGTTTATTAGCAAGGATTGCCCTGTGACTTACGGTGTCCCACAAGGTAGTGTCCTTGGTCCTAGCCTCTTCCTCATTTACATCAATGATTTATGTCAATTAAAAATAAATAATTGCCGAATTTTTACATTTGCTGATGACACCGCACTGGTTTTTCATGGCAATAATTGGGAAGAGGCTAGGACCATGGCTGAAAACGGAATCAAGGTAGTGGTTGAATGGTTAAATGAAAACGTGCTCACCCTGAACGTATCAAAAACCAAATTTATTACATTTGGTATTAATAGTGCACTTGTTCCTAATAACCAATTTAAAATTAAAGCTCATACTTGTACGACGTTCGACAACTTTATATGCAATTGTGAATATCTGGAAAGAGCAACTAACATCAAATATCTTGGAGTTACTATGGACCAAACATTAACGTGGACTTCGCACATTGACGCGTTATCAGATAGAATTCGTAGATTGATATATGTTTTCAGATGTTTACGTTACGTTGCCGACCTAAAACTATTAAAAACTGTCTATTATGCAATGTCACAATCTCTCCTTACCTATTGTGTAACATCTTGGGGAGGTGCAAGCAAAACGTCATTAATAAAATTGGAAAGAGCCCAAAGGGCCTTGCTGAAGGTAATGACTTTTAAGCCCTATAGAACCTCTACTCGAGAGTTGTACCTTTATTGTGACCTTCTCACTGTGAGGCAGTTATTTGTGCGTGAAACAGTACTCAATCAGCACAAAAACCTACCTTTTAGGCAGGATCATAATGCACGTCGTCGCATTAATGTAGTTTGTCCCACTGCGCAGTATAGAACTTTTTTCATAAATAAATTCCAATGCTACTTAGGTCCTATGCTGTATAATAAACTGAATAATAAACTTAACCTTTATCCACTAAATCAGAATAATTGCAAAAAGAAACTTTCGTTGTGGCTAAAAACACAAAGCTATGAAGACATTGAAGGGTTGTTTACTGTTTTAAAATAGACTTAATAATGATAAAACACTTTATAAATGAGTAAAACCTATAAACAAACACAAACAGATATACACACACACGCACATACACACACACTCACTTACACACACACTCACTTACAGATTATGTGTTATATATATTTCTATTATATTTCTATTGATGTATGTTTGCTACATATATATATATAAATAATTACAGGTATTTAAAAATATGTACTTATATAAAATAACATAATATGTACTATTTATATTATTTAATATATTTAATTATTTTAAAATATTATGTACAATATTGATTTATTTATTTGTCTGTAACATACTTAATTTAAGTCATTGAGGAAGAGTCTAGTATTTAAGACACAGGCTCGGCCTAGTTTAAATGCTAGAGAACAAAAATTGTATCTTGTATGTTTTCATAAATAAATGATAAATGATAAATGATAAATGAAGGTGAGGCGTCAAGCTTCGCCACAACAGCGCACGACATCTGTTGCCTGGATAGGAGTACCGGGCTGAACTGGATGGTCAACAAGGCAGTAGAAAGAAGGGCCAGCTATACCGGTCTTAGGACCGGACTGCCCTTGTGGCTAAGTAGCGGCGGAGGGCAAGGGGCCGTAGACCTCGCGGGGGTGGAGGGGTATGCGCTTATGACGAGTGCCGGCAACGCTTGGTATTCTGGGCGTTTCGGGCAGTTTGAGCCGGGCAACATCACATCTCCCACAGTGCAGAAAGTGCTGTTTCGATATGACGCGTTGCGGGAACTGGGCGAGGATAGGCTACAATATATGTCCAGGCCGGGAATGGAGGTAAACAACAGCATCGCAATGCGAGTAGGCTCCACCCTGTACAATAATCTGGCACACAGCCTGGGCTGGCGGGGAGTCGTAACCGGTAGGGTTGGGGTTGAGGAGCCTTTACCTTTTTCGTGGGGAATCCGCACCCACGTAAAGGACTGGGGGGTCGCCGGCTACCTGAAGCTGGTAGTAGACAGAAACGTGTCTATGGCTTTGCGCTCACCGTCCTCCTTCATGGATCGGGTCGTCATCACCCAAGCGGGTGAGCACACGTACTCAGGGACAGGAAGCTCGTTACTGTACACGAGAATGGGCTTCAGGTCAAGCGTACGAGGTTACAGTGGACAGGCCCAGGGCCAGCCACCAGACAATAAGCCTCCGGATTTTGGGAAGGAGCCCGATGCCTCACAAAAAACCGCTGCCACCGCGGAGGCTCAGGGCTCGGTGGTTGGAGCTGCTCCGGGGAGTGCAGCAGGGCCGAAGTTGGGAACGACGGCGCAGCAGGCAGCGGAGAACTTAGACCATCAGGAGCGGCAAGGCACTCTCTCTCTCTCAGGGGAAGAGGATCCTGCTAGAATGGGACAGGTTAACAGAGCTCATGGGTCCTGAGGCGTGTATACACGACGGAAAGAGACTGCTAAAGGAGGCAACAGGTCTGCTAAAGCTAGGAGGTAAATATATTGACGAGGAGTGGCGCCTCCTAGTATACTGGGAGACGTTATTCGGATACGTCGATTACAAGCTGGGAGATCAAATGGAGGAGGAAGTAGTAGAGTGGCTAGTTGCCAGGAAGTATATAGGAGCCAACATAGGGGAAGAGAGGTACTTGAATCTGCTCTACCATGAGACTAAGGTTTTTATCTCCGAAGAATGGAGGATGCCCGACCCACTGCCCAAAGCTGCGGAGTGGGTCGCAACTGGCGTATGGATGAGGGGAAAAGCGGGCACGGGAAAGGCCACAGATATTGAAATAGAGGGGAAAAGGAAGAGGACGAGGGCGTACAAGGGAGTGGATGCGTACCTATACAGTGATGACAATATCTTCCAAGAGCTCTTCCTGCCTGTCCAGGAGAAGATGGTGGTCATGCAAAAATCTGAGGCAGGGAAAATTAGGCCCGTGGTAAAAACGGGGAATGCAATGTATAGGAAGATGGACTTCTTGTCAGAAGTAGTCGAGCGCGGCTTCTACCGTAGCAAAATGAGTACCCTGTTTGGCGGTGCAAGTAGAAGCGAGAAAATAGATGAAGAATGGCTTGAGCTTGTCCGTGACAGAAGTCTCGTTAAGGTGCCCCTGGACCAGAGTGCTTTTGACCATCACCAAAGTAAGGCCACCATACTTACAGTCCTTGCGGTATATGACACGATGTTCAGAACCAAACAAATCACAAGGTTGCAACTTTGTAATAGGCTCGCTATGACTGCGCGTAATTCGGGCGCGTACCATACGAGGCCGCTAACAATTATACTTCGCGAAGGGGGCGGTCCCTAGCATGTGTTCGAGAGTATGAGTCGTGCGATCACGGAAGGTTTTGTCGTCCAGTCTGATACGAGAATACAGGTCGGGCGCAGGTGCGCAATTGCCTTTCGGAATTCGTAACGATCGCGGGCGGCCGCGTACAATATTTCGGGAAAAGGGTTTCGTATTGAACCCGTTCGTTGGTGTCGGCATCGGGCGTCGACAGTGGTGTGAGAATTTAGATCGTTCGGGTGAACATTACCACAAGTGTGGGTGTTACGGCTGCCGGGCCGCGAGATACTGTGAGGTGACACGGCCATTTTGTGAACATTGGCGGTCACGCTGATATCGGGAGTAACCGCGGGCAGATTGGACCGTATCAGGGCGCTGTTGATTGCCAGCAAGGAGCAGAACGGGCTACCGGGACGCCGCGCGCCGTTTGGGAAGCTACCTTGACTTCATCGCAGAGCCCGATCATCAACAAGTATTTATAATAACGTGTAATATATTATCAATCACACCTACTACATGCACTAGAATTGGTAGGCGACACAAACACAATTATTGGCTCAGTCGAGCGGCGGGAATTTTCCACGTAAGTTACTACAGAGTCAATGAAAAAGTGAAAAAGGACACTACAGAGTCAATGAAAAAGTGAAAAAGATGGGTTATTGCCGAAAAAGTGTTTCTGACGCTTTAAAAAACAGAATAAAAGAACGTCTCCATAAAATTGCTGAAAAACTTTTGTATCTACACAATCCTGATGTATTTTTCCTTATACCAACTGATGACGTGTTTTACAAGCCATCTAAATGCAGATATATAGAAGAAGTTATTTGCAAAATTCTGGAGAGTCGGAATAATCTGAACGTGTCTGAGGGTAATATGGTCGAAATTGTGGAATCGTCTGAATCAACTACGTCGTCAGAGCAATTGAGTTTTCGAGAATAATAGCTCTTGAATTGAAGAAGATTAATAAGGTTGGAGAAGAAAATTAACCCAGTCGACAGCCGGAAACTGATATACCTACCCAGCTTAGTGCGGGTAGAAATGGCGTTATTTGAAGACAGGGGTTCACGACGCCGATACTTGGAGACCGCCTACAAACATTTTCAATGCATCCCACCTACAAGCGTCGAATCTGAGCGTGTTTTTTCTGGAGTTATATGTAACCTTAAAGCTATACTCTAAGTATGTAACCGAATTAGCAGCCGGTTAAATGACAATACTTTAGACGCTTTATTATTTTTGAGGTCTCATTTTTTATCTCAAAAAGAACATACTTTAAGTGGGTTAGAAGTTTGAAGTAAAGAATTCGGTTTGAAACCATCCTATTTCGCTCATTTATTTAAAATAATTTAAATTATTTTGTTTTATGTTTGTGTGAGACAAAGAGTCTATTTGCTAATTTTATTTTATGTTTGCCATAATGTGAAAGTTCCTTCTATTAGATTCTGTTTAATTTTGATTCTTTTTAATTTTTTGTTAGAAATTCATGGTTCCTTTTAATTTGAATTAAGTAGTTTTGCTTTTATACCTATGTTTTTTGCAAGTCAAAACAGAAAGACTTATTATTTTTATATTACTTTAAGTAGAATAAGATGCTAATTGTAAATGTTCGATTGAAGATGTCAATGAAGATAAGTTAGTGGGATCCAGAGAGATTGATTCATGTAGAAACACCACTTACTGAAAAATATAATACTAGTTGTTTATGTATGAGTATAAGAATATTTAATAAAATTCCTAACGAATTTAAGAGTCTTGACATAAAGCAATTCAAGACAAAATTATATAGGGTGATTTTTAATTAGTTCTTGATAGCAAAAGATATGCATGTACTCATGATACTGAACAACTTTTCCCAAGGAACATAGGTCGAAATACGAAATACCAAATTTGACCTCCCATACAAAATGCGCTATCAGCTGATGCAGTTCTTATGGGAGGTCAAAACTTGATTTTCGTATTTCGACCTATGTTCCTTAGGGAAAGTTGTCCAGTATCATGAGTACATTAATACCTTTCTCTATCAAGAACTAATTAAAAGTCACCCTATATAAATGGCTAAGTGACAAAAACTATTATAGTGTTAAGGAATTTCTTTCTGACCAAAATTGAATTATTTATTATTTTTATTGTAATTTTGATGTAATTTGAATGTAATGATTTTAATGTTATTAATTATTAATGAAATTTATTGACATAATTTTGTAACATCATCTAAAAATATTTGCATGCCTTTTGTGGGCAAAACATGACTGTTCTGTAATATCTATTGTAACATCCTACAACCATGTTTTAAGCAAATAAATGTTTCTATTCTATTCTAGTTGTGCAAGGCTATAAATCACAGAACAAGTCGAAACAAATTTTTCGAGAGTTACCTGGTGACGTATCAATTATTGAAGAAACTGACATTATTATATACCTTCCATTAACGAACTTTGAAGATAACCGGTATATATTTCAAACTGAAGTGATGATTATGTATCACGCGAAGAGGATGACCCATCCGCGGATCGTTCCATCAGGCTTCTTAAGTTTGCCCAAATCATTTATAAAAATAAGATCCCTGGCATCCTTATAGGAGGTACAAAATCAGCCGGTCGTAACAAAATCGTTATCGAATTGAAAGATGGTGCTTCTGCAAACTCTTTTATGGAGCTCCCCCTTCTCAAAGATTTAAAATACAAAGCAATTATCCCTAAGTTTCATAAAACTCGTATGAGTGTTATCAGGGATGTTCCGGTTGACTGTTGAATGGACCATGGAGGAGCTTCTGACTTCCTTAGAGTGTTCAAACGCAGGCTGTCTGGCTATTAAAGCCAGAAAGAAGATTAAATAGGAAACACACATCTGATGGCAAAACTGAATGGATCCCAACCCAAACTGTAGTCGTCATATTTCTAGGTCGAAAACTGCCAGAAAAGTAGTCTGCTGTTACATCTCCCTCCCAGAGGGAATTTACACACTGCCAGCAATACAGTGTAACAACTGCTGCCGGTTCGGACATATTAAACACAAGTGCCGATCAAAACTAAGATGCTTTAAATGTGTTCAACCCCATGCTGGCATTACCTGCACTATAGCAGATAACCTGGCTACCTGTCTTTTGTGCTCCAGATCCCATCTGGCTCCTAACTGCCCTGAACATTTATGACTAAAGGCAATTAAGACTGTCATGTCTAAGTTGAATATCACATATTTGGAAGCATGCCTCCGCTTTCGCCCTGTCAGACGAACTTTCGCTGACTCAGCTCGTTCCTTTACTCCCTTCTCCACTCCTACTCGCCCCCCAATGAGCCTGCTAACTCCTCGATACATTGACTCTTCTCCTACAAATTCCCCTACTTTTAGGGTTCCGTACGTCAAAAGAAAAAAACGGAACCCTTATAGGATCACTTTGTTGTCCGTCTGTCTGTCTGCCTGTCTGTCAAGACCCTTTATCTCACGAACGGGTAAAGGTATCATGTTGAAATGAATACCATATATTAGGATCCATGAACCACACAAGATCTGAAAATTTAAATTTTTTACAATGACGCAATCAAAAGATATGGCATTTTATGTCCTCATCTCCATACATTTATTCAAAAATGCAAAACCTACAGGGTACTTCCCGTTGACCTAAAATTATGAAATTTGGCAAGAAGCTAGGTCTCACAGTACAAATAATGGGAAAAGTCTGAAATCATTAAATATTACAACTTTTCTCACAACTAATGGTAACCAATTGTGGTGAGCTCCCGTTTCAAGAACATTCATATAAGAGAGGGGTCAAGTTGGATGGTCGCGGAGGCGATTTATGTTTTAGTTCTATTTTAAAAGCGGGAACACTTACAAACTTGAAAATTGGTATGTTTATAGTGCATTAGCTATAAAATAACAACAAATAATAAAATTTGGTCAAGCGCGTGTCGGACTCAAAAAATCTAGCACATTAACTTACTGAAATTTTAACTAATACAATTATGATTATGTTGTGGTACGGAACCCTTGGTGCGCGAGTCCGACTCGCACTTGGCCGGTTTTTTTTCCTATCGTAAAACAGTTACAATTAATCGTCGGTCCCATCCTTCCCTTAGCAAAGGATTCGATAAAGAGACACATGCCGCTATAATAGATACCCCGCAATCTTCCCAGCCCAATGGCTGCGCGCTTAAGGTGATCCGTTTTCCATACAAAAATTCAAATGACTTGCATTCTTACGCGGGACATAAAATTCTGTTGAAAAACGAACGAATACTGCTATTTTTAGTTAAATTTTTCGCTGATTAATACAAAAATGCAGCTAATATACTGAAAGTACTAGTTTTTGTTAGCAATTTTTGGTTCAATATTAAGATTGTGGGCGTGCGGTCAAACTGTACGGTTGTGCTTTGTGTGCATGTGTGAGTGATCGTACTCATGTAAATCACGGACTGACGAGAGTAATTGACTTTACTGGACATATGGAGATATATTTTTTATCGAAATTGTTGTTAGGCGTTGAAGTTGCACCATGAAATTTACGCTGATCAACTTTTTGCACATATACAGTTGGTACTTATTGCATTAAAAAAATAAAACCTTATATTTGCAGCAGTGGCTCCATTTAGTTGCGTTCGGGTCTAAGCTGGCCGTCACAGATCACCTTAATGACTTCCACAGTGATGTCTCTCAGAAATCACAGTTAAACGATATTTTAGAAGTTTTAACTGTCCTGCTAAACATCATCATTACAAACAATATTTCGATACCGAACAATGTCTCAGAAAAACTGAACCGAATTTCTTTCTCAAGCTTAACTAAAAATGTCTCAACAGACAGTTCTGCTCCAATGGAACTGCAAGAGCATACTCGTACGTCATAAAAAATATGAAATCATATCATTGATAAACTCCCTTAAACCTTAAGTTTTGGCCATATCGGAGACATGATTTAGGCCGGGATCCCGTTTTCGGGTTCCTGGTTTCTCATGCCTTCGAGATGATTGAGAGTGGCGGAGATGGTTGTGCCTTGCTGATTAGACGTACTCTTACTTACTCCCTAATTCCTCTCTCATTCCTCCGCATTTCAACATAGTCGCACTTAGAACTCTAAACATTACTTTAATTATTTCACCAGGATTCAAGACCACTCGAGTCCGTACTAGGACAGTAGGGTCAGGACAGTAGTACGGACACGAGGAATAACGCAGTTTTTCTGTCTTTAAACAAGTGGTGACCGTGGAATATGGAACGAGCAAAAATCTGAAGGAAAATGTACAGACCGCAGATCACGCATTACTATCCAAGAAGTAGCGAAAAATGCCAGTGAATAGGAAAAAGCAAAGTTGCCGACGTTGCAAGCTTGACAGGTCAGAACCTGCCAAGTAGTGTCAAAAGTGCAGCGCGTTAGGTCAGAAGCTAGCTTTTGCTTTATAGGCGGAACCAGTAAACCAAACGCTCTTAGTTTTTGCACTCTACGGATAGTTTCTCTCTCATTGATCGAAGAAACTTTCGCAGACGCAGAAAAGTTCATCGTTAGAATACAGAAAATAAAATCTCAGGTAAGAACAACAGACGAAGCAAGGCATGTGAAACTTTAAATAATTATTTCTTTAGTAGGCTAAATTAGATCTTAGGAGGGGCCTATGTCCAGAAGTAGACGTCTGCGAGTGTCAAACTTGACCTGTCATTGATTGTACAGTCGGCCGCACCTTTGTGGTGACATTTTGACCTTGAGCAGGTCTTTAGTTTCGGGCTGGTGTAGCGTAGCACTTATTCAGCTTATACTGGTTTTGTTATCACTTACTTGCTGCCATTCGTGCCATATTCGTGTTGACTTATTGAGTGAGCGAGAAATATATAGTAGTACACGCGCTTGTGACGGAACACACAAACGGGTATTAGCAGCAGCTTTTTGGGCATTGGCCGAACTTGTCCATTTCAGATAACATCAGAAAGACTGGTCGCGATATGCTGTGGAAGCCCTTTTTGCCATCACACGGGTGATTCAATTATGTCAGGAGGTTGTCCTAATCCCTCCGATAGTTTCAAAGCGGCCATGTCATATAGCGGCAGGTCTTCTAGGTTCCCTAGTTTCGGGGTACCTGTGGGTAGGTAAACAAATGGTTTGTTTACCGAGGTAGGTCAAAAAATGAATCGTTTACAAGCAGATTTACGTATTTATCATAGTTCCAGGGAAACTGTGCGTAAGTAAAAAAAAATGTTTACTATAAAGAAACACGGCCGGCGTTACGTGCGGTAGTAAAATAAAATGATGTTATTTGGACACTTATTGACGGCATTGCAAGCATAGTTTACAAACAAAAGTTTTTTTTTTAAAGATATCATGGACGCTGAGAGTGTAAGGAACATTGAAACCCTCGGAACATACCACTTCCAAGAGTTCGTTACACAGAGGCAAGAACAAGGTACGATACCTATCACGAATCCAATACCAAAGAATAATTTGCCTCTATTTAGCAGACCGCCTGTGAAGAATAAATCAAAACAGAAAGAACAGGTTGCTGCCCTCAAAACTGATTGTTCACTTTTTTCGCGTCTATACATCTCATGCCAAGTCCGCAATGGAGATCTAGACAACTTTTTTCACACGAAAATCATGCGGCTCTACCATCTCTGTCAAATGGAGGTAAAATGCGAGTTGGAACTAAGGCAGATTTAATTAAATGTCTGGGTACAGATTCGTATTTTTTTTATGTTAAAAGTGAGCAAACGAGCAGGTGGGCCACCTGCCTGATGGTAAGTGGTCACCACCGCCCATAGCACCGTATGAAATTAATACTGCACCCACAGTTGATGCAACTTTTTTCGACGGGGCTGCTGTGGTACAAATGTTGAATCCTGGTACATCTTCAACTTTTCAAGATTATGCAGAACAGGTCTTTTTACCTTACATATCCGCTCACTTGGAGGAAAATGGTCGTCTTGACATTGTTTGGGATACGTATCGTCCAGATAGCTTAAAAGCTGCCATGCGAGAGAAGAGAGGACGAGGCAATAGGAAAAGAGTGGTGCCTATACATACGATGCCCAAGAGCTGGAAGAGTTTTCTGTGTGTAAACGAAAATAAGAACGAATTGTTTTAATTTTTGTCACAACAACTTGTTTTTTTAGAGACAGATAAAGAAATATATGGGACACAGTCTTTTTTAATGCAGCTGCTTCAGATACAAATTACATGGCTCCATGTTTGCACGAAGAGGCTGACACTCGAATATTTTTACACTTGGCGGATGCAGTAAATAAGGACTGGGCAGAGTGATGATACGCACCGTAGATACGGACGTGTTGGTAATGGCTGTGGCATTCTTCTATAAATTAGCTCTGTCTGAACTGTGGATTGCGTTTGGTGTCGGCTAAAGTTTAAGCTATATACAAGTAGCTACCCACCATCTGGTGGCATCGCTGAGCCCACTACAGTGTCACTGTCTCTCAGTATTTCATGCACTAACTGGATGTGATACTTTTTCTACTTTTGTGGGTAGACGGCCTGGGATACGTGGAGGCCTTTCCCTGAAGTAAACAGTGCCTTCGAAGAAATGGTGACCATCCAAAATGAACTCAGCGAAGACTCCCTACAGCTTCTAGAAAGATTTGTAGCATTAATGTACGACCGCACAAGTGACGCGCTGACCTAGAAAGCAGCCTTTCACCCAAAAGTCCCGGGCGACTGAAAATATACCCCCAACAAAAGCAGCACTCCTTCAACACTCAAAACGTGCTTCCTATCAGGCCCACATTTGGGCACGAGCGTAAGTAAGAGTTCCGGATATGCCTGATCCATCTGATTGGGGATGGAAGAAAACCATGGATGAATGGCAACCAGTTTAGACAACGCTACCTGAAGCAGCAACTTCATGCGCAGAATTGATTAAATGCAGTTGCAAAAAAGGATGCACTGGAAGATGTAAGTGCAGCAAAGGTGCACATAAATGTACAGCACTTTATTATATATTCTTTATTGCGCACAAATAACATAAAGTTGTCAAATGAAAATTGTTCACAAAGGCGAGCTTATCTCTTTTAGAGATCTCTTCCAGCCAACCTATCAGGTGTGGAAGAATGTCGTTAAAACGGGCACAAGGATGTGCGTTAATAATCGTGATAAGAAATTTTAAATTCAAATAAAAGTTTAAAATACAGTAAAATAAAAAAAATAGGGATAAACCTACTTAAACTACACACGAATATACTTATACCTAATCACATTATATTAAGGTATATATAAAAATTTATAAACTTTACTTTACTTTGCTTCTGTTCCGGCGATTGTTAACTAATTGTATCCTTATTTTGAATACATCTTTAATACTTATAATCAATGTCATTTTAGGTACTAGGTTTCACATACTTCATTTTGCTACTTATATAAGTAAGTAGGTATTTAAAAATAGACGACTCAATGATACCCAAGAGAAGGGTATGGAACACAAGGCAGATCCTAGGAAAGACAAGAAAATGACCTCAAGCAGGAGCCACTTGGAATGAAATTTCTATCAAAATAAATGAAGATTATTGCAAACTTTCTATTTAATTTAAATAAATCTGTAAAAATACAACTATCTTTCTTTTTATAACTACATATTAACCAGCAAATGATTTGCCAACATGTTTTTTTAAAAATGTCAAGGTAAATATTTTTAAAGGTAAAAATAAAAGTGCTTGTGTTATATGTGTCTACCTACACCCAGCGAGACAACAGATGAAGTAAACTAACGAGGAGACCACTTTTCCAAGAGACTTGAATGCATGCAATAGACGAAATAAGTTCTAGATTTGTTTTATCAAATTATAGTAAAATGTTTTTTCTGCAAAAAAAAACCGGTCTATAGTTGTTGACCGACTCTTAAAGATAGGATGAACTAAAGACCGTTTTATATGCAGGGATTACGCCGTTTGAAAAAGAAAGGTTACAAAATATGTATGTTAAGACTGGGGTTAGAATCTGCTTAAATTCCTTGATTAGGGAGCTAGGAATGTTATCAATTCCAACTGCACAGTCAGATCTAAGAGAGTTTATTGTAGTTTCAACTTCGGAATCAGTTGTTGGTAATAACACAAAGGAGTTAGATAAGAGTGAAGCAGGAGGAGGGCAGTTTGTTTGCTGCTGCGTGTTAATTGTATTCTCGGCTAATTTTTAACCTATGCTTGTGAAAAATACGTTAACGTCATTTACTGAGCCAATCGGATCTACACAGGACAATAGTTCAGTTGGAGCTTGGCGCCGGGGGAGACGCGAAGGTATAGTTGTTTGTGGTGTCTGGACGAAGTGGAGCCCAGATCGGCGAAGCGTCCGAGGACGGACGAAGGTGCAGAAAGGAACTGGTGGGAGGAAATGGGGAATACCGTAGATGTCGGCGCTCTGAAGCTGGCGGCCTCCATTCTGAGCGAATTACAGCCAATGAACCGGGTACAGGCCACCAAAAAGATGCTGGATGTACTTTTTGACGCTAGTGCGGAAGAGACGCGGAGCTTGAACGGCCAGGCGCCCGAGTACCGCAGGGAACCGGCTGTAGTACACAGCGATCAAGCGGGGACTTCCTCAGCTGTGGGCGTGATTGTCTCACCGCTTACAGATTTGGGTTTGGGAAGTCTAAACTCGATCCTCCCGACCGAAGGCTTCGACCCAGCAGAGGTTATGGCACAGATTAAATAATAGTAAACTAACGTTTGTTATGGGAGCTCATGCGCACCCAGTGCGTACGGTTTTTCTTTTGAGAGTGGGAAGGGATTTCACAATAATTAATCTATGACTGATAAGGTTCGCAGCAGGGTTTTCTACACAGAGTGGAAAATGATTTCCTTGATATATCCTATACTATTAAAATATAAATTCAAGTCGCATTCTTTCTTTGACGTACTAAGTGGGTCGTTTGTATTGCCAGTACTTGCGCCAGGGTTGGAACAAAAGAAAAAATTGTGTAGGAAAATATAATGTTACATTTTTAAGGGTTAGAAATTCATCTATAGTAATGTTCTAGCTATTTCGGTTATATCTCTTACCAAACTTCTGAGAATCTACGGTGGAAAAATAAATCATGAACACGCTATTTCATGAGCAAGGGGAATAAATTTCGTAACTCAGTCCGCCTCTTTCGAAACCGTCTGGCAGTATTGGGTTTAATTGACCAATGATAGGAAAGTGAACATTTACGAAGAAGGTAATGTCCATAAAAGATCACGGAAAACAATTGACCGATTATGGACATTCGATCTCAATAAAGACGCGACATGCACCATATTTTAAAATTAGATCATTAGCAAGAATCCTAGTTGAACCGTTAACGAGAATTATACCTGTTACCTTAAAGTCCCAGAAAAAGGGGGTTGGAAAGCATTTATGAAGGGAGTCAAGAACGGGGAGGCTCAGGAGTTTATTGGTTGTAGATGACTTCTCAGATTGGCTAGAACTATATACTCAATAATAATACATCACTCCTACTTGTTTGCTAGATTTCATACAGGAACAGAGTCTCTCGCCATTGACCGAAAGAAAATCAAGTTAGGTAATTTCGTTGTTAAGAAAACTAAGTAATGACTTCCGAAAGCGATTTCTCTGACGGAAAAATTTAAAGACTGGCTTCTTTGGTATCTAGCCATACCGTTATATACAGACCCTCGCCAGAGGAAACGTTGGGCAGCAGGGAGAGGGTAAAAAGGATATGGTGTCAGATCGCGGCAGAGATGGGAAAGGGAGTGGAAGTATGCAAGGCAAGATGGACGAGAATGAGACAGGCGTACATGAAAATGAAAAAGAGAGGGAAATTGGCGCCGGGGGAGACGCGAAGGTATAGTTGTTTGTGGTTCCTGGACGAAGTGGAGCCCAGATGCCGATCGATGTGAAGCGTCCGAGGACGGACGAAGGTGCAGAAAGAAACTGGTGGGAGGAAATGGGGAATACCGTAGATGTCGGCGCTCTGAAGCTGGCGGCCTCCATTCTGAGCGAATTACAGCCAATGAACCGGGTACAGGCCACCAAAAAGATGCTGGATGTACTTTTTGACGCTAGGGCGGAAGAGACGCGGAGCTTGAACGGCCAGGCGCCCGAGTACCGCAGGGAACCGGCTGTAGTAGACGGCGATCAAGCGGGGACTTCCTCAGCTGTGGGCGTGATTGTCTCGCAGCTTATAGATTTGGGTTTGGGAAGTCCAAACTCGATCCTCCCGACCCGAAAAGGTATTTTTTCAAGGTTTTGAGAGAATCGAAAAAAGAGAATGAATCTAGGTTGATTATGAAATTCTGAACTCAATTTTGGTCTCGATGTCACTTGGATCATTATGGCTTAACTACGTCCGTTTTTGTATGGAAATTATTCTGTTTTAGTTTACTTATTAAAAACAACGAATTGCGGAAATTTAAAGATTGGGTAAATTAATATTATTAGTAGTAAATGTGTCTTGCATTCAAAAGAAACCATTCAAGATTGGAAAAGAATAAGAATAATGTAAAGAAAAAATATATTTTCATTATTTTCAGGTGTAGTGTGCGGCTTGCCTCGCCCATACTTGTATGTTAGTTTTAGTTATAGTTTAGTCAATATACTTCCATCGTAAAGAGCACACGTCTTTAATTTCACACGCACCCGGTACCCCTGCCATCGCAATCTGATACATTTCCCTATAAACGAACGACGAAACGACTAGTCAGGTCAGGTCTCGTCGCCTTCATAAATTTTCCCCCTCCGAGGCCCCAGATCATCCAGGAGAGCAAGCATTCACATCCATGGCAATGAGGGGAGAAGCCCGCACACCGTGCCTCTAAGGGCTTCAGAATCCGTTAGAGAGAGATCAAGATCACCTTTGAGGGGAGCCACGGACGAACGAAGGGACGAAGGGAAAAGATATTCTCTCTTCGAAGAAGAATCCCCGCATGGCCGACCTCGTGATATTATTTACGTCGTGGCATCAAACCAACGTACGCCCGAAAGAGCCGATTCCAGGTAAGGCATCGCAGGAAGCGGCTTACACGCCGCACAAGTCTTATCGCCTCGTCCCTTTTCAGAAAGGGTCACCTTCGCCATCACGAGGACTAGGCCATTCCATAAGGGGCCAACAACGAGAACGTATTCCTCGAGGGCCGCAATATTGTAAGTATTAATTAGTACGTTTTTTTTAAGGTACGTAAATAAAAACTCAATTTTCGGCGACATTGTCTGCTCTCGAGGACTCGAGGCGAATAATTGCCCGCATCGAGAAAGCCTACGCACGCATTGAAGAGACGCGGGCACGTGCTGATCTTGTTAATGCTGAATTGGCTCGACGGACAGCTGACGCAGCCATTATGCAGCGCTGGCTCAGGCGGGTGCAATTGGTGATATTGCCCAAGCTCTTCATCGAGTTTGCAAAAGTTCTTTGCAGGCCGAATGAGGATTATTAAGAGCTAGTCCTTGTTGTTTCGTAAATAAATAAATTTTATTGTTCTCAGAGGTTTGCAAATAAAAAAAATTGCTTATAAAAAAAACGACGGAAGCACGAACGTATCGTGTCTTCTTAACAGGGTACCCTGTAATTTGTGTAAAAATGTAAGACTAGTAATAATGCGCGGAGCGCTTAGGCCTAGACCTAGACATTCGAGAACAAGGAAACCAGAATTAAGTTGCCAATGAGATGGGGAACTTATGTGAAGGAATAATTGGAGAATATATTGTTTATTAAGACAATGGACTTCTAGTCCAAGTTCAAGACCAAAAAGAACAATTTGAAGTAAACAAATATTGTGTTTTCCAAGACGAAGGTATATATTTCCAGGGCGTATCATAAAAGTCTCTGAAGCACCATTTGAAATCCATGTGAGCTGTCTAAGCTAAGCAAAAATTATGAAGGAGGATGGAAATTGCCAGAAAAACCGGATATAACTAAAATTACTGATGCAAAGATGATAAAAAAGACGTTAGCGGATGATAACATCGTTCGACGCAGAAATGTCATTAATATTGAAGACGACTTGTTGATCATACCTAATTTAAGTTCCTAATACGAACCTTAGGCACTGGAAGTGGGCCAAATATTCAGATTCCCCTGACACCGTTAGAGGACGTTATTGGAAAAGATTTTGGCCCTATTCCCGGAGTACGAGTAGACTTTTTCGGACGAGTATCCCTTATTACCTTCTAATACTAGGAACAGGTTTAATTTGTGTACTCTATGATGTAACAATCTTTCTCTCCAACTGTAAGGAACCTGCCAGGTTGCGCAACAAAAGGCCAACGTTTTGTGCATCTAATGGTGGACCACAATTATACTCTCGCAACGAAGTTGCAAATTTCGTGTACTCGATCGTGAAGGATAACTTGTGGAGCCGTTAGAAATTATTCATCAAACAAATATTGACCCCCACCAGGATTTGCAACTCCCTGTTGCAAGCATTCACATCCAAGGCAATGACGGGAGAAGCCCGCACACCGTTCCTCTAAGGGCTTCAGAATCCATTAGCGAGAAATCAAGATCACCTTTGAGGTGAGCCTCAGACGAACGAAGGGGAAAGATATTCTCTCTTCGAAGAAGAATCCCCGCTTGGCCGACGTCGTGATATTATTAACGTCGTGGCATCAAATCAACCTTCGCCCGAAAGAGCCGATTCCAGGCAAGGCATCGCAGGAAGCGGCTTACACGCCACACAAGTCTTATCGCCTCGTCCCTTTTCAGAAAGGACGGGGTCACCTTCGCCATCACGAGGTCTAGGTCATTCCATAAGGGGCCAACAACGAGAACGTATTCCTCGAGGGCCGCAATATTGTAAGTATTAATTAGTACGTTTTTTTAAGGTACGTAAATAAAAACTCAATTTTCAGCGACAGTGTCTGCTCTCGAGGACTCGAGGCGAATAATTGCCCGCATCGAGGAAGCCCACGCACGCAGTGAAGAGACGCGGGCACGTGCTCATCTTGTAAATGCTGAATTGGCTCGACGGACAGCTGACGCAGCCATTATGCAGCGAGGGCTCAGGCGGGTGCAATTGGTGAAATTGCCCAAGCTCTTAATCGAGATTGCAAAAGTTCTTTGCAGGCCGAACGTAATTAATTAAATTTTATTGTTCTCCGAGGTTAACAAATAGGTTAATTGCTTGTCAAAAACAACGACGGAAGCACGAACGTGTCGTGACTGTAACTTTTTGACAGGGTACCCTGTAATCTGTGTAAAAATGTAAGACTAGTAATTATGCGCGTAGCGTATGAGATGGGGAACTTATGTGAAGGAATAATTGGAAAATATATTGTTTATTAAGACAATGGACTTCTAGTCCAAGTTCAAGACCAAAAAAAACAATATGAAGTGAAAAAATATTGTGTTTTCCAAGATGAAGGTAGTCTATTTCCAGGGCGTATCATAAAAGTATCTGAAGCACCATTTGAAATCCATGTGAGCTGTCTAAGCAAAAATTACGAGTATGAAGGAGGATGGAAATGGCCAGCAAATCCGGATATAACTAAAATTACTGATGCAAAGATGATAAAAAAGACGTTAGCGGATGATAACATCGTTCGACGCGGAAACGTCATTAATATTGAAGACGACTTGTTGATACCTCGCGCTGGCCCTTCTGGCGTAGAGGAGCGTCCCCCGGGTGGTGGATGGGGGAACGGTCGGTAGTACGCCGGCTAAGTCCAATGGACTCGCTAACCAACGAAGGAACTCTGCCGCCTTACTCCTATGTGGGTAAGGATGCCGGTCCCAAGCCCGGATAAAAAGAGGAGGGCACCAAGGGCACAAAGCTAACAAATACTTCAGTTTTTGTTACCTTTGCGACCTAAACCCCGTGGCCCACCTAGGCCCTGACTAGGAACAAAGATGAGTGTGCCGATAAAAAAGAAACTACCCCAGGAGGGTACCGGCTCGTCCGGAGAATCCCTCCCCGGAGCAAACTCTGCTTCGGGCTGCCCCTCGTATTCTGGGGGGGGCAATTGTGCGCACGGGAACGCTAGTCCTACATCGGACAGCGGATCCTTATCTATGGAACTGCTTCAGAAGCAGCTGAAGCATGTAGAGCAAGAAGTGGATGGACTCAAGGAACCTCAGCCTAAGGCGATGATTTCAGGGGCCCGTGTGGAGGTATCTAAGCAGAGGACTATGCCTGGAGGGAAGGGTGTGGATAAAACCACAACTGGACCAAAAGACAGAGTTCACGAAACCTCCAAAGAAATGAAGAAAAATAAGAAGGAGACAGCGGCATCAACGGCAGAAGGGGCAGCTGACAGCGTGACTGGACACTCGAGCGCCAAACCTGAAGGGAAGGAAGCGGGTAAAACCGAGTCCATTCCGAAGGGGGAAGCGACCATGGGTCCGGGCGCGCAAGCGAACCCCAACGCAGCAGAACCTGAACGCAGGCAGCAGGGGCCTAATAGAAGAAGGCGCTTAAGACGCTTGAACAGACGGCATGAAGTCCGCGAGGCTCGTGCTCAGAGCTCAGAGGAAAACCCCACTCGGGCACAAAAGGAAAAAGTAAAGAGGCAGGATACAGACCCGGAGGAAGTCTCGTCACAACGACCAGCCAAGCGTCCGAGGCAAATCGAAGATCTGACCGAATTATCCCTGGTCGTATACAGAGCGGACGGTCGACCGATGTCGGAAGATTTCGCCACGGAAGTTAGGAAAAGGGTTGTAGGGTTGGTAAGGGAAGGAGCCAAAGAGAAAGTAGGTGGTAAGTGTCTTGCCTTTAGGGCATCGGGACTTGTCGCGGAAGGCTATTTCTTGGTCTCTGCAAGAACCACGGAGGCCAGAGACTGGTTAGGGTGTTACCAGACCAATCGATCGATCGTCGATCGACGGTATCGATCGATGGTAGAATGGAATAGTCGACGTCGATCGATAGTTTCCACCAGACCAATCGATCGATCGTCGATCGACGGTATCGATCGATGGTAGAATGGAATAGTCGACGTCGATCGATAGTTTCCACTAGACCAATCGATCGATCGTCGATCGACGGCATCGATCGATGGTAGAATGGAATATAATGCTTGATCAAACGCGCCGCGCTCCGACTGTTCCCTCCCCCCCACCCGCGCGCCGCGCTTCCTACCTGGCTTGTTTGTGTTGTGTTCAGTTGTGTGAAGCTCGCGGTTGTTTCGTGACGCGCATGGCAAAATGGCGGCGACCGCGTGGACGAATGAAAGAACTTTGGAATTTATTGAGCAATACAAAAACAAACCAGTACTATGGGACATTATTCACAATGATTACCGTAATAAAATAAAACGTCATGATGCACTGCTCGAAATAGCCAACTCATTTGAAATTACTAAGGAGGAAGTGGAAAAGAAGATAAAAAATTTACAAACAACATTTTCGAAAGAAAATAAAAAAGTGAAAGATAGTTTAAGAAGCGGTGCCGGACGAGACGAAATATACGTTTCTAAATGGTATGCATTTCAAGCTATGATGTTCATACAAGACAGAAATCGCCCACGATCTACTGTGTCTACAGAGGATCGTCCTCGTTCGAGCATGTCAAGTGATGTAAGTACCTACATACATATTTATATTTTTTACGGCAAATATGTTTAAGTTTAATCTGCAATTAAACAATTAGCTATACTGAACTTTTGTAGATCTTAGCGTGGTTGCATAGCGAAGCGTGCGGCCGGCGCCGGCAACGGCACGCGCCGGTCGTACGGTCGACACCACATAATGAATGTAGATCCGATGACAATTAAAAAAATAAGGCGTGGGAGGAGATAGAGTAAGTATACAGGGTATAAGGTTAGGATCACTATAATATATGTACAGGATTTTAGGGTAAGTATACAGGGTGTTAGGTTAGGATAAACACACAGGGTGTTAGATTAGGATCACTATATTTACAGGGTTTTAGGATAGGCTTCCTATACAGGGTCTTAGGGTAAGTATACTGGGTGTTGCTACGCAGGGTGTTAAGACAAGACAAGACGAGACAAGGCGAGGCAAGGCAAGGCGAGGCGAGGCGAGGCGAGGCGAGGCGAGGCGAGGCGAGGCGAGGCGAGGTAAGGCGAGGCAAGGCGAGGCAAGGCGAGGCAAGGCGAGGCAAGGCGAGGCAAGGCGAGGCAAGGCGAGGCACGGCGAGGCAAGGCGAGGCAAGGCGAGGCAAGGCGAGGCAAGGCAAGGCAAGATAAGATAACGATCCTAACCTAACACCCTGTATAGTTATCCTATCCTAACACCCTGTATACTTACCCTAAGACCTTGTGCAGTAACACCCTGTATTCTTACCCTAACACCCTGTACATATAGTGATCCTAACCGAACACCCCGTATACTGTACCGACTGAAACTAACACCATGTGTAGTTATCCTAAACGAATACCTTGTGTACTTAAGTACCCTAACATCCTGTATAATAATGACCATTAATTTTTAACCAATAATGACCATTAATTTTGAGTCATTAAAAATGTGCCAGTTGATATTTCTTTAAGAAATTGCTAAAACGGTATACGTTTGCCCTGTTGATGACTGTACACTGCGATGACACGCGCGTGCACACGCGCGATTCAAAATGTCGTTGCACAGCGACCGGCGCGACCGGCACACGCCCGCCGGCCGCCGGCGCCGGCCGCACGCTTAGCTGTGCAGGTACCCTTACAAAATAAAAGTATAATATTAAGCACATTAAAACATTTTCCAGTATACTCGTTTACACCAATAGATGGACTAAATTAACAGTTGCAAAAGGTGTTTTTTCCAATTGTCAACTATTGGTGTAAACATGTTGTAATTAAAATAATAATACAATTTTACAAGTACATACTTATGACCTTTATTGATACAGATTACACAGTAGCTGTCACTTGTGTACAGAGTATTAGTCCAAAACAAAACTAGAAATGACTTATTTAAAAAATGTTACCTTTCAATAAAAGTGAAATTCACAACTAATAATCACGATAAAAAAAAATTTGCAATTAAAATTATCACAGGGAGCTACAGCACCCAGAGTAAGATTCCAAGGTTAACAATACTTGTATTGCCATGCAATCATACCATCGTTAGAACAAAAATATTCAGCGAACTCTTCTCTCACTAGTTCAGCTGGAGTTGGTATGCTGTAGAATAGTACAGATGACTGAATTTCTGGCGGCTGTGTTATTTCGGAATCTGCACTCTGATTTATGTTACTTGAATAACGCAACTGTAAAGACCTATAACTCTCACAATTTCTTCTTAAATAGTTGTGAAGATAAGTCGTAGCTAACACTATGTTTTCCACATTTTTCGGCTGAAGATGAAAAGGCCTTCGAAGACAGCGAAATACTGCACTTAAAATGCCGAACGTGCTTTCTACCATACGGCGAGCCCTACTCAACCTATAATTAAAAATTCGCACCTTTGATCCTTTTCGCCCTAATTCGAGAAACGGCTTCATTAAATTTTCAGAAAGAGGAAAGGCATTGTCACCTATAAAAACATATGGTGTAAGACAACTTCTTCCAGGCAATTCACTTTCTTTTGGGATTCCTCGTAGATTCATGGAATTCAAAATAGTATTTCCAAACACACCACCGTCAGAAATACGACCTTGGCATCCAATATCGCAGTACATAAAATTGTAATTCGCATCCACTACAGCCATTAGGACAATACTGTGAACTCCCTTGTAGTTAAAGTATGTGCTCCCACTGTTAGTTGGAGCTCGCATAATTATATGCTTCCCATCTATTGCACCCAGGCAGTGGGGAAAATTCCACAGCAGGTCAAAATCTTTTGCAATGTTGAGCCATCCTTCTTCCGTGTTTGGCATCTGTAAAATAAATATATACAACGTAAATATATTGAATATGAGCTATCAGTCAGTTCATATATTTTTTAAATTATACCTATTTAAAATATATGTATATAATTTTGTTTCAGATAAATTCACAAGCATCTGAGTCAGGGATGGACAGTTCCGTTGATAGTGAAGGCAGTCGTAAAAGGCGCCTCAATCCAAATGATGCCGCAATAGAAAAAACGTTGGAGATGGTTGATTCTTTGATTCGCAATAAAAGAGATGTTGATGAGTATACATTGTTTGGAGAACAAATAGCATTTAAATTGAGGACACTAAAAACGGACTACGCCCGTATTACCGTACAGCATCATATAAATAACCTAATTTACGAAGCTCAACTTGGCAAATATGACCATCCACAAACTCAAAATCAAGGCTACTACACCACGCAGTATTCTACAAATGCACAATCTTCGAATCAATCCAACCTTCCACCCACTTCTCAATACGCAAGAGATTTAACTGGATATAGCTTTTCGCTGGATAATATCAATCTTTCATCCACAAGTGAAAATAGTATAACAGTACAGTCGTTGGATAATTTAGAAGATGTCTCATCTGAATTGCAAGAAAATTAAACGATATGTTTATATGATTACTGTTTCTCTGAAAAAATTATAATAAACCTGAAATACTATGTATGTCTTATATTTTTAATTTCTTCGATACCTTTACAACTTCACTTACCTTATATATAACTTAACTTACGATTACAAGTCCAAGAATACTTACTTTTATGTAATCCCTGAGAGAACATATAAGCGCATTGCACACTTCTGGAATTATACAAGAAATACTTTGTTGTGAAATTTTAAACGTTAGCACTAAACTTTGATATGAATCACCACTGGCTAGAAATCTGAGTGTTATAAGTAACCGATTCTTAGGGGAAATTGACTGTCTGTAATTAGTATCCAATTTTGCAATTAAAGGAGCCACCATATTTAAGAGATTTTCAATATCACTGTTACTCATTCGAAAAGCATCCAAGAAACCGCTATTTAAAATGTCATTTGGATAAGATAGGCGATCTTTGGCTTTAAAAAATGGTCGCATCCAGAGTCTTCTGCGTTTGCGTCTCCGTAATAATAGTACGAGCAACATCGTACTTGCCAACAACAACGCGTCCTCTTGTGAATACATTTTGAAAGAAACTGATGGAATATTGCCGGAGTTCATCGATCAACGTCGACCGGTGCCAGTAGTCGAACAGTATCTGTCGATCAATTAAAGTTACCAGACCAGTCGATCAACATCGATCGACGTTGAACGATGCCATCGACCGGCAATCGATCGATTGGTTTGTCGAACAGTATCTGTCGATCAATTAAAGTTACCAGACCAGTCGATCAACTTCGATCGATGCCGTCGATCGACGATCGATCGATTGGTCTGGTAACACCCTTACTATCCAAGAATCTCGGTAGCCATGAAGGAATGGAGATCAAGATCAGGCAGTACGACAGGGTCAAACTAGCCATATGGATTCCAGGCAGGGAGGAAGAGCAGGCGCCTGATCCGATGGAACTCCTGGTTGCGCAAAATGACTATGTGGAAGAGCTTAGGGTTGACGAATGGTCCCTTATACACAGAGACAAGTATCCCCTAGGGCACAGATTAGTAGTGGGAGTACCTAAAGAGGTAATAGAGCTAGGAGAGAAGGGTTCCATAATTCTCAATTATGAAGCTACGACTGTGTATGCAAAGCCACTTAGGTCCACGCCCGTAGCGAAACCTATTGCAGCACAGGGGAGTAAGGCTCAGGGGGAAGATAAGATGGAAGTAGATGAGGTGAAGGGGAGGGTGACAGCTGGTAGCTCCCAATCATCAAAAGGAGTAGGAATAGGAACTCAGACTTCCAAACCGGGGGGCGGGGCAACAGACGCTCAGCCCTCGGGGGTGGAAGTCGAGGATTTCGAGAAACTCCTGAAAGATTTAGAGGACTAGACACCAACACCACTCAACAATCATTTAACACACATGGACAATGAAACACAAACACTACACACAAACACTAACACAAAACAACTAAGAATACTTCAGTTAAATTTGCACCATTGCAAAGCCGCAACTGCGGAATTGTGCGAATATGTGAGAACCAACAAAATAGACATCGCCTTACTCCAGGAGCCTTACTGCTTCAACAATAAGGTAGCAGGCATGGGATGCCTGGGAGGAGATCTCATCTACCATCATGGTGAGTCGAACCCCAGGACATGTATGTTTGTGAGCAAAGGAGTAAGGCCCTTAGGACTTATAGAGTGTGAATGTTACAGAGATCTAGTTGTGGTGCAATTGACAATTTTGTTAGCCGGGCAGTCAGCGAAAAGAATTGGTATCGCCTCGGCCTACATACCAAGCAAAACTGATTTTTGAGCCACCAACCAGGGAATTAGAAGATGTAGTAGAGAGCTACAGAGGTAAGAACATTCCTATTATTGTGGGCTGTGATGCTAACTCTCATCACGAGGTGTGGGGAAGTACTAACAGTAACAAGAAAGGTGAGCTCTTACTAGAGTTTATAGTAAGTAACAGCATGGAAGTTATAAATCAGGGCGATACGCCCACTTTTATAAACAGACTTAGACAGGAGGTACTTGATATCACAATAGCGTCGGCCGATATAAGCAAGTACATAAAAGAATGGAAAGTAGATACGGAGGACTCATTCTCAGACCATAGGAGAATTACCTATAAAATCCAATGTGTATATGAGAAACTGAAAGTAAGGAATAACAGAAAGACGGATTGGAAGCTATTTGAGGAAAATCTCAAAGGAGTATACAAACCCATAGACGAACCTATAAATAGCATAGCTAAATTAAACGACAGAGTACAAAGACTTAGTGATAATCTTAAAGAAGCCCACCACAAAGCGTGCCCTCTAAAGACAGTTGAAGTGGGAAAAGGACAAGCGTGGTGGAACAAAGAACTAAAAAAAATGAGAAAGAAGACAAGACGTGCACTAAGAGTCGCGCTGAAGAAGAAAGACGACCCAGTCAGCTGGCAGGCCTACAGAGACCAAAGAAATGAATTGAGTAACGCATGCCAAAGGGAGAGCAGAAAAGGGTGGAAAACATACTCTGGTAGCATATCGAAACATCCCGAAGCAGCCAGGCTTATGAAAGCACTAGCTAAAGACAAAGTAAGCAAACTAGGCAGTTTAAGAATAGATAGTGAGGTAATCACAGATCCTAAGGAAGTTTTACGGATAATGATGAACACTCACTTTCCTGACAACAAAGAAATACAGGAAGAGGAGCCAGAAACAAGTATCATAAATGCGTGGGAGGATACTGGCTTAGTAGTAACAGAAGAACTTTTGGAATGGAGCATAAACACCTTCTCACCGTACAAAACGGCGGGACCGGACGGAATATTTCCAAAGATGCTACAAAGCGCCTTGAAAATCATAAAAAAGGAACTAGTGCATATTCTAAAGGGCAGCCTATCCTTAGGCCATATACCAGATAAATGGAGAATAGTAAGGGCGAGCTTCCTACCGAAACCAGGGAAGAAGACATACCAAGATCCAAAGTCATTCCGATGCATAAGCTTGTCCTCGTTTATGCTGAAGACACTAGAAAAGCTAATCGACAGATACATAAGAATGAAGGTCGGAACTGGAATTAGTCCCCTGCATGTTAATCAGCATGCATACATGGAGAACAAATCCACAGAAACGGCGCTTCATAATCTGGCAATAAGAGTAGACAGAGCTCTGGAAGCGAAAGAGTCGGCGATGGCATGCTTCTTTGATGTCGAAGGGGCCTTCGATAAGGCAACCTCACAAGCTATAGAGGCATCACTAGCAAGAGACAATATAGAAACATATATTAGTCGCTGGATAATGAATATGCTGAGGCATAGACGGATCACAGCTGAACTAGGAGGCACCACTCACACAATAAAGGCCAACAGGGGATTCCCTCAAGGAGGATGTCTTTCACCTCTCTTGTGGTGCCTTCTCATAGATGACCTAATAAAGAATACAAACAGAATGCACCTCTTCATGCAAGCATATTCAGATGATGGTGTGATACTAGTTACCGGGAAAGATATTACAATGATCAGGAATAGAATGAATGTTGGCATAAAGGCAACCCTAGCATGGTGCAGAAAGAGGGGACTGAATCTCAATCCCACAAAAACCAAGCTAATGCTGTTCACAAAGACAAGGAAGAAGATAGAAATGGTACCAATCACTATAGATGGGATCCAAATAGAAACAGTAAAAGACATAAAGTACCTAGGTGTGACAATAGACGACAAAATGTCGTTCAATTTACACATAAAGACACAAAGTAACAAAGCCAAGATAGCACTCATACAATGCAGCAGGGCAATTGGTAGGACTTGGGGACTAAAACCGCAAGTCGTGTATTGGATCTACCAAGCCATTATATTGCCTAGACTAATGTACGGGGCAGTAGTGTGGTGGCATAGAGCCACTATTAAAGCCAATAACAAAGAGCTAGTCCAGGTACAAAGACTAGCCGAGTTGATGATAACAGGAGCAATGAGATCAACACCCACAGCAGCGCTGGACATGATCCTTGGACTTGATCCACCAGATCTGGGGGCTAAGAAAAAGGCACTTGAGCAGTGGTATAAAATGAGATCCTGCGGGCAATGGAGCAATATAAAAGTCAGTAATGGGCACTCAGTCATAGACAAAGCCTACGAAAGAAACCTATCGATGATCATGACTCGAAATGACCTCATAGGCAAACGGAGAATCTTTGACAAGAAGTATAGAATCCACATAGGAACAAGGGACCAATGGGAACTAGTAAGAACAGAAGAAACAACAGTCTGTTACACCGATGGTTCAAGGAAAGAAAAGACTGGAAGATCGGGAGCTGGGTTCTTCATCCCAGGACCAGAAAGTACAAACATATCAGTGCCATTGGGGAAATTTGCAAGTGTTTTCCAGGCGGAGGTATTTGCCATTATGGAATGTGCCCGCCACCTGGAGGAATCCAATGCAAATCCACACAACAAAGTAACAATGTATAGTGACAGTCAAGCGGCAATAAAAGCCCTAGAGAGACCAGAAACAACATCAGCACTGGTGTTGGAATGCAAAGAGACCCTGAACAAACTAGCTTCAAGTAGGGAGGTAGTCATAGCCTGGACGCCTGGACATGAAGGAAATATGGGCAATGAAACTGCCGATAAATTGGCAAGGATGGGGGCAGATGAAGTCTCGATAGGCCCAGAACCCCGCCTACCCATCCCTAGTAAGATAATTACAGGAGTTTTCAAGAGAATAATAAATACAGAGGCGATTGCTCGATGGAATACCTTAGAAGGACACCGACAATCCAAACTCTTTATAAAAGGGTATGATAGAACAAAGACCAGACGTTTAATACAGCTTCCGAAAGCGGATATAACTAAGATAGTAGGTATACTGACAGGACACTGTACCCTGAACAGACACCTAGCTATTATGAAGAGGAAGGAAGATCCAGCCTGTCCGGAGTGCGGAGAAGATGAAACTAGCTTCCACTTCATCGCCGAGTGCCCGATGTATTCGCTACCGAGATGGAAGACTCTAGGCAGAGACAGCTTATCAGAGGAGGATCTCAGGGAAGTATCAATAGGAGATATGGTAAGATTCTATAAAGCTACGGGAAGATTCCACGGGGTGATACTGCAGGAGCACCAGTAAAACCAGTGCCCCGGGCAGCGTGCCATGTGGAGTGGGGAATCTACACCACCGAGGAACAGTAAAAGTGTCTGAATAGTATGGAAAGCGTGATGAGTAGGTACCTTTATGTCCGGAGGTTCACCCAGCAGAAGGGGGACACTGGACTATTGGCTACTGAATCGATCGCTGACCTGCTATTCATCACAAATACATGGCCTTCTCGGGGCTAGAACTCCCAACAAAGCATGGGCAGGCTGTCCGTTTTCTGGGATAAAGGGTGAAATGGCTCCACTAACGCGATCCGATCACCCGTCTGCGTGCATCGCGGCGTCCCCAACAAGAATAGAATGAATGAATGAATGTTGATCCTACCTAATTTAAGTTCCTAATACGAACCTTAGGCACTGGAAGTGGGCCAAATATTCAGATTCCCCTGACACCGTTAGAGGACGTTATTGGAAAAGATTTTGGCCCTATTCCCGGAGTACGAGTAGACTTTTTCGGACGAGTATCCCTTATTACCTTCTAATACTAGGAACAGGTTTAATTTGTGTACTCTATGATGTAACAATCTTTCTCTCCAACTGTAAGGAACCTGCCAGGTTGCGCAACAAAAGGCCAACGTTTTGTTGGACCACAATTATACTCTCGCAACAAAGTTGCAAATTTCGTGTACTCGATCGTGAAGGATAACTTGTGGAGCCGTTAGAAATTATTTATCAAACAAATATTGACCCCCACCAGGATTTGCAACTCCCTGTTGCAAGCATTCACATCCAAGGCAATGACGGGAGAAGCCCGCACACCGTTCCTCTAAGGGCTTCAGAATCCGTTAGCGAGAAATCAAGATCACCTTTGAGGTGAGCCTCAGACGAACGAAGGGACGAAGGGGAAAATATTCTTTCTTCGAAGAAGAATCCCCGCTCGGCCGACGTGGTGATATTATTAACGTCGTGGCATCAAACCAACGTTCGCCCGAAAGAGCCGATTCCAGGCAAGGCATCGCAGGAAGCGGCTTACACGCCACACAAGTCTTATCGCCTCGTCCCTTTTCAGAAAGGACGGGGTCACCTTCGCCATCACGAGGTCTAGGTCATTCCATAAGGGGCCAACAACGAGAAGGTACTCCTCGAGGGCCGCAATATTGTAAGTACTCTCGAGGACTCGAGGCGAATAATTGCCCGCATCGAGGAAGCCCACGCACGCATTGAAGAGATGCGGGCACGTGCTGATCTTGTTAATGCTGAATTGGCTCGACGGACAGCTGACGCAGCCATTATGCAGCGAGGGCTCAGGCGGGTGCAATTGGTGAGATTGCAAAAGTTCTTTGCAGGCTGAATGAGGATTAATAATAGCTAATCCTTGTTGTTTCGTAATTAATTAAATTTTATTGTTCTCCGAGGTTAGCAAATAGGTAAATTGCTTTGAAAAAAAAATACGGAAGCACGAACGTGCCGTGACTGTAACTTTTTAACAGGGTACCCTGTAATCTGTGTAACAATGTAAGACTAGTAATTATGCGCGTAGCGTATGAGATGGGGAACTTACGTGAAGGAATAATTGGAGAGTATATTGTTTATTAAGACAATGGACTTCTAGTCCAAGTTCAAGACCAAAAAGAACAATATGAAGTAAAAAAATATTGTGTTTTCCAAGACGAAGGTAGTCTATTTCCAGGGCGTATCATAAGTCTCTGAAGCACCATTTGAAATCCATTTAACCTGTCAAAGCAAAAATTATGAAGGAGGATGGAAATGGCCAGCAAATCCGGATATAACTAAAATTACTGATGCAAAGATGATAAAAAAGACGTTAGCGTCCTTGTCCTTGTTGTTTCGTAATTTATGAAATTTTCTTGTTCTCCGATGTCAGCAAATAGGTTAATTGCTTGTATTAATTTGACTTGACCGTTATTCGAAGCCTATAGCTATATGAGATAGCAGTCACGTGTTCACGTCTGTATTTCCGTTTCTTTCTACCCTATAAGTTTGTCTCTTTCTAATTTGTCCTTCCACCACCACTTGAGTGGGGAGGCGAGCTGTGGTGCGGAGCGGCACATTTATCGAAAATCATTGGCGTCATAGTTCCCGCCGTGTACGGACGTGCTTGCTCAAAGCACGGAGAAATATTGGAGAAATTTCTTTTTAGAAATCATTTTGTTAATACGTTGAAAATATTACGAAATAATTTGGTTAAATTATTTTGTTTGCATCCACTTTTGCGCTAAAGCAGGTAAGTACCTCAAAGCTAGTTAATTTTTCGTAACGAATCTGAGTGTTTTAAACAATTACGTTGGTGTAAATCAAATTTACACACATTTAACGGTTTTTACCGTTCGTGTTTTTTTTTTAATATTGTGTTTGTTTTAGATTCTACCCTAATTTTTTTTTAATATAGTATGGAAGAAGCCGGAGAATATTCGAATCAAGAGGAGGTAGTTCCGCAACGACCGAATATACGGCCAGTACCGCCACAGGCGGCACCTCGGCGTCCTCGGAAACGGTCGAGAAAACGATCAACTTCTTCTAGCTCGAGTTCGTCGAGTTCTACATCATCCTCGGAGCATTCTCGCGAGCGCAAGAGTAAGAAGCGACGTCATCGCCGCCGCCAAAAGAAAAGGGGGGGCAAACGTGCGCGTCGCTCGACTCATGAAAACCGTGAGTTAATTAAATTATCAAAAGAAGTGCGCGAACTTCGCGAAAGATTTGCTGATGCAAATAGTGACTGCTTATCTGACGTTAGTAGATCCCTTTACCACGAAAAGGATGCCCACTCTCCTCCTCCTTCGTCAATGCATTCTAGCGATGAACCGTTTAATTTCAATATAGCTACAAAGCTGAAGGAGCCCTCAGTGCCCAAAACTTCAGAGAGGCACTTAAAACAGTTACATGATGTTCAGTTATTTGACAATAGTGATTGGAGTGAGTTACGTTATGCGGATACGCAGAAGCAATACAACCATTCTCCGGGTTTTGTTGAATTAGAGGTGAATGAGGAGGTTAAGGCGTATGATACGTTGCGTCATCTGTCACATGCTGACAAATCTTATGCCTCGCTGACCTTCTGTATTCTCAAACAGAGGGAAACCCTACAAAAAACTTTGCAGGATCTTTTGAACTGGGTCAAGCTGGAACAGGCTGTGACATATGAAGCACTTAACGAGAAAGTTACCTCTTTATTTTCCTCGGGTGATTTTCAAAAGACTTCCTCGGACTAACTTCAGCTTATCTGTGGCCATCGTGCTGAAGTGATACAGATGCGGCGAGATGGCATTACAAATCACGTTCGAGATCCGTTGGTGAAGGCTGCCTTGCGAAAAATACCACCGTCGTGCCATAACCTCTTTAATGCAGAGTCTTTTACGTCAGCTATCGAGAAGGCAGGGGGCGTGAGGAAATGTTTCTGGCCGCTACAAAATAAGACTGCTTTAAGTGGTTCAGCCTCGCAGGCAGGCCCGAGTAAAGCAAATAGCTGCCCTTCGCAGGGGAGAAAACAGCACCCCGTACCCTCACAGGGTTCAACCAACACTCGTGCAAGAGTAAGTACACACGCCGCTTGCTACGATAACCCACCGCCCTCGCAGGGCGCGTGCTGCCACAGTTACCCCTCGCAGGGGAACAACGCCCACCATTCAGCCGCTATGCCTTCTAACGACACGTTTCGTGGACGTCAGTCGCGACCAAATCAAAGGTCTCAAAATTACACAGGCAACCGTAACAAGCGTGGTTCATCCTCGTCAGGATACAGGGGCAATAAGAGACGCAAATATTGACTCGAAGGTGTTTGTAGCAGGTCGCCTGACAAATTATCACGAAAACTGGAAGACAATGGGAGCGTCAGATTTCATTTTACAAATAATTCAAGGGTATCGCATACCCTTTATACAAAAACCTCCTCTCGTGTACCCTCGGCTCAACGATCCAAGGTTTCAGACCCCAGAGTCGAAAGAGATGAACACCATAATCAATCAAATGAAAAGCCAAGGTGTCCTAAGGTCGGCTCAAATGTCTCCCAGTTTTCTGTCAACTATTTTTCTGGTACCCAAGAGCGACGGCTCCGCTCGACCCATATTCAATCTCAAAGCGCTAAATCAATTTGTGATCACGGAAAAGTTCAGTTTAATAAACGTTTGCCGCATACCCGACTTTCTTCAAGAAAGAGATTGGTTGTGCAAGATCGACCTGTCTCAGGCGTATTTTCATCTGAAGATAGGCCGAAGTCACAGGCGGTTTCTAAGACTTATTTACAAGGGCGAGCTTTTAGAAATGACTTGTCTTCCGTTTGGTTTGAGCACAGCACCAAAGACCTTCGCTGCTCTTACGCATTGGGTCGCGCAGAGCCTACGAAAAATGGGAATCAGAATAATAGTTTACCTAGACGATTTCTTAATTGCCTATCAGAAGCCAGATCTTCTTCAACAACATGTCAGCATAGTACTGGAAACTCTCGAGTTTTTGGGGTGGATGGTAAACTACGAAAAATCTATTCTGACCCCTCAGAAAAAGCTAGTCTATTTAGGTGTAGTTTGGGACCCTTGGGTAAATCAAAAGACACTGCCCGAGGACAAAGTTCTGTCCTTAATAAACAAGGAAGGAGGGCGAAACAACCACACAGGACCTGCAAAGTCTAGTTGGCCTTTTGAACTTTGCAAGCTTTGTGGTCCCGAAAGGCCGCCTAAATTATCGGACTCTTCTGACCCTCCTCAACGCGCTTCTGTCGCGAGGAAGGAAGCACAGTACCCTTCCACCCAACGCGATGATGAATTTGAGATGGTGGTTAATGAATTGCCGGGTACCCTCAGAAATTCACATTCCGGCTCCTTCTCATTTTTTGACCACGGATGCATCAGATCTAGCGTGGGGATCCCAGTTGAACAACCGGGCCATATCAGGACTTTGGACCGACCAGGAGCAGACTTTGCATTGCAATCAAAAAGAGATGTTAGCCATTTTAAAGGTCTTAAAAGGTCACAGTCAGCTCCTGAGTCGATCCACAGTCTTAGTCCAGTGCGACAACAAGACAGTAGTCGCTTATCTTCGCAATCAAGGAGGTACCAGGTCAGTTCCACTTCTGGATTTGACGTATCAGGTGTTCGAGATCCTAGACTATCATCAAATCCATTTGAAAATGTTTCACATTCCGGGAAGATACAACAACCATGCAGACCACCTGTCCAGGCTTCGTCTCCCTCCCGAATGGCATTTACTGCCCAGGTTTACGGAAGTTGTCTTTGCAAAGTGGGGCACACCACATCTCGATCTGTTTGCCTCAGTGCGTGCTCATGTAGTTGCCAACTACGTAAGTTTGGACCTGACAGATCACCTAGCTCTTTTCCACGACGCCTTCTCCCAACAGTGGAACTACCAACTAGCGTGGGTATTTCCGCCCCCATTTTTAATACCAAAGGTGTTTTCACACCTCAATCAAGCACGAGGTGTTTTTCTGATAGTAGTACCCAGATGGGAAAAGGTGTTTTGGAGAGCAGACCTCAAATCTCGAGCCCTGGCACCCCCATTCACAATTCGGAATCTAGACAGAGTGCTGATAGATGTATCGACCGGGCATCCTCCTCCGCAGGTCCAGGAAATGACCCTGGAAGTATGGAAGTGTGGGGGTGGTCAGGGGACTTAGAAAATTGGAACTCTGGCCAAGTTGATTTATTAAAAACGTCTTGGCGTGATTCTACGCGCCGAATATATAATGTCGCCTGGAACAAATGGTGCGCTCAGAATTGTGTCAACTCCAGAGGTCCATCAGGAGCAGAATTGGCACAATTTTTAGCGGATTTATATTTGGTTGATGGCTTGTCTTATAATACAATTTTGCTTTACAAATCGGCGGTTTCTACACTATGCAATGCTAATTTGTCAAGTGATTTAAGTTCACACGCTCTTGTAAAGCATATATTGAAATCAATTTGTTTAAAAAAACCGGTGACACAAAAACCGCCGATTTGGGATACAGAGGATTTGTTTATTTATGTACAAAAATATTCAATCGATGTAAATAATATTTTTCATGTCTGTCGACACACTGCCATGCTCCTGCTCCTCTGTTCGGGACGTAGAATTCATGATTTGACCTTGTTGCACGTTGATTCAAAGCATTGTATTAAATCGGAGGATTCTATCACTTTTTGGCCAGTTTTCGGATCAAAAACTGATTCACAGGACTATAGACAATCGGGATGGAAACTGAGTTCGCATCCTAATAATCAATGTTTAAATTTAATATTTTGGGTTAATTTATTGATTAATAAGCTATCAAATAGGAGAGATTTAGCAAAATGTAATAATCTTTTTGTAACTTTTCGAGGTGATCCTAAACCGGCCTCACGAGCTGTGATTGCGGGATGGATAAAGTCCCTTTTAGCAGAAGCAAACATTTCAGGCACACCTGGCAGTGTTCGTTCAGCTGTAGCCTCCAGCAATTGGCTGGATAACTATGCGGTTGAGGACATTCTAACCAGAGGTAACTGGCGTTCAGGTAACACTTTTATGAAATTTTACAGACGTGAAGTAATGTCTGTTTCTGCTAGACAGGGTGTTTCAAGGTTATTTGATCCTGTCTAATTAGAGTTTATTGTTACAAAACAATTGTATTTATTTTAGCACCTAAAAAAAAAAATATTATAATTATAAATGTTTTATTCACATTGGCGTCCCTTTTTCCTTCCACCAGGCGATAACAAACATCTCTCATATAGCTATAGGCTTCGAATAACGGTCAAGTCAAATTAATAGGAGCGTTTTACCTACCAATAAAACACATATTAATTTACTTACCTTATTCGAAGCCTATAGATAAGCTCTGCCTGGTATGACGCAATGATTTTCGATAAATGTGCCGCTCCGCACCACAGCTCGCCTCCCCACTCAAGTGGTGGTGGAAGGACAAATTAGAAAGAGACAAACTTATAGGGTAGAAAGAGACGGAAATACAGGCGGGAACACGTGACTGCTATCTCATATAGCTATAGGCTTCGAATAAGGTAAGTAAATTAATATGCGTTTTATTGGTAGGTAAAACGCTCCTATTAAAAAACGAAGGAAGCACGAACGTGTCGTGACTGTAACTATTTAACAGGGTACCCTGTAATCTGTGTATAAATATAAGACTAGCTTATGCGCGTAGCGCGTAGGCCTAGACCTGGACACTAAATAACAAGGAAACGAGAATGATGTTGCAATGAGATTGGGAACTTATGTGAAGAAATGATTGGAGAATATATTGTTTATCAAGACAATGGACTCTTAGTCATAAAAAGAACAATAAGAAGTAAACAAATATTGTGTTTTCCAAATCGAACGTAGTTTCTGAAGCACTATTTGAAATCCATGTAAGCTGCCTAAGCAAAAATTATGAAGGAAGATGGACATGGCCAGCAAATCCGGATATAACTAAATTTACTGATGCAAAGATGATAAAAAAGACGTTAGCGGATGATAACATCGTTCAACGCGGATACGTCATTAATATTGTAGACGACTTTTTGTTCCTAGAACGGGGTGAATAGTTACTAATATTATAGCAGAGGTGAAATACAATCATAGTATACGTAAATTTCATGTTAAGATTGTTGATTTTTGTATAAGTATCTAAGTTATCTGATTTGAGTGTATAAGATGGTGATCCTGAATTGGGCATATACTGCGGCCAAAGAAGAGATCTCTGATTTGTTCCTAACCATATTTTTTTTTGTTGTTCTAGAACGATGAGGAACCAGAGCCCCAGCCGTTACGAGCAGCTCCATTGCGTTCGTTTCTCTCGCGGCGACTGACTGAAGGCGACTATATTTTGCAGCGCAATCTTACTAAGCGGGGTGCTTATTACGGCAGTGAAAGCTGGGTATGGCAGAAAAAGCATGAAAGTAGAATTGATGCAGTAGAAATGAGAGCGTTGAGGAGTATGATTGGTGTGAAATTGAGTGACAGGATTAGAAATAGTGTGATAAGAGAACGTTGTGGCGTAAAAGAAGACGTAGTGACTAAAATTGAGAAAGGGATGCTGAGATGGTTTGGTCATGTAGAGAGGATGAATGAAGGAAGATTGACGAAAGAGATCCACAAGGCGATAGTAAATGGAAACGTTGGAAGAGGAAGGCCTCGGCGAACGTACTAGGACCAAATTCAGGACGTTCTGAATAAAGGCCAGGTTAAAAGTACCCTAAACCGACGAGCATGTATGAAAGGATTGATGAAGGTTCAGGAAGCAAGGGAAGTATGTCAAGATCGTAGCAGGTGGAGAACTGTGGTCTCTGCCTACCCCGACGGGAGCAAGGAGTGATGTTATAGATGTATGTATGTGCTTATTATGTAGAGTGCTTTTTGAACAATACGAAAGATATTGAACCACCTCTTGTGTATCACAAAAAGCGTTAGCAGCACGCTATAACAACTCATATGTGTGCTTTTAACGAGGGTAGACCCACTCACAAGGCCGTTAATAACTTGATTACTGCGGCCTAAGAAGAGATCTCAAAGTGTAGGCTATAAGCTACCCTTTAAATACGTTTTATTAATTAGATTGAAACCTTTATTGCTTATCTGCATGTTACGCAACTTTAATATTACGTACTTTAAGTTATATAATCGATAGACTTAAGATTTATTTACTGATTTATTGTCTGATATATTAAAATTTTATAATTTCTTAATCAATTTTGTTTTACTCACTCACCGAATGTAAATATTCGATAATTCATTGCAATCTAAAGTTATATCTAAGACAATTTTATCGACGCCCCCTTTTTTAGATGATAAGCCCGCATATGAATGGTTTGTTCCTAACCATTTTTTGTTGTTGTTCTAGAACGATGAGGAATCTGAGCTCCAGCCGTTACGTGCAGCTCGATTGCGTTCGTTTCTCTCGCGGCGACTGATTGAAGGCGACTATATTTTGCAGCGCAATCTTACTAAGCGGGGTGCTTATTATGTAGAGTGCTTTTTGTACAATACGAAAGATATTGAACTACCTCTTGTGTATCACAAAAAGCGTTGGAAGCACGCTATAACAACTTATATGTGTGCTTTTAAAGAGGGTAGACCCACTCACAAGGCCGTTAATAACTTGATTGCTGCGGCCAAAGAAGATCTCTGATTTGTTCCTATGCCCTATGTTACTAAGCGGGGTGCTTATTATGTAGAGTGCTTTTTGTACAATACGAAAGATATTGAACTACCTCTTGCGTATCACAAAAAGCGTTGGCAGCACGCTATAACAACTTATACGTGTGGTTTTAACGAGGGTAGACCCACTCACAAGGCCGTTAATAACTTGATTACTGCGGCCTAAGAAGAGATCTCAATGTGTAGGCTATAAGCTGCCCTTCAAATACGTTTTATTAATTAGAATAATTTAACCTTTATTGCTTGTCAGCTTGGCGATGCTGTCGGAATTGTTGAAGCCCTTCTTATAGACTTTAAGGCCGCTGCATGTTATCCTACGTCATCTAGTACACGAAATTTGCAACTTTGTAGCGATAGTAGTGGCCTAGTAGGTCCACAAAACGTTGGTCTGCTAATCCGAAACCTGGCAGGTTTTGTACCGTTGGAGAGAAAAGTGGTTAAATGACAGATTACACGAATGAAATCTATTCGTAGAAATAGAAGGTACCTATATAAGTAAAAAACAACAGGTCTGCCTTGCATCCTCTTGGCAGTTTCGCCAGTCCGACCAAATTTGTGGTCCAATCACATCCGACCACATTTGTGGTCCGACTAGCGAAACTGCAAAGAGGATGCAAGGCAGACCTGTTGTTTTTTACTTGTACAGGTACCTTCTATTTCTACGAATAGATTTCATTCGTGTAATCTGTCATTTAACCACTTTTCTCTCAAACTGTACAAAACCTGCCAGGTTTCGGATTGGCAGACCATTGTTTTGTGGACCCATTAGGCCACTACTATTGGTACAAAGTTGCAAATTTTGTGTACTAGATGACGTAGGATAACATGCAGTGCCCTTACGGTCTATTACTTGCTTACAAAAATATGGCCTAGATAAAAATAAAATGGTTGGATTGGGAACAGACAATGCGTCAGTCATGACTGGAGTGAATAATGGAGTATACAGGATTTTAAAAAATGATATACCAAATTTAATTCTTATCAGATGCACTTGCCACTCGTTTCAACTTGCAGTGTCACATGCTTCAGAACAGACGCTACCACGAAATATTGAATTCTTGATTAGAGAAACCTACAACTGGTTTGCCCACTCTACAAAACGTAAAAATGAATATCAAGAAATTTACGAAACTATTAACTGCGGTGAAGCACCGTTAAAGATTTTGCAGGTATGTGACACGCGCTGGTTGTCCATAGAACCAGCAGTACAAAGAATTCTGGCACAATGGGAAGAACTGACTTTACATTTTGGGGTTGTGAGAGATCGATGCTACACTGCAGATCTATTACATTCTATGTATAAGGACGAATCGAATCATTTGTATTTGCTATTTTTGAGGAGTGTACTTAACGATGTTGTTGGTGAGATCGCTGTGAAAACCTTTGAAAGCGTAAGTGCAAATCCCCTTCGATTATTAAATGTGCTGATTACACTATTACGTTCAGTTTGCAACAGGATACTTTTACCGAATGCAGCCATCACAGATAGGGACTTTTTAAACATTGACATCGACCAAAACCTCAATCCGGTCCCATATATGGGATACCTCTTTGAATCGGAGAGTGAAAAAACATCATTAACATCTGATGCTGTATCAGCCATAAAACGTCGCTGTATTGAATTTAATGTGAAGCTAGCCTAGGAAATTCAACAAAGACTGCCAACCAATTATAATGTGCTAGAGTTGATGTCAAGATTAGACCCAGAGATGATTCTGCGCCAAGGTAAGGACAATTCCATTTCGGAACTAGCTAAAGAACTTGGCTATGACGCTAGTGACATTGACAAGATATTGAACCAGTGGCACAACATCTGTTTTGTCCAGTGGAAAAATACAAAAGATGTTATAAAATTTTGGATTGAGGTAGATGAGCACAGAAACGCAGCTGGAATAAATGACTTTGCAGAACTAGTTGATCTTGCTATATCTTCGTTAACTTTACCCAACTCAAATGCAGGTATCGAAAGAATTTTCAGTGTCAAAAAGCAAACTTCGGAACAGGATGGCTGGTCCACTTCTAAATGCCATAATTTTTATCAGAAATAGATTAAAGTTACAGGTTTGAAATGTTACAATTATGAATTACCAAGCGATGTCATTGCAGCAATTGGCAAAAACACAAAGTACTCTTACAAAAATCAACCACAACCAACAACATCATCTGCATCGGTGTCGGCGTCATCGTCAGTAGCGTCGGCCTCTGTGAATGACGATGAAGTTATAGAAGATTTAACATTTGATAATCTTGAATTTTAACTTTCAATTTTTTTTTCTTTTATCTTTTGATTCTTAGTACTCTACTGATTAGGTACAAATAAATGGCAAATGAACAATATTTATGTGGTTTTATTTCACTACCTAGCGACCAACGAGGCTTCAAACCGGTTCTCCTCGTTCGTCTTGTGCTAGCAGCACGCGGGAGGCGGAAAAAATTTCACTGATTGCCTATAGCATATAACCCGTGTCATTAAAGAAGCGAATCTAAAATGGCGTCGCTAATCATTTTCTCTCAGTCGCACATTATATCTGTCTTTACTCACACACGGCAGTACCGCAAGCAAAAAAAAATATCAGTCTGGATTTGCTCTTACGCTGTCTCGACGCGCTCTTTGTTCACGAATTCTTGTTAAATATTTTGTTGTTGTTTTGTTATTTGGTCTTTGTTATTTATTGTTGTTATTTTATCGTTGTTGTTATTGTTGTAACTTGACACGCGTCACACGCGTAGTCATAATGACCTCACGGAAACGAGGAAAGGTTCTCCATAGCGATGCACGCGAAATCGTGTATAAAGTAATCAAATACTTTGAAGAAGAGAAAATTCTGGAGCGGTATCATCCATTTGAATACAGCAATGATCGTGCAGCCATGGCCACGGGATTATCAGTTAGTACAATTGTGAAGATAAAATACCTTTCTCGCTCCTCTCGAAAGTAAAAAGAAGGTATGTATTTTCTGCATTTTAGTATTATTACATACATATAGTAATTTTGTTCAATGCCCATTTTAGTATGTTATAATATAATATATAGGTGTGGGCAAACTATTTGAACAATGACCTTGGCTGCGCAGAGTCGATTTTACTTACATACAAATTGACGTGCGTGATCACCACGTGATTATTGTTCAAGTTGTATGCCCCGCAATATAACATTATTATGTTATAATTATAGGTTAGGTCTTTCGTAGCCATTTTATTAGGGCGGCCGCATATAAAAAGACGTTTCTAAAAAATACTATCGGACGCCGGAAGGCGCCTTGTTCATTCATACGCGTACATTTCGTTCGGAACGAATTGTGTGCAGGTTTGACTTGGATGATAAAAAATAAAAATACTAAAGGTATATCGGAACCCTCGGCGCGCGAGTCCGACTAACACTTGACCGGTTTTTTACTTTCGAGCGTTTGAGGTTTGTTTGTTTTGATGTTTGACAATTTGAATTTTGAATTGATCTATATACTTCATTCGAACATTATTTGGAAAAACGTAAATAAAAGTTTTTATTTCCATACTATGTGTATGACATTACAAATTTAAGTTTGCGGTTGATAGTTTTTCCTTGCGTATTGCGAGAAAGTAAGTGCAGTGCTGCTGTACCATTTGTTTTTTCGATATCTTGAAAAATAAAGTTACAGTCGACGACAGGTGGACGTGGGAATACATGCTACCTAACATATTAAATGAATTCTCACAGAAACTGCTGGCAGAGCTACAAGTTAGCGAGAAAAAATGTAAAACATTACTTAAAAAATATTATTTGGGTGATGAATTATGCTGCTTTTTGTACAGTCAAGGGCACATCAAGCTTGATACATTGGAATTTGTGCCGACCTTATTTCAATAGACGTAAGGGCTAAAATTGCACTGCGAATGTCAGGCTTGACCTGTCGTTGACTGTTCCTAATTTTATGTTAGTGTTATTTTATATTCATACTTTTTAAGTCTGTGTGAGTGAAGCGACTCGTTCGCGCAACGTATAAACCTTGATAGGTTTCTGTAGCGCGTCTTAGCTATCAATTTATGTAAAAAAAAAAGTAATGAATAAATAATTAAAAAAAAAAAAACCGGCCAAGTGCGAGTCGGACTCGCGCACTGAGGGTTCCGTACCACCACATAATCATAATTGTATTAGTTGAAATTTCAGTAAGTTAATGTGCTAGGTTTTTTGAGTCCGACATGCGCTTGACCAAATTTTATTATTTGTTGTTATTTTATAGCTTATGCACTATAAACATACCAATTTTCAAGTTTGTAAGTGTTCCCGTTTTTAAAATAGAACCAAAACAAAAATTGCCTTCGCGACCATCCAACTTGACCCCTCTCTTATATGAATGTTCTTGAAACGGGAGCTCACCACAATTGGTTACCATTAGTTGTGAGAAAAGTTGTAATATTTAATGATTTCAGACTTTTCCCAGTATTTGTACTGTGAGACCTAGCTTCTTGCCAAATTTCATAATTTTAGGTCAACGGGAAGTACCCTGTAGGTTTTGCATTTTTGAATAAATGTATGGAGATGAGGACATAAAATGCCATATCTTTTGATTGCGTCGTTGTAAAAAATTGAAATTTTCAGATCTTGTGTGGTCCACGGACCTTAACATTCATTATCAATTTCAACTTGATACCTCTTCTCGTTCGTGAGAAAAAGGGTCTTGACAGACAGACAGACAGACAGACAGACAGACGGACAACAAAGTGATCCTATAAGGGTTCCGTTTTTTTATTTTGAGGTACGAAACCCTAAAAAAAGGTCAAGCTTGACACTCGCAGTGCGACTCTAGCCCTTACGTATATTGAAATAAGAACTGTACAATGTCCAATATATCAAGCTTGATGTGCTCTTGACTGTACCATCCAAGCTATCAAAAGTGTTTTTTTTTTCTCTTAAACTTTTTTTCTCAGACTTATTAACCCCCTTAAGTATTATTGGGGTATTATGTTACAACCTGGACCCTGTATTATTTGAATTTATATCAGCTCATTTTATCTGTAATATTTTTCAGGAAAACTTGCTGAGCAGTCAAAGACGAAGATTTGTACACCCAGCAAAGGAAGACGTGGACAAAACAACACCAGAGTTCCTGTCGACAGTTTTGACATTTGTGCAACAGGGAACATTGTTAATTCTATTTACGATGGGCGCAAGGAAGTTCCAACTCTGAACAAGATATTGGCAGCAGCCAAAAAAGAATTTGAACTTTAATGGATCAAAAACGACTTTGAGGCGCATTTTGAAAAATAAGCTGGAATATAGTTTTAAAAAGTGTCTCCAGAATAGATCCCTTCTCATTGAACGAGACAATATTAAAGCTTGGCGTGCTCGTTACCTGCGACGAAACAGAGCTAATGATAAGTTAGGATCCGATAAAAAACCTGTGGTGTATATGGATGAAAGTTGGATACACGCACATTACACAGTAAGTAAGTGCTGGCAAAGTTCCCGAGACAAGGGTGTTAAAAAAAATTACAGTCCTGGACAGACGTGGGTAATAATTCACGCAGGAAGTGAAAACGGATTTGTGAGTGGTGCTGACTTGCTTTTTAAAGCGAAATCAAAAAAAGGCGACTATCACAATGTAAATGGACGGAATTTTTTTTTTGAAGTATTTGGAAGAAAAATTAATACCCAACCTGCCCCCATCATGCATTTTGGTCATGGACAACGCGTCCTATCACTCCGTACAAATAGACAAAGCACCGACAACGAAAGGACGACGTAAAAAAATTCATGACTGAACATAATATCATGTTCAAAGAGGAATGGACAAAACCAGAGCTCCTAGTACAACTAAAAAAAGTATTGCCAGAGAAACGATTTGTTGTAGATGAATTGCTTAAATCACACGGCCATGAAGTACTCCGTTTGCCCCCATATAACTGCGACTTGAACCATATAGAGCACGTCTGGAACTTGATAAAACAAAGGGTTGCAGACAAAAATGTTGAACAACATAAGAACAAAATTGAACAGCTCACAAAAAAAGCCATCGCGTCAATAACAGCTGATGACTGGAAGAAACAAATTAACCACATAAAAAGAGTGGAGGAAATGTACTGGAAAAGTGATGTGACTCGAGAAGAGGAATTGGAAAATTTCATTATACAGGGTGTCTCAGAACGATCCGACTATTTCGAGAGTGAACGAAACGCAAATTAAGCGAATTGGCTGTATGTAGTGAGTGTCCTGTGCCTGATCCGTTCTTAAATTTTTAATTGCCGCCATGATTTACGCGGGAGAACATCGTTCGTTTTGTGTTCGTGCTTATTATGAAAACAATCGATCTCAGGGTGTCTACTCTCAAAGTGCGATATATCGAAACGATACAACTCGAAACATGCAAATGCAAAACGTCGTCCCTTGACAATAGAGTAGAATATTGGTTGGATGAATTTTCAAACTGCATCCAATCAATATTCTACTCTATTGTCAAGGGACGACGTTTTGCATTTGCATGTTTCGAGTAGTATCGTTTCGATATATCGGACTTTGAGAGTAGACACCCTGATTCGTGTTCGACGGTTATTCCGACTTCATTATGGATTGCGGAATATTGGGGAAGCACCAAGCAATGCAACAATACTCGCTTGGATCCAGACTTTTAACACTACCGGAAACACTATTGGCGACACCCACCATGGCCGTCTACGAACTGCAAGAACACCGGAAAACATAGAGTTAGTTGCAAATTCAGTAAGGCAACAGCCTCGGGTCAGCGTCAGGAAGCGCGAGTCACAATTAGGACTATCTAGAGCGACGATTCACCGCATCATGCGATCTGATTTGCATCTTAAGGCATACAAAATTCAAATTGTGCAAGCTCTGAATGAAAACGATTACGTTACAAGACTCAATTACAGCATTACACGAAATCTTCCCTGAAAAGGTCATTTCACGGAGGGGTGACATTGAGTGGCCGCCTCGAAGCCCCGATCTGACCCCACCAGATTTTTTTTTATGGGGTTATCTTAAGAGCGTTGTCTACGAGGACAATCCACGAAATTTGGCACATTTAAAAAGAAATATCGAAGAAAAGATAAGCTTGATTTCTCGACAACTTCTAAGAAAAAATTTCCGTAATGTTCGTGAAAGATTCGAGGAATGCCGACAACTAAACGGACGCCATTTGAACAATGTCATTTTTAAAAAGTAAAATTTCATTATTTTTCTGTTTGATGGTATTAATAAATATTAGTTACAAAAAGTTTTTATTTTAACTATATAGCATTGTAATAGTTGGATCGTTCTGAGACACCCTGTACAAGTAGGAATGGATAGTAGTGATGATGACAGATCGAGTGGAAATGAAACTTCAGACGAAGAACGAAATAGCGAAATGTCTGGCGTGGAATACATTGACTACAAGGACCCCGGAGAAGGGCCATCAACATCAAAAAACTAATAATTAGTAAAATAGTTATAGTAATTGTTAAGGTCGATCGTAATGATCTATAAAAATATACCTATAGAAAGAAATGTATTGCTCAGAAGTATTATTTCAAAATAAATACTTACCTACCCTACCACTATAATACAGGAAAACACACCATAAAAATACAGGGTGTAAAAAGACCCCGTTAAGGCAGTCCGTTCGTCCCTTGATCATCTGATCGACAATTTTGTATTGGAGATTCTAGATCTCGACTTATGTGCCTTGGGGTAAGTTATTCAGTTCCATGGGCTCATTTAGGTTTATGTTTTTTATTCGCTTTTTTAGGTTTATGTTTTCCAGACCTACAGGAGCCATTCTATGATGGATTCTGAGAGCACACAGAATGGGACGGGGGCACAAGCCAACACCCAAACCGATTCAAAGAAGCGCAAAAGAAAGCAGCACCAGAAGAATCGAGCCAGCGCCTACCGAGAAGTCAAGGGTACTGAGTACTCGGACGAAAGGACTAAAAGGAAGATGGCCGGTCTTGGAGTGGGCCCCAACGGCATACGGTCGAAACTATTCGCTGGAGTCACTTCACCTAGTGGGGCTGTTGCACACCTTGGAACCATATCCGTGCATCAAGCCATTCCCCTTCCTATAACATCAAGAGGGGTTGGATTTGCAACATGCGCATTTGCAAGAGCGCTGTCTAACTATCGCGGGTTTGAAGTTCCGGATGTTCACATACTCTATCGCGCTTTCTTAGGCATCTTTGAGGCGAAGCTACGAAGGGCGAAAACAAAATTTCCAGCTGTCAATGTCTTAAGGGACGACTGTAGAGATTTCAATCTTGGTCCAGACTGGGTCGAGGTCATGAATACCGGACCATAGTTCCTGAGCCGATCTTTAGCATCATGAACTCGCTGGGCATCTTGAAGATGGGTGATGACATCTACCTGCCCGTCATGGCAAAGGATTTGACCACAGAAGACGGAACCTTTACTCCGACACCAGAAATTGTTACACTCTCTTCGCTCCGCCGCGTCGTTGAAGCTTTGGCATCACCACGTACTCCAAGGTACCATTTCATCTCTAACAACCCGATTCCGGGATGTCAGTTTGCTGGGAGACTCCTGGTGAACGCTGACGCGATAATACCTCAAAATTACGGGTATTAATGGGGTATTTTGTTACACCCTTTGATAAATAAATACGCAAATATACGGCATGCAAAATAACTCTGTCTGTGACCGTTAATGCGCAGATGTCAAAAAATGAGTAGCGGGGGTGAAGTGCGACATGTGGGGGGAGGCGAGCGAGTCGTTCATTGGCTCTCCGCCTGTCACCCATGCGCAGAAAATAACTGTCACAAACAGACATGTCCTGAACGCGCTGTACTCGTACCTACCAAAACATAACAGTGACAACAAACAAATAAATACAATTGTATACTGACTCATATCCTGATCCTTTCCCTCCGTAAGTAAAATCCGTTTCAAAATTCCTTTTTCCTATTTGCATAAGTTTCCCGGTTTTAAACTTGAAAATGGCAAATACGCAAGGCGTGTTGCCAAAGAAACAAATGCAACAGCAGCACTGCACTTACTTTTTTTTAAAGTATCAACTGCAAACTTATATTTGTAATATATACAGCGCATTCAGGACATTCTATGACGGTTATTTTCAGCGCATGGGTGACAGGCGGAGAGCCAATGAACGATGCGCCCGCCACCTGGGGGGAGCCGCGCTCACCCCCGCGACTCGTTTTTTGACTTCTGCGCATTAACGGTCACAGACAGAGTCATTTTGCACACAGTATAATTTACATATATAGCTTCATAAAATCGTTTGAGCCGGAAACAGAAAATTTCAATTCTACATTTTCGTTGTATGACAGCTACCTGTAAAATGAGACCCAGAAAGAAACCACTCAAAATCCCTCGATGAATTTGCATAAAACTCTTAAATTAAAAATATTGTGTTAATCGAACTAAATAAGCCGCTATGCTAGGCCAAAGCGTGACGAACAGACCGACGGACGTACATTTTTGAGAGACTTGTTTTTTATGATCTATAAGTGATATGGAACACATTTTCGAGAAAATGAGAAATACTTTTTTTTCACGAATACAATAGGTAAAACTCCTTTTTAGGGATAACGCAATCAAAAGATATGACATTTTATGTCCTCATCTCCATACATTTATTCAAAAATGCAAAACCTACAGGTCCCGCTGACCTAAAATTATGAAATTTGGCAAGAAGCTAGGGCGGGATTGCACTAAACTTCACTTAAGCTTGTCCTAGTTAAGAAATACATAACTTGTGCGTAAGTTTAAAAACAGCCTAGCTACAATTTGATTTGCACTAACCGCATTTACTTAGCTGTGACCTAATTTAGGCGGTAACTACTTAAGTGAATGACTGAGTGGGTTTAAAGATCGATTACCTATGTTTATTTTTTCTTTCAATAGCACGATAAATTTATGTGGACCACTAAATATTTTTAATCTCTTTGTCTTCCTCTTTGATGTAATGTGTTAGAGAAAGAGGTAAAAGGCGAATCATTGGTACATTTTAAATTTGTTATGATTGTGCCTGCCTTTTTATTTTAACCTCATTGGTGTCTGTGACAGTCGTGTCAGTAGCATGTAAGTAGGTACTGTCAGTTCCGACTGTTGTCAGTTGACGCTAGCACGATTTTAAAATTGTAAAAAAATATCGTAAAATAATAATATACATACATACAAAATGGATCTAAATGCAAAAAAACCTAAAAGGCAAAGAACGGCTAACTTTACAGCGGAAGAAAAGTTGAGATTTGTAAGAGTTTTGCAAGAAAAGGGGCAATGTATTATATCGAAAGTAACGGCTCACGATGCTAACACAAATAAAGAAAAAGAAATAGCGTGGCAAAATATCACTACTATTCATAATTCATCAGGACATGTTACGAGGTATTATATAGAACCGTGTCCATATTTATTTAGGTACGGTCCCTGAGCACAGGTAGCCGCGTGAGCCAAATATGGACCAGTCAAATGTGGGCAAGTCGCGAAACGCAAAACGCAGAATTCCTTTGCCGCAGCTGCAGCGCGGCACGTTCAAGCGCGGCGATGATCAAGTTTGCTCGCGCGACGGTGATCAAGTTTGCTCGCGCGGCGGTGATCAAGTTTGCTCGCGCGGCGGTGATTGAGTTGGCTCGCGGGGCGGTGATCGAGTTGGCTCGCGCGGCTTGCGGCTGCACAGTATCCATTGTGCACGGCTGCCACACCACACCACGCGAGCCAATTTTCGATGGTTTGCTGTGCGAAATCTATACGCACCTTGAGAACAAAAACAGTCCCGGACAGGAATTGTAACTGTTATAGCTTCTTTATGAGCTTTAACCTAACCGTCTAGCTGCCATAAATCTTATTGAGGTTTTTTTTTTTATCATAGGACAACGGATAATTTAAAAAAGCTTTGGACTAAATTAAAAAGCGAAGCTAAAACTTTCAAAGCGTCTAGCCGCCATTCTGTGTCCGGTACTGGTGGAGGACCCCTCGTTAAATTCGAAGACCCAGTATTGGAGCTGGTGATCGAGTTGACAGGTTGAGGTAGCACAGGAATATTGGAAATAGACTGTGATGTTAATGCTGAAGATCCCATTCGTAAGTTTTTACGAAAAAAAAAAAAATATTCGAGGACTGATGGCCATAGAGGAGAGATGGCCAGTCAAAAAAGTTCCGACAAGTTCTATGAGAGGGCAGCACGATATCGCGTCAGTTTGAACGAGACTGTGGTAATGGCGACACTGTGTCGGGAATTTGTGTGAAATAATCAATAAAAAGTGAGTAAATACCTGCTGATTTTTGTTGTGGCATATTTTTTTTCCATTGGTTGTTAGTGATGACACTGTTGGTGTATAAGGTTTTCAATTTTTTGCTATTATTTAAACTAAAACGTCGAATAAGTGTATTGGCCGGTATTATAACCTCAAAACTCATTGCTGATTGTCTTTATTGGAATTAAATTTGCCCATGGCCATCTATCCTATATGTTTAAGGAGTGATGGCCACAATTTTTCTAGGTGAGATGGCCATTTTATATGATGTAGTTTAACAACAAAATGTATATTTATGGATTATTATTTTTTATATTTCAGATGCCTAACCAGTACATACGCATTTCGCAAGATCGTGGCAAGTGGACGCAAGAGGATTTAACACAAGCAGTCGAAGCAATTCTTAATAGAAATCTCTCTGTTCGTCAAGCTAGCTTCGAATATGACGTACCACGAAAAACCTTGGAGAGGCGCTTCAAGACCCAAAATTTCACTAAGGGCCCTATGGGTCCTTCATCAGTTTTTGGAAACGATCATGAAAAGAGACTAGTACGACACATTTTAAAGATGCAAGATAATTGCTTTCCATTAACTCCAAAAGATTTGAGGAGCATTGCTTTCCATTTCGCTGAACAGCTGGGTCTCAACCATACATTTAACAAAGACAAAGAGGAAGCCGGATATGTCTGGTTACAGTCATTTTTGAAAAGGAACCCTGAAATAAAGATCAGAAAGGCAGAAGGTGTGTCACTGGCGCGCTGCGAAGCACTCAACCGAGATGAAGTAAACGCTTATATACTATTCAGCTTGCTAGAAGAATTTGAGTTGTTTGACAAACCCTCTCACATCTTTAATATGGATGAATCTGGACTGCAGCTGAATAATAGACCTGGACACGTGCTTGGAAAAAAGGGTTCTAAGGCGGTCTCTACAGTGACCTCTACAGAAAAGGGTGAGACGATTACAGTTATTGGGTGTTGCAATGCTGAAGGAACTTTCCTTCCACCTGCATGCATTATGAAAGGCAAAAATAAAAAACAAGAATGGCAAGACGGAATGCCACCTGGTTCTGTGTTGTTTATGTCGCAAAAATCCGCCTATATTAATGCAACAATATTTTTTGAATGGCTAAAAACACATTTTTTGCCAAGGAAACCGGCTGGAAAAGTCTTACTTTGTCTAGATGGCCATACATCTCACTGCAACTCTGTAGAGATGTTAAAATTTGCTGCTGCTAACGACATCATCTTATTCACACTACCGAGCCACACGACGCATTACCTTCAAACACTAGACAGATCAGTGTTTAAGTCGCTTAAATCATTTTATTATGAAGCATGTCGCATGTGGCTTAAACGAAATCCCGGAAGGCGTCTCACCCGACTGCAATTCGGAGAATTGTTATCAACAGCCTGGAGTAAATCAGCAACATACGAAAATGCCACAGCCGGCTTCAAAGCAATGGGTATTTATCCGTTTAATCGCCATGCAGTTCCAGACCATGCTTTTGCCTCGATTAACATCCAGAATGACGAGAGTCAACGTCATCGACCCTCGAGTGCCACAGTTACACGCAGGACCAGCAGCCCTTCGGTACTCCAAGTGGGACCCGATCAATCCAGCAAATCGGAAATTCACACTGTCCAAAGTTGCAGTAGCCCTTGTCTACCTTCTGTGAAACCAAGTCATTCCACTTCATCTGGAAACAAGGCTCCACAACAGTCCAGCACATCTCAATTTGCCTTTAATCCTATTAAACCTGATCTACCTATAGTTCAAGCTGCATCACGAGATAGCACTCCTTCTTTGCCTGACGATGAGGAAACTATTGAGCATGGTCCACCTGAAATGGAAACTGTACGAAATATCTGTACACCTCCTCCGCGTGAGGTGCAATCTATTGAGCCTGGCCCATCGCAAATACTTGCTATAAAAAATAACAGAAACTCTGTTCTTTCCCCATCACAGAAAAAAGATAATCAATCTGTCGAATCAGTTATTCAGCAAACACCGGATACAAAAGAAAATGAAGAAGAGACACCATCTAAATTTTTAACTGAAATATCTCCAATTCCTGTGAAAACTTACCAAGTTCGAAAGCGAGCAAAACAAGTGGCGAAGATACTAACTTCTGAAACTCACATAAACTATCGAAAAGAATGTGAAGAAAAGAAAAATGACAAGAAAGCTAGATCTGACAACAATACAAGGAAGAGAAAAATAAAACAGGAGAAAACTATTGGCAAACAATCTAACGAAAAAAATTTGAAAAGAGACCAACAAGGAAAAGGAAATGAAGATCAGCCAGTTCAGAAGAAAACTAAGCAGAAGAAAAATAAGATAAATAAGAGACAGGACTCTACAGATACGGAAGATGATGATGAGCCTATTCTTCTCGAGAGCGGTGATTCTTCTCCTGTAAGATCTCTGATTGATGACTGTGTAGGTTGTGGTGATAACTATTATACGACAGAACTTACAGAAGAATGGATTCAATGCATTATATGCAAGCGGTGGGCACACGAAAACTGCACTGAGTATGATGACGATAAATGTCACCCATGTGGCAATAAAATCAAAATAGATGCTAGAAAAGGTAAAGGAAAAGGAAAAAAGACTAAAAGCGCGAATTAAAACTAAAGCTATATAAACTGAAACCTTATGGCCATCTCATACACATATGGCCATCTTACCTCAGCCGCCATGGCCATCTCACATTGACTGATTTAGGTGAGATGGCCATAGCAATTTTAAAAAAATTATTTTTTTATAAGTAATTTGTCAAAGACTGATGAAGCAAACTATGTTCCTGTTGATTAGCATTAAATAAACTATTAAAAAAAAAATAACGGGCTTTGTAATTTTTATTTAAAATCCTAAATATAAGCATCCTAAAAAACTATGGCCATCAATCCTCGAATTACCCTATTAAATTTTATTAAGGTTGAATTTTACTTAAAATAAATTATTTCTTTAAATTATTTTTTAATTAAGTTTTTTTTAAATTATTTTATTCAATTTATACTGCAGAACTTGAAGATGATCTAGAACAGCATACAGCTATTTAATATCTTGATGATGAAATTTTTGTAGATTACTTTCCAGAAAACCAGGTAAGACGGCCCTTTAGCAATGGTGAAAAGGAACTTGCATTCGTATTTAGTTGTCGCCCTTATGGAGGGCCTATGCAGCAATATATTTTCTTTATTAATAAATATTAATAATAAATATTAGGGACATTTCACATAAGGTCCTCTGATCCCAAACTAGGCAAAGTCTGTACTATGGGATATCAGAGACTAATATACATACATAAATAGATAAATAACACCCAGACACAGAACAAACACTTGTGTTCACCACACAAATGTTTGCCCTGGGCGGGTATCGAACCCGCGGCCCACGGCGTGAGAGGCAGACTCACTACCAACCACACCAAACGGGCTTCTAAGGTCGTGTGGGTTGTAAGATCGATGATCAACCCCACAAACCCTGGTCTGAGAGTGGTTGAGCCGCCAAAAGCCTCTGACATGGCTCATTAACGACTGTTTTCGTAGATAGTAGGTGCTAGCAACGGCTTAACGTACCGTCCGAAGCACGGAATCATCTTACTTTTCGGACGATCTGGTAATTCATCCAGCAATGTCCAAACCAAACTAAAAAGTGTCGCTAAGTGATTTTTGTTTTACCAGTGTCCCCAAGTGTCTCCGGATCGATAGCTGAACGCCCTGACCACTAGAATACGGAGGCTTTAATATTATATTATACCAACTGTTTCGTGATCTCATGCCTAGCCAAGGGCTTGCCAGGGAGTTGCCATCGATGCACGAGTACAACTCGCACTTGTCCTATCAGGGTGCCCCCGGACGACCCCTCCTTTTTAGGTTTCCGTACCCGAAGATTCCAAATGGAGCCTATTACTAAGCCTACGTCGTCTGTCTCTCCTACCTTTAAAAAGCTGTATCTTTTGATCAGTAGTAGTTATATGGTTGAAATTTTCATAGAATATATGTTACTGTGGCGAATTACCTGACAAATAACAAAAACAATAAAAAGTTGAAAAATAATGTAATAGGGACAAGAAACGTGTTTTTAGGGTTCCGAACCAAACTGGCAAAACGAGAGAAGAAAAAAAAGCTTATTGATTCTTTTTCGTTTAGATTATTATCATCAAAGAAGAAAAAAATGAAGAAGGAGCCCTACAACCATCAGTAGAAATTAAAACGATAAAATCACACTCCGATGAAAAAAAATCAATATCAAACAACAAATCTGATAGAGAGAAAGAAGATGGGGCCAAAAGGAGGCAGCCGCCTTTATGCCAAAACAATGAGAGAAGCGAGGTGATTAAGAAGAAAAAAAGAGAAAACAACAGATTTGCAGCAGAGCGCCTGAGGGCGGAACAAGAAAAGAGTGCTCTAATACTGCAGCAAAAAAGGCAAAATGCAGAACTTCATGATATCAAAAAGGAAAATGAAAAGCTAAAAAATCTGTTATTGAAAACTTTATTAAAAAAAGTATCAGGTATGCATTTAATTACAAGTATTTTTGTATTTAATTACGGGTAAGCATTAACTACGCTTTTGTCGGTAGAGTAACTTCTACGCCTTTCTATCCTTAACCACCTTAAGTTAATTTCTTTTCTTTGCTGTCCAGCTGATTTTCTCCACCCTCTGCCACACCTTAGCGGGAGAAAAAGTTTTGTGTAATTAAACTTCTCCTGTCAACTGCATTTGGCAAGAATTCGTTGACAAGATTTATTGAGGTAATAAAACCCTGTTGAACCGCATTGTTTAAAGCATCTTCCTCCAGTTCATCAGGCGTAGGGGGGATTTCTTCCCTAAAATCAATGCAGATGTTGTGTAGAATGCAGCATGCTACAATAACATTACATGCTGTTTGCAGCTTTATCCTAAGACCCATAGCAAGAGCAGGAAACCGTCGTTTAATCACACCATACTGTCTCTCCACAGTATTTCTTGTTTTTATTTGGCTCTTGTTATAATTTTCTTGTGCTGGAGTCCTTGGGTTTAAATAGGGCGTGAGCAAATAGTTCTGTAAAAAAAGTACAATTAATTGTTTTTATTTCAGGAACAGACACCACAGAAGTGCTACAAGATGCCATACAATTTTTAAATCATAACATTTGAAGAACTGTTTAAATTTCATAAAATAAATAAATACCTATTTCTGCAGGTATTGATCAGTAAATGCTAATAAAATGAGGTTTTGATTGTAAAAACTTTTAGTTTTTCTGGTACCCCTTATATATTTTGTCACAAATGAGCAAACGACAAACTGGGCCACCTGATGGTAGATAGTCACCACGGCCCATAAAATAATAACTAGCTATGCATACGACTTCGTTCGCGTGGAGTTTGGTCTTTTACAGTATACACAAACAACTGAACCGATTCAAACGGGGTTTTCAATAATGTATTTGGCTTACTTCCATGCAACATATAAGTTTTGTTTCATTGCAGTCGGTTCACGCAAACAGAATTTAAACGAATGCAAAGTATTAAGCAGCCTTTGTTCTGTTTAAGTTGATAAGACCGCAAACGCGTTGCCCCCTCTAAGAACTAAGATGCAATGTCTCATGTGCCGGTATTTCTCTGGCTCCTTATCCTCCAAACCATAACAAAGCAGTGCTTCTATTGCTGCTTAACAGCAGAAATGGGCAAGGCCGTGTACTTCCTCAGATTGGACTTATATACCTATAAATATACTACTCAAAACAAAATAAGGGCCAGCAGGTTTTTTTGATATGTCATTAATTGTAATTTTTCAATTAAAGTTCGATAAAAATTGCCACTGAGTATTATTTGAAACATTTATTAGTTCACATTGTAAACAATATAATAAGCTAAATGAAACGTGCATAAAAATATACATTACCTTTATCATTTTAATGATATATCAAAAAAACCTGCTTGCCCTTATTTTGTTTTGAGTAGTATATAGAATAGATCTGACTGATTGATATAATTAGTACTACTCGGTAGCTTTCCATCCAGCCCAATTAGGTATATTTACATTCTTCTTTAACTTAAGAGCCAGGCCAATGTTAGTTTTACATTAGAGACAATTATTATATTTGCACTAACCTTTAGTGGATAGCCATTGTCGCCTAGGAGACAAGCTGCCCATATCTACCCGACTCAAATTCTTGACAAATTCTACTGTTTGTAAATATTGCAGAGTGATGTGTTGAGCCAGGCCAACGTGCTACTACGTTTTGAACTTTTAATTTTTTATCAGAGATAGTTTGGCAATTGATAGAAAAGTAACCTTTTTTGTTCCTAAAGAGTTCTGCATCATCACCACCTAAAATCATAATAGGTAATTAATAGGTTATTTGTTAATAAACATTTCATACTAGTGAAACCACTGGCTTTTACCTGGTGATTGTATCTTTATGTGCGTGCAGTCAATGGTGCCAACAACAAACGGGAAGTTGGCTATAGCAAAAAATTCAGACTGCTTCTCCTGGATCTCTTGTGGAGTTACAGGCATTCTGATGTGCTGGTTTTTGAGACGCAGAAGAGCATAGGTGACTCTTTTGACAATGCGTGAGACAGTTGAGTTATCAACACCATGTGTGTCTCCAATTGCCAGTTGGTGTGTTCCAGTCGCGTAGAATCGCAGAGCTATTTGAGATTTTTCTGAAAATTACGAGTGTAAACTTTACACCGAAATAGTAACGATGCATTTCGGTGGTTCGAGGAACCAGGCATCGCTGCATACAGGGATGTTGTACACTTTGAAAAATAAACATACTCACCATCATTAGAACACAACCCCGCATCAATTTAGAGCCAATCATAAATTATGTACAAACTTATTACCAAGAAGTTACGATACTTCACTTTTTCGGCCCGCCCTAGACGGGCCCGCAACACAATAACAACAAAATCACAACTTTTTCTTGCTACTTCCACAAACAGCAGCATTTAAATACTCTTACCCTTCCACGGGAAGAGAGCCGCGGATGGTGTGGGTGGTTCTATTAAAAGGGCACTAGATAGTGGTATTGCTTATGGCAACTATATAAACAACACGCGGCCTGCCCACTGGCGCCCTCACACTTGCCGACAAGTATGTCTGTTGAATTACTTACTTTTTTCACTTTTTACTCTCTTTCTATTAACTGTCCTTATACATATAATAAAACAACTTAAAAAAAGTTAAATAAATATATAGATAGATAGATAGATAAATTATAAAATTAATTAATTAATTATTAAATTATTATTATTATTAACTATCTATATATATATATATTATTTAAGGTACATCATAAAAAAACCGTTTAAACATCGGATGCATTCTGCATCTATTCACGAGAACAAAAAATCTTAAAAAAGTCGAAAAATTAGTTCTGATGGTATATTTCTCATGCATGTTAGTATAAGGTATTTATTTGTCTTTGAGCCTTAGTTGGCTCAAATAAATGATTAATTATTACATACCTACTCCCGTCTCACTCATTATATCTTACTAGTCCCGCTTATCAGCAGTTCGAAAACGTGCTCTGAGCGTTCAATTGCAATTTGTCGACCTAACTTAGGATTGAAATTTGTCGCAACTGTTTCACAGAATGACGAATGTATAAACATAAGTTTACTATTTTTCATCGGAAAGTTACGGGTATCACATGCCCTCTGTTGTTTAGCTCCATAATTCATATAAATGCCAATGGGAGCCAGAGCAATGGATGCCATGAAAGATTTTGAACAATCCAAATAATTGGTGCTATAGTTGGGACACAAAACAATATCGAAGCTTCAAAAGAAGACTCACAGTCCTTCATCAACCGTTAAGGATCGGAGCTCTAATTGGCTTAAACAGTGCATGTATGAGTAGGTCAGAAATAAATTTGATTAAATATTTCTCTTTTATTTCAGGCTGTTTGTACACGGAACACGATGTTTATCAGCATGTTTGCAGGGAATGTGAGAAGTGTTCATGATAGCCATGTCTCAGGCTTTCTTCAGTGCAACAGTACATTCTAGCCGCTTATGTTATCCGCTTAGTTACATCAAGTGTAAAAAAACCCTGCAAAAAGGCCTCCAAAATATGTCCTACGAAGATACAGAGAAGTTATTGATCGTTTTAAAGTAAAATTAGTTATTATTACAACTAGCCTATAATAAACTTTTACACTCTTACTTTTACACCGAAATAGATTTCGATTGTGATTATTTAAGATAGTTTTTATAGTTTTAAGTTGGTTTATTTTGCCTGAAACACAGGGAATCCTAGTTCAGGTTTATGTAATTTTTTGTTCTAATTATAAGTTTATTCCTAAGTCATCATTGTTAAAATGTCTTGAATAAATTATTATTTATTTATTTATTATTTATTTAAGCTTAAGAGGGATTTATCAATACTGTCCAATATGTAGCGTTATGTTACTTAAAAACAAATGTTATTGTTATAGTGTACAGACATTTTACCTTATCAATGAACTTTCTAAGAGCCTATGCACGTTTTTCTACGCGCAGGCAACGTGCGTTTTACGCGGTACGTACGCAAATAAAACGCGCGGTCGTAAAACGTTATCTACGCGTACGAAACACATAGATGCATGGGTTGTTTATCAAAAAAGCATGGGCAGTCGGCGAACCCTTTACTTTTTCCCGCGTCATACTTGTGGTAAATAAATTTTATCGCCTTTATTTTTGGCATTTGATGAAAAAAATATAGATTCTATTTACAATGTATGCTTTTTCGATTAAGGTAAAGAAATAGATTATTAAGTGTAGTGATAAACAAATTATCTATAAAGATTTGTCTTAGATATATAAATATATATTATTTTCAACTCGTGTCAAAGTCAACTTTATTGAAACAGCTAACGTGGTTGCAGAGCAGAGGTTCTGCTACTTAGAGAATATTGCGTCTCTCATACAAAACTTTTGTTATCGTTCGTTTGGCGGCAATATGGGGTAGTTCTATGCCCTAAAACCCACCACATTATTGCTAAATAGCTTTGTATTGGTAAAGTGCTAAAACTGGCCGTTTTTTTAACTCTACCAACACAAATCTATTTACGATAAACTATGATGTAATGGGTTATAAAATATAAAACCGTCCCCTATTGCCGCCAAAAGAACATTAAAATTTAATAGATTTATTTCTTATGCTCTGCAAGCAATTCCTAAAGAAAAAATGGATCACGATTGTACTACGTGACCAATACAAGTACATAACAGCTAAGAAAATTAGTAAAATTACTAATATTTAAAACAAATATTTCGCATGTTGAAGTGTGTGTAATGAAACTTAGTTTCATTACACTCTTCAACATGAGAAATATTATATACTTAACAAATTTTTTTTTCAATTTGTATTGATAAAATTAATAAGTGTAATGTAAATTTAGTTTTATTAGAAATTTTATTTATCTTTTCTGTATTTTCCTAGCTGTCATGCGCCTGACTAATATGGTCATGTAAATATATTATATGTCATTGTTGTAAAATATGTTAGAGATAATTGTTGGCAACACCCACATCAATATTACTGTCAGTTTGACATATACTTTTTTAACCCCTCTCGGGCTTCCGGGACTGCGCTCCCATTGTCCATACGTGTCTCGTGTTGAAAAATAAATAAATTAGACTCAGTGCCAATAAGCCGCTGTATTTTTCAATTCCAACAACCTCACCAACCCAAATACAGTCCGCTCGCTACATGCTGGTCCTTCGAGCCGGATGTCTTCATTGAACCAAAAATACTGGATTGTAAACGGTTATAGACATGCTGGGGGGGGCGGCATGGTGTTTGCAAACCTGGGGCCTCGCCGCGCCGCTGATTGTATCGCAACTCCGTCTTCTTTGGGTCGAAAAGGACCAGTACCTCGCTCTCTTCGCTCGAGTTGCAAAACGCTTTACATAAAATTATAAGACATGAACAGAGCATCCATTTTAAGGATGAAATTAAAACATTAAATTCGAATGAGGAAAATGTAAAAGGATCCTTAAAACCACTTCACCCGTTTCTCGATAGTGAAAGCATTTTACGAGTAGGTGGCAGAATTGAACATTCCAATATTTCGTTTTCACAAAAGCACCCGGTTATCTTGCCTAAACAATCTCGCATAACTGACTTAATTATTCACCATGAACATCTAAGATTGTTACATGCAGCTCCTAAGTTATTATTGTCTTCATTGAACCAAAAATACTGGATTGTAAACGGTTATAGACATGTAAAGAAGATAGTTCATAAGTGCTTACTCTGTTTTAGAATGAAAGCTCAGTGTGCCAAGCAGTTGATGGGTTCCTTGCCAACCGAAAGAGTAACGGCATGCCGACCCTTTCAAAAAGTAGGTATAGATTTCGCGGGTCCTATACAAGTAAAAAATTCACGTGTACGGCGTGCTATGGTAACAAAAGGCTATATATGTGTCATGGTTTGTTTCGTGACAAAAGCTATCCATCTCGAGCTTTCCTCAGATTTGAGTACTGATAGTTTCCTTGCTTGTTTTAAGCGTTTTATCGCGCGACGAGGCTTACCCTCAGACGTGTTCTGCGACAACGGCGGTTGCTTCAAGGGGGCAAGGAACGAATTAGCTCGCTTGTATGAGTTTCAAGCTTCGCAAGACCATCAAACACTGGTTCAAAATTATGCAGCACAACAAAATATAAATTTTTCCTTCGTGCCAAGCTACAGTCCAGTGTTTGCCGGGTTAGCCGAAGCAGCTGTAAAAAGTATGAAATTCCACTTAAAACGTATCATACAAAACTATATTTTGACGTATGAACAGTTAAATACCATTCTGTGTCAGATAGAGGCAGTACTAAACTCTAGACCTTTATTGCCTGTGTCTGCTGATGATGTAAATGATTTCAGTTTTCTCTCACCAGGCCATTTCTTAGTTGGCAATGCACTGACTTCTTTCCCAGAAAGAGACACAGTAGATATACCTACAAATAGACTTAAGTTTTGGGAACTTTGTAATAAAGTTAAGTCTCAATTCTGGAAATCATGGTACAAATACTACCTAAATGTCTTACAGTCTCGTCCCAAATGGCGTGACTCATTGCCTGATGTAAAAGTAGGCAGTCTCATTATACTAAGGGAACCTAATTCCCCGCCCCTAGCGTGGCCATTGGCCAGAATTGTAAAAGTCTTTCCAGGTAAAGATCAAAAGGTTCGCGTTGTAGAAGTAATGACGCCCAATAAGAAAATCTATAAAAGATCTTTGAGTAGTATTTGTGTCCTTCCTTTGCAATAAACTGTTGTTTGCAATTAAATTACCTATCTTTGACTAGAATAAGATTTTTAAGTAAAAAAAAAATGTTTTTGGTAAATACCTACTTATTCATGTGTCTTTTTTTTTGCAACCTTGTACTTACCTTTTGTTCAAGTAAATACAAAGTTAGGAATACATTTCTTAAATATCTTGTAACATTGTTTCAAATAAGATAATATTTCACATTACAATGTATAGCTTATAATTTATGTTTTGAACTTAACTTACCTTTTATTACTAAATTACTAGATAGGTCTACACCTCATTTATTTAAGTATCTAGTTGTGCTACCAACATGCTCGGTGAGCTATACAATATTATTGTATAGCTCACCAATTATTATTGTATACAAATTCAGAAGGTTAACACATAAATAAATGTGTCAAAAAAAAAACTTTGAAAGGCCTTTGCATTTTCTTAACGACTCACATCTCGTATGTGACGGAGCATATGGAATTTATCCTAAACTGATGGTGCCTGATAGGGAAGATGGGCATTTGATCATTAGAGAAAAAAAAAAATCTGCCAGTCTTCTGCTCGAATGTCTATTGAAAAAGCTTTCAAATTATGGTGCAGAATACTTAACTGTTTACCAATGATTACCGTGGTAAAAATTCCAGAATAGCTACTGGCAACAGCCTACATGCATTTTAAAAAGAGACCTGAATAGATTTGACAAAAGAACAAGACTGAGATACTGAGGACATCTCATTCCTCTTATCTCAGTCACAGCGAACACAAACAGTGCTTAATTTGTTGTATGGGAGACCGTGTGGAAGATATATTAATTCAGTTTAAGAAGAAAACTACATGCGAGTCCCTACTGAAACAGTTTGACAACTACTTAAAATAAATAAAATTAAAATATTTTTATTTAGGTAAATCAAAACACATACATAAACCGGGGCTTCCCTGTAAGTAATCAGAGAAACTTGTAGTGGGAATAAAACTTTTACTACTTCTTACCTAAGAAACATGTAATATTTGAAAGGTCAAATTACAATCAACGAATTTCTGACAGAGCATTCTGATCATGGTACAGTCAAGAGCACATCAAGCTTGCCACATTGGACTTTGTACCGTTCTTATTTCATAAGACGTTCGAGCTAGAGTTGCACTACGTGTGTCAAGCTTGACCTGTCGTTGACTGTACATAGAAAGAAAAACTGATCAATAAAAAAATATAAATTACTTTATTTTCTTAAATACTCGTTTAAATAAATTATGGACTGAAGTCTCCAAGAAGGCCTGTGTTTAGAGAAGTAAAGTTTAAAATTGAAGTGACTAAAGTTTTAGTTAGTTTCATATTGTTACCTACATAGAATAAATTTTTGCTCCGGCAATTGTCAGGATAATATCGCAATGGGATGAATTAAAACTACACACCACTAATAATAATAATAATAATAATAATAAAAATCTTTATTTCTAAAGAAAATAGCTCCATAGGTGAAATGTTATATGCAATGTATTGTATAACGATGAACAAATTCGACTTCGAAATTGGGATTCGCTTCTCCTCGTCAAAAACCAACTAAAGATTAAAAACAAAAATTGCTCAACATATGATCTTTCAGATACTGTTGTTAATTAAGTTAGCAAATGAAAACCGAAAGTAACCAAAGAGCACGAAGAGGCTGCAACTTTTACCTCTCATTTCATAACAGTTGAAGATGCTGAAGATCCAGATAACATTGACATCGTCGACATTGAAATTTAATATAATTTTATTTGATAAATTTTCTTAAGTTATTCGGAGTTTGAATTGAATTTCAAATAGTTTTTAAGGTTATTACTAAGCCATTTTAGTAAGAAATAATTTGATCAAACATTGTTTTCCATTCATCAAAAATCAACACCTTTATGATTTATTTCACAGTGACTAATAAATATTTAACTTCAATTTTGAATTGTAATTATTGATGAACCTGGATGACGTTAGCATAATTTAATAAGTACCAAATAATAATAAAACTGGTCGAGTGATACACGTAAAAATGTTTGGCGCTTTCTATCGGATTTTTAGGTAATTTAGCGCTTTTAAAATTTAAAGAACGTCAAAACTGCGTTATCGTCAAAAGAGGATTGTTAGTGGTGGGCAAATGACTTGGCCGCCGCGATCATCAGATAACAGACTTTGTTTTGGTGACATGTAAAAAAAGTTTTGGAGTATCGTGATGGACCAGTCAATGCGGCAAAAAACTAAAAGAGGAAATTTAAAATTGTTTTACATAGTAATAATATAAAAAATAATGATAATAAAAAAATGTTTTGAATTAGTTAAAAATTACTTGGATACATTGCAACGCGTGCAACGGCACATTATCCGAGATTTACTAAATACGGCTCCTTTAGAAGAAATGGACCTACATCATTGCCGAGGCTATGAAGGACATTGACAATTGTGCATGAAAACTAATTGTTTTATAAGTTCAGTGTTGGTGCGACTACATTGGGATATGTTCTATGATTTGATCCATACCAAAGCCATGAAGCTGTTAATCCACCGGTTTATAAGTCTGTAGTCTGTATTTAGGTCTGGAAGCTGTGTCACTTTGCGTTTTTGCTTATGACCTGCTTAACTGATAACTGCAAAAAAAGATGAAATCTTTCCAGTCAATGATACACACTTTGAAAATAATAAAAATATTATTTCTAAAAAGTAAAGGCGTTTAAAAGAACCATGGCGATTAGCCAACTAACCTGGAGTAAGACTGGTCCCGACCTCCCGACATTTTGCATGCGCAAAAAATTTATATTTATTTGCACACCTGACAGTATCTGTCCACATCATGAGATGGGTTTTATTATTCGGCTGTGTATTAACGTGCCACCAAATTTGAGTCAATTTTACCAAATAATATCCACCAAATTTTGTCTACCACAATGGATGCATGTACACCAAATTAGCTTCTGGCACTTCGCCGGCCGCTGCCGCGGCACGCTCGCTCCGCTCGCTCGGCTCGTGCGTTGTGGTCGCAAGATAACCTAACACAACATAACCGAACCGGTTACCGAAATTTGGTGTACGTTCAGCCAATTTGGTATACATTCATAATTTTTGTCTGAAGTGTATTGGAGTATAAAAAATATTTTGGGAATCATTTAATTTAATAATAATAAAGATTTATTTCAGGCATCAAAATACCTTAACCTACAATAAATACCTTAACCTTATTTGTTGCCATAATTTAGTTCATCAGAAATCAGTTCTTAGTAATTCACTTTTTATTTTTTCTAGAAATGAATCCTTGCAGCAAACTATTAAATAGAATAACTATATAAGACGGTTGTAAGGCAGGAATGATTTTAGTTTTTCTTGTACTTAGTGCTTCACAAAATAAAGAGACAAGGACAGCCATACGCGAGACATGGGGTACACGACAAAATGAATGTATAAAAGTTTATTTTTTTGTCGGCTTAACTAATGATAAAACATTGATGAGAAGTGTACAAAAAGAAAGTACAAAATACAAAGATGTTATAAAAATTAAATGGCAGGATACATACAAAAATTTAGTTTTCAAACATATTATTGCTATAATTATGTATGTACAATACTATACTACATGTATGTACAACATAAATGTACAATATAAGTGCCTTCAAATTTACCCTTTTTTGCAGTTGAGGTATCCTTGCGCCTTGGTTATGTAGATAAAATTCCGTGATAAATGTTTTTGAGTGATAAAATAACTAAAGGGCAATTATGCACACCAAAGCCGCCGACCCGCCATGCGCCAACACGACCCGCGGCCTATATAAAAAGAATCATATCGGCATTTAGTTCATCAGAAATCAGTTCTTAGTAATTTATTTTTTATTTTTTCTAGAAATGAATCCTTGCAGCAAACTATTAAATAGAATAACTATATGTGACGGTTGTAAGGCAGGAATGATTTTAGTTTTTCTTGTACTTAGTGCTTCACAAAATAAAGAGACAAGGACAGCCATACGCGAGACATGGGGTACACGACAAAATGAATGTATAAAATTTAATTTTTTTTTGTCGGCTTAACTAATGATAAAACATTGATGAGAAGTGTACAAAAAGAAAGTACGAAATACAAAGATGTTATAAAAATAAAATGGCAGGATACATACAAAAATTTAGTTTTCAAACATATTATTGCTATACGTATGTACAATACTATACTTTATGTATGTACAACATAAATGTACAATATAAGCGCCTTCAAAGTTAGCCCTTTTTTGCATTTAAGGTATCCTTGCGCCTTGGTTATGAAGATAAAATTCCGTGATAAATGTTTTTGAGTGATAAAATAACTAAAGGGCAATTATGCACACCAAAGCCGCCGACCCGCCATGCGCCAACACGACCCGCGGCCTATACAAAAAGAATCATGTCGGCATTTAGTTCATCAGAAATCAGTTATTAGTAATTTATTTTTTATTTTTTCTAGAAATGAATCCTTGCAGCAAACTATTAAGTAGAATAACTATATGTGACGGTTGTAAGGCAGGAATGATTTTAGTTTTTCTTGTACTTAGTGCTTCACAAAATAAAGAGACAAGGACAGCCATACGCGAGACATGTGGTACACGACAAAATGAATGTATAAAAGTTTATTTTTTTGTCGGCTTAACAAATGATAAAACATTGATGACAAGTGTACAAAAAGAAAGTACAAAAAACAAAGATGTTATAAAAATAAAATGGCAGGATACATACAAAAATTTTGTTTTCAAACATATTATTGCTATACGTATGTACAATACTATACTTTATGTATGTACAACATAAATGTACAATACAAGCGCCTTCAAAGTTAGCCCTTTTTTGCATTTAAGGTATCCTTGCGCCTTGGTTACGAAGATAAAATTCCGTGATAAATGTTTTTGAGTGATAAAATAACTAAAGGGCAATTACGCACACCAAAGCCGCCGACCCGCCATGCGCCAACACGACCCGCGGCCTATACAAAAAGAATCATGTCGGCATTTAGTTCATCAGAAATCAGTTATTAGTAATTTATTTTTTATTTTTTCTAGAAATGAATCCTTGCAGCAAATGTAACGATTATATTCGTCACTGTTTTTAATAAACGTATAAAATGATATAGACTTACTAAGTTAAAACAAATAAGACTCTATAATATTTCACCACTGTTCAATTTACAACAGGTACGGTCAACGACAGGTAAAGCTTGACACTCGCAGTTTGTCTTTAGCTCTTGCGGAGATTGAAATAGTTATGGTACGAAATCCAACGTGTCAAGCTGAACGTCCTCTTGACTGTACATCTAAATAGACTTCCCGCTTACAAAATAGCATTGCGCTCGTAGTGGACTGTAATGCCTTGTAATTAGATTCATTTTGGTAAAAAGTCGCAGTGGACGTATTATTGTAAAAACAATACTTCTTAGAAATTTAAGAAAAATAGGCATAGCGAGGCAGTGACGTAACACACTGCAGCCAAATTGCACATGTGGTAATTTTTACTGTTTTGATTTAAGGTTCATTTTAGGAGAGACGCAGCAGCAGGTATAAAATTGTAAGGAACAAACACAGGATTTTGAATGAGAGATGCAGGGGGGCAGTCAGCGCTAGGCTTTAGAATAGGGATTACGTGCACAAATTATTATTTTTTTTTGGCGGCCGCCTGATTATAGTACTTTAGTGGTTAAAATTAGGGTTTGATTTAGAGACGGTGCCTAACTTTACGTACGATAGGATATAGAGTTGGAGCTTAAAAAAATGTACTTAGCGACTGCGGTTCAGTAGGCTAGATATTAAGTTAGGTACCTAATGCGCATTAGTGTTAAATGTTAGACGTGGAGGTTTACTGATTAAAGAAGTGTCAGGCGTTTTGCAATAGGGAATACTAACTTACTTTTTTTTGCAAGTGTAAAATTGTGTAAAGTAATTTATAATTATATTTCAATTTAGTGCAGTGAACGTGCTACAGGTATTGTACGAGAGGGCTTCGTGTTTGTGTCTTTCCCGCCGGGAATTTATGGCTTCGTTGTTGGTGAGTTTATTTCAGATTTCCTACTACTTATTCATTTAAAAGTGCTAGCTAGGTCTCTTGAAATGATAGGTCATCTGAGAAGGTGCTGGGGTGATCAACGACGAGTTTTCTGAGTTAAATCTAGGTGCAGCTGAATCCTGTGTTTTATGGAGCCAGCGTGAGAATTAGGTTGAGTTCATTTGATGCTAGGTTATTAGGGCACTTAGGTGGTGATGGATGTTTAACACTAAAATGTGATGTAGGTATTATAATGTTATATCGATGAACACACAATAAAATTAATCGGTATAACACATGCATTTATAAGACAATATTATTTTAGTAAATTGGTTTCGTCTAATGTTCCATGAATATAGTACTGGTTAGATTACCTAAGTCGCCTAGCCTGTATTATAAAGGGACAATATTCAGCACTCTTACACGTTAAAATTGAGTGTCGAATCTTGTTTCGTTTGGATCAAATGGATATAAAACAATTTACTAATCGTAGATAAATTTTAGGCAAGTGGAGATGGATGTTATTTTGAGATGATCGGAATAATGTGTGTGATGGTTTGCAAGGTAACCTATTTTAAACTTTGGGCGTAGGATTGTTCTAAGGATTTGATGGGTAGCAGAGGTGCTAGAAATTGGAAGGGAGCCTCTGAGAATCTAAATCTATAGGAAACCTAATTCTAGACTTTCAAGTCTTCATCCTAACCCTATCCCTGGTTTTGAGTCACTTTCATTCCAGCAGCGCGAGACGAAGAGACCACGTGCTTAATTTAATTTTACTTCCCACTATAAGGTCTAGATCTAGGAAACCTAGGTCACCTAGAAATTGAAAGTGACGCGCGATCGAGACGAATCTGTAGCGCTCGGTTCGACATCACACACAAGCTAGCGGGCTGAAGTGGTATGTTTTATTTTAAATAATTTTATTATATTATAATTATTTTCACTTTTTATTTCAGTTTCTTCTATATTACCACAAATCAACTTATTTTTTTGTAATAAATCTAATTACCAATCTACAATGTAAGGGTCTTTTTAGATGTTGAAGTTCGACGATCACGCATTCATGGCCAAAATTATTACAGAATTAAAATAAATAAATTCCAGTCAACAATATCCATTTAGGTAGGTTACGTTTTGTTACACAAACTATTAAGTAGAATAACTGTATGTGACGGTTGTAAGGCAGGAATGATTTTAGTTTTTCTTGTACTTAGTGCTTCACAAAATAAAGAGACAAGGACAGCCATACGCGAGACATGGGGTACACGACAAAATGAATGTATAAAAGTTTATTTTTTTGTCGGCTTAACAAATGATAAAACATTGATGACAAGTGTACAAAAAGAAAGTACAAAATACAAAGATGTTTTAAAAATAAAATGGCAGGATACATACAAAAATTTAGTTTTCAAACATATTATTGCTATACGTATGTACAATACTATAGTTTATGTATGTACAACATAAATGTACAATATAAGCGCCTTCAAAGTTAGCCCTTTTTGCATTTAAGGTATCCTTGCGCCTTGGTTATGAAGATAAAATTCCGTGATAAATGTTTTTGAGTGATAAAATAACTAAAGGGCAATTATGCACACCAAAGCCGCCGACCCGCCATGCGCCAACACGACCCGCGGCCTATACAAAAAGAATCATGTCGGCATTTAGTTCATCAGAAATCAGTTATTAGTAATTTATTTTTTATTTTTTCTAGAAATGAATCCTTGCAGCAAACTATTAAATAGAATAACTATATGTGACGGTTGTAAGGCAGGAATTATTTTAGTTTTTCTTGTACTTAGTGCTTCACAAAATAAAGAGACAAGGACAGCCATACGCGAGACATGGGGTACACGACAAAATGAATGTATAAAAGTTTATTTTTTTATCGGCTTAACTAATGATAAAACATTGATAAGAAGTGTACAAAAAGAAAGTACGAAATACAAAGATGTTATAAAAATAAAATGGCAGGATACATACAAAAATTAAGTTTTCAAACATATTATTGCTATATGTATGTACAATACTATAGTATATGTATGTACAGCATAAATGAACAATATAAGTGCCTTCAAATTTAGCCCTTTTTTGCAGTTGAGGTATCCTTGCGCCTTGGTTATGAAGATAAAATTCCGTGATAAATGTTTTTGAGTGATAAAATAACTAAAGGGCAATTATGCACACCAAAGCCGCCGACCCGCCATGCGCCAACACGACCCGCGGCCTATATAAAAAGAATTATATCGGCATGTAGTTCATCAGAAATCAGTTCTTAGTAATTTATTTTTTATTTTTTCTAGAAATGAATCCTTGCAGCAAACTATTAAATAGAATAACTATATGTGACGGTTGTAAGGCAGGAATGATTTTAGTGTTTCTTGTACTTAGTGCTTCACAAAATAAAGAGACAAGGACAGCCATACGCGAGACATGGGGTACACGACAAAATGAATGTATAAAAGTTTATTTTTTTATCGGCTTAACTAATGATAAAACATTGATGAGAAGTGTACAAAAAGAAAGTACGAAATACAAAGATGTTATAAAAATAAAATGGCAGGATACATACAAAAATTTAGTTTTCAAACATATTATTGCTATATGTATGTACAATACTATAGTATATGTATGTACAACATAAATGTACAATATAAGTGCCTTCAAAGTTAGCCCTTTTTTGCTGTTGAGATATCCTTGCACCTTGGTTATGAAGATAAAATTCCGTGATAAATGTTTTTGAGTGATAAAATAACTAAAGGGCAATTATGCACACCAAAGCCGCCGACCCGCCATGCGCCAACACGACCCGCGGCCTATACAAAAAGAATCATGTCGGCATTTAGTTCATCAGAAATCAGTTATTAGTAATTTATTTTTTATTTTTTCTAGAAATGAATCCTTGCAGCAAACTATTAAGTAGAATAACTGTATGTGACGGTTGTAAGGCAGGAATGATTTTAGTTTTTCTTGTACTTAGTGCTTCACAAAATAAAGAGACAAGGACAGCCATACGCGAGACATGGGGTACACGACAAAATGAATGTATAAAAGTTTATTTTTTTATCGGCTTAACTAATGATAAAACTTTGATGAGAAGTGTACAAAAAGAAAGTACGAAATACAAAGATGTTATAAAAATAAAATGGCAGGATACATACAAAAATTTAGTTTTCAAACATATTATTGCTATATGTATGTACAATACTATAGTATATGTATGTACAACATAAATGTACAATATAAGTGCCTTCAAAGTTAGCCCTTTTTTGCTGTTGAGATATCCTTGCACCCTGGTTATGAAGATAAAATTCCGTGATAAATGTTTTTGAGTGATAAAATAACTAAAGGGCAATTATGCACACCAAAGCCGCCGACCCGCCATGCGCCAACACGACCCGCGGCCTATACAAAAAGAATCATGTCGGCATTTAGTTCATCAGAAATCAGTTATTAGTAATTTATTTTTTATTTTTTCTAGAAATGAATCCTTGCAGCAAACTATTAAGTAGAATAACTGTATGTGACGGTTGTAAGGCAGGAATGATTTTAGTTTTTCTTGTACTTAGTGCTTCACAAAATAAAGAGACAAGGACAGCCATACGCGAGACATGGGGTACACGACAAAATGAATGTATAAAAGTTTATTTTTTTGTCGGCTTGAACAAATGATAAAACATTGATGACAAGTGTACAAAAAGAAAGTACAAAATACAAACATGTTATAAAAATAAAATGGCAGGATACATACAAAAATTTAGTTTTCAAACATATTATTGCTATACGTATGTACAATACTATACTTTATGTATGTACAACATAAATGTACAATATAAGCGCCTTCAAAGTTAGCCCTTTTTTGCATTCAAGGTATCCTTGCGCCTTGGTTATGAAGATAAAATTCCGTGATAAATGTTTTTAAGTGATAAAATAACTAAAGGGCAATTATGCACACCAAAGCCGCCGACCCGCCATGCGCCAACACGACCCGCGGCCTATACAAAAAGAATCATGTCGGCATTTAGTTCATCAGAAATCAGTTATTAGTAATTTATTTTTTATTTTTTCTAGAAATGAATCCTTGCAGCAAACTATTAAATAGAATAACTATATGTGACGGTTGTAAGGCAGGAATTATTTTAGTTTTTCTTGTACTTAGTGCTTCACAAAATAAAGAGACAAGGACAGCCATACGCGAGACATGGGGTACACGACAAAATGGATGTATAAAAGTTTATTTTTTTGTCGGCTTAACAAATGATAAAACATTGATGACAAGTGTACAAAAAGAAAGTACAAAATACAATGATGTTATAAAAATAAAATGGCAGGATACATACAAAAATTTAGTTTTCAAACATATTATTGCTATACGTATGTACAATACTATACTTTATGTATGTACAACATAAATGTACAATATAAGTGCCTTCAAAGTTAGCCCTTTTTTGCTGTTGAGATATCCTTGCACCTTGGTTATGAAGATAAAATTCCGTGATAAATGTTTTTGAGTGATAAAATAACTAAAGGGCAATTATGCACACCAAAGCCGCCGACCCGCCATGCGCCAACACGACCCGCGGCCTATATAAAAAGAATCATGTCGGCATTTAGTTCATCAGAAATCAGTTCTTAGTAATTTATTTTTTATTTTTTCTAGAAATGAATCCTTGCAGCAAACTATTAAGTAGAATAACTATATGTGACGGTTGTAAGACAGGAATTATTTTAGTTTTTCTTGTACTTAGTGCTTCACAAAATAAAGAGACAAGGACAGCCATACGCGAGACATGGGGTACACGACAAAATGGATGTATAAAAGTTTATTTTTTTGTCGGCTTAACAAATGATAAAACATTGATGACAAGTGTACAAAAAGAAAGTACAAAATACAATGATGTTATAAAAATAAAATGGCAGGATACATACAAAAATTTAGTTTTCAAACATATTATTGCTATACGTATGTACAATACTATACTTTATGTATGTACAACATAAATGTACAATATAAGCGCCTTCAAAGTTAGCCCTTTTTTGCATTCAAGGTATCCTTGCGCCTTGGTTATGAAGATAAAATTCCGTGATAAATGTTTTTAAGTGATAAAATAACTAAAGGGCAATTATGCACACCAAAGCCGCCGACCCGCCATGCGCCAACACGACCCGCGGCCTATATAAAAAGAATCATATCGGCATGTAGTTCATCAGAAATCAGTTCTTAGTAATTTATTTTTTATTTTTTCTAGAAATGAATCCTTGCAGCAAACTATTAAATAGAATAACTATATGTGACGGTTGTAAGGCAGGAATTATTTTAGTTTTTCTTGTACTTAGTGCTTCACAAAATAAAGAGACAAGGACAGCCATACGCGAGACATGGGGTACACGACAAAATGAATGTATAAAAGTTTATTTTTTTATCGGCTTAACTAATGATAAAACATTGATAAGAAGTGCACAAAAAGAAAGTACGAAATACAAAGATGTTATAAAAATAAAAAGGCAGGATACATACAAAAATTTAGTTTTCAAACATATTATTGCTATATGTATGTACAATACTATAGTATATGTATGTACAACATAAATGAACAATATAAGTGCCTTCAAATTAAGCCCTTTTTTGCAGTTGAGGTATCCTTGCGCCTTGGTTATGAAGATAAAATTCCGTGATAAATGTTTTTGAGTGATAAAATAACTAAAGGGCAATTATGCACACCAAAGCCGCCGACCCGCCATGCGCCAACACGACCCGCGGCCTATATAAAAAGAATCATATCGGCATGTAGTTCATCAGAAATCAGTTCTTAGTAATTTATTTTTTATTTTTTCTAGAAATGAATTCTTGCAGCAAACTATTAAATAGAATAACTATATGTGACGGTTGTAAGGCAGGAATGATTTTAGTTTTCCTTGTACTTAGTGCTTCACAAAATAAAGAGACAAGGACAGCCATACGCGAGACATGGGGTACACGACAAAATGAATGTATAAAAGTTTATTTTTTTATCGGCTTAACTAATGATAAAACATTGATAAGAAGTGCACAAAAAGAAAGTACGAAATACAAAGATGTTATAAAAATAAAAAGGCAGGATACATACAAAAATTTAGTTTTCAAACATATTATTGCTATATGTATGTACAATACTATAGTATATGTATGTACAACATAAATGAACAATATAAGTGCCTTCAAATTAAGCCCTTTTTTGCAGTTGAGGTATCCTTGCGCCTTGGTTATGAAGATAAAATTCCGTGATAAATGTTTTTGAGTGATAAAATAACTAAAGGGCAATTATGCACACCAAAGCCGCCGACCCGCCATGCGCCAACACGACCCGCGGCCTATATAAAAAGAATCATATCGGCATGTAGTTCATCAGAAATCAGTTCTTAGTAATTTATTTTTTATTTTTTCTAGAAATGAATCCTTGCAGCAAACTATTAAATAGAATAACTATATGTGACGGTTGTAAGGCAGGAATGATTTTAGTTTTCCTTGTACTTAGTGCTTCACAAAATAAAGAGACAAGGACAGCCATACGCGAGACATGGGGTACACGACAAAATGAATGTATAAAAGTTTATTTTTTTATCGGCTTAACTAATGATAAAACATTGATGAGAAGTGTACAAAAATAAAGTACGAAATACAAAGATGTTATAAAAATAAAATGGCAGGATACATACATAAATTTAGTTTTCAAACAATTGCTATATGTATGTACAATACTATAGTATATGTATGTACAATATAAGTGCCTTCAAAGTTAGCCCTTTTTTGCTATTGAGATATCCTTGCACCTTGGTTATGAAGATAAAATTCCGTGATAAATGTTTTTGAGTGATAAAATAACTAAAGGGCAATTATGCACACCAAAGCCGCCGACCCGCCATGCGCCAACACGACCCGCGGCCTATACAAAAAGAATCATGTCGGCATTTAGTTCATCAGAAATCAGTTATTAGTAATTTATTTTTTATTTTTTCTAGAAATGAATCCTTGCAGCAAACTATTAAGTAGAATAACTGTATGTGACGGTTGTAAGGCAGGAATGATTTTAGTTTTTCTTGTACTTAGTGCTTCACAAAATAAAGAGACAAGGACAGCCATACGCGAGACATTTGGTACACGACAAAATGAATGTATAAAAGTTTATTTTTTTGTCGGCTTAACAAATGATAAAACATTGATGACAAGTGTACAAAAAGAAAGTACAAAATACAAAAATGTTATAAAAATAAAATGGCAGGATACATACAAAAATTTAGTTTTCAAACATATTATTGCTATACGTATGTACAATACTATACTTTATGTATGTACAACATAAATGTACAATATAAGCGCCTTCAAAGTTAGCCCTTTTTTGCATTTAAGGTATCCTTGCGGCTTGGTTATGAAGATAAAATTCCGTGATAAATGTTTTTGAGTGATAAAATAACTAAAGGGCAATTATGCACACCAAAGCCGCCGACCCGCCATGCGCCAACACGACCCGCGGTCTATACAAAAAGAATCATGTCGGCATTTAGTTCATCAGAAATCAGTTATTAGTAATTTATTTTTTATTTTTTCTAGAAATGAATCCTTGCAGCAAACTATTAAATAGAATAACTATATGTGACGGTTGTAAGGCAGGAATTATTTTAGTTTTTCTTGTACTTAGTGCTTCACAAAATAAAGAGACAAGGACAGCCATACGCGAGACATGGGGTACACGACAAAATGAATGTATAAAAGTTTATTTTTTTATCGGCTTAACTAATGATAAAACATTGATGACAAGTGTACAAAAAGAAAGTACGAAATACAAAGATGTTATAAAAATAAAATGGCAGGATACATACAAAAATTTAGTTTTCAAACATATTATTGCTATATGTATGTACAATACTATAGTATATGTATGTACAACATAAATGTACAATATAAGTGCCTTCAAAGTTAGCCCTTTTTTGCTGTTGAGATATCCTTGCACCTTGGTTATGAAGATAAAATTCCGTGATAAATGTTTTTGAGTGATAAAATAACTAAAGGGCAATTATGCACACCAAAGCCGCCGACCCGCCATGCGCCAACACGACCCGCGGCCTATATAAAAATAATCATGTCGGCATTTAGTTCATCAGAAATCAGTTCTTAGTAATTTATTTTTTATTTTTTCTAGAAATGAATCCTTGCAGCAAACTATTAAGTAGAATAACTATATGTGACGGTTGTAAGGCAGGAATGATTTTAGTTTTTCTTGTACTTAGTGCTTCACAAAATAAAGAGACAGGGACAGCCATACGCGAGACATGGGGTACACGACAAAATGAATGTATAAAAGTTTATTTTTTTGTCGGCTTAACAAATGATAAAACATTGATGACAAGTGTACAAAAAGAAAGTACAAAATACAACGATGTTATAAAAATAAAATGGCAGGATACATACAAAAATTTAGTTTTCAAACATATTATTGCTATACGTATGTACAATACTATACTTTATGTATGTACAACATAAATGTACAATATAAGCGCCTTCAAAGTTAGCCCTTTTTTGCATTTAAGGTATCCTTGCGCCTTGGTTATGAAGATAAAATTCCGTGATAAATGTTTTTGAGTGATAAAATAACTAAAGGGCAATTATGCACACCAAAGCCGCCGACCCGCCATGCGCCAACACGACCCGCGGCCTATACAAAAAGAATCATGTCGGCATTTAGTTCATCAGAAATCAGTTATTAGTAATTTATTTTTTATTTTTTCTAGAAATGAATCCTTGCAGCAAACTATTAAGTAGAATAACTATATGTGACGGTTGTAAGGCAGGAATGATTTTAGTTTTCCTTGTACTTAGTGCTTCACAAAATAAAGAGACAAGGACAGCCATACGCGAGACATGGGGTACACGACAAAATGAATGTATAAAAGTTTATTTTTTTATCGGCTTAACTAATGATAAAACATTGATGAGAAGTGTACAAAAAGAAAGTACGAAATACAAAGATGTTATAAAAATAAAATGGCAGGATACATACAAAAATTTAGTTTTCAAACATATTATTGCTATACGTATGTACAATACTATACTTTATGTATGTACAACATAAATGTACAATATAAGCGCCTTCAAAGTTAGCCCTTTTTTGCATTTAAGGTATCCTTGCGGCTTGGTTATGAAGATAAAATTCCGTGATAAATGTTTTTGAGTGATAAAATAACTAAAGGGCAATTATGCACACCAAAGCCGCCGACCCGCCATGCGCCAACACGACCCGCGGCCTATACAAAAAGAATCATGTCGGCATTTAGTTCATCAGAAATCAGTTATTAGTAATTTATTTTTTATTTTTTCTAGAAATGAATCCTTGCAGCAAACTATTAAATAGAATAACTATATGTGACGGTTGTAAGGCAGGAATGATTTTAGTTTTTCTTGTACTTAGTGCTTCACAAAATAAAGAGACAAGGACAGCCATACGCGAGACATGGGGTACACGACAAAATGAATGTATAAAAGTTTATTTTTTTATCGGCTTAACTAATGATAAAACATTGATGAGAAGTGTACAAAAAGAAAGTACGAAATACAAAGATGTTATAAAAATAAAATGGCAGGATACATACAAAAATTTAGTTTTCAAACATATTATTGCTATATGTATGTACAATACTGTAGTGATCCTCCTCGAAAGCCTTCTTTTAGCAGAGCTGGCTGGCGAGTATTTCTAAAATTGAATTTGATTTCGAATAATGACGTCACGTTCTGAAAACAGTCGCCAGTCAACTCCTGCCCACGGCTGGGTACGGACGTTGCTATTAGCTTTCTATATAAAAAAAAGAATATAAAACATAAATGCGAACCCACTGCGTTTAAATTAACCCCGGTCCTCGTGTTCGCTATAATGGTGGAGGCGCCGCCGTGCCCCTATTGCCATTTTATGTAGTGTTACAGTTACGCGGTCACCGGTCCTAAGTAAGACAAGAGGATGCTAATAAAGAAGATGATGCCCTGTATGTGAAGAAGATGATGCCCTGTATGTGAAGAAGATGATGACATATGATGACCACGACGCATCATACTTTATGAGTGCCAATTTTTATGGACACGGCACGCATAACACGTGCCGTACAACTGTAAGCTAATTTTATATTGTCTAAAGCAGAGAATCACCCTCATCAAAGTTTTTTCATATTGTTCGTCATGCTTGAATTGGTTACAAACGTACCAATTTCGTATTCATTTGTGTTTGCAAGTCTCCAAGGCGACGGATGGCGACAGAGTAACTGCGCATGTCTTTTGGATGACAATCTGACAAAGATGTCATGTCATATTTTGTTTGTTTATAGTATTTGTTCATATTGCGTAGATAATATTACGTGTACAATATTATTTCTATAATCACGAAATATTGTCCTATAAAAAATATAGATAAGCTCATTATGATTATAAATGCATTGTACGCAATATTGTCAATATAAAAAAGATATATGTATGATTTTGTACTAAAATCTTTGTTAGCAGGTTTTCACTATAGTTTTTCACTTTTCTAGTCAAAGAACCTCTCATATAGTTAAAAGCGTGAGTTATAAATGTTTTACTTGACGATGTATGTATAGATGAAAGACGTCCAAAAACGTATTCATGGTGTCCTAACTTTATTTTGTACTTAACACTAATTCTCTTTTTCATGTTATACTATGCTCAATGAGTTGTGATATCGAGTGTCGATATCCTTGGATGCGCTTCAGCGTGTCCACATCGGTGATCGCTAACCATGAGCGACACCACTAAGATGGCTATCCTGACTGACGACTGATGGCGGACGTGCTACTTCCGACCATCGCATCGCCAGCAGAGCTATATGGAAGGCTGCAAGCAGCTCTTCAGCCATCTCAAAAAAGAAGATTGTTTTAATTTTACTATCCATGTATTAATAAATTTATTTTTTTGGGTTTGTTTCATTAGGGTTGTAATTGCGAACGATTGCAACTTTATTGATCATCTGGGAAAGAAAAACGGGGTGTTTTTTGGATGTTTGTAATTATGATTTAATTACAATCATTCCTTGGTTTGTTTATTTTATTCTACTACCTGGTAACAAAAAAAAAAATCTGGTAAAAGATTTTTTTTTTTAAAGGTATTCTTTTCAGAAGGTAATGTTCTAATAATGGTATGGTATGTCCTATGGACGGTATTATTGTTTGGTAATCTACAGGTAACGTGTTATGATGACGGTAAACAAGTAAGTATCGGTATTTTCTTTAAAGTCTATACTACAGACATAACTTTCTAAAGATTTTTCTAATAATTTCAATAAAGAGTGGGTTCAGTTGGGATAAATGTCACAGTTTTCATTATCGGGGAAGAACATAGGTACAACTATTATTAAATCATATGTATTTAGATAGTGGGTCTGGATCAGGCTCAAGTATCGTGTTTGTAGCTGGTATGACTACGTGTATTTTTCTAGCTTTGCTTCCGCTTTACATCGGCCGCAGGCCATATGATGTTAACTAGATTTCAAATTAAGATAATACTTTTAGAAAAACATCACTTTTTGGGGTTAAACATTAATTTTTGGGATTAAAAATATAGGTTAGCTTGATGGGATATATTGTTGCCACTAGTTGTTATCTTGTACAACCACTTTTATGCCCATAGGGTTAGTGGGTGGCTTTTGTTGGGTCACAGTATCTTGGGAGCATCTTAGGGTAGCTTTTGTCTCAATTTAGCAACGCCTTTATTTTGTTTGAAAGAGAAAGGTATATCAATAATGTCACTGACATTATCCAGCCGCAGGCTGCATAATTTAACGCGTAGCGTTTTTCAAGCGTTTTCCTTATGTCAAATTGACTTTCATCAGCCGCAAACTTCTAGACAAACTCAGAGCGTTTTTTCTATGTCAATGTCTAATGTGGGAACATTTTATTTTTTTAGGATGAGCATAGAGTAGGAAGTTTTCTTTTTTAATTTATGTAAAGGTTCCTTGAATTACGAAAGAGAATGTTTTATATTATTGGATGTCAAACTTTATTTGTCAAAGAGCATAGTATCACTTATTTTCTTAGAGACGTAATTAGTAAAATAATTTTAGATTTGATCTAAGATAGTTCTTTTTTCAAAATTTTTACCATTGTATTTTTTGGTTTAGCAAGTAGTAAAGCGTAACACCTGTTGTGGTGTAATTTTCGGTGGTTTTGTGCACCGTAGTTCATGAGATTACCGAAACTGAAAGCAACAATGTTTTGTCACATGAGCTAGATATTAGCAATATTTTGCAGGGTTATGTTATGCTTGCATTTGTAATATTTTCCACCATAGGTAGGTAGATTAGGGAATTTTTTGTACAAGAAATTTCCAAGCTTCACTCGGAAATTTCTTTGCCCGGGGGGAGGATAATGTAGTGATCCTCCTCGAAAGCCTTCTTTTAGCAGAGCTGGCTGGCGAGTATTTCTAAAATTGAATTTGATTTCGAATAATGACGTCACGTTCTGAAAACAGTCGCCAGTCAACTCCTGCCCACGGCTGGGTACGGACGTTGCTATTAGCTTTCTATATAAAAAAAAGAATATAAAACATAAATGCGAACCCACTGCGTTTAAATTAACCCCGGTCCTCGTGTTCGCTATAATACTATAGTATATGTATGTACAACATAAATGTACAATATAAGTGCCTTCAAAGTTAGCCCTTTTTTGCTGTTGAGATATCCTTGCACCTTGGTTATGAAGATAAAATTCCGTGATAAATGTTTTTGAGTGATAAAATAACTAAAGGGCAATTATGCACACCAAAGCCGCCGACCCGCCATGCGCCAACACGACCCGCGGCCTATATAAAAAGAATCATGTCGGCATTTAGTTCATCAGAAATCAGTTCTTAGTAATTTATTTTTTATTTTTACTAGAAATGAATCCTTGCAGCAAACTATTAAGTAGAATAACTATATGTGACGGTTGTAAGACAGGAATGATTTTAGTTTTTCTTGTACTTAGTGCTTCACAAAATAAAGAGACAAGGACAGCCATACGCGAGACATGGGGTACACGACAAAATGAATGTATAAAAGTTTATTTTTTTGTCGGCTTAACAAATGATAAAACATTGATGACAAGTGTACAAAAAGAAAGTACAAAATACAATGATGTTATAAAAATAAAATGGCAGGATACATACAAAAATTTAGTTTTCAAACATATTATTGCTATACGTATGTACAACATAAATGTACAATATAAGCGCCTTCAAAGTTAGCCCTTTTTTGCATTCAAGGTATCCTTGCGCCTTGGTTATGAAGATAAAATTCCGTGATAAATGTTTTTAAGTGATAAAATAACTAAAGGGCAATTATGCACACCAAAGCCGCCGACCCGCCATGCGCCAACACGACCCGCGGCCTATACAAAAAGAATCATTTCAGCATTTAGTTCATCAGAAATCAGTTATTAGTAATTTATTTTTTATTTTTTCTAGAAATGAATCCTTGCAGCAAACTATTAAATAGAATAACTATATGTGACGGTTGTAAGGCAGGAATTATTTTAGTTTTTCTTGTACTTAGTGCTTCACAAAATAAAGAGACAAGGACAGCCATACGCGAGACATGGGGTACACGAAAAAATGAATGTATAAAAGTTTATTTTTTTATCGGCTTAACTAATGATAAAACATTGATAAGAAGTGCACAAAAAGAAAGTACGAAATACAAAGATGTTATAAAAATAAAAAGGCAGGATACATACAAAAATTTAGTTTTCAAACATATTATTGCTATATGTATGTACAATACTATAGTATATGTATGTACAACATAAATGAACAATATAAGTGCCTTCAAATTAAGCCCTTTTTTGCAGTTGAGGTATCCTTGCGCCTTGGTTATGAAGATAAAATTCCGTGATAAATGTTTTTGAGTGATAAAATAACTAAAGGGCAATTATGCACACCAAAGCCGCCGACCCGCCATGCGCCAACACGACCCGCGGCCTATATAAAAAGAATCATATCGGCATGTAGTTCATCAGAAATCAGTTCTTAGTAATTTATTTTTTATTTTTTCTAGAAATGAATCCTTGCAGCAAACTATTAAATAGAATAACTATATGTGACGGTTGTAAGGCAGGAATGATTTTAGTTTTCCTTGTACTTAGTGCTTCACAAAATAAAGAGACAAGGACAGCCATACGCGAGACATGGGGTACACGACAAAATGAATGTATAAAAGTTTATTTTTTTATCGGCTTAACTAATGATAAAACATTGATGAGAAGTGTACAAAAAGAAAGTACGAAATACAAAGATGTTATAAAAATAAAATGGCAGGATACATACATAAATTTAGTTTTCAAACAATTGCTATATGTATGTACAATACTATAGTATATATATGTACAACATAAATGTACAATATAAGTGCCTTCAAAGTTAGCCCTTTTTTGCTGTTGAGATATCCTTGCACCTTGGTTATGAAGATAAAATTCCGTGATAAATGTTTTTGAGTGATAAAATAACTAAAGGGCAATTATGCACACCAAAGCCGCCGACCCGCCATGCGCCAACACGACCCGCGGCCTATACAAAAAGAATCATGTCGGCATTTAGTTCATCAGAAATCAGTTATTAGTAATTTATTTTTTATTTTTTCTAGAAATGAATCCTTGCAGCAAACTATTAAATAGAATAACTATATGTGACGGTTGTAAGGCAGGAATGATTTTAGTTTTTCTTGTACTTAGTGCTTCACAAAATAAAGAGACAAGGACAGCCATACGCGAGACATGGGGTACACGACAAAATGAATGTATAAAAGTTTATTTTTTTATCGGCTTAACTAATGATAAAACATTGATGAGAAGTGTACAAAAAGAAAGTACGAAATACAAAGATGTTATAAAAATAAAATGGCAGGATACATACAAAAATTTAGTTTTCAAACATATTATTGCTATATGTATGTACAATACTATAGTATATGTATGTACAACATAAATGTACAATATAAGTGCCTTCAAAGTTAGCCCTTTTTTGCTGTTGAGATATCCTTGCACCTTGGTTATGAAGATAAAATTCCGTGATAAATGTTTTTGAGTGATAAAATAACTAAAGGGCAATTATGCACACCAAAGCCGCCGACCCGCCATGCGCCAACACGACCCGCGGCCTATATAAAAAGAATCATGTCGGCATTTAGTTCATCAGAAATCAGTTCTTAGTAATTTATTTTTTATTTTTTCTAGAAATGAATCCTTGCAGCAAACTATTAAGTAGAATAACTATATGTGACGGTTGTAAGACAGGAATGATTTTAGTTTTTCTTGTACTTAGTGCTTCACAAAATAAAGAGACAAGGACAGCCATACGCGAGACATGGGGTACACGACAAAATGAATGTATAAAAGTTTATTTTTTTGTCGGCTTAACAAATGATAAAACATTGATGACAAGTGTACAAAAAGAAAGTACAAAATATAATGATGTTATAAAAATAAAATGGCAGGATACATACAAAAATTTAGTTTTCAAACATATTATTGCTATACGTATGTACAATACTATACTTTATGTATGTACAACATAAATGTACAATATAAGCGCCTTCAAAGTTAGCCCTTTTTTGCATTCAAGGTATCCTTGCGCCTTGGTTATGAAGATAAAATTCCGTGATAAATGTTTTTAAGTGATAAAATAACTAAAGGGCAATTATGCACACCAAAGCCGCCGACCCGCCATGCGCCAACACGACCCGCGGCCTATACAAAAAGAATCATGTCGGCATTTAGTTCATCAGAAATCAGTTATTAGTAATTTATTTTTTATTTTTTCTAGAAATGAATCCTTGCAGCAAACTATTAAATAGAATAACTATATGTGACGGTTGTAAGGCAGGAATGATTTTAGTTTTTCTTGTACTTAGTGCTTCACAAAATAAAAAGACAAGGACAGCCATACGCGAGACATGGGGTACACGACAAAATGAATGTATAAAAGTTTATTTTTTTATCGGCTTAACTAATGATAAAACATTGATAAGAAGTGCACAAAAAGAAAGTACGAAATACAAAGATATTATAAAAATAAAAAGGCAGGATACATACAAAAATTTAGTTTTCAAACATATTATTGCTATATGTATGTACAATACTATAGTATATGTATGTACAACATAAATGAACAATATAAGTGCCTTCAAATTTAGCCCTTTTTTGCAGTTGAGGTATCCTTGCGCCTTGGTTATGAAGATAAAATTCCGTGATAAATGTTTTTGAGTGATAAAATAACTAAAGGGCAATTATGCACACCAAAGCCGCCGACCCGCCATGCGCCAACACGACCCGCGGCCTATATAAAAAGAATCATATCGGCATGTAGTTCATCAGAAATCAGTTCTTAGTTATTTATTTTTTATTTTTTCTAGAAATGAATCCTTGCAGCAAACTATTAAATAGAATAACTATATGTGACGGTTGTAAGGCAGGAATGATTTTAGTTTTCCTTGTACTTAGTGCTTCACAAAATAAAGAGACAAGGACAGCCATACGCGAGACATGGGGTACACGACAAAATGAATGTATAAAAGTTTATTTTTTTATCGGCTTAACTAATGATAAAACATTTTATTTATTTATTTATTTATAATTTATTGCACACAAGAAAACACAATGGACAATACATATAAAAAGACGACACAACAGGTACTACTTATTTCACTAAAGAAATGTCTTCCAGCAGACCTAGGCGAGCGTGAATAGTATTGGAGAAGGCAGATAGATCATGCGCAAACTCAAAAATTATACATAAAAGTAACAATAATAAATTACACATAGGTATCTAATTAAAATATATAAACCTTCTACACAAATAAAAAAATAATAATAATAAATATATGATATATATTTGTATATATTTGTATGTATAAAATACATATTATGTTATGATATTATACATAAATAATACCTAACTAATAAATAAATATATGGCTAACTAAGACAGGGAAAGATAGTGCTCTTTGACTCGTTTTTTAAAGATAGCGATAGAGGGACTATCGCGAACAGTGTGTGGGAGGGAGTTCCACAGCCTAGCCGCATGAACAGTGAAGGAGTAGGAATAGAAATATATTATTGCTATACGTATGTACAATACTATACTTTATGTATGTACAACATAAATGTACAATATAAGCGCCTTCAAAGTTAGCCCTTTTTTGCATTTAAGGTATCCTTGCGCCTTGGTTATGAAGATAAAATTCCGTGATAAATGTTTTTGAGTGATAAAATAACTAAAGGGCAATTATGCACACCAAAGCCGCCGACCCGCCATGCGCCAACACGACCCGCGGTCTATACAAAAAGAATCATGTCGGCATTTAGTTCATCAGAAATCAGTTATTAGTAATTTATTTTTTATTTTTTCTAGAAATGAATCCTTGCAGCAAACTATTAAATAGAATAACTATATGTGACGGTTGTAAGGCAGGAATGATTTTAGTTTTTCTTGTACTTAGTGCTTCACAAAATAAAGAGACAAGGACAGCCATACGCGAGACATGGGGTACACGACAAAATGAATGTATAAAAGTTTATTTTTTTATCGGCTTAACTAATGATAAAACATTGATGACAAGTGTACAAAAAGAAAGTACGAAATACAAAGATGTTATAAAAATAAAATGGCAGGATACATACAAAAATTTAGTTTTCAAACATATTATTGCTATATGTATGTACAATACTATAGTATATGTATGTACAACTTAAATGTACAATATAAGTGCCTTCAAAGTTAGCCCTTTTTTGCTGTTGAGATATCCTTGCACCTTGGTTATGAAGATAAAATTCCGTGATAAATGTTTTTGAGTGATAAAATAACTAAAGGGCAATTATGCACACCAAAGCCGCCGACCCGCCATGCGCCAACACGACCCGCGGCCTATATAAAAATAATCATGTCGGCATTTAGTTCATCAGAAATCAGTTCTTAGTAATTTATTTTTTATTTTTTCTAGAAATGAATCCTTGCAGCAAACTATTAAGTAGAATAACTATATGTGACGGTTGTAAGGCAGGAATGATTTTAGTTTTTCTTGTACCTAGTGCTTCACAAAATAAAGAGACAGGGACAGCCATACGCGAGACATGGGGTACACGACAAAATGAATGTATAAAAGTTTATTTTTTTGTCGGCTTAACAAATGATAAAACATTGATGACAAGTGTACAAAAAGAAAGTACAAAATACAATGATGTTATAAAAATAAAATGGCAGGATACATACAAAAATTTAGTTTTCAAACATATTATTGCTATACGTATGTACAATACTATACTTTATGTATGTACAACATAAATGTACAATATAAGCGCCTTCAAAGTTAGCCCTTTTTGCATTTAAGGTATCCTTGCGCCTTGGTTATGAAGATAAAATTCCGTGATAAATGTTTTTGAGTGATAAAATAACTAAAGGGCAATTATGCACACCAAAGCCGCCGACCCGCCATGCGCCAACACGACCCGCGGCCTATACAAAAAGAATCATGTCGGCATTTAGTTCATCAGAAATCAGTTATTAGTAATTTATTTTTTATTTTTTCTAGAAATGAATCCTTGCAGCAAACTATTAAATAGAATAACTATATGTGACGGTTGTAAGGCAGGAATGATTTTAGTTTTTCTTGTACTTAGTGCTTCACAAAATAAAGAGACAAGGACAGCCATACGCGAGACATGGGGTACACGACAAAATGAATGTATAAAAGTTTATTTTTTTATCGGCTTAACTAATGATAAAACATTGATGACAAGTGTACAAAAAGAAAGTACAAAATACAATGATGTTATAAAAATAAAATGGCAGGATACATACAAAAATTTAGTTTTCAAACATATTATTGCTATACGTATGTACAATACTTTACTTTATGTATGTACAACATAAATGTACAATATAAGCGCCTTCAAAGTTAGCCCTTTTTTGCATTTAAGGTATCCTTGCACCTTGGTTATGAAGATAAAATTCCGTGATAAATGTTTTTGAGTGATAAAATAACTAAAGGGCAATTATGCACACCAAAGCCGCCGACCCGCCATGCGCCAACACGACCCGCGGCCTATATAAAAATAATCATGTCGGCATTTAGTTCATCAGAAATCAGTTCTTAGTAATTTATTTTTTATTTTTTCTAGAAATGAATCCTTGCAGCAAACTATTAAGTAGAATAACTATATGTGACGGTTGTAAGGCAGGAATGATTTTAGTTTTTCTTGTACTTAGTGCTTCACAAAATAAAGAGACAAGGACAGCCATACGCGAGACATGGGGTACACGACAAAATGAATGTATAAAAGTTTATTTTTTTATCGGCTTAACTAATGATAAAACATTGATGAGAAGTGTACAAAAAGAAAGTACGAAATACAAAGATGTTATAAAAATAAAATGGCAGGATACATACAAAAATTTAGTTTTCAAACATATTATTGCTATACGTATGTACAATACTATACTTTATGTATGTACAACATAAATGTACAATATAAGCGCCTTCAAAGTTAGCACTTTTTTGCATTTAAGGTATCCTTGCGCCTTGGTTATGAAGATAAAATTCCGTGATAAATGTTTTTGAGTGATAAAATAACTAAAGGGCAATTATGCACACCAAAGCCGCCGACCCGCCATGCGCCAACACGACCCGCGGCCTATACAAAAAGAATCATGTCGGCATTTAGTTCATCAGAAATCAGTTATTAGTAATTTATTTTTTATTTTTTCTAGAAATGAATCCTTGCAGCAAACTATTAAATAGAATAACTATATGGGACGGTTGTAAGGCAGGAATGATTTTAGTTTTTCTTGTACTTAGTGCTTCACAAAATAAAGAGACAAGGACAGCCATACGCGAGACATGGGGTACACGACAAAATGAATGTATAAAAGTTTATTTTTTTATCGGCTTAACTAATGATAAAACATTGATGAGAAGTGTACAAAAAGAAAGTACGAAATACAAAGATGTTATAAAAATAAAATGGCAGGATACATACAAAAATTTAGTTTTCAAACATATTATTGCTATATGTATGTACAATACTATAGTATATGTATGTACAACATAAATGTACAATATAAGTGCCTTCAAAGTTAGCCCTTTTTTGCTGTTGAGATATCCTTGCACCTTGGTTATGAAGATAAAATTCCGTGATAAATGTTTTTGAGTGATAAAATAACTAAAGGGCAATTATGCACACCAAAGCCGCAGACCCGCCATGCGCCAACACGACCCGCGGCCTATACAAAAAGAATCATGTCGGCATTTAGTTCATCAGAAATCAGTTATTAGTAATTTATTTTTTATTTTTTCTAGAAATGAATCCTTGCAGCAAACTATTAAGTAGAATAACTGTATGTGACGGTTGTAAGGCAGGAATGATTTTAGTTTTTCTTGTACTTAGTGCTTCACAAAATAAAGAGACAAGGACAGCCATACGCGAGACATTTGGTACACGACAAAATGAATGTATAAAAGTTTATTTTTTTGTCGGCTTAACAAATGATAAAACATTGATGACAAGTGTACAAAAAGAAAGTACAAAATACAAACATGTTATAAAAATAAAATGGCAGGATACATACAAAAATTTAGTTTTCAAACATATTATTGCTATACGTATGTACAATACTATACTTTATGTATGTACAACATAAATGTACAATATAAGCGCCTTCAAAGTTAGCCCTTTTTTGCATTTAAGGTATCCTTGCGCCTTGGTTATGAAGATAAAATTCCGTGATAAATGTTTTTGAGTGATAAAATAACTAAAGGGCAATTATGCACACCAAAGCCGCCGACCCGCCATGCGCCAACACGACCCGCGGTCTATACAAAAAGAATCATGTCGGCATTTAGTTCATCAGAAATCAGTTATTAGTAATTTATTTTTTATTTTTTCTAGAAATGAATCCTTGCAGCAAACTATTAAATAGAATAACTATATGTGACGGTTGTAAGGCAGGAATGATTTTAGTTTTTCTTGTACTTAGTGCTTCACAAAATAAAGAGACAAGGACAGCCATACGCGAGACATGGGGTACACGACAAAATGAATGTATAAAAGTTTATTTTTTTATCGGCTTAACTAATGATAAAACATTGATGACAAGTGTACAAAAAGAAAGTACGAAATACAAAGATGTTATAAAAATAAAATGGCAGGATACATACAAAAATTTAGTTTTCAAACATATTATTGCTATATGTATGTACAATACTATAGTATATGTATGTACAACTTAAATGTACAATATAAGTGCCTTCAAAGTTAGCCCTTTTTTGCTGTTGAGATATCCTTGCACCTTGGTTATGAAGATAAAATTCCGTGATAAATGTTTTTGAGTGATAAAATAACTAAAGGGCAATTATGCACACCAAAGCCGCCGACCCGCCATGCGCCAACACGACCCGCGGCCTATATAAAAATAATCATGTCGGCATTTAGTTCATCAGAAATCAGTTCTTAGTAATTTATTTTTTATTTTTTCTAGAAATGAATCCTTGCAGCAAACTATTAAGTAGAATAACTATATGTGACGGTTGTAAGGCAGGAATGATTTTAGTTTTTCTTGTACCTAGTGCTTCACAAAATAAAGAGACAGGGACAGCCATACGCGAGACATGGGGTACACGACAAAATGAATGTATAAAAGTTTATTTTTTTGTCGGCTTAACAAATGATAAAACATTGATGACAAGTGTACAAAAAGAAAGTACAAAATACAATGATGTTATAAAAATAAAATGGCAGGATACATACAAAAATTTAGTTTTCAAACATATTATTGCTATACGTATGTACAATACTATACTTTATGTATGTACAACATAAATGTACAATATAAGCGCCTTCAAAGTTAGCCCTTTTTTGCATTTAAGGTATCCTTGCGCCTTGGTTATGAAGATAAAATTCCGTGATAAATGTTTTTGAGTGATAAAATAACTAAAGGGCAATTATGCACACCAAAGCCGCCGACCCGCCATGCGCCAACACGACCCGCGGCCTATACAAAAAGAATCATGTCGGCATTTAGTTCATCAGAAATCAGTTATTAGTAATTTATTTTTTATTTTTTCTAGAAATGAATCCTTGCAGCAAACTATTAAATAGAATAACTATATGTGACGGTTGTAAGGCAGGAATGATTTTAGTTTTTCTTGTACTTAGTGCTTCACAAAATAAAGAGACAAGGACAGCCATACGCGAGACATGGGGTACACGACAAAATGAATGTATAAAAGTTTATTTTTTTATCGGCTTAACTAATGATAAAACATTGATGAGAAGTGTACAAAAAGAAAGTACGAAATACAAAGATGTTATAAAAATAAAATGGCAGGATACATACAAAAATTTAGTTTTCAAACATATTATTGCTATATGTATGTACAATACTATAGTATATGTATGTACAACATAAATGTACAATATAAGTGCCTTCAAAGTTAGCCCTTTTTTGCTTTTGAGATATCCTTGCACCTTGGTTATGAAGATAAAATTCCGTGATAAATGTTTTTGAGTGATAAAATAACTAAAGGGCAATTATGCACACCAAAGCCGCCGACCCGCCATGCGCCAACACGACCCGCGGCCTATACAAAAAGAATCATGTCGGCATTTAGTTCATCAGAAATTAGTTATTAGTAATTTATTTTTTATTTTTTCTAGAAATGAATCCTTGCAGCAAACTATTAAGTAGAATAACTGTATGTGACGGTTGTAAGGCAGGAATGATTTTAGTTTTTCTTGTACTTAGTGCTTCACAAAATAAAGAGACAAGGACAGCCATACGCGAGACATGGGGTACACGACAAAATGAATGTATAAAAGTTTATTTTTTATCGGCTTAACTAATGATAAAACATTGATGGGAAGTGTACAAAAAGAAAGTACGAAATACAAAGATGTTATAAAAATAAAATGGCAGGATACATACAAAAATTTAGTTTTCAAACATATTATTGCTATATGTATGTACAATACTATAGTATATGTATGTACAACATAAATGTACAATATAAGTGCCTTCAAAGTTAGCCCTTTTTTGCTTTTGAGATATCCTTGCACCTTGGTTATGAAGATAAAATTCCGTGATAAATGTTTTTGAGTGATAAAATAACTAAAGGGCAATTATGCACACCAAAGCCGCCGACCCGCCATGCGCCAACACGACCCGCGGCCTATATAAAAATAATCATGTCGGCATTTAGTTCATCAGAAATCAGTTCTTAGTAATTTATTTTTTATTTTTTCTAGAAATGAATCCTTGCAGCAAACTATTAAGTAGAATAACTATATGTGACGGTTGTAAGGCAGGAATGATTTTAGTTTTTCTTGTACTTAGTGCTTCACAAAATAAAGAGACAAGGACAGCCATACGCGAGACATGGGGTACACGACAAAATGAATGTATAAAAGTTTATTTTTTTATCGGCTTAACTAATGATAAAACATTGATGAGAAGTGTACAAAAAGAAAGTACGAAATACAAAGATGTTATAAAAATAAAATGGCAGGATACATACAAAAATTTAGTTTTCAAACATATTATTGCTATACGTATGTACAATACTATACTTTATGTATGTACAACATAAATGTACAATATAAGCGCCTTCAAAGTTAGCCCTTTTTTGCATTTAAGGTATCCTTGCGCCTTGGTTATGAAGATAAAATTCCGTGATAAATGTTTTTGAGTGATAAAATAACTAAAGGGCAATTATGCACACCAAAGCCGCCGACCCGCCATGCGCCAACACGACCCGCGGCCTATACAAAAAGAATCATGTCGGCATTTAGTTCATCAGAAATCAGTTATTAGTAATTTATTTTTTATTTTTTCTAGAAATAAATCCTTGCAGCATACTATTAAATAGAATAACTATATGTGACGGTTGTAAGGCAGGAATGATTTTAGTTTTTCTCGTACTTAGTGCTTCACAAAATAAAGAGACAAGGACAGCCATACGCGAGACATGGGGTACACGACAAAATGAATGTACAAAAGTTTATTTTTTTATCGGCTTAACTAATGATAAAACATTGATGAGAAGTGTACAAAAAGAAAGTACGAAATACAAAGATGTTATAAAAATAAAATGGCAGGATACATACAAAAATTTAGTTTTCAAACATATTATTGCTATATGTATGTACAATACTATAGTATATGTATGTACAACATAAATGTACAATATAAGTGCCTTCAAAGTTAGCCCTTTTTTGCTTTTGAGATATCCTTGCACCTTGGTTATGAAGATAAAATTCCGTGATAAATGTTTTTGAGTGATAAAATAACTAAAGGGCAATTATGCACACCAAAGCCGCCGACCCGCCATGCGCCAACACGACCCGCGGCCTATACAAAAAGAATCATGTCGGCATTTAGTTCATCAGAAATCAGTTATTAGTAATTTATTTTTTATTTTTTCTAGAAATGAATCCTTGCAGCAAACTATTAAGTAGAATAACTGTATGTGACGGTTGTAAGGCAGGAATGATTTTAGTTTTTCTTGTACTTAGTGCTTCACAAAATAAAGAGACAAGGACAGCCATACGCGAGACATGGGGTACACGACAAAATGAATGTATAAAAGTTTATTTTTTTGTCGGCTTAACAAATGATAAAACATTGATGACAAGTGTACAAAAAGAAAGTGCAAAATACAAACATGTTATAAAAATAAAATGGCAGGATACATACAAAAATTTAGTTTTCAAACATATTATTGCTATACGTATGTACAATACTATACTTTATGTATGTACAACATAAATGTACAATATAAGCGCCTTCAAAGTTAGCCCTTTTTTGCATTTAAGGTATCCTTGCGGCTTGGTTATGAAGATAAAATTCCGTGATAAATGTTTTTGAGTGATAAAATAACTAAAGGGCAATTATGCACACCAAAGCCGCCGACCCGCCATGCGCCAACACGACCCGCGGCCTATACAAAAAGAATCATGTCGGCATTTAGTTCATCAGAAATCAGTTATTAGTAATTTATTTTTTATTTTTTCTAGAAATGAATCCTTGCAGCAAACTATTAAATAGAATAACTATATGTGACGGTTGTAAGGCAGGAATGATTTTAGTTTTTCTTGTACTTAGTGCTTCACAAAATAAAGAGACAAGGACAGCCATACGCGAGACATGGGGTACACGACAAAATGAATGTATAAAAGTTTATTTTTTTGTCGGCTTAACTAATGATAAAACATTGATGAGAAGTGTACAAAAAGAAAGTACAAAATACAAAGATGTTATAAAAATAAAATGGCAGGATACATACAAAAATTTAGTTTTCAAACATATTATTGCTATACGTATGTACAATACTATAGTATATGTATGTACAACATAAATGTACAATATAAGTGCCTTCAAAGTTAGCCCTTTTTTGCTGTTGAGATATCCTTGCACCTTGGTTATGAAGATAAAATTCCGTGATAAATGTTTTTGAGTGATAAAATAACTAAAGGGCAATTATGCACACCAAAGCCGCCGACCCGCCATGCGCCAACACGACCCGCGGCCTATACAAAAAGAATCATGTCGACATTTAGTTCATCAGAAATCAGTTATTAGTAATTTATTTTTTATTTTTTCTAGAAATGAATCCTTGCAGCAAATTATTAAGTAGAATAACTGTATGTGACGGTTGTAAGGCAGGAATGATTTTAGTTTTTCTTCTACTTAGTGCTTCACAAAATAAAGAGACAAGGACAGCCATACGCGAGACATGGGGTACACGACAAAATGAATGTATAAAAGTTTATTTTTTTGTCGGCTTAACAAATGATAAAACATTGATGACAAGTGTACAAAAAGAAAGTACAAAATACAAACATGTTATAAAAATAAAATGGCAGGATACATACAAAAATTTAGTTTTCAAACATATTATTGCTATACGTATGTACAATACTATACTTTATGTATGTACAACATAAATGTACAATATAAGCGCCTTCAAAGTTAGCCCTTTTTTGCATTTAAGGTATCCTTGCGCCTTGGTTATGAAGATAAAATTCCGTGATAAATGTTTTTGAGTGATAAAATAACTAAAGGGCAATTATGCACACCAAAGCCGCCGACCCGCCATGCGCCAACACGACCCGCGGCCTATACAAAAAGAATCATGTCGGCATTTAGTTCATCAGAAATCAGTTATTAGTAATTTATTTTTTATTTTTTCTAGAAATGAATCCTTGCAGCAAACTATTAAATAGAATAACTATATGTGACGGTTGTAAGGCAGGAATGATTTTAGTTTTTCTTGTACTTAGTGCTTCACAAAATAAAGAGACAAGGACAGCCATACGCGAGACATGGGGTACACGACAAAATGAATGTATAAAAGTTTATTTTTTTATCGGCTTAACTAATGATAAAACATTGATGACAAGTGTACAAAAAGAAAGTACGAAATACAAAGATGTTATAAAAATAAAATGGCAGGATACATACAAAAATTTAGTTTTCAAACATATTATTGCTATATGTATGTACAATACTATAGTATATGTATGTACAACATAAATGTACAATATAAGTGCCTTCAAAGTTAGCCCTTTTTTGCTGTTGAGATATCCTTGCACCTTGGTTATGAAGATAAAATTCCGTGATAAATGTTTTTGAGTGATAAAATAACTAAAGGGCAATTATGCACACCAAAGCCGCCGACCCGCCATGCGCCAACACGACCCGCGGCCTATATAAAAATAATCATGTCGGCATTTAGTTCATCAGAAATCAGTTCTTAGTAATTTATTTTTTATTTTTTCTAGAAATGAATCCTTGCAGCAAACTATTAAGTAGAATAACTATATGTGACGGTTGTAAGGCAGGAATGATTTTAGTTTTTCTTGTACTTAGTGCTTCACAAAATAAAGAGACAAGGACAGCCATACGCGAGACATGGGGTACACGACAAAATGAATGTATAAAAGTTTATTTTTTTATCGGCTTAACTAATGATAAAACATTGATGAGAAGTGTACAAAAAGAAAGTACGAAATACAAAGATGTTATAAAAATAAAATGGCAGGATACATACAAAAATTTAGTTTTCAAACATATTATTGCTATACGTATGTACAATACTATACTTTATGTATGTACAACATAAATGTACAATATAAGCGCCTTCAAAGTTAGCACTTTTTTGCATTTAAGGTATCCTTGCGCCTTGGTTATGAAGATAAAATTCCGTGATAAATGTTTTTGAGTGATAAAATAACTAAAGGGCAATTATGCACACCAAAGCCGCCGACCCGCCATGCGCCAACACGACCCGCGGCCTATACAAAAAGAATCATGTCGGCATTTAGTTCATCAGAAATCAGTTATTAGTAATTTATTTTTTATTTTTTCTAGAAATGAATCCTTGCAGCAAACTATTAAATAGAATAACTATATGGGACGGTTGTAAGGCAGGAATGATTTTAGTTTTTCTTGTACTTAGTGCTTCACAAAATAAAGAGACAAGGACAGCCATACGCGAGACATGGGGTACACGACAAAATGAATGTATAAAAGTTTATTTTTTTATCGGCTTAACTAATGATAAAACATTGATGAGAAGTGTACAAAAAGAAAGTACGAAATACAAAGATGTTATAAAAATAAAATGGCAGGATACATACAAAAATTTAGTTTTCAAACATATTATTGCTATATGTATGTACAATACTATAGTATATGTATGTACAACATAAATGTACAATATAAGTGCCTTCAAAGTTAGCCCTTTTTTGCTTTTGAGATATCCTTGCACCTTGGTTATGAAGATAAAATTCCGTGATAAATGTTTTTGAGTGATAAAATAACTAAAGGGCAATTATGCACACCAAAGCCGCCGACCCGCCATGCGCCAACACGACCCGCGGCCTATACAAAAAGAATCATGTCGGCATTTAGTTCATCAGAAATCAGTTATTAGTAATTTATTTTTTATTTTTTCTAGAAATGAATCCTTGCAGCAAACTATTAAGTAGAATAACTGTATGTGACGGTTGTAAGGCAGGAATGATTTTAGTTTTTCTTGTACTTAGTGCTTCACAAAATAAAGAGACAAGGACAGCCATACGCGAGACATGGGGTACACGACAAAATGAATGTATAAAAGTTTATTTTTTTGTCGGCTTAACAAATGATAAAACATTGATGACAAGTGTACAAAAAGAAAGTGCAAAATACAAACATGTTATAAAAATAAAATGGCAGGATACATACAAAAATTTAGTTTTCAAACATATTATTGCTATACGTATGTACAATACTATACTTTATGTATGTACAACATAAATGTACAATATAAGCGCCTTCAAAGTTAGCCCTTTTTTGCATTTAAGGTATCCTTGCGGCTTGGTTATGAAGATAAAATTCCGTGATAAATGTTTTTGAGTGATAAAATAACTAAAGGGCAATTATGCACACCAAAGCCGCCGACCCGCCATGCGCCAACACGACCCGCGGCCTATACAAAAAGAATCATGTCGGCATTTAGTTCATCAGAAATCAGTTATTAGTAATTTATTTTTTATTTTTTCTAGAAATGAATCCTTGCAGCAAACTATTAAATAGAATAACTATATGTGACGGTTGTAAGGCAGGAATGATTTTAGTTTTTCTTGTACTTAGTGCTTCACAAAATAAAGAGACAAGGACAGCCATACGCGAGACATGGGGTACACGACAAAATGAATGTATAAAAGTTTATTTTTTTGTCGGCTTAACTAATGATAAAACATTGATGAGAAGTGTACAAAAAGAAAGTACAAAATACAAAGATGTTATAAAAATAAAATGGCAGGATACATACAAAAATTTAGTTTTCAAACATATTATTGCTATACGTATGTACAATACTATAGTATATGTATGTACAACATAAATGTACAATATAAGTGCCTTCAAAGTTAGCCCTTTTTTGCTGTTGAGATATCCTTGCACCTTGGTTATGAAGATAAAATTCCGTGATAAATGTTTTTGAGTGATAAAATAACTAAAGGGCAATTATGCACACCAAAGCCGCCGACCCGCCATGCGCCAACACGACCCGCGGCCTATACAAAAAGAATCATGTCGGCATTTAGTTCATCAGAAATCAGTTATTAGTAATTTATTTTTTATTTTTTCTAGAAATGAATCCTTGCAGCAAACTATTAAGTAGAATAACTGTATGTGACGGTTGTAAGGCAGGAATGATTTTAGTTTTTCTTGTACTTAGTGCTTCACAAAATAAAGAGACAAGGACAGCCATACGCGAGACATGGGGTACACGACAAAATGAATGTATAAAAGTTTATTTTTTTGTCGGCTTAACAAATGATAAAACATTGATGACAAGTGTACAAAAAGAAAGTACAAAATACAAACATGTTATAAAAATAAAATGGCAGGATACATACAAAAATTTAGTTTTCAAACATATTATTGCTATACGTATGTACAATACTATACTTTATGTATGTACAACATAAATGTACAATATAAGCGCCTTCAAAGTTAGCCCTTTTTTGCATTTAAGGTATCCTTGCGGCTTGGTTATGAAGATAAAATTCCGTGATAAATGTTTTTGAGTGATAAAATAACTAAAGGGCAATTATGCACACCAAAGCCGCCGACCCGCCATGCGCCAACACGACCCGCGGCCTATACAAAAAGAATCATGTCGGCATTTAGTTCATCAGAAATCAGTTATTAGTAATTTATTTTGTATTTTTTCTAGAAATGAATCCTTGCAGCAAACTATTAAATAGAATAACTATATGTGACGGTTGTAAGGCAGGAATGATTTTAGTTTTTCTTGTACTTAGTGCTTCACAAAATAAAGAGACAAGGACAGCCATACGCGAGACATGGGGTACACGACAAAATGAATGTATAAAAGTTTATTTTTTTATCGGCTTAACTAATGATAAAACATTGATGACAAGTGTACAAAAAGAAAGTACGAAATACAAAGATGTTATAAAAATAAAATGGCAGGATACATACAAAAATTTAGTTTTCAAACATATTATTGCTATACGTATGTACAATACTATACTTTATGTATGTACAACATAAATGTACAATATAAGCGCCTTCAACGTTAGCCCTTTTTTGCATTTAAGGTATCCTTGCGCCTTGGTTATGAAGATAAAATTCCGTGATAAATGTTTTTGAGTGATAAAATAACTAAAGGGCAATTATGCACACCAAAGCCGCCGACCCGCCATGCGCCAACACGACCCGCGGCCTATACAAAAAGAATCATGTCGGCATTTAGTTCATCAGAAATCAGTTATTAGTAATTTATTTTTTATTTTTTCTAGAAATGAATCCTTGCAGCAAACTATTAAATAGAATAACTATATGTGACGGTTGTAAGGCAGGAATGATTTTAGTTTTTCTTGTACTTAGTGCTTCACAAAATAAAGAGACAAGGACAGCCATACGCGAGACATGGGGTACACGACAAAATGAATGTATAAAAGTTTATTTTTTTATCGGCTTAACTAATGATAAAACATTGATGAGAAGTGTACAAAAAGAAAGTACGAAATACAAAGATGTTATAAAAATAAAATGGCAGGATACATACAAAAATTTAGTTTTCAAACATATTATTGCTATATGTATGTACAATACTATAGTATATGTATGTACAACATAAATGTACAATATAAGTGCCTTCAAAGTTAGCCCTTTTTTGCTTTTGAGATATCCTTGCACCTTGGTTATGAAGATAAAATTCCGTGATAAATGTTTTTGAGTGATAAAATAACTAAAGGGCAATTATGCACACCAAAGCCGCCGACCCGCCATGCGCCAACACGACCCGCGGCCTATACAAAAAGAATCATGTCGGCATTTAGTTCATCAGAAATTAGTTATTAGTAATTTATTTTTTATTTTTTCTAGAAATGAATCCTTGCAGCAAACTATTAAGTAGAATAACTGTATGTGACGGTTGTAAGGCAGGAATGATTTTAGTTTTTCTTGTACTTAGTGCTTCACAAAATAAAGAGACAAGGACAGCCATACGCGAGACATGGGGTACACGACAAAATGAATGTATAAAAGTTTATTTTTTATCGGCTTAACTAATGATAAAACATTGATGGGAAGTGTACAAAAAGAAAGTACGAAATACAAAGATGTTATAAAAATAAAATGGCAGGATACATACAAAAATTTAGTTTTCAAACATATTATTGCTATATGTATGTACAATACTATAGTATATGTATGTACAACATAAATGTACAATATAAGTGCCTTCAAAGTTAGCCCTTTTTTGCTTTTGAGATATCCTTGCACCTTGGTTATGAAGATAAAATTCCGTGATAAATGTTTTTGAGTGATAAAATAACTAAAGGGCAATTATGCACACCAAAGCCGCCGACCCGCCATGCGCCAACACGACCCGCGGCCTATATAAAAATAATCATGTCGGCATTTAGTTCATCAGAAATCAGTTCTTAGTAATTTATTTTTTATTTTTTCTAGAAATGAATCCTTGCAGCAAACTATTAAGTAGAATAACTATATGTGACGGTTGTAAGGCAGGAATGATTTTAGTTTTTCTTGTACTTAGTGCTTCACAAAATAAAGAGACAAGAACAGCCATACGCGAGACATGGGGTACACGACAAAATGAATGTATAAAAGTTTATTTTTTTATCGGCTTAACTAATGATAAAACATTGATGAGAAGTGTACAAAAAGACAGTACGAAATACAAAGATGTTATAAAAATAAAATGGCAGGATACATACAAAAATTTAGTTTTCAAACATATTATTGCTATATGTATGTACAATACTATAGTATATGTATGTACAACATAAATGTACAATATAAGTGCCTTCAAAGTTAGCCCTTTTTTGCTGTTGAGATATCCTTGCACCTTGGTTATGAAGATAAAATTCCATGATAAATGTTTTTGAGTGATAAAATAACTAAAGGGCAATTATGCACACCAAAGCCGCCGACCCGCCATGCGCCAACACGACCCGCGGCCTATATAAAAAGAATCATGTCGGCATTTAGTTCATCAGAAATCAGTTCTTAGTCATTTATTTTTTATTTTTTCTAGAAATGAATCCTTGCAGCAAACTATTAAATAGAATAACTATATGTGACGGTTGTAAGGCAGGAATGATTTTAGTTTTTCTTGTACTTAGTGCTTCACAAAATAAAGAGACAAGGACAGCCATACGCGAGACATGGGGTACACGACAAAATGAATGTATAAAAGTTTATTTTTTTATCGGCTTAACTAATGATAAAACATTGATGAGAAGTGTACAAAAAGACAGTACGAAATACAAAGATGTTATAAAAATAAAATGGCAGGATACATACAAAAATTTAGTTTTCAAACATATTATTGCTATATGTATGTACAATACTATAGTATATGTATGTACAACATAAATGTACAATATAAGTGCCTTCAAAGTTAGCCCTTTTTTGCTGTTGAGATATCCTTGCACCTTGGTTATGAAGATAAAATTCCATGATAAATGTTTTTGAGTGATAAAATAACTAAAGGGCAATTATGCACACCAAAGCCGCCGACCCGCCATGCGCCAACACGACCCGCGGCCTATATAAAAAGAATCATGTCGGCATTTAGTTCATCAGAAATCAGTTCTTAGTCATTTATTTTTTATTTTTTCTAGAAATGAATCCTTGCAGCAAACTATTAAGTAGAATAACTATATGTGACGGTTGTAAGACAGGAATGATTTTAGTTTTTCTTGTACTTAGTGCTTCACAAAATAAAGAGACAAGGACAGCCATACGCGAGACATGGGGTACACGACAAAATGAATGTATAAAAGTTTATTTTTTTGTCGGCTTAACAAATGATAAAACATTGATGACAAGTGTACAAAAAGAAAGTGCAAAATACAAACATGTTATAAAAATAAAATGGCAGGATACATACAAAAATTTAGTTTTCAAACATATTATTGCTATACGTATGTACAATACTATACTTTATGTATGTACAACATAAATGTACAATATAAGCGCCTTCAAAGTTAGCCCTTTTTTGCATTTAAGGTATCCTTGCGGCTTGGTTATGAAGATAAAATTCCGTGATAAATGTTTTTGAGTGATAAAATAACTAAAGGGCAATTATGCACACCAAAGCCGCCGACCCGCCATGCGCCAACACGACCCGCGGCCTATACAAAAAGAATCATGTCGGCATTTAGTTCATCAGAAATCAGTTATTAGTAATTTATTTTTTATTTTTTCTAGAAATGAATCCTTGCAGCAAACTATTAAATAGAATAACTATATGTGACGGTTGTAAGGCAGGAATGATTTTAGTTTTTCTTGTACTTAGTGCTTCACAAAATAAAGAGACAAGGACAGCCATACGCGAGACATGGGGTACACGACAAAATGAATGTATAAAAGTTTATTTTTTTGTCGGCTTAACTAATGATAAAACATTGATGAGAAGTGTACAAAAAGAAAGTACAAAATACAAAGATGTTATAAAAATAAAATGGCAGGATACATACAAAAATTTAGTTTTCAAACATATTATTGCTATACGTATGTACAATACTATAGTATATGTATGTACAACATAAATGTACAATATAAGTGCCTTCAAAGTTAGCCCTTTTTTGCTGTTGAGATATCCTTGCACCTTGGTTATGAAGATAAAATTCCGTGATAAATGTTTTTGAGTGATAAAATAACTAAAGGGCAATTATGCACACCAAAGCCGCCGACCCGCCATGCGCCAACACGACCCGCGGCCTATACAAAAAGAATCATGTCGACATTTAGTTCATCAGAAATCAGTTATTAGTAATTTATTTTTTATTTTTTCTAGAAATGAATCCTTGCAGCAAATTATTAAGTAGAATAACTGTATGTGACGGTTGTAAGGCAGGAATGATTTTAGTTTTTCTTCTACTTAGTGCTTCACAAAATAAAGAGACAAGGACAGCCATACGCGAGACATGGGGTACACGACAAAATGAATGTATAAAAGTTTATTTTTTTGTCGGCTTAACAAATGATAAAACATTGATGACAAGTGTACAAAAAGAAAGTACAAAATACAAACATGTTATAAAAATAAAATGGCAGGATACATACAAAAATTTAGTTTTCAAACATATTATTGCTATACGTATGTACAATACTATACTTTATGTATGTACAACATAAATGTACAATATAAGCGCCTTCAAAGTTAGCCCTTTTTTGCATTTAAGGTATCCTTGCGCCTTGGTTATGAAGATAAAATTCCGTGATAAATGTTTTTGAGTGATAAAATAACTAAAGGGCAATTATGCACACCAAAGCCGCCGACCCGCCATGCGCCAACACGACCCGCGGCCTATACAAAAAGAATCATGTCGGCATTTAGTTCATCAGAAATCAGTTATTAGTAATTTATTTTTTATTTTTTCTAGAAATGAATCCTTGCAGCAAACTATTAAATAGAATAACTATATGTGACGGTTGTAAGGCAGGAATGATTTTAGTTTTTCTTGTACTTAGTGCTTCACAAAATAAAGAGACAAGGACAGCCATACGCGAGACATGGGGTACACGACAAAATGAATGTATAAAAGTTTATTTTTTTATCGGCTTAACTAATGATAAAACATTGATGACAAGTGTACAAAAAGAAAGTACGAAATACAAAGATGTTATAAAAATAAAATGGCAGGATACATACAAAAATTTAGTTTTCAAACATATTATTGCTATATGTATGTACAATACTATAGTATATGTATGTACAACATAAATGTACAATATAAGTGCCTTCAAAGTTAGCCCTTTTTTGCTGTTGAGATATCCTTGCACCTTGGTTATGAAGATAAAATTCCGTGATAAATGTTTTTGAGTGATAAAATAACTAAAGGGCAATTATGCACACCAAAGCCGCCGACCCGCCATGCGCCAACACGACCCGCGGCCTATATAAAAATAATCATGTCGGCATTTAGTTCATCAGAAATCAGTTCTTAGTAATTTATTTTTTATTTTTTCTAGAAATGAATCCTTGCAGCAAACTATTAAGTAGAATAACTATATGTGACGGTTGTAAGGCAGGAATGATTTTAGTTTTTCTTGTACTTAGTGCTTCACAAAATAAAGAGACAAGGACAGCCATACGCGAGACATGGGGTACACGACAAAATGAATGTATAAAAGTTTATTTTTTTATCGGCTTAACTAATGATAAAACATTGATGAGAAGTGTACAAAAAGAAAGTACGAAATACAAAGATGTTATAAAAATAAAATGGCAGGATACATACAAAAATTTAGTTTTCAAACATATTATTGCTATACGTATGTACAATACTATACTTTATGTATGTACAACATAAATGTACAATATAAGCGCCTTCAAAGTTAGCACTTTTTTGCATTTAAGGTATCCTTGCGCCTTGGTTATGAAGATAAAATTCCGTGATAAATGTTTTTGAGTGATAAAATAACTAAAGGGCAATTATGCACACCAAAGCCGCCGACCCGCCATGCGCCAACACGACCCGCGGCCTATACAAAAAGAATCATGTCGGCATTTAGTTCATCAGAAATCAGTTATTAGTAATTTATTTTTTATTTTTTCTAGAAATGAATCCTTGCAGCAAACTATTAAATAGAATAACTATATGGGACGGTTGTAAGGCAGGAATGATTTTAGTTTTTCTTGTACTTAGTGCTTCACAAAATAAAGAGACAAGGACAGCCATACGCGAGACATGGGGTACACGACAAAATGAATGTATAAAAGTTTATTTTTTTATCGGCTTAACTAATGATAAAACATTGATGAGAAGTGTACAAAAAGAAAGTACGAAATACAAAGATGTTATAAAAATAAAATGGCGTGATACATACAAAAATTTAGTTTTCAAACATATTATTGCTATATGTATGTACAATACTATAGTATATGTATGTACAACATAAATGTACAATATAAGTGCCTTCAAAGTTAGCCCTTTTTTGCTTTTGAGATATCCTTGCACCTTGGTTATGAAGATAAAATTCCGTGATAAATGTTTTTGAGTGATAAAATAACTAAAGGGCAATTATGCACACCAAAGCCGCCGACCCGCCATGCGCCAACACGACCCGCGGCCTATACAAAAAGAATCATGTCGGCATTTAGTTCATCAGAAATCAGTTATTAGTAATTTATTTTTTATTTTTTCTAGAAATGAATCCTTGCAGCAAACTATTAAGTAGAATAACTGTATGTGACGGTTGTAAGGCAGGAATGATTTTAGTTTTTCTTGTACTTAGTGCTTCACAAAATAAAGAGACAAGGACAGCCATACGCGAGACATGGGGTACACGACAAAATGAATGTATAAAAGTTTATTTTTTTGTCGGCTTAACAAATGATAAAACATTGATGACAAGTGTACAAAAAGAAAGTGCAAAATACAAACATGTTATAAAAATAAAATGGCAGGATACATACAAAAATTTAGTTTTCAAACATATTATTGCTATACGTATGTACAATACTATACTTTATGTATGTACAACATAAATGTACAATATAAGCGCCTTCAAAGTTAGCCCTTTTTTGCATTTAAGGTATCCTTGCGGCTTGGTTATGAAGATAAAATTCCGTGATAAATGTTTTTGAGTGATAAAATAACTAAAGGGCAATTATGCACACCAAAGCCGCCGACCCGCCATGCGCCAACACGACCCGCGGCCTATACAAAAAGAATCATGTCGGCATTTAGTTCATCAGAAATCAGTTATTAGTAATTTATTTTTTATTTTTTCTAGAAATGAATCCTTGCAGCAAACTATTAAATAGAATAACTATATGTGACGGTTGTAAGGCAGGAATGATTTTAGTTTTTCTTGTACTTAGTGCTTCACAAAATAAAGAGACAAGGACAGCCATACGCGAGACATGGGGTACACGACAAAATGAATGTATAAAAGTTTATTTTTTTGTCGGCTTAACTAATGATAAAACATTGATGAGAAGTGTACAAAAAGAAAGTACAAAATACAAAGATGTTATAAAAATAAAATGGCAGGATACATACAAAAATTTAGTTTTCAAACATATTATTGCTATACGTATGTACAATACTATAGTATATGTATGTACAACATAAATGTACAATATAAGTGCCTTCAAAGTTAGCCCTTTTTTGCTGTTGAGATATCCTTGCACCTTGGTTATGAAGATAAAATTCCGTGATAAATGTTTTTGAGTGATAAAATAACTAAAGGGCAATTATGCACACCAAAGCCGCCGACCCGCCATGCGCCAACACGACCCGCGGCCTATACAAAAAGAATCATGTCGGCATTTAGTTCATCAGAAATCAGTTATTAGTAATTTATTTTTTATTTTTTCTAGAAATGAATCCTTGCAGCAAACTATTAAGTAGAATAACTGTATGTGACGGTTGTAAGGCAGGAATGATTTTAGTTTTTCTTGTACTTAGTGCTTCACAAAATAAAGAGACAAGGACAGCCATACGCGAGACATGGGGTACACGACAAAATGAATGTATAAAAGTTTATTTTTTTGTCGGCTTAACAAATGATAAAACATTGATGACAAGTGTACAAAAAGAAAGTACAAAATACAAACATGTTATAAAAATAAAATGGCAGGATACATACAAAAATTTAGTTTTCAAACATATTATTGCTATACGTATGTACAATACTATACTTTATGTATGTACAACATAAATGTACAATATAAGCGCCTTCAAAGTTAGCCCTTTTTTGCATTTAAGGTATCCTTGCGGCTTGGTTATGAAGATAAAATTCCGTGATAAATGTTTTTGAGTGATAAAATAACTAAAGGGCAATTATGCACACCAAAGCCGCCGACCCGCCATGCGCCAACACGACCCGCGGCCTATACAAAAAGAATCATGTCGGCATTTAGTTCATCAGAAATCAGTTATTAGTAATTTATTTTTTATTTTTTCTAGAAATGAATCCTTGCAGCAAACTATTAAATAGAATAACTATATGTGACGGTTGTAAGGCAGGAATGATTTTAGTTTTTCTTGTACTTAGTGCTTCACAAAATAAAGAGACAAGGACAGCCATACGCGAGACATGGGGTACACGACAAAATGAATGTATAAAAGTTTATTTTTTTATCGGCTTAACTAATGATAAAACATTGATGACAAGTGTACAAAAAGAAAGTACGAAATACAAAGATGTTATAAAAATAAAATGGCAGGATACATACAAAAATTTAGTTTTCAAACATATTATTGCTATATGTATGTACAATACTATAGTATATGTATGTACAACATAAATGTACAATATAAGTGCCTTCAAAGTTAGCCCTTTTTTGCTGTTGAGATATCCTTGCACCTTGGTTATGAAGATAAAATTCCGTGATAAATGTTTTTGAGTGATAAAATAACTAAAGGGCAATTATGCACACCAAAGCCGCCGACCCGCCATGCGCCAACACGACCCGCGGCCTATATAAAAATAATCATGTCGGCATTTAGTTCATCAGAAATCAGTTCTTAGTAATTTATTTTTTATTTTTTCTAGAAATGAATCCTTGCAGCAAACTATTAAGTAGAATAACTATATGTGACGGTTGTAAGGCAGGAATGATTTTAGTTTTTCTTGTACTTAGTGCTTCACAAAATAAAGAGACAAGGACAGCCATACGCGAGACATGGGGTACACGACAAAATGAATGTATAAAAGTTTATTTTTTTATCGGCTTAACTAATGATAAAACATTGATGAGAAGTGTACAAAAAGAAAGTACGAAATACAAAGATGTTATAAAAATAAAATGGCAGGATACATACAAAAATTTAGTTTTCAAACATATTATTGCTATACGTATGTACAATACTATACTTTATGTATGTACAACATAAATGTACAATATAAGCGCCTTCAAAGTTAGCACTTTTTTGCATTTAAGGTATCCTTGCGCCTTGGTTATGAAGATAAAATTCCGTGATAAATGTTTTTGAGTGATAAAATAACTAAAGGGCAATTATGCACACCAAAGCCGCCGACCCGCCATGCGCCAACACGACCCGCGGCCTATACAAAAAGAATCATGTCGGCATTTAGTTCATCAGAAATCAGTTATTAGTAATTTATTTATTTTTTCTAGAAATGAATCCTTGCAGCAAACTATTAAATAGAATAACTATATGGGACGGTTGTAAGGCAGGAATGATTTTAGTTTTTCTTGTACTTAGTGCTTCACAAAATAAAGAGACAAGGACAGCCATACGCGAGACATGGGGTACACGACAAAATGAATGTATAAAAGTTTATTTTTTTATCGGCTTACCTAATGATAAAACATTGATGAGAAGTGTACAAAAAGAAAGTACGAAATACAAAGATGTTATAAAAATAAAATGGCAGGATACATACAAAAATTTAGTTTTCAAACATATTATTGCTATATGTATGTACAATACTATAGTATATGTATGTACAACATAAATGTACAATATAAGTGCCTTCAAAGTTAGCCCTTTTTTGCTTTTGAGATATCCTTGCACCTTGGTTATGAAGATAAAATTCCGTGATAAATGTTTTTGAGTGATAAAATAACTAAAGGGCAATTATGCACACCAAAGCCGCCGACCCGCCATGCGCCAACACGACCCGCGGCCTATACAAAAAGAATCATGTCGGCATTTAGTTCATCAGAAATCAGTTATTAGTAATTTATTTTTTATTTTTTCTAGAAATGAATCCTTGCAGCAAACTATTAAGTAGAATAACTGTATGTGACGGTTGTAAGGCAGGAATGATTTTAGTTTTTCTTGTACTTAGTGCTTCACAAAATAAAGAGACAAGGACAGCCATACGCGAGACATGGGGTACACGACAAAATGAATGTATAAAAGTTTATTTTTTTGTCGGCTTAACAAATGATAAAACATTGATGACAAGTGTACAAAAAGAAAGTGCAAAATACAAACATGTTATAAAAATAAAATGGCAGGATACATACAAAAATTTAGTTTTCAAACATATTATTGCTATACGTATGTACAATACTATACTTTATGTATGTACAACATAAATGTACAATATAAGCGCCTTCAAAGTTAGCCCTTTTTTGCATTTAAGGTATCCTTGCGGCTTGGTTATGAAGATAAAATTCCGTGATAAATGTTTTTGAGTGATAAAATAACTAAAGGGCAATTATGCACACCAAAGCCGCCGACCCGCCATGCGCCAACACGACCCGCGGCCTATACAAAAAGAATCATGTCGGCATTTAGTTCATCAGAAATCAGTTATTAGTAATTTATTTTTTATTTTTTCTAGAAATGAATCCTTGCAGCAAACTATTAAATAGAATAACTATATGTGACGGTTGTAAGGCAGGAATGATTTTAGTTTTTCTTGTACTTAGTGCTTCACAAAATAAAGAGACAAGGACAGCCATACGCGAGACATGGGGTACACGACAAAATGAATGTATAAAAGTTTATTTTTTTGTCGGCTTAACTAATGATAAAACATTGATGAGAAGTGTACAAAAAGAAAGTACAAAATACAAAGATGTTATAAAAATAAAATGGCAGGATACATACAAAAATTTAGTTTTCAAACATATTATTGCTATACGTATGTACAATACTATAGTATATGTATGTACAACATAAATGTACAATATAAGTGCCTTCAAAGTTAGCCCTTTTTTGCTGTTGAGATATCCTTGCACCTTGGTTATGAAGATAAAATTCCGTGATAAATGTTTTTGAGTGATAAAATAACTAAAGGGCAATTATGCACACCAAAGCCGCCGACCCGCCATGCGCCAACACGACCCGCGGCCTATACAAAAAGAATCATGTCGGCATTTAGTTCATCAGAAATCAGTTATTAGTAATTTATTTTTTATTTTTTCTAGAAATGAATCCTTGCAGCAAACTATTAAGTAGAATAACTGTATGTGACGGTTGTAAGGCAGGAATGATTTTAGTTTTTCTTGTACTTAGTGCTTCACAAAATAAAGAGACAAGGACAGCCATACGCGAGACATGGGGTACACGACAAAATGAATGTATAAAAGTTTATTTTTTTGTCGGCTTAACAAATGATAAAACATTGATGACAAGTGTACAAAAAGAAAGTACAAAATACAAACATGTTATAAAAATAAAATGGCAGGATACATACAAAAATTTAGTTTTCAAACATATTATTGCTATACGTATGTACAATACTATACTTTATGTATGTACAACATAAATGTACAATATAAGCGCCTTCAAAGTTAGCCCTTTTTTGCATTTAAGGTATCCTTGCGGCTTGGTTATGAAGATAAAATTCCGTGATAAATGTTTTTGAGTGATAAAATAACTAAAGGGCAATTATGCACACCAAAGCCGCCGACCCGCCATGCGCCAACACGACCCGCGGCCTATACAAAAAGAATCATGTCGGCATTTAGTTCATCAGAAATCAGTTATTAGTAATTTATTTTTTATTATTTCTAGAAATGAATCCTTGCAGCAAACTATTAAATAGAATAACTATATGTGACGGTTGTAAGGCAGGAATGATTTTAGTTTTTCTTGTACTTAGTGCTTCACAAAATAAAGAGACAAGGACAGCCATACGCGAGACATGGGGTACACGACAAAATGAATGTATAAAAGTTTATTTTTTTATCGGCTTAACTAATGATAAAACATTGATGACAAGTGTACAAAAAGAAAGTACGAAATACAAAGATGTTATAAAAATAAAATGGCAGGATACATACAAAAATTTAGTTTTCAAACATATTATTGCTATATGTATGTACAATACTATAGTATATGTATGTACAACATAAATGTACAATATAAGTGCCTTCAAAGTTAGCCCTTTTTTGCTGTTGAGATATCCTTGCACCTTGGTTATGAAGATAAAATTCCGTGATAAATGTTTTTGAGTGATAAAATAACTAAAGGGCAATTATGCACACCAAAGCCGCCGACCCGCCATGCGCCAACACGACCAGCGGCCTATATAAAAATAATCATGTCGGCATTTAGTTCATCAGAAATCAGTTCTTAGTAATTTATTTTTTATTTTTTCTAGAAATGAATCCTTGCAGCAAACTATTAAGTAGAATAACTATATGTGACGGTTGTAAGGCAGGCATGATTTTAGTTTTTCTTGTACTTAGTGCTTCACAAAATAAAGAGACAAGGACAGCCATACGCGAGACATGGGGTACACGACAAAATGAATGTATAAAAGTTTATTTTTTTGTCAGCTTAACAAATGATAAAACATTGATGACAAGTGTACAAAAAGAAAGTACAAAATACAATGATGTTATAAAAATAAAATGGCAGGATACATACAAAAATTTAGTTTTCAAACATATTATTGCTATACGTATGTACAATACTATACTTTATGTATGTACAACATAAATGTACAATATAAGCGCCTTCAAAGTTAGCCCTTTTTTGCATTTAAGGTATCCTTGCGCCTTGGTTATGAAGATAAAATTCCGTGATAAATGTTTTTGAGTGATAAAATAACTAAAGGGCAATTATGCACACCAAAGCCGCCGACCCGCCATGCGCCAACACGACCCGCGGCCTATACAAAAAGAATCATGTCGGCATTTAGTTCATCAGAAATCAGTTATTAGTAATTTATTTTTTATTTTTTCTAGAAATGAATCCTTGCAGCAAACTATTAAATAGAATAACTATATGTGACGGTTGTAAGGCAGGAATTATTTTAGTTTTTCTTGTACTTAGTGCTTCACAAAATAAAGAGACAAGGACAGCCATACGCGAGACATGGGGTACACGACAAAATTAATGTATAAAAGTTTATTTTTTTATCGGCTTAACTAATGATAAAACATTGATGAGAAGTGTACAAAAAGAAAGTACGAAATACAAAGATGTTATAAAAATAAAATGGCAGGATACATACAAAAATTTAGTTTTCAAACATATTATTGCTATATGTATGTACAATACTATAGTATATGTATGTACAACATAAATGTACAATATAAGCGCCTTCAAAGTTAGCCCTTTTTTGCTTTTGAGATATCCTTGCACCTTGGTTATGAAGATAAAATTCCGTGATAAATGTTTTTGAGTGATAAAATAACTAAAGGGCAATTATGCACACCAAAGCCGCCGACCCGCCATGCGCCAACACGACCCGCGGCCTATACAAAAAGAATCATGTCGGCATTTAGTTCATCAGAAATCAGTTATTAGTAATTTATTTTTTATTTTTTCTAGAAATGAATCCTTGCAGCAAACTATTAAGTAGAATAACTGTATGTGACGGTTGTAAGGCAGGAATGATTTTAGTTTTTCTTGTACTTAGTGCTTCACAAAATAAAGAGACAAGGACAGCCATACGCGAGACATGGGGTACACGACAAAATGAATGTATAAAAGTTTATTTTTTTGTCGGCTTAACAAATGATAAAACATTGATGACAAGTGTACAAAAAGAAAGTGCAGAATACAAACATGTTATAAAAATAAAATGGCAGGATACATACAAAAATTTAGTTTTCAAACATATTATTGCTATACGTATGTACAATACTATACTTTATGTATGTACAACATAAATGTACAATATAAGCGCCTTCAAAGTTAGCCCTTTTTTGCATTTAAGGTATCCTTGCGGCTTGGTTATGAAGATAAAATTCCGTGATAAATGTTTTTGAGTGATAAAATAACTAAAGGGCAATTATGCACACCAAAGCCGCCGACCCGCCATGCGCCAACACGACCCGCGGCCTATACAAAAAGAATCATGTCGGCATTTAGTTCATCAGAAATCAGTTATTAGTAATTTATTTTTTATTTTTTCTAGAAATGAATCCTTGCAGCAAACTATTAAATAGAATAACTATATGTGACGGTTGTAAGGCAGGAATGATTTTAGTTTTTCTTGTACTTAGTGCTTCACAAAATAAAGAGACAAGGACAGCCATACGCGAGACATGGGGTACACGACAAAATTAATGTATAAAAGTTTATTTTTTTGTCGGCTTAACTAATGATAAAACATTGATGAGAAGTGTACAAAAAGAAAGTACAAAATACAAAGATGTTATAAAAATAAAATGGCAGGATACATACAAAAATTTAGTTTTCAAACATATTATTGCTATATGTATGTACAATACTATAGTATATGTATGTACAACATAAATGTACAATATAAGTGCCTTCAAAGTTAGCCCTTTTTTGCTGTTGAGATATCCTTGCACCTTGGTTATGAAGATAAAATTCCGTGATAAATGTTTTTGAGTGATAAAATAACTAAAGGGCAATTATGCACACCAAAGCCGCCGACCCGCCATGCGCCAACAAGACCCGCGGCCTAAACAAAAAGAATCATGTCGGCATTTAGTTCATCAGAAATCAGTTATTAGTAATTTATTTTTATTTTTTCTAGAAATGAATCCTTGCAGCAAACTATTAAGTAGAATAACTGTATGTGACGGTTGTAAGGCAGGAATGATTTTAGTTTTTCTTGTACTTAGTGCTTCACAAAATAAAGAGACAAGGACGGCCATACGCGAGACATGGGGTACACGACAAAATGAATGTATAAAAGTTTATTTTTTTGTCGGCTTAACAAATGATAAAACATTGATGACAAGTGTACAAACAGAAAGTACAAAATACAAACATGTTATAAAAATAAAATGGCAGGATACATACAAAAATTTAGTTTTCAAACATATTATTGCTATACGTATGTACAATACTATACTTTATGTATGTACAACATAAATGTACAATATAAGCGCCTTCAAAGTTAGCCCTTTTTTGCATTTAAGGTATCCTTGCGGCTTGGTTATGAAGATAAAATTCCGTGATAAATGTTTTTGAGTGATAAAATAACTAAAGGGCAATTATGCACACCAAAGCCGCCGACCCGCCATGCGCCAACACGACCCGCGGCCTATACAAAAAGAATCATGTCGGCATTTAGTTCATCAGAAATCAGTTATTAGTAATTTATTTTTTATTTTTTCTAGAAATGAATCCTTGCAGCAAACTATTAAATAGAATAACTATATGTGACGGTTGTAAGGCAGGAATGATTTTAGTTTTTCTTGTACTTAGTGCTTCACAAAATAAAGAGACAAGGACAGCCATACGCGAGACATGGGGTACACGACAAAATGAATGTATAAAAGTTTAATTTTTTATCGGCTTAACTAATGATAAAACATTGATGAGAAGTGTACAAAAAGAAAGTACGAAATACAAAGATGTTATAAAAATAAAATGGCAGGATACATACAAAAATTTAGTTTTCAAACATATTATTGCTATATGTATGTACAATACTATAGTATATGTATGTACAACATAAATGTACAATATAAGCGCCTTCAAAGTTAGCCCTTTTTTGCTTTTGAGATATCCTTGCACCTTGGTTATGAAGATAAAATTCCGTGATAAATGTTTTTGAGTGATAAAATAACTAAAGGGCAATTATGCACACCAAAGCCGCCGACCCGCCATGCGCCAACACGACCCGCGGCCTATACAAAAAGAATCATGTCGGCATTTAGTTCATCAGAAATCAGTTATTAGTAATTTATTTTTTATTTTTTCTAGAAATGAATCCTTGCAGCAAACTATTAAATAGAATAACTATATGTGACGGTTGTAAGGCAGGAATGATTTTAGTTTTTCTTGTACTTAGTGCTTCACAAAATAAAGAGACAAGGACAGCCATACGCGAGACATGGGGTACACGACAAAATTAATGTATAAAAGTTTATTTTTTTGTCGGCTTAACTAATGATAAAACATTGATGAGAAGTGTACAAAAAGAAAGTACAAAATACAAAGATGTTATAAAAATAAAATGGCAGGATACATACAAAAATTTAGTTTTCAAACATATTATTGCTATATGTATGTACAATACTATAGTATATGTATGTACAACATAAATGTACAATATAAGTGCCTTCAAAGTTAGCCCTTTTTTGCTGTTGCGATATCCTTGCACCTTGGTTATGAAGATAAAATTCCGTGATAAATGTTTTTGAGTGATAAAACAACTAAAGGGCAATTATGCACACCAAAGCCGCCGACCCGCCATGCGCCAACACGACCCGCGGCCTAAACAAAAAGAATCATGTCGGCATTTAGTTCATCAGAAATCAGTTATTAGTAATTTATTTTTATTTTTTCTAGAAATGAATCCTTGCAGCAAACTATTAAGTAGAATAACTGTATGTGACGGTTGTAAGGCAGGAATGATTTTAGTTTTTCTTGTACTTAGTGCTTTACAAAATAAAGAGACAAGGACGGCCATACGCGAGACATGGGGTACACGACAAAATGAATGTATAAAAGTTTATTTTTTTGTCGGCTTAACAAATGATAAAACATTGATGACAAGTGTACAAACAGAAAGTACAAAATACAAACATGTTATAAAAATAAAATGGCAGGATACATACAAAAATTTAGTTTTCAAACATATTATTGCTATACGTATGTACAATACTATACTTTATGTATGTACAACATAAATGTACAATATAAGCGCCTTCAAAGTTAGCCCTTTTTTGCATTTAAGGTATCCTTGCGGCTTGGTTATGAAGATAAAATTCCGTGATAAATGTTTTTGAGTGATAAAATAACTAAAGGGCAATTATGCACACCAAAGCCGCCGACCCGCCATGCGCCAACACGACCCGCGGCCTATACAAAAAGAATCATGTCGGCATTTAGTTCATCAGAAATCAGTTATTAGTAATTTATTTTTTATTTTTTCTAGAAATGAATCCTTGCAGCAAACTATTAAATAGAATAACTATATGTGACGGTTGTAAGGCAGGAATGATTTTAGTTTTTCTTGTACTTAGTGCTTCACAAAATAAAGAGACAAGGACAGCCATACGCGAGACATGGGGTACACGACAAAATGAATGTATAAAAGTTTAATTTTTTATCGGCTTAACTAATGATAAAACATTGATGAGAAGTGTACAAAAAGAAAGTACGAAATACAAAGATGTTATAAAAATAAAATGGCAGGATACATACAAAAATTTAGTTTTCAAACATATTATTGCTATATGTATGTACAATACTATAGTATATGTATGTACAACATAAATGTACAATATAAGCGCCTTCAAAGTTAGCCCTTTTTTGCTTTTGAGATATCCTTGCACCTTGGTTATGAAGATAAAATTCCGTGATAAATGTTTTTGAGTGATAAAATAACTAAAGGGCAATTATGCACACCAAAGCCGCCGACCCGCCATGCGCCAACACGACCCGCGGCCTATACAAAAAGAATCATGTCGGCATTTAGTTCATCAGAAATCAGTTATTAGTAATTTATTTTTTATTTTTTCTAGAAATGAATCCTTGCAGCAAACTATTAAGTAGAATAACTGTATGTGACGGTTGTAAGACATGGGGTACACGACAAAATGAATGTATAAAAGTTTATTTTTTTGTCGGCTTAACAAATGATAAAACATTGATGACAAGTGTACAAAAAGAAAGTGCAGAATACAAACATGTTATAAAAATAAAATGGCAGGATACATACAAAAATTTAGTTTTCAAACATATTATTGCTATACGTATGTACAATACTATACTTTATGTATGTACAACATAAATGTACAATATAAGCGCCTTCAAAGTTAGCCCTTTTTTGCATTTAAGGTATCCTTGCGGCTTGGTTATGAAGATAAAATTCCGTGATAAATGTTTTTGAGTGATAAAATAACTAAAGGGCAATTATGCACACCAAAGCCGCCGACCCGCCATGCGCCAACACGACCCGCGGCCTATACAAAAAGAATCATGTCGGCATTTAGTTCATCAGAAATCAGTTATTAGTAATTTATTTTTTATTTTTTCTAGAAATGAATCCTTGCATCAAACTATTAAATAGAATAACTATATGTGACGGTTGTAAGGCAGGAATGATTTTAGTTTTTCTTGTACTTAGTGCTTCACAAAATAAAGAGACAAGGACAGCCATACGCGAGACATGGGGTACACGACAAAATTAATGTATAAAAGTTTATTTTTTTGTCGGCTTAACTAATGATAAAACATTGATGAGAAGTGTACAAAAAGAAAGTACAAAATACAAAGATGTTATAAAAATAAAATGGCAGGATACATACAAAAATTTAGTTTTCAAACATATTATTGCTATATGTATGTACAATACTATAGTATATGTATGTACAACATAAATGTACAATATAAGTGCCTTCAAAGTTAGCCCTTTTTTGCTGTTGCGATATCCTTGCACCTTGGTTATGAAGATAAAATTCCGTGATAAATGTTTTTGAGTGATAAAATAACTAAAGGGCAATTATGCACACCAAAGCCGCCGACCCGCCATGCGCCAACACGACCCGCGGCCTAAACAAAAAGAATCATGTCGGCATTTAGTTCATCAGAAATCAGTTATTAGTAATTTATTTTTATTTTTTCTAGAAATGAATCCTTGCAGCAAACTATTAAGTAGAATAACTGTATGTGACGGTTGTAAGGCAGGAATGATTTTAGTTTTTCTTGTACTTAGTGCTTCACAAAATAAAGAGACAAGGACGGCCATACGCGAGACATGGGGTACACGACAAAATGAATGTATAAAAGTTTATTTTTTTGTCGGCTTAACAAATGATAAAACATTGATGACAAGTGTACAAACAGAAAGTACAAAATACAAACATGTTATAAAAATAAAATGGCAGGATACATACAAAAATTTAGTTTTCAAACATATTATTGCTATACGTATGTACAATACTATACTTTATGTATGTACAACATAAATGTACAATATAAGCGCCTTCAAAGTTAGCCCTTTTTTGCATTTAAGGTATCCTTGCGGCTTGGTTATGAAGATAAAATTCCGTGATAAATGTTTTTGAGTGATAAAATAACTAAAGGGCAATTATGCACACCAAAGCCGCCGACCCGCCATGCGCCAACACGACCCGCGGCCTATACAAAAAGAATCATGTCGGCATTTAGTTCATCAGAAATCAGTTATTAGTAATTTATTTTTTATTTTTTCTAGAAATGAATCCTTGCAGCAAACTATTAAATAGAATAACTATATGTGACGGTTGTAAGGCAGGAATGATTTTAGTTTTTCTTGTACTTAGTGCTTCACAAAATAAAGAGACAAGGACAGCCATACGCGAGACATGGGGTACACGACAAAATGAATGTATAAAAGTTTAATTTTTTATCGGCTTAACTAATGATAAAACATTGATGAGAAGTGTACAAAAAGACAGTACGAAATACAAAGATGTTATAAAAATAAAATGGCAGGATACATACAAAAATTTAGTTTTCAAACATATTATTGCTATATGTATGTACAATACTATAGTATATGTATGTACAACATAAATGTACAATATAAGTGCCTTCAAAGTTAGCCCTTTTTTGCTGTTGAGATATCCTTGCACCTTGGTTATGAAGATAAAATTCCATGATAAATGTTTTTGAGTGATAAAATAACTAAAGGGCAATTATGCACACCAAAGCCGCCGACCCGCCATGCGCCAACACGACCCGCGGCCTATATAAAAAGAATCATGTCGGCATTTAGTTCATCAGAAATCAGTTCTTAGTCATTTATTTTTTATTTTTTCTAGAAATGAATCCTTGCAGCAAACTATTAAATAGAATAACTATATGTGACGGTTGTAAGGCAGGAATGATTTTAGTTTTTCTTGTACTTAGTGCTTCACAAAATAAAGAGACAAGGACAGCCATACGCGAGACATGGGGTACACGACAAAATGAATGTATAAAAGTTTATTTTTTTATCGGCTTAACTAATGATAAAACATTGATGAGAAGTGTACAAAAAGACAGTACGAAATACAAAGATGTTATAAAAATAAAATGGCAGGATACATACAAAAATTTAGTTTTCAAACATATTATTGCTATATGTATGTACAATACTATAGTATATGTATGTACAACATAAATGTACAATATAAGTGCCTTCAAAGTTAGCCCTTTTTTGCTGTTGAGATATCCTTGCACCTTGGTTATGAAGATAAAATTCCATGATAAATGTTTTTGAGTGATAAAATAACTAAAGGGCAATTATGCACACCAAAGCCGCCGACCCGCCATGCGCCAACACGACCCGCGGCCTATATAAAAAGAATCATGTCGGCATTTAGTTCATCAGAAATCAGTTCTTAGTCATTTATTTTTTATTTTTTCTAGAAATGAATCCTTGCAGCAAACTATTAAGTAGAATAACTATATGTGACGGTTGTAAGACAGGAATGATTTTAGTTTTTCTTGTACTTAGTGCTTCACAAAATAAAGAGACAAGGACAGCCATACGCGAGACATGGGGTACACGACAAAATGAATGTATAAAAGTTTATTTTTTTGTCGGCTTAACAAATGATAAAACATTGATGACAAGTGTACAAAAAGAAAGTACAAAATACAAACATGTTATAAAAATAAAATGGCAGGATACATACAAAAATTTAGTTTTCAAACATATTATTGCTATACGTATGTACAATACTATACTTTATGTATGTACAACATAAATGTACAATATAAGCGCCTTCAAAGTTAGCCCTTTTTTGCATTTAAGGTATCCTTGCGCCTTGGTTATGAAGATAAAATTCCGTGATAAATGTTTTTGAGTGATAAAATAACTAAAGGGCAATTATGCACACCAAAGCCGCCGATCCGCCATGCGCCAACACGACCCGCGGCCTATACAAAAAGAATCATGTCGGCATTTAGTTCATCAGAAATCAGTTATTAGTAATTTATTTTTTATTTTTTCTAGAAATGAATCCTTGCAGCAAACTATTAAGTAGAATAACTGTATGTGACGGTTGTAAGGCAGGAATGATTTTAGTTTTTCTTGTACTTAGTGCTTCACAAAATAAAGAGACAAGTACAGCCATACGCGAGACATGGGGTACACGACAAAATGAATGTATAAAAGTTTATTTTTTTGTCGGCTTAACAAACGATAAAACATTGATGACAAGTGTACAAAAAGAAAGTACAAAATACAAACATGTTATAAAAATAAAATGGCAGGATACATACAAAAATTTAGTTTTCAAACATATTATTGCTATACGTATGTACAATACTATACTTTATGTATGTACAACATAAATGTACAATATAAGCGCCTTCAAAGTTAGCCCTTTTTTGCATTTAAGGTATCCTTGCGCCTTGGTTATGAAGATAAAATTCCGTGATAAATGTTTTTGAGTGATAAAATAACTATAAATAATAATAAATAAATAATAAATAAAGCGTTTATTTGCGCTCACAAAAACAATTTCTATATAACAGGTAGGTACACTTGGAGTTTGTAGGTATACAATAAAAAATTGTTGATTTGTGAGAGCCTGGTGTCCGTACTAGGAAAAACCTGTATGACAGATCACAAGGCTCCCAACCCCATCACGAAAATCACACGGCTAAGACTCCTTTAAAAAGTAAGAACAAAGATAGCAAGAGATAAAGATATACATATAACTTAAAATAATTCTAGAATATTAATTCAGTGTGTGTCAGTATGAAAGTGTGTGTGTGTGTGTGTGTGAGTGTGTGTGTGCGTGTACGTGAGTTTACGTAGTGTGAGTATGAATATTATAGTGCGTAGGTATTTATGAGTAGTATGTAGGCTTGGTAACTTCAACATAATGGCATTAGTAAGGTTTCTACCGTGTCATAATCTAATGACATGAGCCAAAAGGAAACCTTTTTCTTGACTTCTGCTTTCAAAAATTCACAAATATTAAGTTCTTTCTTAACAAAGTTATATAAGTAGGATCCTAGAAAGTAGAAAGATCTTTGGGCAAAGGAAGTACGACAGGACACACTAGCGCATATATTATAACTGCGGCGTCTGTTCACTAATTGGTCAGGATCATAGGTAAGTAAAGAATGTTTCAGAAGAATAACATTTAGTATATACAGTTGTCTAACTGATAGCACCTTCGTATAATCATATAGTTTTTTAGTTGGGAAGCGATAGGGTAAGAAATTACTAACTTTTAATATTGCTCGCTGTGATCGTTCCAGCTTTAAAAGATTTGATTTATAAACGCCACCCCAGGATGTTATGCAATAACCAAGAATGGCCTGGCATAAGGAGTAATAAACTAACTGCAACGTATTTTTATCTGCGGCATGCCTAAGATTTTTAAAAACATAAATAAGTTTACGTGTTCTTTTAGTAAGGGAGTCTATGTGAGGAACAAAACTAAGACCATGATCAATAATAATCCCAAGATACTTAACCGAAGAGGTAGATTCAAGCACACGACATGAGCAGACAGAATTTGGAATTGCCGAGCACGCGTGGGCTACTATTTTAAAGGAATCTGGTTCAGGCTGGTCACGTTTCCTGATAGAAAAAGTCATATATTTAGTTTTGCCAACATTTAGTGTCAACACATTTCTAAACAACCATTCAGATACAAGATTGAAACCTTTCTGAGCACAATCAAAGGTCTCCCTCCACGAGTCGGTGCTGAACAACAGGGCAGTATCATCGGCAAAAGTGATAATTTTCCCATTTATAAGCTTTAAATTGCAAAGCTCGTTGATGTAAGTTAAAAACAGCGTAGGGCCGAGGATACTGCCCTGCGAAACACCGTGACTGGTAGCTCGCCGCTCATGAAGTTGCCAATCTTGATCCTTTGAGTCCTATCCTTGAGGTAGTCTGCAAAAAGATCCAACTGCAGATCCCTAATTCCTAATGATTCCAGTTTATTAATCAAATTTGTGACAGAAACAGTATCAAAGGCCTTTGCAAGGTCAAGAAATATCACCAAAGGTTTCCTTCCGGCATCCAGTTCGGGCACTAGAAATTCAGTAAGTTGACGTACAGCATATCAGTAGATCTACCACGTCTAAAGCCAAACTGGTTGTCGGAAAGAAGACCCCGGGATTCCAAATAATTAATAAGTCTATTATTTATCAAGCGTTCCAACAACTTTGACAAAGCAGGTAGAATAGATATAGGCCTGTAGTTATTGACACTGTTTCTGTCACCGGATTTAAATATAGGTTTAATTAAAGATGTTTTAAACATGGAGGGGAATTTGTCAGAAGAAATACAGAGGTTGCAAATATGCAAGATAGGTGAAATGAGCACATGTTTGTACGTTTTTAACAGTTTGCTGGAAATGTTATCTAAGCCAGTGGCACAATCCGATTTTAGACTATTAATCAAAGTTTCTATTTCTGGCTCATTTGCTTGTAAGAGTACAAAGGAATGAATATTTGTTGTGTTATTATAAGTTTCAGGAGGTTTATGATTATTTTGACTATCGTTTATGATTTTTTCAGCAAGATTTTTTCCTACCGAGGAAAAAAATAAATTGGCCATCTCAACCGAATTTTGAGGGTTATCTTGAGAAAGTAGAGACAGCGCAGTATCAATAGATTTATTTGTTATTTGTTTAATAGCTTCCCATAATTTCTTATTATTGTGTTTATTTTTATCTAACTGTTCCTTTTCATAACCTTTCTTAAGCTTTCGGAGTAGATTATTACAGAAATTCCTGTATCTTTTGTAAGTTACAGTTATTAATTCATTATCTGGGTATTTTTTATATTTCTTATGTAACCTATCCCTGTTTTTCATGCATTTTAGTAAACCTTTTGTTATCCATGGTTTTATTATCCTTTTACGATTTGGTACTAATATTTGTCGAGAACACTTTCCAATAATATTTTCTAGTTTATTAATTAAATAATTTGTGGCAAGATTCACATCACAAAAACTGTAAATATTAGTGAAATCTATATTATTCATTAGCTCGTCCAAAAGTAAGTAATTAGTTTGATTAATTAATTTGTGAGCGGGAGTAAAATCAACAGCTGAGTCCAAGTAAAATACTATGGTGTCATGATCAGTGATTGAGGTTTTCATAACGTAACAGTACGCGGTCAATTTAGATTTTATTATAAAATGATCGAGACAAGAATTAGTATGTGTTGGGATTGAGTGTCCCGGCAACATACCTTGGTAAGCCAGCAGGTTTAGATAGGAGAGAGAACGGGAATCATTACTTGACTCAGAAATATCAATATTAGTATCTCCAGCGAGCACAATATTCTTATAGGAGGAATTTGCTGACAAACAGTCATCTAGCGAGGAGAGAAAACTATCAATATTATGTTTGGAGGGTGATCGGTAGATGGCAAGTATCAAAAGGTTCTGATCTATTTTAATTAATAAACTATTTGCGTCACATATATTAGGTTCCTGAACTGACAGTTTTAAGGTATCTTTGTAATAAACTACGAAACCTTCATTTTGGGAATTTATATTTAGTTAGAGTTGCCACCGAGCTAAAGCCATCAATGCTAGGTAAGTGTGGGCATTTCTGAAGCCAACACTCAGTTAAAATAATGATGTCCCAGCTCACTTTAGTTCTTTCAATTAAGGTGATAAAACTATCCAGATTTTTCTGTATGCTTCTTATGTTCTGGGCAATTATTTTTAATGGAGATTTTACATAGGACAGGGCACCTTGACAGTCTTCAGTTTCTAGAATAGAGGAATAAGATACCTGGATATTGTCTATTTCATTTGAAATATTGCTAAGATTATTGAATTTGTCTTATGATTGTTTGAGGGAGCAATTTATTTATGCTTCTGTTTAGGATGGTATAAAATTGTGAAGTTTGAGGCCCACCGATGTTAAAAATTGTGGTATGTATGTATTTGTGTGGTATGTTGGTATAGGATGTATGTGAGAGTAGTGTAAGAGTGAGGGTATTATAAATGCTGCGAAACAACACTGAATTATATGAAATACAGCTTGAAAAGCTTAACGTAAACAAAGTCCAATTTAGTACACAGGAAAATAGTCATTTTTCATTACGCAGTTTGCTTAACTGTTCTTCATCAGTGATCTGTAGATGAGGCATCCCCTCCTTCTTGCGCAGATATACCTGTCCATTAAATGTCCAGCAGTGGGAATAACCTTTTTGCTTAGCTATCGTCCTGGCTAAGAAGAAAAGCCGGTTTGCCTTAAATGTAAGATGTTCCGCTACGTAGACAGGTTTAGCAGGACCAGGAACGCCCAGATGGGAGGTACTTAACTTGTCAGTGTTATTTGTTTTGTTGAAATCTCTCGTAAGCTTGATGAAATTTTCTTTTTTTGAAGTTGATGAGAACTCGACCACAATAGGGCTCCGAAGATCATTCTTCTTATTCAGGCGAAAAATTGTGCGGATATCATACTCCTCCACTGAGCAATTTATTTTAACACCAACCTTATTCACCAGGTCAATCAGGGTATTTTTAGATTCTGATGTGATTTTTGGGATATTTCTTATTTCAATAGTAGTTGACAGAGCGTTTCTTTCCAGTCTTTCAACCTTCATTTCCAATGATTCACAACATTTTCCATTTGCTCTTTACAGAATCTAGCTCCTTAATCACATCATCATACTTTCCAGATAAGAAAGAAATTGATTCTTTTATTTCTTCATTCTGTGATTTTAGATCAGCAACAGCGAAATTCAGGCTATTCTTCAGTTCCTTGAACATACCTCTAATTTCAGACATGCACTCCAGATTTGGTTCAAAAGGAGGTTGATTGGATGGTAAACTCACAGAGTATTGTTTATTTTGAGGACGGATAGTTACTGACGAATCATATTTAGAATAGCTGCTTCCCTGAAGCTTACCAGGCGGTGTCGGCATAATTTTGTCAGCCTTTTCTGTATCACCCGGGGGTAAAACTGGCACAGGAGATGGAGGTGGTGTCCACTTCAGCATTCTAGTTTATTTAGATTTTATCTTCTTTTCGTGGCAATCACCTTACGGAGTACGTTGATGCAGCTAAAGTCGAAGTGCAATACCGCCCTCTTGTGAGTACAATTCAGTATTTTTTTCGGTCACTGGACAGGTGGGCGCTTTGATGATGACTGACAGTTGATTGATAGACAGCTGTCACTTATACCCGGAGACGTCGGTAAAACAGCCACCAGTACTCGGATGAAGTATGGCTATTGACACTTTTAGGTTATAATCAGACCACTTTTACGAAACTTGCACAGGGTTATTAAACGCAGCGCCTTCGGAAACAATCTGGTGAGAGCAACCCGCACTGTCACCGCACGCCAATAATTTCAAGAAAAAGTGCCAGCACACGCGATAAACAATTTATTTTATCTGCAAAAACACAGCAATCGAGGAACACGTCTGCACCGTATGACGTCCGCGGGGGGAGAGAACTAAAGGGCAATTATGCACACCAAAGCCGCCGACCCGCCATGCGCCAACACGACCCGCGGCCTATACAAAAAGAATCATGTCGGCATTACTAGTAATTTATTTTTTATTTTTTCTAGAAATGAACCTTGCAGCAAACTATTAAGTAGAATAACTATATGTGACGGTTGTAAGGCAGGAATAATTTTAGTTTTTCTTGTACTTAGTGCTTCACAAAATAAAGAGACAAGGACAGCCATACGCGAGACATGGGGTACTAGGGCATGCACCCGGTTCTACCCGGTTCCGATACAAGATTGAAACCTTTGTCTCTTTATTTTGAGAAGCACTAAGTACAAGAAAAACTAAAATCATTCCTGCCTTACAACCGTCACATATAGTTATTCTACTTAATAGTTTGCTGCAAGGATTCATTTCTAGAAAAAAAAAAAAAAATTACTAATAACTGATTTCTGATGAACTAAATGCCGACATGATTCTTTTTGTATAGGCCGCGGGTCGTGTTGGCGCATGGCGGGTCGGCGGCTTTGGTGTGCATAATTGCCCTTTAGTTATTTTATCACTCAAAAACATTTATCACGGAATTTTATCTTCATAACCAAGCCGCAAGAATACCTCAACAGCAAAAAAGGGCTAACTTTGAAGGCACTTATATTGTACATTTATGTTGTACATACATATAGTATAGTATTGTACATACATATAGCAATAATATGTTTGAAAACTAAATTTTTGTATGTATCCTGCCATTTTATTTTATTAACATCTTTGTATTTTGTACTTTCTTTTTGTACACTTCTCATCAATGTTTTATCATTAGTTAAGCCGACAAAAAAATAAACTTTTATAAATTCATTTTGTCGTGTACCCCATGTCTCGCGTATGGCTGTCCTTGTCTCTTTATTTTGTAAAGCTCTAAGTACAAGAAAAACTAAAATCATTCCTGCCTTACAACCGTCACATATAGTTATTTTACTTAATAGTTTGCTGCAAGGATTCACTTCTAGAAAAAATAAAAAATAAATTACTAAGAACTGATTTCTGATGAACTAAATGCCGACATGATTCTTTTTATATAGGCCGCGGGTCGTGTTGGCGCATGGCGGGTCGGCGGCTTTTGGTGTGCATAATTGCTCTTTAGTTATTTTATCACTCAAAAACATTTATCACGGAATTTTATCTTCATAACCAAGGCGCAAGAATACCTCAACAGCAAAAAAGGGCTAACTTTGAAGGCACTTATATTGTACATTTATGTTGTACATACATATAGTATAGTATTGTACATACATATAGCAATAATATGTTTGAAAACTAAATTTTTGTATGTATCCTGCCATTTTATTTTATTAACATCTTTGTATTACTTTCTTTTTGTACACTTCTCATCAATGTTTTATCATTAGTTAAGCCGACAAAAAAATAAACTTTTATACATTCATTTTGTCGTGTACCCCATGTCTCGCGTATGGCTGTCCTTGTCTCTTTATTTTGTAAAGCACTAAGTACAAGAAAAACTAAAATCATTCCTGCCTTACAACCGTCACATATAGTTATTCTACTTAATAGTTTGCTGCAAGGATTCACTTCTAGAAAAAATAAAAAATAAATTACTAAGAACTGATTTCTGATGAACTAAATGCCGACATGATTCTTTTTATATAGGCCGCGGGTCGTGTTGGCGCATGGCGGGTCGGCGGCTTTTGGTGTGCATAATTGCTCTTTAGTTATTTTATCACTCAAAAACATTTATCACGGAATTTTATCTTCATAACCAAGGCGCAAGAATACCTCAACAGCAAAAAAGGGCTAACTTTGAAGGCACTTATATTGTACATTTATGTTGTACATACATATAGTATAGTATTGTACATACATATAGCAATAATATGTTTGAAAACTAAATTTTTGTATGTATCCTGCCATTTTATTTTATTAACATCTTTGTATTTTGAACTTTCTTTTTGTACACTTCTCATCAATGTTTTATCATTAGTTAAGCCGACAAAAAAATAAACTTTTATACATTCATTTTGTCGTGTACCCCATGTCTCGCGTATGGCTGTCCTTGTCTCTTTATTTTGTGAAGCACTAAGTACAAGAAAAACTAAAATAATTCCTGCCTTACAACCGTCACATATAGTTATTCTATTTAATAGTTTGCTGCAAAAATTCATTTCTAGAAAAAATAAATAATAAATTACTAAGAACTGATTTCTGATGAACTAAATGCCGACATGATTCTTTTTTTATAGGCCGCGGGTCGTGTTGGCGCATGGCGGGTCGGCGGCTTTGGTGTGCATAATTGCCCTTTAGTTATTTTATCACTCAAAAACATTTATCACGGAATTTCATCTTCATAACCAAGGCGCAAGGATACCTCAACTGCAAAAAAGGGCTAACTTTGAAGGCACTTATATTGAACATTTATGTTGTACATACATATAGTATAGTATTGTACATACATATAGCAATAATATGTTTGAAAACTAAATTTTTGTATGTATCCTGCCATTTTATTTTTATAACATCTTTGTATTTTGTACTTTCTTTTTGTACACTTCTCATCAATGTTTTATCATTAGTTAAGCCGACAAAAAAATAAACTTTTATACATTCATTTTGTCGTGTACCCCATGTCTCGCGTATGGCTGTCCTTGTCTCTTTATTTTGTGAAGCACTAAGTACAAGAAAAACTAAAATCATTCCTGCCTTACAACCGTCACATATAGTTATTCTACTTAATAGTTTGCTGCAAGGATTCATTTCTAGAAAAAATAAAAGATAAATTACTAATAACTGATTTCTGATGAACTAAATGCCGACATGATTCTTTTTGTATAGGCCGCGGGTCGTGTTGGCGCATGGCGGGTCGGCGGCTTTGGTGTGCATAATTGCCCTTTAGTTATTTTATCACTCAAAAACATTTATCACGGAATTTTATCTTCATAACCAAGGTGCAAGGATATCTCAACAGCAAAAAACGGCTAACTTTGAAGGCACTTATATTGTACATTTATGTTGTACATACATATACTATAGTATTGTACATACATATAGCAATAATATGTTTAAAAACTAAATTTTTGTATTTATTTTTATAACATCTTTGTATTTTGTACTTTCTTTTTGTACACTTCTCATCAATGTTTCATCATTAGTTAAGCCGACAAAAAAATAAACTTTTATACATTCATTTTGTCGTGTACCCCATGTCTCGCTTATGGCTGTCCTTGTCTCTTTATTTTGTGAAGCACTAAGTACAAGAAAAACTAAAATCATTCCTGCCTTACAACCGTCACATATAGTTATTCTACTTAATAGTTTGCTGCAAAGGATCATTTCTAGAAAAAATAAAAGATAAATTACTAATACAGGATGTTATTTATCAAATAACATGTCAAATAAGTTACAAATAAATTAAATAATAATAATTTCCATTACAACAAAGTAACCGTCAATGAAACAGACCGCCCCAGGTCGCCCCGGTCCAAAGGTGCCCATCACGCTACTAGCATTACCACGCTGTATCGCAATGGACAACCTCTGGACAAGAAACGAGCCGGAGCGGGGGTCAAGACCTCTCTCCTTCAGCCGACGCCCTATCTGCCCGACAAAGGACAATGCCTCCGCGCACCAACTACCCGACGTCTCAACAGCCAGCGGGACGAACTCGTATTGGCGGGCGAGGTCGGCATACTTGGCCCTCTTTTTTAAAGCTGCGGATTCAGCGGCCGCCCCTGCTGCCTGGCTTGTCTGGCCTAGATGGCAAGCCGCAAAAGTACTGACGCAGGTGGCATCCCATAGCAGACATCTGCCTTTATGCCACGGGACCAGCGTCAGGCCATCCGGTCTCTTGCCATCCAATTACTAATAACTGATTTCTGATGAACTAAATGCCGACATGATTCTTTTTGTATAGGCCGCGGGTCGTGTTGGCGCATGGCGGGTCGGCGGCTTTGGTGTGCATAATTGCCCTTTAGTTATTTTATCACTCAAAAACATTTATCACGGAATTTTATCTTCATAACCAAGGTGCAAGGATATCTCAACAGCAAAAAACGGCTAACTTTGAAGGCACTTATATTGTACATTTATGTTGTACATACATATACTATAGTATTGTACATACATATAGCAATAATATGTTTGAAAACTAAATTTTTGTATGTATCCTGCCATTTTATTTTTATAACATCTTTGTATTTTGTACTTTCTTTTTGTTCACTTCTCATCAATGTTTTATCATTAGTTAAGCCGACAAAAAAATAAACTTTTATACATTCATTTTGTCGTGTACCCCATGTCTCGCGTATGGCTGTCCTTGTCTCTTTATTTTGTGAAGCACTAAGTACAAGAAAAACTAAAATCATTACTGCCTTACAACCGTCACATATAGTTATTCTACTCAATAGTTTGCTGCAAGGATTCATTTCTAGAAAAAATAAAAAATAAATTACTAAGAACTGATTTCTGATGAACTAAATGCCGACATGATTCTTTTTATATAGGCCGCGGGTCGTGTTGGCGCATGGCGGGTCGGCGGCTTTGGTGTGCATAATTGCCCTTTAGTTATTTTATCACTCAAAAACATTTATCACGGAATTTTATCTTCATAACCAAGGCGCAAGAATACCTTAAATGCAAAAAAGGGCTAACTTTGAAGGCGCTTATATTGTACATTTATGTTGTACATACATAAAGTATAGTATTGTACATACGTATAGCAATAATATGTTTGAAAACTAAATTTTTGTATGTATCCTGCCATTTTATTTTTATAACATCTTTGTATTTTGTACTTTCTTTTAGTACACTTCTCATCAATGTTTTATCATTAGTTAAGCCGACAAAAAAATAAACTTTTATACATTCATTTTGTCGTGTACCCCATGTCTCGCGTATGGCTGTCCTTGTCTCTTTATTTTGTGAAGCACTAAGTACAAGAAAAACTAAAATAATTCCTGCCTTACAACCGTCACATATAGTTACTCTATTTAATAGTTTGCTGCAAGAATTCATTTCTAGAAAAAATAAAAAATAAATTACTAAGAACTGATTTCTGATGAACTAAATGCCGACATGATTCTTTTTATATAGGCCGCGAGTCGTGTTGGCGCATGGCGGGTCAGCGGCTTTGATGTGCATAATTGCCCTTTAGTTATTTTATCACTCAAAAACATTTATCACGGAATTTTATCTTCATAACTAAGGTGCAAGGATACCTCAACAGCAAAAAAGGGCTAACTTTGAAGGCACTTATATTGTACATTTACGTTGTACATACATATAGTATAGTATTGTACATGCATATAGCAATAGTATGTTTGAAAACGAAATTTTTGTATGTATCCTGCCATTTTATTTTTATAACATCTTTGTATTTTGTACTTTCTTTTTGTACACTTGTCATCAATGTTTTATCATTAGTTAAGCCGACAAAAAAATAAACTTTTATACATTCATTTTGTCGTGTACCCCATGTCTCGCGTATGGCTGTCCTTGTCTCTTTATTTTGTGAAGCACTAAGTACAAGAAAAACTAAAATCATTACTGCCTTACAACCGTCACATATAGTTATTCTACTTAATAGTTTGCTGCAAGGATTCATTTCTAGAAAAAATAAAAAATAAATTACTAAGAACTGATTTCTGATGAACTAAATGCCGACATGATACTTTTTATATAGGCCGCGGGTCGTGTTGGCGCATGGCGGGTCGGCGGCTTTGGTGTGCATAATATCCCTTTAGTTATTTTATCACTCAAAAACATTTATCACGGAATTTTATCTTCATAACCAAGGCGCAAGGATACCTTAAATGCAAAAAAGGGCTAACTTTGAAGGCGCTTATATTGTACATTTATGTTGTACATACATAAAGTATAGTATTGTACATACGTATAGCAATAATATGTTTGAAAACTAAATTTTTGTATGTATCCTGCCATTTTATTTTTATACCATCTTTGTATTTTTACTTTCTTTTTGTACACTTGTCATCAATGTTTTATTATTTGTTAAGCCGACAAAAAAATAAACTTTTATACATTCATTTTGTCGTGTACCCCATGTCTCGCGTATGGCTGTCCTTGTCTCTTTATTTTGTAAAGCACTAAGTACAAGAAAAACTAAAATCATTCCTGCCTTACAACCGTCACATATAGTTATTCTACTTAATAGTTTGCTGCAAGGATTCATTTCTAGAAAAAATAAAAAATAAATTACTAAGAACTGATTTCTGATGAACTAAATGCCGACATGATTCTTTTTATATAGGCCGCGGGTCGTGTTGGCGCATGGCGGGTCGGCGGCTTTTGGTGTGCATAATTGCCCTTTAGTTATTTTATCACTCAAAAACATTTATCACGGAATTTTATCTTCATAACCAAGGCGCAAGAATACCTCAACAGCAAAAAACGGCTAACTTTGAAGGCACTTATATTGTACATTTATGTTGTACATACATATAGTATAGTATTGTACATACATATAGCAATAATATGTTTGAAAACTAAATTTTTGTATGTATCCTGCCATTTTATTTTATTCACATCTTTGTATTTTGTACTTTCTTTTTGTACACTTCTCATCAAAGTTTTATCATTAGTTAAGCCGACAAAAAAATAAACTTTTATACATTCATTTTGTCGTGTACCCCATGTCTCGCGTATGGCTGTCCTTGTCTCTTTATTTTGTGAAGCACTAAGTACAAGAAAATCTAAAATCATTCCTGCCTTACAACCGTCACATATAGTTATTCTACTTAATAGTTTGCTGCAAGGATTCATTTCTAGAAAAAATAAAAAATAAATTACTAAGAACTGATTTCTGATGAACTAAATGCCGACATGATTCTTTTTATATAGGCCGCGGGTCGTGTTGGCGCATGGCGGGTCGGCGGCTTTGGTGTGCATAATTGCCCTTTAGTTATTTTATCACTCAAAAACATTTATCACGGAATTTTATCTTCATAACCAAGGCGCAAGGATACCTTAAATGCAAAAAAGGGCTAACTTCTAAGGCGCTTATATTGTATATTTATGTTGTACATACATAAAGTATAGTATTGTACATACGTATAGCAATAATATGTTTGAAAACTAAATTTTTGTATGTATCCTGCCATTTTATTTTTATACCATCTTTGTATTTTGTACTTTCTTTTTGTACACTTGTCATCAATGTTTTATAATTTGTTAAGCCGACAAAAAAATAAACTTTTATACATTCATTTTGTCGTGTACCCCATGTCTCGCGTATGGCTGTCCTTGTCTCTTTATTTTGTGAAGCACTAAGTACAAGAAAAACTAAAATCATTACTGCCTTACAACCGTCACATATAGTTATTCTACTTAATAGTTTGCTGCAAGGATTCATTTCTAGAAAAAATAAAAAATAAATTACTAAGAACTGATTTCTGATGAACTAAATGCCGACATGATTCTTTTTATATAGGCCGCGGGTCGTGTTGGCGCATGGCGGGTCGGCGGCTTTGGTGTGCATAATTGCCCTTTAGTTATTTTATCACTCAAAAACATTTATCACGGAATTTTATCTTCATAACCAAGGCGCAAGGATACCTCAACAGCAAAAAAGGGCTAACTTTGAAGGCACTTATATTGTACATTTATGTTGTACATACATATAGTATAGTATTGTACATACATATAGCAATAATATGTTTGAAAACTAAATTTTTGTATGTATCCTGCCATTTTATTTTTATAACATCTTTGTATTTTGTACTTTCTTTTTGTACACTTGTCATCAATGTTTTATCATTAGTTAAGCCGACAAAAAAATAAACTTTTATACATTCATTTTGTCGTGTACCCCATGTCTCGCGTATGGCTGTCCTTGTCTCTTTATTTTGTGAAGCACTAAGTACAAGAAAAACTAAAATCATTACTGCCTTACAACCGTCACATATAGTTATTCTACTCAATAGTTTGCTGCAAGGATTCATTTCTAGAAAAAATAAAAAATAAATTACTAAGAACTGATTTCTGATGAACTAAATGCCGACATGATTCTTTTTATATAGGCCGCGGGTCGTGTTGGCGCATGGCGGGTCGGCGGCTTTGGTGTGCGTAATTGCCCTTTAGTTATTTTATCAAAAACATTTATCACGGAATTTTATCTTCATAACCAAGGCGCAAGGATACCTTAAATGCAAAAAACGGCTAACTTTGAAGGCGCTTATATTGTACATTTATGTTGTACATACATAAAGTATAGTATTGTACATACGTATAGCAATAATATGTTTGAAAACTAAATTTTTGTATGTATCCTGCCATTTTATTTTTATAACATCTTTGTATTTTGTACTTTCTTTTTGTACACTTGTCATCAATGTTTTATCATTAGTTAAGCCGACAAAAAATAAACTTTTATACATTCATTTTGTCGTGTACCCCATGTCTCGCGTATGGCTGTCCTTGTCTCTTTATTTTGTGAAGCACTAAGTACAAGAAAAACTAAAATCATTACTTCCTTACAACCGCCACATATAGTTATTCTACTTAATAGTTTGCTGCAAGGATTCATTTCTAGAAAAAATAAAAAATAAATTACTAAGAACTGATTTCTGATGAACTAAATGCCGACATGATTCTTTTTATATAGGCCGCGGGTCGTGTTGGCGCATGGCGGGTCGGCGGCTTTGGTGTGCATAATTGCCCTTTAGTTATTTTATCACTCAAAAACATTTATCACGGAATTTTATCTTCATAACCAAAGCGCAAGGATACCTTAAATGCAAAAAAGGGCTAACTTTGAAGGCGCTTATATTGTACATTTATGTTGTACATACATAAAGTATAGTATTGTACATACGTATAGCAATAATACGTTTGAAAACTAAATTTTTGTATGTATTCTGCCATTTTATTTTTATACCATCTTTGTATTTTTACTTTCTTTTTGTACACTTGTCATCAATGTTTTATCATTTGTTAAGCCGACAAAAAAACAAACTTTTATACATTCATTTTGTCGTGTACCCCATGTCTCGCGTATGGCTGTCCTTGTCTCTTTATTTTGTAAAGCACTAAGTACAAGAAAAACTAAAATCATTCCTGCCTTACAACCGTCACATATAGTTATTCTACTTAATAGTTTGCTGCAAGGATTCATTTCTAGAAAAAATAAAAAATAAATTACTAAGAATTGATTTCTGATGAACTAAATGCCGACATGATTCTTTTTATATAGGCCGCGGGTCGTGTTGGCGCATGGCGGGTCGGCGGCTTTTGGTGTGCATAATTGCCCTTTAGTTATTTTATCACTCAAAAACATTTATCACGGAATTTTATCTTCATAACCAAGGCGCAAGAATACCTCAACAGCAAAAAACGGCTAACTTTGAAGGCACTTATATTGTACATTTATGTTGTACATACATATACTATAGTATTGTACATACGTATAGCAATAATATGTTTGAAAACTAAATTTTTGTATGTATCCTGCCATTTTATTTTTATAACATCTTTGTATTTTGTACTTTCTTTTTGTACACTTCTCATCAATGTTTTATCATTAGTTAAGCCGACAAAAAAATAAACTTTTATACATTCATTTTGTCGTGTACCCCATGTCTCGCGTATGGCTGTCCTTGTCTCTTTATTTTGTGAAGCACTAAGTACAAGAAAAACTAAAATCATTCCTACCTTACAACCGTCACATATAGTTACTCTATTTAATAGTTATCTGCAAGGATTCATTTCTAGAAAAAATAAAAAATAAATTACTAAGAACTGATTTCTGATGAACTAAATGCCGACATGATTCTTTTTATATAGGCCGCGGGTCGTGTTGGCGCATGGCGGGTCGGCGTCTTTGGTGTGCATAATTGCCCTTTAGTTATTTTATCACTCAAAAACATTTATCACGGAATTTTATCTTCATAACCAAGGCGCAAGGATACCTTAAATGCAAAAAAGGGCTAACTTTGAAGGCGCTTATATTGTTCATTTATGTTGTACATACATAAAGTATAGTATTGTACATACGTATAGCAATAATATGTTTGAAAACTAAATTTTTGTATGTATCCTGCCATTTTATTTTTATAACATCTTTGTATTTTGTACTTTCTTTTTGTACACTTGTCATCAATGTTTTATCATTTGTTAAGCCGACAAAAAAATAAACCTTTATACATTCATTTTGTCGTGTACCCCATGTCTCGCGTATGGCTGTCCTTGTCTCTTTATTTTGTGAAGCACTAAGTACAAGAAAAACTAAAATCATTCCTGCCTTACAACCGCCACATATAGTTATTCTATTTAATAGTTTGCTGCAAAAAATCATTTCTAGAAAAAATAAATAATAAATTACTAAGAACTGATTTCTGATGAACTAAATGCCGACATGATTCTTTTTTTATAGGCCGCGGGTCGTGTTGGCGCATGGCGGGTCGGCGGCTTTGGTGTGCATAATTGCCCTTTAGTTATTTTATCACTCAAAAACATTTATCACGGAATTTCATCTTCATAACCAAGGCGCAAGGATACCTCAACTGCAAAAAAGGGCTAACTTTGAAGGCACTTATATTGTACATTTATGTTGTACATACATATAGTATAGTATTGTACATACATATAGCAATAATATGTTTGAAAACTAAATTTTTGTATGTATCCTGCCATTTTATTTTTATAACATCTTTGTATTTTGAACTTTCTTTTTGTACACTTCTCATCAATGTTTTATCATTAGTTAAGCCGACAAAAAATAAACTTTTATACATTCATTTTGTCGTGTACCCCATGTCTCGCGTATGGCTGTCCTTGTCTCTTTATTTTGTGAAGCACTAAGTACAAGAAAAACTAAAATCATTCCTGCCTTACAACCGTCACATATAGTTATTCTACTTAATAGTTTGCTGCAAGGATTCATTTCTAGAAAAAATAAAAGATAAATTACTAATAACTGATTTCTGATGAACTAAATGCCGACATGATTCTTTTTGTATAGGCTGCGGGTCGTGTTGGCGCATGGCGGGTCGGCGGCTTTGGTGTGCATAATTGCCCTTTAGTTATTTTATCACTCAAAAACATTTATCACGGAATTTTATCTTCATAACCAAGGTGCAAGGATATCTCAACAGCAAAAAAGGGCTAACTTTGAAGGCACTTATATTGTACATTTATGTTGTACATACATATACTATAGTATTGTACATACGTATAGCAATAATATGTTTGAAAACTAAATTTTTGTATGTATCCTGCCATTTTATTTTTATAACATCTTTGTATTTTGTACTTTCTTTTTGTACACTTCTCATCAATGTTTTATCATTAGTTAAGCCGACAAAAAAATAAACTTTTATACATTCATTTTGTCGTGTACCCCATGTCTCGCGTATGGCTGTCCTTGTCTCTTTATTTTGTGAAGCACTAAGTACAAGAAAAACTAAAATCATTCCTACCTTACAACCGTCACATATAGTTACTCTATTTAATAGTTTGCTGCAAGGATTCATTTCTAGAAAAAATAAAAAATAAATTACTAAGAACTTATTTCTGATGAACTAAATGCCGACATGATTCTTTTTATATAGGCCGCGGGTCGTGTTGGCGCATGGCGGGTCGGCGGCTTTGATGTGCATAATTGCCCTTTAGTTATTTTATCACTCAAAAACATTTATCACGGAATTTTATCTTCATAACTAAGGTGCAAGGATACCTAAACAGCAAAAAAGGGCTAACTTTGAAGGCACTTATATTGTACATTTATGTTGTACATACATATAGTATAGTATTGTACATGCATATAGCAATAGTATGTTTGAAAACGAAATTTTTGTATGTATCCTGCCATTTTATTTTTATAACATCTTTGTATTTTGTACTTTCTTTTTGTACACTTGTCATCAATGTTTTATCATTTGTTAAGCCGACAAAAAAATAAACTTTTATACATTCATTTTGTCGTGTACCCCATGTCTCGCGTATGGCTGTCCTTGTCTCTTTATTTTGTGAAGCACTAAGTACAAGAAAAACTAAAATCATTACTGCCTTACAACCGTCACATATAGTTATTCTACTCAATAGTTTGCTGCAAGGATTCATTTCTAGAAAAAATAAAAAATAAATTACTAAGAACTGATTTCTGATGAACTAAATGCCGACATGATTCTTTTTATATAGGCCGCGGGTCGTGTTGGCGCATGGCGGGTCGGCGGCTTTGGTGTGCATAATTGCCCTTTAGTTATTTTATCAAAAACATTTATCACGGAATTTTATCTTCATAACCAAGGCGCAAGGATACCTTAAATGCAAAAAACGGCTAACTTTGAAGGCGCTTATATTGTACATTTATGTTGTACATACATAAAGTATAGTATTGTACATACGTATAGCAATAATATGTTTGAAAACTAAATTTTTGTATGTATCCTGCCATTTTATTTTTATAACATCTTTGTATTTTGTACTTTCTTTTTGTACACTTGTCATCAATGTTTTATCATTTGTTAAGCCGACAAAAAAATAAACTTTTATACATTCATTTTGTCGTGTACCCCATGTCTCGCGTATGGCTGTCCTTGTCTCTTTATTTTGTGAAGCACTAAGTACAAGAAAAACTAAAATCATTCCTGCCTTACAACCGTCACATACAGTTATTCTACTTAATAGTTTGCTGCAAGGATTCATTTCTAGAAAAAATAAAAAATAAATTACTAATAACTGATTTCTGATGAACTAAATGCCGACATGATTCTTTTTGTATAGGCCGCGGGTCGTGTTGGCGCATGGCGGGTCGGCGGCTTTGGTGTGCGTAATTGCCCTTTAGTTATTTTATCACTCAAAAACATTTATCACGGAATTTTATCTTCATAACCAAGGCGCAAGGATACCTTAAATGCAAAAAAGGGCTAACTTTGAAGGCGCTTGTATTGTACATTTATGTTGTACATACATAAAGTATAGTATTGTACATACGTATAGCAATAATATGTTTGAAAACTAAATTTTTGTATGTATCCTGCCATTTTATTTTTATAACATCTTTGTATTTTGTACTTTCTTTTTGTACACTTCTCATCAATGTTTTATCATTAGTTAAGCCGACAAAAAAATAAACTTTTATACATTCATTTTGTCGTGTACCCCATCGTGTACCCCATGTCTCGCGTATGGCTGTCCTTGTCTCTTTATTTTGTGAAGCACTAAGTACAAGAAAAACTAAAATCATTCCTGCCTTACAACCGTCACATATAGTTATTCTACTTAATAGTTTGCTGCAAGGATTCATTTCTAGAAAAAATAAAAAATAAATTACTAAGAACTGATTTCTGATGAACTAAATGCCGACATGATTCTTTTTATATAGGCCGCGGGTCGTGTTGGCGCATGGCGGGTCGGCGGCTTTTGGTGTGCATAATTGCCCTTTAGTTATTTTATCACTCAAAAACATTTATCACGGAATTTTATCTTCATAACCAAGGCGCAAGAATACCTCGACAGCAAAAAAGGGCTAACTTTGAAGGCATTATTGTACATTTATGTTGTACATACATATAGTATAGTATTGTACATACATATAGCAATAATACTAAATTTTTGTATGTATCCCGCCATTTTATTTTTATAACATCTTTGTATTTTGTACTTTCTTTTTGTACACTTCTCATCAATGTTTTATCATTAGTTAAGCCGACAAAAAAATAAACTTTTATACATTCATTTTGTCGTGTACCCCATCGTGTACCCCATGTCTCGCGTATGGCTGTCCTTGTCTCTTTATTTTGTGAAGCACTAAGTACAAGAAAAACTAAAATCATTACTGCCTTACAACCGTCACATATAGTTATTCTACTTAATAGTTTGCTGCAAGGATTCATTTCTAGAAAAAATAATAATAAATTACTAAGAACTGATTTTTGATGAACTAAATGCCGACATGATTCTTTTTATATAGGCCGCGGGTCGTGTTGGCGCATGGCGGGTCGGCGGCTTTGGTGTGCATAATTGCCCTTTAGTTATTTTATCACTCAAAAACATTTATCACGGAATTTTATCTTCATAACCAAGGCGCAAGGATACCTTAAATGCAAAAAAGGGCTAACTTTGAAGGCGCTTATATTGTACATTTATGTTGTACATACATAAAGTATAGTATTGTACATACGTATAGCAATAATATGTTTGAAAACTAAATTTTTGTATGTATCCTGCCATTTTATTTTTATAACATCTTTGTATTTTGTACTTTCTTTTTGTACACTTGTCATCAATGTTTTATCATTTGTTAAGCCGACAAAAAAATAAACTTTTATACATTCATTTTGTCGTGTACCCCATGTCTCGCGTATGGCTGTCCTTGTCTCTTTATTTTGTGAAGCACTAAGTACAAGAAAAACTAAAATCATTACTGCCTTACAACCGTCACATATAGTTATTCTACTTAATAGTTTGCTGCAAGGATTCATTTCTAGCAAAAATAAAAAATAAATTACTAAGAACTGATTTCTGATGAACTAAATGCCGACATGATTCTTTTTATATAGGCCGCGGGTCGTGTTGGCGCATGGCGGGTCGGCGGCTTTGGTGTGCATAATTGCCCTTTAGTTATTTTATCACTCAAAAACATTTATCACGGAATTTTATCTTCATAACCAAGGCGCAAGGATACCTCAACAGCAAAAAAGGGCTAACTTTGAAGGCACTTATATTGTACATTTATGTTGTACATACATATAGTATAGTATTGTACATACATATAGCAATAATATGTTTGAAAACTAAATTTTTGTATGTATCCTGCCATTTTATTTTTATAACATCTTTGTATTTTGTACTTTCTTTTTGTACACTTGTCATCAATGTTTTATCATTAGTTAAGCCGACAAAAAAATAAACTTTTATACATTCATTTTGTCGTGTACCCCATGTCTCGCGTATGGCTGTCCTTGTCTCTTTATTTTGTGAAGCACTAAGTACAAGAAAAACTAAAATCATTCCTACCTTACAACCGTCACATATAGTTACTCTATTTAATAGTTTGCTGCAAGGATTCATTTCTAGAAAAAATAAAAATTAAGTTACTAAGAACTGATTTCTGATAAACTAAATGCCGACATGATTCTTTTTATATAGGCCGCGGGTCGTGTTGGCGCATGGCGGGTCGGCGGCTTTGATGTGCATAATTGCCCTTTAGTTATTTTATCACTCAAAAACATTTATCACGGAATTTTATCTTCACTAACTTTGAAGGCACTTATATTGTACATTTATGTTGTACATACATATAGTATAGTATTGTACATGCATATAGCAATAGTATGTTTGAAAACGAAATTTTTGTATGTATCTTGCCATTTTATTTTTATAACATCTTTGTTTTTTGTACTTTCTTTTTGTACACTTGTCATCAATGTTTTATCATTTGTTAAGCCGACAAAAAAATAAACTTTTATACATTCATTTTGTCGTGTACCCCATGTCTCGCGTATGGCTGTCCTTGTCTCTTTATTTTGTGAAGCACTAAGTACAAGAAAAACTAAAATCATTCCTGCCTTACAACCGTCACATATAGTTATTCTACTTAATAGTTTGCTGCAAGGATTCATTTCTAGAAAAAATAAATTAATAAGAACTGATTTCTGATGAACTAAATGCCGACATGATTCTTTTTATATAGGCCGCGGGTCATGTTGGCGCATGGCGGGTCGGCGGCTTTTGGTGTGCATAATCGCCCTTTAGTTATTTTATCACTCAAAAACATTTATCACGGAATTTTATCTTCATAACCAAGGCGCAAGAATACCTCAACAGCAAAAAAGGGCTAACTTTGAAGGCACTATTGTACATTTATGTTGTACATACATATAGTATAGTATTGTACATACATATAGCAATAATATGTTACTATTGTACATTTATGTTGTACATACATATAGTATAGTATTGTACATACATATAGCAATAATATGTTTGAAAACTAAATTTTTGTATGTATCCTGCCATTTTATTTTTATAACATCTTTGTATTTTGTACACTTCTCATCAATGTTTTATCATTAGTTAAGCCGACAAAAAAATAAACTTTTATACATTCATTTTGTCGTGTACCCCATGTCTCGCGTATGGCTGTCCTTGTCTCTTTATTTTGTGAAGCACTAAGTACAAGAAAAACTAAAATCATTCCTGCCTTACAACCGTCACATATAGTTATTCTAGTTAATAGTTTGCTGCAAGGATTCATTTCTAGAAAAAATAAAAAATAAATTACTAAGAACTGATTTCTGATGAACTAAATGCCGACATGATTCTTTTTATATAGGCCGCGGGTCGTGTTGGCGCATGGCGGGTCGGCGGCTTTTGGTGTGCATAATTGCCCTTTAGTTACTTTATCACTCAAAAACATTTATCACTGAATTTTATCTTCATAACCAAGGCGCAAGAATACCTCAACAGCAAAAAAGGGCTAACTTTGAAGGCACTTATATTGTACATTTATGTTGTACATACATATAGTATAGTTTTGTACATACATATAGCAATAATATGTTTGAAAACTAAATTTTTGTATGTATCCTGCCATTTTATTTTTATAACATCTTTGTATTTTGTACTTTCTTTTTGTACACTTCTCATCAATGTTTTATCATTAGTTAAGCCGACAAAAAAATAAACTTTTATACATTCATTTTGTCGTGTACCCCATGTCTCGCGTATGGCTGTCCTTGTCTCTTTATTTTGTGAAGCACTAAGTACAAGAAAAACTAAAATCATTACTGCCTTACAACCGTCACATATAGTTATTCTACTTAATAGTTTGCTGCAAGGATTCATTTCTAGAAAAAATAAAAAATAAATTACTAAGAACTGATTTCTGATGAACGAAATGCCGACATGATTCTTTTTATATAGGCCGCGGGTCGTGTTGGCGCATGGCGGGTCGGCGGCTTTGGTGTGCATAATTGCCCTTTAGTTATTTTATCACTCAAAAACATTTATCACGGAATTTTATCTTCATAACCAAGGCGCAAGGATACCTTAACTGCAAAAAAGGGCTAACTTTGAAGGCACTTATGTTGTACATTTATGTTGTACATACATATAGTACTAGCTGTGCCCGCGGCTTCGCCCGCGTGATATTCAGACAATGTGCAGTCTCTCCCGGTCTCCCTCCCCCTCCCCCTCTCCCACTCCCTCTCTCTCTACCTCCATTCCACTTCCTCTCCTTCTCCCTCTCCCTATCCCTGCCCCTAACCCTACTCCTATCCCTATCCTTAACGCCGTCTTAACCGCTATCCCTATCCTTATATAAACATAGAAATGACACCCATATTGATTTTTAGAAATTATAACCCTATCGCACCCCAACCCCATCCCCAGGGGATTATGGTCTTTCACGTTCACCACCTTAGATTTCAAAATTGTTTTAGTTTTCGTAATCAGCGACCCGATAAACCATAAAAATGATACCCATATTGGTTTTTGGACTTTTTCACCCCATTTCCCTCTTTAAGGGGTTAAATTTGGGGTGGAATTTCAATAACAGAGATTTATGTTCCGCAGAATTACAACCCTAATGCCTAAATAATAAATTTAGTGGATATTTTTTTGAAATGAAGGAGTTTCAACTTCATCCCCCTTTTCACCACTTAGGGTGTAAAATTTTCAAAAACCCTGAGACACATAATACTTAATTTTTAGTCGTCAGTCTAAATAAAAATTTTGAAGATCCTAACTTCAAAACTAACGGATCTTCATACAAACTTTCATCCCGTATTTCACCCCCTCAGGGGATGAATTTTAGAAAATTCTAAAACACGTACTTTTTTATTTCTTACCAATAGCTTAAATACAAATTTCTGTAGTTCTACCTGTAAAACTGAAAGACTTCTAGACCAACATACGGAAAAAAAATCATCCCCTTTTTCACCCCCTTGAAGGGTGATTTTTAAGAAATGCTTAAACACGTGTTTATTTTTTTTTTACCAGAAGCTTAAATTCAAATTTGTGTGAATCTAGCTAAAGAAACAAAGGACTTTAATACAAACTTTCATCCCTTATTTCACCCCCTTGGGAGCTGAATTTTCCAAAATCCTTTCTTAGTGGGTGGTTTTGACGCACATAGAAACTGTGTACAAAATTTCAGATCTGTATCTATAGCGGTTACGGCTCGGCGTTGATGAATCAGTCAGTCAGTCAGGACATGCTCTTTTATATATTTAGATAGTATTGTACATACATAATTATAGCATTAATATGTTTGAAAATTTAATTTTTAAATGTATCCTGCCATTTAATTTTTATAACATCTTTGTATTTTGTACTTTCTTTTTGTACACTTCTCATCAATGTTTTATCATTAGTTAAGCCGACAAAAAAATAAACTTTTATACATTCATTTTGTCGTGTACCCCATGTCTCGCGTATGGCTGTCCTTGTCTCTTTATTTTGTGAAGCACTAAGTACAAGAAAAACTAAAATCATTCCTGCCTTACAACCGTCACATATAGTTATTCTATTTAATAGTTTGCTGCAAAAATTCATTTCTAGAAAAAAAAAAAAAAATTACTAAGAACTGATTTCTGATGAACTAAATGCCGACATGATTCTTTTTTTATAGGCCGCGGGTCGTGTTGGCGCATGGCGGGTCGGCGGCTTTGGTGTGCATAATTGCCCTTTAGTTATTTTATCACTCAAAAACATTTATCACGGAATTTCATCTTCATAACCAAGGCGCAAGGATACCTCAACTGCAAAAAAGGGCTAACTTTGAAGGCACTTATATTGTACATTTATGTTGTACATACATATAGTATAGTATTGTACATACATATAGCAATAATATGTTTGAAAACAAATTTTTTGTATGTATCCTGCCATTTTATTTTTATAACATCTTTGTATTTTGTACTTTCTTTTTGTACACTTCTCATCAATGTTTTATCATTAGTTAAGCCGACAAAAAAATAAACTTTTATACATTCATTTTGTCGTGTACCCCATGTCAGGTACGCTCTTTTGACTGCACGATCTTCCTCCATGCTCTCTACGTGGCCCAGCCAGCGAAGTCGGGTCGGATTTATTTATGGCTAATATAAATGTTCACGATCGAAATTTACGTCACCGTGATATACTCTGTCTAGTGCCATCAAAGACAACTCTGCTTCATAAAAGTTTTATATGCCTTGGGCCAAAAGTATTTAATAAATTGCTTATCGCACTAAAGGAACTGCCAATGAACATTTTTTGCAAGCGTCTGTTTGCTCTACTAATGGATAAGGCTTATTATAAACTAGATTTATTTTTTATGGACCAATTATAAATATTTTATCATTAATTTAAATTGACATTGATATTTTTGTATAGTGACATTGCTAGAATTTGAAGTGACATTGCTATTGTTTTTGTATTAATTTGTTTGTTTAATATATTTTTTAATTTTATTAATGTTTTGTATTTTAAATGACAATTTTTTTTCTTTTGTTCGCTGGAATTTTGCATACCTATTCAGGTGAAATAGTGTCGGATGTATATAAAATGATCAACATGTAACAAAAAGTACCACTATTTTTGGCAAATAAATGATTTGATATGATTTGATTCAAGTTCCCATAGAGCCAGGGCATTTTTTTTTCGTATTTATGTTTCTAGGGAAAAGTTGTTCAGTTTTATGGTCTCAGTAACATGCTTAAGTTATGTTCACTATTTCTTTAGGTACATTAAAGTCTTGCTATGGATGCATTAAAAAATAATTATCGTTGTACTGACTTAAACAAAAAAAAGACAGTATTATAAATATTATTTTAATGCTAAGTTTGCAATTTCTTTTAAATATTTGTTCTTTATATACAATATACCTAGTTAACACCTTTAGACATTGGCTGAAGGTGCATGATGTACCTACTGGGCCTACCAAGAGATTTCTAAAGACGTAAAATTTCATTTAACATTAGATTTGAAATGCCTTGATACTTCCCAAACTAAAAATAATACACACGAACACTTTTATGGTGCAGTAAAAATGGCACATTTAACCACATCGAAAAGCAGAATGGTGCATACGCCAAACTATAGCTAAATTAAAGTTAAAACATTTGTCTTGGTCGGCCTGACTTCACCTTGGCAGTTTTTCCAGTCCGACCACTTTTTTCTGTGCCAGGGGGCCAAAACGAAAATTGTGTATATACTTACAAAAAACATTAACAAACGCACTTTGTAGAGGCAGAGGACCTTTAGTATAATCACAGTTCACAGTGTTTTTATGTGGATTTTTAGTTTAAGGTATTTTTTGTTTCAGATGCCGCGTAAAAGATATCGTATTACTATAAAAGCTTCATGGATTGTAAGTTCATTAGAAAATGCAATCGAAACCCTCTAAGAGGAGGAAGATCGGTTAACAAAGTATCTCAAGAAACTGGTATACTTTACAGCACCTTGAAGAAGAGATACAAGTTAGGTAAAGCAAATGATGCTGAACATCGAAGTTGTTGTTAAGACATCCTGTCTTCACTTTTCATCAAGAAAGGATTCTGGCTGATCATCTTCGTACGATGTCTAATAAATTTTATTGTCTTACGAAGTTTTTCTTTCGCCTTTGCCAAACTATTACACGACGTCAGTGGCGGTACTGTCATACAAGCCCAAAAGCCGGGCTTGCCCTATAAAAATAATTATCGATTACGAATCAAGAACAAATAAAAAATCAAATTAATGAGAGCGGAGAGTCCGAAATATTTATTTTAAAAGTTCGCGCTATTTTACTTTTCAAAATAAGTCGCGCGTCTCGCCGTGCAACCGAGCCGCGAGAGGCAGTGTCACCCACTGAGACTCGGCTAGTCATCTCGCTCGCACGCGCTGGCTTGCAAGCGGGCTTCGATTCCAGCCGGCATATCTCTTTCTTACCTATTGAAAATGTGCACTATAAGGATATAGCTATGCGTAGGTTTATATAGCAATCAGTACTAGAGTGAAGGCCCTGCTTGCGTATGAAGTTGTACACGGATTCATAGTGAATGCGAAAATTCGGCGAGTGCGCGGTGGTGTTCCAACTTCACTTTATTGTGTTTTTCTTAAGTTTGGGTTTGAGCGGATGGATTTGTTTGTTTTGTTTGTGTAGTGTTTTATCAGTAAAAAGTGATTACTTTGTTCGAAAAAATGGCAGAAGTTATATTTCCTTGTAAGGATTTAAAGTTGTAAGGCAAGGAAAAGGTAAAGTCTCTTAACTTTGATCAAAAGAAAAAAAATCTCTCACTAGGCAAGCAAAGATAAGAAGTCGACCTTAATATAATTCGCTCAAACAAACCAAACGGCTTTTTTCAAAGCCACTGAAGGTATGCAATTGCTGATGTGTTTGTGAATCCAATGAAGTAGTAGTAGTATATCTTCAGTGTGCCTTATGAGCTCGTCCAGGCCAGCAAGTGCGTATAAAAGTGAAGAGTGATGAGATAAGTGAGGAAACACTGTAAAACCTACAGAAACGTATCTCTCGGCTTGCCCTATTCGGAAACCCTAGGCACGCCACTGCACGACGTGTGGATGATATTGGAAAACATGTTGAAGATAAGTAAAAAAATCGAGCATCTGAATTCATATATTATGCTCTGGCATTGGACGAAAGCACAGATATGACGGATACGGCACAAGTGGCGATCGTTATCAGAGGTGTTGATGCTTATTTTAATAAAACGGAAGAACGAGCAGCATTGTATCCACTGAAGGATACTACTAAGTCACGAAATTTATTAGAGGCCGTTCAATCAACAATCAATCGCTTTTCGTTACAACTAAACAACTTGTCAGGCTTAACAACTGATGGTGCTCCGGCAATGGTAGGAAAACACGAAGGTTTAGTGAAACTCATTGAAAATGAGGCCAGTAAAGTTGGCAATACGTCAATGCTTAAGTTTCATTGCATTATTCACCAAGAAAATTTGTGTGCCAAATCTCTCAAAATGGACCATGTTATGAAGTTATTTGTCAAAATAGTGAACTTTATTAAGTCGAAAGGTTTGAATCACCGTCAATTTCAAGAATTTTTGAAGTCCTTGGAATCAGAACATGGTGATGTTGTATTTTATGCAGAAGTGAGATGGCTGACCCGTGCCAAAATTTTGAAAAGAGTTTATGATTTGAGGCAAGAAATACAATTTATTTTATGAAAGCAAATCAAAGACTATCTCCGAATTTCAAGACGAAGAGTGGGTTTCGGACTTCGCATTTCTGGTAGATATAACAAGCCACTTAAATGAACTCAATACTCATCTACAAGGCAAAGATCAATTGATTAATGATATGTATGATCATATTTCTGCGTTTCAAATGAAACTTGGTCTTTAGGAACAGCAGCTACAAACTAAAAACTATACTCATTTTCCTACACTTTCAGAGCGATCAGATATCATATCGGAGACAGCAGCAGCTAAATATGCATCTTTGATATCTGATTTAAAAATAGAATTCGAAAACCGATTCCATGATTTTAAAAAACATCGTTTGCTTTTTTCTGCATTTGCAACACCATTTTCTGCAGATGTAAATTCCTTGCCGGAACATTTACAAATAGAATGTTGCGAATTGCAATGTGATGCACACCTAAAAGAGAAATTCAATCAGGTTGGCTTGGAAGAGTTCTATAAAAACTATTTTGACAAGGAGAAATATCCTGCATTTTACAAACATGCTCTGTTCATGATTTCATTATTTGGGAACACTTACACGTGTGAACAACTTTTTAGTAGGATGAAGCATATTAAATCCTAAATGAGAACACGGATTACTGACGTTCATCTAGAAATTCAATTCAATTCATTTTTTTTTATTTATGTTCTCTTGTCTTTTTCGACGTAGTGTATAATTTTATGTGGATACTTAATTGGCTTATGTGATTACCTGTAACATTAATTTTTATGTATTTATTATAGCTGTATGTTTCCCTATGCTTAAATAAATAAATAAAACTGTTTGCGTGTGGCAACGACTTCAGTCGAGGTTAACATTGATGAGCTTAGTTCTGCTAAACAAAGTCAGATATCTCATTAGCATATAAGTTAGCAGAATAAACACGGAATAAAGTAGAAAACAAAAAATATATCTTTCTTTATTTTTTCAATGATTTTTCTTACAGAGAAATTTGTTTTATTTTCACAATCTTTTTTTGCGTTGGTAAGCTACAAAAAATTTGGTAGTGCGGCCCGGTGCGAAATTCTATTTCCGAATTTTGGCCCTGCTGTTGAAAAGGTTGGCCACCCTAGCCTTAGCTGAAAGATTTGGTGTTGCAGAAAGGTTTAATAAAGTCAATAAACTGCGGGGAAAGATTGACTGTCTGGTTTTTTGCAGCGACATTCCGATTTAAATATTCGAAAGCCTGAAGCGATGAGTCCTAATAGAATTCTTAGATTTAACAAGACTGAAGTAACACGTTTCTTTGATAATTTGGAGAAACAGATGACGAAACATAAGTTTGGACCAGAAAGGATTTTTAACATTGATGAGACTGGTGTGAAGACTGTCCAAGAAACAGAGAAAATTATTGCTCCCAAAGGACAAAACGTGTTGGAGCTGTCATGGGAAAGAGGTAAAACCGTCACAGTAATATGTGCTATGAGCGCTTCAGGATCTTTTATACCACCTCTCATATTTTCCTCGACAACGTCACTCATCACAGCTAATGAAAGATATGGACCATCAGGAGATGTTAACACATATTCTCATAATGGATGGACAAATGAAAATATATTCCTAGTATGGCTACGACATTTTATAAAACACACCAAACCTACTAACTGCTGACAGCCCAGTTTTACTACTGTTGGATAATCACAACAGCCACTGCACTCTTGAAGCTTGTGAATTGGCGAATAACTCCTCAAATGACTACGTACACCTTCCAGAATAAAACTAGTCCATCTCGTAGAAGCGCGTACGTTGATCGCATTATTATTCACCAGAAACTAGCACCATCACTAATAAAACATATTTTCTTTGCACGATCTAGGGCATCTAGGCTATCGAATAAGACCTAGGAATTCGAATCGAGCCATCACAGCAACTTTCACAAAACGACAGACTCGAACCGCTCCTTGACCAGTTTCCCGCTTGACCAGTTTTTAAAATTTGTTGTTATTCTATAATTTAATTTTACGATGGATCTAAAACAAAAAAGAAACACGTTTCAAAGTCATGAAATACTAAAAAAAATTATTGGGATATTTTTATGGATTCTAGTTTCCCGTTCAAAGCTGGGGCGGGCCGCAGGTTTATAATAAATCCATTGCAGGTCGGTATGATGCGTGTCTCGTATTGCTGTCATTCTTATCAATCTACAATATTTCGTCAGTAATAGTAGTTTAAGATACAAGTTCCGTAAGTATTACAAACGAGATGACGTTTACCATCGGCGCCAGTTTGTCATAACCCTAACGGCCGTGTAACTCACGACGTTTTTCAATAGATTTGTGAGAAAACAGGTATAAGTAATACACTTGTTAAAGGAACATCAAATAAATTTTATTGCTAAGCAACTGATAAAATCACAAATATTAGATGTTAAAATTATTAGTAAAATTTGAACAATTACTGAAATTTTATTTTATTTTTCGAATAAAGTTAAAATAATTTTATGATCAGAGTGTAAAACTCCTTGGTAGTATACTTCACTTTTTTACTTACCGCACTAGTTCAGTAGGTAACTACTTACGAGCAATATTTACGTTTTTCGAGCAAATGTATTGAAAAAAATATTTTTGCATTCAGACACTTAAATTATCTTCTTCGTTAGAATAGATAATGACGATTGACTTTCGTGTCGCAATACATTTATGACAATTTAATACATGTAAAACGGAATATACATATTTTCGAGAAAAATAGTGACAGGCATAATGTCAACATAAGAAACAAGAATCAACTTGCTTCTCATATCAGCCGTGCTAGAGGGGCACGCAGGGCAAATCAAAAAGTGTGCTATCGTTTGTGGAGAGAAGCCACACAAACGAGCAGAATCCGTGCCAAAGCCCCACTTGTTTTCGTTACTCCCACCGACTTGGATCCGGAGTCTGTTTAATGACTTCCACGTCGGCCAGGGAAGATGGTGTCCAGGGGGCAATTGCTAAGATACTGGGATAAGTGATACAGTGGGTATACAGTATCTCTCCTGCCAGAAGCTAACACGGATTTCAACTTAATACAATAATATTATGTGGTGGTACGGACGGAACCTTCGCTGCGTGAGTCCGACTCTCGCTTAAGATTTTTTAAGTAAATTTGAAACGATCAACTGCAGCTCTATAAATTGTATAATAACTAAGCTGTGACCAGATATTACGCTGAGTTTTTCTACCGTCCAAAGCAAAACATTTGCAAAATCACTTGTTCTATGAGAAAATTCATAAAAATTAAAAAGCAGCACCTTTAATTTGCTTTCATTAAAGCACAGGAACTGAAAATGTTCAAATTTAGGGAAAAATAGACCATTTTGAAGACCCATAGCTTGGTCCCTATAGAGTAGAATAAGGCTTTTTAAGCGTTTACAGAGCTACAGTTGAGCTTTAACATAAAAAATAATAATAATTTATACTTTTTAGTTACGAAGCTAGCACAAGTTTTTCGATGTTGGAAATTTGGACTAACACACTGCCCTAACTGGTCGATACATCATTCAAAAAAATCGAAACTACTCATCATGCTTTACGATTTTAGCCTTTTTTTTAATGTCAATTTAATTTTTTTTTACTGAATCTCATAACTCACATAGTTAAGATTGTACTCACATATATTGAAATCAATTACATTAATAGGTTGGTCCATAATAATAAAAAAAATGTACTGTGTTTAAACTTAATCTCATTATTCTCTCAGTTAATATTGATTATTACAACGTTATTATTCGTGGTGTATATTCAAGATCACATCAAGCTTGTCACATTGGAAATTGTGCCGTTCTTATTTAAATCACCGTAGTAGCTAGAGTCGCGCTGCATGTGTCAAGCTCGAGCTACACTTGATTCTACCAATATTACCAAAAAAAAATTCTGACTAAAAAAATATTATAAAAAAAGTTATACTATGTAATAATAATTTAAATTTGATAATTTTTATTCGTGTAATATAGGTAGGTATGTAAAATTCCTGAGATAAAAGATTTTTATTTAAAAAAAAATATATCGTTAATTTTCCTTTCCTAAAATGTTCCTCGAACGATACTTTGACGGCTTTCTGCATGGAGGCTGCCATGCCACCTGATTTGCTCTTTATCAAATCGGATCATATTACGGGTGTTCGTAACTTGCAAATTTTCCTTCAACTTGACTTAGTATTTCTAAAGACTGTGCTTGGGAAACTCCTGTACAAGTCATCAGTCGGATGCTTTCGTCAAAGTACAGGAACTTAAAATGAAAATGTATGATATTTTTAGAGAAAAAATGGACTATTTGATTGGTCCCTATAGAGTAGAATATATATTTAAGCGTATACGAGTATAAAGAGCTACAAAAAAATTATATGTTGAAAGACTTATAGTTTATACTTTTTAGTTACGAAGCGAGCACAAGTTTTTCGATGTTGGAAATTTGGACTACCACTGCCCTAACTGGTCGATACATTATTCTACAAAATCGAAACTACTCATCATGCTTTACGATTTTAGCCTTTTTAGGGTTCCGTAGTAAAAAAGGAACCCTTATTACTTCGTCATGTCCGTCTGTTTGTCCACGGTTTAGAATAAAATTTTTAAAAATATTTTTTTAGGGTACCTCCCATAGAAGTAAAGTTTGGATGATTTTGGGATGTCGTTAGATAGGTATTTTGAAAATCATATGAGTTTACTCAGATTATTTTTAGATTAAGGGATACGTTTGCGAAATATTAAGCTTGAAAGCGCAATTTTTGTTGGAGTCGAGTGACCAAGATGAGAAAACAATAAATCAATATAAAGATAGAGCAAGTTCATATTTTCCACTATAATTAGTCCGCTTTAAGAATGCAGTAAGTCATTAATGCAAATGCAGGGTAAAGGTTTATTCACGATGGAGTTAAGATGTAAAAGACTTTTTAATATATTTTTTTCCGTTTTTTAGGTAACACACAAAAGAAACAGAAGGTTTACCTTCAGTTAGTCATTGTGCATTTGACTTTATAATTTTAAGACCTGATTGGTTACGGGCCTTGGCTACCAGCGGCGGAAAGCGATGACTCACTGGCAATTAAGATGGACGAACTATATAGCACTATCTAAATATTAATTGGTTTTGATTCAAAACCTATTTTTTAACTTGATACATGTCTTATCCAGTACTTTTAAAGTATTTTCATAATATGTTTTGTAGTTAAGAAGTTATCGCAAAACTTTGTAAGGGCAATCGAATCATCAGATGTAACACAAAGACGAGATAATAATAATTAAATTGATAGACGCTCGATACGTGTTGGTAGCATCATTGTGATACTCCCTCGACAATTTGTTTTTTATAATGGCATCAACCAGCAGACTCGCGACAGCCATTGGTCTTTCTGGACCAGAGCTGGACGCCTTAGTTGCTAACCCTGACCCTCTGGTCGATGATTTGCTGTCATTAAAGATGACAGATGCGCAGTGGGAACAGGTTGGTAAGTATAAAACGGCAGCTGCTTATCTGGGATTTGATGCAAGGGCAATTAGGACTGCGTTCATCACACTGGCCAGAACAAAACTAGTCTCCCCTGATCCAACCATAGAAGTGGACTGTGGTGGAGTGAAGCTTGCAGTCACTACCTTAGGCACAGACCCAACTATGGACCTCGCCATGTTCATTGTAACTTTCTTAATCAGGGGCAACAAGCCAGGAAAGATCACTCAGCACACTGACCCTCAGTTTGTGAACATTCTAAACAGAAAAATGGGGTATTATGGGATCAGAGAATCCGCAAGGAAGGGTGAGATGCTCAGGAGGGAAGAACTGACTATTGGTTCTCGATATTCGGAGGGAGTCGATGCGTCAGCAAAGGAAACAACCGTGCTCCAGGTTAGTTTTTATTCGACTGCCGGCGGGGCGAGGGACGCAGCCACTCGCAAAACAATCTTGACTTACCTACATCACTAACACTGACCCTCGCGCGTATTGCTCAAGCCTTTGCACTACAGACAGCTACCCTCATAATGACCAAGAACATCGAAGCTAAGCTGGTTTCAAGGCTCTTCTACGGCATAGTTGTGCCCAGACTCATGCAGCACGTCTTGTGAGTGAGTGCTGGCTAAACGGTATTTATTAGAAATGTGAAAAAAATCACAGTAGTAGCATATATGATCAAAATTTAAAGAAATACTATCACAGTTAAGTAGACTTATCACGTTAATGAGCTATAGCCGAAAAACTAAAAATAATAATAACAGCAATAGCAATCAGGCGCTAGGACCTCGCTGAGCATTAGGAAGTAAAAAGTTTATGTTATTAACGTTATGAAATACTTACTCGAAACCTGCCTTGCAATAAAAAATTGTAAAAAACTACGGAACTCTATACTGCGCGTGGCCCGACACGCACTTCGCTGGTTTTTTTAATGTCAATTTTTACAGGCCTATTCTTTCGTTTATAAAGAAAAACACTTAGTCGCCTTTTAAGACACTAGGGCAGATGAAGACACTTAGTGGAAAATTTGGATACTTAGTCGCCTTTTATATATTAAATATATTATATTATTGTTATGTTATGCCTGTATAATTGCATCATTTTCAAGGTCATTACTGCCAATGTTTGATTTGCCTCTAACAAGTTTTTTTTAAGAAAGTTTGCTCTATAACCCTTTTTATGTTTGTTTTCAATACAATTTTGATTTATGCATCTTTTGTTTTAATTCATTATTTTATTATATGAATTAGTTTTTCCTATATCTCCAATTTTTCTAGTCGTGTGAGTGTGAGACACCCAGTCGACGTAATTTTTTTAATGTTAAAGAAAAAACAGATGACTGTTATATGTACTAAGCTTTATAATGGTCATGTAAGTAACATTCAGTCATGTACGTAACGTTTGTTATGATGTTATGAATGTAACGGTACAATTTTTTGCGGTCATAATACCCACATACCTTAGGTATTACAAGATATGAAAAAAAAAAAATAGTTTTTTGTCAAAAACCTAGTATTGTGATAAGAACCCAGATTTGTTTTCAAAAACCTGCTACAGATCCAAAATTGGGATTTTAATATTGTTCCAATGAATCCCAGGAAATCCCGAGGGTTCTGGGCAATCCCAGGAAATTATTTTCTAAAGCAAATAAGAATTATTTTACAGGCCCTCAACCTCAAACATTGCTCCATTCTGGTAGTGTTCCACTCAAGTGAAATATACTGCCACTACACCATTGTGTACAATTGCGTGCCCCTCCTTAAATAATTTAATCTTCACAAAATTTCGTGTGCAATAAAGAATATTGTATTGTATTGTATTGTAATATATCACTCGTTTTTGCTGGAGTTCTGGAGGGAACTCCCTATCCTGCAGTAGACGTTATATAGGATCTTATGATAAACATAATGATGATGATGATGAAATTCAAAGACAACACATTTTGTAAGCAATAGACCATAACAAAATATTAATTCAATTTCATATAAAAATCACCCATAATTCCATTAAGATACCCTTACCACACATTCATCGCACAAAGGATTGTCATGATAGAGCCTTAGTAGCAAATAAAACATTGTAAACAGACTACCTAAACAGGTCAGAATGGATGAATAAAACTAAACAATATTAAAGTAAACAATACCTATAAAGTAGTCCCTATTCTACAAATATACTTAATAAATAAATATCCATTATGATTTCAATAAAATATTTTGAGTACACCTCCCAATATTTTGCCACTGCTATGCAATTATCCAAAGTTTCTAAAGCCTTACACAGATCCTAGTTAGTACAAGAGTTTTCTCTGCAGTTGTCAACCTGAGTTTGCAGGCGTTTTCCAGGTTGGCCATTACAGTTAGCCTATAGACTTCTCAGTACTTGGCTTTGCCTAGTTTGGGATTAGATGACCTTGTATGAAATGTCCCCCAATATTTTTATCTATATCAAGATGTTCAACTAAATATCAGTTTGTGAGCATATATAATAAAAATATAATTAGGTAATTTCTAGACATCATAAATATACCTTTGTTATTTGAAAGTTACTCAGATGATGGACTCAACCAAACTAAGAGCTCAAGACTTATCTACACATTCTTAACAAAGATTAAGAACATGGCTGCTAAGATTCATTCTTGGAGTTTAGCAACAATGTGGTCAGGTTTTAAGAATATGTAATAAGCACTCAACAAACCAAGAAATCAAAAATAATATTTTGAACAAACAAACTGGCCTGTTGGCATAGTTGGTAGTTACCCTGCCTTTTACGCTGTGGGTTGTGGGCTCAATTCCCGCTCACAGCATTAGTGTTATGAACACAGATTTTTGTTATATTATATCAGACTTTGAACCCATAGGCTTTGCTTTGTTTGGGAACAGATAATCCTGAGTGGAAATTACCTTAATACCTGCTTATTTTATTTCAATTTAAACCAGGCACCTATTAGATACAATGTGCACAATTGGAGTAAGCGCGTGACAATCTGGTACCCCAGAGATGGCCATCAAAAAGAAGATATCAGCATATGAGATAAAGCAATGAATACCACTTAATGCTGGGATGGGACCATACTAACGGAGAGCCCCAACAGACAAAGCCCAATGTAATTGGTTGGAGACACTTGGAGGACACGTTTGACACAAAGCACAAGACATTTTAAATTCATATATAAATAACTTGGTTAATTTTATTCAGCTTTATTAGATTACCTACCGAAACAGCCTATTATAAATTAACCACAGGAAACACAAACCCAAGTTTTGATTTCAATCTATTCCAAGTTGCAAGTGATACTTCTTCTGCGTCAGCTTGTTCTATCATCGACTTTATTTATGTATGACCTCTGGACTAGGTTCAAGTCAAGTAGTTATAATTAGTAGACATCAGGGAAAACACACTTTGAGCAAATATAAACTCAGACGAAATTACTAACAAACTGGACAAGCTAACCAAGTTCTGGCAGCAGTTATGGTGGCTACATTAACGGCCAATTAGGCCCATGCACAATAGACTAGAACAAGTTGTTTTCTGAAACCACAGACCTAGTTACCTAACTAGGAAGATGTATAAGATATACTTTTGGAGAAGCATGAAAAGAATCCACAAGCAACAAAACAATTAAGTTTGTACTGCACATTTCTTGCTTTGCGCCAGACAAACAAATTACTTACGCCCTGCGTGTTCAATGACCTACCCAGCTAGGACCTGTGATTAAAATACCACGAGTCAGTCACGAGCAATACCTACATAAAGTCGGTACAGCATATTGGTCTGACAAAATATGTAACACAATAAAAAATCGACGCCAAAGAAGAAAAGCACTCAAAGGCAACAGGGTACGGTTTACTCGATTCGACTTTAGATAAATTATTTTGAGGAAAGCGTTAGTACACTTAGAATCACACCTCTTAGAAAAGGAGATTTAAGAGATTTTAGAGAAAATCAAACAACAAGCAAACATGATCCACACAAAACATCTTTTAATGGTGAAAACCATGTGAAAACACAAAGGAATGAAGATCGCAAAATTGCGAGATTCTACAATACATACAATATTCTAATTTGCACGATGATCCGAACAGAAGAAGTTTTAATATGAAAACATTTTTCAACGTAAAAACAACACAAATGTTAAGCAAAACCGACAAAAAACATGAAAAGCATCAAACTAACCACACCAGACCACACAAAACACGATGACACGCGTCAATGAATGAGGAACTAAACGGCCCATACAAAGCCCTGCCTGCAGGGCCCTGCTTGCAGTGGGCACTGCCAATCGTACCGTGTGTGGTGTTGCAGGGCCGATGTAACGGTAATTTTGTCGGCCCTGCATGCCCACACAAAGTACGATTGGCAGTGGCACTGCAAGCAGGGCCCTGCAGGCAGGGCTTTGTATGGGGCCCTATAATTACTGACACGGGTAGGCAATAATGTGCGTCAGGAGAATGTGCAACATCTAATACGCAGCAAATAATGTGCAGCTGATAATTAGCGTCACGGGACGCCAATTATCTGATGCATATTATTTGCTGCGTACTACTGTGCTGCACATTATTCAAGCGCTTGATAATCGACGTCATGCTATTGAACCTCGAAGCATCGATCTCAAACGGTGGCCTACAATGTGCAACATATATTGCGCAGCATATAATACGCAACGGGATAATGTGCAGCTGATAATTCGCGTCGTGACGTCAACTACCCGTTGCACATTATTTGCTGCGTAATACTTGGTGCACATTATTGTAGCGTTCGAATAATGCGCTACTTAAAAAATGCAGCAGATAATGAGCATCTGGTACTGTACAACACGTTAACTTGCATCAAATAATACGCAACTGGTAATTGAAGTCACGTTACATCAAATAAATGCTGCGTAATATCTGTCGCACATTAACAGCGCGCTCGGATAATATGCAGCTGATAGTTCACGTCACGTTTGATAAGGTCAAGTTTTTTTTTTTATAGAGATGCCTAGCACCTTGCTCTTTTTGTTAAAATCGATTTTTAAATTTTATTGGGCAAAATCGTGGTACGGTGCTAAATTCAGAGCAGTCCGATCCGACCGTTTATTAGTACTATATAGATTATAGGTTGACTTTTGACTTTTTTCTTGATAGCAAAAGATATACTTGTACTCATGATACTGAACAACTTTTCCCAAGGAATATAGGAACTCCCATAGGTAAAAAATGAGCTATCAGCTGATGCAGTTTCTATGGTTGATTTTCGTATTTCGACCTATGTTCCTTGGGGAAAGTTGTTCAGTATCACGAATACATTCATACCTTTTTCTAAACGTCGTACAAAATAACTATGGCTATGTCATTGATGCACAGAAGTCAAAACTGACTTATTTTCGTAGGATTTGACTTCTGCGCATCAACTGACATAGCCAGTTATTTTGTTCGGCGTCTATCAAGAACTAATTTAAAGTCACTTGTTCATTCTCCGAGATATTTTAAATATCATCATTATTGGTGAGTTTACGTGCCAGCCATGTTTGATTTGTTTTGATATATATTATGATATGATAACAGTTCTGATACGGTGTTATTGTAAGCCAATGGGCGAAAGAAAGAGAAAGCTATAAGACCATAGACTTGGTGTATCTATGGTCATATAGCTTTCTCTTTCTTTCTTATAGCTGCATCTCTACCGTATCGCCGATTTAACAGTTAATCCGCGATCCGGTAGAGATGCAGCTATAAGAAAAAAGGAGAAAGCTATAGGACCATAGACTAGGTGTATACTACTATTTCTTTTTTCCCTATAGCTGCATCTCTACCGGATCGCAGATTTAACGTGTGCGGGCACCCATTTTCTTGCTGCCGTGCTGGCGGTGGGAAACTGAAACCCCAAAACAAAAACTTGTATAAAAAATGTTGGTGGCTGCACATCTAAATCAATCCTTAGATCTTAAAGGTCCACTACACTACTCGCGAAGTCGACTGAAGTTAATCGAATAGGATAGTGTAGTGAGGCACTTCGCTTTGTGCAACCTCACCTCGGGTGACTTCCGATCGTTGTCGGTTCCGACACGGTTTTCACTAATAGATAGATTAATTGAATAGGAAGGTTTGGGGTCATAACTTATAAATATTTTTTGCAAATTAACTGAACTATGATGATGTTTGTCGATCGAGTCGGAAAAAAACGTGCCTCTTGAGAGCTTTCTGGGCGTGAGCTGCGTAAATGGTTTCAATTATATGAAAGTTATGTATAAAAGAATTGTTGCTCTCTAAGAGCTCTAAAGAAAAGTCCGCGATAGTATTTGTCTACGTATCTATAAAGGATTACCCATAGTAACCAACTTTTTAAAGCAAAAAAAGTTGATTTTCAAAATAAGGTATTTTGAACGTATTTTTGCCCTTAAGGTACGGTTCCTTATCTAATTTAAAAGGTTAGTAATAATAAGCAATAAACATAGATCAAAATTGTCCTTGACACCATGTTATTAAAATGAATATCTTAGAAGATATCACAATATTAAAATCACTCTAATTAAAGTCCTAGAATGAGCTTCACACTCGATGCGCATTTCGGTTGAAAGCCGACCCGACGGGGCACGGGGGCACACACAAGACGGTAAGGGTCTTCTTAAGGAAGATGAGCAATGGAAACACAAATTAAAGTAATTAAACTGAGGACTTTATTATAAGATTCGTACAATCGGTGTCCATGTTGGTGAGAGAAGAGAGCGGGGCAGTGTTGCCACTATTCAAATTAAAATCCTAACACCCCCTCTCAATCTTACATTTATTAGTAAAGATTGCTAACTTAATAAACAAATTACAGAAAATTACAAAATTGAAGTGGTTATAACAACTCTATATAAGTACTGATAAAATTACATTACAATCATGAAGGAAAAAAAATAACGCGCCCAGATGGAGTAGTAATCATGCCCATTTTGTATCGAAACCTATGCGGCCGCTCAGAGGGGTGGGAGGGTAGGTGGAAGCGGGAGACGGGGTTTGTCTTTTAACTCTATCACACATCTTTGAATACGTTACGTTAGAAAAAGATAGAGACATTTATGTTATGATATGCCCAATTAAAAACAAAATATCAATAAAGTACGACATTTGTTTGTCTTTATTTGGCATGTAAAAAACAAGAAACTTGGTTGCTGAATTTGAAAATAGTGATGTGATGTATATTTATCGATTATTTACTTACATTTTATCACATGGCTCCTGGACTTATTTATCGAACCTCTCATATACAATGGTGATCAATTTGCAACTTGCAATAATATTGGGAACTGCTTACTTCTTTGGGCATTTGGTATTTTGTCTTTTTGCTTCTCCATACAAATATATCTTTTATTTCCTAGAGTGAGCGAACTACCGAGAGAGGCACAGGGATAGACGGCCCACCTGATAGTAAGTGGTCACTGTCGTCTAGGACATCTTGCAACTTAGGGGAGCAGATACGGTGCAGGCCTTTGAGATGTCTGTAGACTTGCCTTTTGAAGGACCCTAAATTGTTGTGCAAAGGAAACACCTCGAGAGGGAATCATTCCACACCTTGCACGTGAGCGGTAAAAGCGTTATCCACGTACGTTAGTTCGAGATCAGACATCCAGGTGATGAGGATGAAATCTATCACTTATCGGAATTAGAAATAAAATTGCAAGGACCACGTCAAATTAAACATAAACAAATAATAATACATTACAAATTTTTAAACAATATTTTCAATTTATATTTTTAACTATTTAAATTATTGTATAACGTATTTACATTACGTGTAAAATAACTTTTGACCATCTATTTTTCTCTTAAATCACCATTGATATTGACATAACATTTATTACAATGTAAATTATTAACAATAAAAAGTAAAACAATGTTTTGTAGTCTAATTAAAAATGTAATAGAATTAGTAACACATGCCATAGTTGATTGTTTTATTTTCTTCCTTTGCTCTTCAATTTTGTATTTTAATCTTGTTTCTGACAATGAAGAGCTACCTTCGGAAGCATGTATCGTTGAGTTCTGAGGGGGAAGCACTTGTTCATCAACCTGAAAGAATGAAAATATATTATTTGGATAAAGAGATAATGCTGAAGCTAATAAAACACCAATACTTCGTTCAGTATGGTCTGTCTGCCTAACTGTTAAACGAAGCACAAAAGTCTTACAGTTCTTAGAATAACTGAAAAACTAGATCAGCAACTATTTGCCATCGTTACAAATAGTCAAATCTAGATATATAAAAGAAGAAACTGATTGACTGAATGAATAAATGAATGGCTGACTAAGAATCAACGCGCAGCCCAAACCACTGGGTCTAGAAACTCTAAATTTGGCACTTAGCTTCCTTGTGAGATCTAGGGCTGACTAAGAAAGAATTTTTCAAAATTCACCTCCTGAAGGGTGAAACGGGGGTCCAAAGTTTGTATGGGGCTAGTTAATAATATTAATAAGACACTGCACAGAGTTATAAACGTACATACAGCTGTTTTTCAGATGGGATAGCTGGTAGAGATTATGGATTTCTGAGGATGGAAAAAACTAGTTTTTCATTTACCTTGTGACATAGGTTCTCGGTTGAAATGGCATCTTTATGAAGTCTTTTTCTGAGGGCTTCAGTTAATTAATGAGCTGAGCAGATTCTGCTACATTTGGTTGGAATCCAATTTTGGTCTCTCCCGCATGTTGGCACCCATTGACGTTTTTGCGCCGGATCTTTTAGAAAACTGCGATAAATAAATGAAATAAAATTATAACGACGACTCGATTCTATATTATTTTTTATCGACTACTTCACATCACTAAAAATCAACAACACAATTTTCTACTAAAAATTTTACCACGAAAATTGTAAAAACCAAGCGGTTTACGACTCACCAGAAAAATGTGATACCAGCAAGCTTTGTAGTTTTGCTTGCGGCATGGTTTCGGCACAATTTCACCGCACAATTATTAATGTTTCGTGTTATATATTTTATTTCTGATATTTTATGACAGAGATGTTGTCCATGTCACATGCCGTGAACGACTATTTGGAAGAAAAGTGTGAATGTGTGTGTGAGTTACAAAATTGTATCACAGCCGGCACCCATAGTACGTTTTGATTACTACTCCATCTGGGCGCGTAATTTTTTTTTCCTTCATGATTACAATGTATTACAAGTTTGGTAATATCAGCTCTATATATTTGTTGATAACAGAGCATGTTGAAAATGTCAAGTTCTTATCAGTAAACAAAGTGATCACAGGATTTTACAGTAAGTTACGAAATTATCATAGAATGTTAATAAACTTAGTTTATTTTAAGATTTTACATTTTATTTGTGTAGTTTATTAACATAATTATTTGAATAAAATAAGTTGTTTTACTTTATGTATGTATTATGTAATTAGAATATTTATCATCATAACAAATGTTTAGTTTTATTTATTTTAAATATCAATATTAAGTTTCTTTGTAAGATATGTATGTTTTACTGCGTTCAGTGGTTTTGTGAGTATGTCAGCTACATTATTATTGGTGGGTACATAAGAAATATTAAACATATGTTTTTGTAAGCAGTCTTTAATAAAGTGATATTTAATATCTATGTGTTTAGTGCGTTTACTATTTTCATTGCATTCAATCATTTTGATAGCACTCTGGTTGTCAACAAGTAGATAGATAGATAGATATTTATTTAATGGCGTCACATCTCAGATGTATTTTGCACAATGTCAAGTTAACAAATTATTATAAAATTATGGCGAGTTCGCCAATGTCAAGTGAAAGATTTACACAGGAATCCACATCACGAAGACGAGGGCCTGTGTACTATGATGACTCCGATAAGTTGATGGGGAAAATTATTGAAGTGTCGATGGGCCGCTTCTCTCCATCCAAAAATCTTGATAAATGCATGTATTCCAATCTTCTAATAGATGTTCATTTTCAAAGACGTTTACTGCATAACACCCAATCAAATTATTCATTAAACTCTTCAATAAACAAATAAAACTAAAATTGAAATATAAACACGACCGCCATCTTCAAATGTTGAAAAACGAACCTGTCAACAAGTAGGTATGAAACATTGTCTTTAGAATCTAAATTGTTGTTATGGAATATAGCGCATCCACTTACACTTTTTCTATCTTGTTTGTCTCCTGACCAATCGGCATCTGTGTATGCTAGTAGAGATGATTTCCCGCTGCTGTTGTCAGATCTGCGGCTCTACCGCCGAACTCAATCGTTTTCAGCTCTCTCGGCTTCCCTGATTCCAATTGAGTTGTAATCGTATTCAACGCATCGGTACCGCGTATTTCTATACCTTGCTTGAATCCAACTGATTGGTTTCGTGAATGATTAAAGTGAACTAAAACGTCTGCGTTATGTTTCGTCATCAAGAAAATATTTCAGAAACTAATTTTAAAGTCTTGAATTGACAAAAAATACTTTTGTGAACGTTATTTGTAGTTTGAAGTGATCAATACGAGTAATTATTATTTCTTTAAATTTGCAAACTAAAATAAGTAATTAAAGTATCAAAGAAAAAATTTGTAACAAAACGCTCATACTTGTCATAAATTGACATTTTACACAGACAAAATATATTTTTGTTACAGAACTTAGATTATTATAATATAATACTAACGTTTACAGAAGCAATATACGGTTTTTCAAATATAAAAAGAGAAGTGAAGTGAAAAAGAAAATTTCTTAATAAATATACTATAGGAATTAACTATACTGGAATTATTTTCTTTTATTCCACTGCAAAAACGTAAGTACCTACCGATTATTCAAAGTGGATTAGTTGACTACAAGTCTTCTCTTTTTGTAGCAGTCTAATTTTAGAAATTTTCAGTAGCATGTGTAATTTTTGTCTGACATTTCAGAATGCCAGCGCCGCGAGCCGTGTCTCCAGAGCAAACGACCACACCACAACCACCAACCAACCGCTGCCGGATTGCTAACCAACCACTGTAGAAGTGAGTAGTTTAGGTTAAATTAAATTGATACAAAATATTCGTCATAATATCCTATTAGTCTTCCGCCGGGCTTTCCCTTAAAATGTCACAAAAATTTCTTTAAATCAATTTCTGAAATGTCTTTATTATATATAACAGTTGAACCATCTGCACCACACTGGGCGCTTGAACTTGAACAGCAACGTGTCCAGCCAGGCAGAGGCAAGCCACGCTTCGGCAGCTGAGCGCCAGATTGAAATATCTGAGAGGCAACTTGCTGCCCTTGAGACGCTAAGCACAGCTATTGCGCAGCCAACTACAGCCTTGCAGGATCTACTCAGGCGCCAACATCAGAAAAAAAATTACTGGCTGAGTACCTAGTCAGCCAGTAATTTTTTTACTTAATAATTTTTCAAAAATCCGGTCTAACTACATATTTATCAAGGAACCCATTTACCATGTAAAATATATCGAACTGTAGTTATAGATATGAAAGTTTGTTAAGATAGATGACAAATGTTTAAAACCAAGTTATGAACTTTGTCGAAGGTACACTATTGTTATCTATTTCGCAGGTTGCAGTGGCCTTTGGGAACTAAAAGCCTACTGCATTTACCCTCAACATATTACACCAACATTATCTAAATGTTTTAAACGTAAAACACTTTGTGTGTATATAACCACAGTGACATATATTTAGCTTCTAAATACGAGTAAACTACGGTGATCTAACATCAATCTGTTTGACCGGATTTTTGATAAATTTTTACTCTGCAAGTAATATTTATAGTTAAAGGTTGTGATTTAAATAAAATAATTACAAACATTTTTATAATCTTTTTGTATTATTATTTTAAATAACTTTCTACAGAAACCTTTAGCATGCATTACATAAATCAAATACAGCAAGTCTAAGTATTTTAAGTAATTATAATATTATATGTTAATTAACTAATTATAATATTATAAAAAGTCTAAAAATTTGTAATGTAGTTGAATTTCATTTAATTTTAATAGTAACTCTGATTGCAATTTTAAATCTTTTTAATTTAAATGTGATATGTACTGACAATATGGACTCCTAATGGATTTTATTTTATTTATTTATTTATAAGAAATGGGGGGTGATCGTGGTAATTTCAACGATTTTACCAAAACAAAAACGTTTGTCTCAAAAGTTTTGGTAAGTCTTAAATGAGTGTTTTAGACAAACGTTTTTGTTTTGGTAATATCGTTGAATTTACCACGATCACCCCCGTGCAAGAAACCACTCCAGCATGGCCTACTTTTAAGAGATTTTACATTATTGCTTCATTTTAAAAGCTTTTATTTAGTTTCACCTGTCGCGGTGTCCGTCTGTCTAACCAAATCTTGCAGGTTAAATTTAAACAAGCTTTAAATACATGTAGAAAAGAACTACAACGTTACCACAGTCTCAGGTTTTCAAATAAAGCGTGTTACAGCAAGAGAGAAATTTCAAAGAGGACGTAAACTCTTTTTATGAAAACCTGAGATTGGTAACATTTTAGTTATTTTTTACACGTCACAATCGTCGTTGATGAGGTTGTGAAGCACAATACACGCGTTCACAATCTTAGCGGCTTTGACAGGACCCTGTGGGCTAGTAGGCATCTGCAACGCTCCACTATACATTGCTACAATGTTTGGACGTGTAGTGGTCTTCCGGTGTCCCGGATTCAGCTCCTACGATTGGAGTCATCATCCATGGGCGTTGTGCATAGCCAGAATCACCTGAAATATAAAATTTTGTTACTTGCAATTAACTTTTTTAATCATGTAACTAAAATATCAAGTAAATACTTTTTGTGCTCTTATGAGTTAGCTTTAAACCCTTATAATGATTAATAATTATGCCACATCACCTGTCACTAGCCACCTATTACATTTACAATACACAGAAGGATGCTTAGTCACCTCTTATGACAACCACGGGTAGAGATGGGTTGGTACTATTCTTTGCCGGCACCACCCAGGCGCCGTGGACTTTTTAAGGACCTACCTCTGTCAAATAGCTTCACGTACATGTTGCATGTGTGGGAAATGAATGTATTTCCACAAAATATCTGGAACATTGAGGGCATTGGTGACATCCCGCAGACAATCAGACGTTGTTGTCTGGCACATGCTTATAAGCCTTTGGTTGCCAACATTTCGTTGGTATGACCCACTGCCATAAAATTGCAATGCAGCCAGAATCTGAAAGTCAAATGGACATATTATTAATTAATGGGCAGAACTCAAAATGAATATAAGGGAAGTGCAGTGTCAGCGTCGATCTTATTTGCCCATACTTGTATTTGGATATATTGTAACTAACGAGTTTACTTTCCAAGAGAAATATTAATGTTTAGTTATGCCAAGCCATAGGCCACAGTGACATGATAATTATTGTTATGAAAACAATACATATTAATATGTCATGGCATTGTGGTCGAAAAAGAACCTAACCCAATCTAACCAATCCCATTGTTAAAATATGTAGATAACATACCTTATCCGGATACACAGTGCTGGCCCTTTGGTCCTGTGGCAAAAGCGAAAAAACATCCTCGCAGAGTGGTAAAATTGGCCTTGGAGAGAAGAAAATTATCCACAAACGAGTGGTCCGGTAACAACAACGGCCTGCTTGTCTCTCGCAGCATCCTCCGCTCCAAGATTTCTCTTTTCGTTAACCGCTCTTGTTCTGCAGCAGCCAGCAACAGATAACGCGCCATCACGACATTCACGACTCGAAAACTCAAAAACACCGAAACCACAGACTACTTAGATGATGAGACCGAAACTCCGCTAACACTAATTACTCCGAAATCGTATAGAAAAAATGAATACGGGAAGCGGCGAGGTTCCACTTTCATTTGACGTTTAGCAATCGAAATCGAAATCAATGAATTGTGTTCGTTTTTTTTTTATAGATTTCGGCGGTACCAATTACGGTGTTCAAACGTCAAATAGTACTGAAATCATTCATTCAACGGGTGCAGTTACTATGCTCTTTGGTGATTCTAGACGGTTTGAACCGCTATCGGCTTCATGCCGATTACGATTGAGTTCGACGGTACGACGAATACAATGCATTGCCTTCAAGCCGAGAGAGGCGAAGACAATTGTGTTCGGCGGTAGAGCCGCTGGTGTACAGTAGAGCTTTGTGTGATGTGTGTTTTAAATATCTTACTGTTAAGATCAAAGGAGTTTTTACTACATTGAGAATCTTTTTTGTTAGTCTTTTCATATACGTCATGTGTCATTGCGTGTGTCTGTCTATCTTTCAATGTATCAAGTTGTTTGTCGAATATATTTTTACGATTTTCTTTAATTCACGCAGTTTACTTTTAACTCGAGCCACCGCTCTGCTATAGGTTTTGACGATTTTTCTACAGTCACCACAGCCAATGGAGACACTATTCGCGCCAAAGGCAAGGGATCTGTAATCATTGAAGCAAATGTTAATGGGAAGAAAGTACCGATTACCCTGCAAGATGTTTGGTATGTTCCATCAATCCAAAGAAACCTTTTCTCTATATTAGCTGCTCACGATAAGAATTCGAAAAGCATCTTCTCCTCAACCCCGAGACAATGCAGCTTGTCTATAGACGGAGAAATAAAAGTAAAAGGAAGTCGTTGCCTGAAAGGTGGACTTTACAAACTAGACGTAAAGAACGTGAAACCTAAGAAACGTTTAGAGGTTTTCATGGCAACAGAGACTCAGCTGTACCACGAGCGACTTGGTCACCAGAATAAGAACCACGTTAGAGCTTTCGTAAGACGTGAATTGGGAATCGATTTGCCTACCGACCACGACTTATGCGAAGGCTGTATCAATGGCAAAGCTCATCGTCTTAAGTTCGGTACGAGAACTAGAGCTTCTTCACTAGGTGAGTTGCTACACGCGGATGTATGTGGACCGTTTCCGTATTCCTTTGCGAAGTACCGATATTTCCTGCTTGTCAAAGATGATTATTCAAAATTTCGCTTCATCTATCTCTTGAAAGAGAAATCGGAGGTTCATGAAAAGGTCAAGCAACTAGTGGCTGAAGTAAAGAACACCGGTCACACAGTACGAGAGTTACTTAGTGACAACGGAGGCGAGTTCGATAATCAGAAGATGAGAGAAATTTTACAAAAGGAGGGAATAAAACAGAGACTCGTGTGTCCATACACTCCTGAACAAAACGGGTGTGCCGAACGTGAGAATAGAACAGTTGTAGAAGCCGCACGTTCAATGATGCATTCTCAAAAGCAGTTACCACAAGAACTGTGGGCAGAACTCGTTAATACTGCTGTTTACATTCTAAATCGAACCGGCCCGACACCTGTGGAAGGGAAAGCACCCTACGAACTTTGGTTTGGAAAGAAAGCGAGCATCAAGCACCTACGCATCATTGGCAGTATTTGCTATGCACACATTCCAAAACAAAAGCGCAAAAAATTACACAAGAAAGCTGTTAAAGGCTACTTAATCGGATATGATGAAGACGGATATCGTATCTGGGTAACTGAAGGCAAAAAGAGTCGCCTTATTCGATCTCGCGATGTAATTTTTGATGAAAAGCCTGTTGCATCAATTGAGGATGAAACGAAAGTGGAAGCGCAGGACACAAACTCCAACGTGAACGAGTTTACAGTGTCATTTGACCGCATACCTGTCGTCCAACCCACGCTGCAGAACACGCAACGTCGAATTACTGTTGATGACCCTATCGTAATAGAGAGAGACAATCGAGATAATCATGATTCGTTAGAAGAACCAGCGAACTTAGAATCGATCGAATTAGAGGGAGAAAATGAGTTTGAAGAATCTGATCTATACCAAGAAACACTCAACGAATTTATCGATAGAATCGAACAACCTATGGAAGAAATTCAAGACGCGAATGAGGACAGTGAACCTGAACCGAGATATAACTTGAGAAATAGATCGACCCTCAAACCACCAGTAAAATTCGATGATTATGTTATGGCAGTTCTTAACAATGATATACCCGAGCCTTTGTCATACAAAGAGACCATGCTTAGTAGCGACAAAGACAAATGGTTGAAAGCGATGGAAAGTGAAATATCGTCACTCCACGAAAACAAAACATGGACTTTGCAGGAACTACCTAGAGATCGTAAAGCGATACCATGCAAGTGGGTCTATAAAGTAAAGAAAAACCCAAACGGTACAATTGAGAGGTTTAAAGCCCGCCTAGTAGTTAAAGGTTTTCGCCAAAAGAAAGGAATTGACTACGAGGAAACTTTCAGTCCAGTGGCCCGAATGGCGACCATACGTACACTGATTAGTGTAGCTGCAAGCGAGCGAATGACACTCACACAGTTCGACGTTACTACAGCGTTCCTTCACGGTCATCTGAAAGAAGAAATTTATATGAAACAACCCGAAGGTTTCAATGACGGCTCTAACAAAGTCTGTAGACTTAACAGAAGTCTATATGGACTAAAGCAATCCCCAAGATGTTGGAATTACCGTTTCCACGAGATCTTAAAGGAACTTGAGTTTGTTCAGAGCACGGCAGACCCCTGCCTGTATACAAAGAAACTTGGAGACAAGAAGATACTTCTTACACTTTTTGTCGACGATGGATTGGTTGCAGCATCAGATCAGAAGCTAGCAGACGAGTTTCTTAGCACCTTGCGCGAAAAGCTAAAGATAACTACCAAACCAGCTACCTTCTATCTTGGCATGGAAATTCTGCAATGCAAAGGATCTATCGTACTGAAGCAAGAAGCCTATACGAGAAAGATCTTAGAGCGATTTGGGATGAGCGATTGTAATCCAATAACAACGCCAATCGACAAAGAATCATTTGAGTCAGGGAAAGTAATCGATTCCACTGATGAGACAGAAGTGAAGTCCTTCCCATATCGTGAAGCTGTTGGAGCATTAGCGTACCTGATGGTAGCCACGCGACCTGATTTAGCCTATGCAGTAGGAGTCGCATCTCGGAAACTAGAAGCACCGACAAAGAATGACTGGCTAAATGTGAAACGGATTATGCGATATCTTAAAGGCACGATGTCATACGGCTTGAGATATAAACCTGATCACCTAGTCAGAGTTTTAGAAGGTTTCAGCGACGCAGATCACGGTGGTGATGCTACAACGGGGAGATCAACGACTGGCGTCATATGCCGCTACGCAGGTGGTGCAATAGCCTGGCTTAGCCAAAGACAAGCATCAGTAGCTATATCGACTACAGAAGCAGAGTTAGGTGCTGCGAGCGAAGCTGCCAGGGAAATTGTTTGGCTTACGAGAGTATTGAAAGAACTCACGACACTGACATGTATCCCGACGTTGAACGTGGACAACGAAGCCGCTGTTCGACTAGCACACAATCCGGAGTTTCATAAACGGACGAAACACATACGGATTCGACATTTCTATGTCAGAGAACTAGTGTCAGAAGAGGCAATTGAAGTGAAGCGAGTTTCCTCGACGAATCAGATCGCTGACATTATGACGAAGGGACTACCAAGACCAGTATTTGTTCCTATGCGTGAAGAACTTGGCCTGGTGCTAATAAAAGTTTTCAATGAGGGAAAGTGTTAAGATCAAAGGAGTTTTTACTACATTGAGAATCTTTTTTGTTAGTCTTTTCATATACGTCATGTGTCATTGCGTGTGTCTGTCTATCTTTCAATGTATCAAGTTGTTTGTCGAATATATTTTTACGATTTTCTTTAATTCACGCAGTTTACTTTTAACTCGAGCCACCGCTCTGCTATACTTACCACTCGCTTTCCTGATACCCGTAGTGATTTGGTAGGTTTGTCTAAATACTTACTTAGGTATGACACTGCAAATGCAATATCTGGTCTTGATATGTGTGCTATGTAGACAAGACACCCTATAAGTTCTCTGTATGGTACATCTTTTATGATTTCTTGGTCGATGACTGGTAGTCCTTGCTCCATTGGAGTACAAACACCGTTACAATCTTTCATGCCAAATATTTCTGTTATTTTAGTTATTAGTTTCCTTTGACTTAATTTTAGTTTTCCTTCTTCTCTTGTTATTTCCATTCCTAAGTATTCCTTTATCTCTCCCAAATCTCTTACAGAAAATTCCTGTTTAAGTTTCTGAATTATTGTTGATCCTTTTCCCATAACAAGTATGTCGTCTACCCATATTAGAATCCATACATTTTCTTTCTTGTAGAGACAGTAGTCATATTTAGACTGTTCAAATCCTTGCTGTGTAATGTAATTGTGAAATCTGTCGTTCCAACATTTAGGTGCTTCCCGTAGCCCATATAAAGCTTTCTTTAGTTTAAGGACCTTACCTTTTGTTACTGTTACTCCATCGGGTACTTTAATATAGACTTCTTCATTTAGTCGGCCATTTAAAAAGGCTGTAGGTACATCTAGCTGACGCATAGGTAAATCTTCTTCTACTGCTTGGCTTAACATCATTCTAATGGTAGATACTCTAGCAACCGGTGAGTATACATTGTACTTGTTTTCTGTCTGAAAACCTTTTGCTACAAGTCTAGCTTTCTTCCTTCCATCTTGTTTAGTTTTAAATATCCATCTTGTATCTATTGCTTTCTTCCCTCCAGGTAAGTATTTTTCTTCCCATGTATTTAGTTCTTTTAATGATTGTATTTTCTTATTTATGGCTCCTTTCCATTCTTCTCCTTTGCTTATAGCTTCTTTATATGTTTGAGGGTCATCATTTCCACTGATTAGACAGTATGCTATGTTTACATCTTGTTGGTATTCATCATCATCATTGTTTAATTCATAGTCCTGTAGATAAGTAGGTATTTTCTTTGTTCTTTCTGACTTTCTTATATTTTCTTCATTATTACTTTCTCCATTTTCTTCTCTTTCCATATTATATTCTTCTCTCAATCTTCTTAAAATTTCTTTTCTTTCGTTCGTTTCTTCTCTCTGTCTTATTTCTTCTTGTTATTGTAATCTTATATTTTCTTCTCTTTTCTTTCTTTCTTCTTCTAGATTACTTCCTTTTTCTTCTTCTGTATGATCCTCATTTTCCTTTGTCAATTGTCCTTCCTTTTCTTTGTCTTCTTTTTTTTCAATTTCTGTGTCCTTGTTTTCTTCTAAAGTATAGTATTTTTCAACTTTAAAAATTTTAGTTTGTTACTGAGACCATTAAACCTACATCTCCTCCTAGAATACAGTTGTCACGGTTGCTAAAAAGAGATTGAGGCGCCAGTTAGTCTTCACGTGAGCCAAAATACATATTATGTCTTTTGTTCTTCACATGTTGTCCACAAATAAATAAAAACTTCTTGTTAACCAATCAGCCTTTTAAGTACACCGTCTCCCGAACTATTCTCAAATTACAAATAATCTACACGTGCGTCTACAGTACCTTTTAACTATAAGGATACAAGATTGATTTTTGAATGCTCTAACAGCAACATGTAGAGTTGCACAGAACGGCAACGTCGCACTTCACATCATGCATTCAAAATTTTCAGCGGGAAAATGATTTTTGTTTCTAGCACCGAAACCATAAGACCTAGGGACTCACTTTTCTTGGTGCTTATTGCATCAAATATGCACTCTCTATTGGTATATCCCTCAGCATTCTACGTGCAGTACTTTTTGAGTTACAGCATGGGCTTGCTGGCGAGACGTCTCCCCAGCAAGCCCATGAAAAAATACAAATATCTCAAAAGTTAGTGGAGCTAGGATTTTGAAATATTTGCTACCTACTGTTCCGAGTAGGTAGTAAATATTAAGCTTTGTTTCATCTTCCTACCTACTATATGTTCCGAGATATCACATGGGCTGGCTGGGAAAACGTCTCTCCAGGCACCCATAATTATTGATGAAGTGCTCCTACCATATGGACATTTTCGATTCGGCTTTTTTACAATCAATTGCACTAGACATGCAGTAAATGTGGAACTATTTTGCTTTTATGTAATCTTCGTGGTTTTCCCTGTATAGAATGGGCTGGCTGACGAGACGTCTCTACAGCCACCCAAAGTTTTCACCTCGTAGTGTCATCAGTTTTGATGCACTGAATCTGACACTTTACTGATGGAATGAACCAATTTCCACTAAATTTTGGTGTATGCCACTTGGCCATATCTCGCATGGGTTGCTGGGGAGACGGACACCAAAATCTTTGGGTAGGTTTGATCTAATGTTTGTGCTCTTGTCAACTAGACATTGGCAGTAATGGCTGTATCTTGAAACGGCCGATTGCCATCTTATTAAAAGTTGAAGTTGATTTGTCTACGATAGACAATGATTTTATATATGTTAACGATAGATTTTTGCGAAAATACCCGAAATTACCCTGCAGTAAACGTTACCCGAAAGAAACCCGCTGAAGACCTAAATTACCCAAAATCGGGTAAAAATACCCGTACCGGCAACGCTGCAGTTTACCGTCTAACAAAATTTGCCGATTTGGCCATATTTGCGTAAGGGGGGGGGGGTCGGGGGGGGGGGGGGTTGAGGGGGGGTGAGGGGGGGGGGGGTGAGGGGGGGGTCGAGGGGAGGTGAGGGGGGGCCGGGGGAGTTGATGGGGGGTTGAGGGGGGGGTAGGGGGGCTGAGGGGGGGTGGGGAGGGTGGGCGTGCGGGTCGGGGGGGTGAGAGGGGGTCGGGGGGGGAAGAGGGGTTTCATGATATTGTAACTTTCATATTATGTGATGTAATGGTAAAAAATTACCTAAAAAAAAAAAAGGAAAATTTGAAGAGAAATTTTCAAGAATTTTTGGCTTAAAATATAGTAATCAAAAGTTTTTTTGGTCCATTCTCTAACTCGGTAACGGGGAGGGGGAGAAAAAAAAGGAAAAATACATTAGTGTAGCGCAAGTTACTAGTCTCCATTGGAGACTAAAAGTTCAAAAATGATGTTATTTTTGACGTATCTTTAGTCGTTTCGGATATATAAGCGTTTTTTTGGGTCATTCTCTAACTCGGTAACGGAGAAAGGGAGAAAAAAAAGGAAAAATACTTTAGTGTAGCACAAGTTACTAATCTCCACAGGAGACTAAAAGTTCAAAAATGATGTTATTTTTGACGTATCTTTAGTCGTTTCGGAGATATAAGCGTTTTTTTGGGTCATTCTCTAACTCGGTAACGGAGAGGGGGAGAAAAAAAAGGAAAAATACTTTAGTGTAGCACAAGTTACTAATCTTCAAAGGAGATTAAAAGATCAAAAATGATGTTATTTTTGACGTATCTTTAGTCGTTTCGGAGATATACGCGTTTTTTTGGGTCATTCTCTAACTCGGTAACGGAGAGGGGGAGAAAAAAAAAGAAAAATACCTTAGTGTGGCACAAGTTACTAGTCTCCAAAGGAAACTAAAAGTTCAAAAATGATGTTATTTTTGACGTATCTCTAGTCGTTTCGGAGATATAAGCGTTTTTCTGAAATGTTGTAAAACGTTGATATTTTCATTTTTTTGTATGAAAAGGTGACTTTTTTTTTATACAAATCTTCTTATTTTGATCCATCCTATATGTTCCAATTATAGTTTTTTTCATATTTTGGTCCATTCTCTAACTAGGTAACGGGGGGCGAGAGAGAAAAAAAAAAATACATTAGTGTAGCACTAGTTTTTAGTCTCCATAGGAGACTAAAAGTTCGAAAATGATGTTATTTTTGACGTATTTCTAGTGGTTTCGAAGATATAAGCGTTTATCTGAAATTTTTGTAAAACATTGAAATTGACGAAAAAATGCCCTTAGAACCTATATTTTATGAGCAGACTTTGGTTGATCAACTGTAACTTTTTCATTTTTCCAGATATCGATGTCAAGATTTTTGGTGAATATATGTATTTTTTCTCAGCTTTCTGATGGTGATGTATTTTTTCAGATTCAAGGTCATTTAAGATTATTTTTAAGGTCAAGGTCATTTTTTGGTATAAAAAGGTCACTTTTTTTTACACAAATCTTCATATTTTGACTTATTCTATACGTTCCAAAAAAAAAAAAACAAAAACAAAAAAAACAAGAAAAAACGAAAAACATGAAAAAACAAAAAAAACATAAAAACGAGAAAAAACAAGAAAAAACAAAAAAAAAAAAAAAAAAGTAAAAGTAAAAAAGGTATACATTAGGTATTTCCATTTACTCTCGATAAATAAATAGATGTACGTATTTACGTTCGATATTCTGGTTCCAACTGTCATCAAACATTGGTAGATACATATTAATATTTAAGTTTTAAGAAACTTAAGGTACAGTTAACGACAGATCAAGCTTGACACTCGCAGTGCGACTCGAGCCCGTGTGTCTATTGAAATAAGAACGGTACAAAGTCCAATGTGTCAAGCTTGATGTGCTCTTGACTGTACCTACATGCGAAAGGGTCAACAAAAATTTGATCTACATTTAGCCATTATGGTTTTAGAGCTATTTTTAGAGGACCTGAAATTCATAAAATGAGCAGGAGCGTAAGAATCCGTGGTAAGAATACATATAAAAGATAAGAAAGCCAGGAGGTAAGCTAAGTCAATCACGTTTTAACCACAGTGAACGTAAAACAGAATTGAAGTCTCTAAAATTACGTCTCCTTCATTAACATAATGCCATAAGCTGTGTCTCAATTTATTAGAAATGGTCGCGACAGTCTGTAAGATATATTTTTGAACCCAATTTTTTTAACTGTGCACTTCGAGGCTTCGAGCTGTCAAAGTCGTTATGTTGGCAGCACTGAACTCACCCGCCCACCAACTCCCTCACCCCTCCGCGGTCTCCCTTTTTAGGGTTCCGATACCAAAATGGTAAAAAAAGGAACCCTTATGGTGCCGCTCTGTCTGTCCGTCTGTCTGTCACACCTCTATATCTCAGCAACCACTTACGCTATCGAGCTGAAATTTGGAATAGTTTTAGAATATAGTTGCCCAACTTAATTGCACATGAAAATTTTTTGAAAAAAGTATGATTATTAATGTAAAGGGGGCCAAAATAGGGGGGGCCAAATTTCAAATTGTCGCTACTAGGTCGAGTGGGGTATCATATGAAAGGGCTTTACTTGTACATTTTAAAATATATTTTTGTATTTTTTTAAGTTTCTTAGTTTTCAAGTTATGATGAAAAATGTCAAAAAAAATACCATTCCCCCCCCCCTTATCTCCGAAGTTTGAGTAAGGGAAAATCTGAATTAATTACAGTTGACAGAGGTTTATGTAAACTTTACAGCAAAAATAAAACGATCTTTCTAAGTTGCACAGTTTTTCAGAAATCTGCAAAAAACCTTTACAAACAAATTTAGTTTTGCGGTCCTGAAAATGGACTTTATTGCTTCCAAAAATACTATAGGTATATCGGAACCCTCGGCGCGCGAGTCCGACTCGCACTTGACCGGTTTTTTTTCAGTACGGTCAGCACTCTCGTGTCGTTCGCAATTTCGCATTATTTTCGTTAGCTTTCGAGTATTGTTATTTGTGTTTTGTATTTCGTTTGTTTTTTTGTTGAATTTCTTATTGTTACGTTATTTAATTGTTGTGTTTTATTAGTTTTATTTTGTTGACTGTTTTTGACTTAGTGCGTGGGCGAGTTCTTGACGCAATTGTCGCAATTTCAGTCGCGCGGCGTGGCGAAGCCAGCGAACTGGCGAAGCCGAAGCCATGACCGGACGTGCAAAAAAACTGCGCGGCCAAGCCCGTAGCATCATATACAGTGTGATAAAATATTTTGAAGATGAAAAGTTTCACAGGAGATCGAAATTTTTATATCACCAAGTGAATAAAAAAGTAGCAGCGGCTACTGGGATAAGTGAGCGCATGTTAGTTAAAATTCGCAAGGAAGGTCGCCTCTAAATATTTTACATGCATTTGAGGTTATGATTTTGTTTACTAAACACCTGACCTGACCCTTTCATGGACTCTGGTATACGTAAAAGTACCGAAAAGCATGATCCCAAAAGCAAAAAGTCGATTTTATCATTAAAAATGTGGACTGATTTTTTTCATACAGTCAAGAGCAGAGTGTAGCTTGACACTCACAGCCCACAGCGCAGGCCCCCGTCACCCGCTCAAGGTCACGCGCTATGTGCCTACTATAGCGCGTTCAGAATAAGTTTGGTTATGACGGTTATTTTCTGCGCATGAGTGACAGGCGGAGAGTCAATGAACGATTCGCTCGCCTCCCTCCACATGCCGCGCTCACCCCTGCGACAAATTTTTCGACTTCTGCGTATTAACGGTCATAGCCCGAGTTATTTTGTACGTCATAGCCCTGAGAAACGCTAAAGTGGCAGTGGGCAGGGCACATCGCAAGAAGAACCGATGGCCAATGGGGCGTAAGGGATCTAGTAGTGGCGACCACGTACCGGAAGACGAAGCGTTGGCAGGCCCCCCAAAAGGTGGACCGACGATTTGGTCAAGGTCGCGGGAAGCCGCTGGATGCGAGCAGCGCAGGACCGGTCGTCATGGAGATCTTTAGGGGAGGCCTATGTCCAGCAGTGGACGTCTTTCGGCTGATATGATGATACTAAGTAGCTCGTAACCGAGCCGATCGGCAGTGGGCGGGCTACCGCACGCGAGACTGAGAGCGCGCACACTGGCGCACAGTGCGTTCCACATTTTATTCCACCTTGCCTGTGTTGTCGAAAGATTTTTTAAATAAAATTATTCACACGATTCACAATATTTTCGACAGTAAAATTTAATAACCGTGAGTTCTGTTCAAAGATGGAAATAATAAAATAGAGCATTTTATCAAATTATAGCACATTTAAGTCAACTGCTTTCCTCGCATTTACTCCATTGCATTCATTATCCTATACTATTAAACAATCTATTAATAAAATTAGGTCAAAAATTGTATAATTCCATTATAAAAATTATGATTTTAGGATTAAATAAAAATCCATTTGAAATTTTTGAAGTAAGAATTTTTTTTAAACAAAACAATATAAAACCAAAACCTATACTTGCAATAAATAAAATTATGGTTCTGCTGACCGTACCAATGCTGCCACCATGCAAATATTTTGACAGCTCGAAGTACACAGTTAAAAAAATTGGACCTACGCAGAGGGCGGTGCGGCTGGCTGGTCAGTAGCCGCAAGCTGTGCCGGCCAGTAATTATATCCTTACCATCCTTACATTTAATAGTAATTTAGTAATTATACCTTTACATTCAGCCCCTGCCACTGCTCCTCGCGCTACCGGCAATAATTCCCTGAATAATGCCGCAGCAGGATCGAGAGAAGTGCGTGTTTACATACTGCCCTACCACTCACAGGCTCACATCCACAGATTAGTATATATCACATCCATATATACTAATCTGTGATCACATCGCTTTGGACGTTCCATGATGGCAGACGTCGAAATAATTTCAGCCGCCGCTCTGTGTCTTTTTTACAATACATAATTATGTTCGATGTTTAAAAAAAATAAAGAAAATTCGTCGTAGAAGATGGTGGATGATATCTATTCATCGTAATAGAACTCTTTAAGTACCTACCAACCTTCTTAACAGATTTTTAATGCATATCCGAATTCGTAGGGGTTTTAAAGTTAAGGCTCCATTAAATCTATTAAAACAAAAAATGTTAGGTACAGCCTTTAAAGAGATTATGTGATAGATAAACAAAACACACACGTGTTTCTCCTCCAGGCGCTCGGCGAAAAGTGAGCGAGTCTCGTCCTGCCCACTTCCCTGCTCACTTCGGCTGAATGTAAACGTAGTATTATATTAGGTGCCGGCCGCGTTCCCCTCAAGCGCTCTCGTACTAATATAATATTGCTTCTACTTCCTTCATTATTACAACGTATAAAGATTAGATTAAAAATTATTGCTTACAGCTGATATAACTTAGCGTTGTTTTAAAAGGCACTTATTAAATAATTTTTTTTAAAGGTACTTTAAGTCCTCCTTTCGGTTTCATCGCCTCTGTTTGGTTTCGATTTCACGCCCACGTACCTGTCAGAATTAATTTAACCTACTTCAATATTTGAATTAATTTGAAATCATTGAAACAGTTGTTCAGGGATGATGCCTGGGTAAAAAACTTTTCACTTCTCATGCTCTGAAAGTGCTTTTGTGTGCAGGATATAGGCTGCACAAAATCGAATTTTGTGCACTAGGGCATGCAAGTAATCGCGGTGGTGTAGTGTACGCACTACGCGCGGACCTGCCGCACCCCCCCCGCGCCGCGCGCGCGTCAACATATTCTTCACTAAAGCAGAACAACTCATTCTTCAGTTACATTTAGAGAGTACTTTTACGTTTTATTTCCTCGCAATCAAAGTGAAAAGCAGAGTTTATAACTCGTCCACAAAACCATTTTATCCTCGACATTACTATCAGCCCTCGCCGAACTAAAAGTCTCGAAACAATGGTTCGTTTTGTGCACTTGTTGTAAAATCTACTTTTTCATCTCATCTATTCGAAAATCGCTGAACGGTTCGTCAATAAAGGCGAACAAAGTAGCTGTTTTCTCCAAGAGACTTTCGTAGCGGGTAAAATTGGGATTTAGAATTAGAATTTAGGTCCACCATAGGGATATTTTAGGTCAACCATAGAGGTCGAACCAAAATATTGTATGAAAAATAATACTGGCCGGTTGTACTATTAAAATTATTATAAATATAAAAAAAGAATAAATGTAATAATAGACGATCGGATCGGACTGCTGTGAATTTAGCTCCGTATCACGATTTTGCCCAATAGCAAAATTGTCGTTTGGGATAATCCGCAACGCTATTGGACAAAATCGTGGTCCGGAGCTAAACTCGGAGCAGTCCGATACGATCGTCTGTAAGTACTCTGTGAGCGGTCACCACCACCCATAAGCATAACGCCCACTGTCTTATTAATGGCATATTTTGACGTGTCTTATTAATGGTATGTCTCATGTGCCTGTAATTTAACTGGCTCCCTTGCCCTTCAAAACGAAACACAGCAGTTCAAACTCTGCTGTTTCACGGCAGAAAAAAGCAAGGGGGTGGTACTTCCCTAGACGCACTTTCCACAAAAGCCCTACCACCTACAAAAGAGTTTACTTTCTCGCTCGCACTTAATGGTGGTCTTTAATATCCTATGAATATGGGTTTAGGTAACTCTATATCGCTGTCGATTACTTTCTTCTCATGGGTGGCACGTGGAGGATTAAAGAACGATTCGCACTTCTTTCTCCACCTGCCTCGTGCGCGGGTAGGAAATGAATGTACTACCTCAGCTGGTTAGGGCGTAGTAATAAAAAAACTGAAAATAATAGAAATACCGGGTGTAAAGGACAGCCTTCCGAATACTGAAAGGGCATGATCAGTCAACGTAACTGAACAACCTTCAGCGAACAAAACTTTCAGGAAATGAAAAAAAAAAATCGGCCTCTCCATACAAAATTGCAAACAAGAAGAAAAGAGAGATTCGATAACGATTGAGTTCGGCGGTAGGGCCTCAGGTTTGCCTTTTATATATTTAGATCAAGGAATTTAGATAGATAAGACGACGTCACATTAAATTGAATGTGGCGCCCTCTAGAGAAGATTAAGTCATAAAAGAAAAAAAAATATCTATTAATGATATCGTGTCGAGTATCAAATGAAAGGGCACATTTCAAATATATTGTTAGCTTTCTTTTGTATTTATAAACCCAAAATAAAATAAAAATTTGATAAAAAACTAGAACCCAACTACTTATAAATCTTCCTCTAAAAAGTATGAAACAATGATGAAACAAGAAAATATTGTCATCTGTTATGTACAAACAATGGTATTTAATAAATATTCATAGCGATGTTCAAATAATAGCCATGGTCAGTCCCCTCAGACTGCAAGAAGCATGCTACCAGAGCGTTTCTGTGCTAGGTAGCTTATTAAAAGGAATATTAGGGGACATTTCACACAAGACCATCTGAACCCAAACTAGGCAAAGCCTGTACTATGGGTATCAGAGATTGATATACATAATTAGATAAATAAATAAATTAGATAAATAACACCCAGACACAGAAAAAACTACTCCGTGGAAAAAACACTTAAGTTCAACCAACTTGTCAAATAAATTTATTTCAAGTATTTAAATAAATTTATTTCAAGCAACTTAGCAGCTCATAGAATGCGTTAGTAGAATAAGTCAATAAATCTTGATCCTATGTGTTAGTGACGGCAGTGAAATCCCTCCGCTATCAGCTTAGCTTTGACCTGGAAATAATAAAAAAAATATATACTTAATAATGGTATTTTAGACAAAACAATTTCAATTGATTTGATTGTTTTTTTCTTTTCATGTTTATTACATTACATACAATAATATGCTATGTATTCTCTTTCCCTGCCAATTTCAGTCCCACCATTGGTTGTAAGAGCTATTTTGTAGGGTAGTCTTATATGAATGTTAAGCTAAATAACAGACTTCATAGACTCTAACCTTTTTTTCTAAAAAAGGTACCTAGTAAAATACATGTGTTCATCCAAACTAATATTATAAATGCGAAAGTAACTCTGTCTGTCTGTCTGTTTCGCTTTCACGGCTAAACCGCTGAACCGATTTTGATGAAATTTGGTATGAAGATAGTCTATGCCATGAGAAAGGACATAGGCTACTTTTTACTGAGACAAAAATGAGACTGGAAGGGGGTGAAATAGGGGATGAAAGTTTGTATGGGAAATCAATAAAATAATTTATGTTACGCTTTCACTGCTAAACTGCAGAACCTATTTTGACGAAATTTGGTATAAGGATAGTCTTAATCATAAGAAAGGACATAAGCTACTTTTTATTTAAAAAATGAGACTAGAAAGGGGTGAAATAGGGGGTGAAAGTTTGTATGGGAAAGGAACCAGAGAAGATAAATTTGTTTATAATTTACTTTTCACACACGGATATGGGTGGGGACAGGGATGGGGACAGGGGTGGGGACAGGGATGTGGACAGGAGTGGGGACAGCCGTGGTAACAGCGGTGGGGTCAGCAGTGGGGACAGCGGTGAGCAGAAAGGTGGGGACAGCGGTGGGAACAGCTGTAAGGACAGCGGTGGGGATAGGTGTAGAGAAATGGATACATGAGGATAGGTAGGGCTATACAGGAACAGAAAGGTATAGATACAGATAGATAGGGCAGGATAGGGATAGATAGGGATAAAAAGGATACATAGGTATAGAAAAGGATAGATATGGATGGATGGGAATAGATTGGAATGGATAGGGACTTTTTTGAATACCTCCTCGCTACCCATTCACTCCCTTTATTGCCATCTTATCTAAGGATCATCTAAGGTTCGCCTGTAACGATTGACAATGAAAATTCCTCACTACCCACCAGTTTAATGAATTTAAAAGATAGTTAAAGTTTTAGTAAGATAGCATTCAACCCGGATAAGTACAAATGCATCTTTTACGTAGGGATCAAGAAGGAGAAGCGTTCCGCAAAATATGTGTCAGTTAAGTTAGAGTTCTTTTTTTTTCATAAAATCCACGCAGACGAAGTCGCGGGTAACAGCTAGTATATTATAACTAATAAATAAATAAAATTCTTATTGTAGTCTTCAAACCATTTCAGTAAAATTGAGACAAATGGCCACTTTAACCTGATCTGATCACATGTAGTGTCTATGATCTTGAGTTTCCCCATAATAACAGGTGTAGCCACAAGCTTCATAACAGATTTGAAGTAGATAACATTGTTGTTACACTGTTGGCCTACTCAACAGCCAGTTGTCCAACCTACCTTGCTGGTTTCTAACACTATTACAGATCATGGTTACCATAACATCTGCTTGTACCAAGAGTTACTGAATTGCCGTCAGAAAATACAAAGAGTGCTCACATTCTGCCTGCTGGATTGCCAAGGCATTATCAAGAACAGGTCAAGTTAGGATCCCCCAGGGGGCCTTTTTAAAACTGCGTTACCTGTTCCAAGTAACTGACTGAATAACATTTTGTGGAAGAACTTCAACATAAATTATTAGGTACCTTTATAATCCAATGAATAGGTTTCAGATTATAATTTCTGTTGATGGAACACATCTCTGCTCATCACGCAGCCACATTTTCCAGTGAGCTATGGATGGATGAGCGTAGCTGTTGACATGTTTTTCATTGTTGAGTAGTTAGCACTTTGCAGAATACTAGCTCCAAAAGTAGCCTCAAGACTGAAATTTAGGTACTCCATAACCGGTGTCAAAACCTGTGATGAGAAGACGAAACCACATTGAATTAGTATATTTAAAAGGTGAAAATCTTTTTCTTACGTCAATGACAATGGCACAAGGACAAAATTGGTATTTTTTACAGACCATAACATAACAAGACATCGACAAACAGAACAAGATTTAGCAAGTTTTACCTGGCGTAGTTTCCAAAATCTTTGGTTTTACTAAATAGAACGGATAAACAACTAAACTAGGCACTTAAAGAAAAAGAAAGACCTTTATATGGTTTATTATCCTCTTACAAATACATCGAATCAGACGACGGTATTTTTCATATGATTTGACGGAGTACACGTAAACACAGATTACTAAAAATCTTTTCGTATCGAATCGAAACGAAATCGATACGTCATATGCATAGGTAGACAGAAACTTTAGAGAGGCGCATCTCTAGTGAAAGTCAATGCTCCTCGGGTCAATGGCATGACGTCGATTATCAGTTGCACATTATTTGTGCGCTCGTTAATTCATGTCATGATTTTTTCTGTGAGACGCCAAATATCTGCTGCTTATTATTTGCTGCATAATATATGATGCATAAAATATGCTGCCAATTATTGAAGCGCATGGATAATACGCAGCAGAGTAGTACGCGACAAATATTGTGCAGCTGATATTTGGCTACACGTGACGTCAAATATCTGCTGCACATTATTCGATGCGTGTTATCTGTTGCACATTGTCGAGACGCACATTATTGCCTACCATCTCAAACCCCCCGTGTAAGCCGTCTCAAATGCTTTCAGCGCCTGACATTTGTGACGTCACACTGTTTAACTGTCATGATCAAGTAGTGATGAGGTATTGTCGATTTTTATATCGATGAATTTTGGATACAGGTGACAAAATTTGTGAAAAAAAAAACAAATACTATCAGATTTTTTTTATTATTATGGATTACTTATTTTTAAACTTGTATTATGTAAATAAAAAGGCTAATATAAGTTTATAATTTTATTTTTAGCTTAAAGAAAAAAGATCCTTAAATAGGTATCCTTAACAATAACTATCATTATGACAATGGATAATCATTTTATTATTTTCCATTAGGCAGTGTATTTTATACTTAACAATACTACTAATACTTAAATAAAATGTACAAAAAGCTATTATTAGTACAGGTTTCACTCATGATTCTTCATGACCAGCAGTTGTCTTTTGCACTACGTACTCAAGATTAACAATCATAATAATCTGTAACAAAACGCATTTTTAAGTACAATATCATTAGAATATTTTATTTTAACACTTCCTGTGTTTGGATAGATCTACAAAGTTAGACAATTGCAAAATTCTCAGTACCGGAGACGCTTTACCAATTAGGCTCAGGGTCCCGCATGATGTTGTAAAATATGCGATCTCTATACGTATTTCAACGTTGCGTTTGTGCTTCCACCTAATAAGCATTAGCTGTACTAGCTCAACAAGTCCTATTTTTCTAAATATAATTCAAGTCAAAAATTGGTAACACTGCGTATAATTCAAAATGATTGAATTTAGCAATTTTCTACTTGGTAGATTTATCCGAACACAGGAAATGTTAAAATAAAATCATTTTCAATCATACGTAGTGTTACCAATTTTCGACTTGAATTCTTTTTTAATAATAATAGACTTTGCACAAACACAACGTTGAAATGTGTATAGAGGTCGCAGATTTCACAACATCAGGCAGGATCACAGTAGCCTAGTTGGTAAAGCGTCTCCGGTACTGACGGAGAAGACGCAGGTTCGAATCTTCCCTGTAGTTGTAAAATTTTGCAATTTTCTACTTTGTACATCATCATAAGTTCAAAACTATTCCATTAAAGGGTTTAGAACAAAACTCAGTTTATTGGCCTTCCAGGCTCCGATATTAATACCACCAACAGTTGTCTTTTTCTCTCCTTATTTAAAATGTACAAACATATACACCTGAAACGAAATACATTTTAATGTACAATATCATAAGTTAAAAACGGGTGTATTAACGTGGCACCAAATTTGAGTAAATTTTTACCAAATAATATCCACCAAATTTTGTCTACCAAAATGGATGAATGTACACCGAATTTGCTTCTGGCACTTCGCCGGCAGCGGCCGCGGCACGCTCGCTCCGCTCGCTCGGCTCATGCGTTGTGGTCGCAAGATAACCTAACACAACTTAACCAAACCGGTTACCAAAATTTGGTGTACGTTCAGCCAATTTGGTGTACATTCATCCATTTTGTCTGAAGTGTATTGGGGTATAAAAAAATATTTTGGGAATCATTTAATTTGTTGCCGTTAAAAACTATTAAAACAAAACTCACTTTATTGTCCTCTCAGGCTCCAATATTGATTCCACCATCAGTTGTCTTTTTCACTATGTACTTATTGATTAACAATGATTAACCTGTAACATAATATATTTTTATGTACAGTCATAAGTTATAAACTATGCTATCAAAGGGTTAAGGGTGTATCTCAGTTTATTGGTCTCCCAGGCTACGATATTGTTACAACCAACAGTTGTCTTTTTCAATATAGATGATTAACTTGTAACATAATGTATTTTTATTTACAAAGTCATAAGTTATAAATTATGCTATTTTTTTTTTTTATTTATTTATCCAAAACATATAAATTACAAATTATGATTTAAGGTCGTGCGACGGAAGCTGTATAAAGCTTATCTGTCACAGACGAGTTCTATACTAAATTTTAGTTATTAATAATACCTATGACTAAGTATAAGTAGGACAACACAGCTTCATTCTCGTGACATAAGTCCTATAGAATGAAGCTGTGATCGTCACTATCAATGAAGTATTTTTTCATTTTTTTCATAAAACATTTGTTTGAAATATATATATCTTGTATGTTCTTGGGTAGACTATTAAGTATGGTAGGAAGTATATAGGAAAAATGTCTTTTGCCGTAAATATTATTATAGCCAGGCCGAGAATATACATGACAATCTGTTAGTACTCGTAGGTTATAAGGTCTATTTGTAGTTATAAGGTTTTCTAGATTACATTTTTCTTCTTTTAATATTGATAGTCGTATTTTATTTTGTACGGGCAAAACTTTACAATATTTGAATAGTTTGGAATAATCTTCACAGTACTTATTCTTTATTTTTGAAGGAACTATGGATTTCAGTAATCTTATCTGTAACTTATATATATTGTTTAGGTCAGTTTTGGCAGCTCTGCCGTAACTGCTAAGACCATAATCGATGACAGAATCAGCAAGGGCTAAATATAATAATCTTAAAGCAGGGTATGGTAATCGGTATTTTATGATATTAATTTTTCCTAGGATAGATCTTAATTTGTCTGATGTATATTCAATGTGGCATTTCCAGTTAAATCTATTGTCAATGTATAGAAAGGGTTAAGGGTGTATCTCAGTTTATTGGTCTCCCAGGCTACGATATTGTTACAACCAACAGTTGTCTTTTTCAATATAGATAAACAATCATAATAGCCTTTAACAAAACGTATTTTATGTACAATACCATCGGTTGAAAATATGGCATCAGTGTTTAAAATTTTACTAAAACCTAGCTGAACAGCCTAATGACACCTCATAAAATTAAAATATAATATATCAAGCCATTTGGTAGGTACCAGATTTGTGCTTCGCCTCAGTTGGATAAAAATATATCGATGTAAGAAATCCCATCACTATATCATGTTTTGATATCAATGTTTATCATAATATTTTTATGTAAAATTTACTAATAAAATGCGATATTGAGCATACACCTAATATACCACAATGTATTGAGTACTACACAATATTTCGTGAAGCAAAATATTGCGTATTATCAACAATAAACTAAAAAATACTTACGAATGATACGATATGACTTCGGCACTGTTTTCTTTGTAATTTTCTCGGGCATTGCAGCCTAATACGCAACAAAACATTTTTCACTAACTTTATGAGCAATTTCTGAGCTCAAAACATTGGCTGAAACACACTTTTATACTAAAATTTTGCAAAAAACAACCAGTAAGCAAATAAACAACAACTTTCACAGTCTGACAGAAAAATGGAGGCATAAACCTTCCAAATTAAGTGACACCCTACAGGAGGGGTTTTGTCCTATGTTTATGGATCCTGCATTTTTAGTCGGATTATGCTTATCGTTATAATCCATCAAAAAAATGCCTGTGGCGGGGAAGAATCGAGTATAACCAGACGATATATTTCTAGCTCTTTCTATTACGATGAATCACTTCTAGTTGAAGTGAGATAAAACGTTGTTATGAACTAATGCTCAATACAATCTGTTTTTTATACGTTAGTATTATATAGTCTAAGATCGATCTTCACTAGAGATGTGTTTTCTCTAATTTTAACTATATCGATACGAAAATATTTTAGAGAAATTATTGGTTCCAGTTAAGAAAATTTCAGTTTAGCTACCAAACTTTAAAGACAATAGTATCGTTTAAATATGATTTCCATAGGTCCGTTAGGTAAAGTAAACACAACCAAACCGATCCCGTGGGATCGGTTAGGTTGTGTTAGGTACTCTTGCGACCACAAAGCACGAGCCGAGCGAGCAAAGCGAGTGTGCCGCGGCAGCGGCCGGCGAGTGCCAGTAGTGAAATTGAGGCATAAAATACTTTACCTACATAAAACTCCAAAAAAATATAGAATACAGTTTTATCGACTTAAATAGGCCAAGGTGATACACAGCTCTATAAAGAACTTGACCTTTTCCAAACGTGACGTGAACTATCAGGTGCGCATTATTCGAGCGCGCAATAACCAGTGACACATACTACGCAGCAAATATTGTGCGACTGGATAGTTGACGTCACATTGCCAAATATCAGCTGCACATTATCGAGGTGCGTACTATTTGCTGCAAATTATATGTTGCACATTGTATGCCACCGATGCATTGACGTAAGAAAAACGACGCTGAGTTTCCAAAATCTTTGGTGTCCGTCTTCCCAGCAAGCCCGTGCGAGATATAGCCAAGTGGCATACACCAAAATTTAGTGGAAATTGGTTCATTCCATCAGTAAAGTGTCAGATTCAGTGCATCAAAACTGACGACACTACGACCTGAAAACTTTGGGTGGCTGTAGAGACGTCTCGTCAGCCAGCCCATTCTATACAGGGAAAACTACGAAGATTACATAAAAGCAAAATAGTTCCACATTTACTGCATGTCTAGTGCAATTGATTGTAAAAAAGCCGAATCGAAAATGTCCATATGGTTGGAGCACTTCATCAATAATTATGGGTGGCTGGAGAGACGTTTTCCCAGCCAGCCCATGTGATATCTCGGAACATATAGTAGGTAGGAAGATAAAACAAAGCTTTATATTTACTACCTACTCGGAACAGTAGGTAGCAAATATTTCAAAATCCTAGCTCCACTAACTTTTGAGATATTTGTATTTTTTCATGGGCTTGCTGGGGAGACGTCTCGCCAGCAAGCCCATGCTGTAACTCAAAAAGTACTGCACGTAGAATGCTGAGCGATATACCAATAGAGAGTGCATATTTGATGCAATAAGCACCAAGAAAAGTGAGTCCCTAGGTGTTACGGTTTCGGTGCTAGAAACAAATATCATTTTCCCGCCGAAAATTTTGAATGCATGATGTGAAGTGCGACGTTGCCGTTCTGTGCAACTCTACATGTTGCTGTTAGAGCATTCAAAAATCAATCTTGTATCCTCATAGTTAAAAGGTACTGTAGACGCACGTGTAGATTATTTGTAATTTGAGAATAGTTCGGGAGACGGTGTACTTAGTAAAAGACTGATTGGTTATCAAGAAGTTTTTATTTATTTGTTGACGACATGTAAAGAACGAAAGAGATAATATGTATTTTAGCTCACGTGAAGACTAACTGGCGCCTCAATCTCTTTTTAGCAACCGTGACAACTGTATTCTAGGAGGAGATGTAGGTTCAATGGTCTCAGTAACAAACTAAAATTTTTAAAGTATTCTTAAATTGTCCTGTAATAAATAAGTTAAGAAAACTTATTTATTAAATAAATACGTGAGCCAAAATACATATGATGTCTTTTGTTCTTCACATGTTGTCCACAAATAAATAAAAACTTCTTGTTAACTAATCAGCCTTTTAAGTACACCGTCTCCCGAACTATTCTCAAATTACAAATAATCTACACGTGCGTCTACAGGACCTCTTAACTATAAGGACACAAGATTGATTTTTGAATGCTCTAACAGCAACATGTAGAATTGCACAGAACGGCAACGTTGCACTTCACATCATGCATTCCAAATTTTCAGCGGGAAAATGATTTTTGTTTCTAGCATCGAAACCATAAGACCTAGGGACTCACTTTTCTTGGTGCTTATTGCATCAAATATGCACTCTCTATTGGTATATCGTTCAGCATTCTACATGCAGTACTTTTTGAGTTACAGCATGGGCTTGCTGGCGAGACGTCTCCCCAGCAAGCCCATGAAAAAATACAAATATCTCAAAAGTTAGTGGAGCTAGGATTTTGAAATATTTGCTTCCTACTGTTCCGAGTAGGTAGTAAATATTAAGCTTTGTTTCATCTTCCTACCTACTATATGTTCCGAGATATCACATGGGCTGGCTGGGAAAACGTCTCTCCAGCCACCCATAATTATTGATGAAGTGCTCCTACCATATGGACATTTTCGATTCGGCTTTTTTACAATCAATTGCACTAGACATGCAGTAAATGTGGAACTATTTTGCTTTTATGTAATCTTCGTAGTTTTCCCTGTATAGAATGGGCTGGCTGACGAGACGTCTCTACAGCCACCCAAAGTTTTCACCTCGTAGTGTCATCAGTTTTGATGCACTGAATCTGACACTTTACTGATGGAATGAACCAATTTCCACTAAATTTTGGTGTATGCCACTTGGCCATATCTCGCACGGGTTGCTGGGGAGACGGACACAAATCTTTGCACCGATGACACGCACGCACGCACGAACGAATTGAACGAAACGAAACATGAGTGAGTGAGCAGAGTGATTTTTTTTTTGCTTTCATTCTTCCTTTCGGAAAGGCAAAGAGTACAAAGCCCATACAGCCATGTCTGATGTCTTTAATCTGTCTTTCTTTTTGCTCCTCTCGTAAAGCGATAGTGAACTTTACGAAGGAAAATGTTCGTGATTTTTTGAGACAACACAAACGGGGCTTAAACACGAGATCACTTGAAATCTTCATCAGCTGCGCACTCCGTAGTGAATTTACTGCATAACACACTATCTTTATTATCCACTAAATCACTAAATGCACAAAAAACCAAAATTTCAACTAAGCAGGCAAACGCCCATGTCTAGTTCCCGCCAAAAAGCCAGTATAGAATGAATGATTATTTGATGACCCAGCCACAGCGAAAGAAGTGTCAAAATAATGTTGCCAAACATTAATAAAAGCAGATAGCTAAAAGGTTTTGCGAAGTAAAAATGAACGCGCATTTGGGCAGATCGCGCAGGCCGCGCGCATTTTACGCGCGGGACATTTCAAAGAGGCGTCGGTCGTGGGTGAGGCGAGGGTATGGCGTGGTTATGGCGCGGGTGCGGTGCCTCAAAATGGCGGCGGCGGCAGTGGACGTATTTAGGGCGTTCTAAATTTCGATTTTTGTAGTAATACAAATTAAAATTTATGCAAGTTAATCGAAATCGTTGATGGTTAAATTTATTGAATAAAATAAAATTGTTAAATTTATTGTTTTTTTTTATCTTCATACAAGTTAATCGAAACCCGACCTTGTAACTAAATAATAATTTGCTATAAGTTCTCATGCTTGATCCTTCGCACATCTGTTACTATAACCTGATCGATTTTAATCGTATATTACGGAATATTTTTCAATTAACTCGCAAAACGCGATATTAAATTGCTTATCGTCACGCATTGATATGAACTTTTTGCTGCCCTTTAGTTTTTGATGGTTTGGCATTGTCATTACATCATTTGTTTCGCAATGGTGTATTTTAATAGCAACAGTTTTTAGCTGAATAAAGCTCATATCTTTCTGATAACGTGTATAACTTGTATGGTTTTTATCGCTGGGTTTACAAAATAGATATATCAATAAATGTGGACTGTATTTGAAGTTGTGTATTTGAAATGTAAAAAGTGAGGTTATTGCGCAATCTCTGCTAATATATTGGTGAAAAGAAAAAACTACAATTCACTGACCTTAGTTGTCCACCACGCAAGCGCTGCAAGGATCTCCAAGTCCAACAGTGGGTGCCGCGTAGCATGTATGAGGTTAGCACTTCACCAAAAACAGCAGTTTCTCGTTAGATTACACAAATATTTATAGCAGCACGGCTGTGTCGATAGTTGACAATAGTTTTGGTGCCAGGGGAAGTGTCCAACACTGGGCTTTTAAGGTTTTATCTGATATTCTTAATGTCAGTTCACTCACGGCGCGATGTCAGAATCCAGACTGTTCGCTCGGATGCGCCTAGTACGCAAAAACGAGGGCGACAAAGAAAAGTTCAAATGAATTATATATATTTTCTACCCACCAAATCGAGCAGAGATTGAACATAACTTATAGCATTTTATTCAGCTAAAGTATAAATCTTCTTGGCTACACTATTTACAAAAACTCTATCAAGCCAGATAAAACACGGTTGGAACCACTCTTAAATCTACCAGTTCCGACAGACGCAGCCACTTTGAAGAGAGCTCTTGGCTTATTTTCTCACTATTCCAAATCGATAAACAATTTTTCTGCTAAGGTCAAACCTTTAGTAGAAGTTACGTTCCCTCTCTCTCAAAACGCTATTGAATGCTTTAAAGGACTCAAGAAAGACGTTGAAGAGTCTGTCCTAGCTGCAATTGATCCGAAAGAAACTTTCACCGTAGAGACTGATGCATCAGAATTCGCAATAGCTGCGACACTTTTGCAAAAAGGACGACCTGTCGCATTTTTTACAAGATCTCTAAATGAATCCGAAAAACGCCATCCCGAAATCGAAAAAGAAGCCTGCGCTATAGTTGAGGCTTTACGCAAATGGCGATACTACTTAATAGGAAGACATTTCTTACTTATTAAGGATCAACAGTCGGTATCTTTTATGTTCGACCAAACACATACAAGTAAGATTAAAAATGGAATGATGCATTGGATTAGTGCCAAAAACTTACCTTACTCGGTCGAAGAAGTTAAAAGAATGACCTCAGCTTGCCCAGTGTGCGCCGAGATAAAGCCAAGATACGTGAAAAACGAAGGACGATTGATTAAGGCTACTGCACCTTTAGAAAGACTTATTGTAGATTTTAAAGGACCGATCCCGTCTAATTCTGCAAACAAGTATATATTAACGAATATAGTAGGTTAATATTTGCATTCGCATGCAAGGATGTGACTTCGGGAACCGTGATAAAATGTTTCACAGAACTATTTACATTGTTTGGAACCCCGGCTTACATACACTCGGATAGAGGGACGTCATTTTTATCTGAGGAATTGAAAAAAATCTTGACAGAACTTGGCATTGCTTGCAATCAGACTTCACCCATACAATCCTCAGGGAAATGGATTAGTGGAGCGTCTCAACGGTATACTATGGCGGACTATCCAGTTGTATCTCCGTTCCAAAAACTTTGATGTCACTGACTTGGAGAAGACCCTGCCGACAGCACTACATTCTATAAGATCTTTGTTATCTACTGGAATTAATGCGACTTGACACGAAAGGATAATCAATCACCCTCGTCGCTCTTGTAATGGACAATCCATACCCTCTTGGTTGATGACGCCTGGACCCGTATACATGAAAAGAAACATTAAGAATTCAAAGTATGATCCCGTTGTTGAGGAAGTCGAATTATTACAAAGTAATCCTGATTGCTCCTTTATTAGATTTCGTGATGGAAAAGAAACAACTGTGTCAAACAGATCCTTGGCACCAGTCCCGTTGGCCGATGATATTTCAGATGACTTAACGCCTGATACTGAAGAAGAGTCGCTTTCTGAAAATGTACACCAGGCTCCTGGTTCAGCGGAAGACATACAGCCTCGCCGTTCAACTCGAGAACGTAGGCCTCCTGCCTACTTACAGGACTACGTTTCGTCTTCAACAACACGGGGAGAATTATATAAACTTTTTGCTGCCCTTTAGTTTTTAATGGTTTGACATTGTCATTGTCAACAGTTTTTAGCTGAATAAAGCTAATATCTTTCCCGATAACGTGTTTAATTTATAGTACGCATTTTGATAATACTGCGGACGGATCTGTGTGCATTCGTATGGCGTGCCACCTCAAACTGCGGCGCGGCGCAGGCGGGAAGCGGAACCTGCGCTGCGCCCTCACCACACCCTCGCCACGCCACCTGAAAATTCACGGCGCCATATCGCTTCTATACATTTTGTATGAAAAACGAAGTGACGGGCGCCGCGACCGTGCCATAACCTCGCCTCGCCCTCGACCGACGCCTCATTGATATGTCCCGTGCCTTAGCCGTCGCCGATGCTGTAACCCTCGCACACGGTTTTGTTATTGAAAATACAATGAAACTATTTTATCGCATTTTATCTTCCGCATTTGGCAGCACTGAAGCAGCGCGCGGCCGCGACTAAATAATAGTAAACTAACGTTTCCAGATCCGACATTCTCGGGCGGGGTGCCGACAAATTTCAATCTAAGCATAAAGTCTATTATTAGACACGTTTTCAAATCGCGGATAATCATGGACCGTCGTCAGGGTTGTCATTTTACGAGATACTGAGCGGGATTCAAGTAGGTAGCAATGTAATATTGTTCGATCAAACTTGCAAATGCTTACGAGTACTTACCTACTTTGCCGCCATAAGCTTAAGATGACATAAAGAAAAGTAAAAAAAATATGTGTAATTTTTATTTTGATACCTACCTATGAGTAAATTATAATGATTGTGTGCGATTATGGTTCCAAATTGTTAAATGTAGGTAAGCATTTCCATGATTGGTAGAATAGGTAGGGAAATAATAGTCAAAATCAACCTCTCGTCAGTGGAAACAGTTTGACAGTTAGCCGGGTCTCTGGTTTCGGGTGTTTTTCAAGAATTGCAATGTTTCTTGTGGTTGACTGTGCCTAAAAGATATAAAATAAACTACTATAAAATGTACAAATTTGACATGCAGGTAAATGTAGGTACAGTCCGCCACACGTAAGTGGTAACATTTGGCCATGAGCTAGTCTCTGTCGTTAGATTTTTATGGCGTAGCGCTTTTTCAGCTTTTACTGGTTTTGTTACCAATTTGTTGAATCCCATTCTTCATACTTACAATACAATACAAATATACTTTATACTTCTAGAAGCAAAGAAAATAAAAAGGAAAGGTACCTATTAGGTGAAAAACTGCCTTTTTCTCCCGGTAGGTGTCGCATAAGCGACTGTGCCTTGTCATCTGTCAAATCTCGTATATTTTTTGTAAACAAACAGCATTTTAGGCTATTTAAAATAAAAATAAGCGTTAACAAATCCGAAATGACTCAGTGCTGTGCTCTTGACTGCAAAAACAAAGGAATCCATCTATTTCCAAAGGATGCTAAGCGCAGAAAGGCCTGGGAGAAAGCTTTAAAAATCAAAAATTGATATTCTATTCTAACAATCATAATTTCAACATCTAATTAATAGATAATTTAGGCAATTTACTTAGTAATTTAGCTATCTAGGTATATTAGAAATCTTTACCGAGGCCATTCCACTTACACAAATGTAAAAATGTTAGAAATGTTACATTCTTATTTAACACTACTATTAGGTTAGGTAAATTAAAATCTAAGGTAATGAGTAATGAAAAGCGCCTTATTTTACAACTTTACCTCTCAAAGTACGATTGTATTTCATGTCTATTTAGAGGAGGTAATGGAGAATCCGCATTTATATCCTTGAAGGAAGCTCCTGGTGGGCAGTGGTATATGGGGTCATTGCTTTCGTTGCTAGGGTCAGAAAAAGCTTTGAAATCAAAGTTTCGGTCATATGCCTCTAATCTGTAAGCAAATAAAGTACATTAAACAACAAGATCATTAAAAAAATGCAAGTTTTATTTTTATAACCTCAAAAATATTATGTGCTTACCGTTTTATTAATTCAGCCTTTTTCCCAGTGGTTGAAGCATTTCGAGTTCGCAACTCTCTTTTTAATTCCGGTACTGTCATCAAAGAATACATATTTTGTTCAATTCACATAAATTAGACGACGTTTTGTTGACAGCACAACAGCCCAAGATAAAACAAGGCACAGTCTATGCTGGCGCCATCTGCAATATGCTTTGCGTTTTTCTCTTAATTGTATATACACAGGTCTACTACCTATATTATATACTACGAGTAGTATAACCTAAAAGTCAAAGTCAAGAGCAGGTCAAACCAGACACTTGCAACGCGATCTTTCATCCCCATAAGCGATAAAAATAAGAACAATACAAAATCCATAGTGTCAAGCTTGACGTGCTCTTGACTGTACCTATTAGTTGCTAAGTTTAATTGAATTTCGGCAATTGTTTTAATAAGTCAGGTACCTAATACGTTTCTTAATAAAAAATAACCTATTAGGTAAATAAGCAAACAATATTCGTAAGAACCTAACTTTTGTAAAAAGGTAAATTTACCTTTCGACATTAGGTGGTAAGGTAATGAAGTCGTAAATCCGGGGTTTCGCTAGTGTTCAAGCATCCATAGACGCCACAATATCTCTTTTTCTTTTTATTATCCATCGTTATTTTTAGCAAAATTGAAAGATGTAGGTATTCTCGCGAAAGCCGGCAGTCAGTTGCACGCGTGAAAATCGACTGCCTCACCCAGTCGACTTCTAGCGCCGCGTTGCATACCTAGAGTGCAGAGTTTCACAGACCTGCCTACTCTTTACTGAACTTCAAAACAGAAATCTGCCATATTCTTTGTATGAAGTTTTTGAACAATGACGTCATAATTCTTGCCATCGTTTAGTTACTTTTTAAATTATTAAAAATTTAAAACTACGTATGAATCTAGACACGTGGTAGAAAATTGAAAATTGTGAAAAAGTAAAAAAATTTGTTGTAAATTTATTTAAGAATATTGTACGTTCTTATAAACTACATTCAAGATTATTAACAGAACTTGGCATCCATTTAGATATCACTTCTTTTGTCGCTGAAGTCAACAACCACGCATATTCTTTATAATTGAACTTGGCTTCCATTTTTTTACATTTATGTTTTAGGTGGGATTTAAAATTAGGTACTTGGATTTCATAAATTTTAAATGATTCTTTCTTAGACGCAAACAGGATTTCATTTCATTTTTGACCCAGGAAACTCGCGGATTCAGAGCGAGTTGAATTATCAACGGTGTCTAAAGAGCTATTGCTGTTTGTGCCACATGAAGATGCAGCACATATGGACTCAATATTTTTTTGGCTTGACTTTTGTTTGGCTTAAGGTATTATTTTACGGGTGAAACAAACGCTTTATAAAATAGAACATCGTAAAATAATCATATTATATTTAAGCAGTTAACCGTTTTATTTTGAACAGAATTATCTCAAATGTTTTCAAACGGCAACTCTGAAAGAATTATGCAAAAGAGGATGGCGGGCTTTTGAACGGATTGTCGCGAATTTTCAAAAGTTTTTCAAAAACCTTTTAAAAACTTGTAAATTGTGTGTAAATTCATTTCTTTAGTGTAAATATAGATAAATTTTACTGTATATAGTGTGCACATAAAAAAATTCATCATGTCCGAGGGGACCGCCGCCAGCGATCCCCCGGATAAGGACAAGGACAAACGAAAATTTGCTAAACGTAATAAAGACGAATCTTCCGATGGTGGAACAGTGGATGAGGCTTTTTATAAACCCTACAACAAACCTGGATACAAACGGGTTTTTCCAGAGAATGCAAATGATGCGGAATTTATGGTATTTGTCGAAAGTACCAAAGATGAGAAGATTGGGAATAGCAATCCCATAATAATGGCCAGTCTTTTCAAACATGAAGTTAAGGGCGTTAAAAATATAAAACGCATAAATGCTACCAAGGTGGGCGTTATTTTTTCCCAAGCGATCAATGCCAATAACTTCTTAAAGAACGACGAATTCCTCAATAAACAGAATTTGAAGGCGTACATTCCGGCTCGGGCCGTTGAATCAATAGGAGTATTACGGTTTGTGCCAGTAAGTGTTAGCAATGAAGAACTTTTCAGGAAACTGTCATCGGACCGATGTGAGATTGTTAGCGTTAGGCGCTTCAGCAGGAAAGTTAATGGTGAAATTAAACCCTATGGTTCTGTAAGTATCACTTTTCTATCCAACTCTCTGCCGGATTATGTATTTCTGGACATTTATAGATTCAAAGTCTATGAGTATGTTGCTCCTCTGCTTCAATGTTATAAATGTTTCAAGTTTAACCACGGAGCTAAAGTTTGTAAATCGACACAAAAATGCTCAATTTGTGCAGAGGAGCATCATTTCTCCCAGTGCACCAACGGCAGTGTTGCCAAATGTATCAATTGCGGAGGACCACATCTGGCCATATCACGGGAATGTCCTGTAAAAAAAAGGAAAATGGAAGAAAAACAAAACAAAGATACATACGCTAAAGCGTTATCTCATCAGTCAAATAATTTATTCAAAAATTATGAAAAGGACTATCCAGGAATAGTGCCCAAAACACCTAGACCAACATTTCCCCCATCAGTTCCACCCAAACCATCTAAAATTGATTCAGTTCAGATTTCTAATACTACCAAAACTCCAATTAACACAAAACCACAACAACCTTCCCTAGAAATATCTAGAGAAACCCTTATTGAGAATATATTGAAAGATGACTTTATACTTAAAGGACTAATAGGTTCTTTGGTCACTATTGGAAACAGTAACCAAAAAATTTCAACCACTTTCATAAAAGAAGTTTTATTGAAACAATTTAAAGATGGATAATTATTTTAATATAAGTTTTGTTTATTCACTAATAACAATAGCAGTTATAACATTTTTAGTTGACATTCCTGTGTGTGGTGAGAGACAGTTCAGTATCAGCATTATTTTATATAATTATTGGGGCTGGCAAGATATCTGTACATATGTATATAGTGTTAAGTTTGATTTATATTTTCCTATTAATATTGTAAATAATGGATCAAAGTCTACGTATTGTACAGCATAACATACGAAGCATTAATAATAAAAGGCCTCTTTTAAAATCTTTTCTATTTGAAAATAAGGTAGATATCTGTCTCCTAAATGAGACTTGGTTGAAATCTTCTAGTATTCCAGTTAATTTTCCAGGCTATAATTTTGTACATAAAAATGCTAAGAATGAACATGGCGGCGTAGCAATATTGATACGAAACTCTCTGAAGTATACATCAATAAACACCAGTTTTTATGAAGATATCCAATGCATTGCAATTTTAGTACAAACTCAGGCTGGACCTATTCAATTTTATGTGTATACAGTCCCCCAGACCGGAGAATCAGATTAAATAAATTAGAGAATATTTTAAGGAGCCTTCCAAGACCTTGTATAGTGGCAGGTGACTTTAATGGTCATCATGTAGCTTTTGGTTGTTCTACTACTAACTCCAGAGGTAGAGAATTGTATAATAAATTTGATGAAGCAGATTTATGTCTATTGAATACTGGTAGTGCTACTACTGTTCAAGCTCCTAATAGACAAGCATCAGCTATTGATCTTACGTGGGTTAGTCCAGTCATTGCTCCACTATGTGAATGGTGGGTAGGAGATGATACACTAGGTAGTGATCATCTGCCTACTTTCACTGATATACATACGTCGCCGTCACAATATCAAGTTAATGAAGCAGTAGAAAAATATTTATTTAACAAAACAGACTGGCATAAATATTACGAGGAATCAGATAAACTAACAGAAAATTATGAATTCGACCATCTTGATCCCTTGGTATCTTATGATAGATTTTGTGATATATTAAATAAATTACGAAATGACTGTGTACCTATATTTAAACGCTCTAGTATATACATCTCTAAAGTGCCGGCTCCGTGGTGGAATGATGACTGTGCAAAGGCAGTTAAAGATGCAAAAGAAGCTTTGTCACAATATAGAATACTTAATACTGTAACAGCTTTCATAGAATACAAAAGATTAAATGCATTTAAGAGAAGAGTAATAAAAGAAGCTAAAAGAAAAAATTGGTCAGATTTATGTTCCTCATTCAATAGATATACTCCAGTATCAGTTGTTTGGAATCACATTAGGAGATTCAAGAAAATTAATATATGTAGAAATATTTACAAAAATGATGAGTGGATTCCAGAGTTCTTAAATAAGTTATCTCAATCAAGTCATAATGCAAATACATCTCACTTAAATCATATTTTTGATAGTAATAATGATACAGAAACTCATGATGCATTGTTATCTCCTTTCCAAATTGAAGAGTTCAATACTGCATTAAATTCAAGAAAAGATACTACTCCTGGAGTTGATAATTTCCCTTACATAATGATAAAGAGACTTCATCCAAATTCTAAAAAAGTACTGCTCAATATTTTGAATTCTCTCTGGACCAGCCAAATTATACCAGAGTCTTGGAAGGTTCAATGTGTTATACCCATTTTAAAACCAGATAAACCGGCTAATGACTTTAACTCATATAGACCTATTTCATTAACATCTTGCATTGGTAAACTAGTGGAACAGATGATTAAGCAAAGATTGGATTATTTTGTTGAAAAGAATAACTTGATACCAGCTACACAATTTGGATTTCGAAAAGGACGAAGTGCTTCAGAGAGTTTTGTTTCTTTTGTGTCTGATATGAAGAAATGTCTTCTTGAACGCTCATCTGCCATTTGCGTTTTCCTTGATATACAGGGCGCATATGACAACATGGATTTATTCCAATTAGCAGATGTTCTTCATGAGCTCAGCATACCTGGAAAATTAATAAAATGGATATTTAATTTTTCTTATGATCGTACTCTGTATGTTAAGTACAATAACATACTCCATGGTCCTAAAAAAGCATTTAAAGGTTTGATGCAGGGAGCCTCTCTCTCCCCATTACTTTATAACTTGTACACTTCCCAAATTCATAAATATATCACAGCTGATGTTCAGGTTTTGCAGTTTGCAGATGATACACTTATTTACTACGTACATAAAAATACTATAACTTCACAAATAACAGTTAATACCGCAATGGAACAGTTGTTTTCTTATTACAAAAGCAAACTAAAACTGGACATCAACTGCCAAAAGAGTTCTGTATTATTGTTAGGTGAACCTGATTGTGATGTAAATATTGTATATAATAACATAACTATCCCAATAGTACTAGAAAAAAAGTTCTTAGGTGTTATTATTGATAGTAAACTTAAATTCACAAACCATATTAACTATGTAATAGCTAATGCTATGAGAGGTGTAAATATTTTGAAATGCTTAGCAGGAACATTCTGGGGAGCTGATCCCAAAATTTTGATAATGTTATATAAAAGTATTGTGCGCAGTCACTTTGACTATAGCTGCTTAGCTTACATTAATAGTAGTACTACACTTTTGAAAAAACTAGATGTTGTTCAAAATATGGGTCTTCGAATTGTAAGTGGTGGAATGCGTTCCACACCTATTAATTCAATGGAAATAGAAACATGCATTGAGCCACTTATAATTCGCAGGCTATACTTTGCTGAAAAGTTTTGCGTAAAAATGTTAACGTCATCTAATCCTGTAGTGTTAAACAAAATTCTTATACCTGAAAATTCTTTTCGACGCTCTCCAGATTCTTCATATGTTACACCAACTAATATGATTGCTGGATATTTCCCTGAAATGTTAGGAATAATGGACCATATTAATAAAATGACTTTAAATATGCAAAAAAATAGTTTGTGGCCATTATACAATGTTCATTATAACAGTCTATATCATAAGGCAAATGTTGATCTAGAAAAAGTAAACACAAAAGTGGACTATTCTGAATTTTTGGATAATAATCCTAATTATTATAGATTGTATACAGATGGATCTAAAACAAATCAGTATGTACGATCAGCCTTTTATGACCCTCAAAGGAAGCTCACTAGAAGTTTTAATATTGACAAAGAGTGCAGCATATTCACTGCTGAAGCTTTTGCAATTTATCAAGCACTTATGTATTTGAATAGTATTGAAACTGACAGTGAATTCCTAATTGTCTCTGACTCAAAGAGTGTTTTAATGAGTATTTTAAATATTAACCTCAATTTTAAAGTAAATTACATTATATATAATATTAGAGAGAAGTTGTATAGTCTGTTTTTAAGTTGTAAATATGTTAAGTTTAAATGGGTTCCGTCACATGAAGGAATTCAGGGCAATGAAATTGTGGACTGTGCAGCGGCTGCTGGTTTTGATGAAGACCTTTCAACAACAGTAAAGGTGCCTTTCACTGATATGTATGCAATTTTGAAAGAGACTATGAAGAAGTTATGGGAAAATTATTGGCATGAAACCATTAAAGAAAAAGGAAAGTGGTATGCACAGATACAAGGTCGCCCGCCCGCCCAACCTTGGTTTAGCAAAGTCAAGAATGTAGAAAGCAGGAAATATATCACTATAATAAATCGAATGAGATTTGGCCATTGTCTAACTAAAACACACCTGAACCGCTTGAAAATCGTTAATGAAACCAAATGCACAACTTGCGATGTTGATGAAGATCTAGAACACGTTGTATTGAAATGCACAAAGTATGGTGTTCAACGACTTTTACTAGTAGCCGATATAAAAGAGGTGTGTGACGAAAATGAAGATATTCCGAACACTTTGGTGCAACTTTTGTCAAAAACAAAATATTACAAGCCGATTTATAAATACATCTGCTCCACGGTTGAGAAAATATGATGACGATTTGACGAACGAAATTAATGAAGTTTTGAACGTTTGAAGTGAAGATGTGCAAATGACAATGAAATAAACGAGAGGCTCAAAAGGACTAGTGTTCAGAGCCGTAAAACAAATATAAAAATATGCAAAAGAGTGAGTTGTTTGAGCGAGTGCCGACCAATAGTGTTGTAGTAAAGTATCGATAAAACTTACAGTCGATCGATTGTCATCAAGAGGCAGCGAGACGTCAGACTTTTTGGCTGGAACAAGTGGGAGGCCCTACCGCGAAACTCAATCGTTATCGATTCTCTCTTTTTAGGGTTCCGATACCAAAATGGTAAAAAAAAGGAACCCTTATGGTGCCGCTCTGTCTGTCTGTCTGTCCGTCTGTCTGTCACACCTCTATATCTCAGCAACCACTTACGCTATCGAGCTGAAATTTGGAATAGTTTTAGAATATAGTTGCCCAACTTAATTGCACATGAAAATTTTTTGAAAAAAGTATGATTATTAATGTAAAGGGGGCCAAAATAGGGGGGGCCAAATTTCAAATTGTCGCTACTAGGTCGAGTGGGGTATCATATGAAAGGGCTTTACTTGTACATTTTAAAATATATTTTTGTATTTTTTTAAGTTTCTTTGTTTTCAAGTTATGATGAAAAATGTCAAAAAAAATACCATTCCCCCCCCCTTATCTCCGAAGTTTGAGTAAGGGAAAATCTGAATTAATTACAGTTGACAGAGGTTTATGTAAACTTTACAGCAAAAATAAAACGATCTTTCTAAGTTGCACAGTTTTTCAGAAATCTGCAAAAAACCTTTACAAACAAATTTAGTTTTGCGGTCCTGAAAATGGACTTTATTGCTTCCAAAAATACTATAGGTATATCGGAACCCTCGGCGCGCGAGTCCGACTCGCACTTGACCGGTTTTTTTTTTCTATACAAGAAGGAAAGAGAGATTTGATAACGATTGAGTTCGGCGGTAGGGCAGCAGTTCAGTCACGGACATTTTCCTTTGTAAAGATTCACTACAAAGGGAGCATTGTATAATTCTTTCACTTGCCACTGGCGGCTCAACATATTTTTAACTTCAAACACACTTTAAATTACAAGGGGGCCAAAATTACAGCATGTTCTAGAACACGGCATTGGCAGAAATGTCCCGAATTACGGTTTGATGGTTGCCAAATTGTCAAAAAAGAGTCGGACATGGACGGACAGAGATTGAGAGATTTGTTTTTGCATTGCATTTTATTTTAAATAATTAATCTGTTTTTTGATTTTTCAGTACGACTACATTTAAAATATATGGATATGAAATTTTAGTAGTTGTGTGACAACAGTGTTCGGATGTCTTTGGTTCATGCTTTGGCGATTCTACACATGCTGGGCCTGGCGTGTGGCGTTATACAGTTTCAATTTCAATTCCTTTTACTCTATACATAAAACGCACTTACAATTACAGTATTCTACAGCAGATCATGGTTATGAGCATTGAAGTGTCGTACTTATAATTTTGCTCTTGGAGAATCTGTTCGTACTTTTAACCTGTCTTGCTATCTTTTCCATTTGGTGGCGAACAGGGAACACCAAATGTTTTTCTTACACCAAATCTTTAATGTACGTAGGCGTACTCATCCTCTTGTGTTCCCAACAAATCTACAGAAAGTTCCAAGAAAAAATGTGTTTAAATGTATTTGGTTCTCTAAAAATGACTGATATAATATGCATCTAGCCAGCTATTTCTGAAACGTGAGGTGATGTCATCTGTCTTGCTTGAAAAGGCATTCAAGAATTCTGGGACAAAAACTAGTGTGATGTACGTAGAGTAAGCTCTCTATAATAGTTCAATGAAATATTCTTGCCTCCTGCTGAGGCACATTGGGCTATTATACGACACACAAAATAACTTTGACCCTGTCATTGATGCGCAGAAGAAAAAAATGGCCCATTTTTGACTACTGCGCAACAATGACGGCCAAAGTTATTTTGTGCGACGTGTACCTATTTCATCAAGCTCCTGGCCACTTTGTTGTGATACTTTGGATAGATCAGCTTGTGATGCAGTATTGAGCTATATTACATCAGGGATCTTGGTTGGATGCTGTGTAGTACGATGTATCTCATGTAAGAAATTGACTGATAAAGCAATAAAAATAAGGTTCCGTCTCTGAATGTGGACTTTCATAACTCGTATCATACAATGCTTAGATGAGATGATTTGTTGATATTTTTCTCATATGTGTTTAAACATAGTAAGAAACTCATGCGCTTTGGTGATTACATCCTCGGCTCAATTACGCCCTCGCCTGGACTTCTCTGCTTAGATGCTATCTGTCTCTAGATGTATACCCTGTATGAATATCATACTAACAAATCTATTTTTATCATTGATTCATAATGGTTTTGTCTCCGCAGGGAAGGCTTACTATGAAAATAATATTTAGCTTGGGTGTCGTCACCACTTGATCAAGTATTGATCCATATACCAGCCGGACACGTTTTGTTGACAAAAGGTGCATGCATTGTTCAGTTGAGCTTTGGTGCTATTGTCAGTTGGCCGCTGTAATAAAAGATGTTGATACTTATACAAAATTCTACACATCAAAACAGACTCAATATTCTTACAACTGAATACATTGGATTTAAAAAGTTTTTAACTACAAAGAAGCATTCTGCAAGACTGTTAAATAAATTAAACTTAAAAAAATAATGTTCACATAAAAATAAAACACTAGTGTTGGTTCTGTTACACTACTAATTCCTTTGGCTCTGCGACTAGGTGTGATTGGTGTATACAGGCAGCACGGTGGTTGAGGAAATGGTGCAGATGAGATTGTCTGTAATCTTGGTTAATTTGGAGTCCGGAATCTTTTGGCATTCACTTTGAGAAAAACTTAAGGACAATATAAACAATTTTCAACCATGCCTAAACTTAATCAGTTTTGGATGTTTTAGGTTTGTCATCAGGAAATTCTTATTAAATAATCATATTTTTAAGTTCTCTCAGTTAAAATACTTCTCTAATTTAAGCTATAGAGTCCCACTGCACCTATGTGATGTCTTGCCTGGCCAACCTATGATCTCCAATGACGAATTAGTAATCAGAATTCTATAAATTGGCCTATTTTAGACTTCCCATACAAAGTGATGCAAGTGACCAAGGCAACGAATTATGTATGGAAAGTAATTTTTTTTGTGCGTTGTTAGCAAGGTCGTAGAAAAAATATTGTTGCTTCTGATTTCCCTGATAAGTGGCAAACGGATGTCAAGTACAAAACAATTACCCTGTATTTTTGTTTGTATAGGAGTAGGAATAAAGGTACCTACTAAAGTTTCTGCAATTTTTGTGCAACTGTGGGCTTCTGCTTTATTTCTGGGTGTTAACCATTATGTTTATATTCTGTGAACATATCTCCATGATTGGGAAGAACGTGAATATTTCCTAACAATATCACTAGAATATCGGTGTCCGAACAACGGATTAAAACACTCGAATTTGAATTGAGTTTATTTGTACCTTATCTTGCATTTTGTCTGTATTTATATTCAGTTTTCTGTCATGACATTGGGTGCATTCGGGGCCCTAATCATGTATTCAGCATTCGTATAAACTTTACAAAGGCATGTTACTCTTCCATCGACTGAAAACTTGAATAGATTGTTCATTGAATCCAACAGAAATCGATTTTGAACCTTTTTTTTTTGCCTTTGCTTACAGTCTCTTTTTACCAGTGGTGTTTGTGAAAACGTCATATATTACAAAGAAATCTTTAACTTCGAAAACTAAATTTAAAAGATCACGGTGTGTTTTATCGTCGTCGCTAGTACCTAATATTGATGTCGTCGATATAACAGAATAGGTAATCTAATTCCTGTAAAACGGTATGACTTATGAGACGTTGGAAACTTTGTGTTGCGTTACATAAGCCAAAACTGAAGCGTGTTCTACTCTATCTCTGGTTCTACGTAGTTTTATTATATCCTCTTTGGTTCTACGCTTGTATGGTGACAAGAAATGCGAGCTTAAACAAATAAACCTACCTCAGGATTCGGCGCATTCTTCATCTCGGCGTTTTTTTGCTGGTTTGATGCTGCCTAAAAAAAGTCACCTCTTAAGTTCCACCATCCCTAAAATTAGCAGCTGAACACTCGTCAATGCAAATATCGACTTTATTTACACGTAAACAACGTTCATATAAGCGTGCCTTGCAATGTGGCTGTTACGTCCGACGGTGATCCCGAAATTCACAAAAATTAGAGAAAAGTATTTTTTTAGTATGTTATTTTACAAAAATCAAAAAAGTAAAACGACCACATCATAAAATTTTGTTTTGTCTAAAATATTGTAAATTTTCAAATATTTTTAATATAAACTGTAGCAGTAAAATGGTTACATATGGGAAACAATGGACAAAATGCGGGTCATTTAAGATTTTTTTTCTTAGGTTATACTACTTAAATTAAAATTATATCTCGACCACATCACTTCTTTCATCTTGTTTATTACTACGTTTTTTTTTCTCTGCTAAGATAAATGTTATTTTTAATGTAAAAAGTGGTTACGAAGTTATTCAGTCTAGAGGCCATTCAGGAAGGCCTAGCCTTAAATTTAGGACTGTTTCGATAGTGGAGTAATCTAGATTTTTTTTTCTTACTATGTATTTCAGTAAAGAGATAATGTCGTCGTTTCCTTAAAACACACATCAGTTCTTCGTACAACTTGTTTTGCATTGCAGAAACGCTGTTTCATGCTGAATCTCCATCCATATGACGGCTTCCTTTGGTTAAACAAATAAACCTACTCAGGATGCGTCGCATTCTTCATCCCGGCGTTTTTTTGCTGGTTTGATGCTGGCTAAAAAAAGTAGTTCAATTGCACGTAATCCAGTCTGTAGGTATTTCTGCCCTACAAAAGGTGGCGTAGAAAATGTTTTGACATAATGTTGTTTAGGTATGCCAGCCTATTAAAAATCCAAATTCTCGACCTTGAAGGACGCAAGCGCTAGCCGCCATCTTGAATTGAAGGTGTTAGGTATATTTTAAATAACGTCTCAATAGTTTACTAGATCACAAAAGTGTATATGAGAGGTATGAAGAATAAAAAATTGCTTACATTTTTTGCATAGAAGTTTATTCTGTAAATCTTATAGGTAAAAAGTTACAAGAGACTGAAGTAATAATATTTACAAAAATCATCCATTTAACTTAAATTTTGTTTAAAAATTGTATAACAATCATTTTTTAATCCTTTTTGATGGCCCGGGTAGGTTTATGTTGACTACTTCATTATCGTCGCTGAAATTTTCTGTTTCATCGTCTGTGTTTCTAAAAATTTGAGTTTCCAACGATGAAATTTCTTCGTCATAACAGTCTTCGTTATCTATCTGAATCTCTACCGCATTTTCACACAACTGACCACTACAGAATCCACACACAATAGAGCATCGTAGTCCAGCTTTTCTGCAACTTCATGCCTTTCTACATCCTTTTCTACAATGGCAAGAAATTACATTAAAAAGCGTCTGGGGTGCTGCTTTCTCTGTTGTTGTTATCGGAGTGAGCCCATTGGTGTCATATCTCCAGCCCCAGTCTTCTGGGTTTTTTTTTATTCCATACCATTTTTGGACTTGGTGGTATGTCCTAAACGCATGATACCGTGCAGCGTCCTTTGTCGGTGGCAAAGAAGCAAGATTAAATTTACTTTTTATTGATGACTTCACGAATCGTTCATACCGGATTTCTTCTAAGGAATCCTTATCCATGTCCCCTCCATACAAAGTAACTAGATAGCGTGCTCCAGCGTCTTCGATTTCTTCTGGTCTTGCTTCTTTATCTTTGTAGACGCCAATGATGGCATTCAGTTGTGCGTTTTTCTCAACAAGGGAACGAAATTTCATTTTCCCTTGATTGAAGAGAGACGATGTGGTATCGCAGCCACTAAACGCATGAAGATAAAGAATGTTGTTACTAGCTTTCTTGTATTTAAAACTATTAGTGGAGTATAGTCTTTCAGCAGTTTTGCCCCTACCGGGGTTTTAGCAGGTATACGTTGCTTTGGGGTGGAGACAGTGCTGTCAGCAAAACCAGAAGATCTACGTCTTCACCAATGACAAAAACATTTTTAAATGTTGCAGCCAAAGAAATTGCTGTATTGACGATTAACACATCAGCATCTTCTTTTGCTTGTTTCACTTCAATAGCAGCCTGTTCCATTTTCTGTTTCAGCATTGATATAAGCCGGTTTTTATTGTTATTATTAGCCAAAAATCTTTCTTGTGAAACTTGAGCTACCATTGTTTAATCAAAATGTACATCCGCTGACATCTGCTTCTTTGCTTGGCGAAGTCGTTCAGCAAATTTTGTATTTTCCTTTCCGCCATCAGATGGATATCCATTAAAAACAACGACTGCATTTGAACCATAATGATTTCGTACATACTGAACATATCTTTCGCAAATTGCCTCATACTGATCATTCACATGCCATCCTACTTTATGCAAAATATATCCTCCATCTACTACGGCTTTTGTGTCTTTACCAAGTGCAACTTTTTCTGTGTGTGGTGTGAAAGCTGCATAAGATGATTTTGTGCCTTTGCGCATTCCTTCTTCTGAGAATAAAGATAAAGAAAATGGCGCAAGCTCGAATTTCAGGTAATCTTTCACTTAATCGTCGGCTTTCTTTGCTATACACATTCTGTGAAACAAAGTTAATGGCTCGATAGTAACTGTGTCTTCGCCGACCTGTATACTTTGGTTCACTGCTGCCAATGGGAGGACTTTGTCTTTGCGTTTGAGTTTAATGCACTCAAAATTGTCATATCCATGTACCATGGTCGACATCCCGTCAATACCTTTTTCTCTGGACAAATAACAGTTTATTTTTTCATTTCCAACAACTCCGGTACTAATAGATATGAGAGAATCGATTTCGGGAAAAGGAGGATGTTGTGCTAACCAATGTAACAGTTTCTTTGAATCTTCATTGTCACGAGAGATGCGTGAAGTCCTTGTATCGACATGTTGTTCTGATGACTCTAAATGAACATCACAATACTCTTCAATGGAATGCAATCGCAAACGTTGTGTATTGATATCATTCCTAAAGTCCACAGTGCAAGTACACTATTACTGATACCACGGCCACGAGTCAGGCCCCCACAGCGGTGCATCATCCGCATTAATGTTTGCTCGATGGTCATATCACTCCAGATCCCTGACCAAAATTTGTCTGAACGCCTGATTCTAAAATAGCCCAGCGACGTAAATTTATGGTATTCAACCGGATCCATTTCTTTTTCTAAGTTCAACATGCTTTGCAAATATAGATAAGCAGGTTTTGCGTAAAAAAAGTGACCGCTTGCATGAAAATAGGGAAGCATTCTTTGAACAGTGTCAAGATGCAGTTGCCAGTTTCCCGATCGTTCCGCTTCAATGAAATGCTTAACCAAAGTAATCATTTGGAAGTACTGAATCCATAGTATGGCTGTACGGACATAGCATTCCAATTTTGTAAGAGCTTCTTTGAATTTGGTCGTTACAACTCTGAATGCTACGATTTCATCTGCTCTCAAAATTGTCGATTTATCTACGTGTTCAAGTAATTGTTTCATCACGTCGCGATCTTTGTCTGTGAATTAAATGGATTCCAGAATTACATGTGCCATAGCAAGATGACACATTACATGTGCACGAACTGCACGAGCGTAAGCATGACCAGCTAGCATTTTTTCCACACTATTTTCAGCGTAAATAGTACTGAACAAATCTTTTAGTCCACTGCCGACCATTATGTAGCCAATCGCACCCAAGAAAGACATGAGTAGTTGGAATCCTCCAAGCCTCACGACAACGTTGCTAAATTCTGAATTGTTTGCGACAATTTCTCGAGCTTTTGCATAAAGTGGCTGGTCAAAGGTGACGAAGATAGTTTTTTGGTTGGTAATCTTACATTTTTCGACAGCTAAGCGAAGAGCTGTGTAAATTGTGTCATATTGGCTAGGTGGAAAGTTTATGAATGGAAGACATATTATCTTAGATTTCATGAAATTTTCTTCAGCCGTAGCCGTTTCCATGAAGCCGTTCCGCCCTGGTAGTTCAAATTTCGACCATTTTCCATACAGCCAATCAGAAGCAGAAGGCAAAATATCTTTCGAAAGTGGATGTATTTTCTCGACATCTGCAATTTTCACCATTTTCAAACCCGTATTCTTGTTTTTATTATAAATTACGAGTTCAACGCATCCAAATTCTCCTACATCTTGCGCAGATGGTATTTTAGACAATCGGGAGATGTTTTGATCAGGTGATACAGCATCATAAGGGGTTACACACTGAATAGCTCCCATTTTTTTTTTATTCTTGCTACCGACCTTCAAATAACTTACCCTCAATTTAAATGTTTTAATTACGTAGTGAAGATCTGTAATTGGCTAATGTATAGATTACTGTATTGGTTTATATTGTATGTATTAATGCTGTAGATCTTAGTTAAATAAATAAAATAAAAAAATAAAAATAATGTGAACAGTATGTAAACCATCTATTGTATTGACATTGTGGTCTGCGTTATCACAAATAACTTGAGAGAATGAATTTGGGTCAACCGACGTGCCACCCGCATCAGGCCGCATTACGGCAGATTTTTGGAAGAGTGTAGTTTCAAAGTACGACGCCGCGAAGCCCAACGACGACAGTAAGTCAATAAGTAATATACGGTCATATTGATTACAGTTTCTTATTAGAAAAAGTGTGTCTTAGAATTCCATACAGTACCCTCTCTCGTTCTAAATTTACCTTTCATGTTAGATTCTGCAAAACAAACTATGCTATGAACTCTTTCTTCTCTCGTGCTATGCGTAATTATAATACTAATCTTACGGATATCGATATATTTTTCCTTTCCTTGTCACATTATAAATCACGGTTAGCAGGAAACCTGTTCAGTTTAGTTTGACGTTTGGTGATATCGAGGTAACTGTTATTGTTATTTCTAACTTATTGATTACGCTTCCAATTTTTGGCGTTTCGTTTTGAGTGCTCATTACATTTACTTTGTTTGTTTTATTGTAATTAAGGGGACTCTAGGTCTGTTTAGTTCTAGTTTCAATTTTAAATGTTTTTTAAAGACTGTTTGTTCCTTAATAAACTAAAAAAAAAAAGTTTCCTTGACCCAAACTTCTTGTACAAGTATGTACTGACTCCGATCAAAAGTGGCGACAAAAAAGACCTAGGGCTTACTGCAGAAATTACAGCGTGCGATAGCGCTTCGCACATTCTTTGCCATTTGTCAAAAGAGCCACGTTTTTTTTCACAATTAGCTCTTGATAAAATACTTGTAGAGATTGTGGAATGACAGCATTTACCTCATTCAGAAAACGGTCGGATGGTGGCTATTTTGACATATCGTAGTCCTGTGAACGGATATCCGCTAAAATAATAGCAGCAGCTTCTTTGAAAACTCTGAGCCGTTCTTCTTCAGGATTAGATTTTTTATCGTTGTACCAGTTTAACGAGAGAAATTTATACCCCGTATCCGGGAAGCAGACGACAGGTGACTGATTGTTTTTCTCAATGATAGGAATATCATCACCATACTTCTTCATAAGTCGAGATTTTACGGTTCTCGGATCTGGATGGTACTCACCCTCTATTTGGTTTATGAGGTCGGCGAGAGTGAATTGGCATTCTTCAGAATTAACGGCAAGGTAGGAAAAAATATGCTCCATTGCTTCATCGACATTATTAGTGGGCCTGTGCCCTCTTTTCTGCCCCGAAGAAACTCGAGTATAAAGTCGTTTTAAACATGACTGATGGTACCTTCCCTCCACGGCAACCAAGTCTGTCACATGTTGAAGGCGATCTATTATCTGCCTTCCCCATTCATGTCCTCGTTCTGCAGCTGTTTTTAAGATTGTGTCTTTGACTCCTAATTTCTCCACCAGGTGAATTTTATCTCGATCCAATAACTTTTTTTTTGTCTGTATTTTCAAAAAGTCTTCCGGTATTTCATCAGTACACAAAAAGCATTGTTTTTTAAAATTGAAACTTGTAATATGTAACAGATCGACGTGATGTCGACGTCTCCGCTGGGGGCGTGTTTTTATTTCAGTTCTTCGTTATTATAATTCTTTTGACATGCGGTGTGCACAGTCACTGACGACAATGTTTTCAAAAAGCGCACATGTTCGTGATGCCTACGTTTTTCACTCGATTTAATAAGGGTCTGCACACCTCTCTCTTTTACAATAACTGAGTCACTTTCATGTAGAGTTTTATCACAAATAAAACATAAATTCACTGGTATCCGCCATACTAAAAATGGCGACAGGTAGCGTCACAACACAGCGTGGCGTAATTTGCGTGCAGCCTATACGAGTAGCAAGCTATGAGTACACACTGCAGCCATCCATCAGTCATTGTCCGTCACCTACTAGGTTAAAAAAGGGCCGCGAGTTCGCGTCATAATGCCGTCCCGCTCTCAAGCGCAGTCGGCGAAAACGAAACGGCAACGTCTCATGCATTTTTGTTATCGGCCGGCACGACCTTGAAAATTGCAGTTTGTCTCCCACCCACCGAACCTGTTCCACATACTGTAGATGAACACGCCGTGTGACTGATACTAGCAAGGTCAAAAACTCTAGTGTAATTAAATATTTTTTTGTAAATATATCTTTTTCCGTCGCTTGTAACTTTTTACCTATAAGTCTTACAGAACATAGTGCTTACGTTTTCGTACGCAAACGTAAGCAATTTTGTCTTCTTTATACCTCTCATAGACACTTTTGTGATCTAGTAAACTATTGAGACGTTATTTAAAATAAACTTAATTTCGGCACCTACAATTCAAGATGGCGGCTAACGCTTGCGTCCTTTAAGGTCGAAAATTTGGATTTTTACTAGGCTGCCATACCTAAACAACATTATGTCAAAACATTTTCTACGCCACCTTTTGTAGAGCAAAGGCTTTTGTATGTCCCCACAGACTGAAATCACGGGCAGAACCACCTCTTAAATTTAGGACTGTTTCAATAGTGGGGTAAACTAGTATTTTTTTTCTTATACAGCGCGAATTTGTATTGGTTTCGCACCCGAAGCCCAGTGATTCTAATCATGATAACAAGCAACTTTCCCGAAGAAAAAAAATTTTTACTCAAAAAAAAAAAATTTCGCCTTCCCATACAAAATGAGTCGATCACGTGACCACTTTACTATGGAGAGGCGAAAAAATTTTTACTCGTAAAAATTTTTTTCTTCGAGACAGTTGCTTGTTTTCATGAGTAGAATCACTGGGCTTCGGGTGCGAAACCAATACAAATTCACCCTGTATTTTTCAGTAAAGAGATAATTTCGTCGTTTCCTTCAAACACACAGATCAGTTCTTCGTACAATTAATGTCTGCCAATATCAGACAATTCTCCTACTGTCAGATATACTTGCAAGTCGCTACATTCCTTCAAAAGTTTACAATCACTACTTTCCTTTAATCTTTTTTTATTATACATTAAATCATATGTCGAATCATAAGGAAAGCATGGGAATAGAAGGTGGCCAAGGGGCTACCCTAGCTTTATTAATATCAATGGTGGACTTCTACCAAACAACTGAAAAGTACCTTAGCTGCCCATGACTGCTCGCACTCAACCTTGTTCTGTCAGGTTCATGGCCCTTAACGCATGGGCAGAACTAAGACCACGCATTGTCACCCCTAGGATATGAGCGAGCATCTTGGGGACTTTTATCCTACCGTTCTCTCTACGTATCAAAAAATAATCTAGTAAAATTAGGTGATCTGTAAACTCGGTGCACCGAATCTACCCCGAGGCAGACTATGAAAAGTGGATAAACTATCTTCATATCTCAAGGCGTAACTAATTGTGATACTTAGCTTTAGGTTATAGCGCTGGTCCTGTGGCCGCATAACGTCATAGCTTCTCAACTGATAGCGGCACACCTTTCAGAATTAAACGAGTTTATCTCGTATAAGCGCGTACTCTGATCGCATTATTAATCACCAGGGAACACTCAAACTAGCACGATAACTAATAAAACACACTTTCTTTGCACGGCCTGGGCTATTGAATAAGACCTAGGAATTCAAATTATTTTATCCAAAATGGCTGCTAACTCCCACCAAAGAACGAGTGAACTAATTCACTACCTTCCAACTTCATTTTGTTTACAACCGTCAGAATAAAGTGCGTCGATACAAAAGCTGTACTCATGACGTACGCATTCTCCGAGATATATGCTCATATAATGTTTAAGAGCCACAAAACTAGGTTTGCAGCTTACGCCAACATTGTCGACGATGACATAAAAATAGTTTATTTTAAAAATTTGTATTAAGGTACTGTGATTTTTGTTCTGTGTAAGTTATTGAATGGGAGAAACGCTTCGAAATTGTCTTTCTTTTTTCAACGATTGTTCAACTTGATGACGAAATTAATCGGCTGACAAAAGTGTCCGGGCCCGAAGTATCAGGGCTGCTATCAAATTACTGTTCATAATTAAAGAGACCAAGAGAACAAGAAAACTGAAGAGGGTCCAATTCTTGTCCTGGAAGCACTGTTGCATAATCAAAGGTTCATGTTTCCAATATTCCTATTATAGATTAAAAATGCTCGATTAGTAGGGTGTTAATTTGATTGCGTGCCATAGCTTAAAGGGTGGTTCAGTAACGATAAAGAAACTCAAAAAAAATATTTAAAAAAATCCAACTAAAAAAAATTCAAACTAAACTAACACGGAGGGCAATGACCGCGCGAATGGGCGCGATATCAAAAGCGCGCGAAAGAGTTTCAATTATGTAGTCGTCATGGAGATATTCAGGGGAGGCCTATGTCCAGCAGTGGACGTCTTTCGGCTGATATGATGATGATGTGCCTACCTTTTTCACTGATACTCGCGCGCTAGCGACGTTGCTCCGCGTTAGTTAAGTTTCAATGCAGTTTTAGTTTTTTTTTAGTAGGATTTTTTAAATATTTTTTTTGTGTTCCTTTATCGTAACTTAAACACTCCTTAAGCTATGGCACGCAATTAAATTAACACCCTGTATATATCAGCCTAGAGACCTCCTCTACTGTTGGACATAGGCCTCTCCTAAAGATCTTTATGACGCTTGGTCTTGCGCAACTCGCATCCGGCAGTATATGATCATAGAAATCTGATTCATGACTTTGACAAAAGAGTTTTTGAATTAGCGGACACACTGTTCAAAATCGGAGAAAACGTAAACTTTGTCTTATGTCTTTCTTGTTTAACTCATCTTAAACTTGATGTTAGAATAAATCGGCGAACATAATGATGAGACTATGCTCGAAGGACTTGAGGGTATTGTATTCGCTGTGAACAAGAAAACTGAACAAGTTCTTGATCTGGGCAGCACATATGTCTAACCAAAGAACAAAGTTTTCAACATCCCTGTTATATAGAGAACAAAGTTTTCAACATCCCTGTTAAATAATAAACTGACTTAATTTAAAAAATTAAAAAAACTGGCCATGTGCGTGTCGGGCCACGCGCAATATAGGGTTTCGTAGTTTTGTACAAGCAGGTGTTGACTAAGTATTTTATAATATAAAATATTTACATCCTTATACTATGCGAGGTCGTAACGCCTGATTGCTACTGCTATTTGCATTATTTCCAGTAGCTGGCAGGCAAGCAGGCGGCGGCGTAGGGAGCGAACTTGTCCAGTATGGCTCGCAAGCAGGCGGCGGCGTAGGGAGCGAACTTGTCCAGTATGGCTCGCAAGCAGGCGGCGGCGTAGGGAGCGAACTTGTCCAGTGTGGCTCGCAAGCAGGCGGCGGCGTAGGGAGCGAACTTGTCCAGTATGGCTCGCAAGCAGGCGGCGGCGTAGGGACCGAACTTATTGCGAAGCCCGGCAGCCACAGCGCCCAGCAACCAACCGCTGAGAGCTACTAGCACTACGTTTGCATCCTTTGATATCACCTGGAAAGGAAGGTCAAATCATCATTTATTTTTTTAGAATTCTTAAATAGGTGTTGACTAAGTATTTTATAATATAAAATATTTACATCCTTATACTATGCGAGGTCGTAACGCCTGATTGCTACTGCTATTTGCATTATTTCCAGTAGCTGGCAGGCAAGCAGGCGGCGGCGTAGGGAGCGAACCGTCCAAGTAGCGCGTGCTATGCGTGACATTCAATTGCCCTAGTGAAGACGCATTCGCGAGCCACGGGTCATACTTACAGTGCGGAGTGAAACAGTCCTGGTAATAACATCTACTAGTCGTACAGAACGAACACTCTCCGCCCCCTTTGCATCCACTACCTCACCCCCCCCCCATCAAAGGCAGGAAAAGCAGATATTTTTAGAGGGAGGCAGACGAGCAGAAGGGTCACCTGATGGCATCTCCAGGGGGATCACAGATGCCCTGCCGGCCTTTAAGATATTTGTAGGCTCGCTCGTTTCTTGAAAGCTGCAATGTTGTACCATCCAAAAATACCTGCACAGGAAGAATACCTACCATTCAGAGCAACCAACAACTGGTTATCCCCAACGCCACCCACCTGGTAGCCGGCTTGCGGCGCGTTGGAGCGGTGGCACTTGAAGTTGTCCTTGGGGTTGGTGGGGCTCACGTACTGGATGGCCACGCGTCACCTTTCGAATGACGTATAAACCATAGACTAAAGTTGGCGGGAATCGGACGGATGACGCGCCAAAGTTCAAAATTTTTGAAAATCTTGGTCACGTGGCAACATCCGACCGATTTGAGTCGGTCAATGGCGGCCGGGGTTCAAGGCCATATTATACGACCGTAAAAATTCGCAACCCTCTTTTTAATTGCATAGATTATTGCGAATTTTTTGTATGATGGGGTCAGTGAAAAAGGGAAAGGCAAAGATAAGACAAGGTGTAAGACAGGGGTGTCCACTATCACCGTTAATATTTAATGTGTTTATAGAGCAGGCCATACAAGAAATAGTAGACTCAGACAGCGGAGGAATTAAAATTAATGGGCAAAAAATTCAGTTTATTAGATTTGCAGATGATATAGCAGCAGTTGCTCAAAATAGTCAAGACCTGCAAGATCTTCTTACAAAAATGGATAAAACTGTCTTACAATTTGGTTTGAAAATAAACACTGGAAAGACCAAAACACTTATAGCATCGAAACATACCCCAGATTACTGTCCAATCAAACTGAATAACGTTACAATAGAACAGGTTTATAAATTCAGATATTTAGGAAGCTTAATCACCAGTGACTCCAGATGTACACCAGATATCGTTCAAAGAATAGCTATGGCTAAAAAAGCCTTTAATAACAAGAAACACCTCCTGAAGGCCAAAATATCTAAGAAGGTAAAAAAGCGCTTAATCAAGGTGTACATATGGAGCATTGTATTGTACGGAAGTGAGACATGGACACTGACACAAAGAGATAGAGAAAGGCTAGAAGCATTTGAGATGTGGTGCTGGAGGAGAATGGAAAGAATTAGCTGGACGGAAAAGAAAAGAAACGAGGAAGTGCTAGAAATAGTCAAAGAGAAAAGAAGTTTACTAAAAACAATAGATAACCGAAGAGGGAAAATGATAGGTCACCTGATACGGCACTACAATTTCCTGAGAAACATAATGGAAGGAAAGATTGAAGGAAAGAGGGGACGAGGAAGACCTAGGCGAAGCTACTTTGACCAGATTAAAGAAAAGGTCAATGTCGTGTCGTTTCAGGAGGTAAAGCAGCTCGCGATACAACGTGAGGACTGGAAGTTACTCCATCGACAAGAGCCAAGCTCTTAAATCAAAGAAGAAGAAGGGGTCAGTGAGGTTAAAGACCGCTAACGACATGTGGAATGATTTCGAAACAAACTGCAGAAAATCGGCAGAAACACACCTCGGGAGAACCCGAAGTAGGAGAGCTCCCTTTAAAGAGACTAAATGGTGGCAACAATCTCTAAAAGATGCTATACAAACCTAGAAATTGGCTGTTAAGAAATGGCAAGAAACAGATGATGATGCCGACAAAGTCGACTACAAGAAAGCGAAATCTGACGCAAAACGTGAAGTTGCTATATCAAGAGCCAAAGCGGATGCTGACTTCTATAAAGAATTAGAATCGGCCACTACAGAAATTAACATCCATAGAGTCGCAAAATCTAGAAACAACAATAGTAAAGATATAACTTCCGCTAAGTACATCATGGACCAAAATAATAAACTATTAACAAAAGACAAAGATATTACAGACAGATGGGCAGAGTACTACCGCAATTTACTGAACGTGATCAATCCCAGAAGTGTACAATATGAACAGCCCTCACCAGTCTTAGGCCCAATCACTGCAGTCACAACGGAAGAAATCATCAAAGAGATCAGAAAGATGAAAAACAACAAAGCCCAAGGCCCAGACGAGATACCTATAGAAATCTGGAAGTATATAGGGCATCCGGGTATCGAATGGCTGCGTGAGCTGTTTAACAGAATAATCGCGGGACAAAAAATGCCAGATGCTTGGCGAAGAAGTCACCTAATACCAAAAAGGACCAAATCAGAGTTTAATTGCGGAAACAGGAGCCCACTAACTAACTAACTAACCGTTCTATAAAGGCAAAGGCGATATACGAGACTGCGGAAACTACCGAGCGATAAAACTCATGGATCATACATTTAAATTGTGGGAGAGGATAATCAACAGCAGACTAAATGGCATAGTAGAGCTCACACCCAACCAGTGCGGATTCGTAGCTGAAAAAGGCACCTCCGATGCCATACAGGCCATAAGAATCCTTATCGAGAAGGCCAAAGCCAATAACACCAACCTGCATATGGTGTTCATCGACCTTGAAAAGGCGTTCGACCATGTTCCTCGCGACCTTATCTGGGAAGCTCTACGCGCCCAATCTTCTCCAGAGGCTTATATAGCTCTTATTATGGACATGTACACAAACGTTTCTACTCAGGTCATAGGCCCGACGGGTACGAGTGATAGCTTTGAACTAGGGGTGGGGGTACATCAGGACTCCACCTTAAGTCCTCTTCTCTTTAATGTCACAATGGATTACCTCACAAGAAAATGACAACGAAATGTACCATGGCACCTTCTGTACGCCGATGATGTGCCCTTAATAGCTGAAACCGAGACTGACTTGCAGCGCGATTTAAATAGCTGGGTAGAGGCGCTAGAAGGACACGGCCTGAAAATCAGTAGGAAGAAGACCGAACACATGTCATGTCTATTTGATAATACGACCAACCCACACAACGTTAGGTTCTACATAGGAAATGATCGTCTCCCATCAGTTACACAATTCAAATATCTTGGCTCCATACTTAGCAACGACGGAAAGATTGACGGCGATGTAGTCCACAGAACACAGACAGGCTGGACGAAATGGCGACAGGTCACAGGCGTCTTATGCGATACTAAAATACCTCTGAAGGTGAAAGGAAACATCTACAAAACAGCAGTTAGACCAACAATACTGTCCGGATCCGAGTGCTGGGCCACCAACAAATCACACTTGGATAAGCTTCACACCACAGAGATGCGCATGCTACGCTGGTCAGCGGGAGTCACCATGATGGACAAAATAAGAAACGTGTATATCCGAGGTAGTTTCAAAGTAGCCCCAATTACTGAAAAGCTAACCGAAAAACGGCTGAGGTGGTACGGCCATGTACAAAGGCGCCCAGATGACTACATGGTAAAAGTAGCGCTCGAGATTCCAACGACGAAGCGACGACGCGGAAGACCACCCTCCACCTGGCTGACAACGGTTCAACGAGACCTGAAAAATCTTAATATAGACGCCGACCTTGCACTCAATTGTGCACAATGGAGGAAAAGGACAAGGAGGGCCGACCCCAAGTAAATGGGAAAAAGGCCTAGCAAGATGATGATGATGATTATGTGCGGGTCTGACGCGTGAAAATGATAATAATAATAACGACAACAGTTTAATGCTACTCACTGTTCAGCCTTCTGTAGAGATAGAAAGTGCTTGCGAATTTCATCCTTAAAATGGTATTTGAGTGTGATACTTCTAAGCGGTGGAGGTATATCATTCCAAATATTGGCGGCCTGAAATTTAAAACTGCCGCGGAAGGCTGTTGTACGATGAGGAGGAATGTATAGAATAGGTGCCATGAGCCGAGACCTGTGTCTTTGCTGAGAGCTTCTCCAGGGAATTTTGGTGAATAGATACTCGGGTTTACTAGTTTTAATGACGTCGAAAAGCAGATTAGCAAGATGTAATTTCACACGACCCCCCAGTTTCAGAATATTGGACGAATTTAAAAAGGGCGTCACGTGTGATCGAGGTGGAATGGTGAAACAGAAACGGGCACATGCATTTTGTACACGTTGTATAAGGGACAAAGTTTTATCGTAAATGCAGTTGCCATACACTGAAATACAGTGGTTAAATTTTGATAAAATGAGAGATTCACACAATTTAATGCGAAGATCAGTGTCTAGAAAAGGTCTGATCGTATATAATATCTTAAGGCGGTAAAAACAGTTCCGGACCAAATCCAGACAGTGTTCCTCGAATCTCAGGTTGCTGTCCATCAACAACCCCAAGCTACGAGCCGACCAGACACGTTCAACAGCTTTGCCATGGACCATAATCATCGCAAGAAGAACCGATGGCCGATGGGCCGTGAGGGTTCTAGAGTGGCGACCACGTACCGAAAGACGAAGCGCTGGCAGGCCCCCCACAAGGTGGACCGACGATCTGGTCAAGGTCGCGGGAAGCCGCTGGATGTAAGCAGCGCATAGTGGAGGATTTAGCGGAATTTTATGACAATATTCCAGGGAATTTTGGTGAATAGATACTCGGGTTTACTAGTTTTAATGACGTCGAAAAGCAGATTAGCAAGATGTAATTTCACACGACCCCCCAGTTTCAGAATATTGGACGAATTTAAAAAGGGCGTCACGTGTGATCGAGGTGGAATGGTGAAACAGAAACGGGCACATGCATTTTGTACACGTTGTATAAGGGACAAAGTTTTATCGTAAATGCAGTTGCCATACACTGAAATACAGTGGTTAAATTTTGATAAAATGAGAGATTCACACAATTTAATGCGAAGATCAGTGTCTAGAAAAGGTCTGATCGTATATAATATCTTAAGGCGGTAAAAACAGTTCCGGACCAAATCCAGACAGTGTTCTTCGAATCTCAGGTTGCTGTCCATCAACAACCCCAAGCTACGAGCCGACCAGACACGTTCAACAGCTTTGCCATGGACCATAATCATCGCAAGAAGAACCGATGGCCGATGGGCCGTGAGGGTTCTAGAGTGGCGACCACGTACTGGAAGACGAAGCGCTGGCAGGCCCCCCACAAGGTGGACCGACGATCTGGTCAAGGTCGCGGGAAGCCGCTGGATGTGAGCAGCGCATAGTGGAGGATTTAGCGGAATTTTATGACAATACATGTATGGGAATTTTGGGAGGTGATTTTGTTTTGAGTAGGATGATGAAACTTCGCATGTGTGTTCGAAACCTATAGAAATATTATCGTGAAAAAAATACTGATGAATACGCTATTTTATTTAACCTTATTCTAATAATATAACATTCATTTAAAAATTTAATAAAAAAGCTTGAAAATAAAAATTTTAACTTTTTGCGGGTGAGCAGCAAATGCCTGACTTAGAGGATTTTGAATGGGTGAAGACCATCATTAATCGTGGATAAAGCCAAAAATAGCGAATGACATATTTATCTAGGCTATTTTTCTAACTAATTGATTTCGTAAGTTTCAGAAAATCTGAAAATATTTCAAAAAAACTTATTTACTTACACCAGGTTTAAAATAATGATTTCATTGCCACGAGGAAATATTATCCAAAAATAACAATTTCTGGGCTATTAATGTAGTAACATTAAATTAAAGTTTAATCACAACGCCCACAGCCACCGCATAAACATAAATCTGTACATTTAAGTGAACTTTGCACACATTTACATCTGCAGCCATAAACTTTTTTATAACGGCACCTTATTATTTCCTGCCATGCTTCAGCAGCCACTGGCAGGTCGGTTCACGTAGGTTGCCAGCTTTGATTCTCCTTTGACGAGTCCCAGTTTTCAGGAGTAGGCAAATTTTGTAGTTGTTCAAGCTGACCCCAAACATGGACCCCCTGAAAAACTGCTCGGAGAATTGTTAGTGTAATGGAATTTTTGCTGGCGGAATTTCTCTATTTGTCTATCCTTTTTTGTGAACAAATGCTTCCGGCATTCATTTACACTATTGCAAGAGCTTGACCTGAAAAAAACGTTTTAAAGTTGAAATGTTAACTACATATCTTATGATGATAACGAACTTAAAAATTGCGTGACAATAATCCTAAAAGTATAACCATGAACTTTTCAATTATGATCATTTCCTCCGTGACGTTTCCTTCATAGGCCTCCTTCAATCCTTCAGTGAAATCTGGGAAGTCATTCCATGCCTCAAAGGCAGTCTTTTTCCCTTTTTCATTGAAAAATGACACAGAATCACAGCCTGTTAGAGAATGGAACAGAGGCAATACTTTTGTTTTTTCCAGAAAATCAAGTCAGCCCTCCGGCACTTTCATAAAATAGAGAACTGCGATCGGGGACAAAATCAGACTTAATTAAGATCTTCACTGCCCTTAGACGTTGCTAATGTTGTATTATCAACTACTCCACCAGTCTCTGCAAAAATTCTCGATGGATACAATGGTTTCTGTGAGCACAATTGAAAAGTTCGTTGTTGTCTTATATGATAGGTAATATTTTTACAGTCACGCAATTTTTAAGTTCGTTATCATCATAAAATATTTAGTAAACATTTCGATTTTCAAACACTTGTGTCAGGTCAAGCTCTTGCAATAGTGTAAATGAATGCCTGAAGCATTTGTTCACAAAAAAAGGATAGACAAATAGAGAACATTCCGCTAACACCAATATTTCAATGGCATCCATGTTTGGGGTCAGCTTGAACCACTGCAAAATTTGCCTACTCCTGAAAACTGGGACTGGTCAAAGGTGAATCAAAGCTGGCAACCTAAATGGACCGACCTGCCAGTGGCCGCTAAAGTATGTCAGGAAATAATAAGGTGCCGCTGTAAAAAGGGTGTGGCGGCAGATGTAAATGTGTGCAAAGTTCACTTAAATGTACAGATTTATGCTTATGCCACAGAATTAATAATAGTACTACTTATGCGGCGGCTGTGGGCGTTATCATTAAACTTTAATTTATTGTCATTATTTTGTTTTATTTCACATTCATAGCCCTCAAAGTTATTTTTGAATAATATTTCCTCGTCGCAATGAAATCATTATTTGAAATCTGGTGTAAGTAAATAAGTTTTTTTGAAATATTTTCAGATTTTCCCAATATTTATGAAATCAATTAGTTAGAAAAATAGCCTAGATAAATATGTCATTCGCTATTTTTGGCTTTATCCACGATTAATGGTGGTCTTCACCCATTCAAAATCCTCTAAGTCAGGCATTTGCTGCTCACCCACAAAAAGTTTAAATTTTTATTTTCAAGCTTTTTTATTAAATTTTTAAATGAATGTTATATTTTTACAATTAGGTTCAAATAGCGTATTCATCAGTATTTTTTACACGATAATATTTCTATAAGTTTCGAAGAAATCGACGCTGAAACAGGAAAAAACTAAAGTTTTCCATGTTAAAATTACGAAATTTTTAAAAAATGTTTTATTTTTTTCTCTGAAATCAAGTTTTTTAAGTCTAAAAATGAATTTGCCATTCACGATTTACTCGAAAATGATATCACAGTTGTCATAGTAAGAAAACGACAGCATATATAAAATTTCAAACAAAACACGGCGGGAGTAAACTTCAACCCCCTCCCTCTCCCCTCTCAGGCGTGAATCCCGGGGACTCCCGGTCGTAATCAACTTCAATTTACCTAAAGAACACACATGCCAAGTTTCATCATCCTACTCAAAACTTTGATCACCTAATCCGCTAAATCCTATAGTACGCAGGACGGTCGTCATGGAGATCTTTAGTGGAGGCCTATGTCAGCAGTGGACGTCTTTCGGCTGATATGATGTGCAAAAGTATAATTTATTTATGTTGTTGTTAGTAAGTTTAGTGAATTAGTATAAGAATTTTTTTTGTAGCCCTAAATGTCCCACTGCTGGGCAAAGGCCTCCCCTTTTTCTTTCCAAAGATCGCGATCATCGGCCACGGTTTGCCAATTGGCTTCAAAAGCATCTAGGTCGTCGCGCCATCGTTTCCTAGGCCTTCCTATTCCTCGCCGGCTATCGACGGGAATTCACTCAGTAGAGGCTCTGGCCCATCTCTCCGGGTGCATCCTGTACACGTGACCCGCCCACTCCCATTTTAGCTTTTCAGTTTTTTCGGTAACGTCAGCAATGCGAGTCTTGGAGTTTAGGGTAGTGTTGCGGACTCAGTCCGTTCTCTTTACGCCTAGTATACTGCGCTCTATTGCCCGCTGACAAACCGCTAGTTTGGACCTCAGGGAAGCAGTCAAAGACCAAACCTGTGCACCATAGGTTAGGACAGGCAAGATGCAAGATGATGATATTTATATGAAATTGATAATAATATACGATGTGCATAATACATTTGTGATTATACAATTGCGTATAAAAAGTAGTGCAAATGCCAATAATATAAAAGACGTCTGTATTTACTCCCTATATCGTCAAATATTGGGGTCCTTCCCATTAGACCAACTGCTACGCACAACTAGTTGTGTCATTTAAGAGTTCTTTCTGAGAATCCTTCCTGTGCGCACATCTATACTCGTATATTTTTCCATTTTATATGATTTCCCTATTACACAACTACAACCATGTGCAAACACTTTTAGATAGTGTTAATTGATGCTCGAAGGATATAGTATTGAGCGAATAGCTTTGAATTGCTTCTTGCCGTCTGCCACTAAATTGTTGATAGAGCCCCACATAGGATTGTCTGCATTGAGGGCAGTCGTAAACTACACTAATGCATACTTACTCCACTCTAAGTCGCTGCAGTGACGATGTTCTATGTGGCGGGTGTTTAACACACGGAACTCGACATATAATTCTCCTCAACGGGTTGGATCGGACTGATAGGATTTACCGTTACCAGTAATACGGATGAAGAACATGACAAATCTTCGTCTTCTGTGAATGAGACTTCGTTCAGGGTTGTGGGGGCTATATTTGATTCAGCTCTGATTAGTTTGTGAATGTCTAATGTATCAGGTATATCATCGGGATAGAACTTGTTAAGAAGTAGTTTTGCTGTATCATGTGCGTTAGTGGTATGCGTATTATGGTCAGTCACTAATGTTTTTGGTGGTGTTGGTTGCGGTGCACTCTTTAGTAAGCGATTAGTGAGCGACCAAACTTCCTCCTTACCTTGCCTGCAGCAAAATTCCCGGAAATTTTTATTTGAGGCATCGCTTATTTTCTTAGCATATTGTTCTCTCAAAGCTCCCCGTTCGGCAAGAATATTGTCTAAGGGACGCTTGCTGCGTACAAGGTCTTGGATACGGTGATGTAGGTGTATAACTTTTCTTTTTAGTTCCTCTAACTCATCATTCCACCATGGAATATATGTGCCGCCTTCGCCTTTACGTGGTAGGGTTTTATCACAAGTTTTCTGGATTACTTTAGTGACTTTTATAACAAATTGTTCAAGTAGATCAGGTGTAAGACTATCAATCTCAGTGCGGATTATATCGGTTTTGTTTACATTTATGACTATGAGATTGTTAAAGTCCGAAAATTTTGCCCTGCGTGTATTATACCTATAAGTTGAACGTCTTTTATTTCGTTGAATTTCACGCTTATTTAAGTTTAATTTGAATTCAATAGCACTGATCTGAAGATGGACACGCATTTTTGTTCACTTCCCTATCAGACACTAAGGAAGAAGTTATCTCTGAAACAAAAGTTAAATCTACAATAGATGAACGTCTTGAACCTTGAGCTACGGTTTCATAAGTTGGAGTTGAGCCAATGTTACATAAAGCAAGATCGAAAGAGTAATGGCGCTTTTTAGGCTCACCTTACATTTCTCGAAAGCTTCTTCTGATTCTGCGTCCCAACTGATTGAGTTTTGTCCTTTTTCTTAGAGTTGCGTAAGAACTTGTTAAGATGAGCATGATACTGTGCTGTCTGTGGTAAATGAGCTCTATAAAAATTTACCATGCCTAAGAAACGTCTTAGTTGGTCGACCGTTTCTGGCCTTGGGTAATCCGAAATGGCCTGGACTTTTTCCGGTAAGGGCGAAATACCCTTTGATGTTACCTTGTAACACACAAAATCTATCTCGCGTTGGCCGAAATTACATTTGCTCAAATTTATAGTTATTCCGATGTTAGTGAAACGTTCGAATGCCATCTTAACATGTTCTCTGTGGATGACGTCATTTTCTGATGCGATAATTACGTCATCGATGTAACAAAATAACGATGACTTACCCTGAGTGTCGTTTCCGATGTTCTCTATCCCTTGAAGTACAGTGTTATCCATAAACCTTTGGAATGTTTGAGCTGCGTTTCTTAGACCGAAGGTCATACGCGGGAACTCAAATAATCCAAACGGAGTTATGATTGCTGTCTTCTCGATGTCTTCTTCAGCTACTTGGATGTAATGGTGAGCTCTGTTGATATCGATTCGTGTAAAAATATTTTTACCTGACAAACTATAAGTAAAGTCGTGTAGCCTAGGTACCGGGTAGCGATCGGGTTTCGTTACGGCGTTAAGGCGACGATAATCACCGCATGGCCTGGGTTTGCCGTCCTTTTTCGGAACGACATGTAAGGGCGAGGCCCACTGACTTCTTGAAGGTCTGCATATACCTACCTCTTGCATGTAACAAAACTCGTCTCTAACCTGTTGATACTTGTCCGGCGGAAGTGGCCTTGCTCGTGCATATATCGGTGGTCCGGTCGTCTCTATGTAGTGCTTACCGGAATGTGACGGTGTCTTCTCCTTAAATGAGACTGGTTTGGTGATATCTGAAAATTGTTCTAACAAGTCACGATAGGGGTTATCATCCTGAATACTTTTGATTGAAGGGCTTGCATAACTTATGATGGTCCCTACCGTACACAAATCAGTAATACTGTCGACTAATTTTCTATTGTACAAATCTACAATTAATTTATGCGTTTTCAAAAAATCGGCTCCAATAATCGGTTTGTTTACATCACAAATTACAAAAGGCCATTTATAACTGCGCCTTAAACCTAAGTTTAGCTCTAGCGTTATCACACCGTAGGTGGCTATTTGCGTACCGTTAGCCGCGAATAATTTGTAAGAACACTGATTATTACGAACACTATTTTTCAATTTTGAAACCGGAACTACACTGACGTTGGCACCTGTATCAATAAAAAAATTCATACCGGTTTTTGAGTCGGTGACACAAAGGCGATGGTTTTCGTTAATGTCGATACACCCTTCCACCGCGCGAGACTGTACCGCATCTAGTTTTCCTTTTTCTGCGTCCAGTTGCAGGGCGATTCGCACTTCCTGGCTGCTTGCCGGAATTTGTAGTGGTACTTGCACAACCAATCTGCACTCTGGGGTGTACGCCTCGATCTGGACTGTGAACGAGATCGGCTGCGGTTCCACTGATTGACATTGCATTGGAATTGACGTCCTCTGCCTCTGATGCTGTTCACTTCACCGCGTAGGGCTTGCAGTTCCTCTGACACTTTTCGCACCTGAGCCAACAGTTCGAGGTTGACTGGGTTATCCGCCGAAGAAGTTGATGGAGTGTCGACCGCTGCGATGTCGCCGTTACGTAAGTTTACAATTATCTTGTCAGCCATACTAGCACGATCATCCAGCTTCGTGTCTTCGAGTTGCAGCTTGCCAGAATCGCGCGGACCAAACCAGGTAGGTGAGCCAACCATAAATTTTTCAAAGTATCTCCAGCAGTTCCTGAGTTTTTGGCGAGCTTACGCATCTTGGCGAGCAACTGCGAGGGGCGCTGTTGGACTAAGTCCATCTCCTTGACCAGCTTGTGAAATTGGACTTCCGCACTTTCTTGAAAAACTGAGTAACCGGTTTTTTAATACCGTATAGCGCTGCTGTACCGGTGGTTCGTCGATGATGTCGGTGACCTGACTTAACTCCTCCTTGCCTAACTTCGCCAAAACTAGGTCATACGAGTATTTGACGTTCTCACTCTGATGTTGGGGTCCTAAAATTGCTTCAAACTGCGCAAACCACATGCGCGGCATATCTGTCCAAAAAGCCGGTATTCTCGTGGTTAAACTAATACTGCCAGGTCCTCATTGAATGGTCTCTGCTGCTGCTGCTGTTGTTGCTGCTGCTGTCCGTTCATTTTCAAAACGTAAGTAGCACTAAGTACGAAAAGTTCTAAAAATACCTAGTCGGTCCTTAAATATTGTCACATGTATATTAAGGTCATAAAATCCAAAATACTATGTAGTTTCAAAAACGGTTTTTTTTATTCGACAGTTTAGTATTTAAAGATAAAATTGGAATAAAATTTATTCAAAATGTCCACCACCATTAGCCACGCAGGCTTTTAGTCTCCGTGGCCAGTCATCAATCGCCGCACGAACCATTTTCATATTGATTTCGGCCACTGCTTTTTTCAGTGAAGACTTCAGGCTCTCCAAATTTTTATGAGGCTTAGCACAAACTTTCTCCTCCAACACCTGCCATATTTTGTAATCCAAAGGATTAAGGTCAGGGCTGGAGGAGGGCCAATCTTCATGCTTTATCAAGTCGATTTTGTTGCGCTCGAACCACGCCTGGGTGGTTCTGGCTTTGTGCGCCGGTGCAGAGTCCTGTTGAAACACCCATGGTCGTCCTCGAAAAAGCGTCTGAGATAGGTCTTTCACGATAGGATCCAAAACAGTGTCTTGGTAAACTTTCGCACTGGTTTTGACACCTTTTTCGCAGAAATGAACCTCAGTTGGGCCAAAATACGAGACTCCCAGCGAAATCATCAATGAAGAGGGATGATGGCCATGTTGCACTCGAGGAATGGCATTCGCAGCTTCTGCAGAACTTGTAGCGTACACCCTATCATTTTGTTTGTTGTACTTCTCTTCAATATTGAAAATTTTTTCATCAGTAAACAGGATATCACGGTGCTTGTTTTTTGCGTACCGCCTTAACAGAACTTTGGATCTGATCACTCTCATTGCTTTCAAGCGCGCGTTGAGAAGATGTCCACTTTTTTTTCTGTAAGCTCGCAGACCCAGGTCCCCATTGAGTATTCGTTTTACTGTTTTCGTACTTAAACCCATTTGTAAAGCCATCAGTTTCTGTTTGCGGGCGGGATTTCTTGCAATACGCGCCTTGATTGCTTTGATGACTGCTGGAGTTCTAACAGAGCGAGGTCTGCCTGATCTTTTCTTGTTATCTACACAGGAGTGATCATTATACCGTTTGATAGTACGATACACAAACCGTTTCGTGATTTTCAAGTTTTGAAGCAGCTTGAATATTGAGTTTGGCGAATGGCCACAACGGTGTAATGCAATCACTGCTACCCGGTCCTCTTTAAGCGTCCACTCCATCGCGAAATAACAATAATCATAAAATGTTTTTATGTTTTATTGATTGGTAAACAATTGAAAATCGTATCCTATTGTTTGTTTTTTCCTGTCAGTTCTGTATTCACAATAATTGGCCAGTGACAGTATTTAGGGACCGACTAGGTAGTTCTCGCGTGTTATGTTTCACTACGAGCGACGAAACAACGCGCGACCGGCCGGTAAGGTTGCGCCGGCGCCGGTCGGCGAATTGCACTGATAAATTTAAATACCGATGGGGCAACAGGGTCACCAATTTGGAAGTGAGGCTCTACGCTGGTATTTAGACTGAATCTGACTCGAATAACTAAGGATACTAAAAGAAACACTGGATGAAGTTTACGACTTTATATTGTGCAATAATCAAAATACAAAGGTGCGTGTTCCCTGTTGCCCCGTCACGTAGAGACTGGCGAGTGCCTGCCTCCGCTAGCCTTGTGTTAGTACTGTGTCAGCACCTACACCTTCTTTAATGAAAGCTCAGCTAAAGTGTTTCAGTAACACTACAAGTAAATTCAGCGAAATTCCCACGAAATGTGACCCGCAGAGCGTTAGTTTATTCCTTAGTTTTTCAACACAGAATTTTCACAATCGCATATAATTATGCATAGCTAACTTGTTTTAGGTAACCATAGTAACGACATGATGAGCAAATAAACCATGGAATGAGCTTCCTTTTTTTGAAAAAAAACAAAACAAAAATAGATTCTCGATTTTTTTATTTGGACCAAAGATTTGGACACAAACTATGGTATAAACTTACAGTGTTTTGTTATCAGTTCCGGACAAAATCCACAATTAAAGTAGACCTCTGAAATGTACTGACTTTGTACTATGCCGAACTTTTATTTTGTGGTTTACTACCGGAAAAATGTGTAACGATTACGGAACGCATGTTGCCTTGGCTTACCAGTAATGTCCGATACTTGATGAAACTGCGTGATGGTGCACATACTGACGCTAAAATAACGGATAATGACCAAACTAAGGAGTATTATAAATCTCTTAAACATCTTGTTATAACAAATACTTTTGCTGAAAAAACTGCATACTTTAATCATAAAATTAACTGTAATCTAAATAATGATAGATTACTTTGGAAAAACTTAAAGTCTACTATTTTACCCAGTTTTAAAACCTCCTCTGAGCTACCTAGTTTTTTTGACAACCCAGACGCTATTAACAAGTACTTCCTTACAGTGCCGGGAAAAATCCTCGCTGATATCTCTAAAATGACGTATTTTGAGTATCATCGACATAGTGATGCTACTTTTAGTATCAAACCAGTATATGAATATGTAGTTGCCAAGGTCATTCTTGGTATTACTTCTAACGCGAAAGGCGTAGATAATATTTCTAGAGACATGATTTTACTCACACTTCCTCAAACTCTTCCCGTAATTACTGCAATTGTCAACAAGTCCATTCTTACTAGTACCTTTCCTGACCTGTGGAAATTTGCACTCGTCCGACCCTTGCCGAAAAAAAATAATGCTTCTGAGCTAAAAGATTTGCGTCCTATAAGTATTTTACCGTTGCTATCAAAAATATTAGAAAAAATCGTGTATGATCAAGTAAAAGCTTATTGCGAGTCACATAACATACGAGGGCCAAACCGAAAAGATCGGGAATAGAATACTCAGGAATAAATTAGATTAAAACTTTTTTGGTTTATGACATGTAGTATTATTTCAAACACAATTCCATTTTTGAATTTAAAAAAAAGAAAAGAGTAGTAGCCATTTGAATTTGACAAGTCAGTGGGGAAAATGGAGCTTACGCTCATAATTTTTCACAACTTTCGTCGAGGTTTATCTCAAGAACAATGTCTCGCCGAGCTTGTTTCTGTTTATGAACTTGAAGCACCCAGTAAAACGACTATATATCGTTGGTATTCTGAGTTTCGTCGTGGACGTTCCTCTCTCACGACCGTTCCTTCTACTGGTCGACCAAAAACAGCGGTAACACAAGATAACATCGATGCTGTGCGCCAATTAATAAAAGAAGATAGACATGTGACATACGAGCAGATTCGGGCTTCTCTCAGCATTGGTATGACAGCGATTCAAACTATTTTACATGATGAACTGGGTGTCAAGAAGTTAGTTTCCCGCTGGGTGCCCCATTGTTTGACCGCGGAACAACAGTCGGCTCGTGTTAATTGGTGTCGGTCTACTCTGCAACGGTTCAATAGAGGGAGCTCAAATGCAGTTTACAATATCGTCTCTGGTGATGAATCGTGGATTTATTCATATGAGCCCGAAAGAAAACATCAATCGGCTGTTTGGGTCTTCGAAGGCGAGGTCTAGCCAACAAAAGTTGTCCGCTCTCGTAGCGTGTCGATAAAAATGGTCGCTTCGTTTGTATCGAAAACTGGTCATGTGGCTACGATTCCTTTACAAGAACGTAGAACGGTTACTGCTGATTGGTACACAATAGTTTGTTTGCCGGAAGTCATAAGAGAACTTCGTAAAATTAATCCGAATCGTCGCATCATTCTTCACCAGGATAATGCGAGCTCACATACCGCTCGCAAAACGATCGCGTTTTTAAATCAGGAAAACGTGGAGTTAATAGACCATCCACCGTATAGCCCTGACTTGAGCCCCAATGATTATTTTACATTCCCAAGAATTAAAGATATGCTACGTGGTCAACGATTTCAAGGCCCAGAAGAGGCAGTCGAAGCTTACAAATCGGCCGTTTCGACTATATCCACTTCAGACTGGAATTACTGTTATAATAATTGGTTTGATAGAATGCAAAAGTGCATCGATTGTTACGGAGAATACTTCGAAAAACAATGAAAGTAAATATTGTTGTATTATTTTTGTACTTTTTTCTATTCCCGATCATTTCGGTGTGGCCCTCGTACTTCCCGAATTTCAATCTGGTTTTAGAAAAAAACGTAGTACTGCCACTGCTTTACTTGACGTTGTGGATAACCTTCTAAAACATACAGATTCAGGCAAGGGATCTATATTAGCTTTGCTTGACTTTTCGCGGGCTTTTGATGCGATCAATTCCTCTCTTCTTCTTTCTAAGTTATCATTTTATGGGTTCAAATGTTCTACTCTTCGTTGGTTCAGTAGTTATCTGAGTGGTCGCTATCAAAAAGTTATCATCCGAAAACCCGACGGTAAATATCTATCATCCGCACCTTTACCAGTTGATCGAGGTGTTCCACAGGGCTCCATATTGGGGCCTCTTCTTTTTATAATTTATAGTGCAGACATAGTTCAATGTCTTCAAAACTGCCAATACCATATTTATGCTGACGATATTCAACTGTACGTTCCAGTTGACCTCAATTTCATCAATGCTGCCGTTGGTGAGTTAAATGAAGATCTGGATAGAGTTTTTAGATGGTCCGAGGATAATTGTCTTGTTTTAAATGCTTCAAAATCGAAATGCATGATACGAGTAGTAGGATCGAAGCAACAAGTTATTAGGATTGAAACCTAAAGACCACTTGTCAAAATAATGGGTGAGCCTCTAGAGTTTGTTAAGGAAGCTCGAAATTTGGGTTTGAATTTCGATGCTCAGCTGCGTTTCGAAAATCATGTAATTGACTTAGTACGGAATTGTTTCTATAGGCTTAAAGTCTTGTATCAAATAAGACCGTTCATTAGCACAGATTTAAGAATTTAAGTTTGTGAAACTTTAGTGTTATCGAAACTTAATTACTGTTTAACAGTTTATGGACCTTGTCTTTACAATAAAACTCAAAAGCTAATTCAAAGGGTTCAAAATGCTTGTGCAAGATACTGCTTTCCCATTCCTCCCCGCACTCATGTAACTCCTTTCCTAAATAAGGCAAGTCTACTAAAGATGCAGGAGCGGCTTACACTTTTTTATGCGTGTCAATTACATGACATTCTTAAATTTAATGAGCCACAATACCTGTATAAGAAGCTATCTTGGAGATATTCTGGTGGCAGGTACACTTGACGATCCTGCTCTGTAGCCTGAAATATACCAAGTCATCGAACTGCTGTGTTTCGGGGTGGCTTCAGCTACCGAGCCTCAAAATGTTGGAATAATATTCCTCCCCCAATTCGTGGAATAGTATGCAAATTTAATTTTAAAAATAAATATCGTGAGTTTTTAATTTCCATTCAGAAAAGCAAATTATGAACTTATTCGTGGCTGAAGTTTTACTCACACATATTCTTGTTTTACTTATATACATGTAAATATTTATATATGTTATATTATACATTTTTTCATTTATTTATTGTTATTTTATACATGTTAATATGTTTTATATATTTTGTTTATTTATATCATGCCTTTTATGTTCTAATGTTCTTTTCAACGATTGTATATTGTCATATTTCATCACTTTGTGTGTTTTGTTTATCTTTTTTGAGCTTAATACAGTTTCTGCTTCCATCCGAATGTAATTTTTGTATGAGGTTTTTGTGCGCAGCTCCTGGTGCTGACTGAAAATCAGTGTTGCTATTTCATCATCATAACATCCCATGAAACGTCCACTACAGGACAGGGAGCTCCCTCCATAGTTCTAGCTTTTGCTGGAAAAATGTGGAGGGGAAGTACCATAGTCACCTCGCTTGTTAGCGTTACGTCTGGCACTATGGACCGCAGTTGTAGGTGACCGCAGTTAGTAAGATGTTAGATACAAAGGAGGATGCTGCTGCCCATCCTCCAGTTAACCCTTAGTCGGCTCTTACGACACCTACGGGTATGTATGGGTTGGTACTATTCTTTGCCGGCACCACACGGGACACGGGGCTATTTCATGCTAGCAACAAAATGCTGAGTTTAGCGCCTTTTTCTTTGCACAGTTTCAAAATGTTTAATAATATCTGTACTTTCTGCTGAAATGTTATTGTAAGTTTTAAGGTCTTACTCTAAAGTACTTTTTTTCTACATTTTGTGCTATGTGGTGAAATAAATGTTTTCTATTCTATTCTATTTGTCGACTATTTTTCGAGTTTTTTTTGGATATGCTGTTATTCTGGGACATACACTATCAATATTCAAAGTTTCGTCAAAATCCGTTCAGTAGTTTTTGCGTGTTGCTCGGTCAAACAGACAGACAGACAAACAAAAATTTAAAAACTGTACAAACTTGATCAGTTAATCATTTTAAGTCGCCCTGGTTTTCTCAATATGTTCAATGTACAGTAGTCTGTACGATTTTATTAAATGTATAGATTATATGTGATAGAGCGCAATATGAGTGAGTGTGTTTAATGTTTACTATTAACTTAGAAATCAAAACGTTTTATTCCTACGATGAACCCATAAGTACTTAAACAGTCAAAAGTAAATAAGTGCATCATCCTCTTTTTTCAGGGTCATTCACTCTTTTCACTATTGAATTATGAGTGACCTCATCTTTGTCTAATCTCTTTGGCACAGTAAATTTCAAGTTTTGTTTCTTTTGAGTTTTTAAGAATCTGATTGTGTAGTATGTTGTTTCATTAGAAATTCTTATTTGTTCAATAAATCCAAATAGTATTTCCATGAGCTACACCTAGTTTATTAGGAATAGCCCGTAAAATAGCGTAAGCAAATAAGAAATATCATTCTGGTTGTATTGTATTGTGTTTTGAAATGAAATATCGATTTGTGGATGTTCCAATGGCTGCGACTATTCACACAAAAATTTGTAGGTGGGACGCAACCCCTCGGGCTCCACACAAAAATCTTCCAACCCCTTTCGAAGGTTTTATTCCTACAAGCAGATGATAGCATTCATCAATACAAACAGCTTTTACTATTGGTACTACTATTTTGTACATTGCTTGTTTGCTTTTTAATTTTAAGTATACCATAATACAAAATTTTGTTGTATGGGTACATCAAAACTCACTTTTTTCACGTGTAGTTAAATAGGTGCTATTTTATGCAACCAACAAGTCTAAGCTACCAAAGCAACTTTAAAAAAAACTAAACTATGAAAAAACTTAACCACTTGAGTAATATCACCTTCAATAATTATTATTCCCACCTAATCTAGGATAATTCAAAAATCAGTAACAAAAAATGAATCGAGGTACCAAAAGTAGGTATGAAGGTTCAGCGTACATACGGACTCAATTACTTGGACATCCCTCGTTTTGATCAAGCCTCTCCTCATTATTTTGATAGAGAATCTCAACATAGTTTTGGTCAGATCTCTCTTCATCATTTAGATCGGGAGTCTCGACGCTGTTTGACCGGAGCCCTCTCCGTTAACATTCTCAATCGGCACATCTATTGGAAAAGTTCTTGCGGTCGCTTTTTTCTTCACTGGAATTTTTCAAAATAGTTTAAAAAAATATATCGCGTTTCACTTTTGTAAAACTTTGATAATATAAAACGTAGATAATATGAATAAGTGAAATCGTTCTCGTAAACGCTTTAAAACATATTTTTACTGCTTCTTTCTTGGAAAAGCCAGTCCACGTACATTGCTTTAGAAAATTTCTTTCAAACGAAGAATCGACGAAGCGGTAGGTATTGACGCCGCCTTTGCCCAAACCTTTAGAACGCACTCCGACAAATTTCATCAACATATTTTCTTTGAATGTTCTATATGTTAGTTCTTTTTTCAAATTCCTTAAGGTCGTAAATCAGTAATACTATATAGGTCTTTTGTCGCCGTTATATATTTTATATATTTATATTATATTATATATTTTATATATTTTATATTATATTTTTGTCGTTATATATTTTTCAAAGATGGTTGCTTGCATAGGCAGTTTTTTCAGTATTGTTTTGGTACACTCACTCATTCCAGAGGCACTTTCCCTGAAACACTATTAAAGGTCGTATTTTGACGCCGCTAGCACTGCTTGCAAGCAAAACAGTAGTAATTTCCACGTCCGGGTCCACTTGTTGTTCTGGTATCCAGTTAATCCAACGATTTTGCTCTTAAATGGATCAGCACAAAAGCTCGTTGAAAGTTAAAAATTTGATCGAGCTTATCCTGAAGCTCCAATTCTAAACGATAAAAGGGCTACTGCTAAAGGGCAGACTTTTTTTCGTGCAATTTAAACATATTATGGTTTTTTATAAGATAATTTATGTCGGTTACCGAAAGCTTGGAACCACTCTTTTCCTGGATCATCGTTTTAAAAGGGAGTCACAATACCATTACGTTGAATATATTTAGAAATCATAGCTATAATTTGTTTTTTTTGGCAATAGGAATCCACTTTTCTCAAGTATGTGAATATAAGAAACAATTTTACGCTCCAAATACTCGCCTTTTTGCTCCGGGCATTTTTGCTCCTCGGGTACCCTATAGACGTGCCACAATAGTGGACCTTGGGATCCCATACTTTTCAGCAGCTTTGTAGCTGTTAAGTTTCTTGCTATTAACATCTTGGTCGGCTCTCTTCAGTTCATCCTCAGTGTACTGTTTCTATTTCTTTCTCTTGTAGTTCCGCACCATCTAAACAAAAATAAAAGTGAAGAATGATTGCATTTTTTTATTTAGGTTTAGGTTGAAATAGTTACACAATTGAGGTATGTATTTTATGTACCTTCATACTTACTTCATAAATACTAATACTATAACTACACATTGGCGCATAAACTTTCGCGCATTGACGCTTAGCTAGAGTCACTAAGTACAACGCAAGGTTAAGAGATAAATATGTCACCGTAAGATTATGATAATCGTCAGTTCATAAACTAACAGTTTCAATTCCGTGAGATTGTAAACTATCGATAAATTGTGAATAGCCATCGGTTTGTGAGCTACAAGACTAACCTAACCTAACTGATCCCGTAGGGAGCGCTATGTAAACATAACGCACGAGTCGAGCGAGCGTGCCGCGGTAGCGACCGGCGAGTACCAGAAAAAATATTTTGTATAGAATTCACACTTTATTGACAGTTTACAATCTCTTGGAATTAAAACCGTCACATTTTAAACAAACGATTTTCATAATATTACTGTGACAAATACATTACGCGATGCTTTACACACTTAACAGTCCATATCTTCAAAAATACAAAACCGATTTTAAAAAAATTACACTTTTCCCTATATTATCTAAATTTCATTAAAAATATTAACTATAACATCGACACTAATGCATCACTAGTATCGACACTGAGGCATCACTAGTATCGACACTTCTGCATCGGTTGCTTTTATTGAATTCATACAAATCTGAAGGGGTAATTGCAACTAACCTAAAATTCGCAATAGCCCCTAACTAAGCTAAATTTCGAGGGGCTAATGTAGCTGTAGATAAAATTCATACTAAACGTATCGCTTTCATGAAACAAATAATAAGAAAGGACTTACCGTGTACTTAATCTGCTCAATTCTCAAAAGATGGGTCAAATAACGTCTTAAAACTTATTTCCTTTATATTTTTCCCGGTGCCGGTTATTTTAAAAATGGCCGAAACTAAATGACACTCCTGGTCAAACAGTTGACACGACAGCAGCTCCATCTGTTATTTTTTACAAGGAATATCACTTACTCTTTCGTTTCATACATGTCACTATTGCAAGAAAGCAGTCACTAACAAATTACTTGGCCTAGTTTCATTTTCCAACCAATGTTTACCATGTTTTTGGGCAATAGAGGAAGAACCAACATACACTCACTAACCGCCAGTAAATTTTGTTGTTTAGATTTTCTCCAAAAACCGTGTGTAGTGAAAAAAACATCTGTATATTTTTATATTTAGAAAATAAAATTGACACGCCCAAAAGCATTGACGTTCATCAAATCCTTGTTTCATCATATTCGATGTTCGTCAAGACAGTTGATAACAAGTGAAAAAAAAAAGCTACTATATTGGTTGAACTTAAAAACAATATCATTTTTAACCGTTCGTCTCAGCATACGAGCGGTCTAGAGTCAGAAGTTTCCGAGTTATATAGGTTTTAAGTATGACGGCAGTCAACCAAAATGAAGATATTGACCAGAGCTATCATTCGTTCTAGCATACGAGTAGTGAAGTCAGTAGTTTTCGAGTTATGACGGTTTTAAGTTTGACGGCTGTCAAATTTGGCGAGACAAGGATTTTTCGTGCACTGGCCGGACCATCAGATCACTCTCACCGTTCTCAAACTTATTCATGCTTTCACTAAGCTTAAAATTGTGATTCTTACCTCGTCTATTATCACAGATCCTTTATATTTTAGTTTCTGTTTTTTAGAACATATCCAAATTGTCGACATTGCTGTAAATTTTCTGTTTATAAAACTGATATCCATGCCACAATAACACATAACCATGTTTCCGATTTACGATTTTTATGTCTTCTTTATTTTCTATCTTTCGCACACACAATTTTGATACAGAATGGAGTGAGAAATGGATGACACATGAATGGAATTAAAGTGACATTCCTTCAAATGATTTTGTTTTCTTTTTTTAATCCTGTAGGTAACAGCGGTTTCTTCTAAAGAGACTGTATTAAAAGCATATTCTACTTGTACTTAGTCGTTGTAAGTAACGTAAGAGAAAAAAGTATCGACATATGAAAAATAGTTTGTTTCGAACACTAGTGCAGTAGGTGGAGGGGGGATACGTGAATTCCCCATCCACCTACCAGTGGTACACTCCAGTGGGTGGACGGGGCATGCACCTATTTCTATTATGATGGGAGGACGGGAGGACAAAAAATGGAAAAGGAGGACATATCCTCCTTTTGGACACCATCTGGAAAGCCTAATTATGCACGTTTGCTAACGCAAGCGTTCTTCAAATATTCTACAATACAAATTCACTATCCACTACTCAGACAAGCGACCGTAAACACTAAAACGCGGCTCGGCTTTTAGCTTGCTATCGTTATAGTTTTTTATCTCAACGTGCCACCCTGAGTCACCGTTAAGATACAAAAGAGAAAATTAAAAGCTTTCGAACAGCGGGTGAAATATATTTACCGTGTGAAGTTTACGATCTCCAATCTTCCAAATAGCAATGTAGCTCTTCTCGTTCGGTACAAATGACTGCTGCTACTTCACGGCCCAACGGCAACGGTTGATCACCGAGTATATTATCATGAGTGGCACTGGTCGATTTTTTAAATTTTAGAAAGACCTTTTGAAACACTCTACAAAAGGATTGTAAAGGAAATTACTTTACACCTGATAACTTCTGAATCTAAATTTCGACCATCAGCCATATTCTCTCGTTCAACCTTGTCTGTAACGTGATACCTGATGTTATTTGGGAAATCTTCCTAAGATTAAGCAAATATGCGGTGATAGATGCAATTCTGTATATTTTAAATGAAATGCCCTCCGATTATTTCTTATAATGGATAAAAGGACACAGTGGTTCTCTGGGAAACGACGCAGCAGATCAATTGGCAAGGGGAGGATCCAACGAGATCTATGAAGGACCAGAACCAATGCTGCCGCTACCCTTCAACCAGTTTCGGACATGGATACGAGAAAAAACACGAAATGAAGCAGACAAACAATGGAATGACATTGCAACATGCAAACAATCAAAAAAAATTATAACATCAACTAACACACGCTTAACAAGACGGCTACTACAGATGAATAGGACAAAGCTCCGCAATGTAGTAGGCACAATAACAGGTCACATTGCTCTCAACAAACACTACCACACTATAGGCATAACCGACAGCCCTCTATGTAGGGCCTGCATGGAAACGGACGAAACCATCGAACACGTAATTCTGGAATGCAAAGTAATTAAAAGCATCAGAGAAAACACACTTGGAGCGGACATAACCCTAGATCAAATACCCAACAGACTGGACAAACTGACTGAGTTCTGGCAACAGTTAGGGTGGCTAACTTGACGGCCACATAGGCCCACGCACAATGGTCCTTACTGGACTAAGTGCGGAAACCACAAACTCAACTTAGAACTTGCCCTCCGATTGACAGAAACCATACGAGTCTCCTAAAGCCAAACAAACTAAATACATTTATGTATTCCCTAGGTCTACGTAAAAAACTAGGTGCTCATCAAATTCCTCGGTCAACGGAACTCCGATTTTACAAAATTTTGAACTTTGGAATTTTTAAGGCAAACGGTCTAATGGCTAGCAATAATTCGTCGTCTCGTTTTTCACCTATTAAATTTCTAGAACGGCGTAACAGTGCGTCTACGTTTCGACTGGTTGTGTTATTAATTTGGAGGGACTAGTAATTTATTTCGGGTTGTTGCTCGTCATTTCTACGTACGGCGTCGCGATGTACTACTGGGTGTCTACTCTCAAAGTCCGATATATCGAAACGATACAACTCGAAACATGCAAATGCAAAACTTCGTCCCTTAACAATAGAGTAGAATATTGATTGGATGCAGTTTGAAAATTCATCCAACCAATATTCTACTCTATTGTCAAGGGACGAAGTTTTGCATTTGCATGTTTCGAGTAGTATCGTTTCGATATTTCGGACTTTGAGAGTAGACACCCTGGTTTCTTGTCGCTATCTTTTTAACGGCGGCGCGATGTCCTGTTTAGAGGTCCGCGCCGCAGTCCAAAAGCCCAGCGGCGGCGCGCCGGGCGCGGCACCCGGCGCGGCGCGGCGTCGCCGGCGTGGGCTAGTTATTTTTAAAGATATTAAGGGGTGGGCAGGCAGTAGAAAAATCTCTCTTTAAGTTTAATAAAAAAAATATTTTTAGGAGAATCAAGTAGCTAAACTAAATTATTGGCAACGTTTATAATTATCAGGTATAAAAATAATATAATAAGAATGTTGCCCTCTAAATCTCCTAAATCTGAAGGGTTAGCCGTAGCCAAATATCTCCAACACTCTTGAGCGACGTCATCATCCTCATCAATAAATCTATTGGAGTGTTTTTTGGCTAGCTTTTGGAGTTAAACATCCTGGTTTTTATTTGAAACAGGAACAGATTCTGCTGGTTTGTCGGACTCCTTTACAAATTTCTTAACAACTTCAGGCAAGAAAGATGTTTTCGTCATTAGATGATTTTCCACGTATGTGTCGATTTCTTCCAGACTAGCGAAACGCGGGTCGAGCAAAGAGGCTGCGACAATATTTTCAGTCACAGGAAACCTTCTGTTCAGACTAAGTTGCATCTGGTTTCTTAAACGTTGAATTATTAATGATTCATCATCTGGCATCGCCAATAGGACGTCTTTTATTTCAGATCTGAAAATAAGTGCCAAATTAAGTGACGACACCTTTTGCGACGACAACATTTCCACGGCTTCTAGAAAGGTTCTGAGAAATTTCATTAAATCTTCTAAAATATTCCATTGTTCAGCGTTAATTTTAAGGTAAAGCGGGGTGGGGCTGGGGTGCGGGGGGGCCACCGATCGCACGAGTCGCACAACACGGCAACGTCGCATCGATATAGTAGACAACAACGCGTGCGTGACACATGGTTCGCGCGCAAAATTTGAACTCGGCGCCAATTTTTCTGTGATCCGGCGGCGGCGGCGGCGCACCGGGGTCGCTCGGCGGCGGCACGCCGGCGTGGCGCGGACCTCTAGTCCTGTTGGTACCGTCAAATAACATAACTAAGCCTGGATTTTTTGCTCTTTTTGTAAAATAACTTAATTTTAGAAAACACAGTTCAAAGAGACAGTTAGAAATACTCTACTTTTGCGAAATATCAATTATAGAATCTGATAGGCAAAGTCATGCATAAATGCATGGTTTCCCCTGCTTATGCTTTTGGCGCCATTTTTGTTCCTAGCGGTTACCCAACCATCCCTCATTATTTTGTTGTGCATTAAATTTTAAACTTTATGTCAATGTCACAGGGCTTAGTTTCTAATATATATATATATAGGGTGTAATTAAAGGTACGCACACTAATGAAACCCCAATTTCCACTGCTTATATGGAATGCATTCGCGTAGATATTTCAGTATAATTTCAATTCTCAAAAAAAATAAAATATGTTTCTTTGGAAAGTGGGTTGAATAGGAATACACCACTTACATTATAAATGACTAGCGGTTCGCCCCGGCTTCGCACGGGTAGGTTCTTGTTGCATCGGGGGTTACTAAAGAAACCAGCCAAGCGCAAGTTGGACTCCCACCGAGGGTTCCGTACCACTAAGGTAAAAATACTGTCCTAGTTATGGGCAGTCATACCATCTTAGTCACGCAGAAGTGCATTAAATTCGCTCGAGCCGACACGCACTTCATCAAAACCATCATAACATCCCATAATACGTCCACTACAGGACAGGGAGCTCCCTCCAGAATTCGAGCCCTTGCTAGAAGAATGTGGAGGGGAAGTATCTTAGTCACCACGCTTGTTAGCATTAAGGCTGGCACCATGGACCGCGGTTGTTGGTGACCGCAGTATGTAAGATGGTGCGATACACGGAAAGATGTCGCTGCCCATCTTCCGGTTTGTAAACCCTTAGTCGCCTCTTACGACACCTACAGGTTGAGATGGGTTGGCACTATTCTTTGCCGCTACCACACGGAACGACACGCACTTGACCAGTCAAATTTTTCGTGTCTATTCTCTGTTGTAGATAAAACCATTACAGTCACTTAGGGCGCTGTTTCTTTAATTTCAATTTTGATAACGATTACACTCATGATAACTTTTGAATGGGTAATGACACCAATTATGGACGGTTTAAGGAAAAAAAAATGATTTTTTAATATTTCTCCTAAGATAAGAAGTATACAGAGTTAGAGCTAAGTGTAGCATGAAGGTTGGGTTTTTCTTTATGTAATTTATATAAAAAAAATACACTAAGATAACAAGGTCAAATAAAATTATTTTAATATTCAAACTGTATGTTTGAACTAATTATGTACAGTAAAAATCTGGTAATGGACACCCAATAATGAACAAGAGCTAGTAATGGACACCCATTTATTAAAAAAATCCAGTTAAGGACACCTATTAATGGACACATGGTGGAGGATGAAAAGGTAAAAATGAGGAACTAAGTATGATTATTTTATATTTATTATTAAAAAACTAATCAGTCTGAAAAGTGGTCATTTAAAGACGAGCCTTTTATCACATGTTTTAGGAAAAAACTGGTTAATAATATAAAAAATACACTGTATCAACCTATGCTAATACCTTGTAGGTGTTTACTTATAATCATAGGAACTTTGATAACATTAGTTTACATATGTACTAATTTGTGAGGAGATCAAACATTGCACCGAGATCAAATAAAAAATGAAATGTTTATATGAAATATTCATAATAAACATTAACAAATATCGCCTAATTAAAGAAAACTTTATAGAACTAGATACCTATCAACGTCTTATCTAACAACAGTATCTAACAAAAAGAAAATGTTTACTTTTATCGTTAAACCAAAACATGGTAATTACTAAATCATAATAAACAATTAAAAAATATAAAAAGTACCTTACTGGCACCAAACTTCAAACCGTGAAAGGTAGGTACTTTGTCATCTCTTTTATGGTATAAAATCCTCTTTTATTAGTAAGCACCGGTGGATCTATGACATCAATATTTCATATTTCATTTATTCACCATTTACAGATTGTATACTTAAAACTAGTTTACAATCCACCTCTATGAGGCACACATGGCATTTATAACATTATTAAATTAAAATTAAATTATTATCATAAATTAAATTATTAAAATTAACATTAAATTTTTAAAATTAAATTGAAATTAAATTATTATTAACTTACAATTAATCATTAATCAATTTCATTATTAAATTTGTCACATAGGTATTCGTTGATATTATAGTACCCTTTTTTAATTAATAAATCTTTTAATGTAGTTTTAAATTTGTTCTCTTGAAGGTCTCGTATATACTTAGGCAGATGGTTATATATTTTAATAGCCATGTAGTAGCAACCTTTGCTGTACATGGTAAGGCGCGGAGCGGGGGGCTGTAATTGTTCGTCTCGTCGGGTTTTGTATCGTCGATCGTTATTGTCGCCAACGAATGGGAAGTAGTGTGGGTGTCTTCGGATAAAAACGCACAGCTCCAAAATGTACACACTTGCAACCGTAAGTATTTTTAAAGCCGTGAAAAGTGGGCGACATGTGTCCCTAGGTGGTGTCTGCGTAATTATGCGAATACAGCGTTTTTGCAGGACTGATACAGCACTAATATCAGTGGAGTTACCCCAGAGTACAATGCCGTATCTTATCCACGCCGCTGCATAACTGTGATAGGCTGTGAGTGCGCACTCTTCGTTTGTACATTTACGTAGTTCACGTAGTGCAAATGAAAATCGACTTAATTTGCTAGTTACTGATTCGATGTGGTATTTCCATGTCATATTACTGTCTAAGATTATGCCAAGCAGCGAAAAGGAAGTTACTTCTTCTAATACTATATTTTCAAATGTAATTTTGAGTGGCAAAGGAAGTTTTTGGTGCGGATGAAATTGCATTATTTTATTCTATAATATCTTTTTCCTGATACCAAATCTTATCGGGCTTCTCAGGCCATTTGAATGTATTTCCGGTCGAAAACGTCATTGTACTTATTTCGAAAGACTTGTCTGATATATTCTCGATAATACCTGGAAAATATTCACTTTCATATGTCACTATAACATAAGTTCCTTTGGACAACCTCTTCGATTTTGGAAGCTTGCTAAGAGGCTCATCATCTTCAGATTCAGTACTTTCCAAGTTAGTTTTCAGTCTTTTTCTTGATTTTTTCGTCTTAATATTCTTGCCTGTTACAAAAGGCGACATCTCCTCTTCTTGCTCTAATTCATAAGGACTGTTATCAGTCTCACAATATTGTAATTCAGTCTCTGTGTCATCCGAAGAGGTGTCGTCTATTTTTCTTCTTTTAGTTTTATTTCTTCTCTTTTCTTGCATAAGTTTCTCTTTTAACATTTTTTTCTCTGCCCTCTCTTTAGCTTTTCTTTCTTTTTCTTCTAATTTGTGTTGTTTTTCGGCTTCCTTTTTCTTATGATATTCTCTCCACGCTTGACTTGTTACTGTAAATGGTAATCTTTCTTTAAGTCTCCGTTTTTTGCCTTTAGTCTGTTCGTCTTCGTCCGGCCAATGCAAGTTCCTTTTAAAAGGGGAAGGCACTATACAACCTTTAATTTTCATGGGAGATTTATAGGTATTTGTAAAATCTGCAATCTTCACGGGTGTCTTTTGATTTTCGTTTAGAAGGGGTGATCTGCAATATCTCTATTAGGTGTATTCAGCTGATCGATGTCTTCAGTCTGAGCATTTGATTCATTCGGAAGGGGTAGATCTGCAATATCTCTATTAGGTGTATTTAGCTGATCTATGTCTTCAGTCTGAGCATTTGATTCATTCGGAAGGGGTAGATCTGCAATATCTCTATTAGGTGTATTTAGCTGATCAATGTCTTCAGTCTGAGCATTTGATTCATTCGGAAGGGGTAGATCTGCAATATCTCTATTAGGTGTATTTAGCCGATCGATGTCTTCAGTCTGAGCATTTGATTCATTCGGAAGGGGTAGATCTGCAATCTCTCTATTAGGTGCATTTAGCTGATCGATGTCTTCAGTCTGAGCATTTGATTCATTCGGAAGGGGTAGATCTGCAATATCTCTATTAGGTGTATTTAGCTGATCGATGTCTTCAGTCTGAGCATTTGATTCATTCGGAAGGGGTAGATCTGCAATATCTCTATTAGGTGTATTTAACTGATCGATGTCTTCAGTCTGAGAATTTGATTCATTCGGAAGGGGTAGATCTGCAATATCTCTATTAGGTGTATTTAGTTGATCGATGTCTTCAGTCTGAGTAGAAAATGTAATAGCTTGTTTTGTGCTAGCCCAAATCATGTACAGTGAAACATCTTCACTGTGTAACAAATCATTTAACTCGTTTCGGGGCTTATAAAATAGTGTTTTAAAATACTGTAATTTTTCAGCTGTTAATTTATTTATTATTTCTTTTTCAAGATGATTTAAGAACTGCAGCTGCAACTCTTGATTTTGTGTTGTTTGTGATCTAGATTTAATCTTCGACATATCAACATAGCTTGCGCCAAAAGGGTGTAGGCCACCAGCGCGGAAGCCATTCTTTATACTGTCTTCTGTAATATTTTGTAAAGCTTCTTGGAGAAGTGGAGCAAAATCTTCTTTTCTTAAATTTTCGCCAGAGTTATTGATTTTCCACTTCGTTACAGCTTTTTTCCACAACAGTTTGAGAGGTCTAAATACTGCGAGATCCATAGGTTGGAGGAGATGGGTGCTATTTTGATAGAGTGCTATTAATTCGATCCCATTTTCAGCGCAAAAATCAGAAAGATGCAGCGTTAAATGGGACCTGTGTCCATCGAGGAAGAATAAAATTGGTCTTTTTATGTTTTCTTTTATAAGCCATGGGTAAAATATATTGGTGATGTATTCATAAAACGTGGCCCCGCACATCCAACCGGTTTGAGATCTCCCAATCCCAAAATTATCCGGGCACTTTCTCGATACAGCTGCTGGGATTCTCTCGTAACTATAAACAACCATGGGAGGAGCCAAAGTCCCTGCTGCATTCGCAGTAATTAAAACCGTGAGATTGTCTTTTTCGTCTCCTGATGAGCTGTATACATGTTTGTCGCCTCTTCTAGCAAGCACTTTTCCTGGCTTAGGCGACAAGTAAAATGCACTCTCATCTGTATTAAATATTCTATCAGGCTCTGTAAGCACCGACTTCAAATCGTTTTCTTGTAAATAATCTTCTATTTCTTTAAACCATTTTTCTATGTCCTGTTCTGTTACATTATCTCTCGCTGTAGTCAAATTTTGGGCAGTTCTTTCAGCAATTTTGGGGTGCCGCTTTAAAAACAGACTATACCACTTTTTTCCAGGGCGATTGTTTACAAAAGGTGGCGGTCTTGATGGTGGTGTTACTTGGCATTTTTCCGAAATTATTTTTTGAACGCTGTCAAGTAGCTCATCTTTAGTTACCGGAATATGCTTTTCACTCATCAGTTCAACCCACAATTCTAATACGTGCTCTTCGTCTTTAGACAAATACGTGGCTGGACCCATGGAACACTCAAGCGGACTTTTCCCTGTTATTTTATTATGTAATGTCACTCTTGGCACCCCAAATCTTTCAGCAGCTTTAGCAATTTTTTCGCCGTTCCTAACCGCTTCTATGGCTTTACCCATTTGCTCGGGGGTGTACATCTTCTTTGGTGCCATTCTACAAAGATAAACAAAATTTAAATTTTTAAATACCCCGAGAACAAACCCCTAACCTATCATAATTTCTCTTTTCTGCTCCACTATCAGGCCCTAATCACCATATAATGTAGGTATATCTGCCGAGACTATTTCAATGAGCTCAAACACGATACACTGTTAAACACATAAAACCCTTCTCTTTTTTTTGTTGAAGTTTAAAAAAACAACTGTAATTTATCTGTCCATAATTGGGAACTATGAAACTCCGGTAATAAACATAATATGTCCATAACTGGATTTTTTATCGTTTCCAATTATGGACATTGTGTGTCCATTACTGGATTCTTTAGAGCAAAATATGAATAAATGAGTTACTTTGATACAGAAAATTAAACATCACACTATAACGTTCAAATTTCAGACAAGACAAAAAAAAGTAGTTGGGACAAAATGTCCATGATTGGTAAATGCTTGAAAAAAATATCCAATAATGGACATCATCAAATTCGTATTACAAATCAAAACTATCCTGGCTTACTGTTGTGAATTATTTAGTCAATATATCATACTACACATAAAATACTGTAACATTTGTATACCACACCTCTAGTAGAGTCAAAGAACAAAAGTATTCACTTACTTCCTTAACGATTTCCTTAATAAAAGTGGATTATTTGTGAACAACTCGCTGCACACGTAATTAACTATTCGCCATTTTGGAACAAAATGGCCGAGACAAATGATATGTCACATTTTGACAGACAGACTATCGTAGTCTATGATTAAGTGTTGCCAGATTTTGAAATCAAATTTGTTCTCTTAATTTATAAACTTTTTTATTTTTTTGTCCATTATTGGGGTGATGTACAACACTGGTGACTCTACCTTATGTCCGATTTGAATAATTCAAAAAGTTATTTACAGGTACTGATATAGCCTTGAATACGAAATCATTTATTTGGATAAGGATTAATAGGTACGAATAATGTGGCCTATATAGTTTGTACCGGCGTTACTATTACATATTTTAACATGAAAAAGTAGTTATTGTGACATAACTGTAATAGTTAGACAGGTATCGCGGACTTACATAACATCACGCCTCTTTCCCGTTGGGGTAGGCAGAGACCACAGTCCTCCACCTGCTACGATCTTGACATACTTCCCTTGCTTCCTGTACTTTCATCAATCCTTTCATACATGCTCGTCGGTTTAGGGTACTTTTAACCTGGCCTTTATTCAGAACGTCCTGAATTTGGTCCTGGTACGTTCGCCTAGGCCTTCCCCTTCCAACGTTTCCATTCACTCTCGCCTGGTAGATCTCTTTCGTCAATCTTCGTTCATTCATCCTCTCTACATGACCAAACCATCTCAGCATCCCTTTCTCGATTTTGGTCACTACGTCTTCTTTTACGCCACACCGTTCCCTTATCACACTATTTCTTATCCTGTCACTCAATTTTACACCAATCATACTCCTTAGCGCTCTCATTTCCACTGCATTAATTCTACTTTCATGCTTCTTCTGCTATACCCAGCTTTCACTGCCATACATCAGTGTTGGTACCAAAACTCCCCCATGAACAGCCAAACGAGCCTTGTGAGACACCTTCTGACTCTTCATAAAGGCGTGCAGGGCACCATTCACCATGTTTCCAGCATTCACTCTTCTTTCAATATCACTTTCACACTTTCCATCTCTCGTAAACTTTGAGCCCAGATACACAAACTCCTTCACTTGTTCGACTTGTTCACCATCTATTAATATAGTACACTCTGTCATACATTCTTTTCTTTCAAGTACCATTACTTTAGTCTTGCTTACATTTACTTTCATTCCTTTCTTGTCCAAAGCCACATTCATTATTGTTACCATCTCCTGCAACTCGTCAGCAGATGACGCAAGTACAACTTGGTCATCAGCGTAGAGAAGACATTTGATGAGTAACTCATTCATTCTCAGTCCACACATACTCTCTTTCAGATCAATCAAACAATTATCCATGAACAGGTTAAACAGCCAAGGTGACGCTACACATCCCTGCCTAACACCTTTTTCGATGCTAAACCATTCAGTGTACGCCCCGTTTATTCTGACACAAGCACTGGAATCCTCATAGAGAGATTTCAGTGCTTGAATCAGATGACCGTTTACCCCATACATAGACAATGCTGACCACAATTCATTCCTCACCACTCGGTCATAGGCCTTTTCCAAATCCACGAACGCGCAGTAGACTTTTTGGTTTTTAGCCAAAAACTTTTCAGCTATGTACCGCAAGGAAAAGACCTGATCTGTACATCCCATTCCCTTTCTAAATCCCGCTTGTACATCCCATATTTTATCGTCAGTATCTTTCATCACTCTTTCAATCAAAACCTTTGCATACAGTTTGCCGACGACACTGAGAAGGCTTATCCCGCGATAATTTTTGCAGTCCTGTTGTGACCCTTTTCCCTTGTACAGCGGCACAATCACAGCCTTGCACCAGTCACCTGGTACTTGGCCGTTCGTCCAGCACAAGTTGAAAAGGCGGTACAACTGACTAGCCACAATGCCTCGCCCAGCCTTCAACATCTCGACCGACACTCTATCATACCCAGCTGCTTTACCTGATTTCATACTTTTCATCGCTTTCATAATCTCATCCATACTTATCTCACTTACACAATTCTCCTCTTCATTCTCATTCATTTCCACAGAAGACCTAGGTTCGCTGGCCTCTGCTTTTTCTCTCTCAAACAGACTTTCAAAATATTCCTTCCACCTCCTCAGAACACATTCTTCACCTTTTATAATACTTCCATCCTGGCTTCTGATTTTACTCAGCTCCGATGTTCCAAACTTTCCTCGGGCTGTCCGTATGGATTTCCAGAAAAACTTTTGGTTGGACTGGAAATCTTCAGTAAGCCTTCTGTCAAACTCATCCTTACACTCCTCTTTCTTTCTCTCAACAACTTCCTTAACAATACCTTTCGCTCTTTTATATACCTTTCTTGCTACACTTACGTCATCACTTGTTGCCCTCTGCATTCTTTGGTTAGCTTTTACTGCTAACCAATCTGACCATGCTTTCTTCTTCTCACAAACAGCTGCCTGTATACTTTTATCCATCCACATATTCTTCTTCTTTCCACCCTTTTTCCTTTTTGACACCCCACAAACATTGACAGCTATACCTACTACTCCATCTTTAAATTCATTCCACAAACATTCAATATCATTTACTTCATCCAGGTTCTCAAATCTTTCACTCAAGTCTTTCAAGTATTCTTTTCTGACATCCTCCTTTTTTTTGTAGATATTGATGGCTTCTATAATTCTGTAGTACATTACTTTGCTCTATTGTTAATAGTTTCGGCAGCGTACTCGATATAAGGATGCTATTTAGTATTTTTTTCACACCTTGGGTTACATTATCGAAGTTTTCATACGGAACCCTAACGTTTTTTTAAATATTTTATAGCCTATGTTCATCCCGGATAATGCAGGTTTCTAATGGTGAAAGAATTTTTCAAATCGGTCCAGTAGTTTCGGAGCCTATTCATTACAAACATACAAAAATAGGTACAAATCTTTCCTCTTTATAATATTAGTGTAGATAACATTGATAACTAACTTTGTGAGGGTCAAGCACTTGAAATAAAGCGTGCACCACCAGCTGCTACCATAATTGACTGGCCATATGGGTCATCCACTTTACACTTGAAAAAAAAAACACAACACCACTAATTAATGTAATAGTTGCTGTAAAAAACCACCTTCGAGCTAGATGCACGCATAGGCGCGGCGCTGCACATGCCTCCGAACTCGTCGTAGTCTCGTGATCCCTCTTTATCACTCTAAACGCCCTTTTGATGCGTCGCTTTATTCCGCATCCAGAATTGATGGCCCGCTAGGCCGTCTTCCATAGCGTGCCTTGTACACATCTTCGGCACGCTGTAAAACCTCTCCACACTCGTGATAAATGAGTACCATTGTCAGGTACTCCTGATTTGTGTATCGTTAAGGTATTTTTTTCACAGATTTATAAGTAGTACAGGAAATTCTCTTCGTACTGATTTTAGTGGGAGAGCCAGCTCAAGAAATGCCTACCTCATCAAATACCCCGACAGGCTACATTTGGATCGTTAACCGACACTTAAATACGTATAAATTTTTTTATAAAATCCCCTTTGATCCATTATCAGGTGCATTTTAGTTATTATTTGGCGTAGGTCTCATTCGGGTATTCAATTAGGTAGGTTGGGGGTGTAGTAAAAGCATGTTTTTAGAGTTTGCCGAGTAATTTCGGTAGGATGCGCAATGGCAGACTATTTTTTACCTAATTAAACAATAGTTAACCTGTGCTTTCATTTGGGTATTTGATGAGGCAGCTACAACATTTTTTCGAAAATTATTATTTCAGTGATCCGGCAGGATCGGCGCTGGCAGACTTTTTAATACGTGTTTAAATTTCGGTTAACAATACAAAAATAGCATGTTGGCGTATTTTATGAGGTAGGCATTTCTTGAGCCTGCTCTCGCACTATTTGGTTCAGTTTTCAGAAAGATGTCATAATTTTTACTTTTTTATCTATGATAATCGCAAATGAAGGAGACTTCACTTTGATAAAAATGTAAAGAAAGATCAATATTTTTTTAAACCTACGCACTGAGAGAGACAGAAAAAAAAATAACGCTTTTATGACAACTAAACTATCTGTGGTGTACAGCAGGCCATGCTGGTGGGCCAGCTTGAACAATGGCTGTCAATCACCAACTACCGCCACTGCGCTGGCCGATGCAGCCAGTCTCTATCGGGCCGTGGTACAGGACACACGTCTAAATAAGATACGAGTTATTAATATTGTAGCATTGATTTGTTAGTCTATTTGACCTTATACTTGTTGTGTCTTAACACTGAAATATATCCCAGTTCACACGAGGCCCGACGGTGTCTAATTATTATCTATTCTAACCTCTTACTTACTCCTGTGACGTGCGGACGTCACACGTGGCGACGAAGATGGGATTTTTTTGCGACGAATTTCAGAGTAAGTAAGTCTAAGTACGTTAAGATGTATTTGAAAAAAAAAGGAAGGATGAAGCGAAATTATACCGCTACGTGATGTTTTTTCTCGTGCGCCATCACGCCAACAAATAAGTAAGAAATGAATATGTTTGCCTGCAAAAGCGAATAAGTTTTATAAAGTTTTGCATATTATCTATTTACCGAAAGTGTAGTGAGGATAAATTTAAGAATAAGAATCCATAGGTACCTAAGCAGTGATACAGATGGGAATTACCCACCGTTGACTGTACCTAATTGATTTCATTAATTCGTGGCAGAACTTTACCTTTATCATACTAAATTATTTTGTTTACATTTAGCGGTGATCGGGCGGTGGCGCACGGGACAAAAATGCATCGCTCTGGCAGGTTGTTTTCAGTGCATTAGAATATTATTGTACTGATGAGTAACTTCCTACCCTTTTGAGAAGTAGTAGGTCGAGTAGTGACCGGTACTAATAAGTTTTGATGGTGAAGCCGAGAAATTAAAAATACCTGTGGAATTGTTTAACAGTAAGTATTAAGCTGGAACAAACATGTGGCTGGTAAAAATAAAAATTATACTAGTGATTATGTCACATTGATATTACTTATACCGTAGCTTAATTGTACCACATGCTACTATGCAATATTTGTTTAAATATTTGTAATCGGGTTCTCGAGGGCGGCTCAGCGATTTTGATGAAATTTACCATGCGGGGGTATTCGGGTGCGAAGAATCAATCTAGCTGGGTCTGTGTCTGAGAAAATTCGTTTTCCCCGTGTTTTAAGCATTTTTATAAAGTACCGCGTTTTAGGCAAAAACTTACAGCGTCATCTGTTGGCGGATAGCACAGCTTGCTCACCCGATGATATTGTAATGTTGAAGCTGCTATTATAGTGTGAAGCTTGGTCGCCCGGGTACTTTCTGAGAAATATGCTCAAACAGCTACATAAAATACCTACATGTTAATTTAATCAAGTGCACATACTTTTAACAATGGGAAATCTACAAAAAAGGGTTTTAAACTATGTGTTTTAGTTGTGGAGGCTAAGAACCAATAAACTATTATACATTGAAAGTTGTGTTTACAATTTCAATAGGTATTTTATGACTAGTTCGGATGATACAATTTATACTCAGTAGTAAACTGATGTTGTCAGTTGGTACTAAAAAGAATTAACGAATATGTGATATAATTTATGCTCAGTAGTAAACTGATATTGTCAGTTGGTACTAAAGAGAAATAAGGAATATGTGGTATTGTGTGTGCCCAGTAGTAAACTGATATTGTCAGTTGGTACTAAAAAGAAATAAGAAATATATGGTATATTTGCGCTCAGTAGTAAACTGACACTGTCAGTTGGTACTAACAAGGAAATATTATATCGTATAATATGCGCTCAGTAGTAAACTGACATTGTCAGTTGGTACTAACAAAGAAATATTATGTCGTATAATGTGCGCTCAGTAGTAAACTGACATTGTCAGTTGGTACTAACAAAGAAAAATTATGTCGCATAATGTGCGTTCAGTAGTAAACTGACATTGTCAGTTGGTACTAACAAAGGAATATTATGTCGTGTAATGTGCGTTCAGTAGTAGACTGACATTGTCAGTTGGTACTAACAAAGAAATGTTATGTCGTATAATGTGCGTTCAGTAGTAAACTGACATTGTCAGTTGGTACTAACATAGAAATATATCGTTTAATGTGCGCTCAGTAGTAAACTGACATTGTCAGTTGGTACTAACAAAGGAATAAGAAATATATCGTATGATGTGCGTCCTTTAGTAAACTGCCATTGTCAGTTGGTACTAACAAAGAATTAGTGACGTAGGTCACCCCAAAATGTCCAACATACCTCCTCTGGAGCTATTAGATTGTTTAAGCGAAGCTGGTTCCGTCAGTTTACGCTAGGAAAGTTTTCTAAAGAAAAAATGGCTACACATGCATGTTGGAGGGTTAGCATTGCAAGGGATATACCACAATATTCCGGATGATGACGATTAAGAGGAGGATACCGGTGTTGTATACAAGGCTGCAATAACATAATTTAATCGTTGCTTTTCACCCAAACAATGCAAAGTCTACAAGCGGCACTTATTTGGATTAATAAAAAAAAGAGCCCGGTGAAAAGTTTGAAAAGCTTGTTGTCCGATTACGTCATCAAAGTAGTATGAAGTAACATACCTACTTCGAACAACAATGAAAAACAAAAAAGTTGTACAGGCAGTGGGAGACGTTGTGCTGTGTTCTGAACGGATCACGGCTGCTCGCTCAGTATTAATGACAGTGAAGTATACCTACAACTACTCATAAGTAGGTACATCGGAGTGTAACTAGTATGTATTGAATGATCCCACTTGAAGTGGAAGGTACGGTACATAGACAATAAAATTATGTGTACTTATTACATCTTAAAGCAATATTGATTTTGTTCTATAGGCCAAGACAACCAAAAATAATGCCTACCTATTATTGTTGAGTGCCTAAATCAAGACATAGGATTATGTCTTCTTGTCGTGTTAATCAATAAATAAATAAATTGTTAGAAGCAATTGATTTTAAGGATGATTAAATAAATACATTTTACAATGTTAGAAATAAATTATGTGTTTGCAACCGACCACTACCAGTGGTTTGTCCATTTGCAACGGTAAAAAACTAACCTATCATTGATGGTAGGCACCAATTTAAAATTTGTCCAAACTTAGATATAAACTTTGGTTGGAAAGTAGCTTGGTCCCTGTACAGGCATAATAACATACCTTTTGTAATATAGGTTAAACAAAAAAAGGTTACTGCCCGGAGGTGTAAAGAAATCATTGGAAAATCATCATAAATGGAAAAAGGTCACTAGGATCAAAAATTTGTATGGGCGTTCCACAAGGCTCAATCCTGGGACCATTCCTGTTCATTGTCTACATTAACGATTTGCCAAACCTTGTAAAGGACAAGAATGAGATAGTACTATTTGCAGATGATACGTCTTTGATTTTTAAAGTCAAAAGACAACAATCAAATTTTGACGACGTAAATAGTACAATCTCTAATGTAGTTGAGTGGTTCACCGTAAATAATCTTTTACTTAACGAAAAGAAAACTAAGTGTGTTAAATTTGTTTTGCCTAATGTAAAGCCAACTGCTACAAGCCTATTAGTGAAAAACGATAAATTGAGTCTTGTGGAATCAGCTGTGTTCCTAGGTATTACCTTAGACAACAAATTACAATGGGGACCGCATATTAATAAATTGTCGAACAGACTTAGTTCTGCAGCATACGCAGTGAAAAGAATAAGAGCTCTGACGGATGTAGACACCGCGAGGTTAGTCTACTTCAGTTATTTCCATAGTCTCATGTCATATGGCCTTTTGTTATGGGGTCATGCTGCGGATGCAAACAGCATTTTTTTACTACAAAAGCGAGCTGTTCGTGCAATTTATAAAATGAAGCCTAGATAATCTCTTCGAAATAAATTTAAAGAAATCAACATTTTGACTTTTGTGTCGCAATACATTTATGAGAATTTAATATATGCTAAACGGAATATACATATTTTTGATAAAAATTGTGACAGGCACAGTGTCAACATAAGAAACAAGAATCAACTTGCTTCTCATGTCAGCCGTATTCACAAAATTAGTAAAACATATAAAGGTCAATGTATACGCTTCTATAATAAGGTACCCACTGATATTGAAAGTTTACCGTTAGATAAATTCAAAACTGTAATCAAGCAGAAATTATGTAAGAAGGGTTATTATAAAATATCAGATTATCTAGAAGAGAAAAATCCATGGGATTAGACTACGGTTCTAACAGGCTAATTCAAAATTAAAACTGACCTATGTATGTTGTATATCAACCTTATACATTCAAACATATTTAAAAGAGCGCGTGGGTTTTTATTGTCGCTTCTTTTTTTTTCCCACAATGGCGCCACATTGTTTGTGAAGCGATGTAGTTTAGCTGACGTCATTAAGAGATTTGAATATCCAACAATGAATAAACGATTTTGATTTGATTTGATTGAAATTTAAAATACGAAAATATTTATCCCGCTACCTAATGGGATTTTTGTAGTAAATAAGCCTCTCAGGTAATTGTAGAAAAGTATTTTTAATTTAGGTTTTCTTGTATAACTTTTCTTATACATAACATAACATGTAAAGCAACAAAATACTCCTCAAAATCGTTGTGGAAATAAAGATACCTATGATCTTAAGTAGGTGTATATTTGCTTAAACAAATGAATATCTCTTAATGAAATAAAAAATTTAATTAAAAAGTTGATTTGCTGACAAACACGGTACAGGTAAGATAATAAAAATCAACAAAGTGGAAAAGCGGCAATTGCGCTAGAAATAAGTGAGCAAAGGTCTTATGGAATTAGAAAAAAAATTAAGCTAGTATACTCGTAATACTCTGCCCGCCGCCGGCGGCGCGGTGTTTTGTTAATACGAGGTTAATACATTCATCTTTTGGTACCGAAGGGCTGTCATTCAACTTAAGTTGTCAAAATTACAAAAGTAACTAAAGTCCATATTTATAAATAATTCATTTACAAATTTTATTGAAACGAAAAAAAATACAACAAAAACAGTTCCAAAAATTTTACACTACCGAAGTTTTGAAAATTGATAAAAAAAAACTGTTTTCTACAACATATTTCAAGTTAATTGTGGTGAGATTTATTATAATATATACAGGTAACTAAGTATTTCTCACAAAACAAAACTCTTAAGTAAACTCATTCATTTGGAATTCGTCACGTCATGGCATTGTTGGGTCCAGTATATATAAATATACCCACCCACAAAAAAATAACGATAAGAATAATTGTTTTAGTTTTTAGACATTCAGATTAAAGGTACTAATAGTGAAATTATATTGACAAATAACTTCAATTGATATCACCACCTTATTAATTTATGTCAAATTGGGACATAGTAGGTATTTTATTGCGATCAGGAGAACTTTGGTTTCCTTTTTATATGGAAAAAAACATCGTGGTAACCAGAGATCATTCATCTGAAAGCTATCATTAGCCTATCTATATTATGTAATGAATGGTTTGGTGTATGCTTGTCACCCTGCTCACAGAAATAATATAGAACAATAATAGTCTTGGAAGGAGGGTTGGACGCTTCGATCCAGATATGCGGGTGGATTGAGGTACGAGTACGTGCTTAGTAATGAGTCGAATAAGATCGACTTTCTGAGGAGTTCCTGGCTTAGAACATACATAACATCACGCCTCTTTCCCGTTGGGGTAGGCAGAGACCACAGTCCTCCACCTGCTACGATCTTGACATACTTCCCTTGCTTCCTGTACTTTCATCAATCCTTTCATACATGCTCGTCGGTTTAGGGTACTTTTAACCTGGCCTTTTTTCAGAACGTCCTGAATTTGGTCCTGGTACGTTCGCCTAGGCCTTCCCCTTCCAACGTTTCCATTCACTCTCGCCTGGTAGATCTCTTTCGTCAATCTTCGTTCATTCATCCTCTCTACATGACCAAACCATCTCAGCATCCCTTTCTCGATTTTGGTCACTACGTCTTCTTTTACGCCACACCGTTCTCTTATCACACTATTTCTTATCCTGTCACTCAATTTAACACCAATCATACTCCTTAGCGCTCTCATTTCCACTGCATTAATTCTACTTTCATGCTTCTTCTGCCATACCCAGCTTTCACTGCCATACATCAGTGTTGGTACCAAAACTCCCCCATGAACAGCCAAACGAGCCTTGTGAGACACCTTCTGACTCTTCATAAAGGCGTGCAGGGCACCATTCACCAAGTTTCCAGCATTCACTCTTCTTTCAATATCACTTTCACACTTTCCATCTCTCGTAATTTTTGAGCCCAGATACACAAACTCCTTCACTTGTTCGACTTGTTCACCATCTATTAATATAGTACACTCTGTCATACATTCTTCTCTTTCAAGTACCATTACTTTAGTCTTGCTTACATTTACTTTCATTCCTTTCTTGTCCAAAGCCACATTCATTATTGTTACCATCTCCTGCAACTCGTCAGCAGATGACGCAAGTACAACTTGGTCATCAGCGTAGAGAAGACATTTGATGAGTAACTCATTCATTCTCAGTCCACACATACTCTCTTTCAGATCAATCAAACAATTATCCATGAACAGGTTAAACAGCCAAGGTGACGCTACACATCCCTGCCTAACACCTTTTTCGATGCTAAACCATTCAGTGTACGCCCCGTTTATTCTAACACAAGCACTGGAATCCTCATAGAGAGATTTCAGTGCTTGAATCAGATGACCGTTTACCCCATACATAGACAATGCTGACCACAATTCATTCCTCACCACTCGGTCATAGGCCTTTTCCAAATCCACGAACGCGGCTTAGAACAGCACAGTTTATATCATCACCACACATTTGGATGACATGGGTGATCTTGTACTTCGAAGCGTGCGTTTTTAGGTCTGGGTATAGATCATAAATTTAGTAGGTGTAATTAGAACAACAAAAATTCGTTAACTGTGCTAACCATATGAAAAAAAAAATATATTTATTATAAATAGGTATCTGAAGAACATGTAATTGTTTTGGTTTAGTTGTAATATTTAAAGCCATATTTCATTTATTTTCAATAGTCTTTGTATTTTTGTTTGTTTATCACCTGAAAACCTATGGAAACCGTTGGTGTGAAATAAAAATAAAAAGAAAAAAGGTGGAGGAAAGATAGGTAGTGGTGTTTCTCACTTTTGCCTTCCTCTAAAGGCGTTAAAGTAACACAGGGCTTTAAAATTAAGGTCCTCCTGGAAGTTCTGGGTTGGCTGCTGTAGGCAGGCTTCATTGATCAATGGATGGTGTACTGCTTGTGCTGTTTCAGATATAAAACAATTAAAACAAGGAAGGGGTGTGGTGTACAGCAGGCCATGCTGGTGGGCCAGCTTGAACAATGGCTGTCAATCACCAACTACCGCCACTGCGCTGGCCGATGCAGCCAGTCTCCCACGGGCCGTGGTACAGGACACACGTCTAAATAAGATACGAGTTATTAATATTGTAGCATTGATTTGTTAGTCTATTTGACCTTATACTTGTTGTGTCTTAACACTGAAATATATCCCAGTTCACACGAGGCCCGACGGTGTCTAATTATTATCTATTCTAACCTCTTACTTACTCCTGTGACGTGCGGACGTCACACTATCAATTTTCGATTCTGATTCAAGAAATATGAAATAATAGAAAAAAATAATGCCTAACCGCTACAAAAATCCTAATCTATATATATAAAAGAAGAAGGTGACTGACTGACTGACTGACTGACTGACTGACTGACATATCAACGCACAGCCCAAACCGCTGGGTCTAGAGATTCCAAATTTGGTATGTAGGTTCCTTATAAGGCCTAGGGGTGCACTAAGAAAGGGTTTTACAAAATTCCACCCCTAAGGGGGTAAAATAGGGGATGAAAGTTTGTATGAAAGTCCGTCAGTTTTGAAGTTAGGATCTTCAAAGTTTGTATTTAGGCTGAAGACTAAAAATTAATAATTACGTGTCTCAGGGTTTTTTAAAATTCGACACCCTTAAGGGTGAAAAGGGGGATGAAGTTGAAAATTCTTTATTTTTAAAGTAAATCCACATAATTTATTATTTAGGCATTAATTATGTAATTCTATGCAACGTTCATCACTGTTACTGAAATTCCACCCCAAATTCAACCCCTAAAAAAGGGAAATGGGGTGAAAAAGTCTAAAAACCAATATGGGTATCGTTTGTATGGTTTATCGGGTCGCTGATTACGAAAATTACAACAATTTTGAAATCCAACGTGGTGGACGTTAAATATCATCATTGCCTTGGGATGGGGTTGGGGTGCGATAGGGTTGAAATGTGAATATGGGTGTCGTTTGTATGGTTTATCGGGTCGCTGATTACGAAAACTACAACAATTTTAAAATCCAACGTGGTGGACGTGAAATACCATCATCCCCCTGGGGATGGAGTTGGGGTGCGATAGGTCTGAAATGTCTAAAAATAAATATTGGTGTCGTTTCTATGTTAGGGATAGCGGTTAAATTGGCGTTAGGGATAGGGATGGGGGCAGGGATAGGGACAGGGAGAGGTAGAGGTCGAAGTAGAGAGGTAGATAGGTAGAGAGGTAGAGGTATAGAGGTAGAGTGGTAGAGACGTAGAGAGGTAGAGGTACAGGTAGAGGGAGAGGGAGAAGGAGAGGAAGGGGGAGAGAGAGGGAGGGGGAGAGGGAGGGGCAGGGAGAGAGGGAGGAGGGGGAGATAGAGGAGGGGGAGAGAGAGGGAGAGGGTTTTAGTTTTTCTCAATTACTTCTACGAATTGGCTCTGTTTTGAAATATTACATAAAGGTGTCTTTCATCTCTCTTTACTTTTGTTAGGATACTGCTGCTAAGTTCCTCTGGTCTGAGTAATAAAATTTATGAGTAACGTCTGTATATTATATAAAATTCAGCTGGATCTTGAATCATACTCATTGATTTGCGCAGGGTTATAGTCCTGTTTTTCCTTAATTTAAAATTACCCCGAAATGACGGGAAAATATCTCATTGCTTCGGAAAACCGGTAATAAAATAAATACGAAATCCACGCGAGCGAAGCCGCGGGCAACAGCTAGTGAGATTATAACCTTCTTAGGGATATAATCTCCATACAGCCTGCGGCTGTTAGATTGAGGTGGTCATGCTTGGCGAGTAAGGATCTTTATTACTCTTTCCGCTTCCTTGAACATAGCATCAGCTGACTCTCCAAATACGGTTCTGAGCTTTTCCCTTTGCTCTTCGCTGGCGAGGATATTTCCATTCATTACTTGAGCCCTCAAGAATCCAAGAACAGTTTGTACTTTAAGTGAAGCATTTTCTGTTTTTGCTTTGTAGGCTTCTAGGGTTGACTTTTTCCCAGAGGCCTGATTGGTGTATTCGTCTATTGCCTTTGCAGCAACTATGATATCTGGATAATTTGAAGATGTAAAACATTGAATATCAGGAATAATAAGATGGACATAAACTATGTCGCTATCAGTGTGCCCCATTTTTATAATTCGCTCAGACAATGCTTATCTTTCTTCGTGGTAAAGACCCAGTTGGTCTGGCAAGGGATTCAGACAAGCAAGTGCCCCTCCTCCAGTGATGACCCTTTGGATAAGGGAATAAACGGTCATATTTGAGAGTGCGACCAACATCTTGACTTGTACCTTGATGGCAATGGCCTTGGATTCAGTAAAGTCAGAGTTGATAAAGGATAGAACCCCTTTTCTCAATACAGGTCGGCTGTTGACGATTTGATTCACCAGAGTTCCGCCAGATTGGAGTGTGAGCAACGTGTTGGGCTCCGCTGTCTGATGCAGAGAATTCATAAAAGATGTGTATCTTTTTGTAACCCACTCTTTGAATGCCTTTTTGTTCTCTACAGCTCTGCAAAGAACATAGGCGCCATATACCGCATGGAATGCCAGCATGGAGGCGGGTATGTAGCGGTTGTCCATTCTCAACTCCATATATTTGGCTCGTTGACCATCTCCGGGTAGAGACAAATCGTCAATCATAGGTCTCATCTCGGAGAACCCTTCAAATACCTCGGTAAAATCAACATCTGTCATGTATTTGATGCAACACAGATAATAGGTGGTTATGATCCTACTCTTTCTGGCTACATCGGCATCTGCAGCTGGGTACATGCTAGCGACTCTGTCTAGGGGGTCTAGCCCACCGTTGAAGAATGCCAAAATCACTCCTGCTGCTGCACTTTTCGTAAGAGGATACAGAATGGGCTTCTTGTCCTCACTGGTAAATGGGAGAGCAATGGCTTGCACATTTCTGTCCTTTACCAAGGTTACAAGCGACGGGCATCTCTCACACGTAAACCGAGTGTAGTAATCATCTCGGAGTAATTTGGCCTGATCCTCGTTTATAATCAAATATCTATCTTGAATAATCCCTTGAACGGTTGATGAGATTGACTTGGTTACCGTCTCTTACCCTACGGTAGTTTCTTTTATTAGAGTAATGTTTACTGTTGCTAATAGACATGGAGGATCTCCCTTTTCGGCGTTTGGGCGCTCGTCGGCTCTGTGAGCGTGAAATGCAACGACCAATGCCTGGTATTCATCATTGGAGACAATTTTCCCTCTATAGGGTTCTGGAGGAGGTTGTCCTGACATGGTGGGTCTCTTCGAGAAGACTGGATAGTATCCAAAAAGAATTTAAGGCTTATAGAATTGAAGTTCGTTATAGTTGAGCTTTATCGGTTGATGTCAGATGTCCTGTTGCTAGGTTGCTATGATAAGTTGATTTATGCCATTGTTTTTATTTACAAATAAAAATAAAACTAACACTTTTATTGATTCAAATTTGCTTGAATTAGTCAATCAGTAAACAAATCAGTGATATAATGTTAAACAGCTTGCCCAGGACAATTATCAAACACGCTATGGAAAACGGCCTAGCAGGAAAACCATTTTGGATGCTGACCGAGAAAATGGTATTTTCAACATGTTCAACCCACTCGAACACAATATTGGTAGTCGGCAGGCCAAGATTTCCTCCTGAGTTTGAAGAGGCAACAGCAGTTAATGAATAAATGATTAATTTCTTCACCTTTTTGGCCGTCTTAACACGAAGTGACGCGACCACTTATTATGTAAACAAGTGGGGGCGGTATATTCCCAACCGACCCAATTTTTAAAGTTAGTTTTTTTATTTTATTTTTTACAACGTTAATGCCAAAATGTGTATGTGAATGCACTCCATATAAGCAGCGGAGTCTCAGGTTTCATTAGTGCGCGTACCTTTGATTCCACCTTATATACTCGTATCGAAGACACGAACTGGCGCGTAAGGATAGCACTATGTAGGCAAGGGATAGACATCAGGAATAGCAGAGAACACGATATTGGACATCGATAGCATCTTTGACAATCGTCTAATACATAGCAGTGTGACTTACTTGCATGACGATTATTCAGCCTGACTTGCAAATGACCTCTTATACTCGTACGGTATTCTCTTCCATCACGTCGTCGGTAACCACAGCGGTATGCAGGTTTCGTCGTCCCACCTGTTGTTTTATTTTAAGAAGATTAACTAAGTGCCACAATCCTGTCAACCCCAAACGTTAGAGGCTTTCATAAGAGTCTATCCACATGTTCAACTACAGCAAACTCACAGTGCACCGTGTTTTACTATCACAAAAGGTATTCGCGTATCATAGCCTAAAATCTCACAGTTTAGGACAGAAAAGATCATGAACACTTAGCTGTCGTTAAACGGTCGCTCCTGTCATCGCAGAATTGCTACGGCTCATCCGCCAGCGGCTGCAACCTTCATCCCGCGGCCAACTATCGATTTTAGAACTTAACGTGGTAAAACCGCGTACAAGGATGAGCTGTTGAAAATGGCGGCCTCGTCTTCACGTTGCATCGTGTTGGCTAAACTGACACAGACCACGCCCCTTTACGCGCCATTCGTAATAGTACTACCAACCTCACGATCTAAATAAAGCCATCACTGCCAACTAGGGCATGCAGAACCGGGTCCGGTTCCAGATTTTGCGTACCCGGTTCCAGTGGTAGTCAGAACCGGGTCACCCGGTTCTACCCGGTTCCTAGCGAACAAATTGTTTTTTTTTATATTTTTTTGTGTAAATGATAATTCAGAGTTTGGTTAAGTAGGAAATTATAATGTAATGAGATATGAATAAAAAAAAGTTGGTATTGGTGTGAAATCAACGTTTATTAAATTATCATTGTAATCAACAGACTAACTCTTGAAACTATTATTGATTAATAATCAACGAAAACTTATTCTTCTCAAAACTAAATAATCAACAAAAACTAACTCTTGAAACTATTATTAAATAATCAACGACAAAACGTACTCTCCAACAATTAAATAATCAACAAAAACGAAACGAAAACTATATCTTCCTTCACACAATAATAATCAACAAAAACTGACTCTTGAAACAATTAAATAATTTGGTTTGTATTTTTTGGTTTGCAAATTACAGAAAATAAAAAAAAGTTACCTAGTACTTAAATAAGAAGTATATACTAAAACACTTAAAACATAAGATGAGATCCACTGGATGGAATATGTAAAAAAATAACATTAGTCAAAACTAACAAGAATAAGATCAGTTATTTAAGATAATTAAGATAAGATAATTGTTTATTTCCAAAAAACATGGTTTTTAAGTGTACATTAGCGTTCTTACTTATTACATCTTTTGTTTCTGACTCTGCCTCTTAAACTAAGTTAAAAAAACCTGTATTTTAAGAGACAGCGTTCAACCGTGATACTTAATATTCAAAATGAAGAGGAACGTGTTTTACACTAACACCTTTGGTAGAATTTTTTTCTTGGTAATAAGATCTTAAAAAACTTATTACATCTAAACTTTGGCCACTTAACGAGGTACGTAAACGATTACAAATATACCCGGCGGAGGAGAAAATTCTCTCTGGTTCCACACTTGTTGGTGGTATAGCTTTTAGGTACTCAAGAGCCAGTGATAAGTAATTACCACGATTACCACCATTCTCGAACAAGGCCATCTCTATTTTAACATTTTAACAGTTGTGAAACAGTCTTCGTTGTTCTGACTTCTTGAGTTATACACAGTTGTCGCTTTTCTATTTCACGATTTAATTCTTGTTTTTTGGTCAAGGCCGGGGCTGCGACGAGGACATCAACATCATCATCATCTCCGTCTATATTTAGTAAATCGCCCCTGTGCTGTTGAGCTGCAGCATTTAAGTTACCCTCGCTTGTCATATCCTGAACAAGATTAACAATAGCCTTGCACATTTCATCTGATGTGAGGCGAGGGAACTCATCGTTTTCGATATCCGCAAAGTATTGGTCCGGGTTCGTTAAGTACTGAAGTGTAGCTGCTTCAATGACTCGTCGGTTCATGTATCTTTTCTTCAACGATCTCTCCATTTCAGTACTCAAAGCTGTATTCATCGCCTGCAGTTTTTTCAGTGCATATTTAATAGCGACATCAGGTGTTACCAAGGTGGCATACCGGCGACACAAAATTTCCACTACAATTTTAATTATCTCCAATATTTCGTGAAGCTCATTTAAAGTTGTCCATTCATACTGACTGAAAATGATCTCAGAATTAATATCAAGTAGTGCTTTGCTGATGCATACTTTGAGCTTCAGAAACCGTTCGAGCATAGCAGACATGCTACTCCACCTTGTTTTTGAATCTAAAACCAGACAGTATTCGTTCCCGAATTCAGAGGTAACATATTTTTGTAAGTCATCTTCATTTTTCGTGGGGGATTTTTTAAAAATCTTTACAACTTTCTGTACTTTTGCCAGTAAATCATAATATCTGAATGGCTGTCTTTGTACTTGTACTTCTTCTGTAAATTCAACACCGTCGTTATCGTTATCTTCTTCAGTTTCGGCTAAATCTTCCCTATTCAAATCATTACTGGTTTCAGGATTTGCGGAAGATCGACATAACGGGATTAATTCTATGAGTGGTATGTCATCTTCATCTTCATCTCGTTCTTCTACTTCTTCGAAATGAGTAGTATGAGTAGCATCAGCACCAGGAGTTTTGTAAAAAACATCGGAGAGAGCAAGCTGAATTGCATGTGCTATGCATTTCTGATGCAAGGATTTCAATTCTTTGCCAATCTTTACCATCATACTGCACCCGTCAGTGGTTTCTCCAACAATATCTTTTTCTAAAGATATTCCGTAGAATTCCAGTTTATCTTTTATTAGTTGAATACACTTTGAAGCTGGCAGTGATCCGTGAACCCTTATGAGACCCAAGTTTTTGAATTTGTTGGGGCCACTCAAAGATGGTGAATGCAGGTTTAAGCTCAAATATCTGCGATTTTGGTTTGACGTCCACTCGTCAAATGAAATACCGAACTTAACTCTTTCAGTCAGAAGTTTTTTAATTTCTTTTTTGATATCCTTCTTTTTTTCATCACAATGTTTGACAACCATCTCTCTAATTGTGTTAGCTGACTTTGGGATTTTGTGTCCTGCCTTTCCAAAAACCTGTCTTATATCTTGAGACTTTTCCAATGTACGGAATGGAACACCGTCCAAAGCAATCATTCGGGATACTCTAGTCTCGGTAGAAGGGTTTTCGTCTGATTCGAAGTAGTCAGTTAGTTTTGTTTTTTTACTCGCAGATGGAATCTCTGGATTTTCGCTTTGTGTGTTATCTGTCGGGCGTCTGGTCGTGGTTGAAGCAGACGAAGCATCTTTATCGATATCCAAATTGACGGACGTGTTATGAACTCTTTTGATATGTTTGTGCAAGGAACCTGTAGATCCTCCCTCGCATTTTAGGATTTTATTGCAAGTTATGCATTTGGCACTTTTTAGGTCTTTCGCGCGTAAGAAATGGCGCCAAATTGATGACTTATCTTTATCAACCAATTGTTCTTCGTATTCCATTTTACCTTGAACAAATAAACAATCAGGTTACAAACATTGCATGACTGTTACTCATCCCACAAGACTTGACGAGAAATTGAACCATGTGGACGCGTCTTTACGAGTTCTACTTACTTATTTAAGGAAATATAATATTTATTGCAAAACTGTACTTAAAACACTACCTTTTATATTCAATTCTTTTAAATCTTACACGTATAACCAAAATTATCGCTTCTTTTGAGCGAAAACAAACAGATAGTTGTTTATTAGCAAAACAGAATGATTTTAGGTTATTGTTTTAGGATTCACAATGCTATCACTTACTTGTATGCTCATTTTAAACTTAGTACAGAAATGCAGGTAAACTGCAGAACACACGTTAATTACCTACTCATAAGCTTCCATAACCAAAGTTTTAAGCAAATCCTTAGTTTATTGTATAAATAACCTAAATAGATCAAATCAATGAAGGTACTTACGTTTCAAGTTGAAATATTTCCAAGTCTCACTTAAATGTCCGAAATTATAATTGAAATCCACACTAAACCAAACTAGCAATCACTTCAAAGTTAAAAATCGTTACTGCTTCACTTGCTCACTGTCGAGATGTCGAAACAAAATGACCACGGACCATAGATTTATATAGTCAAGATAGGGTCTTGGGAACAAGTGGTTCATAATTTCCCCATACAAGAAAAAATAGCGCCATCTGTGAAAAATCGCGTGAACTACGTTGTGTAGTACTTCGGTCGGTACTAAATACACGGAACAGAAATAATATGGCGGGAAAAAACAAAACAAACTTTTTACTGTTTATATGTGATTTAGGCCTGGTTTTTCAGTTTCATTAATTGGATTATAGTCAAAAACAATAATAAGAAATAACAATAATAATAATAGGAGTATATTGTTTCTTCAACTAAGAACAACATTTTGTTGGTAAGTTTATTTGCATCCAATGTTGACAATATGACTAGGGTTGCCACCTTTTTTTAGGACGAATAAAGTATTTTTTCATTTTGTTAGGTCGAAAATAAAGTACACAGCATAAAAAAAGAGTATTTATTTATTTGTTCTTAAAAACATATTTTTGGTTGCTCTTTGCAACTTTTAGCAAATATTTATCTTTTTCAAAGACATTTAACACATCTTTGCACTCATACTTTAAATTAAAATATATAATTAACTCATTTTTAATTAAGTTTAGGGAAGCTCTATTTCTTTCATCTCTCCACTTTACATTCATAAGAGAGAAGACCCTCTCAGTGAAGGCTGATGTGGCCGGCACAGACAAGATATACGAAATGAATTTGAAAATATTTGGAAAATCTTCACTTTTATTGAATATGTATTGCCACTTCTGAGCCGTTGATAAGTCAGAAAAATCTTTATTATTCTGCATTACTTTTTCATATGTTTCATTCAGGAGTATAGTTTCTGAATATAAATTGTCCATTACTATACCAAGTTTTTCTTGAATATTTAATGCTGCAATACTATTTTCAAAATTTTCAAATGAAATAGGTGACTTTAAATTAAAGTAACTTAGTGAAAATAAAAGATTTTCATTTGAAAAATTAAACCATTTCTCCAAATAGCATAAAGCTTTGTCAATGAATAATTTAAAATTTTTACAAATCCTATCTTTCAATTCAAGTGAAGATTCTTCAACCTGTCTTAGCAGTTTTTTTGTTTCATATCCAAAGAAGCAATCTTCCTTCCTTTTTGTTAATTCTTTTTTGAGCATGCTCATTATGTTGTAAACATCCAATATTGTTATACTGTTGCCTTCTAGGCATTTGACAGTTTTGTTGAATAAATTTAATATATGACTGCAGAAATGCATATAAATCTCAATCAAATCATAATTCACATCACTGTTCAATAAAAGTAAATTTTGCAAAATCATAGGGCAATCTTCTCCTAAACTTAAAAAGTAATCTCTTATTGGTTTCCAATTTAAAAGTATAGTGTCTATGCAAGGTAAAAGACTTAACCATCGGGTTCCTACATGGCGTTTAAGCTCATGGAAATCACCATCAACACTTTTAACAAAATTTTTTAGATTTTCTCTTCTGACAGCTGAATGTGAAAAGTGACTATAAATTTTCAGAATTACATTTTCAATATCATAAGATAAGAAGCTCATGGAGTGTCTCATGCAGTTATGCACTATGTGTGCATGGCAATTTCCCTTTATTAAATCAGGAATCAACTCTTTCATGTTAGTAAACAAAGAATGGTGTGCACCAAAATTAGAATTTGTGTTGTCTGCACTTAGCCCTGATATTTTATCAAAGGATAATTGATGCAATGCAATTGACTCCTGTATAGCTTGAAACATGCCATCAGCTGATTCATTGCTGTTCTCATAAAAATCAATTAATTTGTTTTGAATTCCATTTTGTGCTGTGAAATATTGCACCACCAATGGGAACAATTTTATATTTTTCTTATTTGATGCATCAGTCTGCAAACAAAAATATACATTTTCAGTATTTAAATCATCTATCACATGTTGTAATGCATATGGCCCCAACACCTCAGAAACCAAAGCCTCCATTTTAGTTCTAGCTAAATGAATACTAGTGGCTGTACTTGAATCCACATAAATAATTTTATTCAGTTTGATGGTGCAGTCCATACTGTTATATGATAAGTTGTGTTTCACAGTGTGGTATGTCAGAGCAAGTTCAGCAGCAGTTATTTTTTCTCTACTATCAGATACTTCAGATGTACTTGTAGTAGGTGTAAGAAATTTATTAAGAACTCCAGCTGTTTTCTTTAGTTCAGTTTTAGATTTGTGTATCTTTGTTTCTTGGTGTTGCTTTATCTGTGAACAAGAAAATAAACAACACCATAATAACACCAAACACACACCAACGAACACCGCAAGCAGTTTGTAGGGCAAACAAACAGATCACCCCCATCAAACAAACAGTTACTTACGTGTCCAATTCCAGCCGAAGAAATACTAAAAATGACTCCACAGATTTTGCATTTCGCGTTAAAACTATTCTCTGGATCGTTTGTCAGCCATGTATATTCTTTTTCCCAGAGCTTTGTATACTTCTGGGGTCGTTTTTTTGGCTTATCTAATTTTCGTTTTTTAGGCGTGATAATCCTATCAAAGGACGCACTAGAAGCGACATCTTCTTCATCCATTTTAATTGTTAATTTTTTGCATGAAATAACTGACAAATATTCACAAAAACAGTAGAAAATATAGGGAAATAATGCACTGATACTCAATGCTGCGAGTACTCAACCACTCAACCTAAGAAGAATGTCATTTTGACATTTACTTGTCAAGTGGCGTTATTTTTTTTTGTTAATTTGTCCCTTTCGGAAAAGGCAAAGAGATCGAGTTCATACTGCCTTGTCCTTGTCTGATGTAAGTATTATTATATAGGGTAAACGGTCAATATTATAAAACGCTGCTGTGGATGGATAGGGTTAGGGATACCATCTCACAAGGACTCGTAACAAGTAACGGGCCAGTAATAATCAGTTTTACGTAAATAGAGTATTTTAGCGTACTTTACTGGTGGCGTAGATTATAAAGTACGCCTACATGAAAAAGAGGACAATACTCTATTTTAGAGTACGGGTGGGAACCCTAAATATGACTGACATTTGTTGGTCCTAAACGTCAGATTTCGGACCAACGAATTGGGGACATTGTAACGTGCCGATGGGCTAGTACTTATTAGTCGCTTCCCTTAAGTTCTTATAGGGTCCAAATAGTTTTTTTGATGAAACCAGCAGCATATTTTAGTATGTTGTTAGGCATGTTATTCTGACTAAATAACCATCGGGAGACAATTTCTAGCGTGGTTAAGTCACTAGTTATGACGTCATCAAAATGGCCGCTGCCGCGTTCAGAATATTGCGTATACTTCAGAAAGTATGTAACATATAAGCTTGTGTAGGGTGTCATAAAAAGCAAAATTAAATGCGCTACAATATTGTTCCTACTTTTGACCTTGTAAATACCATAGTTTGCAAGAAATTTTAATATTTATTAAAATTTTCGTAAATAACTTCAGATTTTTTGTTTATAATATGAAACATCAAAGGACATGCTTGTATTCAATGCAAAGAATATTAAATAGGCCCAAGGATTATATCCATTTGCAAACGTAAAAAAAATAATCCTTTTGTTGTTTTAAAATCACACGATCTTATAATAATACGTGATTTCGTCTACAAATTGCAAACAAATAAACGAAATATACTTTATACTTCACCTTCTCGGAAAGTACCTCAGTCCTGTTTTAAAAACTAAGGAGAAGATACGTCATTTCTATGGTATAAATATGCGGGGGGAAAAGTTATATGGAAATCCATTGTTAACGTGTTTTAGCGGGATGGAATTTTGTATGAAAATCCATTGTTAACGTGTTTTTTTTTTCTTAAATTTAGATCAAAATCTATTTTAATTTAGATTTTAATATCATAATGCCAAAAAAAGAAAAAGTTTTTATCTCTAAGTCCACGAAATGATGCTGGCCTGACCTACACCTTTCTGAAAAAAAACCGGCCAAGTGCGAGTCGGACTCGCGCACTGAGGGTTCCGTACCACCACATAATTGTATTAGTTGAAATTTCAGTAAGTTAATGTGCTAGATTTTTTGAGGCCGACACGCGCTTGACCAAATTTTATTATTTGTTGTTATTTTATTACCCACGACGGAACGGAGAAGGTGTATGCGTTTAGGGTGAGATGTTGTGTGTTTGTTTGTTTGTGTGTGCAAAGTTATGTTGCCTTTTATCTTAAAAACGGCTTAACCGATTTAGATACGGTTTTCAGTAATGGATTTATAATTTATCAATGATGGTTTGTAGATTAGAGTTGTGGCGTCAAGTCACCAGGGGGCGCTGTAATGATATTTTTTATCTGAGCAAATGTTGCCATTTATCTTCAAAACGGTGCGACCGATTTAGGTACGGTTTTCAGTAAAAGATTTATGATTTATCAGTGATGGTTCTTAGACCAGAGTTATGGCGCCAACTCACCAGGTGGCGCTGTAATAATAAATTTCTATTTACTATAATGGTTTGACCGATTTAGATACGGTTTTCAGTATAAGATTTATCTATCAGTATCATATTTATCACTGACAGTTTTTAGACTATAGTTGTGGAGTCAACTCACCAGGAGGTGCTGTGTAGTAATAATTATTCTTTACTCGCGCAACGTCCTTCTTAATCGCTCTAGTAAAGTGGAAATTCTCTAAAAAGTTAAAAATAAAAAGCAAAATTGAAAATTTTGAGGAAAAGCCACGACGGCTGTCATTCAAAAAATATTAAATAAAACTTTGGAAATTCCCCCGACTAAAAATAAATATTTTCACCTATCTATTCATATATTTTATATATAAGCCAAGAAAATCCATCGGGGCTGCCATTCCTTATCTTACGTAAATTAATAGTGCATACGAGCTAGTTGTAAAATAGCTTGTTTGCTGCAGTTAAGTATAAATTATGAAAAGATGGCAATGACAGCCCCCGACGGATTTTCTTGGCTTATAAAATATATGAATAGATAGGTGAAAATATTTATTTTTAGTCGGGGGAATTTCCAAAGTTTTATTTAATATTTTTTGAATGACAGCCGTCGTGGGTTGTTCTCAAAATTTTCAATTTTAGCTTATGCACTATAAACATACCAATTTTCAAGTTTGTAAAAGTTCCCGTTTTTAAAATAGAACTAAAACAAAAACCGCCTCCGCGACCATCCAACTTGACCCCTCTCTTATATGAATGTTCTTGAAACGGGAGCTCACCACAATTGGTTACCATTAGTTGTGAGAAAAGTTGTAATATTTAATGATTTCAGACTTTTCCCATTATTTGTACTGTGAGACCTAGCTTCTTGCCAAATTTCATAATTTTAGGTCAACGGGAAGTACCCTGTAGGTTTTGCATTTTTGCATAAATGTATGGAGATGAGGACATAAAATGCCATATCTTTTGATTGCGTCGTTGTAAAAAATTGAAATTTTCAGATCTTGTGTGGTTCATAGACCCTAATATATGGTATTAATTTCAATCTGATACCTTTACCCGTTCGTGAGATAAAGGGTCTTGACAGACAGACAGACAGACGGACAACAAAGTGATCCTATAAGGGTTCCATTTTTTTCTATTGAGGTACGGAACCCTAAAAACTGATCCTGAACCGTCTAAAATACTCATACACAAAATACAATTTTGTTATTTGGTAAAATTAAAGGGAAACATGAACATAAGCAGCCGAAAAAATGTACCGGTGGACGTGCGGTAGACGTAAGGTTAGCAAAGATTATTATTTTAAAGGTAACCAATTTGATTTGTTTTTATTCGCAAATGTGTTGAAAAACGTCGTAAAAAGCTCGTGCGCGTTGGAGATTACAAACTCGGCTCCATTACGCCCTCGCCTGCGGCTCGGGCTGCAATTTCTGAGCCTCGGGTGTAATATCCAAAATAGCGCACTTGCATTTTAATGTACTATTTTATTCCTCACTTCCAGAAAACAATTTTGAAAAGGATTAGTAACGAATGAGTATGAAAATTGGATTTTTAATATAAGTTTTAGATTTCCATAGCAGAAGCCAGCGAGATCCTGTTACTGAGTTTATGTGGTCTGTAAGTCAATTCTTGAATATCATCGGGTGATAAAATATTGCTTTTGAGATTTTAAACTTCCAAATTCATCCTGATAAAAATGTTAACAAGAAAATACAAAACTTAACAATTAAAAATAACAAACTACTTTATATTTATCGGACACCAATCTTCACTTTTGAAAACAGTAATCAGTGATATTGAATTATTCTCGTGATATTTTGTCTGGGTGATATTCAAGAATTGAGTCCCTGATCAGATTATCTTTTGAACCGTAAGATATTTTCGACTTACTTTACAAGTCTCATTGGTATTTCTGGTAGTTCCGCCGAGCGCCTTTTGAGCCAGTCGCTCCTTCTGCTTGGCTGCTCGGCGAATGGTCCGTATTGTTTTGACATATTTCTAAAGAAATTAAATGATAATTAGAAAAAATACATGGTATGGCAGCACTGAACTTAAGCCACAATCACACCTAGCTGAATTCAAAGACTAATTCGGGCGGATGCGGGCAACAGTATTTTTGCGTGCCGCATAGTCAAGAGCAGGTCAAGCTCGAAACTCGCAATGCGACTTTAGCTCTTACTGCTATTGCAATAAGAACGATACAAAGTCCAATGTTTCAAGCCTGGAGTGCTCTTGATTGTACCACCCATAGGTACTACTAAAGTAGGCACTGCAAACTTGTTTATACGACATACAAAATAACTCTGGCTGTGACCGTTGATGCGCAGAAGTCAAAATAGAGTCGCGGGGGTGAGCGCAGCAGGTGGGGGGAGGTGAGCGCGGCAGGTGGAGGGAGGCGAGCGAATCGTTCATTGGCTCTCCACCTGTCACTCATGCGCAGAAAATAATCGTTAGAGCCAAACTTATCCTGTACACGCTATACTAGGTATCACTATATTTTGAGGTATAGGCCGCACAAACTTGCTCTAGCTCTGAACGTTAGTACGAGTTAGAGCAAAAAAAAAAAGAAGCCACGGGGGTGAGTGTGTTTCCGCGTGTCACATATTTTATTATGCGCAGAAAATTACCGTCAGGGCTAAAATTACTTTATCCCATACTATCATCATAACATCCCATAAAACGTCCACTACAGGACAGGGAGCTCCCTCCAGAACTCTAGCTTTTGCTGGAAAAATGTAGAGGGGAAGTACTCGTACCATAGTCACCTTGCTTGTTGTCGTTACGGCTGGCACCATGGACCGCGGTTGTAGGTGACCGCAGTAAGTAAGATGTAAGATACAAAGGAGGATGCTGCTGCCCATCCTCCAATTTATAACCCTTAGTCGCCTCTTACGACACCCACGGGTATGTAAGGGTTGGTACTATTCTTTGCCGGCACCACACGGGACTACGATACTATTAAACGAGCATTCTCGAAAACGGCTCTAACGATTTTGATGAAATTTTGTATACTGGAGTTTTCGGGGGCGAAAAATCGATTTAGCTAGTTCTCATGTCTGGGAAAATTCGTAATCTCCGTTTTTATTGGCATTTCTTGGTCTGTTGTAAAATTGCGAGTTTCAGAAGGCCTACAGTGCCATCTGTTAGTAGGCTTCGGTTAAGATTATACAGAGCGTCGCTCGATCACTCAGGTACTACTTAGTATACTGCGTTCTCCAGCCACCTCGGTCCATATGGTACAGTCAAGAGCAGATCAAGCTGGGCCATCAAACTTGGGCCACTATACCTGACTATGGTACAGTCAAGAGCAGATCAAGCTGGGCCATCAAACTTGGGCCACTATACCTGACTATGGTACAGTCAAGAGCAGATCAAGCTGGGCCATCAAACTTGGGCCACTATACCTGACTATGGTACAGTCAAGAGCGGATCAAGCTGGGCCATCAAACTTGGGCCACTATACCTGACTATGGTACAGTCAAGAGCAGATCAAGCTGGGCCATCAAACTTGGGCTACTATACCTGACTATGGTACAGTCAAGAGCAGATCAAGCTGGGCCATCAAACTTGGGCCACTATACCTGACTATGGTACAGTCAAGAGCAGATCAAGCTGGGCCATCAAACTTGGGCCACTATACCTGACTATGGTACAGTCAAGAGCAGATCAAGCTGGGCCATCAAACTTGGGCCACTATACCTGACTATGGTACAGTCAAGAGCAGATCAAGCTGGGCCATCAAACTTGGGCCACTATACCTGACTATGGTACAGTCAAGAGCAGATCAAGCTGGGCCATCAAACTTGGGCCACTATACCTATGGTACAGTCAAGAGCAGATCAAGCTTGACACTTGCAGTGTGACTCAAGCGCCAACGTCGATTGAAATAAGAACGTTACACGGTCCATTATGTCAAGCTTGACGTGCTCTTCAAATTAGAACTTAAAACAACTGACATAGCCCTGAGAATCGCTAAACTAAAGTGGCAGTGGGCAGGGCACATCGCATGACGAACCGATGGCCAATGGAGCGTAACGGTTCTAGAGTGGCGACCACGTACCGGAAGACGAAGAGTAGGCAGGCCCCCACAATGGGGCGTAACGGTTCTAGAGTGGCGACCACGTACCGGAAGACGAAGAGTAGGCAGGCCCCCACAATGGGGCGTAACGGTTCTAGAGTGGCGACCACGTACCGGAAGACGAAGAGTAGGCAGGCCCCCACAATGGGGCGTAACGGTTCTAGAGTGGCGACCACGTACCGGAAGACGAGGAGTAGGCAGGCCCCCACAATAGGGCGTAACGGTTCTAGAGTGGCGACCACGTACCGGAAGACGAAGAGTAGGCAGGCCCCCACAATTTTCGATATAGCAATGCAAACATTACATTCGAAACATGCAAATTTAAAATTTGGTCCCTTCACGGTAGAGTAGAATATTGGTTGGATGCTTATCAGCTTGTCTCTGCCAATTTGAAAAGTCTTCCAACCAATATTCTACTCTATTGTCAGTGAAAGAAATTAGAAATTCGACTGTAACGAAACAGTATCCTGTCGATATATCGAAAATTAAGAGTGGGAAGCCACACAAGTAACGATGAAAAACCGGCCAAGTGCGAGTCGGACTCGCGCACTGAGGGTTCCGTACCAACACATAAACATAATTGTATTAGTTGAAATTTCAGTTAGTTAATGTGCTAGATTTTTTGAGGCCGACACGCGCTTGACCAAATTTTATTATTTGTTGTTATTTTATAGCCTATTCAAATTCAATTCAAATTCAAAATGTTTATTTGCTAGAATACAGTATGGAAAAAAAAGGTCTTAAAATTAAATTTGTACAATGTATTCAGCCTGCATGCAGGCATGCAAATATGAATAAGTCCACCAAAATGAAGCAAAAATAAAAATAATAATAAAATGGAGATGAGAAAAAATTAAATAAAAATACAATTATTACAAAACTTACTTATACATGTCAATATTCCTATAGGTCATATACTCTCTTACATTATAAAAACACTTTTGCAGCAGCCACTTTGTCAATTTAGATTTAAAAGGTTTACCAGTCAAAGATTTTAAGTCATCAGGTAGGTTATTATTAGAGATGAAAAATTCTGAAAGTTTCCGAAACATTGAAAGTTTCGAGGTAACTTTCAGGTAATTTACCCGAAAGTTACCTGAAAGTTTCCTCGCGAGGAAGTTTTCAAAAATGTCTTTTCAACGTAAAAAGTAAGTGATAATAAGTATGTTTAAATCAAAATAAGGTTAAAAATTAGTATTTTGTATGTTATTTACTACGTCAAAATTTATTTTTTCTTAAGCCGGTTGTTTTTTTTTTCAAATCCTCAGATAACGCCATCTGTACGGGACGGGGGTCGCTCACAGAGCTTCCGTACCATCCCAGTGTACACAATGAAAACACTGGCTATTACAATGGACTGTATTTATTCTGTGGAAAATTTATAACACTGTCTGGCAATACTGTAAGAGAACTGATCAAAGTGGCGCGGTTGCGGTCGGTTTATATACTGTTTTTCACCGAAGACTCTGGCAACTTGGAATTTTCTAGTGAATTCCTTCGTTTCTTCTATATGGCTTTGGTTATCTAGAATATTCCACTAAGTTCTCCCGCGCTGGTTGTGCCATCTAGTGGGAAGCGGAGTTACTATTTCTACGCGGTGTTTATCAAAGATAATTATACGATTTCCCTAACGTGTGGTGCCATCTAGCGAGCCGATGAGTCATTAACTCGGGGTTGGTCAATGGTGTTTACCCAATACCGCCATCTTGTATCGAGTAGTGGTAATTTCGATCGGTGTTGCCATTTTAAATTATTTCACAAGCTCGGGCTCAAAACGGCGGCAATTTTAAATTTGACAGTCGTCGCGAACACCATCTATGTTGAGATCAATGTACTTTGAGACATATCCAGTGACATATCCTCAGATAACGCCATCTATGTTGAGTTCAATGTACTTAATGGAGCGTGCATACGCGACGATGCCAAACAGTTTTGTTTCAAGTGTGCGCAGCGCAAGGCCGTAGGTAGATAGGTTTCGACGCGAGAACGCGAGAAGCAGAGCGGCCGGCGGCGTGGCGTCGGCGCACACAGCTTCACGGAGAGACTGAATACCTACGCACACACACACAGCGGTAATCTGTGACATTAACTCACAGCGTTTGTAAACTTGGCCGCAAACAGACGACGACGCGCGACGGTTTGTTTAGTTGTCGGCAATACCAAAATATTACAGTGAAGTGATATACCATGACGAAAAGTAAGTTAACCTGCCTTATATTTTAGGTATTACAACGAACAACGCTTGCACATAATATTTATATGTTAGCTACTTAATTATTGCATTGACGTATGGTTTTTCTTTTTCAGATTATTCGGAGGATTTGTTTTCCGAGAAGGTTGAGGAAATTCCTAAAAAAATATGTAAATATTATACAAATGAAGATGATGTCACTGAGTGCTCAACACAAAACGATTCACCCAAAGAAGACCCAAAGGAAGAGGAATTTTCTCAGTATGGTCAACGTTGGTCTCCTCAAGATTTTTCTGGCGATATCAAACAACTACCAGATATGTATAAGCCCTGCAACTGCATACAAAAAAAAACATTTTGTGATGCAGCTGTAAATACTACATTACTTTCAAGTGAAATAGACGAGGACACACGATTGAATAACTTGATGTTTTGTAAATTTATTTCCCATGAATTGGAACAATATCATGGTAACGAACGTTACACAATAATGCAAAAAATTTTAGAAGTGCTTAAGAAGTAAAGAGTGATTTAGTGTAATCAAGGGAATCGAGTTTTTTAATGCTAGTAATTTGTAGGTTAGGTAAGTATGTATCTGAGCCTGAAAAGGAAACTATTAGTGTAATTTAAGTATTATAACTTACTTATAAAAAGCACCTCAAATTGTTGTTATTAGATTAATATTATGTTGATTGTTATTGTTAAATAATAGGCTCAGTAATAGGGTTCCGTTTTTACCTTTAAGGTAGTTGCCTGTAATAACGTCGGTATCATACTCTATAAGAAGGTAGATAGGTAGGTACCTATTTTAGCCTCAAATAATGCCATCGTGGTCATGGTTCCTTTTTGGTTCCGTTTTTACTTTTTAGGTACGGAACCCTAATAAGAAACCACAAGAGTATTATTTGAGGCTAATATAGGTACCTACTTACTTATACAGTATATACCTACATTGTTATAGGCAATTTATATTGGTATGTTGACCTACCATCGTACTCACTTACTCTGAAAAGTAGACTTATCAAGTGTAATTTTAAGTATGACACCTATACAAATAGTATCAAGCGCCTATATTATTGAGGTAGATTTGATTATTAATGTTGATTGTTACTGGAAGTTAAATTAATAAAAATACAAGAAAAATTATAATGTCTTTTATTACCATATCTTTGATTACCATATATTTTCGATAAAAACATAATAAAATATCTTGATTATATGATAAGAATTAAAGCAAATAATATAAATCACCTATATATACCTACAATAAAGGATCAACATCAGACATTTCTGTTTCTGAAATATTAAAATCTTGGAGTCTCATTGCCTGCTCATTATTTTCTTGTTCTGAATCGTTATTATCACTTTCTCTTTCTTCTTCTTCTGAATTGGTCACGTACTCTTCATCATCTACCATATATACGTCCTCGTTTGGGTTTGCAGATAATAATCTGATGTTAGATCGAACCATGATCAGCTTCTCAAGCCTTTGTGTAGTGATTCTGTTACGAGTACGACTTAACGTATTCCCGAAAACAGACCAATTTCGCTCACTGGCCGCCGACGACGGTGGCACAGATAGTAATTTTCTGGCAATGGATGCCAAAATTTGACAATTACAGAGGCCTTTCCACCACGTTCTTGCCTCAATATGATCAGCAGCACTCCAAATACCTGTTTGACTATAAAAACCGCTTCGTGATCGGTATTCAGCTAAGTTTGCCATTACTTTCCCAGTATTTTTTCTTTGTATTTCGGCGTATTGATGAATAAATTCTTGCCCTTTTGCTACTTTTTCAGGCGACAGTTTCAATCCTTTAAATTTCGGGTCCAAAATATTGGCAGCATAGTGAATTGGCTTTTCAACGAAATGTTGTTTTTTCCCGATTGACTCTATAATAAACTTTTCTTCTTCGTTATTTATTATTTCACAAGTACTTGTTGCATTGTATACATTTTCTCTGACATATTCAAACATTTGAGGCACTTGTGACAAAAGAGCTCGGTTTGATTCTAATTGCGTAGTGGCGACAAAAATAGGTTTAAAGATACTATTGAATGCAGTGACCTTGATCCATAAGTCTTCAGTGAGCAAATTTTGCTTTATCTCTCTATCAATATTTAATTCTTGGCAAATAGCAGTAGCTTCGAGTGCTTCGCGGTTGCAAAGAAAAGATTCTATCATAATAACAATGCCTCCCCAACGCGTTTGTCCTGGCAGCTTTAAAGTTCTCTTATTGTTTCCATACTTTTCAGTTTGTATTTTTTCAAAATATGCTAATTCTAAATGCCGCTTCTTTATGTATTTTATTATTTTAGTAACTAAATCAATGCAGGACTTAAACTTTTGTAACTTAGCGATATCTTTCATGAGTAGATTTAACGTGTGTGACGCACATCCCACAGCAAATATATGTTCATACTCTGATTCAACCATTCTCCACATTGCCTTCATATTATTTGTATTATCAGTAACTACTGCGACTATTTTTGATGGACCAATTTCATCTATCAAAGCTTTTAATTGCGTAAATAAATAAACAGCAGTTTCACGATTCGTGCCAGGGTACACGCATTTGTAAAAAAAAGGTTTCGGGGTTGTAACTATGAAGTTGACGGTACCTTTTCCGTTTATATCACTCCAGCCGTCCATTACAATAGCGAGAGATTCAGCTTGATTAATAATTTCTGTAGTTTCTTTTTGTATACGTTCGTACTCAGAATCTAGTAGACTATTACTTATCATGTATCTTGTAGGGACTGAATATGTTGGATCCAGGGCAGAGATTGCTTCTTGCCAAAAATTGGATTCTAACAGGTTAAATGGTGTACCTGTAGCATAAATGGCTCGTGCGAAACAAAGATCTATTTCTTTCTTTTTTTCTGGAGTCATAGAAGAAACATTAGGCCTAGGAGAAGTATCTGATTGTTGGTTGCAAGACAAGTCTTGAGAAAAAGAGCTCGACAACAATGAATACGCTGAATGACTAGGCTCCTGTGAAGTTGAACTCCCCGGAGAAGGTAATGGAAGTGTATGAGTCGCTGTTTGCGATGTTAATGTTACAGCACTAGGTGCATCTTCAAATATTTTTTTTACGTCATCTGGACACTGAGCACATTTTTTTAATAAATGGCCCTTTAATTTTGTTGCATTTACGCATAAATGTTTCCTGCAATGGTTACACCGTGCAGTTTTCTTGCCGTCCGTGTTTAATACTTCGAAATAATCCCAAATCTTTGATATTGATCGGGGCATTTTAACAGATCACTTTAAAACCGCCACTCACTATTAGTTTCTGCGCACAACTAAACGAAAATCGGCATCAATCGGCGAGCGAGCCGTGTCGGCCGGCTGCGGTGCGGGGCGCGGGGAGGGGAGAGCGAGAGGCGCTCACCGCAAGCCGGCGCGCGGCGGCGGCGCTGCTTGTGATACCTACCGCCGCGCCGCGGGTCGCCTCTAGCGCGTGATTTGAAATACGTAGGTAGGTTTAACAAAGTGTAGTGTTTTAACAAACGGCCTAACGCGCGAAGCGCATGTTATAGGCCATGTTTATGTTATAAGCAAAACAAAGTTATCGATAGTCATTTGGTAGCAGTAGCTGTCTCGTTGAAAAATTAAGTAAATTTTTCAAGTTACGAATACATTTAATCGCAAGCCTTGCGTCAATAAGCGATAAGAAGTCTGTATATAAGTTCAAACATTTCTATTGTAAGTCATTCGTAAAACTGGAGCCTACCGATCCATTTTACTTTAAATTCTTCACGGAATTAAACCGCAAGTTCGAAAATGTCGAAGTTCCATTCTGTAAACTGCGAGGGAGAAAACGACGAAGTGGAGTTTGTATTGAACGACCAGATGCCAAACGACAAGCAATCATCGGCGAATACTTCCCGAAGACAACGCGAACTGAATCTTTTGTGCGAGGAGGCAATGCAGGAGTCTACCCAGAATGTCCTCCAGGAACCAGCGAAGGAAAAGGAGACGCATACCAAGAAGAAAGACAGCACAGGTACCAAAAGCAAGCAGTCAATGAAACGTATGAAGGAGGAAATCAGGACCAGTCTCTTATATCAATGGTTGATGAATTATTGGATACCGGAATTCATAACGTATGTGGCAGAGATGACATGCAATCTTCAGAAGCTGAGTGTTCAAGAGAGACGCCCGAAAATCTTCAAACTAACGAATGTTTTGAAACAAATATTCAAAGCGTTCATCCAATACTTGAAAGAGCGAGAAATCAGTTTAAGCGCCGTCTCGTGGCCTCAATTCGAGAAGTGGGCCTTAAACGACGGGTTGTCCATGATGTCTACGAATTGCCAGACTGCGGATTGGGAGGAAGATTCAGAAGCCTTATTATTCAACGCTCTCTCCGAGGCCATGACGGAACAGGAGGACAACGACGATTCAGCCGAAGTAGAGCAGGACGAGGGATACTCATCATTGCATCGCACGGAGAACATTTCCACGTCATACACGACTGTTCCTGGAGCGCCGGAATGTGTAGATGTTCGCACATCCGAGACATTGTGGAGTTCATCACCTAAAAGATGACCACATTGCCGAGTACGAGCCGTGGCTTTACCAAGAAGAAAGACTCTACGAGCAGTGCAGCGAGCTTGAAAAGGAGTCACTTGGCCTCGATGTTACAACAGGAAGTAGATCAGGTACTAGAGGAGGACATGCCGGCTCCAGCACCGAAACACGTAAAGAGAGCCGATTTCACCAGGAACAAGAGTGTGGATCTACCTCCGGACAGCAACAGCGAAGCGGACGACACACTAGAAGGTACGCTAGAAGAACTTGTCCGTGCTCATGCGTCACACCGGAGCACTGGACAAATCTCACAGAATATCTCAATACTAACGGGAGACAAATGTACTACGTTGAAGTCGCCGGGAGAACGTGGATGGAAGGTCCTGAAACTAGATGTCTATCCCTTCAAGAGTTGCTTGAATGCACCAAAAATGGAATGGTGGCGTCACGCGGAATTCCGATCACAATGCTTAGTCTATTCAGAGACATCAAATGTAGCAGCTCTAGTGAAGGAACTGCAAATCCGATTGCTGAGTCAGATAAGAGCTCTACGCAACATCGAGGTGGACCAAAAATCCACCGGCTCGAAACGTGGCTGGAACAATATGTAATAACGCCACCTGGGAATATCTTCTTTACAGGTCATTGGATAAATGGTCCATTTAAATATTTTAATAAACAATCAGCTCTCGTGAAGAATATCTTACACAATTATCAGCAAAAAATAGTTGATATGACAGTTAAGCAGATATTTTTGAAATGCCGAAATATTTCAATGAACCACTTAATCTACGTTGGTCCATGGAATAATCTTTCAGAATATTACTTCGATATACCCGAAAGTGTTAGTGTTCTTGAAAACTTGTTAATGTACCAATTTGAAGAAGATAAAGGAAGAGTATATGACTTCCTTTTAAATTTATATAGAATCTTAGATAAGAAAATGCCTAAGTGTAATTCTATGTTTATTTTAGGGCCTCCAAATAGTGGCAAGAACTATTTTTTTGATTGTGTAATTCATAGTATGATTAACTTTGGGCAGATGGGTAATTTTAATAAGCATGTATCTTTTCCTTTAATGGAGTGTGTGCAACGGCGCGTTATCTTATGGAACGAGCCGAATTTTGAGCCGGCAGCCGAAGAAATATTAAAGCAAATTCTCGGTGGTGACACGTGCAATGTTAAAGTTAAATATCAAGGTGACGCAATTGTTTTACGAACACCAGTCATTATTCTCTCTAACAATGTAGTGTTTCCTGATAACAGTGCATTCAATACGCGCATTATCAGCTACACTTGGAAACGTGCCAATTACCTGCGCTTGTTATTGAAAAAACCGCACCCATTAGCATTGTTCTATTTGTTTTTGAAATATAAACTGTTATCGCTAAGTTACTTAGTAATGGAAGAATGGGAAAAGGAAATAATTACTAGTAAGAAATAATGTTTTAGTATTTAAGGTTTGAATTGAAATAAAAATAATATACACAAAATTATGGTTTTTTTACTTTATTTAAAGAATCTTCATTTACATTGTTTTCTTCTTTACTTACATATAAACCCTTAGTATATGAATTAGTATTTAAAATATTAACTTTACTTTCAGTGATGATGATACCATTCTCTGTTCTAATATTAGCTTGTTTCAATAACCTTTCAATCTTTTTAATCTTTGATGATAACTGATTCATTATCTCTTTATGCTCTTTAAATTGGTTTGTATGTAAAGCAGCATTAATAATATAATACGGATTAGGAATTATTTTAACAATCGTTTGTAGATAATATATTAAATACCATAGCTTGTTTTCTTTTGCTTGAGGAAAAGTTTTATCATATAAGACAAAATCCCACATAAAAACAAAATCGGGATATATTTCACCCCATAAAGCATCGGTATATCCTTGCCAATTAGATCCACTATATGAACCAGTACTATAACATTGTCCTGGTGCAGTGCGAACTTGATGATTTTTTCTTTCTGCAAGCATGCAATCCCAAGAATGCTTAGTAAATTCTCTTTTCTCTAGAATAGTTACACCGTCATCCCATTGCTTATTATCTTGTAATTCAAATATATTTGACCTAAGGTTATTGAATTCTGTTTTATTTCCAAACAAGATAACGGTATCATCGTTCCATTTATTTAACATTATACACAAATTAAGATAAAACTCATTATTATTCTCATTAGATAAATTGGAATTCGGTATCTGACCCAGATAGGTTATCATGTTTTGACATAGCTCGTTGTACTTTGTCGCCTGTTTTTGATGGAATAATCCCAAGTTCTGCCATACGTGACGTAAGGTTGGTTCGTCGATCAGGCTTTTGATGTCTTGGAATGGAGCGTCGTTCATTACTTGCAGATTTTTTTGGTGCTCCAAGGAGATAATGGGAGTAATCGATGGGGTTGTCATTGTCGGAGCTGACCTGGTCATCCTCCGTATGACGTGGTCTTTTTTCTCCATGGTGCTCCTCCACGCGTGGCTCGACGGTAGTAGACTGGCCCCAAGTATGATAACCATAACCATGATAACCTCTTTGTTTATTAATAAAGAACTTAACTTCATCTGGCCACTCGTAGCATTCACCTTGTGCGCACATAGATTCATAATCAATTTCTATATGTATCTTTGTTTTTGTTATAGTATATATAGATGAATTCAAAAAATTCACTGTTTCTGTTCCGGGATTTAATGCAGGTGTCGCTAATAGACCCAAATGTACTTGTGGTTGCAATCTGAATGTGCCATGCTCGCCGCCTTGTGGTGTTATATACGGAAAGCCTTCTATGCTCTGATAGTAATTCGCCGTTTGACGATTAACGTAATTATAACTCGTATTTTGTAGCGATTGATCCAATACAAAGGCGCTCGTATTCGCAGGTGCGGAAATACCCAAAGTATGTGGCACTTGATGACGATAAAACATTCTTTTATTCTGAATGTCTTCAGCAAAACCATCCTTTGTATTATACATTATACATTATACGGACGACACATTAGAAGGTACGCTAGAAGAACTTGTCCGTGCTCATGCGTCACACCGGAGCACTGGACAAATCTCACAGAATATCTCAATACTAACGGGAGACAAATGTACTACGTTGAAGTCGCCGGGAGAACGTGGATGGAAGGTCCTGAAACTAGATGTCTATCCCTTCAAGAGTTGCTTGAATGCACCAAAAATGGAATGGTGGCGTCACGCGGAATTCCGATCACAATGCTTAGTCTATTCAGAGACATCAAATGTAGCAGCTCTAGTGAAGGAACTGCAAATCCGATTGCTGAGTCAGATAAGAGCTCTACGCAACATCGAGGTGGACCAAAAATCCACCGGCTCGAAACGTGGCTGGAACAATATGTAATAACGCCACCTGGGAATATCTTCTTTACAGGTCATTGGATAAATGGTCCATTTAAATATTTTAATAAACAATCAGCTCTCGTGAAGAATATCTTACACAATTATCAGCAAAAAATAGTTGATATGACAGTTAAGCAGATATTTTTGAAATGCCGAAATATTTCAATGAACCACTTAATCTACGTTGGTCCATGGAATAATCTTTCAGAATATTACTTCGATATACCCGAAAGTGTTAGTGTTCTTGAAAACTTGTTAATGTACCAATTTGAAGAAGATAAAGGAAGAGTATATGACTTCCTTTTAAATTTATATAGAATCTTAGATAAGAAAATGCCTAAGTGTAATTCTATGTTTATTTTAGGGCCTCCAAATAGTGGCAAGAACTATTTTTTTGATTGTGTAATTCATAGTATGATTAACTTTGGGCAGATGGGTAATTTTAATAAGCATGTATCTTTTCCTTTAATGGAGTGTGTGCAACGGCGCGTTATCTTATGGAACGAGCCGAATTTTGAGCCGGCAGCCGAAGAAATATTAAAGCAAATTCTCGGTGGTGACACGTGCAATGTTAAAGTTAAATATCAAGGTGACGCAATTGTTTTACGAACACCAGTCATTATTCTCTCTAACAATGTAGTGTTTCCTGATAACAGTGCATTCAATACGCGCATTATCAGCTACACTTGGAAACGTGCCAATTACCTGCGCTTGTTATTGAAAAAACCGCACCCATTAGCATTGTTCTATTTGTTTTTGAAATATAAACTGTTATCGCTAAGTTACTTAGTAATGGAAGAATGGGAAAAGGAAATAATTACTAGTAAGAAATAATGTTTTAGTATTTAAGGTTTGAATTGAAATAAAAATAATATACACAAAATTATGGTTTTTTTACTTTATTTAAAGAATCTTCATTTACATTGTTTTCTTCTTTACTTACATATAAACCCTTAGTATATGAATTAGTATTTAAAATATTAACTTTACTTTCAGTAATGATGATACCATTCTCTGTTCTAATATTAGCTTGTTTCAATAACCTTTCAATCTTTTTAATCTTTGATGATAACTGATTCATTATCTCTTTATGCTCTTTAAATTGGTTTGTATGTAAAGCAGCATTAATAATATAATACGGATTAGGAATTATTTTAACAATCGTTTGTAGATAATATATTAAATACCATAGCTTGTTTTCTTTTGCTTGAGGAAAAGTTTTATCATATAAGACAAAATCCCACATAAAAACAAAATCGGGATATATTTCACCCCATAAAGCATCGGTATATCCTTGCCAATTAGATCCACTATATGAACCAGTACTATAACATTGTCCTGGTGCAGTGCGAACTTGATGATTTTTTCTTTCTGCAAGCATGCAATCCCAAGAATGCTTAGTAAATTCTCTTTTCTCTAGAATAGTTACACCGTCATCCCATTGCTTATTATCTTGTAATTCAAATATATTTGACCTAAGGTTATTGAATTCTGTTTTATTTCCAAACAAGATAACGGTATCATCGTTCCATTTATTTAACATTATACACAAATTAAGATAAAACTCATTATTATTCTCATTAGATAAATTGGAATTCGGTATCTGACCCAGATAGGTTATCATGTTTTGACATAGCTCGTTGTACTTTGTCGCCTGTTTTTGATGGAATAATCCCAAGTTCTGCCATACGTGACGTAAGGTTGGTTCGTCGATCAGGCTTTTGATGTCTTGGAATGGAGCGTCGTTCATTACTTGCAGATTTTTTTGGTGCTCCAAGGAGATAATGGGAGTAATCGATGGGGTTGTCATTGTCGGAGCTGACCTGGTCATCCTCCGTATGACGTGGTCTTTTTTCTCCATGGTGCTCCTCCACGCGTGGCTCGACGGTAGTAGACTGGCCCCAAGTATGATAACCATAACCATGATAACCTCTTTGTTTATTAATAAAGAACTTAACTTCATCTGGCCACTCGTAGCATTCACCTTGTGCGCACATAGATTCATAATCAATTTCTATATGTATCTTTGTTTTTGTTATAGTATATATAGATGAATTCAAAAAATTCACTGTTTCTGTTCCGGGATTTAATGCAGGTGTCGCTAATAGACCCAAATGTACTTGTGGTTGCAATCTGAATGTGCCATGCTCGCCGCCTTGTGGTGTTATATACGGAAAGCCTTCTATGCTCTGATAGTAATTCGCCGTTTGACGATTAACGTAATTATAACTCGTATTTTGTAGCGATTGATCCAATACAAAGGCGCTCGTATTCGCAGGTGCGGAAATACCCAAAGTATGTGGCACTTGATGACGATAAAACATTCTTTTATTCTGAATGTCTTCAGCAAAACCATCCTTTGTATTATACATTATACATTATACGGACGACACATTAGAAGGTACGCTAGAAGAACTTGTCCGTGCTCATGCGTCACACCGGAGCACTGGACAAATCTCACAGAATATCTCAATACTAACGGGAGACAAATGTACTACGTTGAAGTCGCCGGGAGAACGTGGATGGAAGGTCCTGAAACTAGATGTCTATCCCTTCAAGAGTTGCTTGAATGCACCAAAAATGGAATGGTGGCGTCACGCGGAATTCCGATCACAATGCTTAGTCTATTCAGAGACATCAAATGTAGCAGCTCTAGTGAAGGAACTGCAAATCCGATTGCTGAGTCAGATAAGAGCTCTACGCAACATCGAGGTGGACCAAAAATCCACCGGCTCGAAACGTGGCTGGAACAATATGTAATAACGCCACCTGGGAATATCTTCTTTACAGGTCATTGGATAAATGGTCCATTTAAATATTTTAATAAACAATCAGCTCTCGTGAAGAATATCTTACACAATTATCAGCAAAAAATAGTTGATATGACAGTTAAGCAGATATTTTTGAAATGCCGAAATATTTCAATGAACCACTTAATCTACGTTGGTCCATGGAATAATCTTTCAGAATATTACTTCGATATACCCGAAAGTGTTAGTGTTCTTGAAAACTTGTTAATGTACCAATTTGAAGAAGATAAAGGAAGAGTATATGACTTCCTTTTAAATTTATATAGAATCTTAGATAAGAAAATGCCTAAGTGTAATTCTATGTTTATTTTAGGGCCTCCAAATAGTGGCAAGAACTATTTTTTTGATTGTGTAATTCATAGTATGATTAACTTTGGGCAGATGGGTAATTTTAATAAGCATGTATCTTTTCCTTTAATGGAGTGTGTGCAACGGCGCGTTATCTTATGGAACGAGCCGAATTTTGAGCCGGCAGCCGAAGAAATATTAAAGCAAATTCTCGGTGGTGACACGTGCAATGTTAAAGTTAAATATCAAGGTGACGCAATTGTTTTACGAACACCAGTCATTATTCTCTCTAACAATGTAGTGTTTCCTGATAACAGTGCATTCAATACGCGCATTATCAGCTACACTTGGAAACGTGCCAATTACCTGCGCTTGTTATTGAAAAAACCGCACCCATTAGCATTGTTCTATTTGTTTTTGAAATATAAACTGTTATCGCTAAGTTACTTAGTAATGGAAGAATGGGAAAAGGAAATAATTACTAGTAAGAAATAATGTTTTAGTATTTAAGGTTTGAATTGAAATAAAAATAATATACACAAAATTATGGTTTTTTTACTTTATTTAAAGAATCTTCATTTACATTGTTTTCTTCTTTACTTACATATAAACCCTTAGTATATGAATTAGTATTTAAAATATTAACTTTACTTTCAGTAATGATGATACCATTCTCTGTTCTAATATTAGCTTGTTTCAATAACCTTTCAATCTTTTTAATCTTTGATGATAACTGATTCATTATCTCTTTATGCTCTTTAAATTGGTTTGTATGTAAAGCAGCATTAATAATATAATACGGATTAGGAATTATTTTAACAATCGTTTGTAGATAATATATTAAATACCATAGCTTGTTTTCTTTTGCTTGAGGAAAAGTTTTATCATATAAGACAAAATCCCACATAAAAACAAAATCGGGATATATTTCACCCCATAAAGCATCGGTATATCCTTGCCAATTAGATCCACTATATGAACCAGTACTATAACATTGTCCTGGTGCAGTGCGAACTTGATGATTTTTTCTTTCTGCAAGCATGCAATCCCAAGAATGCTTAGTAAATTCTCTTTTCTCTAGAATAGTTACACCGTCATCCCATTGCTTATTATCTTGTAATTCAAATATATTTGACCTAAGGTTATTGAATTCTGTTTTATTTCCAAACAAGATAACGGTATCATCGTTCCATTTATTTAACATTATACACAAATTAAGATAAAACTCATTATTATTCTCATTAGATAAATTGGAATTCGGTATCTGACCCAGATAGGTTATCATGTTTTGACATAGCTCGTTGTACTTTGTCGCCTGTTTTTGATGGAATAATCCCAAGTTCTGCCATACGTGACGTAAGGTTGGTTCGTCGATCAGGCTTTTGATGTCTTGGAATGGAGCGTCGTTCATTACTTGCAGATTTTTTTGGTGCTCCAAGGAGATAATGGGAGTAATCGATGGGGTTGTCATTGTCGGAGCTGACCTGGTCATCCTCCGTATGACGTGGTCTTTTTTCTCCATGGTGCTCCTCCACGCGTGGCTCGACGGTAGTAGACTGGCCCCAAGTATGATAACCATAACCATGATAACCTCTTTGTTTATTAATAAAGAACTTAACTTCATCTGGCCACTCGTAGCATTCACCTTGTGCGCACATAGATTCATAATCAATTTCTATATGTATCTTTGTTTTTGTTATAGTATATATAGATGAATTCAAAAAATTCACTGTTTCTGTTCCGGGATTTAATGCAGGTGTCGCTAATAGACCCAAATGTACTTGTGGTTGCAATCTGAATGTGCCATGCTCGCCGCCTTGTGGTGTTATATACGGAAAGCCTTCTATGCTCTGATAGTAATTCGCCGTTTGACGATTAACGTAATTATAACTCGTATTTTGTAGCGATTGATCCAATACAAAGGCGCTCGTATTCGCAGGTGCGGAAATACCCAAAGTATGTGGCACTTGATGACGATAAAACATTCTTTTATTCTGAATGTCTTCAGCAAAACCATCCTTTGTATTATACATTATACATTATACGGACGACACATTAGAAGGTACGCTAGAAGAACTTGTCCGTGCTCATGCGTCACACCGGAGCACTGGACAAATCTCACAGAATATCTCAATACTAACGGGAGACAAATGTACTACGTTGAAGTCGCCGGGAGAACGTGGATGGAAGGTCCTGAAACTAGATGTCTATCCCTTCAAGAGTTGCTTGAATGCACCAAAAATGGAATGGTGGCGTCACGCGGAATTCCGATCACAATGCTTAGTCTATTCAGAGACATCAAATGTAGCAGCTCTAGTGAAGGAACTGCAAATCCGATTGCTGAGTCAGATAAGAGCTCTACGCAACATCGAGGTGGACCAAAAATCCACCGGCTCGAAACGTGGCTGGAACAATATGTAATAACGCCACCTGGGAATATCTTCTTTACAGGTCATTGGATAAATGGTCCATTTAAATATTTTAATAAACAATCAGCTCTCGTGAAGAATATCTTACACAATTATCAGCAAAAAATAGTTGATATGACAGTTAAGCAGATATTTTTGAAATGCCGAAATATTTCAATGAACCACTTAATCTACGTTGGTCCATGGAATAATCTTTCAGAATATTACTTCGATATACCCGAAAGTGTTAGTGTTCTTGAAAACTTGTTAATGTACCAATTTGAAGAAGATAAAGGAAGAGTATATGACTTCCTTTTAAATTTATATAGAATCTTAGATAAGAAAATGCCTAAGTGTAATTCTATGTTTATTTTAGGGCCTCCAAATAGTGGCAAGAACTATTTTTTTGATTGTGTAATTCATAGTATGATTAACTTTGGGCAGATGGGTAATTTTAATAAGCATGTATCTTTTCCTTTAATGGAGTGTGTGCAACGGCGCGTTATCTTATGGAACGAGCCGAATTTTGAGCCGGCAGCCGAAGAAATATTAAAGCAAATTCTCGGTGGTGACACGTGCAATGTTAAAGTTAAATATCAAGGTGACGCAATTGTTTTACGAACACCAGTCATTATTCTCTCTAACAATGTAGTGTTTCCTGATAACAGTGCATTCAATACGCGCATTATCAGCTACACTTGGAAACGTGCCAATTACCTGCGCTTGTTATTGAAAAAACCGCACCCATTAGCATTGTTCTATTTGTTTTTGAAATATAAACTGTTATCGCTAAGTTACTTAGTAATGGAAGAATGGGAAAAGGAAATAATTACTAGTAAGAAATAATGTTTTAGTATTTAAGGTTTGAATTGAAATAAAAATAATATACACAAAATTATGGTTTTTTTACTTTATTTAAAGAATCTTCATTTACATTGTTTTCTTCTTTACTTACATATAAACCCTTAGTATATGAATTAGTATTTAAAATATTAACTTTACTTTCAGTAATGATGATACCATTCTCTGTTCTAATATTAGCTTGTTTCAATAACCTTTCAATCTTTTTAATCTTTGATGATAACTGATTCATTATCTCTTTATGCTCTTTAAATTGGTTTGTATGTAAAGCAGCATTAATAATATAATACGGATTAGGAATTATTTTAACAATCGTTTGTAGATAATATATTAAATACCATAGCTTGTTTTCTTTTGCTTGAGGAAAAGTTTTATCATATAAGACAAAATCCCACATAAAAACAAAATCGGGATATATTTCACCCCATAAAGCATCGGTATATCCTTGCCAATTAGATCCACTATATGAACCAGTACTATAACATTGTCCTGGTGCAGTGCGAACTTGATGATTTTTTCTTTCTGCAAGCATGCAATCCCAAGAATGCTTAGTAAATTCTCTTTTCTCTAGAATAGTTACACCGTCATCCCATTGCTTATTATCTTGTAATTCAAATATATTTGACCTAAGGTTATTGAATTCTGTTTTATTTCCAAACAAGATAACGGTATCATCGTTCCATTTATTTAACATTATACACAAATTAAGATAAAACTCATTATTATTCTCATTAGATAAATTGGAATTCGGTATCTGACCCAGATAGGTTATCATGTTTTGACATAGCTCGTTGTACTTTGTCGCCTGTTTTTGATGGAATAATCCCAAGTTCTGCCATACGTGACGTAAGGTTGGTTCGTCGATCAGGCTTTTGATGTCTTGGAATGGAGCGTCGTTCATTACTTGCAGATTTTTTTGGTGCTCCAAGGAGATAATGGGAGTAATCGATGGGGTTGTCATTGTCGGAGCTGACCTGGTCATCCTCCGTATGACGTGGTCTTTTTTCTCCATGGTGCTCCTCCACGCGTGGCTCGACGGTAGTAGACTGGCCCCAAGTATGATAACCATAACCATGATAACCTCTTTGTTTATTAATAAAGAACTTAACTTCATCTGGCCACTCGTAGCATTCACCTTGTGCGCACATAGATTCATAATCAATTTCTATATGTATCTTTGTTTTTGTTATAGTATATATAGATGAATTCAAAAAATTCACTGTTTCTGTTCCGGGATTTAATGCAGGTGTCGCTAATAGACCCAAATGTACTTGTGGTTGCAATCTGAATGTGCCATGCTCGCCGCCTTGTGGTGTTATATACGGAAAGCCTTCTATGCTCTGATAGTAATTCGCCGTTTGACGATTAACGTAATTATAACTCGTATTTTGTAGCGATTGATCCAATACAAAGGCGCTCGTATTCGCAGGTGCGGAAATACCCAAAGTATGTGGCACTTGATGACGATAAAACATTCTTTTATTCTGAATGTCTTCAGCAAAACCATCCTTTGTATTATACATTATACATTATACGGACGACACATTAGAAGGTACGCTAGAAGAACTTGTCCGTGCTCATGCGTCACACCGGAGAATATCTCAATACTAACGGGAGACAAATGTACTACGTTGAAGTCGCCGGGAGAACGTGGATGGAAGGTCCTGAAACTAGATGTCTATCCCTTCAAGAGTTGCTTGAATGCACCAAAAATGGAATGGTGGCGTCACGCGGAATTCCGATCACAATGCTTAGTCTATTCAGAGACATCAAATGTAGCAGCTCTAGTGAAGGAACTGCAAATCCGATTGCTGAGTCAGATAAGAGCTCTACGCAACATCGAGGTGGACCAAAAATCCACCGGCTCGAAACGTGGCTGGAACAATATGTAATAACGCCACCTGGGAATATCTTCTTTACAGGTCATTGGATAAATGGTCCATTTAAATATTTTAATAAACAATCAGCTCTCGTGAAGAATATCTTACACAATTATCAGCAAAAAATAGTTGATATGACAGTTAAGCAGATATTTTTGAAATGCCGAAATATTTCAATGAACCACTTAATCTACGTTGGTCCATGGAATAATCTTTCAGAATATTACTTCGATATACCCGAAAGTGTTAGTGTTCTTGAAAACTTGTTAATGTACCAATTTGAAGAAGATAAAGGAAGAGTATATGACTTCCTTTTAAATTTATATAGAATCTTAGATAAGAAAATGCCTAAGTGTAATTCTATGTTTATTTTAGGGCCTCCAAATAGTGGCAAGAACTATTTTTTTGATTGTGTAATTCATAGTATGATTAACTTTGGGCAGATGGGTAATTTTAATAAGCATGTATCTTTTCCTTTAATGGAGTGTGTGCAACGGCGCGTTATCTTATGGAACGAGCCGAATTTTGAGCCGGCAGCCGAAGAAATATTAAAGCAAATTCTCGGTGGTGACACGTGCAATGTTAAAGTTAAATATCAAGGTGACGCAATTGTTTTACGAACACCAGTCATTATTCTCTCTAACAATGTAGTGTTTCCTGATAACAGTGCATTCAATACGCGCATTATCAGCTACACTTGGAAACGTGCCAATTACCTGCGCTTGTTATTGAAAAAACCGCACCCATTAGCATTGTTCTATTTGTTTTTGAAATATAAACTGTTATCGCTAAGTTACTTAGTAATGGAAGAATGGGAAAAGGAAATAATTACTAGTAAGAAATAATGTTTTAGTATTTAAGGTTTGAATTGAAATAAAAATAATATACACAAAATTATGGTTTTTTTACTTTATTTAAAGAATCTTCATTTACATTGTTTTCTTCTTTACTTACATATAAACCCTTAGTATATGAATTAGTATTTAAAATATTAACTTTACTTTCAGTAATGATGATACCATTCTCTGTTCTAATATTAGCTTGTTTCAATAACCTTTCAATCTTTTTAATCTTTGATGATAACTGATTCATTATCTCTTTATGCTCTTTAAATTGGTTTGTATGTAAAGCAGCATTAATAATATAATACGGATTAGGAATTATTTTAACAATCGTTTGTAGATAATATATTAAATACCATAGCTTGTTTTCTTTTGCTTGAGGAAAAGTTTTATCATATAAGACAAAATCCCACATAAAAACAAAATCGGGATATATTTCACCCCATAAAGCATCGGTATATCCTTGCCAATTAGATCCACTATATGAACCAGTACTATAACATTGTCCTGGTGCAGTGCGAACTTGATGATTTTTTCTTTCTGCAAGCATGCAATCCCAAGAATGCTTAGTAAATTCTCTTTTCTCTAGAATAGTTACACCGTCATCCCATTGCTTATTATCTTGTAATTCAAATATATTTGACCTAAGGTTATTGAATTCTGTTTTATTTCCAAACAAGATAACGGTATCATCGTTCCATTTATTTAACATTATACACAAATTAAGATAAAACTCATTATTATTCTCATTAGATAAATTGGAATTCGGTATCTGACCCAGATAGGTTATCATGTTTTGACATAGCTCGTTGTACTTTGTCGCCTGTTTTTGATGGAATAATCCCAAGTTCTGCCATACGTGACGTAAGGTTGGTTCGTCGATCAGGCTTTTGATGTCTTGGAATGGAGCGTCGTTCATTACTTGCAGATTTTTTTGGTGCTCCAAGGAGATAATGGGAGTAATCGATGGGGTTGTCATTGTCGGAGCTGACCTGGTCATCCTCCGTATGACGTGGTCTTTTTTCTCCATGGTGCTCCTCCACGCGTGGCTCGACGGTAGTAGACTGGCCCCAAGTATGATAACCATAACCATGATAACCTCTTTGTTTATTAATAAAGAACTTAACTTCATCTGGCCACTCGTAGCATTCACCTTGTGCGCACATAGATTCATAATCAATTTCTATATGTATCTTTGTTTTTGTTATAGTATATATAGATGAATTCAAAAAATTCACTGTTTCTGTTCCGGGATTTAATGCAGGTGTCGCTAATAGACCCAAATGTACTTGTGGTTGCAATCTGAATGTGCCATGCTCGCCGCCTTGTGGTGTTATATACGGAAAGCCTTCTATGCTCTGATAGTAATTCGCCGTTTGACGATTAACGTAATTATAACTCGTATTTTGTAGCGATTGATCCAATACAAAGGCGCTCGTATTCGCAGGTGCGGAAATACCCAAAGTATGTGGCACTTGATGACGATAAAACATTCTTTTATTCTGAATGTCTTCAGCAAAACCATCCTTTGTATTATACATTATACATTATACGGACGACACATTAGAAGGTACGCTAGAAGAACTTGTCCGTGCTCATGCGTCACACCGGAGCACTGGACAAATCTCACAGAATATCTCAATACTAACGGGAGACAAATGTACTACGTTGAAGTCGCCGGGAGAACGTGGATGGAAGGTCCTGAAACTAGATGTCTATCCCTTCAAGAGTTGCTTGAATGCACCAAAAATGGAATGGTGGCGTCACGCGGAATTCCGATCACAATGCTTAGTCTATTCAGAGACATCAAATGTAGCAGCTCTAGTGAAGGAACTGCAAATCCGATTGCTGAGTCAGATAAGAGCTCTACGCAACATCGAGGTGGACCAAAAATCCACCGGCTCGAAACGTGGCTGGAACAATATGTAATAACGCCACCTGGGAATATCTTCTTTACAGGTCATTGGATAAATGGTCCATTTAAATATTTTAATAAACAATCAGCTCTCGTGAAGAATATCTTACACAATTATCAGCAAAAAATAGTTGATATGACAGTTAAGCAGATATTTTTGAAATGCCGAAATATTTCAATGAACCACTTAATCTACGTTGGTCCATGGAATAATCTTTCAGAATATTACTTCGATATACCCGAAAGTGTTAGTGTTCTTGAAAACTTGTTAATGTACCAATTTGAAGAAGATAAAGGAAGAGTATATGACTTCCTTTTAAATTTATATAGAATCTTAGATAAGAAAATGCCTAAGTGTAATTCTATGTTTATTTTAGGGCCTCCAAATAGTGGCAAGAACTATTTTTTTGATTGTGTAATTCATAGTATGATTAACTTTGGGCAGATGGGTAATTTTAATAAGCATGTATCTTTTCCTTTAATGGAGTGTGTGCAACGGCGCGTTATCTTATGGAACGAGCCGAATTTTGAGCCGGCAGCCGAAGAAATATTAAAGCAAATTCTCGGTGGTGACACGTGCAATGTTAAAGTTAAATATCAAGGTGACGCAATTGTTTTACGAACACCAGTCATTATTCTCTCTAACAATGTAGTGTTTCCTGATAACAGTGCATTCAATACGCGCATTATCAGCTACACTTGGAAACGTGCCAATTACCTGCGCTTGTTATTGAAAAAACCGCACCCATTAGCATTGTTCTATTTGTTTTTGAAATATAAACTGTTATCGCTAAGTTACTTAGTAATGGAAGAATGGGAAAAGGAAATAATTACTAGTAAGAAATAATGTTTTAGTATTTAAGGTTTGAATTGAAATAAAAATAATATACACAAAATTATGGTTTTTTTACTTTATTTAAAGAATCTTCATTTACATTGTTTTCTTCTTTACTTACATATAAACCCTTAGTATATGAATTAGTATTTAAAATATTAACTTTACTTTCAGTAATGATGATACCATTCTCTGTTCTAATATTAGCTTGTTTCAATAACCTTTCAATCTTTTTAATCTTTGATGATAACTGATTCATTATCTCTTTATGCTCTTTAAATTGGTTTGTATGTAAAGCAGCATTAATAATATAATACGGATTAGGAATTATTTTAACAATCGTTTGTAGATAATATATTAAATACCATAGCTTGTTTTCTTTTGCTTGAGGAAAAGTTTTATCATATAAGACAAAATCCCACATAAAAACAAAATCGGGATATATTTCACCCCATAAAGCATCGGTATATCCTTGCCAATTAGATCCACTATATGAACCAGTACTATAACATTGTCCTGGTGCAGTGCGAACTTGATGATTTTTTCTTTCTGCAAGCATGCAATCCCAAGAATGCTTAGTAAATTCTCTTTTCTCTAGAATAGTTACACCGTCATCCCATTGCTTATTATCTTGTAATTCAAATATATTTGACCTAAGGTTATTGAATTCTGTTTTATTTCCAAACAAGATAACGGTATCATCGTTCCATTTATTTAACATTATACACAAATTAAGATAAAACTCATTATTATTCTCATTAGATAAATTGGAATTCGGTATCTGACCCAGATAGGTTATCATGTTTTGACATAGCTCGTTGTACTTTGTCGCCTGTTTTTGATGGAATAATCCCAAGTTCTGCCATACGTGACGTAAGGTTGGTTCGTCGATCAGGCTTTTGATGTCTTGGAATGGAGCGTCGTTCATTACTTGCAGATTTTTTTGGTGCTCCAAGGAGATAATGGGAGTAATCGATGGGGTTGTCATTGTCGGAGCTGACCTGGTCATCCTCCGTATGACGTGGTCTTTTTTCTCCATGGTGCTCCTCCACGCGTGGCTCGACGGTAGTAGACTGGCCCCAAGTATGATAACCATAACCATGATAACCTCTTTGTTTATTAATAAAGAACTTAACTTCATCTGGCCACTCGTAGCATTCACCTTGTGCGCACATAGATTCATAATCAATTTCTATATGTATCTTTGTTTTTGTTATAGTATATATAGATGAATTCAAAAAATTCACTGTTTCTGTTCCGGGATTTAATGCAGGTGTCGCTAATAGACCCAAATGTACTTGTGGTTGCAATCTGAATGTGCCATGCTCGCCGCCTTGTGGTGTTATATACGGAAAGCCTTCTATGCTCTGATAGTAATTCGCCGTTTGACGATTAACGTAATTATAACTCGTATTTTGTAGCGATTGATCCAATACAAAGGCGCTCGTATTCGCAGGTGCGGAAATACCCAAAGTATGTGGCACTTGATGACGATAAAACATTCTTTTATTCTGAATGTCTTCAGCAAAACCATCCTTTGTATTATACATTATACATTATACGGACGACACATTAGAAGGTACGCTAGAAGAACTTGTCCGTGCTCATGCGTCACACCGGAGCACTGGACAAATCTCACAGAATATCTCAATACTAACGGGAGACAAATGTACTACGTTGAAGTCGCCGGGAGAACGTGGATGGAAGGTCCTGAAACTAGATGTCTATCCCTTCAAGAGTTGCTTGAATGCACCAAAAATGGAATGGTGGCGTCACGCGGAATTCCGATCACAATGCTTAGTCTATTCAGAGACATCAAATGTAGCAGCTCTAGTGAAGGAACTGCAAATCCGATTGCTGAGTCAGATAAGAGCTCTACGCAACATCGAGGTGGACCAAAAATCCACCGGCTCGAAACGTGGCTGGAACAATATGTAATAACGCCACCTGGGAATATCTTCTTTACAGGTCATTGGATAAATGGTCCATTTAAATATTTTAATAAACAATCAGCTCTCGTGAAGAATATCTTACACAATTATCAGCAAAAAATAGTTGATATGACAGTTAAGCAGATATTTTTGAAATGCCGAAATATTTCAATGAACCACTTAATCTACGTTGGTCCATGGAATAATCTTTCAGAATATTACTTCGATATACCCGAAAGTGTTAGTGTTCTTGAAAACTTGTTAATGTACCAATTTGAAGAAGATAAAGGAAGAGTATATGACTTCCTTTTAAATTTATATAGAATCTTAGATAAGAAAATGCCTAAGTGTAATTCTATGTTTATTTTAGGGCCTCCAAATAGTGGCAAGAACTATTTTTTTGATTGTGTAATTCATAGTATGATTAACTTTGGGCAGATGGGTAATTTTAATAAGCATGTATCTTTTCCTTTAATGGAGTGTGTGCAACGGCGCGTTATCTTATGGAACGAGCCGAATTTTGAGCCGGCAGCCGAAGAAATATTAAAGCAAATTCTCGGTGGTGACACGTGCAATGTTAAAGTTAAATATCAAGGTGACGCAATTGTTTTACGAACACCAGTCATTATTCTCTCTAACAATGTAGTGTTTCCTGATAACAGTGCATTCAATACGCGCATTATCAGCTACACTTGGAAACGTGCCAATTACCTGCGCTTGTTATTGAAAAAACCGCACCCATTAGCATTGTTCTATTTGTTTTTGAAATATAAACTGTTATCGCTAAGTTACTTAGTAATGGAAGAATGGGAAAAGGAAATAATTACTAGTAAGAAATAATGTTTTAGTATTTAAGGTTTGAATTGAAATAAAAATAATATACACAAAATTATGGTTTTTTTACTTTATTTAAAGAATCTTCATTTACATTGTTTTCTTCTTTACTTACATATAAACCCTTAGTATATGAATTAGTATTTAAAATATTAACTTTACTTTCAGTAATGATGATACCATTCTCTGTTCTAATATTAGCTTGTTTCAATAACCTTTCAATCTTTTTAATCTTTGATGATAACTGATTCATTATCTCTTTATGCTCTTTAAATTGGTTTGTATGTAAAGCAGCATTAATAATATAATACGGATTAGGAATTATTTTAACAATCGTTTGTAGATAATATATTAAATACCATAGCTTGTTTTCTTTTGCTTGAGGAAAAGTTTTATCATATAAGACAAAATCCCACATAAAAACAAAATCGGGATATATTTCACCCCATAAAGCATCGGTATATCCTTGCCAATTAGATCCACTATATGAACCAGTACTATAACATTGTCCTGGTGCAGTGCGAACTTGATGATTTTTTCTTTCTGCAAGCATGCAATCCCAAGAATGCTTAGTAAATTCTCTTTTCTCTAGAATAGTTACACCGTCATCCCATTGCTTATTATCTTGTAATTCAAATATATTTGACCTAAGGTTATTGAATTCTGTTTTATTTCCAAACAAGATAACGGTATCATCGTTCCATTTATTTAACATTATACACAAATTAAGATAAAACTCATTATTATTCTCATTAGATAAATTGGAATTCGGTATCTGACCCAGATAGGTTATCATGTTTTGACATAGCTCGTTGTACTTTGTCGCCTGTTTTTGATGGAATAATCCCAAGTTCTGCCATACGTGACGTAAGGTTGGTTCGTCGATCAGGCTTTTGATGTCTTGGAATGGAGCGTCGTTCATTACTTGCAGATTTTTTTGGTGCTCCAAGGAGATAATGGGAGTAATCGATGGGGTTGTCATTGTCGGAGCTGACCTGGTCATCCTCCGTATGACGTGGTCTTTTTTCTCCATGGTGCTCCTCCACGCGTGGCTCGACGGTAGTAGACTGGCCCCAAGTATGATAACCATAACCATGATAACCTCTTTGTTTATTAATAAAGAACTTAACTTCATCTGGCCACTCGTAGCATTCACCTTGTGCGCACATAGATTCATAATCAATTTCTATATGTATCTTTGTTTTTGTTATAGTATATATAGATGAATTCAAAAAATTCACTGTTTCTGTTCCGGGATTTAATGCAGGTGTCGCTAATAGACCCAAATGTACTTGTGGTTGCAATCTGAATGTGCCATGCTCGCCGCCTTGTGGTGTTATATACGGAAAGCCTTCTATGCTCTGATAGTAATTCGCCGTTTGACGATTAACGTAATTATAACTCGTATTTTGTAGCGATTGATCCAATACAAAGGCGCTCGTATTCGCAGGTGCGGAAATACCCAAAGTATGTGGCACTTGATGACGATAAAACATTCTTTTATTCTGAATGTCTTCAGCAAAACCATCCTTTGTATTATACATTATACATTATACGGACGACACATTAGAAGGTACGCTAGAAGAACTTGTCCGTGCTCATGCGTCACACCGGAGAATATATATAATATAATATGTAAGAGAATATGTATAATTATACCATGTCTTTTCAAACGTCAAAAATAAATTCTTCTGCCTTGGATTAGGAATTATCGTAACAATGCCGCCGTTCTGGGTTGCTGAGTTAGTGGCACCAACTCCTCCAGGTCCTCCCTGTTCAACTGTGGTTTCCATAGGGACTGCGCCACTGCTCTGGGCAACCGCAGATGCTGTAGGAGCACTTGGCAAATTATTCGAAACATCAGCCATATCACCAATACCGTCAGTACTATCAAAATCAGATGCCAAAAGTTGATCGATATCGAAGTCGACAAAGTTGTCGTTCTCGTCGTCGGCACCACGTCTGTTGGTTCCACTGGACTCTCCGTGTACGGCGGGATCGGCGTGTACGGCGGGATCGGATCCACTTGCTCTGTTACCAGCATTAGCCCATTCGCGATTATAACTCTCCTTTGCTGCCTGTCCTCCAGCGCTTCTTCTCCAATTATTATATCCTCCGTATTGATTGCGTTCATGAAGACTAAGAGCGCGCCATGCACGACTGTATGCACGTTGAAGACCAGCGTAATACTGCTGGCCACGATGTAAATTCCGAGGCGACACCGGCATTATGACAGACGTTATCTCGTTATCTCATTTATATACAAAAAATTCCCGCCAAATTGACTGGTGAGGCTTGCGATTAGTTGTTTAATAACTTGAAAAATTTACTTAATTTTTCAACGAGACAGCTACTGCTACCAAATGACTATCGATAACTTTGTTTTGCTTATAACATAAACATGGCCTATAACATGCGCTTCGCGCGTTAGGCAACAACCTTCACTTTGTTTAAAACGTTGGAGTTGTTAAAATTCTAATAAACGCAGTATAATCCGTTAAAAAAGAATATTTCATTGTAACAAATAGAAAGTCATTATGTTACAATCAAAATATTTTACTTACTTACTTGAATTTTATTCACTAGTTAAATGAGACTTGTTAATGAAATAATTTTAATGACTTTATTGACTACCTAGATTAATTATGTATTCAGTATTCAGCTAAGACCATTAAATAGTCTAAGGTATGTATTTAGGTACATCTACGAGCACGACAAACTTTACAACGTGAAAATGATTCGTATCGCTCACATTATAAAAACAAAAGAAAGTCCAAAGTATAAGTTTAACGTACTCTCAGTTGTACTTAACTCTATATCTAATTGATCTCGTACACTTTTTCATATGATTATGTAAAGAAATATACATTTTTATCAATTATAGTTGTTTTAAACTTCCTTCCTACTTGCTTACCTCCCCTTTTCGAATAAAAAGCATAAAACCGGACTTATTATGTTCCCTGTTCCATCAAAACTGTAGATACCAGAAAATTTTTAAGCAATATTAAGTTAAATATTAATATAACAACTGTTTTCTTAAGTTTAATGATCAGTTTTGAAAACTTCCTCGCCAGGAAACTTTCAGGTAACTTTCAGGAAACTTACCTCAGAAAAGGAAAGTTTCAAGGTAATTTTCATCTCTAGTTATTATATAACAAGGTACACATATAGAAAACATTTCTCTTATATATTTCTTTATGAGCAGGAGGTTGATACAATAAGTTCATTATTCTCGATCGGGTATGCCTTTCAGTAACTTCACCTCGTGTTTTCCAATAGTCTGGGTTTGAGACAACAAATACACAAACGTCTCTAATGTACATACATGCTAGGGGTAATATATTTAACTTTTTAAAAAGCGGCCTACAACTATCGTCAAATTTAGCATTACAAATAGCGCGTATACTCTTTTTTTGAGCGATGAAAGCTTTTTCTACATCAACCGATAATATGCCCTATGCCCTATAAACATACCAATTTTCAATTTTGTAAGTGTTCCCGTTTTTAAAATAGAACTAAAACAAAAACCGCCTCCGCGACCATCCAACTTACCCCTCTCTTATATGAATGTTCTTGAAACGGGAGCTCACCACAATTGGTTACCATTAGTTGTAAGAAAAGTTGTAATATTTAATGATTTCAGACTTTTCCCATTATTCGTACTGTGAGACCTAGGTTCTTGCCAAATTTCATAATTTTAGGTCAACGGGAAGTACCCTGTAGGTTTTTCATTTTTGAATAAATGTATGGAGATGAGGACATTAAATGCCATATCTTTTGATTGCGTCGTTGTAAAAAATTTAAATTGATCCTAATATATGGTATTAATTTCAACCTGATACCTTTACCCGTTCGTGAGATAAAGGTTCTTGACAGACAGACAGACAGACGGACAACAAAGTGATCCTATAAGGGTTCCGTTTTTTTCTTTTGAGGTACGGAACCCTAAAAACCATTAATTTGAAAAAAGGACGAAACCAAAATGTGGAACGAAAGCGCGCGCGCGAATTCGGTACCTATTCTTGAAAATCACCGTGTGATAAAATCTTACTCAATAAAATCAAAATTTCTGTTTTTTTCTTATCAACAGGGAAAAATTATAATGCATAAATAGGAATTAGTGTTTAATTGTTAAATTTTATAAAGTATTACTAACGTTTTAACACTATCAGGGTAAAATTAAAAAGTTTAAACCTCCAAGCGATATTTTATCACCCAGTGATTTTCAAAAATTAGACCCCTGTTTTCTTTACAAGGTTATTGTAAGTTTTAATTGTAGTTTTGTTGGTGCGTGCTTTTTACAAAAAAATGTCGTTAAATAGTGACGGTGATAAAGAGTTTTTGACGCCGCTAGAACTACAAGAAAGTGCGCAAGCGGTTATTGATTGCCTGAAAAATCTCGAAAAAATACAACAATGTAGGTATGTGATAGTTTTATACGTTGAAAAAGCGAGAAAAAAGCGCATTGATTTTCGGAAACTGTTTTGCTTGCTTATTATAGTGAAAAAGCGTATAAATATAAGCCAAGTCTTTGTATTCCATGTTGAAAATAGATGATGTATAAAGCAGTATGTATCACTCGAAAGAAAGTGCGATTCCCAACTCGGGTGTATTGAGCCCTGAAGCGAAGCCGAACAGAAGGCGAAGCCCACCCTTGTTGGGAATCGGTCACTTTTTCCTCTCGATGAACCATGTACTATTGTGCAAACGAAACGAACGTCAAATCAAAGACATTCTTTTTTTCTTTTCTATAGTGCTTTACCAAAATCGATCGTTATAATGGCCATTACACCACCCTTAAACCACCTTTTACACCTATACACCACCGCCCTCATGCGTTTATGTACCTAAATTGGCAACACAGAGTCAATTCAACTTATGTACGTTACACTAATAAAGACATGGCTTAAAGGTCTAGTCACCAAGCCAATAAATATTACAAAAAAAAAACTTATGTACGTCGAAATCAAAATTATAAACGTCAACTGTGGTTTAAATTAAGTAAGAGAGCACGACTAAATTAAAAATTTATTGATACGGTTCGTGTTTTTTATTGAATTTTAATATTTGTATTTTGTTTTATTTATTATAGCTTTGTCAAGGCCAATTTACGGTGCACATAAGTCCATCTGGCGTAGCACCAATAAATAAATAATCTTTGTCTATAAATATCTAGTTCTATAGTGATATTTTCTTGATTTTGTATCTTCTGCAATGCTTGCTAAATATTTTGCTAAATATTTCGTAAATATTTTTTTTTTACTAAATATTTTTGACTAGTTGTGCAGTCTTTTGACAGTTGCCTTTTTCAAATAGGACCTAAATTAGAGGCCGTGATTATTATTTTTTTCGAATTTCAAGTTATTTGCTATCGTATAACGCTCAATCGAATTCTTGTCAGAACTAAGAATCTCGTAATTTTTTAAGAAATTTTTCCTTGGCTACTTCTAATTCAGATTGGGGCATATCTGGTTTGAAACTAGCAGGACTATTATCATTTTGTTTTTGTTTAGGGCTCGTCTGGCTGTTCATAGAGGCGTTTTGGTACCAACACTGATGTACGGCAGTGAAAGCTGGGTATGGCAGAAAAAGCATGAAAGTAGAATTAATGCAGTAGAAATGAGAGCGTTGAGGAGTATGATTGGTGTGAAATTGAGTGACAGGATTAGAAATAGTGTGATAAGAGAACGTTGTGGCGTAAAAGAAGACGTAGTGACTAAAATTGAGAAAGGGATGCTGAGATGGTTTGGCCATGTAGAGAGGATGAATGAAGGAAGATTGACAAAAGAGATCTACAAGGCGAGAGTGAATGGAAACGTTGGAAGGGGAAGGCCTCGGCGAACGTACCAGGACCAAATTCAGGACGTTCTGAATAAAGGCCAGGTTAAAAGTACCCTAAACCGACGAGCATGTATGAAAGGATTGATGAAAGTTGAGGAAGCAAGGGAAGTATGTCAAGATCGTAGCAATTTGAATTGCACCCTTATTGTCCATATAAAGTGTACACCACACAATACATCACTGTCTAGTCCATTTAAGTCACTGTAAAGTCCTTTCAGATATAGAAGATCACATGTATGGTCGCTGCAGCCACATACTCGGCCGGCTGCAACTGTTGACAAGGCAACGCAGGCTTGTTTTCTTGAAAACCAAGCCACAACAAATCCATTGTAGAGAGTTACAGATCCTGAAATACTTTTCCTGTCAGAGTTACTTCCTGCCCAATCAGCATCAGAAAATGTATCCAGATAGTCAGTGTCTAATCTAAATATATAAAAGAGCTTGTCCTGACTGACTGATTCATCAACGCCGAGCCGTAACCGCTATAGATACAGATCTGAAATTTTGTACACAGGTTCTATGCACGTCAAAACAACCCACTAAGAAAGGATTTTGGAAAATTCATCTCCCAAGGAGGTGAAATAAGGGATGAAAGTTTGTATGAAAGTCCTTTGTTTCTTGAGCTAGATTCACACAAATTTGAATTTAAGCTACTGGTAAAAAATAAAGAAACACGTGTTTAAGCATTTCTTAAAAATCACCCTTCAAGGGGGTGAAAAAGGGGATGATTTTTTTCCGTATGTTGATCTATGTCTTTCATTTTTAAAGGTTGAATTATAGAAATTTGGTTCTGAGCTCTGGGTAACAAATAAAAACGTACGTATTTTAGAATTCATCCCCTAAAGGGGTTAAATAAGGGATGAAAGTTTGTATGAGAGTCCTTTGTTTTTTTAGTAAGATTCACACAAATTTTACTTTTAGCTTTTGGTACAAAATAAAGAAACACGTGTTTAGGCCACCACAAAACCACCCTTCAAGGGGGTGAAAAAGAAGATGATAGAAGTTGATGAATTATAGAAATTGAGCTCTTGGAGAGGGAGAGAGTGCACATTGTCTGAATTCGACGCGGGTGAAGCCGCGGGCACAGCTAGTTTCTTATAAATCAATCCTGTATCTTGTGTTCCTTTGAGTTATCTGAGTACTCTTTTTCCTTGCTTCCATAGACTCATTGGTTATCTACCTAACTGGATATTCTATTTGTGTTTTTTTTTTACAAAAGTCTAGTATACAGGGTGTATCAAAAACTGAAAGGGCTTGCTCAGTAGATTTAATTGAAAAACTTTTCCTAAGAAATTTGTGTTGGGAAATTCTATGCCAGTATCTTACGGTAGTTAGTATCCATTGATCTGTGAAAATTAATATAAAGGGTGTTCCAGTTCTACCAAAATTTAAACATGCGATTTTCTCGAAATCATTTACGGTTAGTTTGTCTCAATATTTAACAATTTGAATTTTGAATCTGCAGTTGACACTTTTTACTTGCCTATCGCGAGAAAGTAAATGCAGAGCTGCTGTACTATTTATTTTTATTATTGATAATATTGTAATAGACTAGCTATTTTCCGCGACTTCATCCGCATGTTCTCCGGTTCCCCCATACCAAAAAAAAAGTATACCAGTCTTTCACTAAAACTATTATCTATCACAAGTTTCATTAAAATTGTTATAGTTGTTAATCTTAATAAATACATTGTTCAGTAGATTTTGCGTAATGATCTAAAAAATAAGCAAACAAACAGACAAAAAGTACAAAAATCTTGTTTTGTTTCAGCGCCTGCTTCGGCACAAACAAATGACAATACATTAGCAGACGAGTCGGGGAAGAGTTCGTATTGTACTACGAAGGAGACGAGAAGGCAGTAGAGGCAGAAGACAAAAAAGAAGAGGTGCGTATGGAAACAGAGCTTAGTTGTCCTGTAGTAACACATTCTTTCTTTTTAATTTGGCGATCATCTACCTATTTTCTAAGACATTCCTGCCAGTATCGAGTGTTCTTTACTTCAGATTTTAGATTATATCAGCACACAGCCTGTAAATCTACCTCATACACGCAGTTACGAGTAGGTATGTCGCATCTAAGAAAGGAGTGCAGTGCTGCTGTACCATTTGTTTTATTTCGTGGTGGCAATGAATAACCAGTACTTGTTTATGGTGTAGGGCAGCCAGATTCGTTTGAGGTTTGAGTACTACTATCTTGAGTGCTATCAGAGTAGTTATAGCTGTATCTTGTGACTGAAATATTTTCAATAGAAACTGCAATTGTGCTTGATAAATATATTTCTTCTTTGGAGCTTGTCCTGATTTTGTTACTAGAGATTTCTTGAAGGTGTCCGCAATGTTGTTGCATATTTTCATGATCAATTTTTTTGTGTTCGTAAAGCTTTTGAAGCATATTTTAGTTTTATCTGATTTTGACCTTTCATCCCATGAACAATCCTTTAAAAAGTTTCTTTTAAATAAGACATCTATTAAAATTTAGGCATTATTATACCCTTTTCTTTTGCCTTTGCTACATATTACTGAAAATTTATTTTTCAGTTCAGACATGATTTTTGCATCGTTAGTCGAAATAAAATTTCAAAAGCTTGGAATTCTTTTATGCTTTAAGTTTGATGGTTGGCTTCTGTCACTGGCTTAAATAGTGGTTTTGCTATTTCTTCAAATTGCGTTTGCATTTCTGAAAGTTTCGACAATATTTTGTTTTGAGTCGTAAATAGTACTTATTGATTATCACTGATTGTTTGTAAAGTAGCAGTAACTGTTTTCAGGCTGTCTAATATTTCGTCAAACGTAAATCTTCAATTCGTATAATAAAACTTTGTGGCTCCTCAGAAACAGGAATAGTTACACTTGAATCGTTGTGGTTTTTCAGTAACAGGTATAGTTACCACTTTTGACTGTGCTTCCTGATTGATTTCTGTCTCTCAAAACATTCATTTGATGGGAGCTGTTCTATTAAGCCATCATCATTTAAAATCCTTTTGTTATAAACGAAAAAATATTATCAAATTTAGTTCAACCTTAAAGAAGTTGATTTATCTCAACAATAATAACAAAGTAAAAGATTTGTAATACAGATAACTCACACAAAATAAAAATAAAGCAACATGAAACTACATTCTACAATTCGGATAATATTAAGACAAGCAACTTAGAATTTTTACTAGCCTTAGAACATTCTTCGGCCATATCATTGAAATTGCTTTAAGAACTCTTTTTTTTTAATTAATTCTGTGTTGGTATGGCCTTGAACGTTGGGAGATGTCGAGTTTAGTGTCCGAATTTTCACACATAACGTCAATCATTGACTCGGCTTTAAGCAGGCTTACTAAATTATTTCTTTTTAAATATTTTATTTTGTCATTTGGTTCAGAATTTTCATTTTTCTGTTTTTAAATTTTCATTTAACGTTTTTTCTAGGGCCATATAACGCACCATCTTGTTCCCATTCGTCTGGGACACCTACTAGCACAGGTTTTCCTCTTTCTATGGTTTGAACAATTTTATACGGCATATTTTTTAAATACACAAAAGAAAAGCGAGTCTATAAATAGATTTGTACCCTCCGTATGACTCTCTCAACATGTATTCTTATACGTGCTGTAACTTTACTTGTTATTACTTCTATTTTTGATGGTTTTTCATTAAACATGACACTTGGAGGGCGAAGGAGTTGTACACCGTTTTCTCTAAATAAAACTTCTAACCCCTTGAAGCCTCCGTCTGCTTTAATCACAGCATTTGATGGAAGGATATCTACAAATCCACTGTGCTCTATTATAGCTTTGTCTGATATTCTTCCACCGAAACCTTTTGAAATAAAGCATATACAGGCAACAGGCTATCAAATATTTAATAGTATTACAAGATTTATACTGCGACCACGTTTGGGCTTGTCGCAGAGGGTCTGCAGGCTTTTCTATTTGTATTTCAAAGCAATCTATAATAGCTTGTACATTAGAAAATTCAATTTTGAATACAGGTGGTCACGTTTGTTTTATTTGTGTAGGCGTAGGTAGGAAAATGAAATTCTGGAGGTAACTGACCAATATTGGTAGAGACTTAAATATTATGCCTTCAACTGTAGAGACATGGAGATCAAACTGGTGTGAAATCCTTTTTAAACTATCATTTAATTTGATTTTAAATAATGTGATTATTATGTTTAATTTGTTCAATTTGCATTGCTTAGACAAGTAGTCAACAAGCCAATAAAAGTCTTTTTGAATACCAATACACATTTCGGATAATTTTGTTTCAATTTCAAAATATGGTCACGTCGAGTTAAATCTCTCTCTAAAACATAATGAGAACTTGTTGATGGTTCGTACATTGTTGTTGTTGAGGAACTGAAATTTGTGGTTGCACTGTCAGTCTGAGGTTGAGTGGGCATGATTTTGTTGTCCACATACTGCCATTTTATATTGGTGCCAACTGCTACATTTCTTGATGATGGTTTATGCATTGTTGATATCTTGCATTTCTTTATGTCGTCGCTTTGAACTGCAGCATTTTTCTGAAAATAAAAATAAAATTATAATAATAACAATTAGTTAATAAAATTGTATAATAAAGAATGAATGAAAAATAAAGGCACTGTAATTTGAATCGATTTTTTTGCATGAAGTGTAGAAAAAACTTTTTTTAACTAGACACTCCCAAAGAAAATTATTTTTTATTTATTTATTTATTTCTAAAACAGTACATGACTGTGTGCGAATACTTAATATTAAACAAATAATTTGTAAACAATAAACAAAAAATAATCAGAATATCACATACTTATCAATCAAATATCACAATGTTAAAATACTATATCACAAAGTCAAACAAATTATTATCACAGTCAGCAGGTACTAATTATAAAATTACATGTCATTCTAATAGATATCATCAATATTATATAAAACTTTATCAAGGAGAAACGCTTTTAATGTTTTCTTAAAATTCATAGGATCCATGATTATTTTCAGTTCTAACGGTAATTTATTAAATATATTTACGGCTTGATATCTAGGACTATGTTTTACAATGTCAAGATGCGGTTGAATTAAATTATTTAAATCAAGTCTCCTGCTTTTGAGTCGAATATTCATATCCGATTCAGATTCATATAAATCCCTATGCTTATATATGTCCACTAACAACACTAGTATGTAAAGCGAGGGCACTGTTAGTATCTCATACTTTTTGAAATAATGTTTACACGATTCCCAAGGAGGAATATGGGCTATTGTCCGAATGGCTCTCTTTTGAATTATAAAAGCTTTGGAAATGTTATAGTTATAGCTATTACCCCAATACTTAATACTATAGCGTAACTTTGACTCTACTAGGGCGGCATATACCATCTTGAGTTGATCGATCTGCAAAATATCCCGTAATGTTCTTAGTGCATAACATGCAGAGCTAATAGAACTTTCAATGGTGTTAACTTCCATTTTCCAATTTAGAAGATCATCAACATGAATACCTAAGAATTTTACCACATGTGCCAATTCAATTTTTTGGTTGTTAAGTTCTAAATGTATGCTTGCCTTATTCCTAATCGTTGTTCTAAAAAGTAATGCACTTGTTTTTCCTACGTTAATTTGGAGATCATTAGAAGAGAACCAAATATGAAAGGCTGTCAACGTATTATTAGCAACTATTTCTAGCTCTTCTAAAGTTGTTTTAGATAGAATAGCGTTGGTATCATCCGCATATAAAACTAAACGAGCATCAGGTACAACATTAGATATGTAATTTACAAGATCATTCGTAAAAATCAAAAAGAGTAATGGGCCGAGGATTGAGCCCTGAGGAACTCCCCTGAGTACGCTCATGAGCTTAGATTTACCAACGATTTCCGAACCATCTACTCCCATTTGCTTTACCTCTATAAATTGTTTTCGATTCCGCAAATATGATTCTATCAAAAGCAGAATCGTTCCCCTGACTCCATAGTGCTCTAACTTTTTTAATAGAAGTTGGTGGCCGACCATATCAAAAGCGGAACTTAGGTCTAGAAATAAGCCCAGCACTTTTGACTTATATCTACTATATTATTATATCTACCTATGATTCCAACACAACTTGTATAAATGTTCAATACAGGGTGGAAGAAGTATAATGGTCGTTTTAATAGGTGATTCTTAAATACGCAGATAGGTAAGTTGATTTTTACTTTCGAGCGGAGCGAGAAAGGTATTGTATTCGTGAAAAAAAAAGTATTTTTAATTTTCTCAAAGATGTGTTCTATATCACTTATACATCATAAAAAACAAGTGAGGACTTTCTATCATGTCAACTGTCGAATGCCACCTTGTGCTACAATCCAATTTAGGCATATTTTTGTTATTTTCTTTTATGATTCTCACAAACCGAAGAAGTCTCACGACCAGTCGACATCTGAAAATTAAATTACTGGCCGAAATGTCTGTACACCCATCTTAACGCTGATTGTAGCGTGTGTGCGGCAAATCTTACAATGAGGCTTCGCTCCTTGCTCCATGGTCCATAATGAGGCCATCTGGTCTTTCATATGACACGTCGCTGTCACAAGACAGATATCAGCTGTTTCGGACCAAACCAATCTCAGATTTGGGTTTTGATTCTTCGGTTTGTCCAGTTTTTTCTGGTGGAAAATATTTCAAAACGCCCTCTTTTTTTAAATAACGCCTTTGTATGATGAACAAGTGTGAAAATGACCTCCTTCTTCACTCGGAACCAGTCTTTTTTTGTGCCAATACTAAAGTAAATATGTCACGGTACTTGCGGGATGGTGGAGGTGATGTTATTTTTGCCCAGTTTCTGTTTTTCGGCACTTTCACTCCAAAAGGTAAGGAAATTCTTCGCGAAAATAATAAAAAAAATGACGAAGAAGTTTGTTTAGGTGTTGTCATCAAGATAGACCAAACAAATATTTCTATTAATTTCGTTCTTGAGTACATTATTCATCATCCTTTGAAAAGTAGCAGGTGCATTTTTTAATCCAAAAGGCATTTATAAAAATTCATAATGACCGTTTGGTGTGCTAAAGGTGGTCTTTTCTATTGAGTCTGCATCCATTAATATTTTATGATATCCTGAAGTTAAGTCTAGTGTAGTTAAATAATTATTACCCTGTAATTTAGAAAATAGTTCCTCTATATTAGGTAGGGGAAACTTGTCCGATTTGGTCTTTTTATTTAGGCGTCTGTAATCAGTTACCATTCTCCATTTTCGAATTCCAGATTGGTCTAGTTTCTTTGGGACTAGGTGAACAGGTGATGCCCATGGAGATTCAGGTCGCCTAATAATTTTTTCATTAAGTAATTTTTATATTTGTTTATTAATTTCTTCCTGTTGAATTTGGGGCAATCTAAAGGGACGTTGATATATAGGTTCGTCATTTATTAAGTTAATTCTGTGTTTGATGGTCGTAGTAGCGCTATCAGTAACATCCTCAGTAAATAAGTTATTGTATGTTCTACAAAGGTCTTCTATATTTAACGAATCTTCTTCCGTCATGTGAAAAATTAATATTTCCTTTTTTGGCATAGTTAATTTTCTTTCCTTTAAATCTATCTTTGCATTTATTTGTTCTATCATATCAGTTCCCATTAAAACATCATATTTTTGACTGAAATCGAAAACATAAAATTTCATACGACCTTTATCGCTGGCAAAATACTTGCGCCAAAAAGGGGTTTCTATTAATCCATCATGGGACGTGATGCCATGTGAAGTTCTTACTGAAAATTTTTCGGGTTTCCAATATTCAGAAAAATATTTCGATGCTTTTGTAGTAATGAATGATCTCTGACTTCCAGTGTCAATTAATATTTTTAATTTTGGGTCTTCGGTCTCAAAATATGGAAGGTATGATTTAACATGATTAAATTCTATGATTATTTGTGTGTGTCGGGTTCTCCTTAAAAATTTAGATCTAAAAAATTACATGGTGCTGGATCAGGATAGTTACTTAGATCTTATTAGTCTGGGTACATTAAAGGATATTCGGTGTATTCTTCTAAGTCATTTTCACCTCGGTCGTCCTCCTCCTGATGATGGAAAACTTCTTCAGCAACGAATCCTTTTCCTAAATTGACTTGTCCCGGTTTTAAAGTACGCACAGTACCCATTGATACATCTTCATTTTCATTTTTTGTGTGGGTTGATCAATAGCCCTTTGTTGATTTTGTTTTCGGTTTTGTTCAAAGAATTTGTGTTGAGGTCTGTTAAACACATTATTTGGATTTGGCTGCCATGGGTTCCGATGATGATATGGAACGTTAGGTCTAGCTTGTTGATGTGTATTTAATCTTTGGTTAATAGATCTTTGTGTTGGTGGATAAGTATGCGTTTGTTGAGGTTGGTTGGTTGGGTAATTGGGTTTAAAAACATATTGAGGATATGTTTGAGTTATTATCCTAGGTGGTGGTATTACCTGAGAGAATTTTTGTTTAATGTTATCAAAGCGACCTTCGGCTTCTAGCTGTAATATTTTTGTAGTGGTATCATTGAAATTAAAGTTGGAAACATAGATTTGATCGTGGTATGGAAGACTGTTCCTTAGAGTATTCTGGGCTGTATTGATAAAAGGTTACATTACCTCTTTTACTAATACCCTATCAGTATATTTATTGCTATCAGTATATTTATCTTGTAATTTGCTTTTTATAAAGTAAATCTCTTGTTTTAATTCAAATATTAAATCTTTATAGCTCCCGCGTAATTCTATTAGCAAAGTATTAAATTAAATTTAAAAAATAAATTAAATATCGTTTAATTCAGGCATTAAACCCATAAAATATTTACATACAGTAAAATGTCAAGTTATAAATAATTAACAGTAATTAATAAATAAACATTAACACTAGGTTAATAGTTTACATCATAATGTCGTTATATCAATCAATTAAAAATTCGAAATTATAAGATGTCATTATATAAAAAATATGTCATTATAAAAATTTATGTTATTACGAAATTCTCATCATTCATATATACAGCGTGTTACGGAAAGGGTATAACAAGAAGAAAAGGTCGAATTTGGGCAGTCACCAAGAATGTATTGACGTGGTTTAAATTCTTATATCTCCTTTTTTTTAAAGTAACATTTCAAAAAAAATTCGATACTAGTTCCTCAAACAAGTATTTACACAACACTAAAGGATGAACAGCTGATCGGTGAATAACCTGCGCCCGATCGAATGAAAACCTAGCCTCCTAGTACTTTGTTTATCTTTCTCTTTCTCACAGTTCTCTTTCTAGCTGTGGAGGAATAAGATCAAGGATATTGATTTTTTACATGGGTTCCAGAGATTTTTTGTAACGACAATTTTCTTGGTTTTGGAGCGCAGTGGCAGCAACACCCTTAGTGATTAGAGCTTTCGGCTCTCGATCCGGAAGTTCAGGGTTCGACTCCCGGTGGGGCCACTGTCAAACAAAACTTTGTGCAACGTCCCCAGTTTGGTTAGGACATTGCAGGCTTAATCACCTGATTGTCCGAATAGTAAGAATATTTCGTGCTTCAGAAGGACCGTAAGCCGTTAGTCCCGACTACACCCAGCGCGACGAGTTAAGGCCGCTGGGCGGGAGTGGAGGAGGGGTATGTGCAGTAGTATTTTTCTTGCAAATATTGCAACTGCGCATACCCCCTCCACTCCGCCCAGCGGCCTTAACTCATCGCGCGGCCTGTACTAACATACGGCAGTAGTCGTTACTGAGCCATGTCAGAGGCCTTTGGTGGCTCAACAAATCATCAGAGTCTGTGAGGTTGGTCATCGACCTTACAACTCACATGATGAAGATGATGAATGCTAAGTGAAGAGTTTATCTGAGTGAAAGTAACCTAAGTTACTAACAAAACGCAGTACAGGTTAAAAAAAGGTTTGACCTACAGGAGGTGGTAAAGTCCGTCTGGGGAAGTACCACCCCCTTAACTATTTCTGCCGTAAAGCAGCAGTGTTTGCACTGCTGTGTTTCGGTTTGAAGGGTAAGGGAGTCAGTGAAATTACTGGCACATGAGAGATACCATCTTAGTTCTCAGGGTGGGCAACGCGCTTTGCTGTCTTATTAGCGTCAAAGTGTGTCACTAATAAGACCACTTACCATCAGGTGACCCACCTGCTCGTTTGCTCACTTGTAACATAAAAAAAAAAATGCAGGTCAAACTTAACACTCGCAGCGCAATGCCCGATTCTAGCCCGTAAATCTATTGAGATAAGAACGGTACAAAGTCCTATTTGTGTGTTGTTGACTGTGGAACAGTTTGTTAATTGCTTTTAAGTACCAGGAATACATGACTTCAAGGAGTGCGCACGATACGAGTTCGAAACATTCCTAAAAGACCCCTAATTTGAAGAAGCTTTCTTTCACACAGTTCTCTTTCTCTTTCTAGCTGTGGAGGAATAAGATCAAGGATATTGATTTTTTTCATGGGTTCCAGAGATTTTTTTTGTAACGACTACTTTTTTGTTTTTGGAGTGCAGTGGCAGCAACAGCTTTCGTGGTCTAGTGGTTAGAGCGTTCGGCTCTTGATTCGGAAGTTCTGGGTTCGATTCCCGGTGGGGACAATGAAAAACGAAATTCACTTTTTGCGAAGTCCTCAGTTTGGTTAGGAAATTGCAGGCTTAATTACTCACCAAATTGTCCGAAAAGTAAGATGATTTCGTGCTTGGGAAAGCACGTAAAGCCGTTGGTCCCAGCTACTACCAACAAAAGTAGTCGTAACCGAGCCATGTCAGAGGCCTTTGGCGGCTCAACAACACTGACACCAGGGTTTGAGAGGTCGGTCATCGACCTTACAACTCACATGATGATGATGAGTGCAAAGCAAAGTGAAGAGTTTATCTGTGTGAAAATAGTGTGTGGCTCAACCGTGGCTGCCTCTGATCCGTACACAACATGGTTATACGACTCTGTAGCTTCGATTGAACATACCGGTTGAAGCATGGCAAAAGATTTTTTTTAAGTAGGTACGTCTAATAAGATTAATAAAGGGTACTAGGAATACCTACCTGAATTCAACGAGTAGGCATGATACGAGTTCGAAGCATTCTTATAAGGACCCCTAATTTGACGCTACTGGCGGTGCAACCATTATGGCGGCGCGGCAAACCTTTGGCGGCAAACGTCAAAGGACATAATTTTGTTTGTTGTTTGTTTTCAGTTTCAGTTGCACATTGTCTTTACGGGAGTGTACTTACATGCGTGTTTCCTATCGAAAAACGTCAACAACGTACTTAGATTGTTAAGTTTTGTTTTGGTTTGTGTTTTTATGTTGTTATCTTGTTATGTTTTGTTGCGTGTTGTTATTTTCTTGTTACAATTTTTTTTTTCTTAAAATGTCCTTCAGTAATCGCGAATATTTCGAAATGATGATGTGTGTTGGAGCCGCTGGTGGGATCCTAACTCGTGCGCGCGATTTGTATCGGGAGCGTTTCATTGACGGCAGGCCAGTGGCTGAACAAGAGTACCTGCCTTCTGTGGGATGTTTCAGGCGGATGTGCCACCGACTTTACCAGACTGGTATGTTTCACGTGCCTCGGTCGGAGGGACGTCCAAGCACACGAGACCCTGAGCTAGAGGAAGCAGTTCTTGAACACTTCGAAGAAAACCCTCGAACCAGCACACGCCGAGCTGCCTTGGCTTTGGGTGTAGACAACCACATCATGGAAATTATGGGTTTGGAAAAACGGAGCAATGAAGATCTTAGAAAAGTGATAAACAATTTTGCATTAAAATTACAACTAAATCCAAGTGATATAACGGAAGTAAAGAGGGTAGGCGCAGAACGTTCGAAAGACGAAAATCCGAAACCACAACCAGTTATTATTACACTGCGTACGAAAGCTGCTAAAGATCAGTGGATTAAACAACGAAAACAACGCATCACTAATGGTAACTTGTATATGGATAACAGTGAGAGAAAAATATTCATAAACGAAGACCTTTGTAAACACTTGCGTCAGCTTTTCTGGCAGACAAAAAGCGAACTCAAAACATTGTATAGCTATATTTGGATACAAAACTCCAAAATTTTGGTGAAAGCCAATGAGACTGAGAAAAAAATTTATTCCGTTCGTTGTGAAGAAGACATACATCGGCTGCGAGATATAGTAAATAAAAAATAAGCAGGTAGTAAGTAGTAAACAAAGCTCATATAGGGCCAGATTACACTGCGTGATTTTGTTTACAAATAAAATTCGACAGCGAAATAGAAGAACGAGAATGTGAATTCTCGGAACATCGTGATGTAATCGGTTGGAGTAGCTATATAAAAAATAAACGTTTAGGAAAAGATTTAGACATAGTACATTTAAATATATGTTCATTAAGGAAAAATTACAACCAAATCCTAGTACTTCTAAATGCATGTAATCAAAATATAGACATTATAATTTTATCGGAAATAAATGTAAAAAGCTCAGAAATACCTTTGTACCAGATAGATGGATTTAACGCTTTCGAATATACTAGAGAAAATATGCGGGGAGGTGGAATATTAATTTATGTAAAAAAAGACCTTTTGTTTGAGGCACAGACATTGTCAATACCGTCATCGGAAATAATCCTAGGAAAGCTCACAATAGCATCCAGCACTTTGAACATTATTTGTGTGTATAGACCTCCTAATAAGAATAAAACACATTTTATACAAGAGTTACAGCAAATAATACATAGTATTCCAAGTCGAGAGGACTTAATTTGCATTGGAGATATGAATACAAACATTTTAAAAGGAATAACAAACGCTGCAGTAAAGTTATACAAAACCACTCTGTGTGAACGTGGCTTGAGTTGCGTCATACCGGAGACAGCGGTAACGCGGGAAGCGATAGTAGATGGCAAGCTGCAAGTGTCGTTGATTGACCATGTGTGGGTGCGAGCGAGCCGTGCGAGTCAATGTATAGCCGCGCACACATTCACATGCAACCTGTCGGATCATCGTATGATTGGCGCGAGGCTGGAATGCGGTTTAAGTCAACAAAGTAACCAAAGAGAAGTGCGTAAAGTGTTAAATAATAAGTTAGCTAGGCAGGAATTGGATAATGTAAAATGGAAAGATATGTTACTAGTTAACTGTCCTATATTGTTGTACTACAAATTATGTTTTGTTTTTAGCCTTATTTATAGTAAGTGTTTAGAAGAAAAAAATATTTATAGAAAGCGGGATGCACAGCCATGGGTGAACCTTAAATTGGTAACAATGATGAATCGACGTAATGAGTTGTTTAGAGCGTGGAAAGCAGAACCGAATAATATGAATAAGAGACTAGAATATACGAAATATCGGAACAGAGTGAATAAAGAAATAAATATAGCTAAAAACAAGTATAAACAGAAACAATTAGTGAGTTGTGAAGGAGATTTTAGAAAAATATGGGCAAATATAAACGAATGGCTAGGTAGGAAAAAGTTAACTATTGAAAGTACGATAAAAAAATATTTAGGAAAGACAGACAATATGATAAATATTTGTAGTAATTTTGCAAAAACATTTACTCAGGAAATAATTAAAATTAAGCACAAATGTAAGTGTAAATTACTAGATAGAAGTACGTATATAAAGGAGGTAAGTGTGTCATTTCGCTACAGAAGAGTAGATGCACAAACTATCAGGAAAATTATTGATAAATTAAAAGATAGTAAAGCGCCCGGATGTGATCAGGTGAGAGTGAAAGACTTAAAGTATGTCAAGGAAGGAATTAGTGAAGTTTTGGCAAATTTTGTGAATATGTGCATTGTCTCTTCAGGGACATAAATGTGAAGAAAACAATCTTCAAAATCTTGTAAAACTATTTTATTTAAATAAATTCTTTAGGAGATGCTTAAGGCTTGGTTGTTACCACAGATTATTAAAGTAGCCGAGTCAAAAGGGGACGATATACTTAACGCCTGACTTAAGTAAGAAGGCAAACAGTAATTTTGATGTAATTAAATGTTACTATTAGGTGAAGCCTAGACATACTCGGCCCCGCTGAAAGGTCTACCTTTCAGGGTTCAATTATTAAAAAATTTAATATATTATTCTTAATAAAAGTGAAAAAAGCTTAAGGTATGAAAGAAGTTAAGTTTTGAAAATGCAAAATTAAGTTAACATTGAACCAAAAATAAAGTCAAGAAAGTTAGTATTTTGAAGTTATTACAAATTTACAAAATGCAATTTACTATATTTTTCATTTAAAATTAAAATAAACTTAAGTTAACTAAAGTTTAAAGTTCTTCAGGGTAAAGAGGGCAAAGTCTTGTGAGAGGTCTTCTGATGATTCCTCTTGTAGTGTTTATGTCTGCGACACGAGAAATTCCGTCTGCTCCAGGAAAAAGGCGATGGACTCGGCCCAGACGCCAAGCCATGGGAGGAACAAAGTCTTCTTGAAGTAGGACTAAATCACCTATCTTTAGCTTTCCTTGCTTTGCTGTCGTTTTCCATTTGGTCCTTTGCTGAAGTTCGGATATAAACTCCTTTCGCCATCGCTCCCAGAAGTGCTGTCTGATTTGTTCGAGCCTTTCATGGCGTTTGAGGTAGTTAGCGTTTCTGTGCGTTAGAGTAGGCGTTGAAAGAGCCACCAGTGGGCGTCCAATGAGAAAGTGTCCTGGGGACAATGGGAGGAAATCTATAGGAGAGGTAGATAAAGGATACAGCGGGCGACTGTTCAAAATAGCTTCTACGTTTGCAAAAAGGGTTGAGATTTCCTCAAAAGTTAAATGGGAGTAGCCCATAACGCGTTTTATGTGATGTTTTGCTGCCTTCACTCCAGCCTCCCAGATCCCCCCAAAATGAGGAGCATACGCAGGACTGAATTTGAATTTAACACCTTCCTGAGCTGCAAACTCACTTATGGAATGCTGATGTGATTCTAAGTATTTTTTTAATTCTTTATCAGTCACGACAAAATTGCGGCCATTATCACAAAAAACTTCCGCAGGCTTGCCGCGCCGAGACACGAAACGTTGAAACGTCATTATAAAGGCGTTCATTGAAAGTTCACTAACTGCTTCCAAGTGTATACATTTGTATCTGAGGCATACAAACAAACACATGTAGCCTTTCATTAATGTAGCTCCGCGACCCTTCCTGTTTAGTATTTGGAAAGGACCCGCGAAATCGATGCCCACAGAAATGAATGGAAAGTCTACATTTATACGCTGACTAGGTAAATCACCCATTTTGGGTACTAAAGTTTTAGCGGCTAATCGACGGCAAGTTACGCAGTTATTTGCAACCCGTCGCGATAGCCTCCTTCCGTTGGTTGGCCACACGCTATCTCTAACTATTGCTAGTAATAGCTGTGGTCCTGCGTGCATATTACGCAAATGTTCCCACTCAAACAATAGTTTAGTGATGTGATGTGATGAATTTAACAAAACGGGATGTTTTTTGTCGTAAGTATAATTTGAGGCGTTTATACGACCACCTACTCTTATTAAGTTGTTTTCGAAATAGGGCGATAACGATAAAATATTTGATTTCGGATTCAGTTCCTTTCCTTTAGATAACAAATCATATTCAAGAGGAAAGGACTCTTGTTGAGAAATGGAATATAGGTAATTTAAAGATTCGTTTAATTCATCGGTGCTTAAATGTCCCAGTTGCTTATTATTTTTGTTTTTTAAATTGTTTATAAATCTTTTGACGTATGCCACTATTCTTTGCAATTTGTTTAATGATGAATAATTTTCAAATTTAATAACTGATTTGGTACAAAAGTTTGTGTCGTTTTGGGTGTTAATTGTGTTGACTTTTATTTCAGGGTTTTTCTGAGGAGATGAATCATCTGGAGATCGTAAGTCTTTATTTTCAGGTAAGATATTTTTATTGTTTGTTGGATCGGTTTCGGGTAAGTTTTAGGATAAGTTTTAGTTAAGTCTTTAGTGTAAGCTTTATTTATTTTCTTTATTTCAGGAATGATTTTATTTTCAGCTCGAGAGAGAACAGGCCATTCGGACTCAGTCTTCATCAGAAAGCTAGGTCCCGACCACCAGAGGTCAAGGTCACACAACTGCTTTGGACTGACACCTCGAGATATTATGTCTGCTGGGTTGCAGTCCGTTGGTACATACCGCCAACTGGAAGATGGGGTTGTTTCACAAATCTGAACAACACGATTTGCTACAAACGTTTTGTAACTTTTCGGGTCACTGTTTAGCCACGACAATACAGTGCTAGAATCACTCCAGTGTACGTAACGATCTGGCTTAATGCATAAGGAATCCGAGATACATTCCGATAACCTTGCGGCGAGAAGAGCTGCACAAAGCTCGAGCCTCGGTATAGTTACGGGTTTCAAGCTCGCTACTTTTGATTTAGAGCATAATAGCCTGACGGTGACTTCATTATTTTGACTTATTGATCGAATGTAAGCAGCCGCTCCATAGGCGTGCTCAGAGGCATCACAATAGATGTGTATTTCGATACACTTTGGGTCATCGCAAATGGTGCGCCTTGGTACTTGTAATTTTGATAGAAAGTGAATATTATTATAGAACTCAATCCACGCGTTTTTACTCTCTATGGGAACTTGTTCGTCCCAATAAATTTTTAACAGCCAGAGATTTTGCAGCAACATTTTTATTTGAACGATGGATGGTTCTAAAAGCCCTAAGGGGTCGAAAATTTTAAATGCATTCGACATTATGGTGCGTTTTGTAATTTTTTCATTAGTATTTGGGGCTATTTCAAATGGGAAGTGTAAATTATCATTATTAGGATTCCATCCTAATCCTAGAGTACTTAAGGACTCGCTAATTGTCAAATTATCTTGACTTTCAGCTGCAATGTTTTCTATAATTGTCGGTAAATTAGTTTTGAATTTTCGTAATTTGAAACATGCTTTATTCAAACTCTCGGTTAAGTGGCCTAAATCGGCATATTCTTGAATAAACTCTTTATATTTTTCTTTTAGTATAGGATGGTTCTTAAATCGCTTTTCTAAATTAATTAAACGTTTTTTGGCTACACTGTAGGACTCACCTAGGGACTCAGGAGAGTCTGCCAAAGGCAATCTCACATTGAACCGACCCGATTTCTCGCGGACAGTGTGAGTAATAAAATGTTTTTCGCATAACCTATCACTCTCGCTTAGTAGTGATTTTTCAGGTATTTTCTCAATTTCCCAGAATCTTGGTAAATACGTATTGATTAACTCTTCGGTGGAGTTAGATACAGCCGCATGATTGCAATGAATTGAAGATACAGGGTATTGATTTATGCTACCGGTGATCAACCAACCGAATTGGGTATTTTGCAATTTCGTGTTTGAATTATTTATATCTAAAAAGCGTGTTTCGCTCTTTAAAATATCCCAAAACAAATCGGCTCCTATCAAAACGTCGATAGGGGCTGGTTGGTCAAAATTAGGATCAGCCAGTTGCAAGTCTTTAGGTAAATTAAGAACTTGAATGTTTATGGGATCTTTAGGTATAACCCCGGTTAACTCGTCCAGTACTAGGCATGAGAATGTTACCTGGTAAGGGGAGTTAAGTGATTTAAGTAAAACAATACAACTGTCCTTTACTTTATTAGTACAGCTGTTGCCAATTCCAATTATGTTTATTGTGTTTATAACGTTAGATTGTAAGTTCAGTTTTTCTTTTAGGTTTTTAGAGACAAACGAGGATTGGCTACCACAATCAAGTAGTGCACGAACTCGTATAGATTCATTAGTAATAGGATTGCAAACTTCAATGAAAGCAGTTGATAAAATAACTTGCTTGTTGCTTAAATTTTGCTTTGAAAACGTTACAATAGATTCTGGTTGCCCAGAACTTGACTGATTGGCAGCAGTATTAGCATTGGAAGTGGTTTCAGTTAAATGCAACAATGAATTATGACGTTTCGTACATTGTGAGCATGGATCCATACGACATGCTTGCGTAGGATGCCCTTGCTTAAGTCAATTATGACACAATCTATATTTATTGACATCTGCCAATCGCTCTTGAATACTTTTTGACTTAAAAAGAGAGCAATCGTATATTCTGTGATTTTCGTTACAAATTATGCACGTGAAAATCCGCGCATTTTCTTGGCTAGAACTGGCTTTTCGTTGGCTAGAACTAGCAAAGGCATATGATCTTTTTTCATATTTATTGTTATTATTATGAAAATTTGAACGTGTTTCTTTTGAGTTTGAATTTTTATGTTGATTGTTATTTTGAGATTGACTCGAAGCATTGCCTTGATTTTGATTTATTGCTCGATTTCTATGCATAGCTTCGAGGACATCTGCGCGATCTATTATAAATTTGTTAAACATTTCTAAAGTCGGCAGATCACCAAGCGTGTTTTTGTGTTCTTCCCATTTTAAGAGTGTGCTGGGATGCAATTTTGAAGTTAACATGAACACTATTAGTGTGTCCCAACTATCCACGGGCAACCCTAAGGTTTCTAATGCGCGTAAATTTTTAGAAACGTGATCCACCAAAAATCTTAAGGATTTTTCTGTCTCAGTGTTGCTTCGCTGAATATTGAATAAATAAGTTAAATGGTGATTAACCAATAACCGTTTGTTATCAAAACGCTCAGTTAATAGCTCCCAGGCTTGCTCGTAGTTGCTGGATGAAATTTCCAAATTAGAAATAATGCGCGCCGCTTCTCCTTCTAAATAACTAGCCAAGTAGTGAAATTTATGAATCGCTGTTAACTTTGAATTTTTGTGAACCAGATTTACAAACGTGTCCCGAAACTCTAGCCAACGGAAGAAAGATCCGTCAAATTTTGGTATTTGAATTTGCGGTAATTTAATGCCTAAATCATGAGCATGTTCGTGAAGACATTGAGTTTCTGGTGGCACAGAGGCGCGTCTATGTTCGTTTTGAAGATTTTGCATTTTTTCTAATATATTTTTTGCCGAAGCGATACACGTTATTATGTCCTGCTCAATGTTTTCTCGAATATCAAGCTCCACATCAAGTGAACTTAGATTGATTACTTCAATTTCAGTTTGCAGCTCATCAAAAGTTTTGGATAGTCCCTCCATTTTGGAAATTTTCAATGACAATTCAGTCATCTCATGGTTAGAAAATGTGGCAATGTTTTTAATTTTATCAAGATAATTTTTGAACTTTGTTATTTGACCTTTTATGGAACTTCTTTTGGCGGTCAATGTTTTTATAACAGAAGAAGCAGTAGAAATGGAGGTACTACCTTTTCCTTCAAACGTTTCTTTATTTGTGCCCTTTTCGTCCATTATATTTCTTTTCCTTCCACTTAGTTGGAAAATAAAAAATAATTGGTAAATTCAAATTAATTAAGGGAGCACAAAATTAAAAAGACGTTAAATAAAAATACAGTCTCACGCTCCTTGGGGTCCGACGATCTGGCAGGCTGGATTGTTACACCCGCTCAGCTGGCAGCAACGTTGGCGTGGTCCCTTATCAACGCCGACCGTTCGCCTGATTTAGAATGCCCAATACCACTTCGTTTACACCTCGTGAGTCTCGCGAGGTGTAGGATGCCCAATAATACCCTGGAATGGTATTGAAAACAAGGTATTGCTTTATTACAGGTGTGAACTATTAACCAGTAAGTATGTTGTTTTAGAATTATCTGAGTACCTGTTTCAAGTTTAAAAGGTAAAAGTATTTATGTAATTTGCTAAGTTATTGTAGGTACAGATAGGAAATTTGCTTATTGTTTTTGCAAAATATATACTTTGAAAAAGTAATGAATATATTGTCTGCTAGATTTAGTAAGTATTTAAGGGCAAAAGAACACACAATTACTATTTTATTTCAATTGAAGGTAGGTACTTACTCTGCTAAGCAAAATCTGTTAGAAATGTATACAGATTAGCACTAAAATTGTATTAATATTTAGGTGTTTCTAGCTAAATTGAGTAGGTAGGTAGGTAGTATTAGTACCAAAATTATGGAGAAAACTACTTCTTCTTGCAAATTAGAAGCTAAATTTGACTTTTTTAGTATACTTTAGGTTAAAATAACAAGGAATATTTAGGAATTACGGTGGGTAATGGAGAAATTAAGGAAGAACAAAGCAAGGACACTTATCTCTTTTAGAGGTCACGCTCTCGGCGGCACGACGATCCGGTGTGAATTTATGCTGTTTCACTGGCCAAAACACCACCTTCACTGGTTTTAACGATTATAACGTTGTTTCCAATTATGCTTATCCACCTCGCGATGTAGTCCAGTCGCTTATTTCTTCTTTAGAGGTTACTGCGTCGTTGCTATGTCGCGATGAATATCTTCGTGGCGCAATCAATCCTCGGCGTAAAATTATGTTTTCTACTGGTCCTCGGGTTGCAGCTGGCAGGAACGAAGTCTTTTGCTGGCTTCTTGGCTTCCTGGCTATGGCACACGATGACAAAATCTCTTTCGATCCGGCGATGGCGCGATGACGCAGCGAAACGTTAATATTTTTGAACAAGAAGCTTATTTCTTCATATTTTAAGCTGTCCTGTCACGGTCGCCAATTTATGTCTCTTCAGGGACATAAATGTGAAGAAAACAATCTTCAAAATCTTGTAAAACTATTTTATTTAAATAAATTCTTTAGGAGATGCTTAAGGCTTGGTTGTTACCACAGATTATTAAAGTAGCCGAGTCAAAAGGGGACGATATACTTAACGCCTGACTTAAGTAAGAAGGCAAACAGTAATTTTGATGTAATTAAATGTTACTATTAGGTGAAGCCTAGACATGTGCATTATGAAAGGTACTTACCCAGACGAACTTAAAAAAGCTATAATTAGGCCTATATTTAAACAAGGAAGCCACTTAGATTACACAAACTATAGACCCGTTGCAATATTATCAGTAATAAATAAAATATTGGAAAAGTTATTGTTGGCCAAATAAGTGTTTTTTTGGATAAATATATTGTTATAACAGATTGTCAACATGGATTTCGTAAAGGCAGGAGCACGAATACAGCGCTAACTCAATTTAATGATTTTATTAATGAGGAACTCAATGAGGGTAAACAGGTTCTCGCTTTATTCATTGATTTTAAGAAAGCGTTCGATACGCTAGATCATGAACAGCTGTTGAAGGCAATGAAAGAGTGCGGTATTCGTGGTCCCACCAATGATTTCTTCCGTAGCTACTTAAGTAACCGGAAGCTCTGCGTCGTTGTGTCTGATACAATGGGAGCAGAAGCGGATGTAACGATGGGTATACCTACTGGATCGGTATTCGGGCCGGTAGGATATATCATGCATGTTAATAGTATGGTCAATGTGGTGAATCATTGTAGGGTTTTTATGTACGCGGATGACACATGTTTAGTTATTGCTGATAAAGACGTAAATAAAATAAAAGATCAATTACAAACTGACTTTGAAAACATAACGAAATGGGCCCATGATAATGGCATAATATTAAATACAAACAAAACAAAATGTATGCATATTTACTCACCCTACAATAGAGAAGCTAAGAAAATAGAAAACAGTAATTTGGGAATCATAGGTCATTCTTATGAATGCTTACATAATAAGAAAATATCTTGCATTTGTAAAAGTCTAGAGTTTGTAGATAATATCAAATATTTAGGTCTGACCATTGAAAACAGACATAGTTGGAAGATGCAAGTGAATACCGTGTGAAATAAATTAAGAATAATTCTTGGTAAATTTTATCATCTACAAAATGTTGTTGACAAGCGCACCCTGTACATGATTTATTACGCACTGGTGGATTCCCTACTTAGTTATGGATTGACCTGTTACGGTTTAACATTTAAAACCTATCTAGAGGATATTAAGAAATTACAGATAAGATTTCTAAAAAAATTAGTTAACAAAAAAGTAAAATTAAAATACAAAGATGATTATAGCAAATTATTTTCGGTTTGTAAAATGTTACCTATAGACAAAAAGATAGAATATTTAATAGCAATAGAATCATACTACAGTGACGAGTTTAAAGTTAAAATTGACCATAAGCATAATATAAGATATAAAATTGGGGGGAAGGTAGTACAAGTAGGGGCAAAAAATTACTACGGGGAGAGGACAAGAAGATATATGGTTCCTAAATTATGTAATAAATTTCCAATACTCTTAGATGAAAACAAAAGTTTGAGTAAATTTACATTAAAAAAGAAGATCAAGGAATGCATGTTAAAAATGTTATTGTATAGTAAATAAGATATTAATATTAGTAAAATGTAATAATATTTAAATAATGATTTTATCGAGTAATAGTAATAGTACCTAAGTTAGCCTATAAGATAAAAACTGTATGGTTTGAGCGCAACGCCTACAAACTGCTTTGCAGTTTGGCGATGTTTAGATAAGGCAAATTTGTGTAATGTAAATAAGTTAAATAAATAAAAAAAAAAAAAAACATGCAAGTGTGGCGAGTGCTGAGGGCCGACGGTCAGCACCCTTACCACTTCTGCCGCACTCAAGAGCTAACACCTGCTGACTTTTCACCTCGCGTGGCGTTCTGTGAATGGTACAGGAGGCAGATTGAGGCGTCTCCTGATTTTGCTCTTAAAGTTCTGTGGACGGATGAGGCTTCTTTTACTAGAGCTGGTATCAGCAACATTCATAACGACCATTTCTGGTCCCACACGAACCCACACGTTTCAAGCGAATCATCATTCCAGCACCAATGGCGATTGAACGTATGGGCAGGAATAATAGGTGACAACGTCGTTGGGTCCTACTTCTTGCCGGGAAACCTAAACGGGCAGAACTATCTCGACTTTTTGAGAAACGTGCTGGATGAACTCCTGGACGATACCATGTCTGTCAGAAATTATGCAGATGTGGTAATGGAAGATCAAGTGATATTTCAGCACGATGGCGCACAGGCACATTTTGCCCTTGACGTTCGCGCTCATTTAAATAGGAGATTCCCGCAATGGATCGGAAGAGGAGGGCGCATAGCTTGGCCTCCGCGATCACCGGACCTTACCCCGCTAGACTTTTTTTTGTGGGGTTACGTAAAAAACACGGTCTACTCAGTGGAGTGTGCGTCAGAACAAGAAATGGTGACAAGGATTCGAGACGCGTTTCAGACAATCACGCCACAAATGTTGCGCAATGTGCGAGAATCAATGATTCGGAGGACGAGATTGTGTATTCAACTACAGGGCCGGCATTTTGAACCGTTCCTCTGACCGACTTCAATTTTGACCATTTTTGGGCCTGTGGTAAGAAGATTGGCACGAGAGGAAAAAGAAGTAGATCGGTAAGTTTGATTAATTAATTAAACCATAGCTTTTAAAAACCATAGGTTTGTTGTTTTGACTGCGGCATCATTCCTACTATCTGCCGTAGGCGCGCAAGCGCCACGGCCACGCTTTTGGTACTAGGCGTGCATCAGTAAATAGGAGATGTCAGATCAGATACGCCACTAAGCAGTGTCAGTGCAGGTGAATGACCGCATAGGGATGGGCACATTTGAATTCATGCGAAGTAAATATTCTGCAGAAACATGTTATTTTTTATCCAAACAAATTTCGCATTTCGACACATGTTCCTTGGCAAAAGTTGTTCGGTTTCTGGGGTAGATTAACCCCCTTCGGGGTTGATATACCCTTTCCGTTACACCCTGTATACATTTATAAAAAGTAGCAATAATGCAGTTTACGGAAGAATACAGCCTTTTATGGAACGAAGCTTTTATCCCTCTTAAGAGTTCGTTCACATTTTTTACTTTGTTCTCGGCGAACATACCAGTCGCACTACACCGCCAAGGTAGACCGAGCATGACTCTAAGAGCATTATTATATTGTACACAAAGAGTGTTAAATGCACCCTTCGTGTACAACCGCTAAGGCACTTCCACAGAGTGTAATTTCAGGGGTAATATGTTGGTCTCGACCATTCGAGAACACCATAACTTCCGTCTTTTTAACGTTATATGTAAGGCCGTGTGCACACGCATATTTCTCACAAATATAAATCAGTTTTTGAAGTCCGCCTGGGGAGGGGCTCAGCAGCACCATATCGTCCGCGTAACTCAGGTTATTAACGCATACGTTGTCTACGTGACAACCTACTCTGGTGCTGCTGAGCTCCTCCAGCAGCTCGTTCATGTAAAAGTTATACAGGACTGTCGAGATCACCGCGCCCTGCCTAAATCCGCAATCCAGCCTATAGGAGTCTGTATTAAATTCCCTGTTAGCCCCGCATTCTCTTTTTGATGCCATCTCAATATTATTCCATGAAAACTTGTGGTCTACCATAGATACACTGAGGGCGGCTTTACCTTCAAGTTTACTTAGTAAAAGCATTTCATTCTGAGGCTTGTCTCCTCCTACTAATTCTAACCATTGTTTAGCACTATTAACATAATTATATAAAGTAAATGGGTCTCCATTGTATGATGGGACAAAACCTAGTAAGGTTTTAGAGTCCATAGTAGCCATTACCATTTGGGTTGGTGGAATTTGGCTATTTGGGACTTCAGAGCCGCTGCGCATATTTGCAGAGCTAAAACCACCCGCAGTACCAGGCTGAGGGTCGGTCATACCGCCTAACACCTAAGGTCTATACACAAAAGTAGGGGCTTTGAGTTGGAAGGGAATTTTGGAAGGATTTATGCAACAAGGCATTCACAAAGTTAGCTGCACAAAGATGATTTTCAGCATCGTTTCCTCTTGACAAATTTGTTTGTTCGGCTTCCCAGTTTTTGAGAGTCGACTCGACTTGAGAGTCACACGAAATTCGGTCGTCGCAGTTACGGGATTAGTTGAATCGCGTTTTTACATGACTTTTATGACTGATTTTTCGCGAAACTGGGCCTCAACGTGCGGCCAGTCAAAATAACGGAAACTACTGATTTATAAAAAAAATAAATTAAATAAAATATTTTACCAAATTACATTGATTGTTTTTACTAAACTAAACCTCTACATGCTACGACGGTGTTAGGAAGAATGACAAAGTTTTGCTTGTTCCTTGGTTTTCAATACAGAACATAATAATTGTATTTTGGTATGATTTTAGTAGTTTTTAAGGTATTAAAATAGCAACACTAAAACGTGTGATATTCTTTTTTTTACGATGGTATACTCTCTCTGCCATTTTTACTCTTGGCATGTGCAGTGCTATTGATTTCAATAAATCAGTTTTTAGGGTTCCGATACCAAAATGGTAAAAAAAGGAACCCTTATGGTGCCGCACTGTCTGTCTGTCTGTCCGTCTGTCTGTCACACCTCTATATCTCAGCAACCACTTACGCTATCGAGCTGAAATTTGGAATAGTTTTAGAATATAGTTGCCCAACTTAATTGCACATGAAATTTTTTTGAAAAAAGTATGATTATTAATGTAAAGGGGGCCAAAATAGGGGGGGCCAAATTTCAAATTGTCGCTACTAGGTCGAGTGGGGTATCATATGAAAGGGCTTTACTTGTACATTTTAAAATATATTTTTGTATTTTTTTAAGTTTCTTAGTTTTCAAGTTATGATGAAAAATGTCAAAAAAAATACCATTCCCCCCCCCCCCTTATCTCCGAAGTTTGAGTAAGGGAAAATCTGAATTAATTACAGTTGACAGAGGTTTATGTAAACTTTACAGCAAAAATAAAACGATCTTTCTAAGTAGCACAGTTTTTCAGAAATCTGCAAAAAACCTTTACAAACAAATTTAGTTTTGCGGTCCTGAAAATGGACTTTATTGCTTCCAAAAATACTATAGGTATATCGGAACCCTTGGCGCGCGAGTCCGACTCGCACTTGACCGGTTTTTTCTTATCTACAAGAAGTCTTTTTATTCAACATAGACTTCTTTTTGGTCCTTCAGACTTGTGTTACCAGTGACATTGTAGTTTCAAAGATTGCTTGCCGGAAAATTTATTTTCGACGACTCGCTATACCGAGTCACTATCCGCCGGCAAGTCGTGGCTACGTCATCGTGTTTTTTTCCTTGCATATTCGCATAGTAGCGATTGCGAGGAATCTTCCAGTACGACGCTATATCGTCGCATCACAATTCAAGATTCCACAATTTCGAAGGTGAAAATCATCGCTGGAAAGAGTGAATGGTTTCCGTGCGCAGCGGAGGCGTGCATTCCAGCAATAGTTCCGGTTGTTTGCCGTAAGTTGGCGCTGCGAACGTCAATACTTGGTCAATACGTTCTCAATCATCGTGTCATCTGTCATCGTGCAGCGGAACTTCATTCACTCAGAAACGTCAAACGATTCAATGTAAACAAACACGTTTGAATCGGTTTTCCGTGCAAAAAATAGTTGTTGTGCAGTTATTTTCGTAATCTATCGCGATAAAAAAGTGTTAGATTTAAGCTGTGCGTACGTGTATAGTGCTGCATTCGTAAAATTAAGTGCGGCATACAGATTTAGTGCGGTTATCAGAACTTTGCGTTACGGTACAGTCATTTACGATATAAAATGACTGAGGCAGAGCTCAAACGTTTGCGGAAACAGCGTGGTCAGTACAAGGATACCATTACGCGCCTGGATAATTTCATCAGCGATCCGCTTAACATTGCGGCGTCCACGGTTGACACGCTAGAAGCGCGGAGGGAGAAGCTTATGAGCACCCTCAAGGACTTCGAGAGTGTGCACTTAGACATTCTAAGCCTGGATAGCACCGACAATGAAGATGTTGGCCAGATCGAGGAGACATATTTCAAGGTGCTTGGGAAGATTAATGCAGCTATACGTGAGTTATCTGTTATTACTAATAATGATCGTAATCATTCAATTTCTACATGCAAGCTGCCAAGCATAGAGCTTTCATCCTATGATGGAAAGGACTTTACACAATTCAAACCTTTTATGGACTTATTTAATGCTGTTATTGATAAAAATCAGTCATTGCCCTGTGTTCAAAAGTTGTTCTATTTAAGAAAGTATCTAAGAGGTGATGCACTGTCTGTTAAAATTAATTTACCGCTTGCCAATGAAGCAATCAAATTGTTAGATAGGCGTTTCAACAATCGAGCAAGATTAGTGTCTAATCATATTAATGTTCTTTTGGACTTACCTCCCATGCAGAAGGGCACTGCTTCCAGCATTAGGGCCTTTATTTCAGATGTGCGACCGCAATTGCATGCATAAAAAAATCTTGAACAGCCCGTTGATGAATGGAACATGCTGTTGATAAGTGTACTCTCTAGGAAGCTCGATATCTACACCAATCGTGCTTACCATTTGGATAGGTCATGCGATAAACTTCCTACTATGGAAGAATTTTTAAATTTTTTAGAAAAACGTGCAATTGCGTTGGAAGATAGTTCTTCTCATGATAATGTCTGCAATGAAGGCAAGAAAAACACCAGCAGAGCTTCTTATGTTGGAAATAATGCAACTACTTCCACAAATAATTGTTCATTTTGCAATAACACTCACCATCTCCTTTATGCATGCTCTAAATTCAAAATGGCTCCGACGGCTCAGCGAGTTAAATTTGTGGCTGACAATAAATTATGCACCACTTGTCTGAGAGCTCATGTCAATAAATGCAAGTATTCTTTTAAATGTAAAGTTTGCAAAGCTTCGCACAATACTCTTCTGCATAAGGAACAGCCAAAAGAAGATGAGGTAGTTACCTTACATTCCAATTCATCTCCAACAACAACAAACATTTTATTGCCTACTATGAAGGTGAAACTGATTGACAGATCGGGTCAAGAAGTTTATGTAAAAGCGTTACTTGACTGTGGCAGCCAAGTATGCATTATAAAGCGCTCACTCGTCGATCAGCTGAACTTGACATCTATTGCTCAAGATTCAAATATTATTGGTTTAGGTGAGAGTCCTAACAAAGTCGATGAATGCACTACTATATTATTGCGATCTTCAAAGTACAATGTGAAGTATTCAGTGAAATGTCACATTCTTGATAATGTGACTGCACACTTGCCACAAAATCATATAAATATTGCAAGTTGCAATCTTCCTGACAACGTTCAGCTGGCCGATGATGAGTTCAATAAACCATCAGAAATCCCATTAATATTGGGTGTCAGTTTTTATTCAAAAATTATTATTGATGGTGTTATTAAATTGGATAATGGTCTTGTTTTGCAAAATACTTTATTTGGCCATGTAGTTACTGGCACTATTCAGAATCCAAATCCTATTTACTCTTCCAATGTTAATTTGGTCTCAAATTTTATTGTTCAGGACAACTTTCAACAAAATGATCTAGAATCAATTATGAGCAACTTCTGGCTATCAGAAAAGATCCCAGAAAAATCAAAAAATGATAAAGAATTTCAAAAGGCTGAAGAAATATTTCAAAGCTTGGTAAAATTGGAAAAAGGGCGTTTTTCGCTTGATTATCCATTAAAATGCTCTCTAGAAGAGTTAGATATTGGTGATTCATTCTCACATGCATTGCAAAGATTCTTTGCCCTTGAAAAAAAATTTGAGACTAACCCGGAGTATTTTGAAAAATATAAAAAATTTATTGATGAGTACGTGGAGTTGGGACATGCCAAGGAGGTTGACATTAGTCAGTATGATGTCTGTAATGATCCTGTGTATTTTCTTGCTCATCACGCCGTCCAAAACGATAGTAGCAAAACAACAAAATTAAGAGTTGTATTTGGGGGGAACGTGAAGTCCAAAAATGGGCTCTCTTTGAACGATGTTATGTTGAATGGACCTATAGTCCAGAACAACCTGTTCAGTATACTCACACTGTTCCGTACCTACCGGTATACACTTATGTGTGACATAGAGAAGATGTTCAGGATGTGCTCGATCAATGAAAAATTTAGGCCATTGCAAAATATTTTATGGAGAGATCATCCCAGTAAGCCTGTTGTTAGCTTACAGTTACAGACAGTCACTTATGGGTTAAAAGCCTCAACTTTCTTAAGCACGAGATGTCTTATAGAGCTTGCTAATTTGCATCAGGATGAGTATCCTTTGGCAGCCAATGCTTTAAGGGAAAACACATATGTCGATGATATCATCTGTGGTGCGGACTGCCGAGAACAGTTGCAAGATTTAAAAAAGCAGCTTGTAGAGTTGATGAGCCTAGGCAGCTTTAACTTACACAAATGGTGTTCTAATTCTCCTGAGTCTCTTAAGGATATTCCTGATAAAGTGAAATATTTTGAACAAATTGATCTCAATAAAGATCACATTATTAAAACTTTAGGTTTAAAGTATGATATACTTTTAGATATTTTTTTATTTTCATGTCCCATGATCAATGACACTCTTAATCGAAGAGAGAAATACTTAGTTTCATTGGAAAAATTTTTGATCCTCTTGGACTTATTGGCCCAATTGTACTTAAAGCTAAATTGTTTATGCAAGAGGTTTGGAATGCAAAGGTTGATTGGGACCCTCCCATTCCCAGTAACTTGCTCCAATTGTGGAGAGGTTTTCTGAAAGATTTGTATGACATGGGTACAATTAAAATACCTAGAGCTATTGTAAATGTTGAAAATATAGAGTCAGTCGAACTTGTGGGTTACTGTGATGCATCTCTCCACGCTATAGGCTGCTGTCTCTACCTAAGAGTACTATCCAATGTCAATGATGCGGAAGTCAGCTTATTGTGCTCTAAGTCCCGGGTCGCTCCTTTAAACAGAAAGCCCACCATTCCAAGTTTAGAGCTTAGCGGTGCTCTCCTTTTATCACAACTCTCTTCTAGTGTTTATGAAACATTAAAGACTAGGTATCCTAACTTGAAGGTATTCCTATATACAGATTCTCAAGTGGTTTTAGCCTGGCTTAACTCCCAGAATATAAAGGGTGCTTCAATTTCAAAGAATGTCAAGGAAATCAAGAATTTGACCAAGGATTTTCATTGGGCTATCATCAAGGGTACAGAAAATCCCGCTGATGTTCTTTCCAGGGGCTGTACTCCAACCAAATTACAGGAAAACCAGCTATGGTGGTGTGGTCCATCTTCACTATCTGATAAAGGATACATCCATTTAAAAAAAAATTGAACCTACTATAGGTCCAAATCATGAGCTTGTTTCAGAGTGTGTATGTAATACTAACAATTTTTCTAAAATCTCAGATGAAATTTTTAATAAATATTCAGACTTCAACAAGCTACAAAGAGTTATTGCTCTACTTTTGCGTTTGAAACATAATTGTTTATATCCCAGTAATAAATTAACTGGTTTTCTTTCTCCTCAAGAGCTAGAGTCTTCTAATTTAACTATTATAAGACATATTCAGCGTGAGTCATTCTCGAGAGAAATGGACTCAATAGAGAAAGGTAGTAAAATCAAATCGAACCTGTGTAGTTTGCACCCCTTCTTAGACAGCAATAACGTTCTAAGAGTTGGAGGTCGCCTTGCAAATGCGCTACATTTGTCATATGACAAGAAACATCCTATTATTATCCCCAAGGGTAATAATATAACACACATGATTATAAAAAAGGAACATTTAAGACTCTTACATGCTGGAGCCAAGCAAGTTTTAAGCTCTTTGTCGCAAAAGTTTTGGCTTATTAATGGGATAAGAGAAGTTAAGAGAGTGGTACACAAGTGCATTAGGTGTTTTCGCATTAAAGCTGTGGCTGCTCAACAATTGATGGGGTCGTTGCCGTCACATAGAATTTCAATGTCTAGGCCGTTTCAGATTACAGGGATAGATTTCTGTGGTCCATTCGACACAAAGGTCGCGCGAATTAGAAAACCTATTGTTAGAAAGAGTTATGTAGCACTCTTTGTCTGTTTTGCTACTAAGGTGATACATGTAGAGTTAGTCAGCGATATGACTACTGCAACTTTCTTGGCATGCCTTCAGCGCTTCATAGCTAGGCGAGGCTTACCATCGCATATTTATTGCGACAATGCAAAGACCTTTAAGGGTGCCTCAAATAAATTAAAAGAATTGTATGAATTATATTCATCAGAATCCCATATTAATGATGTTCACAATTTTTGTTCCACAAATCTCATCAAGTTTAAATATATTCCAAGTTATTCCCCGGAGTTTGGCGGTCTATGGGAAGCTGGAGTAAAAAGTGTGAAATTTCATATTAAACGTGTAATGGGGACTACATGTCTGACCTTTGAAGAATTCAACACAGTTTTGGTTCAAATAGAGTCTATACTAAATTCCAGACCTCTCCTACCAATGAGTAGTGATGTTTCTGATGTCAATTATTTGACGCCCGGTCACTTTCTGATAGGGGCTCCTCTCACAAGTTATCCTGAATTAAAGCTGCTTGATAAAAATATCAACAGACTTAGGTTTTGGGACTTATGTTCTAGATTAAAACAGAAGTTTTGGAAGCTATGGTCTAGAGACTATTTGACTTCCCTTCAAAACAGACCTAAGTGGAAACACGAAAATGTAAATATGAAGGAGGGTGACCTCGTTATTGTTAAACAAAAAGATATATCACCTTTATGTTGGCCGATGGGTCGTATTATAAAAACCTTTCTTGGACCAGATGGTAAAGTCAGAGTCGCTGAGGTTAAAATGGGTCCCAAAGGTAAGACATTTGTAAGGTCCTATACCAAGTCATTCAATTATTGTTTAGTTAAGAACTTAATTAAGCATAGTTAGTATAATAAGTTTAAAAATATCACAGATTCAAAGCAAATGTTTAACAAGGTCAGTAAAAATTGTTAAAATTAATTCATGCAAAAACATAAAATAAAAACGTTTAGGTAAACTTTGTTTAAAATCAATTTCAAGTAAAAAAATAAAAAAAAGTTAAAGAGTTCCAGTTAAATAAAGAAATTTAAGTAGAGACAAAATAAGTAAAGATTCAAGTCTACAACCAATTCATATTTTCAAATTATTATTTATTACTTTCAAAGGTATTTGTTCTGTAAAAATTAAGAATTGTCGAAGGTTCATTTTGTACTTACATAAACAAAATTGTTTATTTAGTGGTACTTACCATACTATGTGCTAATATTAACTGAAGTTTTTTTATGTGGTTGTAGACTTTCTCCTGCCCCAACTTATGTTCAATACAGAACATAATAATTGTATTTTGGTATGATTTTAGTAGTTTTTAAGGTATTAAAATAGCAACACTAAAACGTGTGATATTCTTTTTTTTACGATGGTATACTCTCTCTGCCATTTTTACTCTTGTCATGTGCAGTGCTATTGATTTCAATAAATCAGTTTTTTCTTATCTACAAGAAGTCTTTTTATTCAACACTTGGGTTTAAATACGCCTTGTGTTTTAATGCTCAATTGTTGAAGATGTGGAAGGTAACTCTATCATTCGGTGGCTTTCTATGAAGTTCAATTTATTTATTAGGTCACCAACAGAATGTACATTAACAAATTCTTAAAAATGAACATACAAGGAGAAAAATAAGGAGAAAAACATATAATAAGGAGAGAAACGCTGGATTCTTAGCAGCCAAGAATTTAATAAAACAAGTACAGTCGTTTAGCGAGCTTCTCACAATAGAATGAATTCCTCTTTGGCCGCTAGGTGGCGTGACCGCGCTCGCTCGCATTTACGAATAGAGCTCAGAGCGACCGCGATCACGAAGCCACCTAGCCGCCACATCACCCCCCTACGGAGTAAAATAAACTATTTACAAAGTGAATCTAACCCTAACTCTACGTCCAGATCTGGTCACAGTAGGTGGTTTAGATGGAAGGTAAGAAAAGAAGGATGTTGGCTCTGATGACTGATGAGGTAACTGATCATCAGCTGCAGGCGTGGGGCACGAAATTATCAGTGCCTGAGACGCCGGCGAAGTTTGAGAAGCTGTAGGTGAGGTGGAAGCAGACAAGGGCGTGGAAGCAGTTTGAAATTCAGCTTCCAGGTGCGCAGGTTTGACGCGATCTATGCTCACTTCACGCTTCTTGCCACCAACATCCAAAGTAATGGTCTTAGGAGACCTCGAAAGAATTTTGTAGGGCCCTGTGTACGGCGGTTGTAGAGGGCGCCTCACGGTGTCATCCCGCAGAAAAGCGTGTGTAGCAGTCAACAGGTCTTTGAAGACAAATGTCGACGACTGTGCATGCCGGGATGCAGGGACGGGGCGCAAGCTAGTCATCTTGGCACGAAGCTGGGCCACAAAATCCGGAGTATTGACAATATCGTCTGCTGAAGGAACGACGAGTTCAGCAGACGAGCATTGCAGGTCTTCTTTAAGTGCAGAACGGATGCCGAGCAAAACAAGTGGTAGAGCTTTGCTCCATGAGGCAGCGTGGCACATAAGAGATGCCTTTAGCTGTCGGTGAAGGCGTTCTACCATCCCATTGGCTTGTGGGTGATAGCTCGTCGTTCTAATTCGTTTGGTCGCGCAGACCTGCAACAACCGTGTGAAAAGGATCGACTCAAATTGTCAGCCTTGATCTGTCGTGACGACAAGAGGCACACCGTACCGAGAAATCCAGCCGTTAATAAACGTGTCGGCAACCTCTTCCGCTGAGATGCACGACATCGGCCACACCTCGGGCCATCGAGTAAACCTATCCACAGCTGTCAAACAGTATGTGAAACCGTTCGAGGATGGAAGAGGACCGATGATGTTGATGTGAATGTGCTGAAAACGAGCAGATGAACTAGGAAAATTTCCAAGCGCAGTGGTGTTGTGACGCGTGACTTTAGTGCGCTAACACGCACGACAGGAGCGCGCCCATGAGGAGCAATCCTTCCGGATGAGAGGCCAGACGTAGCGGTCAGCTACCAGGCGGGCAGTGGCACGCGCGCTCCGGTGGCTGAGGTTGTGAAGCCTCTGAAAAATAGGTCGGCGATACGACACAGGAAGGTATGGTCGCGGCTTACCCGTAGAGGTGTCGCACACGATACTGATGACCATTCCTGGAATAGGAATTGATTCCAGTTTCAAAGATGAGTTTGAACGCATCTTCTGAAACTCCTCATCGTCAGCTTGTGCTTGCGCGAGTGCGGCGTAGTCATCGATAAGATGAATTGCATCAACACGAGACGTGGCGTCCGCTACTACATTGTCCTCGCCTTTGATATGAACGACATCAGTAGTAAATTGACTGATAAAGCTGAGCTGATTGAGTTGAGCTGGAGGGAGTTTTTCTCGTCGTTCCTTGTTCCAGCTAGTAAAAGACAATCAGCTAAGGCACTAACAGCTGGAGCCACCTCTTCTGCTCTTCTGTTGCTCATGGCATTTGCTAAGTCAAGCACATGAGGCACATGAGCCATATCTCTTTTTATGGCATCCATCCATTTCTGTCTAAAGGGGTTCTTGGATCTGTAAGTTACTATTATAGCAGTAAATGGGCCCAAAGTCTGCGCCATTGCTGACCTTCTCTCGGGCTTATATGAAAACAATTTAATATGATTAGTAATAAGTATGGTAATACCCTGGATCTGGTGCTGAGCAATCTCGGTAGCGAATCAGTAACTGTAAGTGACGAAGCTGTACCACTCGTGCCAATTGATGCGCCGCATCCACCGCTCGCAGTGAGCTTGCGTATACCGCGGCCTAATCGCAGGGTCATTAGCCATGTTCAAGTTCCAGCCCCATCCTTGGATCAGGATTTTCTTCCCCAATGGAATTTTAAGAAGGCGGATTTCCCTTCCCTCTATGCAGCATTTACGTCATTGACATGGGATGAAGTTTATTTGGCCAGTAGTGTAGACGAAGCGTTAGGTTTGTTCTATGAAAAACTATACCATTGTTTCAATTTGTACGTTCCACAAAAAAAGCCTCGTAATTTAAATACAAAATACGAATATCCATCTTGGTATACACAAGAGATAATCAAAAATATTCAAAATAAATATTTTCACTTGAAAAGATTTAAGCAGGAAGGTAAAGAATTTAATAGTGAAATGTTCAAATTCTACAGAGAACGTACCAAAGAGTTAATTGAATTTCATCATAATCTCTTCATTAAACAGACTGAGCAAAATATTATTAAAGATCCGAAAAGCTTCTGGAGTTACGTTAATAGTCAAAGAACTTCCAGATGTAAAATTGAAGAATATGAACATGGGGGAAGAACTCTGACAGGCGTTGATGCAGCAAATGCATTTGCCGATTGGTTCAAGTCAGTGTTTTTAACAGCAACACCATGTTTATCGGCTGAAGTTGCTGAGCAGGAGACCACAGGGTCTTCATGCTCTCGTATTGCGATAGACCAAATAAGTGAAGCTGATTTGAAATTAGCTGTGAAACGCCTAAAACCTTCCTCTTCCGCGGGTCCTGACGGCGTTCCACCATTTATTGTAAGGGATGGTATTACAGTATTTAGTAAACCACTTCTATACAGGGTGTTAATTTGATTGCGTGCCATAGCTTAAGGGGTGGTTCAGTAACGGTAAAGAAACTCAAAAAAATTATTAAAAAAAATCATACTAAAAAAAAATTAAAACTTCATTGAAACTAAATTAACGCGGAAGGCAATGACCGCGCGAATGGGCGTGCTATCAAAAGCGCGCGAAAGAGTTTCAGTTATGTAGTCGTCATGGAGATCTTTAGGGGAGGCCTATGTCCAGCAGTGGACGTCTTCCGGTTGATATGATGATGATGTGCCTACCTTATTCACTGATACTCGCGCGCTAGCGACGTTACGTTGCTCCGCGTTAGTTAAGTTTCAATGCAGTTTTAGTTTTTTTTTCAGTAGGATTTTTTTTCATATTTTTTTTGTGTTCCTTTATCGTAACTGAAACACCCCTTAAGCTATGGCACGCAATTAAATTAACACCCTGTATATACTAAATTTATCCTTACAGACAGCAGTGTACCCTGAGCTGTGGAAAATATCGCGTGTGACTCCCATACCCAAGGAGGGATCAAAGACATTAGTCACAAATTACAGGCCAATTGCGATTCTTTCTGCGTTTGGTAAAATATTCGAATCGATTCTGAACCGCTACATTACTAATCAAATTCAATCCCAACTAAGTCCAAGTCAGCATGGTTTCCGGTCTGGCAAATCGACAGCCACAAACCATATTAGTTTTGTAGACTATGTTACCACTGAAATGGATAAACGTAGACAAGTAGACACGGCCTATTTTGATTTTAAAAAGGCTTTTGATCGTGTTAACAACGACTTACTTTTAAAAAAATTTGCAGCGATAGGGTTTGCACCAAATCTATTAAAGCTTTTTGCAAATTATCTAGCAAATCGTCAACAATATGTTTCACTGGCGGGTTGCCAATCCAACTATTACTCTGTTTGCTCTGGAGTAAGTCAGGGAAGTACTTTAGGGCCGACCCAGTTTTTAGTCATGATCAATGATTTGCCGCAGATAGTTAGATCAGCCCAGTGTCTAATGTTTGCAGACGACCTTAAGTTGTTTCTGGGTATCGGAAACATAGAGGACTGCGAGGCACTACAAAGAGACATTGATGCTGTGGTGGAGTGGAGTGAGCTTAACCAATTGGAGTTCAACGGTGCAAAATGCAAAACAATAACGTTTACTCGTTCTCGCTCCTCTCATTGCCACACATACAATGTTTCTGGTGTCACGCTAGAACGTGTGACCACTGTCCGGGACTTGGGTGTGTCTATGGACGCTGAGTTGACTTTCGCTCCTCATATTGTAGATCTTTGCAGTCGGGCTTCTAGATCACTGGGTTTTGTTCTTAGACAAACAGCGTTATTTACGAGTAGGACCGCTATTATAACATTGTATTATGCATACGTATGCAGTATTTTAGAATTCAATGCCATGGTGTGGGACCCACGTGAAACAAAGTACAAAGTTATGGTGGAACGAGTGCAGCGCAAATTCGCTCGATACCTCTATAAGAAGTTATATGGTTTCTACCCTTTCTTGTACCCATCTCTGTTTGTAGCGGGCATGGTTGGTATGAATACTTTAGAGCTAAGGCGAAAATGCGCTCTACTGGTTCACTACTATCGGCTACTAAATGGTAAGATAGAGGACTCTGGCACTCTATCTAGATGTAACTTGTTCGTGCCGCAGACATTCTGCCGTCTTCGTAGTAGACTCCGTCTATTTCAGCCTCCTCATACGCGCACACACGCTGCGGGAAATGCTCCAACGTCACGTGCTCTTGCACTTTTGAATGCCGTGATTGCTCAGCAGCCGGAAGCAGATATTTTTTATGACGGACTTCGTCAGTTTGTAAATAAAGTTATGATATTTTTAAGTAGTTTATAGTATTTAAGTTATAATGTAACCTTCTGCATGCATTGGAATTTTCTGTTAGTGTAGTAAGGAATTGATTATAAATAAATAAATAAATAAATAAGACCGAAACCACTTCTGAAAATCCTCGCTACAAATGAAGGCATAAGCAAACTCAAAAACATAATACTTTCAGTCTTGAACAAATAACCTCTAACTAACGCTAGTGATTAAAGTACACCTAAATCTGCTCGAGACTTTTCAGCCACAGATGGGTCCGATTACACCCTGTCAGCAGAAGTTTCTAGTGATACGATATATGAAAGTGATAACTTAGATGATGCTCTTGATAATTCATTTTCTGTATGTTGGAGAAGATTAAAATAGATGTATCTCACAAGTATCTTTTATTTATTTAACAATACGGGATAGATGTAGTGCATGTGCGAAACAAAGATGGTTGTATGTCGTCTCATGCGCTCGCGCAGTCAGTTGTCTTACAGCAGGCTAAGGGTACGGACGTGTCCGGCGTGGAGTAGGTGTGCGTACTGAACCGATATAAGTATATGACAACCAGGGAAACCTTCTTAGAGAGACCTTTTATAGTGTTGAATCATCGCGTCAGTCGCGTAATCAGTGCGTAAATTCATCTTCAAATTATTATTTGATAGCTAACACCGTGGTAATAATATACTATAATATATAATAATTATCCACAACTTGAATGAGGCATGCAATAATAAAACTAATCCCAAGTTTACTTTTACCGAGTAACCCTTGGATTGCTGATAAGAATGCATGTATGTTAACGAAAATGTCCAGGAACTTAAGTTCCAATCCATGGAAGTATACTAAACATTTTTGTACCCATCGTGATATGCTTAGTTCTACAAACAGCTCATCTAGCTGTTTCAGTCTAAGCATGTGCATAAGTGTAACCTATGACTACATACTTGTCCAGACGGCTAGTTGCAGCCTGTTACATTAAATTAGATGAAGTAAATACATTTAAATTTTTAGGTCTAACACTTGACAAACACCAAAACTGGAAAGACCACGTGGAACAAATCTATAAGAGGCTCGATCGTTTCGTCTATGCACTTAAAAGATTAAGACAGACAGTGTCCCTCTTCTCTCAGGAATGTCAAACTTTCTGATGGCTAACTGCTACTTTATGGATGAAGTTTAACACACTGATGTCACAATAAGCAATTTTACTGTATGCGACATAAAAATAAAATTTTCGGAATAATTAATAAAATCTTTGAGGGTTGAGTTTGGCTGTTTGATTGCTTATGTTTCCGTAATTGGAAGAGCTGACAGTTTTATACATCACTAGCGGATGCCCAAAAGTGGTTTGAGCTATGCGTTGATAGATCAGTCAGTCATTTACGGTTTTCCTTTTTATATAGATTACATAGAAAGATAGAGAAGACAAAAAGACGCAATAAATTGCTTGAACATTATAACATCTTTTATTGACAAAGAATGACACGACAGACAGGTGACATAGTGTGACATTGACAGTGTATAGCCAATGAGGTACGAGTATGTTAACGTGAATGCGTGATGAAGGAGGTAGTTACATACGCCTAGCGATCGACAATTTACGGGTAACACACACGTGCTCAACATACCGTAGTGTGACCAAAAATTGCTACTACTAGTACTTTCAGTGCATTAACTGTATTTTTGTACTACTTAGCGAAACTTACTAGAACTACTTAGTGAAAGAACTTTTACAATTTGAGGCATCTTATTGAAAAATATATTGCTAACTTGTGTCACTGATAAATCAAAATCATCAGTCAGTTGAGATAATGTTCTATTCAATTTTATTTTCATCAAGCATACTACCATATTTTGCTTAGGAATCATCTCAGTGTGATATTTTTATTAAATCAATAAGTAATAAATAGAGTTCTTAAGGAAGGAAAATGTAAAGCTTAGGCTTATTAGGGTTCCGATACCAAAATGGTAAAAAAAAGGAACCCTTATGGTGCCGCTCTGTCTGTCTGTCTGTCTGTCACACCTCTATATCTCAGCAACCACTTACGCTATCGAGCTGAAATTTGGAATAGTTTTAGAATATAGTTGCCCAACTTAATAGCACATGAAAATTTTTTGAAAAAAGTATGATTATTAATGTAAAGGGGGCCAAAATAGGGGGGGCCAAATTTCAAATTGTCGCTACTAGGTCGAGTGGGGTATCATATGAAAGGGCTTTACTTGTACATTTTAAAATATATTTTTGTATTTTTTTAAGTTTCTTAGTTTTCAAGTTATGATGAAAAATGTCAAAAAAAATACCATTCCCCCCCCCTTATCTCCGAAGTTTGAGTAAGGGAAAATCTGAATTAATTACAGTTGACAGAGGTTTATGTAAACTTTACAGCAAAAATAAAACGATCTTTCTAAGTTGCACAGTTTTTCAGAAATCTGCAAAAAACCTTTACAAACAAATTTAGTTTTGCGGTCCTGAAAATGGACTTTATTGCTTCCAAAAATACTATAGGTATATCGGAACCCTCGGCGCGCGAGTCCGACTCGCACTTGACCGGTTTTTTTTTATTTTTGACTAAGTACTTTTCAGGTTTAATTTTTCGACTTGTTTATACTCCCCTTGTGAGCTAGTGCCTGAAGTTGTTTTGAAAGGACTAGATAACATAGATCAGGGTTTCCCAACCTTTTATCTTATGCGCTTCACCCATCGTTATGCAAAAATACTAAGCCCCCTATGGGTCAAATGGGGAGTGTGTGTGTTTATTTTTCTTCACATGACAATTACGTAATAAATTTAGTGAGAGCACTTCAATTTGCGGTTTTCAAAAGGCAATTTAAAAATCAACTAGATGTCGTTGAACAACTAAGTAGGGGCTCAAGTAGGGGTGTTTTATAAAAAAGGCAAAGGATTGAAAAGCATCGCCAATATTTTTTACTTTCGAGCGGAGCGAGAAAGGTATTGTATTCGTGAAAAAAAAAGTTTTTCTAATTTTCTCAAAAATGTGTTCTATATCACTTATAATCATAAAAAACAAGTCTCCCAAAAATGTCCGTCCGTCGGTCGGTCGGTCGGTCGGTCTGTCGGTCGGTCTGTCCGTCACGCTTTGGCCTAGCGGCTAAACAAATAGTCCGATTGACACCATATTTGGAATTTAGGAGTTTTATGCAAATCCATCGAAGAGTTCTAAGTGGTTTCTGGCTGGCTCTCATTTTGAGGGTAGCTGTCATAAAACGAAAATGATAAATTGTAATTTTCTCAAAAACGGCTCATAGAATCTTGATGAAACTTTGCATGACTAAGCATCTCCATGTAAGATATCTTGCGCCAGTATCAAATGATCTGTGTAATTTCATATAAGGGGTGTTCCTGTACCACCAAATCGTAAATATGTGATTTACCCAAAATTGGTTCCATTGAGTTTATTAAAATTTTCTATAATATTACTCCTGGATTGGTTGTCTACCTGACTGGATATTCTTTATGATTTTTTGAATAAAATTTAATACACAGGGTGTACCAAAAACTGAAAGGGCTTGCTCAGTAGACTAAACTGAACAATAATCCATAAGGAACATATGTTGGGAAAAAAAAATTCTCCATGCAAGTATCCTACGGTAGTATCTATTGACCTTTGAAAATTCATATAAAGGGTGTTCCAGTACTACCAAAAGTTAAACATGGGATTTACTCGAAATCGTTTGATGTTTGTTTGTTTTAATGTTTGACAATTTGAATTCTGAATTGATCTTTATATTTCATTCGGACATTTTTTTGGAAAAACGTAAATAAAAGTTTGTATTTCCATACTATGTGTTATGGCATTACAAATTTAAGTTTGCGGTTGATAGTTTTTCCTTGAGTATTGCGAGAAAGTAAGTGCAGTGCTGCTGTACCATTTATTTTTAGCAATGTCAATGACCATTTTGACGTTTGTCGTTTGTTGGTTAGCTTGTTGTGTGTTGCGTTCCGTGCGTGGCTCTCACCTTACTAGCTTTCGCTAATTCGCTGTGTTTATATTACTTCTTGATCGTGGATTTCTTTAACGACTTTGGACTTATCTTTTGGTTACTGATTCTGCTGCAACACGATAACTTTGGCGTGAATACGGATCTTGAATAATCCCTCGCGATTTGGACTAGTTGTTTGGTGGCACTAGATGCAACCATGAGCAAAGACTATGGGTCGTGGTCTCTTGCAGACATAAAAAATGAACTGCGAAAAAGAAATGCAAAACTTACGGGGAAAAAAGCTGTGCTAGTCCAACGGTATGTGTATTATATTTGTTTATTATAGTTACTAAGGGCATACGCTAAAACTCGTGAGGGTGTATGCCGCGTGCTCATACTGTCTATTTATTTCCGTTTTGTGCACCCGTGCGAGCTTTAGCGAACGTCCAAAACTACACAATCTGTCTATAGGTACACACAGTATTACAATACTTACCTAGTGCAGTGAAATAAAGTAAATTAAATTGTAAATGTACTGCAGTTAGATAGAAATAGAGTAAGAGTTAACTTACCGCCATAAAATGCAGTAAAATAGAGTAAATTAAATTGTAAATGTACTGCAGTTAGATAAAAATAGAGTAAGAGTTTACTTACCTTAAACTAATCAAGCAAACAAAGAAATATAACACACAATATTTTAATAAAAACAGATTGACCACAGTTTTGTTGTATAATTTCACTATTATATAACCAACGTAATAAAGTTTAAATTTGATTGTACGATCGGAGATTAAATATAAATATATAATATTGTTTAAAATATTAAAAATCAACGTTAGGTGTTAAAAATAAGACAAATTAATTTTGAAAGGAATCCGCGATGCGTGCGTCAGGTAAAACGCTCCGTCTATAGCTTCTAGATACTATCGCTTGGAAAAGTCTAGTGATAACTTTAAGTGGCCACCTAACTTATTACTATAGCGACTAGTTAAATATGGTCATAGTCGTACCTTCCGCAATGTATCGCGGATAAATGTTCTAAAAGTTTAAAAATTACTGCCAAAGATTCGTATCTAAATAAATCATGGCGCGTCTGGAGGCCTATTTTTGAATTTTGGGAAATAAAACTTAAAACTAATAATATAAATGAATTAAATATCTGTCATAGGTAGTAGTTGGATTTGCGCAGTTCGTGGCGTCCTCCCGTGCTGGTAGGAAACCCGCAGTTGAAGAGATGCAGCGGCAGAGAGCAAGGAGCAAGCTGCTGATGTCAAAGTCTCTCTGGAGACAGGGCTTGGCTGTGTTGCAGGTGCAAGCCGGAACCTACTGCCCGTAATCGGGCAGCTTTAGCTGCACGAATAAAAATGCGGCATAAGAGAGTGACAACCTCCCAGCAACAAAAATTACGTAAAGACAAAAATACTTACAAAATTGTAGGCAAAAATAAGACGGAAAGAAAACTGTGCATAAAAAAACTTTGCTTGAAGATAACTTTTTAAAATATATTTTGATTTGATTTTTATATGATTTATCTTGATGTATTATATAAATTTACTAAATATTCAGATCAATTTGACACAATATCTATTGTATCCAAACAAATAATAAGCACCGAGAAAGGAAAATCAAAATTTTGAATCCACTGTCAAAGAATACAAACAGCCAGTCAATACATCTAGAAAGAAGCAAAAAGTATCGAACACGAAAAAGGAATTTGAGCGATAACGCTACACTAGGTATTTTGTTTTTGTTTCAGGCTCCACGATTATGATGCAATTTTTGGACCAGTGGTGAATGAGCCAGAAACGGCTTATCACATTAAAATTCCAGAAGCTCAGCAATTTAGAGACGTTAACAGTCAATCTTTAATGGCTGCACTAATTGAAGAAGACTTGGACATATTCTGTGCCCTTGCAGAACGAGACGACCTCGCAACGTGCAAAAATATGTACAGTGAAGGGTTTATGCTAACTGCGCGTACAGCTGGTGATAACTCAGATTGTTATGTAATTGCAACGTGTGCCTCACAAATGCGGAAACAAGTTTCCTATAAAGTTATTATCCACTATGAAGCAAAGACTGTAAAAGAAACACAATGTGTGTGTGCTGCGGGTTTAGGCCCATATGCTCAATGTAAGCATGTGATAATGGTGCTATATGCCCTCATTGATTTTACAAAATCTAAAATAATCAAACTCGCCTCATTGTCACATCCAATCTACAAAATTTCCACCATCCTACCAAATATTACTCAGGTAATCCGGTGGAGGCTAAAATTAAAAATGGAAACCCGTTCATTAGATGTCATGTCTACTTGGGATCCCCGTCCTGCCACATCAATACCAAAAGAAAAATATGTCCAAAATTTCAGAAATGAAATCGTGAATTTCTGCTCAACAAATCAGGTCAGCATGCCCACCTATTTGTGCCAGCTGATAAGAAAGCATTATATAAAGAACATGATTATTTAGAAAAAACTTTTGAAGAGGAGTACATACAAACATTAAAACTGAATGAAAGTGAGTTAATCAAGCTAGAAGAAGTAACAAGAAAAAACAAAAAAATGTGGAAGAAGGAAAGGCTTCTTCGTCTACAAAGTTCAAATTATGGCAAAATTTGTAAAACAAGAGATATGAAAAAGTTGGCCAAATCGTTATTAAAGAACAACGATGTCACGACAGTTGCCATGAAACATGGTATACAATATAAAGCCAAAGCCATAGAAGAATTTAGAAAAAGGACTGGTTTAAGTGTAGTGAACTGTGGCATAATAGTGCATCCACAATTACAATACCTGGCATGCACACCAGATGGTTTAGTTGGGAAGGATGCTGTACTTGAAATCAAGTGCCCATTCTCAGCAAAAATAAAATAATATCGTCCGAAACTGTACAATATTTGTATTTATGTGATGAATCAGGTCAGTTTAAATTATGTAAATCGCATGATTATTACTACCAAACACAGGGTCAGCTGTTGTGCACAAACAGAAAAAGGGCATATTTTGGTATTTATACTATAGCTGACATGCATATTGTGACAGTAGAACTAGATGAATGTTTTATTAAAGACATGTTAGATAAATTGACCATCTTTTATAATGAACACATTTTCACTTTTTTTTTATATCCTTTACTTATTCATAAAGTAAAGGATATAAATGGGTTATAACTACAAATTAACATTTTTATTAACTTACCACGAGAATAAGTGTTAAGAACATTTTTTGTGTCAAAGTAGTAACAGAACTCTCCGATGTGGATGGTGACATGATTGTCTCTTCTGTAAGTGTATCATTAATATTTAAACTTGTCATTGATGAAGAAGTAGGTAGCAGATCTTCGGAAGAAGCTGAGAAAATTTAACTAACACATACACTAAACTCTTGTGCGTAGTTGGAGGTGTAGAGAGAGAATTTAATTTTTTTTAATGGTTACAGTAGGTAAAAATTACAAGTAGTTACATGTAGCTATGTCTTTTAATTATAGTAGCAATTACTATTATCGATTGGCAATGCTTGATCAATCAAACAAATATAGATAAATTTGTAATTTGTTCATTCACCTAGTAATGTACGCAAACACAGTAGCTTTGTTTTTGTTTATATACTTACAAGTATTAAGTACTCACTATTGTTATTTGTTTTAATTACATCTTCCATTTCTTGAGTTGTACCTAATGATACTACCTTTAACACTGTTACAATAACTATCACATTCTTCTTACTTTAATAATGTATGTACGTGCAGTCGATTACCTATCAATTGCATACCAAAACCTACTGTCTTAGTCTAACTTAAGCAACAAAGCGCTACGTTTGAGTTGTAATTGACTGTATCGTACTCTGCTCCCTGACAATACGGGGTAATCTATTATTGGCTCTGCAACTAGACTAAGTCACTTGGAAATGTTATTTAAGAAATGTGCTGTTGATTACCTTAATAAATAAATAATAATAACATGTTTACTCCGTGATGTTGATGGTGCTGTCGAACTCTGTTCGACATTTTTATTCCTTGATGTGGATGGCTGCTGCTCTTCAGTGTCATCACTCGTTCCATTTCTTTTCTAAGAAAATATCGAAGGTACTGCCGTCTTCTTTAATATTTTTGGAACAAGATCTATTAACAAAAGAATGATTAAGCAAGATGTAAGATGTTTTGATTAAGTACCTAGGTATCTGCTATCATAATGAACCAGTTCATACCTGGCATGTGGTAGGACAATGGTGTTTTAGCAAAGTCCGTTGGTCGAAAGTGAGCCGAGCATATAAGGGAATATTTTTTCACAGATAAACCTGGTATTATATGTGTTATAACTTCAATCCATTTCTTTCGTCGCTCTTCGTTTATAGAAAATCTATGAGATCCCTTATTTTTACAAGAGGCTACAATACAAGGCCCAACCATTGTCACTCCACAAAAAACGTAAATCAGCAGTTCATACTAACAGGGTCGTAGATAGGCAAAATCAAGAGTCCATTCCATGTAGGTAAACAGTCCGGGTCGCGAGGAGAATCAAAACAAACATTACTATTCCACAACATAAACAGTGCAAGCCACACAAAAGGTATAATAAGACTCTACTCTATGCACACACAACCACGTAATGATTTGACAGCGACAGTTTGTATTCACGCCGTGTTCCAAAATGAACAAACGCTGCTAAAAGCGTACACAGTGCTGACGGAAGGTCCAAATTGATTTTGCATGCTCACAAAGCTATCACTGCTTTAGTGGCTCTAGTCAGTTTGGAACGGATTTAAGCTCGCTCACGTGTTCATCTGTCAAAAAGTCAGTTTTGGTTTTATTTTCTTTAACAAAGCCTGAGCTAATCTCTCAAAAATGTGCGCCAAATCAACCCACATTTCCATTAGAGACAAACGCATTAAAATCAAAACCTGAGAAACGTCAGCTGGCTGCAAATGTGTTGGATTTTATAGGTGTCAAATCGATTTGGCATTACCGCTTTCACTGCTCCACCTATTTGACTAAAGCACTTATAGCAGAAACGATGACGTCATCAATGACGTAAGGCGGTGAACGAGCGAGTGCTTAAGGCCGGTATTTCACTGGGACACTGGTAGCGCGACTGGTTGCGCCACTGGTGTCCGTAACTAGACGCCAAATTGGTTGGCGGCGCAACCAGCTCGGCTGTTGGTCGCGCTACCACTCCCAGTGAAATATAGCCCTTAATACTGTGGCCGCAGAGTGTAGTGACTCTGGTGTCTAGTTACGGACACCAGTAGCACAACCAGTCGCGCCACCTGTAGCATACTAATAATTAATGCCACACTATCTGGGAGGTGGCAACACTGGAGAGTCAGTCTTGGCTTGACAGGCGTTGCGATAACACGGGTGTGCTGGGAAAATACTAGATTAGTTTGATTAAAACCATCTAAACACTACAATGGCGACCCTGGAGAGACTACGAACTTGAAGGCAAGTAAAGAAACAAATTAATTATCATATTGATAAGGAAAGGAGGTAAATCGATGGTTTGAGACTGGTCAAAATTCACGCCAAAGGACTTGGTATTTAAATATAATTAATTTAGCTGTATTTTCTGTTCAATTAGAAACTGAAACAAAGGCATGGAAAAAATCTCGGGAGACTCGAAAAACCGGCTTCGGTCAAGCGAGTATATAGCGCAGGGTGTAGCAGCTTAACAGCCATAGACGTCCACAGCTGGACAGCAGTCTTTTTTCCAATATTTTTACAACAACAGTGTGTCACATGTTCCTACTTACCTTAAATTATTATTCTTATTAAACCTTTGTCCTATTGTTGAAAACGTCTACCGTTTTATTAAATTTAGTTTAGTTCGTATGTGTATGAAAGTTTGTCTTTCGATTTTTATCAGGCGCTACTTAGCTATAAGCATTTTTTGTATCCCCCCTCTGCTCCGATCTTCTTGCTCCTGGCTCTCAAGCCGAATTACACGTTTTTTACTACTCTGATTTAATCTTTAATTTATAAAATTCCTGAGTATTCATGTCTTCGCAACATGGCCTTACGAGCCGGATACAGATGAAGAATCAGCGAAAATAATAAGAAGAAACAAATACAAAGGATTTAATAGCTGTGACTGTGGCGGGTGTGAAGGTCAACAAAAGGTCGACATCAAGATCAGGTCAAAAGTGATAAAAATCTAAGGACTTTTAAGTGCTAATTATCATATCTTCCTTTAATTATCACCCGGCACTCACGTTCAGGTAGTATTTAAGTGTAATAGCTTCAATTACTAAGGTTACGAGTAGTACCAGTATTACCTATCTCTTTGTTACCAAACCTATTTAGTGATTTTCAGACTTGAGTTTTAATAATTTAGTTATTGAATTACTTCCTAAAGTATCATTAGCTGGTCAAGCTTCCTACTAAATATTTATTTTACTCAAATCTGCTTAATTTTTGTTCACTTACCTAGATTTAGGTCTTACATAGGTATTGGTGCCTAGGTAGCACATTGATGGTTAAGTATCTAACTTTAATTAATAAAAAGGAGTATTTATTCATTGTGTATGTGGTCACATTATAGTTTTGTTAAAATTCAGTTAATTTGATAAATTAAATGCAATTTTTGTCAAAAATATACAATCTAGGATTTTAGTCTAATTTGTCTGTAACATTAACTTCAATTCTTTATTGTATTAAATTCCAGGTTGCTTGACACCTTCCAAAATGACTGAAAGTGAGGAGAAAGAGCTTATTCGCAAGAGAGGAAAACTTAAGGGGCAGCTTACCATTTTCATTAAATATTTAGATGAGTTAAATATTTCGTCACTGTCTGTAATTGAGGTAAGGGAATTGAGATTGGTTAAAATTCAGGCAATATTTCAACAATTTGATGATATTCAAATGCAATTAGAGTGCATTGTAGCCGATCCTGATAGTCAGCTTCTAGAACGAACTGATATAGAAAACCGTTTTTATTGTGCAATTTCTAGATCTCAGGATATAATAGATAATTACACGAAATCTGATCGTGAAGGCTCGGACTCAGGTGCTAGTGACAGAAATGATAGATTTTTTAGGCGAAAAAACGTTCGAATGCCTCCAATTGAGTTGCCAAAGTTTAGCGGTGCCTATGAAAATTGGCTCGAATTTAGGGACACTTTCACCAGCCTTGTTCACGGCAACAATGGTTATGATGAGATACGTAAGTTCCATTATTTACGTTCCTCACTGGAAGGGTCTGCTGCTGAGGTCATAAAAAAAGTCGAATTCTGCGCGACTAACTATTCCACGGCATGGAATATTTTGTGTGAAAGATACAATAATAATCGGTTGCTCACTCAAAATCACGTAGCTTCGTTATTTAATATTTCCCAAATCACTAAGGAAAGTTCGTCGGCACTTAAGGGAATGATTGACCAATATAATAAAAATCTCCGTGCCCTAGCGGCTTTGGGTGAACCCACACAACATTGGGACACACTACTGATTTATTTCGCCACTCAAAAAATTGACCAATCCACTTTTAGCAAATGGGAGGAGTTTAAAAGCACTTTAGACAAACAAAAACCGATTACATTTGACACGTTCATCACATTTTTGAGACAACGCGCTGATTTCCTTGAGACTTTAGAGTTATCATTACAAAATCAATCACCTTCGGGCAGCAGTCATGATAAAAAATCATCGACAAAATCTAAAAATAGAACTTTTACTTCGAACTCTAAAAATAGCTCGAAGTCTGATATAAAATCATGCCCTAATTGTCATTGCAATCATACACCGAATAACTGTCCACAGTTTCTTGCATTAACTAATGAAGCGCGACTTCAATTAATGCCTAATTTCAAGGTTTGTTTTAATTGCTTTAGCGCGGGTCACTACGCGAACCGCTGCAATAAAACTGGTTGCAACTTATGCAAGAGCCGTCATCATACACTCATTTATGTTCCTATAACTAGCTATAATACGAGCAATGCGTCCACGCACACCGCTACTGATAACATATCGCCGCCGCCGCCGCCTCTGCCGAATCAGCCGCACGAGACATCGCATTCCACCGGCAACGGTCAAGCAGACCCACGTAAACAGGTTAACAACAATGTTGTTCTCTCGGCGAATGTTTTCACTCCATACCAGGGTGAGGTTTTGTTATCTACGGCTTTAGTTAAGTTGTTCGATGCGAATAACCGCGAACATATCGCACGCGCGTTACTCGATTCTGGCAGTACTTCGTGGCTGATGACCGAAAAAATGTATCAGCTGTTAAACCTGCCGACTACTTCTATAGATAAATCTATACTGGTTATAAATAATACCGAGTCGCACGTAAACAAGCTGTGTTGTGTGCCTATGTCGTCACTCAATGAAAAGTATAAAACAAAAATGCAGTGTTTTATTTTACCTTCTATCACCGGCGACTTACCTTGCAACAAAATAAAAATATCGGGTCTTAATTTACCGACTGATTTATGTTTAGCCGATCCCAATTTTTATTTACCTGCGCCCATTGATTTAATTATTGGTGCAGATATTTTTTGGGATATCATGGGGGCACAGCATGTCAGCCTCGGCCAGGGAAACCCGATATTACACGAAACTAGACTTGGATGGATAGTTTCTGGCCCAACTCGTGGCCCTTATAGTTTCCCTATTAAATGTAATTTTGCGAAAATCGATGACCTTCAAAACCAACTTACGCGTTTTTGGCAGCTTGATGAAGTTAGCCCTCAGTTATCTGATTACTCGCCTGAAGAAAAATTGTGTGAAGAACACTTTATGTAAAACACAACCCGTCTTGATGACGGAAGTTTTTGTATGAGGATTCCTCTTAAGGAAAACCCAGCTGTTTTAGGGGATTCTAGTCAAAGAGCGAGACATTGCTTTCTTTCCATGGAGCGTAGACTAAAAGGCAATTTCGGTAATATGTACAGAGACTTCATGTCTGAATATGAGAATTTGGGTCATATGACAGAACAGACTGCGTCAGATTCGAAAGAAGGTGCTCAATTTATAGCACATAATTTTGTGCTGCGCGAGAGCACTACAACGAAACTGAGAGTAGTTTTTAATGCTAGCAGTCCCACCTCCTCTGGAGTCTCTTTAAACAATATTCAGATGGTAGGACCTACTGTGCAGGACGACCTGCTATCAATTCTTATGCGTTTCCGGTTTCATAGGTATGTTTTATCTGCAGACGTAGAAAAAATGTACCGAACTGTCATGGTTCATCCAGATGACCGATACCTACAGCAAATTTACTGGCGTAACTCTCCACTAGAAACGATCAAGATCTTCCAGTTAAATACTGTGACTTACGGCACAGCGAGCGCGCCATTCCTCGCCACGCGTTGTCTGAAGCAAATAGGTCTTGACTGCAGAGATAAAACGATTTCTGATATCATAATTCACGACTTTTACGTCGATGATTTGCTGACAGGATGCGATGATTTTCAGGAAGCGAAAGGTATTTGTCAGAATCTTGCCTCTGAACTTGCTTCTGCTCGTATGAATCTACGTAAATGGAAGTCAAATGAACCCAAACTAGTCCCAGAAACCTCACAGTCATCCGTTGATTTAAACATTGGCGGTAATGAACCTAGCAAAGTGTTAGGCTTAGGCTGGCAGACTTACTCTGATGAGTTATGTTTTCCTATCGGAACTGACATTTCTAACAAAAATACGAAACGTGACATGCTTTCTGTAATAGCACAAATGTTTGACCCTTTGGGCTTATTATCTCCGTGTGTTGTTCGCATGAAAATGCTTTTACAAAGATTGTGGTTGCTGAAACTGTCATGGGACGATCAATTGCCGTTAGAAGTTAGTCAAGATAGGACTAAGGTTATTTGCGAACTGCCAGCACTGATGAACCTTCGCATTCCTAGGTTGGTAGTATGCAACTTATACAACTCTTTGGAGTTTCACATTTTCTCTGACGCGTCGGAACGTGCATATGGTGCATGCTTGTATGTACGCAGTACTAATGAGAACGGCGATGTGTCTGTCCTTCTGTTGATGGCCAAAAGTCGAGTAGCCCCGTTGAAACCCACCACTATCCCGAGGCTAGAGTTATGTGGTGCCCTCGTAGGTACTCGTCTTCACGAAAAGGTTAAAAACACACTTCGCATTCCGATCAAAAGCACAACCTTTTGGTCGGACTCAATGATTGTTCTTGGGTGGTTAAAGATGCTGCCTAACAAACTGCAACCATTTGTACGAAACCGAGTTGCAGAGATATTGGAAAATACCGGTGACTGCGAGTGGCGGCATGTTTCTACGGATCATAACCCCGCTGATTTCGTGTCGCGTGGTGTTGGTTGCGACTCGATCCAGTCACTTGACCTATACTGGACCGGACCACGTTTCTTGCGTCATAGTCCGTCCAATTGGCCATCTGTGCCTGAGAGAGAAACTCTTACGTCACTTCCAGAGGTTCGACGTGAAGTATCGTTGCACATCACGGACGCAAACCAGTCTGCTTCTGAACCATTTATTCCTTTCGATAATTTTTCAAATTTGTCGAGGCTGAATCGCGCTATTGCCTATTTGCTGCGCTTTGTCAATGCTTGTAAAAAGCAGCCTGCGACTACAGGTTATATTAATGAAACTGAGCTACGTGATGCTTTGAACTTGATTATAAAAACGTCGCAACGTGAATCATTCCCTGAATATCAAATGTTAATTGAGAACCGTGAATTGCCTAAAAAGAGCCCTTTATTAAAGTTTAACGTTTTTCTCGATGAACATGGTCTGATGCGCGTTGGAGGACGTCTCGAAAATTCAAATTTTCCATGTGAAAAGAAACACCCAATTTTAATAGAGTCCACACATCGATTTACTCGCTTATTGTTTCAACACCAACACATTAAACTAATGCATGCAGGACCTCAACTCTTACTCTCGACCATTCGAGAAACCTATTGGCCGATTGGTGGTCGTAATTTGGCTAAAGCCTGTTACCACCGATGTGTTAAATGTAGTCGCGCAAAAGGTAAAATCGTCTCACCCTTGATGGGTAACTTACCTCAGCAGCGAATTACTCCAGGAGGTTACCCTTTTCAGGCAGTAGGAGTCGACTATGCAGGACCTATGTCTGCTGCTAGTCGTCAAGGTCGTGGATGTAGGATGGTGAAAGTGTACATCGCGATGTTTATTTGCTTCACAACTAAGGCAATTCATCTGGAGCTGGTTGGTGATCTGACTAGTAACAGTTTTTTACTTGCACTACGTAGGTTTATATCTCGTAGAGGGAAGCCTACTGATATTTACTCCGACAATGGCACGTCATTTGTTGGAGCTTATAATGAGTTGTCTCAATTGTTGCATTCCAATTGCAATTCTTTATCCGAAGTTTCAGCTAGTGATAGGATAAACTTCCATTTTGTGCCTGCTTTTTCTCCTCACTTTGGGGGCTTATGAGAGGCAGGTATAAAGAGTACCAAATTTCATTTAAAACGGGTGCTAGGTAATTGTAATTTGACCTTTGAGGAGTTGTACACCACGTTAGTTCAAATTGAGGCTGTACTAAACTCGCGGCCACTCACGCCACTCTCGTCTGACCCTGAAGATTTCACGCCTCTCACACCCGGCCACTTCCTGATTGGTCGACCGCTCACAGCCCTGCCAGATCGTGACCTCCAGGACCGGTCTTCGAACCACTTGACCCGATTCCAGCGGATCGAGCAGCTTCGTCAGCATTTTTGGGCAAGATGGAGCCTCGAGTATGTGTCTGAGCTGCAGCACAGAACAAAATGGAGGACCAGTAACAATCCCCTGAATATTGGCACTCTTGTTCTTCTGAAGGAAGATAACCTCCCTCCACTGAAATGGAAGATGGGACGCATCCCGGTTCGGATGGAGTCAACAGAGTTGCTGATGTAAAGACTTCAACTGGCACCGTCCGAAGATCTTTCAGCAAGATTTGTCCACTGCCCATTTGTACAGAATAGTTTGGTTGAAAGCTGCATCTTTCAACGTCGGGGGGCATGTTGAAAACGTCTACCGTTTTATTAAATTTAGTTTAGTTCGTATGTGTATGAAAGTTTGTCTTTCGATTTTTATCAGGCGCTTCACTTAGCTATAAGCATTTTTTGTATCCCCCCTCTCCTCCGATCTTCTTGCTCCTGGCTCTCAAGCCGAATTACACGTTTTTTACTACTCTGATTTAATCTTTAATTTATAAAATTCCTGAGTATTCAAGTCTTCGCAACACCTTTTATATCTTTATATATATAAAAAGATATTTTATACTTAAAAATACCTACCATAGAACTGGTCTCATTTTGTCGATTGTGGTACCTAAACGATTAAGTTATATAAAACGATTGTAACAATATTTATATTCCAAGTAAAGGTAAATCGATAATTGAGATGTTGCTTAGTTGCGTACTGTGAGGCTTTAACTTGAAATATAAGGTTATAACTGCTTTGGAAATAGTAACTACCTACATCAAGGTGTCTACGTATTATGACCTAAAATCTGATTTCAGGCAGAATTAGCAATGTTTTCAAAAGGTTTATCTATAACGATAAGGATTTCTTCCGTAGTACAGTTTTGTATAACCGTTTTCGCGGTCCCGTTTTCGCATTTTACGATAGCGCTGGGCATACGAACGTTCTTTGTGAATGTCACGTGCGGTAAAATACCGTAGCCATTCTCAATGGTGGTAGGAACTGTAACTACTTTCTCCATTCGCAGTTCCAGGAAAATTTTAGCAAGAGGCTCGCTTGTGTATAACGGAATTTTTACTTTCGATGTAAAAAGTAACTGGTTCTCTACGTCAATAACGGCGTTTAATCTTGTTAGCAAATCGAATCCTATTAAACCATCTAAAATATCACTAATGTCATACAAATAAAATTTGTGACTGAATTCATCTCGAAAGAAAGGGAATATTGGGATTTTGACTACATAATTATGTTGCGTAGTCGCGTGTGTGCTGACTACTTCAAATGACTCTCGCTTTTTATAGCGATCGTAAAATTTTGAGCATAATTTATTACTCATAAATGATTTTGTACTGCCCGTATCTATGAGAAACTTTGCGTTTAACTCAGGAATTATTATAAAAGGTAAATTATTAAAGTTTAATTTCTTTTCTGGTCTGCAGTCCTTTTTGAGGCTATTATTCGAAAATGTTTTGTACCGCTCGTAGATGGGACTTGATTTGTGTCATTAGACGTTTGAGCTGGGCTCGTCTGGTTTTGATTTTGAGCTTGTTGAGCTGAATGAAAATTAATGCGATTTTGCCTAGGTTGGAACACTGGCGTTTGAAAATTTTGACGAGATTGTGCAGGAAAATTGTTTTGACGCTGGGAAAGTTGAAAATTCGGGTGCCATGGATTCCATGGGTTAATTAATGCTCTGTTATTAGGATTTTGATTCCCGTAATTCATAGGTGATCCATAATTAGAATTTTGAGGAAATAATCAGTTCTTTGTGGGTTAAATTGTGGTCTCTGGTTAAAATTTCTAAACATATTACCACGGAAAATTGGGCGAGAATTTTGGTTAGAAACTCTAATTTGCATGTTTGGGCGTGATGCCGTTGCTGCATGAGAAAATTGGACTTGACGTTGAGGTAGGTTTTGTTGTAAATTAGATTTCTAGAATTTTGATGAAGATCATTTCTCATTTTATATTGTTTTTGAAAATTTTCTTTGGGAAGATTATAAAGAAAAACTAATAATGCTGTATGGTTATAAATTACCATTTTAGTCATAGCTGTTTCTGTGCTATTGTTAGCTAAGACCTTTGCGAAAAGGTTACTTTTCGTAGATTGAATTCGATTGTAAAAATCTAAATAAGATTCATTTTGACGAATAGTCAAGCATTCCATTTCTAAACTAATGCATTCCTCAGATTTTTGATCTCCGAAATGTTGCGATAAAAGAATTTTTAATGACTGAAAATCTTGAGTCGAATAATCGTTTTCGCTAATAAGCGCTGCGGCTCTATCAGTTAATTTACTGGTTATAGCCTGCATAAGATATTTGTGCTGTGCAGTGGTCGTCCACTGACATTGGGAAATAACGTATTCGCATTTTTTATAAATAAATTTAAGGTCTTTGGATTTCCATAAAATCTCGGAATTATATCCAATACTTCATGAGAAATAGGTAAAAGAGTCGTATTATTCGAATTAGCATTTGAGCTTGTGGTATAGTACTTGATACTTCAGGGGGTGGTGTCGAAATTCGAGGACGTGGCATATTAATTTGGGGAGACGGTGCGCGAGGTGCGCTTTCCTCTTAACTTTCTGAGTCACGTTCACTGTATGCAGGTGGAGGACTTCCACGTACATGAACTTGAACGTAAGGTGGGTTTTCTTGAGGTGGTGGTACCTCGTCATTATGAATTTGTTCAACTCGGTAACTTCTAGGATGACGTTGATTATTAAAAGGTAATTCTGCTAATAAACGATCGTAAGGCGATTGCGGTCTTGGCGCTTCACGCATCGGATGTACCATTCTTTCAGCTTCATTTAATGCAGCATTTGCAGCATGTTGCATTGCCATACTGGCGGCATGTGCTAAGGGATGCATTCTTATTAATTAAGAGAATAAGAGTAATTTATTTATGGAAAAATTACTTGAAAATAATAAATTTATTTTTATTTTAATATTTTAACACGCAATTTTGTGCCGCTGGGCAAAGGCGTTCAACACAAAAAGTTGTTAGACAAGCCATATTAGGGCACATGATAGACGAAACAAACCAATCAAATGATTTTTACGTTAAATTTTTAATTAAGTTTTATTTTATTAGATTGATAATTAAATGTCGAATTCATGAACACGAGTTTTAATCTTTTTCTCTACGTCACAATAAATTATTCTAATGTAAATTATTTTTGAAAATTTTTGAGAAATTTTACTTCTTACCAGAATTACTGCTGCTTTCTTCTTAAATAAATTGATTACTAGTAAAATATTTTGTCAATTCTTTCTAAGCGTTATTTTAGTTCCCCTTTTCACATATTAAATGTAAATTGAATTAAGTGCAAATTCAATTACAAAATTTTATATCAAAACTAAATTCAATAAAATGTCGATTATAAAAAGAAAATTGTCTTACAAATGACAATAATTAATAAAATTTGATAAATTTCAATATCATTCAATATAATTCAATCCTCTTCTTCTTAGCGTGTCGATCAATTACAAAATTTAAATTTTTGTAGCCCAGAACGTTGCCATATTTACTGCGTCATTTGTGGCTTTAAAAAGTTCATCACGCGTACATGTGTCGGGACATGCGGGACAGGAGGTTGGGTGTTCCATTGTTTGTGGGGAGGTTCCACACTCACATTTGTTATTGGAGCTGTCGGTGAAACCCCACCTACACATGCTATCTTTGCACCGACCAACCTGTGTTCGTAGTCTGTTAAAAGACTTCCAGACCGGTCTGGGTAGGTCATGTCCAGGGGGGAGGCTTTCAGCTGGCTGAATAAAGTCAGCGAGTGAGTGCTCCTCTTTCCACAACCGACACCTCTCTGTGGATGGGTCGCCGACAAGAGGCTTTGAGGATTTAAAAAAGCTGTTACGGCTTTTCAACCTCTGCTTTACTTGGTGTGCATGTGGTGCCTATCGTCTCTTTCTAATTTAGCTCGTTCAATGGAATCTGCTACTTGGCGTCGTACAACTGGTGGCGCAATTCCTGCTAGTATATGCAACATTTTCACTGGAGTAGGTTTCAGACAGCCTGTGATGATTCGGCACGTGTCGTTTAAAGCAACATCCACTGATTTTGCGTGGGACGAGCGTGACCATACAGGACACGCATACTCGCCAGCAGAGTACAAGTAGCAAAGCGCCATGCCAGTGGTACGGAGGACTTGTGGTGATGCGCCCCATTTTGTTGAGGTTAGCCGAAGTAGCAGATTGTTCCGAGCGCAGACTTTCTGCTTGATGTTTATGCAGTTGGGTTTGTATGTAAGCGCCCTATCTAGTGTAACACCTAGGTATTTAGGATTTGTACCCCTCGTACAAGGTACGTAGGAGCAATTTGTACCCCTCGCCAATGAAGGTTTAAAGTTCGGTCGGCTTGACGATTACGTAGATGGAACACGCAAGACTGCGTTTTAGTAGGGTTGGGTTTCAAAGCGTTTCTGTCATAATAAAGGCTTAGATCTTCAAGGGCTGATGACAAATTCGCCTCGACCTCCTCAAACGAACCAGCCTGTGAGGTGATCGCCAGATCGTCTGCGTATATAAAACGTTCAGTGTGTGGAGGCTTAGGCTGATCATTTGTGTATACATCAAAAAAATATCGGAGCCAGCACGCTACCCTGTGGAAGGCCGTTTCTTTGGGATCGCCATCTGCTTTTATCGTCCGAAAGATGGACCTGGAAACGACGGTTTTAGAGCAATTGTACCCACCTTCCACAGTAATCTTTTAACATTTACTGTGTCATATGCTGCTGAAAGGTCCACGAATACAACACCTGTTTCTTTTTCGGTCTCAAACCCGTCTCCGATGTTTTGAACAAGCTTAAGAGTTTGATTACAGCAGGATTTACCGGGTCTAAATCCAGCCTGCTCCGAAATTAACTTAGGGTCAATATGGTTCATTACGCGGTTCAGCAACATCCTTTCAAACAGTTTTCACCATCGATTCGATAGTGTCGGAGTTGTTGGTTGGCAAGCAACTTTCGACTGTATATTTGGATAGCCGAAAGAAACTTATCCACCGACGATTTGGAGGAGGTTAGCTCTTGCAGCACAATATTAATGTACCGGCGTAGTTTGCTTTTTGCTAGGGGACTATACCCCTCGCATATGCTCCAATCCTTTGGTTGACGTGTCCACCGGATTGAAGCGTATACTTCCCTCCGCTTCTATAGTTCCACCCTTTAACGTTTGTTTAAGGGTGGAATATAGGCATTCCTTTGTCGATCCAGAACACACGAACCTTCAAATTTGGTCGAGTATTTGAATTTTGTTCACATCCTCGATCGAGGTTGGTGTTCCGGACGTCAATAGACGCATCATTGGGTCAAAGTAAGTTGTCAACAATTGGGAGAAATGTGCGGCCCAATTGTTGTCTCTTTTGACCAGCCCTGGTTCTCTTAAGAGTAGGTCAATGCATTTTTTTGCATCGTCGTATTCGGGTTCGGAACCATTGGTGTAGTTGAATACGCCTTCTACACGCAGTGGTACCGAACCCGATAAGGCGTCGTGGTAATTCAACAAAGCACCAATTGCTGTTCCTTTCTCTCTAAGGACGGTGTCGATGACATCATCGACACCGTTGTAGTCTCGAAAGACAAAGGAACTCACAATTGGTGCTTTCTTGTGTGCCTTTATTATATGTCCGGTCGGATCGTAGAATTGAAGATAGGACAAGTTATGTTTTATCTTCAATTCTGGACGAGTCCGACCGGATGCATGTCCTACTTTTCCGAGGGCAAACTTCGTGTAAGTGTTTCCTCCTTTGACGAACATTTGGCGGGCTTTTTCTAAAGAGACCGCCAAATATTACTACTAAATACTTTGTACAGGGCCTGTAATAAGCTGATTGGTCGATAATTTCCCATGTCAGTTGGGTCTCCTTTTTTACAGATCAGTGTTATGGTTGCAGTTTCCCAGTCTGATGGTATAGACTCTTCTAGTAAGATCTTGTTAAACAGATGTGTCAGGATTGGGGTGATTGGCTCTTCTAAGGCTTTCAAGATCTCGTTTGTTATCTGGTCTTCTACGGGACTTTTCATAGACTTTAAGTTGTGGATGATACGAGTATGTCTTACTTCACTTTGTAGAAGAGGTGGGACCCTTTCAGATACACCTTTGCTTACTAATGGTTTATTTGTTTCATTATCAGTACTCTGGTTAGCGTAAAGGTTTTCATAGAATGTTGAGACAATTTTCACTATGTCTCTTCGGTTTGTTGCTGATAGGTTTTGTTCATTTTTCAAGGCTGACATCCATGTTTTATTTTATTTTATTTGGGACAATAACAGCTTATGCTTAATTTCTAAGAAATTACGGGATACATATTTTGTAAGCCAATAAAAACTGTCCACGTTTTACAATTTTAAGCGATTGTGGATTAGCCAGTATTTAAATTATATTAAAGGCAAAGAGGGGAGGACCGTTAAGTTAACATAAGATACTTCTTAGTATATAAATTATAGAAACATGCCATATAATGAATACATATAATAGATAAATAAATAAAAATATAGAAAGATAATGATATTCATAATTAAGAAGATTTGTTTAGTCCATAACCGAGACAGACACACCCTACTCGTACAACATTCCATCAATCGAATATGATACACAGGATGCAAATAAGAACAAAATATGTCCCGCTACCGAGCCGCCACACTTACTCACTTTTATTATCTTCTGGGTTGTATATAGTACATTTTATTTTGTCTAGAAATATTATTTTACTACTAATAAAAAGGTCAACATCACTAAAGTATTTGTTGTAATTTTCTGGTAATCTAGTCATAACAGAATTTTTCCCATACGTAGTTGAGTGAAAGGGGATATGAAACAATGCAGTATGCCTAGTACGACGTGAGGGTGTGTTAAACGATAAAAGTTGTAAAAGTTCGGGACAGTCGAGACGGTTACAGACAATATCGTATAGCAAACCCATGTCAAGTACTAGGCGGCGCTCTTGTAATGTTAACAGATTGTAAGCACGACAGATCTCAACATATCCAGCACTGACCGTTGTTTTTCTAAATTTGAAGTTGAGGTGTCGTACAAATTTCTTTTGCATGCTTTCGATTCTATTTTTGTAGACTTCGTAACATGGTGACCAAATTGCGCTAGCGTATTCTAAGATGCTACGCACATATGCGTAGTACACTATTTTGAGGCTATTAGGACATTTGAATGGACGGCATGTGCGAATTACGAAACCTAAGTTGCGGTATGCTCTGTTGGTAATTGCGTCAATATGGTTGGACAAAAGCATTTTGCTGTCAAAGTATACCCCCAGGTCACGAACCACCTGAGTCCTCTCGATTACAACGTTGTTAAAGTGATATGAATAGTGTATTGGGTTTTGTTTCCGTGTAAAACTTATACACTGGCACTTACTGATGCTGACCGTGATTCTATTCTGGGTGTAATACATATATAAATTGTTAAGATCTTCTTGAAGAAGATCACAGTCAGCAACAGAACGTACCCGCATATATATCTTTTTGTCATCGGCGTATAAAATGTGCTTTGCATTTTTTAAGGTTTCGCAAATATCAAATATGTAGGCGTTGTAAAAGAGAGGACCCAGGTGGGAGCCCTGCGGAACACCAGATGGAATTAAGATATAATCGGATCGGTATCCACCAAGCACAACCGCTTGTGAACGCCTGTTTAGATACGAACAAACCCAGCGCAACAAGTCCCCATGAATACCCAGACGTTCTAACTTTTGGAGCAGGATGTCGTGGTCCACACGGTCGAAGGCTTTTTCGAAGTCCGTGTAGACCACGTCAACCTGTCCTCCATTTTCCATTTCACTCAGAATATAATTTGAATAAAGTGCTAAGTTCGAGGTAGTAGAACGGCCACGCAGGAAGCCGTGTTGGGTGTGTGGGATACCCCGCGTTATGAGTGGGAAGATATGGTCGTAAACCAGTTTTTCGAATAATTTACTGACAGTGTTCAGGATTGATATTGGACGGTAATTATCTATTAAAGATTTAGATCCCTTTTTATGAATGGGAACAATTTGTGCTTGTTTCCAAATGGTTGGGAAAATACATTCTTTAAGTGACCTTCGGAAAAGGATTGTTATTGGTGTTACGAGACTATCCGCACAAGAAGCAAGAAACAAAGAAGGAACACCATCACTACCAGGACCCTTGCTTCTATCCAGCGAACGAAGAAGTTTTAGGACCATTTGTTCAGTTACGTTTATATACGATAGTGTTTCAGTACTAGTATAGGTGTCTGGAGAGAAAGAAGAGTTACTGTGAGAGTTAGACGGAGTAGTAAAAACACTCTCAAAAATTTACTAAAAGCTGAACAGATGGCTTGCCCATCTGTATATTGTGCATTTTCAAACGTAAATTTACGAGAGTTATACGTTGATATGTTATACCAGTCGTGATCATTCCATGTAATGAAAGGTAGATTAAAATCGCCAATCAATATAAAATTACTACTTGAGAAGCGTTCAGTTAGTAATTGTATATTGGTTTTTATGTAGTCAAGACGCCCAGGTAAGCTTGCATCTGGTGGTAGGTAAGCTAAACAGATGTACAAGTCACAAGAGGAATTCAGTACTTGCGCAGGTATACTGGTGGTAGTTTGCCATTCAGTACATAGATCAGCAGTTAGCTCACGCCGGGTACAGATCATAACCCCACCTCCAGTTCTTTTATTTGTAGCCTGACAGTTCCTATCGCAGCGAAATATGTCGTACCTACCGTCGCACAATTCTGTATCCATAATATCATCTTGGAGCCAAGTCTCAGTAAATAGTAAGATGTCATAATTATGCAATAAGATATTATTATACAATTGCAAACATTTACTTCTTATGCCGCGAACATTTTGGTAAAATAAGTCTAAATTTCTATCATTTAAATAGTTACTACTAGTCATTTTTAAGGCTTAAAATAATTTTGATTTTACAGTCTAGCTGTGTTGTATTTTTACAGGCTATGACATGGCCAGGCGGTAGGCACTGACATAATTGTAAGTGTGCAAGTGTGACGGGTCTGTAGCGAGCGAGACGAGGTACAGCTCTCCATACGACAGCACATGCAATCCCAACACTATAACGCAGCAACGGGGTCTTTAGCTGTCCCCATAGATATTTGTCCGTCCTTGTACAAAAATCTGTAGGACAACAGTATAAGTATGTTGCATGGTGCGCTCGGCTATTAATATTGTTGTGATATATAATTGTTGTAAAAAATTGTGATATATGCAAGTCAAATATTTGCACAAGAGCGTATCTGCTTTGCTCGAAGTGCAATTTATCATACCACTTTGACTGCGAAGGCTTCTCTGAAAAAGCTTTTCGATTGAAGACTGCAGCTGATAAAAAACAGTGGAGCTGTAAAAGTTGCAGTAACGTATCAAGTGATAATAAAAAGTCTCGTCTTAAAAAACTGCCTGGTCATCTCGTTACAACTGAACCTACAATTTCATCTCTGCAAAGCAAGCCAACGCCTCGAGTAACAGACGATCCTGATACTAAATTGTCAAGTCCAGTTAGTGTAATTGAGCCTACGATTTCACCTTCATGCAACCAGCCTTCGCCTTCACCTTCATGCAGCCAGCTTACGTCTCGGAATTCAATTGATGAAGAAAAAAAGAATAATATCACCACTAGAAATAAACATCAAATTAATGTACCGATGTCTAATTCATTTGAGGGTTTGCATTTAGACGAGTCAGACGATGACAGTGAGGTTTCTCATGACAACTCTATCACCCAACAGGATTATAATCAACTGAACAGGAGCTGTCCTGCACTTAAGTCAGTTAACAATTGTGACGATATTGAAAAACTTACAGCCAAAGTTATTATGCTGGAGAGCAGGTTGAAAGTGGCTGATAAGCTATACGTGGACCTTTTATTGGAAAATGGCGACTTACAGAAGAGAATTGTAGACTATGAGCGAAATATCGACAGAGTTACTCGAATTTGCAAATCTACTACAGCAAAAAATCCAAAAAAAACTAAACATCAAAGTAGACCTTCACTGACATTAACAAAAAAAATATTCAAGAAAGCCCCTCCATTCACACTTTTAAAGTAAGGTTAAAAGATCATTTCCTGTCACAAGTTGCTTCATAGCCATCATCATTGTAAATATATCTGTTAAGCATTCATCATTTTATTTATGTAGTATATAGTGTGTTATGTATTTATTTATCATTTATTATCATTTTTTTATATTTAAATTTATGTGAATTATATATTTGTTTTAATTATTAGTCTATTTTCTTTATTTATTATTTATGATACATCATTTTTTTCTCACTTTTTTTGCACTATTGTGTTCCCGTTAATACAACTTTCTTACTGCGTTCGGTTGGCTGGAAGAAATCTCTTTTAGAGATAAGCCCGCCTTTGTGTATGTCCTTTAGTTATAGTCTTTTCTGTCAAATTTTTGTGCAATAAAGAATATATATAATGTTTTTAGCGCAAAGTGTTTGTTTGTGAATGTTTTAAGTAAAAGTCTAAGAGTTATTTATAAAGGCTTATTTGAGTTGGTTTCTCAATGCAATAATATCGAAACGGTAGACATAGGCAGTAGGTGTGAATCAAATTCAACAATAGGCGTTGATGACTCACTTACCCATAATAGCGCTGAAGAAAAGTTTTTTCGAGACCAGAAATCTGTATAAAAGTTCTATACATGTACTATTTCAAAACGTTTGTGGAATTAATACTAAAAGAGATTACTTTGAAATTTATATTGATGAACTTGAACATAAACAACATTTTATTTGTTTATGCGAACACTTTCTGAATAACCAATCCATTTCTAGCTTACATTTTGGTAATTATGAAGTAGCCACTTACTATGCTAGAAAAAATAAAATAAGAGGGGGATCGTTAATTTTAGTCGAAAGAGGAAGACAATTTAAAGTCATTGACTGCAAAAAATATTGTAAGTTAGTGTTTTGAGATTTGTGGTGTTCAGGATGTATGTTCTGGCGTTTATATTTTTTGTTGTTATCAAAATAATTCAAAATTTGACATTTTTTAGAGCAGCTGGAACTTTTGTTAGAACACTTTTTCAACAAGAAGTGCCTTATCTGTGGAGATTTTAATGTAAATATGCAGAATGTTTCCGAGGATATTAAGAGGACTGAGTTTTTAAATTTGTTGAGAAGTTATAATTTTAGGCATCTTTTAAATATTACAACCTTCATACGTAATAACATAGAATCATGCATAGACAATGTTCTTACCAACTTACCTGATGACGTTGTAGGCGATTCCCATGCAGATCATAATGGACTCTCGGATGGTCACGGTGCTATTTTGACGTCATTTGTAAATGAAAATCATAGTAGGAATAAAATAAAGGAAATAATGCTTGTAGAAAAAAGGAGTTTCAGCAAACGAAATACAAACCAATTCCGTAATAATATTTTAAAGGTAAACTGGTTAATATTGGGTCTAAATACATTTATAAAATCTTTTAATAGCATATTTGACAAAAGCTTCAGAAAAATAAAGAAAAAAGTAGTTCTAAATAAGTGTAAAAAAATTAAGTGGTTAACAAGGGGAATAAAAGTATCAAGTAAGTTCAAGCGTGTTTTATGTAATATTAATAGGGATCACAGTCATCAATCTGTAGTCAAGTATAAAAATACATATATGAGCATATTCAGAAGAGTATTAAGACGTGCACGGTCGCTTACAGTACAGACAGAAATAAAGCAAGTAAAGAATTCTTCACGAGGTATATGGAGGGTAGTAAATAAGCATACGAATAAAAAAACTGTTCATAAACCAAATAACGTAATGCTTAAAATAAATAATAAAATTATACATAACGCTAAGGAAGTAGCCGAAATCTTTAGTGACAGATTTGACCTTCATAAAAATGTTGCACAGGGAAAGCTTGATACTGCAATTGATTTTCTTCGAGAAAATACTAGCCGAGTTGATCACACACTTATTTTAAGGTTAACAAATGCAAGAGAAGTTACTAAAATAGTAAACGAAATGAAATCCAAAAGCTCGTGTGGTTATGATGACATTCCCATAACTATTATAAAAGAGAATATTGATATCTTAGCTGAACCACTTGCTTACTTGTATAATCAATGCTTACATGAAAATGTGTTTCCAGAGCAGTTTAAGGTTGCCAAAATGGTACCAGTTTATAAAAAAAACACTAACGGATCCGAAAAATTATCGACCTATATCCCTTCTGCCTAATTTATCAAAAATTTTAGAAAAAATATTAAAAGTGCGATTAATTTCACATTTACAAAGTAATCAAGTACTTCATCCGAGACAATTTGGTTTTCAGAGGGGTATTGGGACAAATGATGCCATTGATACACTATTAGGTGATGTGATGGAAGTACTTAATGACAAGAAAAAAGTTGCGGCTTTGTTCCTTGACTTGACTGCTGCTTTTGATACTGTCAATCATGAATTACTACTTGTAAAAATATAATATGAATAACGCACTAGAGCTTTTTGCATCGTACCTTAGCAACAGAAAACAATTTGTTGAAATAAAAGAGGTAACGGATAAAGGCATTGAGATAGCTCAAACATCTAAATTAGTAAAAGTTGCAAGAGGAGTGCCTCAAGGCTCTGTCCTAGGGCCTATATTTTTCATCATTTTTATTAATTATCTTATGAGTCATATGTATAGTAAGATAGCAAATATTAAATTAGTAAATTACGCTGATGATACTAATGCTATTTTGTCATCGGAAACCATTAACTCATTAAATTGTAAAGTAAATGAATCGCTTCTTGCTTTTGAAACTTGGTTTAGGTCTAATCAACTGCTAATTAATTACTCAAAAACGACTGTATTATTATTTAAGACTACCACACGTAACACGGATACGTTGGAAGCACGACTAAATGACGAAATTATTGAGGTGGTACATGAGGCAAAGTTCCTTGGTGTTCATATTGATGAACTATTAAACTGGAAGCCGGAACTAACAGCAATTGAAAGTACCGTTAGTTCTGCTTGCTATGCCCTTCGTAGCTTGAGGGATGTATTGACAACGGATCAGCTTAAAATGGTTTATCATTCCTTAATTGAATCGAAATTTCGATATAGTATATCGTTGTGGGGAAATAGTTATAAATACAACATGGGAAGAGCTTTCAAACTGCAAAAAAGAGCAATACGAACTATGGTTCGAGCTCCACCCAGGGAGTCCTGTAAGGAGCATTTAAAAAAATTAGGTATTATGACCTTACCTGGACTCTACATATTAGTCTTGATGACGGGATTTATGAAACGTAGGTTTAACTATGAGTCTGAGGTAGATGGTAATTTGAGAGAGAAGACTAGGCGAAAAGATTTAAATGACGTCATCAGACCCACGATGACGATAGTCGAACATTGTCCTCGGGTCCAAGTGGTAAAAATATTTAATAAAATGCCTACAGAATTAAAATCTATTAGAAATATTAATGTTTTTAAACGTAAATTAAGGGCTATTTTGTTGGAAAAGTGTATATATTCTGTAGATGAGTTTTAAGTGCATATTTTTTTTATATGCATATTAATTTTAGCGCTAAGTATTCCAATTATTTGATTATTATAATTTTTTATTACTATGAGATTATTTGATGGACATTTATTTAATTTAATCTAATTCAGTTGATATTTAGTTTGACATTTAATTTTAATTTATAGTTATTAATGTCGAGTTTATTTGCATTTAATATTAGTTTATTGTACCTATCTACTTCATACACAATAATTATTGTTTTTGAAATGATAAATAAAAAAAAAAAGAATAGTAGAACAGCCATTCCAACAGATTTTGTAATGTTTGCGAACACTGTTTTAGCTGCTCCTGCTACCCAAGTGTCTGTCGAGAGATTATTTTCGTCGTTGAAATTTATTCTGAATCCTCTGAGAAGTAATTTGAGCAATGTATTTTTAAAAAACTTGATGTTTGTACGAGAAAATAAAGATTTATTAGATTAATATTTTTTCTTACATCATGTTATAGTTAAGTTTATTTAGGAGTTCTGTTCAGATCTAGCAACTGAACAACTTTCCCCAAGAAAAATGGGACCGAAATGAAAAATATTTTTTGTTATTTTTTTAATCAAAGTCAGTTGGCAGATCGTGTATTTTGTTAGGACAAAAACTAATTTTGTTTGCGGACCCATGTTCCTTGGGAAAAGTTGTCGAATGACTTCGATATGTAAAATAATATGGTGGCATTTGTACTTAACTAAGTAATCACAACTGAGTATTTCATATGTTTTTGTAAATTTTTTGTCATTTAATCACTTCAAGATCACAATTAGGTTTTATTATGTTGACCCATGTTTATAAACTTTTATTATCTGCCACATTATGTGACGTCGTTTGATGAGGGGAACATTTGCTAGTTCTCGAGAACAAAAAGGTTCGTTAGCTTCTTTAATATTTCCAGAATTGACATCAAAATCATATTTTGGTCACCATCAGGACCCAGTTTAACAAAACTTTCAATCGTATTTTACAATTACTATTCGATTTTCATTGCGTAGCGAAAACCGAGTTTTGTTATTCATCAATCCCAGTTTACGCAATGTACGTCGAATTGTAATAATTGTAAAAGCTTGAGATCAGGTAAATATGTAAATACTAGCTGGTGCCCGCGACTTCGTCTGCGCAGGATTATTAATTGTAGCCTATGTGTTATTCTGATGTATGTATATGTTACAGTCAAAACTCATAACCAGTCAAAACCAATATTGACTGTTTTCATCCTCCAGCATCTTAATTTGTGACTTTTGTTGTGTAAGATCCTGTTTCATTTCCTCGTAACTCGCATTGATAAAGGTCAAAGAGTCATGGAAAGAAGATATCTGCTCGTTGATGTGTTTTAGTTCTTCTGTGATAAGCTCCTTGATGATTTTTTGCATCTCCTGCCGCAGTATGAATCTTAGGCTGTTCTCCGTTACATTGTTGTCATTCGAGTGATCTCCCAATACCTCTTTATCTGTGGCAACCTTTTGGGCAGATTGATTTTCTTCGCGTGTTTTGCTCGATGAAGATTTGCTGTCACTATTGGATGATCGCACTGTAATTCTGCTCTTCTCTTCTTCACTCAAAGTTATAGCAGAGCGCACTGGAGTAGACGAATTTTCACCACCCTTTCGGTGCATGCCACAACAAAGGGCGCAGTTCCAGGTTGACTTATAATTTTGCGTCAGTTTAATAAAATCCTTTTCTTCTAGTCGACAACAATTAAGGTCGTAGTACTTTGCACACAAAGAGCATTTCAAAAAATATTTGGACGTTATTTTACCTTTGCAGGCATCACATTCCAATGCTGATTTAGGCATCATACCGCAGCAGTGTAGATTCAGCGGTCACCGGAGCGATGTGTGTAAATTCGGTTTGCAATAATAATGGTAAGCGGCAATGAACAGCACTCAATACTCATTGATTGTAGACTGTGTCGTATGGATGACTCACCTCCACCGGCCGGCCGCCGGCTGCACTGCGCGTTGGCTAGGAATCTCGGACGTTATTTAAGTATTTTGAAATGATTTTGCTTATATTTTGAAAACGGTTACGAGTTTTAGAAAGCGGTTTTCTTCGTTGTGAAGCATAAATTACCAGAAAAAGAACGATATAACCCACTAATAGTAAAAACTGGTTTTGGTACAAAATTTTTAATAAAATCCGCGGAACGAACTACAATAGATCTACTCTGTACGAGGATATCAATATCTTCCGCGTTAGCGTCTTGATGCATTAGTAGGAAATCATCTAAGTAGACAATGACTTTGATCCCTCTTTCTCTTAATAACCCTGCGGTCCAGTTTGAGTATTGGTGTTTCTTTCGGAGAAGGTGCTGAAACCCCTCCCAATTTGCGCAGTAATGTCCAACTTTTCTTGCTGGAATGGGTGAAGTCCATTCCCTCCACACTGTCTATCCATTTTTGACGGCGTGATTCATCGAGGGCATCCATAAGACCATGAGCAGCTTGCGGATCCGTAGAAGTCCGAAAATTCTGGTATGCTTCTTCTGCTTCCGCAGCCCACCCAGGAATGTAGTCCTTACGGAAGCCTCGCGGAATGTGGCGTTTGGCCGTTGCGTGTAGGATCTTGCAAAATTTCTCGTAGTTAGCTACTGTTGGCTTAATCCAGCGTAGAGTAGAGTCTGTTTGGCTACTAAAAGCATCCCAATCGGCCTTGGTAAAATTCCAGCGGGCTTTAGGGACAGATCTTACCAGAGGGATCTCAAGTCCAACGTTGACTAGGGCCGGGCGATGTTGGCTACGAGGAAAATTTTTAAGAATTTTGCGCGAGGTGGGAAAGATTTTTCCGTGTGGGTCTTCTGATACAAAGCAAAGGTCAGGATTGGTGTCTTTATTCCATCGTGCTGAGTGGAATGAGCCTCGGTCCTTTGGATCAAAAATAAGATGGATATTTTCTCTATCGGCCCAGTCTGATAAAACTTCACCGTTCAGGTCATTAGTGGTGTAACCCCATGATGTGTGATGACTATTGAAGTCACCGAGGTATACTGTAGGGTGAGCATGTTTCTGTAGGGGAGGACTAGCAAACTTAGTATTAGGAGGATTGTATATGGCTGTGAGTGTGATATCTGAAAATAACCATGTATGTGCTAATATCTGTTTATTCTCTATAAAAAAAAATAAAAATAAAATAAAATCATATTACTTGCATTTTGCACAAGCTTGGATCTTCATCTTCTGCATATTTATGTATTGCACAAAATATGTGCTAACATTTTTTTGATGCAATCCTGTTTTTATTTCTTGAGCATATTGGAAAAGGGTTTCATGAGAAATCCTGGCATATGGGTCATCTGATAACAGATAATGAACTATTAAATATAAAGTTTCTGCGGCTGTTATTTGTCAAATTTCAAGTCGATAGTATGAGTGTTTGCTGAGATATACAGGTATGACAGACCGACAGACGGACGGAGAAAGTAGCACCATAAGGGTTACCTTGTAACCACGTTGTAAGTTGTTGATTGGGGTTGTATGACATCATCCAGAAACTGCAAATAGCGGGGCGGACCTGGAGCCCAAACCCAATTAACATATTTGTTTAGTTGACCTTTTGTACCCTAAACTTGTTCCTTGTATTTTGTATAGGTAACCATCTTTAAAAAAATCCCTTTGGTCTTTGCTACATCACCTCACCTGTAACAAGCAATTATTTTTACAGATATTAGACAACCGGTGATTCTTTTCAAACAATTGGATTGTCCTATCGTGTTGGGCGCTCTACAGTGGGCTATATTGTAAAATAAGTTTCGAAAGCAATCTGGAAAGTTTTACAGCCCATTTATTTACCCACACCTACAGAAGAGACATGGTAAGAATCTGAGATAGGCTATAAAAACAGATGGCATTTTCCAAACTGTGTGGCCAGTATTGATGGGAAACATGTCCATGGAAAGCCTTCTATTGGCAAAAACAAAGAGAGTAGAAGAAACGAAGAGAAAATGTGCGGTTCTAGGAAACGCCATTACTGCTATTATAAGACCCAAGAGCATCATATCCTCTTCTGAGCAGCGTCTCCCTGTTCATATACGAAAAGTACGCTTCGTAGCACTTGATCTATCTCCTAGCCAGTTTAGGCTTCTGCGCATCATATCATAAAGCACAGAAGTTAGAAATTCTGTAATGTATACTGCTAAACTATATTTTAAAAACATGCCTTCAATCAGTTTGTATTTGACAACCTTGATTTCATCGTCTGAACGATGGGCTCAACACTCCATGCTAAGGGTGGAATCAGATGCATTGCGCCCTCCAATTCACTTGAAAAAGCGGAGACATGATTGAAGAACACGCCCCCGTCAAATGATATTGGAGAACTTGGCATTACTCCGCTGCAAACCTTTCAGAAGAGAACTAGCCTGGAAAGTGTAGTGGTTCGACAGAATAACATACCTAAAGAAATGATTCACCCACAACCATTCGATACCCTATGGCTCGTTGCAAAACAGCTAGGCATCTCTCTTCCGGACTGTAAAGGTTACATAGTGACAATAACAACAGGAGACTTCAGTGAAAAAACTAAAGTGATATTCCTTCCCATCATCAATGCTCCACCCTCAAATTACGACACCATCTGTACGGCTTTGCATTATACCAGCGAATTTATTCGTGCAACTAAGAAAGACGACAAAAATAACCACCCGACTGTAAAAATCACCTTTGACCAGCTACTGCACGGGAAATAGTCGCCACTGCACCAGCTCTGCTATCGAACTTCGTAGTTCGCCTAGGTAGTTTCCACTAGCTAATATCTTTTTTGGGCAGCATAGGCTACTTAATGTGTGGAAGTGGTCTCAAGGAACTTTTATGTACTGTCTAAGCTCCTCTATCTGTTGACAAAATGCTCCAAGGTCAAGCGTTTGCGCGAGCAGTAAGAGGATATTTCCTTGTAACGACGGCATTGTTAAATAATTTACTTGACCAAATCCAACTAGCAGAAGAGGAAAAGTCCAATGTCAAAAGAATTTTATCAGGTTTTCTTGATGAACCTCCTGCAGTGAATACCTTACATGCAAACCCAATCATCTAACAGTTGGCAGAAAAATTGGGGAGAGACTGGATCTTCTTATTATTATCTTATTAAAGAATATATACACGCAGAAAGATCTGTTTATTGGATGCGCATCTTAAAATAGTTAAAAAAATAATACCATTCTTCCATGCTACTGGTGATGATACTGCTGATGCTTCCTAAACACACATTAATTGAAAGCTTCAATCTCGGCTGCCGCTACAGAAGTAACGGAGTAATCACCCATGTGCCTAATGTCTTGTGTCTTTAGATATTGGACACAACTCTAACCAGCACAAAAACATAGTGTCGATTTGGCGCTGTTTGTGAAATATATAAGGTCCTAATGAAATATTGAACATAATTTACTCAGACCATGAAACTGAACAACTTTCCCCAAGGAACATAGGTCGAATTACGAAAAACCAAATTTGACCTCCCATACAAAATCCGCTATCAGCTGTTACAGTTTCTATGGGAGGTCAAAAATTGATTTCCGTATTTAGACCTATGTTCCTTGGGGAAAGATTTTCAGTTTCATGGTCTGAGTTAAATTAAAAAGATAGCTGGACTTGATAAAAGATATAATAACCTAAAAACAAGACTTATGGCAGAAGATGACAAGAAATTGACCTTGGACTATGTTATGCAGTTTTTATTAAGTGCTGAGGCATCAAGGAAATATGAAGATAATGAACCAGAATGTGCATGAAAACATGAATGACCAAAATATTTTCTACAAAGGGAAAACCAAATAACTGTCGAAACTGTAAGCATTCACTTAAAATTCATAACTGAGAATATACGTGGGACACTCAGAAATATTTGCGACACTAAAAAAAATTGTTCTACAGGTACATATATTTTTATTAAATCTTTTCAAAGTACTCTCCACCAGCCTCTATACAAAGATTCATGCGTCTGAACCAGTTTTCAAAACACTTTTTCCAGTCCGCCGTAGACACCTCGTTTACAGCCTGCTCGAACGCAGCCAGCGCATCTTCCGGCGACGAAAATTGTATCCCCTTGAGCTGATTTTTTATTTTTGGAAATAAAAAGAAGTCACACGGTGCTAGATCAGGGCTGTAAGGAGGGTGACCCAGGAGTTTGACTGGTGTGCTGTCCAGGAAGTCCCTCGTTTTGAGCGCGGTGTGTGCAGGCGCATTGTCGTGGTGGAGCAGTAGTCCGCGGAGCCCTGTGTTTGGTCGCTTGTTGCTCACAACAGAAAAAACTTCTGGTAAACATTTGGTAGTATACCATTCGGCGTTGATGCTTCTTTGATCTCGTAAGGGAATTGAGGCCAAGTGGCCAGTCAAATTAAAAAAGCTGGCGATCAAAATCTTCCCCCCGCTTCGAGATCGCTTCACTTTGGTAGGCGTTGGTTCATTTTGAAACACCCAAACTGTCGACTGGCGCTTGGTTTCTGGATCGTATTGATAAATCCAGGACTCATCACCTGTTACGATGTCGTAAACACGCCGAGACGAGCCTGCTTCAAATTTGTTCAGCATATCACGGCACCATTCCACCCGGGCCTGCTTCTGAGCGTCGGTGAGGTAGTGCGGCACCCAGCGCGATACTATCCTCCTCACGCGAAGATGCCCGTGTAGAATCTCGTGAACGCTTCCCGATCCAATCTTTAATATGTGCTGAATCTCCTGATATGTAATTCGCCTATTATCTTGGATTAAATTTTTCACTGCTAGCACGTTTTCTTCCGTAATAGCCGTCAAAGGGCGACCGCTTCTTTCTTCATCCCCCAAGGTTGGTCGACCGCGCCTAAATTCGTTATACCAACGATACACGGTTGCCTTGGAGGGGCCTTCATCCATAAATGCCATTTGAAGTCTATCGAACGATTCATCCGGTTTCAGGCGACACTTGAAATCGTAAAAAATCATAGCTCTAAAATGTTCCCGGCGCAGATCTATTTTTCAGTAAGACACGATACTTTGAATTGGCTCGCAAAAAATGTGGAGGGAAATTTTGAAAATGGAACACACATATTTTTACTTACAAGTAATCATATTTTCGAAAAAGATTCTGACCGGCCAGTCTCCCATATATAAAAACTATTTTTCGCAATACTTTCTGAGTGGCCTGGTAGGTAGACCTAGATGCAAAATATGCGGGTATTATTGAGAAAGTTAGGAAATTGGGGAAACTTAGAAGATCACCTATCAAATGTGTTGTAAAATAGCAATGCAACACATTTTTTAATATAACTTAGGATAATTCTTTGTCGTATGGTATTGTTTTTCTTAGACAAAGAGGGTAATATGTTTCCCTCTCTCTCTCATCGATGCGTTGTACGTGTGCGTTGTGTCTAGGGTTTTTTAAAAGAAATAAAATACTTTTAAGTGTTCAAACCTGCATTTTTACTCAAAATCCAACAGGTTATGCGGCCCAGGCACAGAACCGAAGGTTTGAGTAAAGATCAGGGCAGTTCTAATACTGTTAGTCGATAAATACCGGCGAGCCAAAGCGTGGCGCCGCGCCGCCATATTGCCGGCGGCCGTTCGTTTGCAACGTTGAATTGCGTGATCAAACATCGTCGGGAAGAAAGCAGCCAGAAGAGGCTTATACTTGCTCAATCCGAAGAGTAAGGAAGGAAGGCAGACTAGCAGGAAGGAGGTGACGAGAGCATCATGGCAGGAAGTCTAACACAACAAAACATCATAAAGCTGGAAGGTTCCAGCAATTGGAATATTTGGAAGTTCCAAACGGTTATCTCGCTGCGTACCAAAAACTGATGGACATAGTAGAAGGTTTAATCCCTAAACCTGAAAAAGATGCCGGAGCCTGGGAGGAACGTGATGCCAAAGCCCAAAACCTCTTAGTGACACGCATGAGTGAGGAGGTGATGCTGCATGTCATTGCTTGCAGCACAGCAGCTGAAATGTGGTGCAAACTTACCAGTGTTTATGAGCAGAAAACTGAGACAAGTATTCATATTATGCAGCAACGTTTTTTTCAATATAAGTATGAAGAAGGTACTCAAATGGCAGTCTTCCTATCAAAGCTACAGGAAATGAGAAACCAACTCAAACAAATGGGTGAAGAGATTTCAGAAAAAATCATAATCACTAAGATTCTGATGTCACTGCCAGACGGCTACAAACATTTTGTCTCAGCGTGGGAGTCCGCACCTGATGATAAACAAACATACAATAACTTAGCAGCTAGGCTTCTTATCGAAGAGGAAAGGATGAATGGGAAGGAAGGTGTATCATCATCATCGCAGTCATCAGCTTTTGCTGCCAAGAAAGTTGATAAGAAAAATATAAAGTGTTTCCGGTGCAATAGACTTGGACATTTTCAAAGCGAGTGTCGCAGTAGTGGTTTTAATCCGAATCTAAAGTGTTATTTCTGCAAGAAAACAGGACATGTTAAAAGTGAATGTCGGTTTAAAAAAACAAAGGACGGAAATAAGGATGGTAACGCGTTTGTGGTACAGAACTCTAATATGAACTATGAACAATCTAAGTGGTTAATCGATTCGGGCGCTAGCGAACATATGTGTCGTGATAAGGGGTTGTTTTCGAAATTATCCCCTTTATCTCAAAAATCGGTAATAATAGGCGACGGAACCGCGACGGAACCGCTATTAGTGCGCATGGTTGCGGACAGGTGGCGCTACAAGTTTATGACGGTAATGAATGGATCGACACGACCATAGATAATGTACTTTACGTTCCGGAATTAAAGACTAACCTTTTCTCTGTGAACTGTGCGGCCGACAGAGGTTATGTGATTGTGACAGATGACAGTTCGTGTAAATTCTATAAAGAGAAAAAGGTACGTGCTATCGCAAATCGAATTGGAAACATGTATTTTATGGACGTTCGCTACAAGTGCGGCCAAGCAAATGTATCGCAAACTAGTTGCGACTTACGCGAGTGGCATGAAAGACTTGCTCACCAAAATTTGCAGTATGTTAAAACTGTGTTAAAAAACAATAACATTGAAGTGAAAGGTGACTTCGTTCTTCAATGTGAGGGGTGCTTAGAGGGCAAAATACATAGATTGCCTTTCTCGTCGAGTTCCACGAGGTCAACCGCGACGGGCGAGCTAATTCACGCCGACACCTGCGGGCCTATGGAGGTACCGTCGGTTGGTGGTTCAAGGTATTTCGTAGTGCTAAAAGATGACTACTCTAACTACACAAGCATCTATTTTATTAAGAGGAAGGAAGAGGTAAAGAGGTGTATAGAAAGTTACATCAACAAAACAGAGAATATAACAGGAAATAAAGTGAAAAGGTTCAGAAGTGACAACGGCCTTGAATTTGTCAACAATGATGTGACACGTGTGTTTCAACAACGAGGTATAGTCCATGAAACAACTGTGCCATATACCCCTCAACAAAATGGCAAAGCGGAGAGGGAAAACCGCACTCTTATTGAAGCGGCGCGAACAATGCTGTGTTCCAAAAAGCTACCAAAGAAGCTGTGGGCAGAAGCAGTAAATACAGCGGCATTTGTATTAAACAGAACAGGAAAGAGTAATGAAGAAGGAAAAACACCTTATGAGACATGGACAAAGAGAACATTTGACATCAATACATTAAAGGTCTTCGGTACACCTGTTTATGTCCATATCCCAAAAGAGAAAAGAAGGAAATGGGATTCTAAAGGAATGAAAGGAATAATGGTGGGCTACGGAGAAGAAGTAAAAGGATACAGAGTTTTCTTTACCGAATACAATGATGTAGAAACTAAAAGGGATGTTGTATTTATTCAGGAACAAAAACAAGAAGACAAAGAAGAAACAATAGTTACCTTGGATGTTGCAGCTATGGAGGAAACTGAGCTGGAAATTCCACAGGAGCCGGAGATTTCACAGGAGCCAGAGAGTCCATAGAAACCAGAGAGTCAACAGAAGTCAGAGATTCTAACAACACCAGTGGCTGATAAGACGCTAGTGTTCACGGAGACTTTAGCAGCTGAAAGAAAATCTCCAGAAACGGATGACACCTACACAAGTGCAATCAGTAATGAAGATGATGGAAGCCTCTATCAGCCTGACTCGGATGAAGATTTCTCCACTCCCCCAAACCGTGCCAGGAGTGAACGAGTAAAGAAACCAGTTTCTTTAATCACATGCAATACTGCATTTACAGAAGAAGAGCCAAAAACATATAGAGAGGCCGTGATGAGGAGCGATGCGGCCAAGTGGCAAGAGGCTGTAGACAGAGAGCTTCAACAACTGAAGGATAACAATACTTGGGATCTATGTGAAGAACCGGTGCCAGAAAAGACTGTGAGTAGTAAATGGGTATTTAAAATAAAAAATGTGAATAATGTAATGCAATACGAGTATAAGGCTAGGTTGGTTGCTAGAGGTTTTGAGCAAAGTGATGTTTTAAACTTACATGAGATTTATGCTCCAGTCGCTAAATTATCTACTTTCAGAATGTTTGTTTCTGTAGCAACCAAGCTAAACTTACCTATTTCTCAAATGGATGTGACAGGGGCCTTTTTGTATGGTGGTATTAAAGAAAAAGTGTATATTGAATTACCAGAAGGGGCTTTTACAGAAAAAAACAAGATTGTAAAATTAAATAAGTCTTTGTATGGCTTAAAAAAATCACCAAAATATTGGAATGAAAAATTTAATTCTGTAATAACTAAAGAAGGTTTTTCACAGTCAGTTGCTGATTCTTGCTTATATACTAAATGTAATAATGTGAGTCCAACTTATCTTTTGCTCTACGTTGATGACCTGTTGATTTTTGGGACAAGTGAGATTGATATTTGTAATTTGAAGTCAACTTTACATAAAGAATTCAAGATGAAAGATATGGAAAATGTATCAGACTTTCTGGGCATAAACGTGAAGCAAAATTTAGAACTGGGTTTTACTGAGTTAAGTCAAAAATGTTATTTAGAAAGCGTACTTAAAAGATTTCATATGGATGGCTGTAAGCCAATGTCAACTCCTATGGATCAAAACTTAAATTTAAAGATTTTTGAAAGCGAGAAGAGTGATGATAAAAATATTGAAAATTTATGTCGTCAAATTATAGGTTGTCTTATGTATGCAGTTTCAGGTACCAGGCCTGATTTGTGTGTAGCTGTGTCTATACTAAGTAGATACCAGAATCAAGCCAGTAATGCATTGTTAACTGCTCTTAAGCGGGTTTTAAGATATGTGAAGCATACAATACATTATAAGCTTGTGTACAAGTGTAACAATGAAGGCTTAGTGGGCTATTGTGATGCTGATTGGGCGGGAGATTTGAAAGATAGAAAATCTACATCTGGATTTTGTTTCATGTTTTCAAATTGTTTGATTTCATGGTGTTCTAAGAAGCAATGCTCAGTAAGCCTGTCATCCACAGAGTCAGAATATGTTGCGATCAGTATGGCAGCTTGTGAAGCCTGTTGGCTAGTTGAACTGTTAAAAGATTTTCAGATTGAGATTTCAAAACCCCTAATTTTTTCTGACAACCAATCTGCCATAATGGTTGCAAATACTGATAGTATTAAAAGATTAAAACATATTGATATTAAATTTCATTATATTAAGGAGTTAGTTAAGAAGGGAAAAATATGTTTAAAATATGTAAAAACAGAATGCCAAGTCGCAGATATGTTAACTAAACCAGTAAATAAAACTATGCTTATTAGATTCATAACTTCTTGTGGCATGGCATGTTGATTTGTTTTAAAATGTAGTGCATTGAGGGGGGGTGTTGTAAAATAGCAATGCAACACATTTTTAATATAACTTAGGACAATTCTTTGTCGTATGGTATTGTTTTTCTTAGACAAAGAGGGTAATATGTTTCTCTCTCTCTCTCATCGATGCGTTTTACGTGTGCGTTGTGTCTAGGGTTTTTTAAAAGAAATAAAATACTTTTAAGTGTTCAAACCTGCATTTTTACTCAAAATCCAACAAAATGTATGTAAAACAAGAATTTGGAAAGGAAATAAAATTGCAACTTGATTGTAAAACTCGATGGTCGAGCCTAGCAGACATGATTTCTACAATTAATAGAATCAAGCTGTGTGTCAGCAAAGCTTTGATCGATCTGGTTCTGCAAACTGATCCGAACTACTCTTTAAGTGCAGAAGAAGAGAATAAAAACGCAAAACTGCTCGAGATCTCACGGTATTATTTTTTATAAACTCGCGAGATCTCGCCTGGACCCCAATCTAGCGAGATTGCATTCCCTAACAAATATTCCTGTAAATTAAATTTATAAAGACTATTCAGTGCAGAGTTCTTAATAACTGACTAATCTCCGTTTATAGTGCGTTTTTTCAATATTGAGGACCGTTCTAAACGTACCCTCATAGCTTCCTGTACTCTTTAAGGATATCGGACCAGTTAAGGATTACGAACAGTAATCATCAATGGATAACTTTACCACGGAAGTTCAAACTGGCAAGCTCGAATGCACTAATAACGGATGCAAATGGAAAAACAAGATTTCTTCAATGCAGTGAGGCACAGATGACGCCATGGAAGCAGCAGAGGGCAAATTAAAAAAAGCCAGTTCTTTCTACAACAGGATCAGGTGATGCTGCACGCGCAGCTTACTTATGATACTGCAATGTAAATTTTTAGGAAAGCTGATAGCAATGCTCTACTGATCATGACTGCCAAGACAGAAGAGACACTGATGAAAGTTATACGATTTGAATAAGCAGCTGAACTTTCGAATAAATTGCACATGTTGTATGACGGTCAGACTGAAGATAAATCGTACAACTTTTAAAATAAACAAACTTTCAAAGGTCGTAGTGTTAAATCCTCGGGATCAGGTCGGCGGAATACAAACCACAGCAGTCTCCTTGATATGTTTTTTATAATAATTATTACGTTTCGAGAAGATACAAGAGAAACGTATGTCCGCCTCGCGCAAGCGCTGACGTCAGACTGCACGCATTTACAAATGGAGTTGTCTTATCATCTAACAGACGGCCATTTTGCAGCAGGGTTGTCCCCATCCCTAAAGTTTGCTCGGCCACTCACTGTCGTATGTCCTCATACCTAAATTTATTCTATTTGTGTAGCAATGTGATATTTAATTACTTCTATTTTACTGTGAATATGACTATTATACAATTTTAAAAAGTTTTAGGCCAATAATGGAAAAAATGCATCTTCAAAGCTAGCTCATTAAGGTAATAATTACTTATGTATATGTCGTGGCCAGATCGTTAGAAATGATCACTTCATGATGTGGTTGACCACTTCATGAAAGGTTCGGTTATGTTAGGTTGCATTTCATGAAGTAACCAACATGAATTCATGAAGTAACCAACATGAAAGTGGCCACATCATGAAATAGCCAATACCACGATCTGGCCACGACATATATATGTAGAATTAGTTATGTGAATATGAATATATAATTGTCACAGTTTTAGTTTAATATTGAAAGTATTGGCCAATTAAATGTACTCTTTAAAGTGTGTTAGTTTAATAGTTTTAGTTGAAAGTATTACTCAATTGAATATAATAATCTTTAAAGTTAATAGCTCGGCCATTCATTGTTGTATTTTGTTGTATTAGCCCTTTAAACATATATGAGAATTAGTTAATTACATATGACATAAGTTACTTTTAACAGCTAAACCAATACTTCTATAAATATTACAAGTTTTAAAATAGGACACTCTAATAGGCTATTGGGGTCGATTCAGGCGTGGCCGCTAAAGTTAAGCCTAAAATTAAAATTCCTAAATTTAATCCAGATTTTAATCACGTTTTAATCAATTTGCTATTCCAGAGTGGCATGTTAACTAAAAAATATTATCGGGCAACTAAAAAATAAGAGTGAATAATTGACTGAATGAAAGAGCTGTCTGTCTCGTTCACCGTCAGGATGGTAGTTCCGCCAAATCTTCAGGTAACCTTTTAGCTTTAAATTTCTGTATGCCGCAGAAGGTAAATTTTAATCAACATTACGTGGTGGTGTTTTCTTGTCTCTAACGATAACAAATAGGACACATAGGTATTAATGTCAGAACCTACTTCTTTACCGACTGAGTAGCATTATGTAAATTTTCATAAGTAAAGATACCTACTTCACATCTAACTAGGTGACTAATTAAGACCCAGGTTTTGTCAAATTAAGATGGTAACTAATTAATATAATAAAGTTTATTCTCCACACTAAAGTTCTAAGCTTTCATTTTTTATAATTCATGTTAAGAATGTAGATACATCCAGATCTTATTATTTTTGTGGCGGCATAGATTTATATAGTCAAGATAGGGTCTTGGGAACAAGCGGTTCAAAATTTCCCCATACAAGAAAAAATAGCGCCATCTGTGAAAAATCGCGTGAACTACGTTGTGTAGTACTTCAGTCGGTGCTAAATACACGGAACGGAAATAATATGGCGGGATAAAACAAAACAAACTTTTGACTGTTTATATGAGATTTAGGCCTGGTTTTTCAGTTTCATTAATTGGATTATAGTCAAAAACAATAATAAGAAATCTCAATAATAATAATAGTATATTGTTTGTTCAACTAAGAACATTCCATTTTGTTGGTAAGTTTATTTGCATCCAATGTTGACAATATGACTGACAACGACTAACGTTTGTTGGTCCTAAACGTCAGATTTCGGACCAACGAATTGGGGACATTGTAACGTGCCGATGGGCTAGTACTTATATATAAGTAAATGTGTGGCGGAGTGAATCTGCTGGGTCTGCAGCCGGGTAATAGGCAGTCCACGCATGCACCCCGTGACAAAGTGACGATAGAGAGTAGTATATTCCTTGCAAGTGACAGAACAGCGACGCGACTCGAGTGGTGCTAAGTAACAGCGTTATTTTGGAACGTTGTTACTTTGTGAAAAGTCACAGTGATTTTCATAAGCGGCTGATCACGGTGATTTTTTCACCGTGACGTTATTTATCGCCCAAGTCTAGCACGCGCGCAATCACCTCCACTCTTTCTTGCTTTGCTCGTTAAGTGTGACCTTGTGCATTTTATCTCTGTATCCTGATTTATCTAACGATTTGGCTCACTCTTACCGGACTTCTTACTTTAATTGTGAATGGTTTTGTTGATATGGGAGATCGAGACAGTAATTGTGTTGTATGTGAGCACTCACTTCGCCGTCGTCGGAGACATGTGCTTTATGAACGGTTATTGGAAACCCAGCGAGACTTTGTAGTACATATGCTACGTGCCATAGCACCACAAGAGGTACGTACCGCTTTATATCTTATAAGTAAAATACTAGCTGGGAGTCCGAGCTTTGCTGAGATGATTATCACGGAGATGATACTTACATAGATCAATTATTTTAATAGTAACATACTGTCTAAATACAATTCGTCCAAATCGTTACAGCTGTTTCGGAGAAACCAATTACATATACAACATCAGTCGAGTAGTTGTAATTAGTATATTACAGGTACTTAATCAATTCAAGGCATTCTACGCGACGAGACGCGATGATTCACTTTTCGACTTATAAATTATAGCAGTCCTTATTTTTCATAGCTAAGTAACTAGCAAAAGTAAAAAAAAAACTATGTAGGTAGTAATAAAACAAAGTACAAAAAATAAATAAAGATTAAATATTTTTTTAAAAAGTTAGTAGAAGTTGTGGTATGCTGCTGACTGCAATATGCTGACCGAAGTCGTGGCCAGGGGGTAAGACAGAAAGTAGTGACCGGACTTTGTTAGAATAACCGTCATGGGGAGACATTCTTCTACCTAGGCAGTAGTATATATGTAGTGATAGTGATAGGCGGCGCAACCGTGTTGAATGAACATCAAGCTTTTTAGAATGCTAATTGTTATTTTTTCAATAGGATTGTTAATTAATTTTTATTATTCAGTGAGGTACTTTAAATGTTTCTTAAACATGTTTTACATTCTATACTTTTCTTTAACAGGTTCCATTCGATGGCACCAGGGCAATATGCCACGCTTGTTGGCATAGGATCGACTCCGAAACAAACCAAGACCGACCAGGCCCGCAGCCTGCGCCCGCTGCTGTAGTTGTCGCAAATGTGGTTAATCCTCCTGGAATGACACGAGCTGCTAATACGTCGAGAAGATGTATGTTCCACGATTGCAACAGAACAGAACTTTGACATATCCCTAACAATATAAAGGTGCATTTGCTTAATTACTAGAGATCTACCAGGCGAGAGTGAATGGAAACGTTGAAAGGGGAAGGCCTAGGCGAACGTACAAGGACCAAATTCAGGACGGTCTGAATAAAGGCCAGGTTAAAAGTACCCTAAACCGACGAGCATGTATGAAAGGATTGATGAAAGTACAGGAAGCAAGGGAAGTATGTCAAGATCGTAGCAGGTGGAGGACTGTGGTCTCTGCCTACCCCGACGGGAAAGAGGCGTGATGTTATGTATGTATGTCTATATTCCCAATCGCGCCCGTATTTGTCTTCATCACCTATTACATACGACTGTAGAAGACATTCCTGCCATTCTGGAACAGAGAACTTTATTGGACTTTGAAAATATTGATGAAATATCGGAATATGAATTCCGTTTTTGGACTGGTCTTAATCGAGAAAACTTCATGACTTTGCTTAATGAAGTCCCGACTCTCCAGCAACAGTCGCATACACCACGGCAAGATTTGGCTCTATATTTAAGTAAATTAAGAACTGGCGAGCCAAATAATAGACTTGCCACTAGTTTTAATATGTCAAGAAGAACCGTTGACCGAAAACAGAGTGAGACGCTGTCTCTTGGAAGATTTCGTTCCACAACACCTCGGACTAGACCACATAACCCGGGAACAAGTTATAGAACGCAACTGAATCCTGCCTAACTATTTCTTCGAAAATGATGCTACACCGAAAGCCATAATAATCTTAGATGGTACTTATTTATTTATTGAGAAATCGACCAATTTTTTATTTCAACGAAGTAGGGTGTTATTGGGGCTTCTGGATCACATCGCTCGCTTCACTCGCTTCGCTTGCTGCGTGATCCAGGACACCCCAATACCACCCCTGCAGAGAATTATAACTGATCCGCTATTTACTATCTGCATCTTTTGTCCTGTTGATTGTTGATACCGGCTGATGCTGTTAAACAGTTGGTATCCATTGCTACTACAAATCTGCATCGATTCGATACTTTTTTATATTGAATAGGTTGTAAACCTAACCAGGACGTAGGCTTAGTTTAGTAAACTATGCTCATTGCGTACAATATTCTTTGTCGATTAACATCTGTACTTATGAAATATCGAAACGATAATTTATTAATATTTTTTCGAGCGACTATCCATCTCTATTTTGTCACATAAAACTTCACAATCCTTAATTAAAATTATCTTGATATTATCTAACCTATAAATATTTTGTGTTGAACGATTTGTTTGTGAAGGCAGTCATATAAATAAAAGTCAGATTTTTTACTTAATTAAAATATTTTATTATCTATACACCATTTTTTCAAGCAAGTTACATTTTTCAAAGCACATATTGTTGGATGATAAATACAATTATAAACATTATTAGAAAATCGATACTCCTCATATAAACTTAATAAACTAGGACAGTTCATGTCTTCTAAATTAATTATATTATCTGTTAAAAAAATATCCTTTATCCACTGCATTTTTTTAACACCTTTACAATAAATAGTTTTTTTAATCACAAATTCGTCAACATACAAAGATAATTTTTCATATGGTATAAAACCATCATTCCAGTATATTTTTCTATTCCTTTGTATCCAGAAAGGAGGTTGAACCAGAAAAACTTGTAGTTGATCATCACACAAAATTGCTATTTCTTTGAGAATAAATTTATTATCATCGGTTTTAAATCCTTGTACGTCCACAATGGCTTTTGATTGCATGTTAGTTTTAGTACTTAAATACTAAGAGGCTGGTATTGTCAGGATATCCTCGAACTTTCAATTTCTAAGTGAATATAAACAGGTTCGGTTATGTTAACTTTCGCACAATATTACTAAGAGGCTTATAATTAATAAGACGATCGTTTATAATCAAACAATAAGCACTAGTGTTACTTGAAGTATCTGTTGATGTTTCAATTTCTAAACGTACATCAACGGGTCCGGTTTTCAAATTTTCGTTTTGTCTTGAACAATCAATTATAAACAAGGGGGCTTTTTCTTTTAACTGTTTAAAATCCAGCAACGGGTCAATTGGAAGGTTGTAATAGGACTGACGGAATCTCGCATACATTTCGTATAATATACTGTATTTATTATCATCAAATTTCAAATTTAAAGAGTCATAAGGGTAACATGATGAATTCAAAAATAGTGTTACATTAGTTACATTGCAGTGATCGAAAATTGAACAATCTTCTGTTTTCTTATTCTTTTTGTCAGTTTGTAAACTAAATATAACATATCGAGGTTTTTCTAACTGAGACGTTGTTTTCACCGCCCATGAATGTTTAGTTGTCTCCGGCAAAAATGGATATTCGTATAAATCCCAATTTCTAAAAGCTATTTGAACGGGATTATCTTTTTCCAATTGTCTCAACAACATTAATCTTTGTCGATCAGCCACTTTGATATGAGGTACTCGCCATTGCAATCTTTGAATATTGAGTGTAAAAGAATCATTAATTCGAGCAAATCACTGTTTAAATTAGTGCTACTTCTATTAAGTATTAATTCATGTTTACAATTGATTAATATTTTCTTATAATCTTCTGCAAATCCTAACATTTTATTTAATGGAATGAGTACACTAAAAGATACTGCATTTTGGAAACCATTCAAATTCCAACCCCAAACTGCTGCAGCTTTACTCTCACCAGTACTCATTGAAGCATAAGATTTTAAGGTGGTAGTAATTCCAACATTTCTATTACGATCAATTTCAACACCATTTATTTCGTATCTAATATCTTGAAAAGAAACGAAAAGGCGTTATTAGTAAATTTGACAGTCTTTTTATGAGCTGTACCAGCTGCATCTTTATGACTTACGACAGCTTCTCCTTGAATGTAAATATAACTTGCTGATGGCAACACGTAAACATCCTGTTGATTAATAGGGATACGTATTTCATCATTTTCATTAAAACTATTATTATATGGGTTATAGGTGTGGATCTCATAGCTCTCAATGGAATTGTCAAATTGAGGTGGATCTGCTATTTGCAAAATATTCATACTTTAAGTCCGAGTGCTCGTAAAAAATCTTTATTATTTTTTGATATTTTTTTTATACGTTGAACACGTCTAGTTCCTATTGGTGAACGTTTTGTAATAGAACTTTTAATTTCACTCCTTTCAAATTTATAGTTTCTGTTAATGTTATCATTAAAAACAATCATTGTGCTTTTCTAATATGAATAGACAATTGTATTTCTTCGTTTCTAAAATCAATAGGATTCCCTTCCAAACTTAGAATTTTTAATGTTACTGTTGAAATATATTTCTTATTTAAAGGATAATATATAACGTTTTTAGGAACTTCTATAAATTTATGACCAGGAGGAACATTTGGTACAAATTCATAAATACTATGAGTGGGTGACCCGTTTATGTATGATCCGTTTACAAGATACCATTCGACCCTTATCACTGCCACTGGTAGAATGTTCACTGGACATGAAGACTCATGCCATTTATTTGCGTCTAATTTCACGCTTGGAAAGCCTAATAAAGTCCCTATTGTATTTTTTACGTTACGTTTGGGTGCAAAAACAATGAACATGACAGAGTGTTGTTATTTGGAATAATTTGCAAGCTACTTTTATTAAATCTCTTTTGTAGATACTCATTAATGTCTTGTAAGTCGTATACTCCAATAGGAATAGTAATACAATTGTTATCGCGTCCATAACAGAACACGTTATTCCGCTTAGTGATATTAGGTATAGAATTAAACACAGAAAAATATAATAGTCCACATTCATAATTCCCATCGTCTAAAATAAGAGGCGGGCTGTAATCAGAATGTATCACGGATTTGTTCCCAGTGATAGTGTAACAGACATTGTAACAAACTGAAGTATTTTCTTTTGATTCCTGCTATTTATTGATATGATTGTCATTCCAAAACCGTTTTAAAAATTTTATACAGAGATGTCCACAGTTAAAAGTATTGGATTTCTGCCAATTTTCATAATTATAATTTATGTTAGAACCAACATATTTAACAAATTCTTTCGGAGGTCTCAAATCACCATAGCTGTCAAAATATTCTACATAATCTTTAAATTTTGTCATAGGCTACCCAATGGGTTCCAGGATTTTTTTAAATATCTAAATTTACGACCCCACATTCTTTTTCAAATGGTTTCCTGGCAGTTCATCTCTCATAAATACTCCTCGAAAATAAGGAATATTTCGAGTGTAGTTTATAATATCGATATTAGTAAGAGGTCGATTAGGTAGCCGATGATTTAGTTTTTTTTCTTTGTTTCCAAGTACATGCCTGAACCATCTTGATATTGTTTTCATTTTAGTCCCTTTCCAATAAATAAACCTTCTTCATGCTTATCGTGCTGCTTTAATTTTTCTAAACGTTTCTTCGCTAACTTTATCGATCTTATTGCTTTTGCAACGCCTGCTACACCACCTGCCAAGTTACCTGCAGCAGACAGTCCCGCAAATATTGGTACTAATGGGAGAAAGCCTGCCTTTGGAACAGGTATCACCCGTGGTACAAGCACATCACTTAACTCTGATGCTAATTCCTTAGCTGCTGCAATTGCTTATTTTATTGCTACTTGTTTACATTTCGGTTTTATTCTATTGATTTCTTTTTTTGTACGGTTAATTATCTGTTTAAAAGATTTCTTAAATCCAGAACCTGTTTTCTTTTTAGTAATTATTTTTTTGGATTTTTTTTCTTCTCCCCCTCCTCTTCGAAGTAAAGATTTGTTTACCATTTTGCTTTTCTTGATAGCTATGATGCGTTACGAAGTCCGTCTATTTGAAGACTGAAATAAAAAGTGTTTGTATCCACCTTATAAAACATCTGATGCATTTATCCAGCTGTTTTCATTCTCTGATAAACCTAGCCACTTAACAAATAGCTTATTACCCATTCTTTTCAATACTTTTTCAATAAGATAAATATTGGGACAGTTTGTTTTTTGTAATTCCTGCGTATAAAATGATCCTAAAATGGGACCACGTCTTGAATCTTCTAAAAGATATGTGATTGTTTGGTAGGTTGTACTTTGATTACTGTAATAATATTTCTGTGGACCAATTTGGAGTATAGCCTTTTTCAAATATTCCTTTATATTTACTAATACGAACACAATCTCCCACTCTGAACTTGTATTTGCAAGAAGATTTGGCTGATGTTTGAAGCATTGCGTATCTTTTTAAAAGAATTCGTTTATTTTTTTGTGTAACTTCATTTGGTGCTATACCAATAGTCCTATGAATTGTTGAATTATATTCGTTTATGAGTTTACCTAATATAACGTCGTACCATCTGTAATTCCCTTGCAGACTGAATTGTTTGTATAACTTGCTTTTTATAGTACGTATAAATCTTTCAGCTATCGAAGCTTTCATGGTAGAAAACGTTGAATAATGGTTTATCTACTCCCGTACCGGAATATTCCGAATTCGAAACCAATGACAGATTCGAAATTGAGGTCATTGTCCGCTATCTTTTTCATTTCCACACTGTTCCATACTACGAGCAGTAAAGCGTCTATTACACTACGCGATATTCAGACAGTAAGACTAAGACTTAGCATAGTGTAATAGGAGTTAGCAAGTTAGTCTGTCTAATTAGACCGACCGAGTGGATTCGGCCGTGCTAACTTGCTTACTTGCTGAATATCGCGTGGTCTAATAACAATTAGCACGTTAGACCGCTCAGTCAGCGCGCGTCGCCGCAGAGGACAGTCGTCTATATTTATGCTGTGCCCCGTGACTGTGCCGCAAACATGGCTTGTTCGAAAGAAAAAGAAGTTCTTCTTAATATTCTTGATTTATATCGCGAAATGCCATATTTATGGCAAAAAAGCCACAAAGACTATTCAAACAAATCAATGCGCACGGAAGGATTCCGGGTTTTACTAGAAATATATAAAAACTTTTGACGAAAATGCCACAGTCAAAACAATCAAAAAGAAGTTAATGAACATGCGTACCAATTACAATAAGGAATTAGCAAAGGTATGTAAATTTCTTGAGTTCAGTTGGTAGGTACCACCGAAAAAAACATTAGAAAAAGCATTGTATCGTATATTTATGTATTCAGAAAGCATGTTTGTTTTTTATAGGTAAATTCTTCAAGAAAAACTGGCGCAGGGACAGGTGATATATATATACCATCTTTATGGTATTTTGACGCCTTAAACTTCATTGGATCAACGAGTGAACCGTGCCGCACGCCAGTAGAAAGCATTGAAGATGAGGAGGTAAATTTATTGTATTATTCAAGCTCACTCTGTGACATCTTACAATATAAAAAAGGGTACTCATGCAAAAAACTTTTTATTTTGACCAACGATGAAAGCGTGTAAAAATAATATTAACTGCTCCATACGAAAGTTCAGTAACCTCGGCACCAAAATCTATGGAACAGCACATGTTGTTTTTCACGATTCCACAGTTGGTCCCACAAGTTGTTTGTAAATTAGTGTTGGGCAAAAATGAATCCCGATTAACGATTACCCATTACACATTACATTTTGTAATGGCATTACCCATTACCTACTGTAATCCCGAAAACAATTTGCAGGACTTGACAGAAATCGACAGAACTTGACAGAACTTGACAGGTCTTGACAGAAATTGACAAGACTTGACAAAATTGAAAGGAAGTAATCGGATCACTTGTAATGCCATTACCTACTTTGAGTAATCATTACAAGTTGTTGTTATGCGATTAACGATATAAATATAACGAATAATAAGTTTTAATAAAACAAGAATATTTTTTTATGATTTAATCGTATAAATAAAAACAAAACATTAATTTATGGTGGTACAGCATCAACCATTCGGTCTTGGAAACTAACACTTCCAACAGAATTGAAATAATCCATGAATTTATTTCGTATAATATTACCATCTTCATTACGCTGGTTATTTGATGAATGTTGGAATGTAAGTAAGGGTTCAGTGGTCTGTCTCCAATCTCCTTTGTGAAACGTGCCCTCTTTTATATTTTCTGAATCAATATTCGAACGAGTTATGTAATTTGGTACTCGTTTCCTCAAAAAGTTATGCAGAGTGCAACATGCCAACACTACAGCATCCACATTGTTCAGATCTAGATTGAGAGGTCTACGTAGTACTCTGAAACGAGAACTCAAAATGCCAAAGGCATTTTCAACCACTCTTCTGGCTCGTGATAATCGATAATTAAAAATCCTTTGTTCACGATTAATATTTTTAAAAGGAAACGGTTTCATTAAGTTTTTATTCAATGCAAATGCGCTATCACCCAGAAACACGTATGGAACATCTTCGTTTGTGCCGGGTAGCGGAGAGGGAGATGGCATATTTAAAGAATTTTCCTGCATTTTCTGCCAAAACTTTGTACACTTTAAAATTGCTGCATCTCCAACGGATCCGTTTGTACCTGTGTGTACATACATAAATTCGTAGTTAGCATTGACAACAGCAAACAGCACAATACTGAAAAACCCCTTGTAGTTGTAAAACAAAGAGCCACTTTCGGGGGGTTTTTCGATAGCGATATGCTTTCCATCGCATGCTCCAACACAGTGACTGAAATTCCATTTTTTCTCAAATTCCTCGGCTGTTTTTTTCCACTCTGTTTCATTTGCAGGTATCTGGAACAATAAATATTATAATTTTATTTTATTTTTAGGGCTCACAATCATCTGACGAAGATATTTCAAGTCAACAAAGCAGACCTAATGCTCCAAAGTCTAAACAAAGCGAACCTATTGCTTCAACGTCTAAAGGACACACAATAAAAAAAAGGAAAGGAACACTGCTACAAAAACAAGAAGATATATTGAAATCCGCTGAAGCAATATTTTCAAAAGAAGAAGAAGACTGGGAAGTATTTGGAAAGTCTGTAGGCTTACAATTAAAGAATGTAGATGGAATACAAATGACATTTTGTCAAAAAATTATATCCGATGCAATTTACAATGCTAAGCTTGGTCGGCTTTCTGAAGATTCTTGTCTACTCGTCACACCTAGATCCTACAGCTATCAGATGCCCTTAATCCAATCACCAGCGTCAAGCTATTCTTCCACCCCCTCACCACACAACCGACAATCCCCTGAGATGCCTCTCAAACGTCCATCATCACACAGACAGAGCAGTCGTCCATCATCAACTATACAGTATTATCCATCGCCTTACTATTCACAACAACAACTACAGATATTACCAAGACAGACAATCCAATCGCCACAACACACCACTGAGCTAACACAACAAGCAGCCCAGTCGCCACAACAAGCAATCCAATCGCCACAACACACAATTCAGATATCACAACAAACAATCCAATCGCCACAACACACAATTCAGATACCACAACAAACAATCCAATCGCCACAACAAGCAATCCAATCGCCACAACTCACGATTCAGTTCCCACAACACGCAATACAGTCGCCACAGCAGGCAATCCAATCGCCAGAACACACTATTGAGTTACCACAACAAGCTTGTTTACAGTCGCCACGACAAGCAATCCAATCGCCACAACAAGGAATTCAATCGCAACAACACACGGTTCAGATGCCACAACAAGTAGTCCAGTCACCACAACACATAAATCAGTCGCCACAACATTCATTTCCCTCGAGTATCCATGTCAACAATCCTGAGGATTTTTTAAAATACGTTGACAATGATTCAGAGTCTGCTAATGACTTCTCCCAGTCTATAATAGAATATAGAAGTGCCAATATAATGAAAAATTTTTTGATATTCAATCCGAAAAAGTAATCATTTTCTGAGATTTGTTTTAATGATTGTTTTGATAATTAATATCCTTTGTATCCTTTGATTTGAAGAATAAATATTAAGTTAAAAATAATATACCGTGGTTTTACTCACCTTGATGTAATGTTTCAAGCATTTGTAGATAGCCCAGCATGTTTCTGGTATAATTGACGATAAAAGAGGTTGAGATATCAAAGAGCTAAACCTTAGGTCTTGGTAGGAGTTGCCCGTTGCCAGGAATCTTAACGTTACTACCAATCTTTGTTTTGCACTGACACTGTGTCTAAGAAGCGTATCTTGCTTTTGAATATATGGAGTAACTAATTTCAACAGATGTTCAAATTCAGCAACTCCTACTCTAAGGTAGTTTCTTAAGTCAGATGGTTCCAAAACACTCAATATTTGCATATTTGATAATTTTTCCCGTAGAAGTAAGTACTCCTTCACCCATATTCTTCTTTTCTTTTTTTTAAATGTATTCAAACTAATACTCGCGGTAAGAGCTACGGCGATTTTCTGGTGTTTCGAAAGTTTTCCCATGATCACACAGAGGACAACCGTCACTGACAGCGTTCGCCTTGCAAATGAGTTAGCATGCGGTATTCAGCACAGTGTAATAGCGAGCTTGTCTAATTAGACTCTCAGACAGTCTTAGTAAGACAGTCTGAATATCGCATAGTCTAATAGGGGTTTTAGGAAATGGAGAATGGATTTTCATTCCGCAACTGTTATAATACATAATTTTCAATCTGCATAGGCTAAGGCAATACTACCACAGTACTACATACAGCCTATTTTAAAGTAATTTTATTAAAATACTTTTTACTGGGGTGACGACTGCCTACCTATATTTAAAAGAAAACGGAGAGTACCAGGCGTGACTAGGAGTACATAAATCGACAAGAAGCTGACAGTTGGCTCCTCAGAGTAAAAAACTATAGAGTCCGCCATATGCGTATTCTGTATGAGCTAGTGAAGCGTGAAGCGTCTCACTATCGCCCATGCTAGTCGGTCAAAGAACTCAGTTAAGTTGTACAAAAATCAAGATATCTTTGAAAATCTAATGTTTTAGTATAAACTTTGTTTGCGAAAGTGAAAATATATCGTTTTTTACTTGTGAATTGATCATTAATACTAAGAACGGAAGCGTAAATAATCCGTAATAGCCATTTTATGCGTGATTTTTAAAACCGTTTTTTTCCTGAATTGTAAGTGTTTTCACCAGAAAAACTGTGGTAGTAGCATTTATTAGTCCCATGTCACATATTTCTCGGAGAGAAAGATAAAAATTTTACGTTTTTAGGATCTGAAAAAAATTCCATACGTTTTAGTATGGAGGTCCCTCGCAAGAAAGTGCTACGCTTATGGCTCCCTCCTTAGCAGCAAGAGCTGCTACTAAAACCTCCTTGGTTGGCTCGCTTCTATATAAAGTGACATTGGCAACAAAAGAAGTGATTTGAACAAAATGGAAAGTATGTACCAGGAGAACATGATTCTACAAGAGGCTGTCAGAAACTATATACATGAAATTAATGTTAAAGAAACGCCATCCACAAGCTCTGGATCTGGAATAACTTCGGGAATAACTTTAATTAACTGTACTAACTGTCCTCTTAGTTCAATAAATTGATCACTACTCTTTAAAAAAAAATTTTATTTCGTCGGTCGTAGATAAAGTTTTGTATGCAACTATACGTAATTAGTCATTTTAAAACTCGATCTATACTATTTTGATACTCGGCTGCGCCTCGTATCAAAAACCAGATCTCGTGTTAAAATTACTCTCATTACGCAACAGTTGCATAAATAACTATTATGCCATATTTTATAAGAATTTGTTTAAATTTTGAATTATAGAATTCTTTTCCAAGATCGGTTACGACCTTTTTCTAATAATGATTTGAATGCATTAGCAACATGTTCTTTACTCTTTTGCTGAATGGGATAGGCCCATGCATATTGCATATTTTGAAAAAACATCGATTACAATCAAAATGTACTTATAGTTCTTATTTTCCTTAGAAAAAGCTTGCATATCTATCAAATCAGCTTGCCATAAATCATCAATATCCTTCATAGTCACATGTCTTCGAGGAAATGTTTTTCTCACGTTCCTATGTATCTGATTAACTACACTCTTTTTACTCATTTTTTGGTTTTATGATTTAATGTATCAATCCTATTTTTTAAACTATTTATTTCAATGCTAGTTTGTTCCAGAGATTCATTAAGCTTCTTAAGTTTACACATTAAACTTTCTATTAATTTATCCACATACTGCTTTGATGTGCAATCATTCGGACCAACTGGTGTACCTGTATGCTTGATTATTATTTTATTTTGCTCGTCTAGCACATTATCCATTTTCTTCTTTTTATTGACATGGATTCCAAACTTGTCAACATTCATATTCAAGTGATTTGTGAATACTAAACAGTTAAAATGAAAACGTATGCTTTTATTCTTTTACTATCCCCGACTCTTTTAGTTCCTCAATAATAGAGATAATTTCATTGTCATGACTGGTATTACCCGCATCTTTAGACGCAATCAAAATTTTTAATCTTTCTACTAGTTCATTAGGATCATCCCAATAAATAAAATCAGTATTCTTTTTATACGTTTTTAATGTTGGTAAATTACCACCTCGCTTCATTAAACTGGCTGACCTATTACCGAAAATCAAAGGTTTTATAACATGCTTATATTTTATTCCTTTATCACCTTTTATTTGATTATCAGGATTAAAGTCTCTTTTATGCGCATTAGTATTAATTAAAATATCTTTATAAACCAACTTATCTTGCTCTGTAACAAGTTTCAAGTCGGGTTTCCTCTGATATAGTAATTCTTTAAGACCAGGAGTAATTTCATAACTTTTATCACCAATGTTAGCTACAATTATATTATTTTCAGAAGTGTCACCCGCGTGTGAAAACGTTATATTTGAATTTCCTATCATTAGCTTGTTCTTTTCATGACGTCCCCCGAATGGTATGTTTAAGTTGTTATATTCTTTAATTTCGCGTCTTGTTCGATTCTGGCGAACAGGAGTTACAGATAAAGGAACTGATGCAGAAGGGCTAGGCTCAGATTTAACAGTGATCATAGACTCAACATCACTATCTTCACTACTGAAACTTTGAAATGTAGAATTTGAATCATTTCTAGTGTAACTATCATTCCCTAAATTGTTTTCATGTTGCGTTTCTTTTGCAGCCACTAATGTGTTCAAAGGGTCAGTAATTGACTTAAATATTTTTTGTCGTTTTATTTCTAAATCGTCTTCTTTTTCACGAATTTTTTTACTTTGTTTTTAATGTTACGCACTGATTGAACCAGCTGTTCCTTTATATTATTTACCATTTTTTCGGAGGTAAATAGATAGCACATCTAACAAATTATGAATCATAAATTAAACTGGCTTAACTTTTTTTATCATTGCTCTTTTATATTAATCGAAATGGACAAAAACATCGAATGCCTTTCTGTATCTGCCTTTATTTAATTCACAGTCTTTATTTATTATCAGACATGAATAAAATTCTTTCCAGATGTTATTGCAAAGTTTTTTGAAATCAGACCAACTCATGTCTGAATTGACATGCTCATGGTATATATGTTTTAAGTTGACATCATCTTGTTTAAACAGAATCAATAAGTTCACGTTGTCCCGTATTAATTGTTTCGGTATTTTAGAATAAGTCTGAGAGAGATAGAAGCAATCAATTAGCTTATGTCTACCCATTGAAAAATAATTTCGAATGTTACTCTGACTTTCGCAGGTAACATAAATATCGAATTTTCTAAAGCATCACAAGGAGAAATAACATCTTTCCCATCTTTAAACATAAAAAACTTTACTGCTGAAACACGTTTTAAGATTTCATTTAGGAAACTGTACTTAGGCTGAAATAATGTTTTTGAGTAAAGATAAATATTCTTGAACCATTTTCATGTAATAGTAAGGTTAACATTATGTTTGTTTTCCCACAGTTTGAAGGACCACAAATAATAGAACGAACTATGTTAGGAAGCAATGGACTGGAAGCAATTTTCTACATTAATGAAATTAATTTCTAGGGATACGGGTTGTTTTATCAACTTCATCTTAACAATTGGTGAACATTAGATAATGTTTATTATTAAATATATTTTCTTTCTTTTAATTTATATAGATATACTCGTAGTATCAGGTATAATGTTGTGTAGTGTAGAAGTTAGGTATGTCTCCTATTAAAAATGTTTGTAAACTGACTATGTAACTATCTTTATTTGGAATACATAGTTGAGGCTCTTGTAACAAAGAAGGAATATGACTGTTTCATGAAGTCAAGGACAGTTGTTAGTCATGCTTGTTCTCTTTGTGAAATATAAAGCTTCACTTTGCACGCTAAATCTCAGTTTTGCTACAGATCTTTGAGGAGACAAGTTGTTTGTTATTTCTTCAATTTAAAACAATGGTAAGTGATTTTGAGTGACAATCAATTAATCAAAATTTTAATCTTTTCATTCCTTAATTATTTTTTATCTCCATTTTACAGAGTGCGCCAAATTCACAACCGCTTGAGAAGCAAATGAAAGATCCGTTTTGTCCGACTCTCCATTTTTACTCTCAGCCTCGGGATGATGAGAAACTTAACGATCCTTATTATTTCTCTCAAGACATAGATGGTTACTTAAGATATCAAGAAAGTTTATTGAATCCAGCATCTACTGCTCAAACTCCTAAAAAAGAATGCCATGAGCAAGAATCTAAGAAAAAGGTGGTTAAAAGGAAATGCAGTAAATACACAGATGTGTTTAGTTCACATGTTACCAAAAAAACTAAAAAAGGAAAACGTTTGATAAATATTAGCATTTCTAATTTGATAGTTGGTACTGAATCTGATGATGTTTCAGTTCAATATGTGGTGGAAAGTGAGCATGATGAATTATTGAATTCAACACAAAATTTAGTTGAACAAATTATTAAAAGATTGTGTGATGATATAAGATCCTAGATTTAATCTCAGACTCTTATAACGTCTATATTGTAATTGATATAATATTCTTCTACTATCGTTATTAATATAAGCATTATTTTTATTTTGTAATAATTAATAAATTACCGAAAAAACGAAAACTTGTTTCAATTAAAACCAGAATATTTATCTTCAGCATTTGGAAGGTAAGGGGTAAATTTTCAAATAATAATATTTAATTTGCTTGACAGAAAAACTCAGAAATTCAGAATATAATATTTATTAATAATCACATATAAACTTAAATCTAGAAACTTAAATGACTACAATATTTAAACATACTATAAATCTTTAAGTATATTCAAAGTAGGTACCTAAAGTATTAAAACATACTTTCAAAGTTAACCACAATTATAGTGACCCCATGGCAAGGAATCAATTTTGTTTTCCAGTACTACTCGTTTGTCATCGTTTCCACAGAGAATTAGCTTATTGATCTTTTGTGTAAACACGTTATGTTTATTTGATCTAATTGTACACATATTATCTCTAAAAATTGCATTATTCAGTAATGCTTTTTTATACTTTTTAATATCAAGCTTATTAGTAACTAGCTGTTGCCCGCGGCTTCGCTCGCGTGGATTTCGTATTTATGTTGTTACCGGTTTTCCGAAATAATGAGATATTTTCCCGTCATTTCGGGGTAATTTTAAACTAAGGAAAAACGGGACTAACCCTGCGCAAATCAATGAGTACAATTCAAGATCCAGCTAAATTTTATATAATATACAGACGTTACTCATAAATTCCTCAGAACAGAGGAACTTAGCAGCAGTATTATGCCTTAAAATTGCCACTTAACCTAACAAATGTAGTGAGAGATATGAGAGACTCCTTTACGTTATATTTTAAAACAGAGCCAACTCGCAGAAGTAATTGAGAAAAACTAAAACCCTCTCCCCGTTCCTCTCCCTCCCTCTATCTCCCTCTCCCCCTCACTCTGTATCCCCCTCCCCCTCCTACCTCTCCCCCTTCTCCCCCTCCTTTCCCCTCCATCTCCCCATTTCCCTCCCTCTCCCCATTTTTCCTTCCCCTCCTTCTCCCCCTCCATCTACCTCTACTCTACCTCTTCCTCTACCTTTACCGCTTCTTCTGCCTCTACCCCTACCTCTCTCTCCCCCTCCCTCTCTCTCTTCCTCTACCTCGCCCCTCCCTCTTCCTTGTTGTAGTTTTCGTAATCAGCGACCCGATAAACCATACAAACGATACCCATATTGGTTTTTAGACTTTTCACCCCATTTCCCTCTTTTAGGGGTTGAATTTGGGGTGAAATTTCAATAACAGTGATGTACATTCCACAGAATTACAACCCTAATGCCTAAACAATAAATTTTGTGGATTTTACTTTGAAAATGAAGGATTTTCAACTTTATCCCCCTTTTCACCCCTTAGGGTGTAGGATTTTCAAAAACCCTGAGACAAGTCAAACTTAGTTTTTAGTCGTCAGCCTAAATACAAATTTTAAAGATTCTAACTTCAAAACTGACGGACTTTCATACAAACTTTCATCCCCTATTTCACCCCCTTAGGTGATGAATTTTGGAAAATTCTAAAACGTACTTTTTTATTTTTTTCCAAAAACTTAAATACAAATTTCTATAATTCTACCTTTAAAACTGAAAGACTTATAGACCAACACACGGAAAAAAATCATCCCCTTTTTCACCCCTTTGAAGGATGATTTTTAAGAAATGCTTAAACACATATTTCTTTATTTTTTATCAGAAGCTTAAATTCAAATTTGTGTGAATCTAGCTCAAGAAACAAAGGACTTTCATACAAACTTTCATCCCTTATTTCACCCCCTTGGGAGATGAATTTTCCAAAATCCTTTCTTAGTGGGTGGTTTTGACGCACATAGAACCTGTGTACAAAATTTCAGATCTGTATCTATAGCGGTTACGGCTCGGCGTTAATGAATCAGTCAGTCAGTCAGGACATGCTTTTTTATATATTTAGATGTGTCTTTTCACACCTTTAGCTTTCTTGACTGAAACACTGTTTTGTGTATCAATGCAATAGAGCTTAGCTCTTAGGCCAACATACTCAGTAACAATTTTGCCACCCATTTCATCTTTGAAGTAACCGGGCATTTTTTCATTCATATTCGGCATACGAGTATTATGCAAATTATTATCGCCAAAATTACTAGTATCAAAAAATTTTATGTTTTTCTTTAAATCTGAATAGAAATCTTTAGTGTGTATGTCATACAAAAGGCTGTCAGTATCAGTGTAACATAGGCGAATATTATTTTTGTACACACGTTTCATTACGGTATAATGAGATCGATATAAATGAGTTTTAGCAAGTTCTAAAATAGAAAAACCAATGTATATCGGTCGATCAAGAATCACTTTAGTTTGATGCATTTGAATTGCTACTAAAGATTCTGATATGACAGAATTTTTTTTAAAATTTGGGGCGCATATATATTTCTCAGCTCCTACAAGTTTATTTGTTTGATTTGATCAATCTTTCCATACATTCACTAACTTAACATCTACTTGTTTTCTTTTATTTTCTATGGTTTTACCAAAAATAGAGTTATTTTGCTTTTTGAAAAAATCTTTCTCAAACTCAGAGTCAGCACTTTGTCTGAGAGATGTATTCAAAGAAATGTATGACTTCAAAAATTTGCTCTGATCAAAAGAAATGATTCTATGAACTTTAGTCAAGAGTAGTCCATTGCTCAAACACTCTTTCAAGTGAATATAATGAATAACAAATGTCTGTTTATTATAAAGATTAGCTATCAATTTTGAACTTTTGCTGCAACTGGGAATTATTTTCTCAGCAGCAAAAGGTAAATCTGAATGATCATCATGTATTTCTGGAGGATAACAAAGATCGACTTCTAGAATGTAGCCTGTGTCTGAGTTCGAAGCGATAGACATGACATCAAAATTAAATATTTCATTTTCATCTAAGAATTTGAAATTTCCAGTAGGTAGCCTTTTCATCATCGCATAACCATATAAATTAACACAGTCTAAATAAACTAAATAGCTGTCAGGTTCGTCTTTTTTGTAATCATGAAGATATTTGTTATTTGCTTTCGCGTATCTCAAAGCACATTGAGCAAGACCACCTCTTATACCCTTTTCAATCATTTGATACATTTCAATATCTGATAAATGGTCTAACCTGACTTTTGTGTATAACAACATAGCATCCCAGCTAAGTGCAGGAGATGAGATGTAGTGAGCAGGATCGAGACCGTAATAGTTTAAACTCATTCGCCTAAACTTTTCAAATACATCACAGATAAGTAATACATCACACTTCAAATACATGTCTGTATATTCACCTAAATTTGAAATATTGAAAGTATTCCAGACGTTCAGTGCATGTTCATAATCTTCTTTAGATATGGATTCATCATTAAGCTTGTTAAAAAACTTTGCAGGCTCTGGTAACTTGGTCTCATCATATTTTTGCCATGAATCTATGTAATCATAACAATACACACCTTTTTTTACAAACAAGTTCAAATAGATGTGAATTAGTAAAGAAAGATTTTAAATTTTGAAAATCATCAGGCTTCATAGTCTTAACCAAGTTTTCCAAACTTGAACTTAGAAAGTTGAAAGAGTCAATAAACTTTAACTGAGCTACATTTTTTCGATCGAGAGGTATGAATTTTGTAAATGATATATATTTCTCTTTGTTTTTTTGGCAAAAGATTTACCCTGCCGCAAATAGCTGCAAGATCTTTAAGAAACAAATGAGAATCATATCCTGAAATATTATGAAATATTATCGGGATAAAAGGACAAACTTTAGCATTTAAATTGCATATGTTGTGAGCAGGCCCATTGTATTTTCCAGTAAAATGAATATGATCTTTTACTTTTACATCACTAGGACGAAATCGACTCTTGCAAATATGACAATGTGTACTATTTTTGAAATATTCCTCTTCCTGATATGTGAGTTTTAACATCGGCTTACTTTCAGATAAAATGTTATAAAGCTTTGCTACATCATTACTTATACATTCAACAAATTTTTTCGAACAGTTGGGGCCTCGATAGGAAACTAGATTGTTTAGTTCTGGATTTGATTCACAACAAATATAATATGCAAAACATGTAGCTTTGTGAATCTGAATATTTTCTACATGAGAAGACTTGCTGGTATCAGAATATTCACGTAGTAGACTATCAAAATCACCATATACTCGTATAACGATAGGTATTCTGACAGTTCTATCATAGTTTGAAAAATAAAGTTGACTATTCTTTTCAGGTAAAATAGTTTGCAATCTAGCACAGTTATGATTATTTAATTTATCTTTTGAGCTAAAGTAAATAAAACATTCATCGCAAAGGTATATTTTAGACTTATGTTTTGTTTATGTACAAGCCTGTCAAAGTCTTTAATTAGACAAAAATGATTCTTTCTATACTTTGAAAAGTATAACAAGTTCACATGATTAGGTTTGCGACATTCACTTTTATACAAGGGACCTGTAACGTTACCTGTTTTTGTTAGTCCATATACATTAACGCTTATGTTCTGGTTGTTAGTTTAAAACCGTTTAATGTCATTAACATCGGGTGGGAATGACATATTAGAAATGTCCAGCTTATTTGAATAATGGGGATAAGATGATACTCGACATGGATTATTTTTGGCGGGATATAATTTAGCCATAATACTCCATAGAAAACAATGTTCATCTGTATTCTTTATGTTTATACAGGCCTTAGTATTTTTTACATATGTAGGTAACGGTATATACGAACCAACTCGAAGAGGATTGTACTTTAAAATATTTAGTTCTAAATGACTAATAGATTCTAGAGTCCAACCGAACTCTGAACAATCGAACTCAGAACATTTTGATAAAAGTATTTCAGCGAAATTGTTGTACAAAAAACGTATATCGGTATTTTTTACCACGACCTCATACTTTGTGTGAAAAGATTTTAAAGATTTTTCATTATTTTTAGGCAAAATGTACTCTGCAAAGAGTTCAAGATTTACTTTTACTGATGTATGTTGTTTTAGTGAAATATTTATAAGTTTGGAAACATCGTTATATATAAGTTATGCATAAATAATTCCGGGGTGCCATAAATGTCATCGGAAATTATTTTGTAACTTGCTATTCGATTTTTAAAAGCAGTAGATATTAAATAAACGTTATGAAACTGTGTGCGGAGTAGAGAATTAGACTTATGTATATTTGACTTTTTATGCGTTGAAAAGCTCAAAACATTAACGTTACAGGTTTCACAGTAAATCATGTTTCTGAATTTAACTCAGATATTTTTAAATTTATTCTGGATAATAACTTGAATTTGACTTTTTAATGTTTAAAATTTCAAGACTCTTGCGAGTCCCTATAAGAAGGAAGAAAACAATATTAGTACCTAATAATCATCATTTGAATTTACTTATACAATAAGGCACAATTTGAAAGGTACATAATACAAGTTACACAAAGTCACGAAACATAAGATGAACACTTTCAGTACCTAGATAAATATGAAAGAAAAAGCTAAATGCGAGTAAATGCGATTAAATAACAAAATAAGCAAAAGTGAAATAAGAAAGTAATGGTTTCTTTAAACCTCACTAGAAGGGTAAGTTACTGCCTGAACATTCCTCAGCTCTTCTTTAGCAGCTGCTATCAAGTCCGTTATAGCTCTAAACGTAGGACCGTTGCGATTAAATGCGCATTTATATGTCACACTTGCAGCTTTCCAGCGCTGAAGAGGATCAATGATGTTAGGAGGTTCTATGTCTTGAGTGGAATACAGGCGACACTCAATGTAGTACTCGCCGCGTTTAGTGAGGTCTCGCTGCACGATGTGACCATCGGCGGTGCGCCGTGACAAAAAGCTTCGCAAAGGTGCTGCACTGACTGGTTCTACATTACACTGCTCATCTTCATCCTGAAATTAAAAAATGACACAAATCACTTATTGATCATAATATAAAAGAAGGTACTTAGATTGGTCAAGGATTTTAACGCAATCATCAGTGAGAAAGACTGTCCTGACATCAGTCTTAATTTTTTTTACTATATGTAAACGGATGCCCTTAAACTTCATTAATGAAAATTTTACCGTGCATTTTACCATACAAACATTTAATGTAGAGCAATAAAAATAATTACAGTAAAAAATAACTGACGTCTGAATATGCAACACGAGGACGCTTTATCTTGCGAGTCGATGGTTGGACCGGAGCTTCGCAGTCGGAGTCGCTATCAAATAGGCTCGCAGCAGAAGGTTTTTTAGAGCTACTCTTCGGTTTTGATTTTGGTGTGGACACCTTGCTTGAGCTAGGTTTTGTCTTCTTCTTTGACGTCGAAGGTTGCTCAATGTCCGACTCGAAAGGGTTTGTAGAAGACCTGTAATGTGAAATGATTATGTTTTAGTAACAGATAATTAATTATACACTAAACATAAATAATTCAACTGACAAATAAAAAAATTAAAAGGATTGACTAATAAAATGTATTAAAAGAAGTACGTACATACTCACTGTACTGAAGAAATGTCAAGCACTCAAATAAAAGAGAACTTTGTACGATAATTAGTCGCGAGCAAATGTGAAGAAAAACTTTGTGCCAAGCGTATTTATACTTGAATATTGATAGGGTGTGGTGCCAGTTTCAAAATCTATCCCACCTAGGTTATAATTTAATCTTTATAAATTGTGACATTGAATTCTCACTTATAGTAATCCTATTAATTAAGGCTACAATAAAGATTAGAGGTGATGTCAATGTGAGCACACCTTTACCCAACCTTTTATGGGATAGATCATATGACTGTGTTACTCTGAAGCTGATATATGACCCGAAATTCTCAAAAGGAAACTGTATGTACCTTTTGTATAGCTCGATTGTACAAGACTTTTCTGATACTCCGTTTCGCAGTCAAACAGCACCAGCTCATCCTTTACTGATCTTATAATAATCCGCACTCCGCAGTCCATAATTTCTCAGTTCTCCACTGCGGAACCGGCTGATTTAATATACTGTTGAGTTTTGCCTTCCAAACCACATTAATCACCAACCGCCCTTAAATAAGTATAGTACACAATAGGAGTGCGGGTGAAACGTATGGTGCGCTATACAATTGGGCCACATTCCTGTCTTGTCGCGTACCTACATTAAGTTTCGTGCTTCGCTTCGGAAGTAACTGTTATATGTGTCATGTCAGAGGTCTTTTGATCTTGAATTATTAAATACTAATCTTGAATTATATAATACTATGGTTTGTCAAATAGGACATTTCGAAATCGCAACTTTTTCATACCTACTGATAATCCAACCTTAATATATAATTACTAAAAAGCAGAACACTTTTATTTCATATAGAGAACTCGCTCAGTTTGCGTGTGTTCAGACCGAAATGGTGCAAACAAGAGCACAAGTGAAAGCGATAAAAGAAAGATATGAAGAATATCGAGTAAGTTAAATATTTTTATTTCTTGTAGTGATTAAAATATTTGTTTATTACTTAATGCTTAAAAATATTTTTATTCGTAGAAACTGAAACTGCGAAGGAGTGAACGAATCCGAAGGGTTATAACAAGTGAAAGACTTTTGGCTATGAATTGTTTCTATTGGTTTGGAGATACTACGTGTTGGCCAACTCCGCACAGAAGCAAATTTGATAAGCCGTCTCCAGATCCAGACAATAGCACACTAAAATACTCTAGATTAATAAGATAATGTTAATGATAACCCTAATGTTGAACTTAATAATTAATATATTTAAATATTATAATGTTTTTTATTTCCCCGAGAGGTTTTGCGGTATTCACCTGACACCTTGTGTATGAATCGTGAATGTCCAAATAGCAGCCAGCACCCTGACTATTAGCGTTCATAGAATTTGACCTAGGGATCGGATGAATATAAGACAATTCTTTTTGAGAAATATGTGAAGAGAATTTTATAATTTAAGTGCAGTCAAACAAGTCAGATCAGAACAGATCTTCAAATATTTTCATTACAATGGATATCAAAATTAAAAATTGCTTCTCATACATCGAAGAAATCAGAAGGAAAATGGGAGTTTTTTGCGCGGAGATGGATGTGAAACTGCTAAGCGTAAGCTTTGAAAAAGGCAACCATGGACGAGAGATGATAAGGGCCCACATAAGTGGGACCACATGTCAACACGTGTTGAGCCCGGCAAGATTGACCGCAGCACAAAAATCTTATGTGGAAACTTTTTTAGACACAAAATTTCCCGATTTGTCTTTAGCAATTGCTAAAATGAAAATAGTGTACTGTGGTGAAGTGGTGTGGATTTATGAAATAATTTGGGAAAGAGACTCAATTTATAATCAGTGGTAAATAATTAAAAATAAATGCCTAAATCAACATTTTTTTTAAATACATACTTTAGAAACTAAATCAGCTGATCGCACATTTTGTATGGGAGGTCAAATTTTTTTTTTAGTTTATTGGGCCAAACCTGAATTTTTTTTGAAGTCTGAAAGTAATATTTAGATAGATGATATTGAGAACCTTTACAAGTGTCATGTTACTTTCAACTTGGTATTGTTTTGATCTTTTGTCTTCCACACATACCTGGTTAGGTTTACAACCTATTCAATATAAAAAAGTATCGAATCGATGCAGATCAGTAGTAGCAATGGATACCAACTGTTTAACAGCATCAGCCGGTATCAACAATCAACAGGACAAAAGATGCAGATAGTAAATAGCGGATCAGTTATAATTCTCTGCAGGGGTGGTATTGGGGTGTCCTGGATAACGCAGCAAGCGAAGCGAGCGAAGCGAACGCTATGTTGGAAGGAAGAGACGCTATTACAGGATATTATTGTTCTTGTCTACAAGGCAGAAGAACGTTAGGTAGTTGCGCCCATGTTATTAGTATTGTGTTTTATTTGGGGTGGGCCAGATACCAGGAGGAGTTCAACCACCCTGCATTAGGCATGGATGATGTTCTTATTATTGAAGAATAATATTGTCAATTTACTTTATGTAATAAAAAGAAAAGATTTCTAAATTTTTAGTTTTATTTTACCTTTTCATTTATTATATTTTTTACATTATTTTTCATTCTCAAGTGTATATATTTCATAATCATTTATTTTATTTTTTTTTTTCAAAAAAAAGTTAAATGAAAAAATATGCCTGAACAAAAACTATAAGCAATTTTTCAAAATCGAAAAAGTCCTCAACTCTGATTTCGGAGTTGAGGACTTTTTCGATTTATTCTACCTGATTTTACGAAAATTCATAAATGTTAAAATCAATTTACTCCCGTCATTTGATTTTGACAGTTGCGTACAGAATACCAAACGGTTTAGCGACACAAATAAATTTAGGAAAATTAGCGGCCGCGCCTGAATCGACCCCATTAAATGATTTAAATCTTAAACTTTAAGCGATTCTACCACCCTAATACTAAACGTTTATAAGGTGTTTTTTAATTAGACCCAAATATTTCTAGAGGTGGTGTATCTATGATAAAGAAAAAGGTTTATCAAAGTTTTAGAAAAATCCCCTCGCTAGTTTTTTTTTATAATTTTCAAACAAAAAATTAATTATTATTTGCAATTGTATTGTATTGTTTTATTTGGTAATAATAATTACATGTCATAAAGTTGAAAATAATAACAACAAAATTAACAATTAAATATAACAAAATAGGTATCTATATTACTATACTTATATAATATGAAATTAGCATTTAAAGGCTAAAAAGTCCTTTATGTTATAAAATGCCTGCTCGATCAACCAGCGCTTTAATTTAATTTTAAATAAATCGTCACTGTTGACCTCCGTTTTAGTTTTGGGTATCCGATTGTAAATTGACGGAACCAGCTCATGCGTTACTTTAGACGATTTCGCCAGTCTGTTCAGGCTAGTGATCAAGTTCGTCTTATTACGCGTATTGTATGTGTGGATATCTTCATGTCTCTTATAAAGACTGTGATTTTTTCTCACATACAATGCCGTGTGTAAGATTACTAGTGACGGGAGAGTTAATATTCCTAGTGACCTGAAGTAGGGTTGCGCAGAGGTACGTATCGGCACACGAGCAATTGTGCGCACTGCCCGCTTTTGTGCTCTGAAAGCTCTCTCCCACTCAGCCGCATGGCCCCACATATCCACCCCATACTGTAATGCTGAGTGTACTGTGGCAAAGTAACACTTGCGAACAATATCGGCTGCCACGACGCGAGAAAGTCTCCATAGCGCGAAGCATGCACCGCTTAGTTTGCCACATAGTTTTTCAATATGCGACTCCCACTTCAAGCATCTGTCCAATTCGAAGCCTAGAAATTTTGTAGCTTCAACCTGCTCGATCTTTGTTCCGCAGGCGTGCACTCTCAGTGGTTTCATTTGCCTTCCAGACAGATCAAAGTGTAGGAAGTGTGTCTTGGATAGATTTATTATGAGACCATTCAAATGAAACCACTGTGAGACACAGGTTGCTGTCTCGGTTAGTTTGTCCTCGAGAAGTTTAAGCGATGGTGCGGTCACTATCACTGCCACGTCGTCAGCGTACATGAAGGCATCCCCACTATAAATTGCGTCTGGGAGATCATTAAGGAGGAGGGAGAACAGGATGTTCGATACGAGGAGCCTTGTGCCACGCCCATATCGGTCATGATCGCATCTGACTTGACCCTACCTCCCTGTGCAGCGACTATCTGTGCTCTCGCTTTAAGAAGGCTTATAAGTAATGACCGTGCCGGCCCTTGGATCCCATAGTGTTCCAATTTTGCGGCCAACACTTTATGGTCTGCGACGTCGAATGCCTTTGACAGGTCACAGCACAGGATTGCGACCTGCTGCCGGCGCTCACGGGCACCTACAATACGGCGGATTACCTCTCTGGCAAGCGAAGTCGTGCTATGGCCCACGCGATATGCATGTTGTCGCTCTGACAATGCATTAGAGGCAGTTAGGAATGCTGTCAATCGTGCAGAGAGGCCATTTTCAAATACTTTAGCTATGATTGGGATTATTGCAACCGGCCTGTACCCGTCAATGTGGAGAACAATCACCTGTAGAAATGATTTCGACCGTACTAAGAGCCCGAAACCGAGCCGAAACCGCCCGAACCGCGCACTCGGCTTGCGCGTGATTGGCTCACGACTCCGCGCTGCCGCCTGTGCTGATACAGAGTGTTCATTTTACGATATTTAGCGGTATTGTTTTTAGGATTTTTCTAGAAAACTAGTGTATAGAAATGTAAAAAAATAACACCAATAGTAAAAAATAACACCAATAGTAGAAACTATCTGCACTCTCTTCTACCAGAATTTAGTTGTGATGTCCTTCAATGGTACCAATTTTGGGACCACTTTTCATTAAACATTCTTGAACGTAATATAGCCAAGGTCGATAAACTCTTATACCTAAAAAGTGCACTGACAGGTCAAGCGAAGCAGGACATAGACGGATTAGATTCTACGAATGCTAATTATGATATTGCTTTACAAACGTTGAAAAACGCTATGGTGAAACCGCCAAGGTAATCGACGCGCATTACTCGACTCTAAATAAAGTAACAGCGGCGAACAAAACTGTAGTAGAATGTCGTCGAGTCCTGAACGAAATAGAAAAACCTACGGGTATTGACGTCGCTAGGGGAAGATACTAATCATAGCTATTTACGATTTTTGTTGTTTGAAAATTTTCCGGAAGATCTGGTCTATGAAGTCAAGATGAACCTTAAGGACGATAAGATCGAAGAGATTAGAAAGGTATTCGACACAGTTATGCAAAGTTCCCCATTTTGAATACTTACTTTAGAGTGCTTTAGATAATAAGGCGGCACATACATAGAGTATTCAAAAATAGCATTGAATTAACTACCGGACTTACTCTAGGAGTATTTCTTATAAGTTAATTATGTTTTTATATGTGTAATATGTTTTACTTATTTATATGATACTTATGTAGGCAGGCAGAGTGTAAAGGTGGGCGTCCACTGCACCGCCATTGTTAATTAAATTTTCGTTTTCTAAAATCTCTCATAAGAACTGATTCTGTGTGTAACATTCACATTTACACATTAATGTATATACCTTCTTATTCCAATAAGATTATGCCTAAGTACTATTTTTGCCGGGTGCTGGCGGCTTAAAACAGTAAAAGGTGACTAAAAGACTGAACCTAATAATGGGCAGCAGCGTTTTCTGAGAACTTTACAGCTACAATTTTACGGCAAAACCTCTCATGGAGACATCCATAGTCTTGCAGTGGACTTCTCATGGCTGTTAAGATACATACCAACATTTTGATAGAACTATTGTAGTGAATTTCATTTTGTTTTTATTTTCAGGCTGCCGCACCCGCAGATCACGCTGATCCTTATGACATAATAGCTCCTGCACCTGAAGCTGAAGATGAAGAAAAGAGGAAACCGTCTATACAATTTCTTTAAATGAAAACGAGGCTTTATTGACTGTTGATGCTTCAGAGCTCGCAAAAATCTATAGCAACCAAATTGAGATTTTTAACAACCAAAAGATTTTTCTGAAAAATCAATCACAACTTAAAAAAACTTGTTCGAAAGTTTTGGAAAACCAAAATAACTTGATGCTAGCTTTGGCGAACGTTTCGGTCCAATTGGAAACAGTTATGACGAAAATCAATAATCCTGTAGTTTCAAAAGTAAGCGAAAATATGAAAAAATCAGCAGAAAGTTCGCCTTTACTGTTGCAACCTATCCGAACTCTGACAGAACTGTCTCATCTTGAAGATTTGTTAAATGACAGCCACATTAAAGAGAATTGATCGTTGATGTGTTCTTTTCTAGAGATTTTTTGACACAATGCTCTTGGTCAGGAAGTACTAGAGGTGCGAGAGCAAAAATATGTCTAAAACAATACAGAAATGTTTTGAATCTATTTTTTGAGCTTGTTTTTGACTGCGATAAAAGCCACACTATTGTTGGAAATGAAAACTTTTTTAAATCTATTTTGAAAAATTCAACTAAACGCAAAAATTCGATACTGAAGAGCTTCAACAAGCCGAAGGAGTGCCAAAAGACAAAAATTACCAGGAGTAAGTGTGTCAGAACAAGCCGTCGAAGAGAGCTCTTAAGTGTTGCCAATGTACCAGAACAACGCAGGGCCGAGAACGACATCAATGCGCCAGAGCAACGCAGGCCCGAGAACGACAACAATGCGCCAGAGCAACGTAGGGCCGAGAACGACATCAATGCGCCAGAGCAACGCAGGGCCGAGAACGACATCAATGCGCCAGAGCAACGCAGGGCCGAGAACGACATCAATGCGCCAGAGCAACGCAGGGCCGAGAACGACAACAATGCGCCAGAGCAACGCAGGGCCGAGAACGACAACAATACACCTGAGCAACGTAGGGCCGAGAACGACATCAATGCTCCAGAGCAACGCAGGGCCGAGAACGACATCAATGCGCCAGAGCAACGCAGGGCCGAGAACGACAACAATGCGCCAGAGCAACGTAGGGCCGAGAACGACATCAATGCGCCAGAGCAACGCAGGGCCGAGAACGACATCAATGCGCCAGAGCAACGCAGGACCGAGAACGACATCAATGCGCCAGAGCAACGCAGGGCCGAGAACGACATCAATGCGCTAGAGCAACGCAGGGCCGAGAACGACAACAATGCGCCAGGGCAACGCAGGGCCAAGAACGACAACAATACACCAGAGCAACGTAGGGCCGAGAACGACATCAATGCGCCAGAGCCACGCAGGTCCGAGAACGACATTAATGCGCCAGAGCAACGCAGGGCTGAGAACGACAACAATGCGCAAACGCAGCTATTATGTAGCTTAAAATGGTAAACTATCATTTACTTACTCTTATCTAAGGGCTTAAGAGGCAAAAGAGTTCTTAAAAGATCTTTTGTAAGATTAAAGGTGATAATAGAATCAACTTTTAGCACTTAAAGTAGCTCATGCAGCTATAAGCAGCAACAGAAGCAATTGTATTACTTTAAACTGCTTCCGGAACTCTTATAACACCATTATACAACTCTGAGTAACAAAATAGGCAGCAATTTCAGCCAATTTGCTGGTTGGGCTAAGAGGATATTAGGCGCAATTGTGCGATAATGGAGATATCATCATTTATTACGCCGACTCCATACAATTTTTTTCCAAAAAAATTCTGAGTGCACTGTTTACAATTATAAACATGAAAATTCGTTTTATAATGCATAAAGTAGGTATCCTTAATAGTTTCCAAGCAAAAAAAGCGTCACTCAAAAAAAAATTGAATGTCTATGAAACGCTAATTTCAGCCCACTACTGTGCGCCGCCGAGTACTACCTTCGGACAGATTTTTGAAAGTGCACTTAGAAAATAATGAACTGCTCAAGGTTAAAAAGAAAAGAATAACACCAAACACCTTAAAAAAGAATAAGGAAACCTTGTAGTAGCTCAGTCAAAAATTAAAACTTTAAATATATAAACTGACTGAGAGGCTGATAATATATCAACGCTCAGCCCAAACCGCTGAACCTAGACTTTTTTAATTTTGTGTTAAGGCTGACAATGAATATAAAAATAAATAAACCCTGTCACTCAAGGTGTCCCCAACAATTCATCCCCTAATCCTGCCTTAAATCTGTCACAATATCCCTCCTAAACTCAACCGAATCGCTCTCCCCAATCTATTCTCTCCCAGATAGGAAGACCTAGATATGAAGTTTACGACAGTAGACCCCTCATTGTCTATATGTCATATTTCATATATTGCATTCAAATGGTATAATATAACAATGGTCTTACATGTAAATAGTCTCACATTTGATACCTTTGTAGGTGTTGCATAAAAGTCCTTTAATACAATTTAAAAAAATAGAATTTAACTTGCCAGTTCACGTATCTAGCTTGCCAGTTCCCCCAATTCAGGTGAAACCCTCCATCCAGTTACCTTTGGTAACTTTATATTTAAGCGTTCAAGGAAATTCCCTAACATATTGGAAGGATCTGTAAAAAGAGTCGGAAGAAACCAGTTTTCTTTGTCCTTCCATTCTGCTAAAGACGAAAATGCTTTTATTGACTCCCACACCTTAACCTCCAACCATTTTAAGGCTTTCATCCCATCTTTTAGCATCACCAGAATGGGCTTCGTTCGTGGGGTGCCAAAGGATTTTTCAGATGATGAACTAACCATTTTCATTGAAGTTTCTGAAGGATATGATGCCCCTTAAAAATAAGGCGGCTAAATTGTAAAAAGAAAATGGCTGAGGGCACATTTATATGGTCCCCCTCAGTAAACAGTGCTTATCACTTTTGATGGCCAACGCCTCCCCCGGAACATCTTTCTGTGTTTCAACTCATTACCGGTAGAACAATACACCTACCCAACAGTCCAATGCTATAAATGCTGTAGATTTGGGCACACTAAGTCCAAATGTCGCTCCAACCCCAGGTGTTTAAAATGCAGATCGAAGGGTCATTCGGGTGACTCTTGTAGTTCCCAAGACCTAAAATGCCTAAACTACTCCGGTAACCATGCAGACAATTCAAAAATCTCCTTGAATATTCCCGGCAATAAAACAAAACTATGGCTGATACTTACATATCATACATGGAAGCCTCTAAGGTCCACCCCAAAAGGGAAAATCGTATGCTTTAGCACTTTCCTTCTCTCCCAATTCCCATTCACACAAACAATCTATTTAACTAATAGGATTATCAAAGCGTGCATGAACGAACTGACTTGCATTAAATGGTTCGGCCAGCAAAGTGCTTCCGTGAATAAAGGAAAAGGTGTTAAACAAGGCTGTCCATTGTCAACGCGTTTATTCACACTAGTTATGGACGATGTTCTTAACATACAGGAAGAAGAAATGCTCCCCCTTATCTTGTCATTCGCGGACCACCTTCTAAGGAAGAACGTTAACGATCTTCATGAGATGATAAAAACTGCTTGAGACAGTTGGCCTTAGGATAAACGTAACCAAAACAAAAATTATAATCCGCGACCTATAAGGATATGAAAATAGAAACTTTATTAGCCTAGCGGGAGCCAGCGTTACACCAACCGACGAGATAAAATACCTGGCAACCTAACCTAGATAGCAGCGGGTCAAAACAGAAATAACGCTGTTTATGCACGATGCAAACAGGAAGTTTGAAAATCTAAAGTCCTCGCCCCCTTATAGAGAAAACTAAAATGGAATGGCCGGCTGTACGTTTGATTTATAAAATGGTTATTAAACCAACCATTACGTATGGTCTTAAAGCCGTAACACTATCAAAAACTAATCGATCAAAATTAAGAAGATAATATCTTCTTCTCATATTACTAGACATGGTTAGCCATTCAAATTAAAATTGACAGGAACGCGTGAAGCGGCCTTTTACAAAGGCGCGTTTACACGTGCCACTTATGTGTTTTACCGCTACACCTTGGTTTTCCAATATAAGGCTAGGCGCCATGGATTAAGTATGATTGTGTGTTTGGTTTTATCGGCTTTTCTTTTGGAAAAGGTGAGATTGGTACAATTATTGCGACTTTCAGCGGGGTCAGAGTTCACAAAAAATAATTTAAAATAAAACAGGACAGTGAGTGATAGTGATAAGATACGTACCTACCTCGAGTTTTTTTATGTTTTGTTTCTGTTTATCCTAGGGCTATACTTAGGCTTTTTCATATTTTACTTGTAAATCTTTGACCAACTATGTTTCAAGTTTTAAAAGTTTAGGTTTGTATGTCAGTCACTGATTGCCGTGTATTTTAATTTTAAATTCTGTTGGATTGCTTTATGTAGGTACTTCCTTTTTTATTTATTTTAGATGTCTGATGGCGATGGAAAAAAGAAACTATCTGTTGAACAGAATTGAAAACGAAAGCTGAAGAAGGAAGCATCTCAAGAAAAATACGAGTTCTATAGAGAAGATTATTCTTCGACCCGGTCCATCTTCGGAGGAACGCCTGCCTGGAGACAGATGAAAACCAAAATAGTTCTACACCAGAACCTTCAGAACATGTCTCTTCAACGCCGCCGCCGCTGCTATCTACGTCGTCGGTAGTTGAAGAAGAACCGCCCAGTGCCGAAGCGTCCTCGGAAAATATACTTCGAGAAGATGTAATGAATGACCTCGCTATATGGCACGTGTTGATTTTTGGAGTTCATGGGGCTTGTCGTACTAATGAGCTTCTTAATATAACGATTGATGATGTTGAGACCCACTCGGATGAATTACTGTTAATAAAATTGAAATACACAAAAACCAAAACCGATAGGTCGTTTATTATTAGAGGAATGCACAAACTTATTGTTGAAAAATACCAGAAACTTGGCCCTTCTGGTACAAAAACCAATCGATTTTATATCCGTTACCAAAGTGGCAAATGTGTAAGACAACCCACTTAAACCAACCTACTTATTTAAAGTTACCTGATGTTAAGCTGTATAATGGCCATTGTTTCCGGAGAACGTCTGCCACTCTGTTAGCAGATTCGGGAGTGGACATTTCTGTTTTAAAGAGACATGAAGGATGGAAGTCAGCTACGGTAGCTGTAGGATATATAGAACAATGTATTCAAAACAAAGCTAAAATTTGTCACCGAATTGTAGAAAATATCAAAATAAAAAAGCCGTCTCCAGGCCCATCTACATCACCCATACCAGAAAATAATCAAGTTTCTCGAGAACTGCGCGAATTGACTAAACAGCTTAGTCTTTAAATAATTTTAAATGGGATATATTGTTACTTAAAAGACGAATTCGTTGTTTCTAACTTGATTAATATAAATATTTTCATGAAATGAATGTTTATTGGTCATATTATCGAACAAAGTTTATTTATTCATGAAAATATTATGAATTTTAAAGATATACAAACTCCTTACTCCTTGCCCAAATAAAAAAACCGGCCAAGTGCGAGTCGGACTCGCGCACTGAGGGTTCCGTACCACCACATAAACATAATTGTATTAGTTGAAATTTCAGTAAGTTAATGTGCTAGATTTTTTGAGTCCGACACGCGCTTGACCAAATTTTATTATTTTTTGTTATTTTATAGCCTATGCCCTATAAACATACCAATTTTCAAGTTTGTAAGTGTTCCCGTTTTTAAATAGAACTAAAACAAAAATCGCCTCGGCAACCATCTAACTTGACCCCTCTCTTATATGAATGTTCTTGAAACGGGAGCTCACCACAATTGGTTACCATTAGTTGTGAGAAAAGTTGTAATATTTAATGATTTCAGACTTTTCCCATTATTTGTACTGTGAGACCTAGCTTCTTGCCAAATTTCATAATTTTAGGTCAACGGGAAGTACCCTGTAGGCTTTTCATTTTTGAATAAATGTATGGAGATGAGGACATAAAATGCCATATCTTTTGATTGCGTCATTGTAAAAAATTTAAAGTTTCAGATCTTGTGTGGTTCATGGATCCTAATATATGGTATTAATTTCAACCTGATACCTTTACCCGTTCGTGAGGTAAAGGGTCTTGACAGACAGACAGACAGACGGACAACAAAGTGATCCTATAAGGGTTCCGTTTTTTTTCTTTTGAGGTACGGAACCCTAAAAAAGACAAAAATAAAACACTAGTGTGGTAATATAATGGAAAAAGCACCCGTGTTCAATAAGCTGGATTATGGACCTAAATACAGTGCAAAAAGAGCTGTTTTATGAGCAATGTGTTTAAAAGAAAATAACGACTTGCGATGATTGCGACGCGTCATACTATATTGTGTGCCTGTTTATAAGGATACGGCACGCATAGGTCGTGCCGTACAACTAACTGTAAGCTAATTTTGTATTGATAGAAGCAAAAAATCACCTTCATCAATGTTTCTCGTTTAGTTTGACGATTTCATTTCAAAGTTTATCTGCAAGTCACCAAAGCGACGGATGGCGACAGAAAAACTGCGCCATTCTCGTGGTTGACAATCCGACAAAGATGTTATGTCATGTCACAATTTGTTTATGTTTACATTATTTGTTATTTCGAATATAATACAATTTTATTGCATAAATGATAAAATTTTCATCAAAACAGTAATCAAGCTCAAAATTATTAAAACGCAATATTGTAAGAGTAAGCCCATTGACAACAAAAAAAATCTAATTATTACCGATGTTTATTGCTGATTTCACAACGCCGTTGGACATTTTAAGTTATTTGCATACATACATACATACATAACATCACGCCTCTTTCCCGTTGGGGTAGGCAGAGACCACAGTCCTCCACCTGCTACGATCTTGACATACTTCCCTTGCTTCCTGTACTTTCATCAATCCTTTCATATATTATTTGTTTGCGAATTATTTAATTTCAGTGTTCCCAAATCTTTGCGTAGCACTTAGAATTTATTTAACATTGCTAGTCACTGTAGCTCAAATCAAAAGATAATTTAGGAAACAAAAATAATCAAAAACTATCTACGATCACAAATGTCGCAAAGTAAATTGAAAAATTTATCGTTAATACGAGGGTGGTCCCAGAAGTAGCCGACCTAACCAAGAAAAATCAAAATAAATGGGACAAACTATATTTATTTCTCTACATAGCTTCCTTGTAGCTCGATACACTTTTCCTAGCGGTGCTCTATAGCTTCAATGCCACGTCTATAGTAGGAATTGTCAAACTCTTTTAAATAGCCATTAACCAACGACTCAACCTCTATGTTGCTCGAAAATCTTTTCCCGCCGAGCCATTTTTTTAGGTTTGGGAACAGAAAATAATCTGACGGGGCCAAATCTGGTGAATAAGGTGCATGGGGAAGCAATTCAAATTTTAATTCTTCGATTTTAGCCATTGCAATGCCAGATGTGTGGACTGGAGCGTTGTCTTGATGAAACAAATCTTTTTTCTTTGACAAGTGAGGCCGTTTTTTCTTTATTTCTTCACTCAAACGCTGCAATAAGTTGGCATAATACTCGCCATTAATGGTTTTTCTTTTTGGAAGATAATCTATAAAAATTATGCCACGCGCGTCCCAGAAAACTGAAGCCATGACTTTTCCTGCCGATGGAACTGTTTTTGCCTTCTTTGGAGCTGATTCTCCTCTTTCAGTCCATTGTTTTGACTGTTCCTTAGTCTCAGGTGTAAAGTGATGAACCCATGTTTCATCCATGGTGATAAATCGATGCAAAAACTCGGCTTTGTTGCTGCGAAATTTTGCTTAACATTCGACTGACACATCCTCACGGCGATGTTTTTGTTCTACTGTGAGTAATCGCGGCACCCATCTTGCGCATAGCTTTCTCATGTCCAAGTTTTCTGTTAAAATACGATGGACTGCACTTTTTGAAATGCCTACCATATCTGCTAGCTCGCGTACTTTCAGTCGACGGTCATCCAGTACAATTTTCATCGGTGGGAAAACCTTGCTTATAGCGAATGCCCGCTCTCCGGACGGCAGACTCGCTAGCAAGCTTAGCCCTAGAAAATATTTACACTAGATTACTGCAGAATGTCAGACTACTTACATACTTTTACATTATAGTCGACTGCTCAGCCGACAACGTCGGCTAGTCAGCCGTCAGTTACTTGATAATGTGGCATCGCTCAATGCATCCACGCGGCAGCCGTCCACTGTCGGCTGGTCAGCCGACAATCCAGTTTGTACTTTGAAACGATAACAACTGATTTGGTGTCTCATCCACTTGCAGATCATGGATGACGACGCACCATCTACTACTACCCTTGGTACGCTAGCGAACTGGGATCCACCTCCTGACGAAGAAGATTTTTTCAAGAACATTATTCAACTTCTGGACGAGTTTTACCTAGAAAACTGGAGAACTTGGGTCGTGAACGATGTTTCATATGAGGATCTGTTCGGTACAAAAATCTCGTCCGATGATGAAAACCGGCTGAGGTTTGCCATACCTACTGTTAGTTTAGCCAATGCGTACAACACCACTTCTTTTAGTGAACGAAAGTACAAACTCATAAAACGAGTTTTGCTCAGATGGCCATTGGGACGAGCTCTCATATACTCACCGTTCTCGACAATGAAGAAAATCCACCCTACAGATGCTTACAATGGGTTTTATGAAAATCGTATATCCATTAAGCCTTATCTGATTTCAAGAGCTCAAGTCGCGGAAATTATAAAGAGCCAATCTAAAGAGGCCCCCGCATCTCCTTCGACAGCTTCTACAAATCGCACACCTTCAAGGAAACGTCCCCATAGCCCAGAGCATTCCTCTTCTTATGTTGATGGCTTTATGGAACGACAGAATAATATGCTCGAGCAACTGCTAGCCCTCTCTAAGTTAACGGCCGAAATTATAACAAAAGATAAATTACCTCATGCTCCCGAGAACGACGATTCTGACCCAGAGGATAACACAAACGATGACAGGTGGACTGCTCCTGGTATTGGTGACCAGGAATCTGACCCTCCCGAGGTTCAGAACGATGGGGCAGATGTTGAAGAAGATAATTTCTTTGATTTCGCACCCGAAACAAAAGAGTCTCAGGCAAAGTTAGGGACTGCTAATGAAACTTTAGTGAAGCAAGGTGCTCACTGTCAGAGACTTGGTCAAGCGGCTTCACTCAAAAAAATCATGGCTAATCAAGTTGAAATTTCGCTTGATTGAAAAAAATGTGATTAAATCATTCAAGAGAATATATGAAACAATAAAGGATTGCTTCTTGTCACAAACAAGCTAAAATGATCAACAAGTCAACAAGCTTCTAACAAGTGACATGATTAGTTCTTATAAGTTGCTTTATTATTGCATAAACTTCACAATTAATTGATTTGATGTAATACTTATTTATTTCATAGTAAAACTTATCTAATTTAATAATGAAATAATGAAAAGAATCAAAATCTGTTTAATTCAACATTTGAATTAAATAAAACGAACACGCACCTTTACTACCTCACACAAGTTCAAGTCGGAACGTGCGTGTATTTTTTTCCTCGGCCGGCCATGACGGCCATTTTGAATTTTGTTGCGTCGTCCCGAGCGAGTGTGGTGATCGTGTCGCTTTATTTAAATAGGTTGTGAAATTCAGTGAAAAATAAGCACAATAACTATATATTTTGTTGTGCCTTGGTACAAAGAGTATATAAGTCACTATTACTACAAAGTTACGAGCTGTATAGGTACCGGAGAGAGAGAGAGACGGTCTGGGCTTCTGGCTGGAAGCCGGGCTTTGCGATGGATGAAGTTAATGATCTACTGAATGCGTGGGAGCTCTCCGAGCTGGTGCCTCTATTCAAAAGTAAGTACCTACCCTTCGATAATAATACATCACATAGGTATGTTCGGGGCAAACAACTTGAACAATAATCGTGTGGTGGGGGAAGCTTTGCGCACGTCAATTTGTATGTAAAATCGTCTCTGCGCAGGTAAGGTCATTGTTCATGAAGTTTGCCCACATCTTATAGGTACCTGTAGAGTGTAGGTACTGTGCACTTGCGGAACCCTAAAAAATTTTAAAATGCATAAAATACTATTTAGAGGAAGTGTCAAGAAGTGTAACGATAAACGGGGAGTAGAAAAATATGACAAGGTGTGACAGTCGAGACAGGGTCGGGGGAGAGTCAAGAAAAGGAAATGAAAGAAAAAAGCTTTTTAACCGAATAAAAGGAATAGTTGCTAAAATTTTGATAAACGAAAGCAACAGAAGAAAACTATGAATCAGGTTTTGTTGAATAGTGAGGGCAATGAAGCTGAAATAGAATTTTAACATGTTTAAAGGTTTCAGGTGAGAGAGATTTTGGGCCGTCAAGCAAGGAAAATTTGGAAAAAACGGAGAAAAATGGAAGAACGGAATCGGTAAACGTTCCAAATATCCTTGTTGTTACTTTGAGACGTCTGTGAAAGAAAAGTCGTTAGTAAGCTGGATTTATGTGAGTTATATTTTTTTTTTATTTTTGTAGCTCGCGAAAAATAGAATTCATACAGCTGATGAGACGAATCTTTTGAAGGAGGCTATGATCCTGGATTGTGGATTCCTTCAATTGAGATAAAGATAGGGATTGCTTCGTGTAGGATATAGTATAGGAAGGTTTATTTGCGCATAAATTCAAGATGCTAACATTCAGGGTTTGATTCCAAAGTGTAAAGAATAAGTGGAGTGAAACTAATGTTATGTAAGTATTCAATTTTGTGGTTTTCCATCTTTTATTTATTTTCGGTTCAAAGTTGTTGTGTGTATTTGAGTTAAGGTGAAATGTGACTTAATGAAATTTATAGTTTCTTCCAGGTTATGTGAGCTAAATAACGTTGAGAAAATCAGATTTCAATGTCAAAAGAGGAAGAGTTGATTGGAGAATATTTGCAGCTTTACAGATCTACCTGCGAGGTCATAAGAGGCTTGTACTGTGTGATACTTTAAGTAAATTGATATTCCCACTTAATGATTTTCGTTTGTAAACATTAATAACTCTGCGGAAATTATAACATACTGTGTTTCTAATCTGAGTCGTTATTTGTAGATAGTAATAAAGATTTTCTTTTCCCATAATTAAGTATAAACTAGTTCTACAAGTGTCATTGTTCGCGTATAGCTAGGCAGGATAATGTTCTATTTCTAAACAGGTACAGGAATTACAAGGAACATTATAGACATGGAAAAGCAAACCACAAATGATAAAACGTGAAGGCTAAAAAAAAAAAAGGTATTGCTTGGATTGTAAAGGTAATGTAAATTTCATTGTGTTTAATTCTTTCCTTTACAGAGAAATTGATTAAAAATAGTCCTTGGTGAAATCATGGAAACTGGACTCTGATGTATATTTATTATCATCAATTCAAGGAGACTTTAAACGATGTATATTTTTATACTTTTTTAGGTAGAATTGTCTATTTGACATTATTGTCAAATAGTCAACAAATAAATCATTTTTGATTTAGTTTTACTCAAAGCTAGACGCTATTTTGAAATCTTTATAAATTTTTTATCTCTTTAACAAAAAATAAATCAAAACCCAAAATCAAAATGGAAGAAAATATTAATACATTAAATAATTATTATTTTTTTAGAAAATAATATAAAAATCTTTGGCCCTAAATCAAAATTCCAGTTTTTAATATACTAATGTCTTCATATGATAAAATTTAAGAAAAATATTCCGTCAGATCAAAAGAATTAGAACGTCAATTCAAAATCTTAAAATAATATATCTGAAAACTAAAACTTGGATATAGATTGTGATATTTTATTGTGAAATAAAGGGTAAGTTTAAGTAGAGTGAATATTATAAATAATAATATTTCAAGTAATAATAAATTGCTTTGATAGTGATTTTGAATCTTCTGCCTCAATTTCCCAAAATTGGAACATGCTGAGAGCATTGCTACATCTCTGTACTCAAGCTCATAGGAGGTGCTTATCTTTCCTTTTACTTTCATACTATAGGAGTCCCAGATTTTGAGATTAAGAAATGCCTGCTCTCAGGTTTATTTAGTTCAACCAAGCATGGATGGATGCCCTCGTGACATGTGTCCCCGATGTCCACTATATTGGATGTGGCTAATGTATGTCGCGTGTCACTGGAGTATCTGTCTAAGTCTATCTGATAATATCAACCTTCGGATTTATTTATTTTAATCATTCTTGGGCCGGAGCTCTCAAGCCTAAAAGGGTCTGATACTAAAGTTCTTCTCTTTCTATTTGTGTGAGGTTTCGCTGATTCATCCTGAATTCCCCTTCTGTATGTGTGGGATGAATTGGTGTTATTCCGATACAAATGGAGGGATATTAGCAAGGTGTTTTAACGTTGGATTTTGGAAATAATGTTTCTTGTGTTATGTGCTGACAACGCTTGCCCGCTATTGGTTGCGTCGTTTGAGTGGCATATACCGCGGGAGGACCTCCTGATCTTAGCGTTAGATTACCAAATGTAGAGTAGTTAGACAACTTAAAACTTTCTTCTTTTGTGTAGGGACATTCTAGTTTAGTCTAATGACATTAAATTGTTTATAAGGAATAAATTAGAATTGTCCTGAATCAATAGGAAGAATATTCTTGAAGGAGACATTACATTCGTTCGTGGGTTGCTTCTTGTAAAGTGTGTTGACGACGTTCGCCCGTAAGGCTGCGACGGCTGTACGATACTCTGACCTTGGGGGACCTCTGAACTTTATGTGTGTCATCCTAAAGTAGTTAAATAATCTATTTAATCTTCATTGAATCATACAGGAATCTAAACCTTATAAGATTCTAAGTTTTATTTTTCCTTAATAAAACTAGTCATAATTTATCATACTTAAAATTATACTTTGACTCAGTGTGAAACCACCTTTAACATTACTAAATAGATTCTAGAAAACAATAATGGAACGGAAATTATAATGTTTAGTTTCTTTCATTATAGATATGTTTCGAATATTTAAGTATATACAATAACCCCATTTTTATACTTCTTTTGAGTCCTCTTTTAAAGAACTTCGAGTTTTAGCTAGTGTTGTTTACGCTAAATTCTCCCAGTGTTCTTGGTTTTGAATACTCGATGCTTTTGATTTTCCCTTAAGATCTTAAATCATAAATGTTTGGCCCAACCTAGCTTAGATACTACTATCCCGTATCTTCTCGGTTCTGGTCATCATTCTTCACTCTTATTTAAGGATTACCTTCAGTAATCTTTTGTCATACTTACTTCTTATATGTTCTTCTTCGAAATATGCTGGGTAATCCCATTATAGTTTAGATGCAATTCATTTTATTTAAATGAGTGTTTAGACTGGGGTTACTCTACATAATCCTTGTCCTGCGTGGGTTGGTAACGGAAAAGAGATTTAGCTACGCATCACAAGTGAGAGCTATGAAGGATATACGGAGACCTTGTTGGTGCAATAAAGTCACGCAGTGACTGGGGGGAGGGAGATTGCCCTTCAAACTCTTTATGTCTCTCGTTATAAAACCGTTATTGATCTAGGCTGGCCATGCAAGCAATAATACTATACCCGTATCTAGTACAGACTTCACACTTGGACGTGTGGAGCTGGCTAATTATTTTCAGTTTAACTTATTTCAAAACAAACTAAGGGATTCGATGATGTCGATCATTGTCTGCCCGGAGGGATTACAGGAAGAGCTCTTATAGCTCATGATGGAGAGTGCCCTGTTTTCCTAAAGGAAGACTGTATGCTTCGTGTGCCTGGCGGGCTCGGTGACCAGCTCTGGTATGGGTGACTAAAAGAAATAGTCAATACCCTGTGAACCCTGGATGAGTCAGTGATCGTCCCTTAAAGGTGGGCCACGTGGAAGTCGGGTTTGACGCGGGGCATGAACATACCGGGGGGAGACATCATCACCGTCTGGGTTGTACTGTGGTTAGTTAGTTCCGCTCTCCACATACATTAACCCTAGTCTTTACTGTAGTTTAAGTTTTCGGTGGGATTTCCAGCTCCGCGAGGATGATCAGAATCCTGACGATCCAGTTGGATTGTTAGGGTAGTTTAGCGTCATGTCATCGTGAGCTGGGTGATGATATGCCTCGGACCTAGGACTTAGGGTAGAGGAGGCCTAGGACGAGCTGCTTGGGGCGATGGCGGTGCCCCAAACCTGGGGATTGTCCCCACATTATTTTTATTACTTCGTTTATATTAACATAGGTTTCTTTTCAGAAACTTATCGGCTCTAACATTGCATTGTAAATGAGATGAAACCTTTCCTAAATTGATGAAACTACATGAATTCAGATGAACTACTCCCGTCAATAAGAGACTAAATATAAATAAATAGTGATCCAATATAAAATAAATAACACAAATTAGACATGTGAAGATTAGGTTTATATTCTAATATAAGTATTAAAATAACAAGTGTGTTTCTTTTTCATTCTTCTATTGCCACTCTCCACCGAGCAGAATCTGTAAATTACAAGATTTTATAAATATATAAAACGGAATGACGTAGGATTCAGGAAAAATATAATATTCTTAAAGGATATTATTCTAGACGATCAACCTTGGCCAAAACTCTCACGTATCTGATTTGAGGATCCTATCTGAAGGGACTTCAGATCTGTACAGCTGGTGCCGTGACCAGGATATGCTGGTTTCAAGCGAGAGAGGTATTGAGGAGTGAAAAAAGAAACAAAATGAAAAATACACTAATTTCGAGTTTTGAACTGAAGAAACTTGAGAGTAAAGTTTTTCTAAGTTAAAGTTGTTAAGCGGGACGTTAGAATTGGTTTTAGCTTAGGGTTATTTGTTTTGGAAACCATAGAAAATATGATGCATTCCTTGTTTCAGAATAAGGATGGGAAATTTAGCAGTCTCAATAGAAGGAAACATAGGGTCAGGGAAGTCTACTTTGTTGGCAGCTTTGGGAGGCAACTCTGATTTTGAGATAATACCAGAACCAATTGATAAATGGACTAATTTATCTGGCGTCAATCTCTTCCAGTTATTTAAGGAAAACCCTAAGAAATGGGGTTTCTGTTTTCAAAATTATGTTCTTCTAACAATGTTAGAGAATCATACGAAAGAATCTAGCGCTAAGATTAAAGTTATGGAACGTTCCATCTATTCAGCCAAAAACTGTTTTATTAGGGAATTGCAAGAGAGTGAATTGTTGCACCCGACTGAGTTTGCAGTTTTAGATGAAACTTATTCTTATTTCAAGGAACAGTTTGTTACTCGAATTAATTTAGTAGTTTATCTTAGGACTTCCCCTATGGTTTCTTATCAGAGAGCCCTAAGTCGTGGTCGACCTGAAGAGACAGGGATAACGTTAGATTATATAGAGAGGATTCACAACATTCATGAGGAATGGTTATTGAATCCTAATATAAAGGAAGATTTTGACAGGATAGAGATTATCGATGGAGATCAAAATATTAGCTCCATAAAGCAACAGTTTTGGGAAGTTAAGGAAAGAATATTAGATAAGCTTTCTATTCTTTAATTTAAACAAAATTCCAACCTATAATTTGTAATAAACTTTCAGTATCCAAAGAAAAGAAAAAATGCCTCCTCGTTATAATCTTAGATCATCTCAGGGACAAGATGAATTAGAAAGGACAGGTCAGCAAGAAGAACGTCCACGACCTTCTTTACGCAACTCCACTATGTTTCGCCAACTTCGAAGAAACATGGGAATTCTGACACAGAAGGTGTCGAGTTTAGAGAATCAGCTGTCGCAAGCACGGGAAACTAACGCTGCATCAACTTCGTCTGAAAGGCATGAAGCATCGATTAATATTTGCCCGGTGATTGATACAAGAGTCGAAAAACCACGTTTTCCTGGAAGATTTGGGGTACATCCAGTGTCGTTTTTGGAGGATCTTCAGAATTATTTACGGAGAATGCCTAATGAAGATGCTACAATTGAAACTATAATCAGTTGTTTAGAAGGTGATGTTCGAAAATGGGCCAGAATTTATAGACAGAGATGGTTTACACAGTCGGATTTCAAAAGAGATTTTTTGGATGCTTATTGGGGAGAAGCTGAACAAAACACCTTGAGAAGAATGATTGTGAATGGCACTTGGTCTAAAGAAAATGGAACAATGCTAGAACATTTCGTTAGTTTAGCAGGGCAAGCAAAGATGATGTCTAGACCAATTCCTGAATGGCAAATAGTGGAGGATTTGATGAGACACTTTCCGAAGGATGTACAATATGCTTGGCGGATGAAGAAAGGAAATACTTTGATTGAGGCAACAGAGTTTCTTCGTGAATTGGATGACGTGAATAAACAATGTGGATCTTCTTCCTTTGACTCCTCTACTGGAGCTGATAGGGGAACAAAGCGTCAAAGTCCATTCGTTTCAAATAAAGACAAGCCATTTTATAAAAAACCAAAAGTGGTGGCTCACATCGAGGGGGAGACTTCAAGGGGAAGGATCACTGATGAAATAATTCAAGAAGAAGATTTAAACTAGTTGGGGCCATTTCCAATAAGCAGGAGGTGGCCGCAATTAACAAAAAACAAAATTATCTTTTCCCTGTAAAATATTTAATAAAACAAGGTTGGAAGCCAGGGGTAGGATTGGGTTGTGACCAAGAAGGGATCTTATATCCTGTTTCCCGAATAATACTAGAACGAAATATAATAGAGAAGGTTTAGGATATTCTTCAGAAGATTATAATAATAAACAAACAGTCGTAAATTTAATTAAAGTTTTTGACGTTTCCGTGATTAAACAAAATCAACCAATGTATAATCAGTTCATTAGAGAATATGAAGGTAACTCTTTATATGATGAAGAGGTTTGCTTTGAGAATGAGGGGCCCAAATTTAAATCAGAAATAGAGTTACAAATTTTGGGGCAATCTATAGTTCTCTTGGTAGACACTGGAAGTGAAGTAACTTGTATTTCGGAAGAATTCTTAGAGAGTTTACAAGGAGAATTAAAGTTAGAATTCCCTGCGTTACCAGTTAGACCAATATGTGTGAGGGGAGCCGTTGGACAAAAGAGTCTCCAAATAAAAAAACTAGTCTCTATACCGTTGACGTGTGGTTCATTTGATATTGATACGGGATTTTTAGTGATTGCTAAATTAACTTGTTCTGCTATCCTTGGGGTAGATTGGTTAGTTGCGCACAACGCTGTTTTGCATTTAAAAGAACCACAAACATTAGAATTGGGTATCGTTGGGCAAGGAGAAATTACTATTCCGTTTCGAAACCTTTCTAGTGGGTTTTTAGAAGAGAATCGAATAAATCTAATATCTGGAGTAGAGGAACAAAACGAAAAGGAAGGCGGTGAAGAAAAGCAATTATTAGATTTGTTTAAAAATATTCGGTTGGGAATGGATTTGTCTGATGTAGAGAAGGAACAAATTTTTAATGTTTTGAGAACCCATATGCAAGTTTTTACAAAGAAACTTGGAAGGGCAAACTGTTATACTCATGACATTAAAATGATTGAGGGTACTCCAAGGATACAACGAACCTATCCTATACCATATGCACATTGGGCAAAAGTAGAAGAAAAGTTGAGGGAGATGGAAGAATTAGGGATTATATCGAGGAAAACTACAAATTTTTGTAGTCCTCTAACTTTCACTGGAAAACCCGATGGATCTGTTAGAATATTACTTGATGCTAGGGAAATCAATAAATATATGGTTCCAGAAGTAGAAGCACCGCCTTTACAGATTGACATACTTAATGCTTTTCTTGGTGTAAAATTTATAACATTGATTGATTTAAATAACGCTTATTTTCAAATACCGTTGACTGAGGACAGTAAAAAATATACTGGATTTACAGTTAATGGAAAGTCTTACGTATACAACGTGCTTCCGCAAGGACTTAAAACGTCAGTAGGGTCCTTTTGTCGCGCAATGGACATTATATTGGGTCCTGGTGTTAGAGAGTTTTGTGTCAATTATTTGGATGATCTTGCAATCCTAACGAGTGGGACTTGGCAAGACCATTTGGATCATATTGATATAGTTTTGGATCGTTTAGAATCAGCTGGAATGACTTGTAATTTTGCAAAGTGCAACTTTTTCTGCAGTGAAGTAAAAATGTTAGGGCATATAGTTACAACTTCGGGAATTAAACCTAACCCGGATAAAATAAAAGCTATAAAGGAATTCCCTATTCCAAAGAAACAAAAACAGTTAAGAGGATTTTTGGGACTTTGTAATTATTATAGACGTTTCATTAAGAACTATAATATTTTGACTGCTCCGATAACTAGGTTATTAAAGAAAAACCAAACATGGTTTTGGGATGAAGAATTAGATCGAGCTTTCAATAATATAAAGGAAGAATTTATTACAACGATTCTATTGAGCCATCCAGATCAGGATAAATTATATTATTTACAGACCGACAGTTCAGGGATCGGAATAGCCGGATCATTGTTTCAGATTGGAAATAATGGTGAGGTTAAAATTTTGGGATTCTGTAGTCGTGCACTACGGGGTTCTGAATTACGATGGACTGTAACTGAACAAGAGATGTGGGCTATTATTTATTCTGTGAAAAAGTTTGAGACTTATTTAAGAGGAGCGAAATTTGTTGTTCGTACAGATCATAAGGCATTAACTTTCATGAAACAAATGAAATTATACAATAGTAGAGTCACACGTTGGATTTTATTTCTTGAACAATTTGACTTCGAAGTCGAACATGTAAAAGGTGTAGAAAATATTGGGGTAGATATTTTATCTAGATATCCGCCAGGGGGAGTTTTGCAAGAAGAGAAGGTGTGGTATCCAACTGTTATGTATGTAGGTGTTTCTACTGACCGTGACTTGAAAAATAAATTACAACGTATGATGGAATATCAACGGCTTGATAACGTCATATGTGGGATTAAGGAGAAAATAAATGGTTCTAGAGTACCCGAAAGAACAGATAGATTTACACGTATAACTTTGCGTTGTATTGCCAATAATGATCTACTTTATTTTAAAACTGTACGTGGAGATTACGTTTTGTTTATGCCCAGGGTTCTACAAGAAGAGATTTGTAAACAGGTACATATAGAGATGGGTCATCTTGGCGCATATAAAACTTTGAAATATTTACAATTAAGGTGTTATTGGGTAAATATGGGTAAGACAGTGAAGTCTTGTATTCAGAAGTGTCATGTTTGTCAGCTTGCTAGACCTGACTATATAAAAGGGGTAGGAAAATGTAAATCGATTTTAACTGAAAACCCGGGTGAATTAGTAATGGCTGATATCTTCGGACCACTACCTAAAACTGAGGCTGGTTATATTTACATTTTTGTAATACAGGATTCTTTTAGTAAATTTATTAAACTTTTCGGACTTCGTGGAGCTTCAGCAGACTCAGTGCTTTATTGTATGAGAGTGTTCACTGAAATAATACAACCTAAGGCTGTTATGACAGATAACGGAAAACAATTTATTAGTCACAAGTGGAGAAATGGACTCAGAGCTTTGAGAATTAAGACTTTGTATACTACTATTCGTAACCCTCGACCTAACACTACAGAACGAGTGAATAAAGAATTAAACAAATTCTTTAGAATTTATTGTCATGATGACCATACTAGATGGGATCATTACTTGTTGGAGATTGAGGAATTGTATAATAATACGTTCCACGAGAGTACGAAATTTTCTCCTAATGAAATATTATTTGGAAATTCAGAGAAACTTAAAGTAGACTGTTTTCTACCACGGGCACTCACGAATAAAACGTTAGACCAAATTAGAGAGGAAGTTAGAGAAAACCTTAGACTTTCGAGTCAGAAGCGGCAGGATAGATTCAATAGAACTCATAAGTTGATAGATTTTCAAGTTGGTGATTTGGTAAAATTAAGGAGGCTTAATAAATCGGATTCTAGTCGAAATAAAACTAAGAAATTTGATTTATTATATGATGGACCATATCGAATTGGAGGAATAAAATATGCTAATGTGTATATTCTCGTTGATCCTGAAACTCAAAGTGTCAAAGGAGTTTATAATGCAGTCCATTTGGCTAAATATTATACTTAGGATGTTAGCTATTGAGATTTTCACGGGATTATATCATAAATTTTAACTTTAGAGGAATTGAGATATTCCTGGTCACAACCTAATTAATATAATTTTATTAGTTTTAATTTAATAATTAATATTAGAAGACTATTTTGATTATAGTATATAGTGAGTCAATTTGTTAGTGAATTGACTGGCATTATTAAATCGACTTCGTTTTAAAAAAAAATATAATGAACTATAATAATTTATAATTTAATACAAATTTAATTTGGTTATATAATCAGGGTTGAACTGAAATAAATCTAAATTTAGATAAACATGTTAAATAATTTTAATAATTTTGAATAAAAAATTAATTTAGTTTAATGATTTATAATATTAGTAGTTTAGTTATTTGTTTTGTTTATTGTATTTGTGAATAAAAAAAAATTTTAAGGGCCAATATAGGAGGTTTTATTTTAATAAAATAATAATAATAATAAAAAAAAATTAATTTAAAATTGAAAATTTTAGAATTCTCGAAAAAAAAAAAATTTTCTTAGATTTTTCGAAATAATAAAATTTTGGGGGAGGCTGTGCACTTGCGGAACCCTAAAAAATTTTAAAATGCATAAAATACTATTTAGAGGAAGTGTCAAGAAGTGTAACGATAAACGGGGAGTAGAAAAATATGACAAGGTGTGACAGTCGAGACAGGGTCGGGGGAGAGTCAAGAAAAGGAAATGAAAGAAAAAAGCTTTTTAACCGAATAAAAGGAATAGTTGCTAAAATTTTGATAAACGAAAGCAACAGAAGAAAACTATGAATCAGGTTTTGTTGAATAGTGAGGGCAATGAAGCTGAAATAGAATTTTAACATGTTTAAAGGTTTCAGGTGAGAGAGATTTTGGGCCGTCAAGCAAGGAAAATTTGGAAAAAACGGAGAAAAATGGAAGAACGGAATCGGTAAACGTTCCAAATATCCTTGTTGTTACTTTGAGACGTCTGTGAAAGAAAAGTCGTTAGTAAGCTGGATTTATGTGAGTTATATTTTTTTTTTATTTTTGTAGCTCGCGAAAAATAGAATTCATACAGCTGATGAGACGAATCTTTTGAAGGAGGCTATGATCCTGGATTGTGGATTCCTTCAATTGAGATAAAGATAGGGATTGCTTCGTGTAGGATATAGTATAGGAAGGTTTATTTGCGCATAAATTCAAGATGCTAACATTCAGGGTTTGATTCCAAAGTGTAAAGAATAAGTGGAGTGAAACTAATGTTATGTAAGTATTCAATTTTGTGGTTTTCCATCTTTTATTTATTTTCGGTTCAAAGTTGTTGTGTGTATTTGAGTTAAGGTGAAATGTGACTTAATGAAATTTATAGTTTCTTCCAGGTTATGTGAGCTAAATAACGTTGAGAAAATCAGATTTCAATGTCAAAAGAGGAAGAGTTGATTGGAGAATATTTGCAGCTTTACAGATCTACCTGCGAGGTCATAAGAGGCTTGTACTGTGTGATACTTTAAGTAAATTGATATTCCCACTTAATGATTTTCGTTTGTAAACATTAATAACTCTGCGGAAATTATAACATACTGTGTTTCTAATCTGAGTCGTTATTTGTAGATAGTAATAAAGATTTTCTTTTCCCATAATTAAGTATAAACTAGTTCTACAAGTGTCATTGTTCGCGTATAGCTAGGCAGGATAATGTTCTATTTCTAAACAGGTACAGGAATTACAAGGAACATTATAGACATGGAAAAGCAAACCACAAATGATAAAACGTGAAGGCTAAAAAAAAAAAAGGTATTGCTTGGATTGTAAAGGTAATGTAAATTTCATTGTGTTTAATTCTTTCCTTTACAGAGAAATTGATTAAAAATAGTCCTTGGTGAAATCATGGAAACTGGACTCTGATGTATATTTATTATCATCAATTCAAGGAGACTTTAAACGATGTATATTTTTATACTTTTTTAGGTAGAATTGTCTATTTGACATTATTGTCAAATAGTCAACAAATAAATCATTTTTGATTTAGTTTTACTCAAAGCTAGACGCTATTTTGAAATCTTTATAAATTTTTTATCTCTTTAACAAAAAATAAATCAAAACCCAAAATCAAAATGGAAGAAAATATTAATACATTAAATAATTATTATTTTTTTAGAAAATAATATAAAAATCTTTGGCCCTAAATCAAAATTCCAGTTTTTAATATACTAATGTCTTCATATGATAAAATTTAAGAAAAATATTCCGTCAGATCAAAAGAATTAGAACGTCAATTCAAAATCTTAAAATAATATATCTGAAAACTAAAACTTGGATATAGATTGTGATATTTTATTGTGAAATAAAGGGTAAGTTTAAGTAGAGTGAATATTATAAATAATAATATTTCAAGTAATAATAAATTGCTTTGATAGTGATTTTGAATCTTCTGCCTCAATTTCCCAAAATTGGAACATGCTGAGAGCATTGCTACATCTCTGTACTCAAGCTCATAGGAGGTGCTTATCTTTCCTTTTACTTTCATACTATAGGAGTCCCAGATTTTGAGATTAAGAAATGCCTGCTCTCAGGTTTATTTAGTTCAACCAAGCATGGATGGATGCCCTCGTGACATGTGTCCCCGATGTCCACTATATTGGATGTGGCTAATGTATGTCGCGTGTCACTGGAGTATCTGTCTAAGTCTATCTGATAATATCAACCTTCGGATTTATTTATTTTAATCATTCTTGGGCCGGAGCTCTCAAGCCTAAAAGGGTCTGATACTAAAGTTCTTCTCTTTCTATTTGTGTGAGGTTTCGCTGATTCATCCTGAATTCCCCTTCTGTATGTGTGGGATGAATTGGTGTTATTCCGATACAAATGGAGGGATATTAGCAAGGTGTTTTAACGTTGGATTTTGGAAATAATGTTTCTTGTGTTATGTGCTGACAACGCTTGCCCGCTATTGGTTGCGTCGTTTGAGTGGCATATACCGCGGGAGGACCTCCTGATCTTAGCGTTAGATTACCAAATGTAGAGTAGTTAGACAACTTAAAACTTTCTTCTTTTGTGTAGGGACATTCTAGTTTAGTCTAATGACATTAAATTGTTTATAAGGAATAAATTAGAATTGTCCTGAATCAATAGGAAGAATATTCTTGAAGGAGACATTACATTCGTTCGTGGGTTGCTTCTTGTAAAGTGTGTTGACGACGTTCGCCCGTAAGGCTGCGACGGCTGTACGATACTCTGACCTTGGGGGACCTCTGAACTTTATGTGTGTCATCCTAAAGTAGTTAAATAATCTATTTAATCTTCATTGAATCATACAGGAATCTAAACCTTATAAGATTCTAAGTTTTATTTTTCCTTAATAAAACTAGTCATAATTTATCATACTTAAAATTATACTTTGACTCAGTGTGAAACCACCTTTAACATTACTAAATAGATTCTAGAAAACAATAATGGAACGGAAATTATAATGTTTAGTTTCTTTCATTATAGATATGTTTCGAATATTTAAGTATATACAATAACCCCATTTTTATACTTCTTTTGAGTCCTCTTTTAAAGAACTTCGAGTTTTAGCTAGTGTTGTTTACGCTAAATTCTCCCAGTGTTCTTGGTTTTGAATACTCGATGCTTTTGATTTTCCCTTAAGATCTTAAATCATAAATGTTTGGCCCAACCTAGCTTAGATACTACTATCCCGTATCTTCTCGGTTCTGGTCATCATTCTTCACTCTTATTTAAGGATTACCTTCAGTAATCTTTTGTCATACTTACTTCTTATATGTTCTTCTTCGAAATATGCTGGGTAATCCCATTATAGTTTAGATGCAATTCATTTTATTTAAATGAGTGTTTAGACTGGGGTTACTCTACATAATCCTTGTCCTGCGTGGGTTGGTAACGGAAAAGAGATTTAGCTACGCATCACAAGTGAGAGCTATGAAGGATATACGGAGACCTTGTTGGTGCAATAAAGTCACGCAGTGACTGGGGGGAGGGAGATTGCCCTTCAAACTCTTTATGTCTCTCGTTATAAAACCGTTATTGATCTAGGCTGGCCATGCAAGCAATAATACTATACCCGTATCTAGTACAGACTTCACACTTGGACGTGTGGAGCTGGCTAATTATTTTCAGTTTAACTTATTTCAAAACAAACTAAGGGATTCGATGATGTCGATCATTGTCTGCCCGGAGGGATTACAGGAAGAGCTCTTATAGCTCATGATGGAGAGTGCCCTGTTTTCCTAAAGGAAGACTGTATGCTTCGTGTGCCTGGCGGGCTCGGTGACCAGCTCTGGTATGGGTGACTAAAAGAAATAGTCAATACCCTGTGAACCCTGGATGAGTCAGTGATCGTCCCTTAAAGGTGGGCCACGTGGAAGTCGGGTTTGACGCGGGGCATGAACATACCGGGGGGAGACATCATCACCGTCTGGGTTGTACTGTGGTTAGTTAGTTCCGCTCTCCACATACATTAACCCTAGTCTTTACTGTAGTTTAAGTTTTCGGTGGGATTTCCAGCTCCGCGAGGATGATCAGAATCCTGACGATCCAGTTGGATTGTTAGGGTAGTTTAGCGTCATGTCATCGTGAGCTGGGTGATGATATGCCTCGGACCTAGGACTTAGGGTAGAGGAGGCCTAGGACGAGCTGCTTGGGGCGATGGCGGTGCCCCAAACCTGGGGATTGTCCCCACATTATTTTTATTACTTCGTTTATATTAACATAGGTTTCTTTTCAGAAACTTATCGGCTCTAACATTGCATTGTAAATGAGATGAAACCTTTCCTAAATTGATGAAACTACATGAATTCAGATGAACTACTCCCGTCAATAAGAGACTAAATATAAATAAATAGTGATCCAATATAAAATAAATAACACAAATTAGACATGTGAAGATTAGGTTTATATTCTAATATAAGTATTAAAATAACAAGTGTGTTTCTTTTTCATTCTTCTATTGCCACTCTCCACCGAGCAGAATCTGTAAATTACAAGATTTTATAAATATATAAAACGGAATGACGTAGGATTCAGGAAAAATATAATATTCTTAAAGGATATTATTCTAGACGATCAACCTTGGCCAAAACTCTCACGTATCTGATTTGAGGATCCTATCTGAAGGGACTTCAGATCTGTACAGTACCTAGGTATAGCGTGCGTTGGTTAACTTTGTTGGCTCTGAAAGTGCGCAGAACTCAAAAAAAGTCCCAGTGGTGAGCGCGGCAGGGAGGCGTATCTACCTACGAATCATTTATTGGCTCCGCCTGTCGCTTTTGCGCAGAAAATCACCCAGAGCCAGGTTTTTTTAACCTGCGCACGCTAGGTAGGTAGGTACCTACCACAGACTACCTCGGAGATAGTACCTACTTACCAATTTTCGGGACTGTTACAGAAAATAAAATAAACCTGCAATCTTTGGCGGCATTTAGCCCCATCGAAATAAAAGAATTAATACCAGAGCTGGGCCCCAGAACTCTATTCTTAAGATGTTGGAGGGAGTGGGTGGCGGACTTTTCAAATAAGCAAGCAGTTGTGTCCAACAACCCAGCCGCCGCCGGCCACCTGGATGGCTTCATAGATTGTTCCATGGACGTAAGTACCTACCTTCCCTACTTTTATTTCTGGGAGATGGAGGGACGCCTTTGCCCAGCAGTGATAAGTTAGATAAAAAAGTAGGTAACTCTTAGTAGCTAGGTACACCAAAAAACTAGGTGCAACATTATAACCACCAATAAGCAGCCCCTGTTGTGTCTTTTATCTAAATTGTAATTTTATCTATGTAGTATCTTGTGTACAATAAACTGTAAATAAATAAATAAATAAACCATTAACTCATAGCAGGGCGAAATCCTGGAACCACGAAGAAACACTCAAAAGTGTACCTACCTAGGTATTGCTTTTAGAAAGGCGCATTGAACATTCATTACAGTATGAGTAATTTTAGGACTTCTGTTTTTAATCTGATCATAAGATTTTTTCTCAGCTAGGTTTCCACCTACCCTTTATCATCATCTTGTCGTATGGCACCTGCACCCTATAGTTGTTACTACTACTACAAGTATTTATTTGTTCTCTATTTTTATTCTCTTTTGTTTTAGAATATCACGGTGGTATTTAGAGATTACTTGCAAAAAAGTAAAACTCCAGAAAAAGTGGTCGAGCAAACTTACCTACCTTCACCGTGTAAACCGACACAAAATGAAATTGAAAATAATATAAGTAATGTACCCAACAAACTAAGTAACTGATAGGTGTAATCAACACGTAAAAGACTACTCTCAATAAAAATTTTTACTTGCTTTTATGGTGCCGCTGCCTACTGTCCAGGTTTGATTCCTGGTCGAGGCAGATTTCTGAACTTAACACTGTGCAACTGGCAGTAAGTGTGATTTTTGCATTGTAATCTTTTAGTGTCAAATTAGATTATTAGTGTTAAATGGGATAAAATTTCAGTTTGTAGATTTGTTGTTTTTCCATGGAATTATCTCTGAAACTGTGAACCAATTATTAAAAAAACCCCAGCCAAGGGTTTCGGGCCAATCTTTAATCGGTACAAACTTTTGCCCATTGATTGCAAAAAATCTATGACCACCTAATTTGACCCCTCTTATGAATGTACTTGAAATGGGAGCTCACCTTGATTAGTTACAATTAATGTGAGAAAAGTTGTATAATATTTAATGATTTTCCAATACAAATACCTACAAAATCATTTACTTCTTAATTCTCAATAGCATTATTAAAAAAAATATATAATTAAGAATACAGGGTGTTGGGGTCTTCCGAAAACTGATCATGATCAGTAAATCCTTTGGCAAGAAGCTAGGTCTCACTGCTCAAGTATTTTAAAGGTAAAAGTAGGTATATTAGGGACAATCTAAACTGAAGGGGCATGATCAGTCAACGAAACTGAACAAGTTTCAATGAATAAAGTTTTATACATTGAAAGTTGTTCAGTTTCGTAGACTGATCATGACCCTTCAGTTTTCGGAAGACCATCCCTAATATACTTTTACCTTTAAAATACTTGTGCTGTGAGACCTAGCTCCTTGCCAAAGGACAATGCAACTTTTTGGCCCAAAATTTCAAATCATTGTACAAGAATGAGACCTATGTCAAATGATGGACCTTATCATCATTAACAACTTTTACCATGGCACCGAAAGAATCGTTCCCGGTGAAAAAAAGATATATGGTCTCAAATGTCAGGAAATGTGTGACTTCGTAATTATTTAATACTTGTGAGCTTGTGACATACGACATGATTTCAACTTCCGTGACTAATAAATAAGTGAAAAATATACGCGATGCTAAAACATATTTAATATACAGGGTGTTGATATTATATAGGGTCCTAATAAAATAGTGCACATAATTTTAGCATGTTACTTAGACCATGAAACTGAACAACTTTTGCTAAGAAACATGGGTCAAAATACGAAAAAAAAATTTCACCTTTCCATAGGAACTGCATCGGCTGATAGCGCATTTAGTATGGGAGGTCAAAAAAATTCTCACATTTCAATCTGTTTCTTGGGAAAAGTTGTTCAGTTTTATGGTCAGAGTAACATGCTAAGTTATGTGCACTTTCAGTAAGACCCCATATACATACTAAGGTTGGCTGGAAGAAATTCCATATTGGGATAAGTCCGCCTTTGCATAATATTGTTTTTGTAATGTGTCTTATTCTTATCTGTGGTGCAATAAAGCATACATACATCAAGACACGATTACAACTCCTGTGATTAATAAACAAGTGAAAAATATTATATGCGAAGTTAAAACGTATACAGGGTGTTAAGTTATGATATCGCAAATGTTAGGCATTTGGTTCGATCTATCCTGTACGATGATACTGATTTGACAAAGGTGATACTATCCGATATGGGCAAACAAATAGTAGGTAATTTATATGGATATACATATTTACTTTTTATTTATTTATTGCAGGAGCTATTCAAACTACTGAAAAATAATTTTGAGACATCTGGTCTCATCAAGTTTTGTGGAAAAGCATTAGAGAATGATAATGCTCGAAATGTTGTAGCTTCAACAATTTGTAAAAAAATATTACAAGAAAATAAGAATGTGCCTGTTACTAGCAATGTGTACAACAAATGGAGCAAAGATATAAAACAAATTTTTCCGGATGAAAGAATAACGACGTATTATATCCCGCCATGCGTGACAGCGCAGGGAATAACGCATCAAGCAAGAGGCAAGTTGGTGAGTCAACTGATGAACTTAAGACGTAAATATCAAAAATTGGGTGTGCTAGATTTCAAGGAAAAAAAACTAAAGACCGAGGAAGGAGATTCTTCAATAGCAACTTCATCAAGACCTCTTCCATTGTCAGTTAATACATTAGTCAGTACAAATAACACACAGGAAGATCTAAGATGGCTGAAAAGCAGCTCAGATCCTTGGGAATTAGTAGAGTTGAAATGGAAAGATACATTGTCACCACGTTCTGTGGATATAAGAAAGCCAGACTAAGAAACTAAGTTAATTAATAATTTATAAAATAAAATAGAGAGCGGTTAAAATTTCAAACTAGCAGCGACTGTGGCGCCACTCACTCACAAAACTCACTCGCAAAATAGGAACATAAAATATCTTAAATCAAGTCTCGCTACATGTTTTGAGAAGCTTCTTACGTAAAGTCACGTGTATCCATATGCAAACGTAGATACTTGCTAGATTTTTAACTAAAAACAGTAATTATTTTAATCATTGGACGGAACCGCAAGAGTGTTCGACGGGATCATACTATATAGGAGTACCGCATCGAATTGGATATTTTTTTTTTTATTTGGCAACGTTTCCTACCTAAACTTATACAAGGCGTCGGCTGGAGGAAAGTACCTTAACTAATAAACTGTGAGGGTACCGCAAGCTATACTACGTCATCGAGTACACAAAATTCTTAGTAGCAACCAAAACGTTGGTCTGCCAATGCGCAATCTGGCAGGTTCGATACAGTAGGAGAGAAAAGTTGTTACATAAGTTAAATAAGTTACACAAATGGAACTTGATCGTAGTTCGAAAAGATTCGATTTCATTCGTGTACTCTGTGACGACGTTACAACTTTTAAGAATTTTGCATACTCCATGGCGTAGGATAACTTGGGGTACCCTCAGTCTATACAGATGGAATTTCTTCTCAAAGGAAACATCATTCCAGATTTGTACAAAATCCCTACAGCCTTAAAAAAACAGTGATGTTATGTTTCCTTTGAGTAAAATTTGCTATCTTTATAGGATTTCTTATCGGACAATATCTTAAGAAAGAGGCTTAATGATGTGTTAAAATGTTTTGGTTGCGCGAATGTTGTCGGGTTTCCAACACGCGTGTGCGCAGACAGCTGCACTTCGATTGACTGTGGGATAGCTCCCGGTACATGCGACGTCACCGCGGCTCCCGTAGATACCGCAATCAGTGATCATAATGCCCAGCTTTTCACGTTAACTACGGAACAATCTCATTGTGATAAATCCAACTTGTTTATTTAACGGAGGTTGTTTAAACAAAATTCAATAAATTCATTTTATATTGACATTGAAAATTATAATTGGAATTTTGTAAATGAAACTTCTATTGACATAAACATTAAATTTAATAAATTAGTTAACATTTTGACATATTATATTGACATTCATTTTCCTATTACAAAATTTCAAATTTAAAAATAAATCAATTGTACCGTGGGTGAATGATGACATAACTAAATTAATTAAAAATTTTGATGATCTCACACTATTCCGACGTCAATATCCAGATGAAAAAATTATTTCGGATTGCATAGAGCATTATTCGAAAATAATTAAATCGGAAACATACAAAGCTAAACAAGCTCATATCGAAAATAGACTTAAAGAAAGTAAAAATCCCTCTAAAGAAATCTGGCGCGTTGTAAACGAGGAAGTGTCCAACAAACAGGGTCTTAGAGAAATAACTCTGAAGGATACAGACTGTAACCTTATCCCCCCGAATAGTGTACCGGAACATCTAAACACTCATTTTCTCAGCACCGCCTCTAAGCACATGGTACAAACCGATGAAGTAAAATCACTTCAGTATTTAGAAAATCATATCTTTGATGCAGATGTTCCCGATTTTATCTTACCAACTGTCTCGCGAGCCAGTATAGATCAGGTGTTAAAATCATTACTTAAAACTAGAACCACTGTTGATGTATACGATATCTCAGTGAACATACTCTTGTGTATCTGGCCAGTACTGTCGGGGCTACTCGTCGTCCTGATAAACATGATGTTTTCGGAGGGCGTGTACCCTGATGTACTGAAGAGCACAAGAGTGTGTCCCGTATACAAAGGCAAGGGTGAAAGGTCCACAATAGACAACTACCGGCCTATATCAATTGTACCTAACATTTCAAAAATTATTGAAGGGTAAAAATCAAAAAAAGTGACCAATTCGATGGCAAAATTTGTCCACTCCTGATATTTTGTAATAAAATCCATGTATACTATGTAAAAAGTACCTATTACAGTAGGATGGTATATTGTCTAACTATATTATACAGTTTTATTTATTATTTACTAGTATTTAACAAATTGTATATTTTTTTATCGAACCAAGTCGGACAACCTCCATACAAAATATTCTGTTCACTTCACGGGCGGGGTTACAAAAGACATCATAATAAATAAAGCGGATATAGTATAAAACTATTATTTAATTTTTTACATAGATTTAGTAAATTGCCATTCATTTTGGTAAATTGTTTATTATTTACAATCAAATTTTACATAAAATAGTGGGTTGAAAACCATGTCCACGATTTTGTTCCTTTTTGTTGGTAAATTTTGTAACGGAAGAATTTGGTAATAATTTGTAATTATGAAATAGCAACACTCAATTTCTAAAGAGCCAATGACAGGCAAGAAACGAACAAGCGACGGCCATTTTGATCTCGGGTCAAAACAGTGCGTCCACGCGCGAGTGGTTTTCGACAATAAAAATTCAAGTTTGGATTCTTCCACTTTGTGTTGCTGATAAAACAAAGCAGGTAAGTGAGTACTTTTATTCCATTCATCATTTAGATAGCTTATTGTTGACCTTTATCGAAATGCGAGGCGGTTAGAACTCATTGACATACATGTTCGGTCTAAAAATTTTAAGTTAGCTGCAAAGTTTGGTGGGTTTTCCTTTTTCTAACAATTTTTCAGATTTTTTTATTCCGTTACAAAAAGGAAGTAACAAAGGGAAGTAAAGCCGCATTCACATTGCAGATTTATAATGATTGCTACGTAATACTAATTGAATATATATTTATGTATAGTATTTATGTATAGTAAGTACTGTAATAATAATTTAGTATATATTCATATATTATATTAGTATGTATTTTTACATTATATTATTTGTATGGCTTACTTTATTAATTTATTTATAATTATTGAGTTATAAATAGGTTTTGTTCTTTTCTTCTTATGTCTCACTGCACTTTTGGTGTCTTGCTTATGAACACTCTCTTTCACTTCCATGGGTTGGCTGGAAGAAATCTTTTGTAAAGATAAGCCCGCCTTTGTAAATGTCATGTCATGCCGCCTTTGTACGTAAATTTATATTTGATAATTGTGCAATAAAGAATTTATATACTTATAGATACAGAAATACTATATTCTTCAACAAACATGTATGTCCAATTGCCTGTCCTTTAATAATCAGTTCGTTTCTGTCGTCAGTCATCTCAGAAGTCTCAATTTGTCTAGCTTTCAATTCGTTTATTCCTTAATGCATGCCTATTTCATTTTTAATGTTTGATTGCTTGTCTGCCTGTTTGTGATTAAGATTTATTTCCTTTTCAGGATGCCGTTAACAACGGCTGAAAGGCAGCGGCTATATAGGCAACGTCTTAAAGAATCGAATCCAGAAAAATTAGAACAAATTCGCATAAAAAATTTAAACAGAATTAAAAAGAAATATGTGCCAGTTTCTAAACTAACTGAAAGCCAAAAGGCGAAAAGAAGAAGGAGCTGGAGGAAAATTAAGAGAAATCGTATGGATAAACATAAGTCACAAGAAGGTGCACAAAAAGCAGTCAAAAAAAGTTCAAAAGAATACCAACGATACTATAAGAGGCTTAAGAAAGAAAATGAAAAGCAGAAAAATAAGATTATTAAACAACAAAAGCAAATAAAAGCGCTAAAAAAGAAAATATACAGGCAAAAAATTCTACTTGACTGTCAGAAGACTGCCTCTGATCAGGAGAATCCCACAAATCACGAAGATGTGCAGACACCAAACGCGAAAGCGGAAGCATTCGTCCAAACGATAGCCACTCCTTCAAGCCAAGAAAAAAAGAAAATTAAAAAAGTTCTTCTAGAAAACTTTGTTTTTACTGAAGCAATTAAGCAGGAATTCGTGAAGAATAAAATAGCAAAGAAGGTTTTAAGAAAAATTTTCACATCGGCAATTGTTGGAAAGTATAGAATGCACTCGCGATTGAGAAGGATTATCGGTATCAAAAGCAGAATCCGCAATCATGCAAAATTTGGTTCTGGTGGAAACAGTAAACTGGCGAAAAAAATTCGAAACTTTTACCTGCGTGATGATGTAAGCCGAATTACAGCGGGAAAAAAGGAAACCAAAACTTTAAAAAAAGAAAAGCATCAGATTCGGTATCTTCTTGACAGCATGTCAAATTTGCGTAAAAAATTTAAGGATGATACTGGTATTAATGTATCTATTGCCAGTTTTCGCAGGCACAGACCTTTTTATGTTGTCAAACCTCGACTGTCAAACCGTGACACATGTGTTTGCAAAATTCACGCAAACATTGAGCTTAAATTTATGGCATTAAAAAAGCTGAGGATCTTTGATACGGGTATAAAATTTATTGATTTGTTAGAAGAGACAGTTTGTGACACAAAATCAAAAGAGTGCATGTATTCTGAATGTTATACCTGCAAAACGACGACTCCGACCTACGATTTTGATAAAGCTAAAAAACACGACAACGTTACCTGGTTAGAGTGGACCACGAAAGATGTAGAGTATGAAAAAAATGATGAGATTAAAAAAACGAAAAAAGTTTTAACTGAAACAAAAACAGGAAAACTGGAGGAACTTTTAGGACTTTTTGAAAAAGAACTAATAAAGTTTAGAGAGCATTATTTCAATATTTGGCACCAATATAACGTATACAGAACCCTCAAAAACAACCTTAAACACGATGAGGTGATGATACACTGTGACTTTTCGGAAAACTACAGTTGTAAAATGCATAAACAAATACAGTCCGCCCACTGGTCGCAAAATCAAATCTCATTGCACACGAGTGTTGTATACTTTAAAGATTCGAAACCTAAATCATATTGCACATTATCTGATTCAACAGATCATTCACCAGCAGCGATATGGGCACATTTGAGACCAGTCCTGATAGATATAAAAGAAAAACATCCCCAAATCAAGATTGTGCACATATTTTCCGATGGGCCCGCTACCCAATATAAACAGAAAAAAAATTTCTATCTGTATAAAATTTTTCTGGAGGACTTGGATTTTAAAAAAGGAACCTGGAACTTTTCAGAGTCTTATCACGGAAAGGGTGCTGCGGATGGTGTTGGAGGTGCAATCAAGCGACTTTTAGATTCCAAAGTTTCACATGGAATGGATGTTTTGGACGCCTCAGCAGCATACTCTCTTCTGAAAGAAGACACCACCGTAAATCTTTTCTGTGTTGACAGGGCGGATATCAGCAAGATAAAAAGCAAAAATCAGACGGCTCTCGATGTTTTAGTGCCTGTTCCTAAAACGATGAAGATTCACCAAATACAAGTCGAAACAGAAAACAACTGGCATGAAATAAACTATCGAGTTTTAAGTTGTTTTTGTAACAGCTCAGACATGAGGGGCTTCTGTGACTGTTTAAATATTCAAAGACACTGCCTACTAAAGCCCCGTCCCAGAAAGCGAACTCGGCTTACGTCTGATTCAGATGACTGTCTGCCATTGCCATTCAAAAGAAATCCTATTTTTTTTAACACGTCTACTGATATCCCCAAATCGGACTCCAAAACACCTCCAGTTTTGTCAAAAAATATCCCGACTGCACAACAAAAACAAGATTACATTAGAACTGTTGACTATGATGCAGAATCTTTAGACATTTTTGATTTGAGAGGTACCGCTACTGCTGAAACTTCTCAAAACAAAATGAAGAGCAAGCCCCGTCCCAGAAAGCGAACTCAGCTTACGTCTGATTCAGATGACTGTCTGCCTTTGCCAAGCAAAAGAAATCCTAATTTCTTTAACACGTCTACTGATATGCCCAAATCGGACTCCAAAACACCTCCAGTTTTGTCAAAAAATATCCCGACTGCACAACAAAAACAAGATAACATTAGAACTGTTGATTATGATGCAGAATCTTTAGACATTTTTGATTTGAGAGGTACCGATACTGCTGAAACTTCTCAAAACAAAATGAAGAGCAATCCAACGCAATTGAAGATATTTAAATATACTGACCACAACTATGCCGCCGTGACAAATAAAGAAAATATTGAACATCAACTCAAAAACCAAATTAAAAAAGAAAATAGATGTGAAGCACCTGTAACTATTTTGTCTGATGTTCAAGTTAATTATTCCCTGAAAGATTTAAAAAAAATTATTGGCAACACAAAGAGACAAAATTTGTCTTCTTGTGATCTCCAACAAGATTATTCTGAATTTGTTCAAAATACGGCTTCCAGTTCTGTGCCATTGAAGAAAAAATGCTCTTTTTTTTCTTGTTCGAGTGAAAGTGAATAGAATATGGTTTTATAGTGTTATATTCTACGACTTGTCTTATAATACTTTGTTATTTCTTCTATTGCTGATTTTTTGAATATTATATAATACGTGCCAAATAGTGATCATCACAGCATTTATATTTGATGTAGTTAGCTTAAGTATTAAGTTTGTAAAACTAAATAATGCAAGGTACATGAATGAACGCTGTCGAGAAAGGTCTATTTTTATATGGTTGATATTTTTAGATCACTTTATATCTAGTGTAAGAAAACTTTCCTTAAAATGAATCTCATAATATAAAAATATTTCTTTTATATACTATTTCATGGTTAAAAGCCATCATAGCATTTTTGATGAAGATAGCTTAAGTTCTTTTTAAGATTTTGTGATACTTAGTAATGCAGGGTAAAAGGACTACATAAGTACAATGCGCGCAACGAAAGATGAGACTTGACGGATCACGTGGTTAACTTGCGCAGTAGATAGTTCGCAGGCCATTTTTGCGGCAAGTGAAGAGGGACGCTAGGCTGTACCTGCGCGAAATCCCCTCTACTTTCAACTGACAGGTCTCATTTTTCGTTGCGCGCATTATAGCACTAGTTTGTTGTTATTTTTTACTTTTTCAGTCTTTAACGTAAATTATGCAGCTGAAAATGTTCTTTTTGCATATTTTTGTTTGTTTCGTTGGTATGGTGCCAAATACTGAAATAAGTTGCATATTTATTAGTCAACGAAACTGAACAAATTTTACACAAAAATTCTTCTGGTTAATTAAAAAAATAGCATCCCTATACAAAATTAGTACCTTTTGGATCAGACAATTTGTATGGGGACACCATTTTTTTTTATTTCCCAAAATAATTTGTTTGTGCAAGTTTTTCTGTTTTGTGGCTGCGCAACCCCTTTCAGTTTTCGGGCCACCCGCCCTTTTTTAGTATGCTTTATTGTAATAAGCATTTATTTTGTTGTAAATAGCCCCAGTACTGATTTCGTAAAACTAATAATATTGCGGAGCACAACTATTTTGTTAATAGATTGATACCTACAGCAGTTATTTTTATGTCTGCAATGTAAGTAAATTAGTGTTGTTGCATATTATTGGAGTATTTGTATTAATAACTTAGATAACTTTAATTACTTTTCTAGAATTTTTTTTTATTAGACTACCTCATTGTTAAAAGTCATCATAGCATTTATTTTGATATATGTAGCCAGTAGTGTGTAAAACTGAATAATGTGGGGTCCAAGTATGTTACAAAATTGTAACAGTCAATTTTTATGTTACTTTATCCCTTTTATAAAGTTTAATTATTGTTCCGGTTGTAGAATAACTTACTTATATTAGGTAAGTCTAGTCACTTTCTAAAATTTTAACAGTTAATTTATAATTTCTTAAATGTATATCCTGTCAAAGTGTAGCAACAAGTGAAATTTTACGCAAAAGAAGACGGCGGTGTATCTTTAAGAACGTGACAGGACTGGCATTAAATAAGTTACAACCGTATCCGCACCAATCTTAATACATGCCGTTGTTTGTTTTTGTATGTTTGATTTTGTTTTAAATAACTATATTATCTGAGACTAATATTCTGTAACTCATAGTATTGAAGGATCTGATATAACGTTTTGATCTCTTTTTGTTCCTGCCACGGAAATTTAATGTTCCTTGTAATCTTCTTATTTAAGTAATAAAACAATCAGTAAAAGCAAAATAAAATGTTTTATTGAGCAACATTTAATACTTCAGCAAACGCATGGACCTACAAGACATACACATAAAAAATAACATCACTAACAGGTACCACTTACTTCTAAAATAAAATCACTCACAGCTTACATACGGAAATAAGATCGCATACATAAAATAAGGCAGTTAGGTAGCGTACTTTACATCAAATGAAGTTTAAACCCTACTAGTACAATAAATAAACATACCTACTGTGAGCAATAATTGTAAAATAAAAGTTATGTATAGGTAAATAATTATAATTAATAATAAAATAAATACACTCAAAAAATAATAAATACTTACCTTTTTATTCAGTTTCGTCGACTCAGCTGAGCAATCCCTCTCATCATCTATCAGTTTCTGGGAAGCTGTCTCTTGCACCCTTTTAATATAAATATATTATACTTTTATACATTGTATATATATATATATATATATAAATAGCACGAGAAAGTAAAAAATGTATATATATACATTATATTTCATTATTTTATATACAAATATTTCCTGAAAGAATTTCCTGGTGCAAATTGTTTGGTTTTGTTGACCCTTACAAGTTTCTGGTACGCTGTCCCTTACACCCCATATAGGTATATAATATATCTTTCATTCTATATATACATTAAATCCGTGATAAAAGTAAACAGATAATTATGTACATTGTGATAAAGCCCTTATACTTCCTTTTTGTTTCCTTTTTGTAACTTTTTTCATGTTTGTCACATTATCCTTTTTGTTTCCTTTTTGTCGAATTGGTCACTTTTTTTGATTTTTACCCTGAATCGATTTTATCTCGACATTTAATGCAACATTTTGAAACAAAAGACTTACTGACTGACAGACAATATGCATACCGACAACAAATGTCTACGACAAATGCTGCTCACAAAATATTTGATTGTATTACAACCGGTATCGATGACAAATACAAAGTCGCAGGAATATTTTGTGACCTATCAAAGGCATTTGACGTCATAAATCATCACCTATTGTTAAATAAACTTACTAGTTACGGTATAAAGAACAATGCGCATCAACTACTGCAATCGTTTTTACAAGATAGACTCCAAACTGTGGAAGTCAAAATAGGTGGTAAAACAATAAAATCTAGTACTGGCAGCGTGACAGCGGGTATCCCACAGGGCTCTGCGCTTGGAAATACCCTCTTTCTGGCATTCGTAAACGACCTGCCATCTATAATTACTGACGGTCTTATCGTTCTCTTTGCCGACGATACAATGGTGATAGTAACAGCACCTACATACGAACTGCTCAATTATAAAATCAGCAGAGTATGTCAGCAGTTGTACCACTGGTTTTCGTCAAATGGTCTACTATTAAACTTTAAAAAATCAAATATTGTGCTGTTCTCCAGTAGACGTGTTCAGATGCCCTCATGTATCCAAAGTCCCATGCCTTTAATTGAACACTGTAAATTTTTAGGATTTACCCTGGATACTAACCTGAACTGGAAACAGCACATTGAATTACTGTGTGATCGATTGAGCAGTGCAGTTTTTGCATTAAGGAAACTCAAGGCACTCATATCTAGTGACGCTCTGAGACAAGTATACTTCGCGTATTTCCACTCGCTCATGACTTACGGGACGATTTTGTGGGGGAACTCGACGGACGCTGGACGGGTAATGAGAATGCAGAAGCGAGCGCTGAGAACAATGGTTGGTGTGAAACCAAGGCACTCCTGCAAAGCACTGTTCGCCGAACATAAAATTATGACGCACTATTCTCATTACCTGTTCGAGGTCATAATGTTCACCCGCATACGAGGGCCACACCGAAATGATCGGGAATAGAAAAAAGTACAAAAATAATACAACAATATTTACTTTCATTGTTTTTCGAAGTATTCTCCGTGACAATCGATGCACTTTTGCATTCTATCAAACCAATTATTATAACAGTAATTCCAGTCTGAAGTGGATATAGTCGAAACGGCCGATTTGTAAGCTTCGACTGCCTCTTCTGGGTCTTGAAATCGTTGACCACGTAGCATATCTTTAATTCTTGGTAATGTAAAATAATCATTGGGGCTCAAGTCAGGGCTATACGGTGGATGGTCCATTAACTCCACGTTTTCCTGATTTAAAAACGCGATCGTTTTGCGAGCGGTATGTGAGCTCGCATTATCCTGGTGAAGAATGATGCGACGATTCGGATTAATTTTACGAAGTTCTCTTATGACATCCGGCAAACAAACTATTGTGTACCAATCAGCAGTAACCGTTCTGCGTTCTTGTAAAGGAATCGTAGCCACATGACCAGTTTTCGATACAAACGAAGCGACCATTTTTTTCGACACGCTACGAGAGCGGACAACTTTTGTTGGCTTGACCTCGCCTTCGAAGACCCAAACAGCCGATTGATGTTTTCTTTCGGGCTCATATGAATAAATACACGATTCATCACCAGAGACGATATTGTAAACTGCATTTGAGCTCCCTCTATTGAACCGTTGCAGAGTAGACCGACACCAATTAACACGAGCCGACTTTTGTTCCTCGGTCAAACGATGGGGCACCCAGCGGGAAACTAACTTCTCGACACCCAGTTCATCATGTAAAATAGTTTGAATCGCTGTCATATCAATGCTGAGAGAAGCCCGAATCTGCTCGTATGTCACATGTCTATCTTCTTTTATTAATTGGCGCACAGCATCGATGTTATCTTGTGTTACCGCTGTTTTTGGTCGACCAGTAGAAGGAACTGTCGTGAGAGAGGAACGTCCACGACGAAACTCAGAATACCAACGATATATAGTAGTTTTACTGGGTGCTTCAAGTTCATAAACAGAAACAAGCTCGGCGAGACATTGTTCTTGAGATAAACCTCGACGAAAGTTGTGAAAAATTATGGCACGGAAATGTTCCCGCGTAAGCTCCATTTTCCCCACTGACTTGTTAAATTCAAATGGCTACTACTCTTTTCTTTTTTACTTTTTTTAAAATTCAAAAATGGAATTGTGTTTGAAATAATACTACATGTCATAAACCAAAAAGGTTTTAATCTAATTTATTCCTGAGTATTCTATTCCCGATCTTTTCGGTTTGGCCCTCGTAAATCTGTCGAGTTTTGAGCGAGTGGAAGTACCAGGAATAGAACTCCGAAGAAACGGGTGTCTTCAAGCTATTCCGCGACGAACTGCACTGCTCGAAAAAAATCCGCGCGTTCTGGGGCCAGCATATTACGAGAAACTACCTGCTGACATAAAAGATGAACCCTCTGACGAAACTTTTAGGCGCCGACTGAAGGATTTTTTATTGGATAAAGTACTTTACTCTGTAAAAGAGTATATTAGTTTTATTAAATAAGTTTTGACATAGAAAGACATAAATATTTAATGTTAAAATCAAAGCAATTTTGTAATTCTATTGACATTAATATTTTGACATTTCCATTTTACAATTAATTATTTCAATACGTTTTTAGTATTGTTTATTATTTATTAGTTTACTATGACATTTACACTTATTTTGACATTGAATATTATTATTATTACTACGTTTCTTTTCTGTAGTTTTTGACATGTTTGTATTTTGTTTTATTATCTTTATGTTAAATTTTTGACGATCATATTATTCACTGACATTTGAACAATGTATATGTACTTTTGTATCTGATAATATGAAATAAATAAATCTAATCTAATCTATTATATAATAAAATTATTTAACTAGGTAGAATACTTTGTTAGAATTTAATTTAATTTTTGTGTTCACTATACTGTCTAGTATACTTTAGTATTACTTGTACGATCTTTTCTAAAGAAAAGAACAAAACTTGTTTTCGGATATTATTTAGAATTTTCTTAATTACAAATTTATAAAAATTTTGATAATGTAAATTCGAGAGACTTTGCCACGAAAAACTTAGATTTGCTAAGTACGTTAAAAAATCGGGTTAAAGTCCACTGACAGCAAGATAACTAGGTATATTTATTGGTAATACTTAAATTAATGTGTTGATAATCAAGTATTTGGTTGACACTATAAAATAAATTGAAAGGACAATGTAACTTTTTGGCCCAAAACTTTGAAAGTTATGTACAAGAATGAGACCTATGTCAAACGATAGACCAGATTATCATCACTAACAACTTTTGTGAAAAAATGATATCGGGACCCAAAAGTCCTAAAATATGCGACTCGAAAATCTTGGCTTCTAATCATGAAATTAGAAGACAAGATTTCAACTCCTGTGACTAATAATTAATTGAGAAATGATATACTAGATGTTAAAACGTGTATAATATACATGTAGTCCCGAATTTCCTGACATTAGCGACATCATTTCTTAACAACCTGTATATTATACACATTTTATCATCTCGTATATCATTTCTCACTTATTTATTAGTCACAGGAGTTAAATCTTTGCTTCTAAGTCAAGTTATTCAATATTTACGAAGTCGCACATTGCCTGAATTTTAAGACCCTATATCTTTTTTCATCGGGACCAATTTTTTTGGTACCATACTAAAAGTTGTTAGTGATGATTAGGTCTATCATTTGACATAGGTCCTATTCTTGTACAATGACTTAAAATTTTGGGCCCGCACTGTATGGAAAAGTTGCATTGTCTTTTATTTCGCGAATCGTAGATATCTTGCAGCGTGTTGAGTTTTATATTTTAAGCACAGCATTTTAATATACAGGATGAAAGCAACAACTTTCCGAAAAGTAAAGGGCATGATCAGTCAACAAAACTGAATAATTTTTAATGAATAAAACTAAAAAAAAAAACGGTTTTTTTTTTCAAAAAATACTGTCATATCAAGATGTCAATTTTGTTGGATGGCTGTACCTTGAGACGGCCGACTGCCATTTTATTAAAATTTGAGGTTCTTTTAGTTTATTTTTTGTTTTCTGAAAGTTTTGTTCATTGGAAGTTGTTCAGTTTCGTTGAATGATTGTTTTTGGAAAGCTGTCCTTTACATCCTGTATAGAAATAGGAATTATTTAATTATTAAATTGGATGGCCGTTTTGCTCAATAAGACTTTTTTGCTTTCACGTAATTATAAATAAAAAAAACGATTAAGACTTACCTAATGCCTTAACTTTATGTATGGTATTTCAAAAATTTTTAGTTTGTGCGGTCAAAATATCTCAAAGTATAGATGAAAGCCAAAATTGTATTCTTTTGTACGAATTTACTGAATTGAGCAAAGCGGTCATACAATTTTATCGTCAGCTAAAGAGCCTTTATCGAAATAGAATAGGTAATTTGATGATAGTCGAACAGTAGAATTAGTGTAGGAAATGAAGCAGTTGACCCCAACATAATTCTTTCAGGCTGATTTTATTTGACAGGATGATAAAGAATCGTGAGTTAAATGGAAATTTAAAATTATAAAAAAAAAATTCATACATTTTTTGCCACTTTTGTATGGTATTTTATTTTCTTGATTTTTTTGGATATTTTGAATATAAATTTAATTCACGATTCTTTGACATCCTGTCAAATAAAATCTGCCTGAGAGAATTATGTTGGGGTTTTCATACAACGATCCCGCTTCATTTCCTACACTAAATGAAAAGGCTAGAGTACTTAAAAGTAGGACTGATTAAGATATGAAAATTATAAAGAAAAGTTATGTTGTTTTTGTTACTCTGTTTATTTTTCACTGCCAATAAACACATTATTTACTTAAACTATATGTATTTTCTATGAAAGGTACGGTCAGCATTAGAAACTAAGATTTGCAAATTAGTCTTTTCTTATGCTGGTTGTACAGCTCCTAAATACCCTATAAAGTAGATATACAGGGTGTTAGGGACAGCCTTCCGAACACTGAACGTGCATGATCAGTCAACGACACTGAAGAACTTTCAGTGAACAAAACTTTCAGGAAACGAAAAAAAAACCGCGTCTTCATACAAAATTGTAAACTTGGTTGGGCAGTTTGTATGGAGAAGCTAATTTTGTTTTTCGTTTCCTGAAAGTTTTGGTCACTGAAAGTTGTTCTGTGACGTTGACTGATCATGCCCCTTCAGTATTCGGAAGGCTGTCCCTAACACCCTGTAAAAATCAAATAAGTACAATATTTGGATGTAACATGTTCTTAGCCAATTCAAATAAGATCACTTGATCACATTGAAACAGATAATATTTTACTTTTACAATATTAAATATTAAAAACAATAGACAGCGTTCATTGAACACACAAAGAACTTGTTAGATGAATGCAAGTATCTTTTTACATTTAAGTGAGAGGAATAATGAAAATCAATATCTATTACGTTTGATTCTTATCACAAAAATAACAAAATTAATCAAGCTATTTGTTAAAAGTCATCATTTACTTTATATAACCTAAAAAGTTACAATATTACAATCACCAAAGCCCTTGATTGAAATTATCAATTCTTATTAACATGAACAAATCTGTGGTTATCACAACAATAATCAGACTTGCTTAAGTTCATAAATTACTTGTTGGAATCTACTTAAATAGCTTGTTTCCATTCTTAATAAAGATACATTGATTACTGAAATCATTTAACTTTATGTGCTCGTATATAAACAAGTTGCATGATTGCCATGGTCATGTTTTTAATGAATGTTAACAAGTTTTTTTTTCAGTGTTGGAGCAATATACGCTATGCTGATGTCCAAAAACAATTTCATTCAACCCCTGTCTTCACCAGCCTAAAGGTTAACAGCAACCTAGCGACGGTAACGCCCAACTGGCAAACTGTCGCACTACTGGAGAAAATGGACGCTTGTCTTGGTGCCATTACTCATGGACTTTTACAGCAAAGACAGCATTTTCAGGATGTATACAGTAAAGCTTCGTTGGAAGTTAAATCTCACATAAGTAAAAATTTCCTTGCGGTAGATACTCCTTTTCGCAAAACGTCAGATGCTCTATTGCAGTATACATGTGGTCGACGGGCTGAGATTATACAGCAACGAAGATCCGTCTATAAACCATCTAATAAAACGTTAAACGAACTTTTACATGCTATACCGCCTTCCAACACACATATTTTCTCCGAGCCACAACTATCGGATCTTGTCAAAGAGCAAGGCGGCTGTAACAAACTTTTTCCTTTCCGCCGGTTCTCTCAACCAACCCCCACGAAGGCGCGACCCCAATTCAAAGGTTCCAATAACATCGAAAGAAGGGAAAAGCCTAAAACCAATGAGAGACGAAGTACCTCCAACAACTTTCGACAGACCGAGCAACCAAGGAAAAGAAGCTTTGCGCCCTCTACCCCTAGCAAATTCAAAAAACCCAGATTTGATGCTAAACCCAGATTGTAGTCAGACAAATCAATTTAAAGCTGGACAGGTAAGCGAGCATTTGCATTCATGGGAGTCTTTTGGCGCTCCTAGCGCTATCCTTTCCATAATTTCTGGCTATAAAATACCTTTTGTTCAACCGCCGCCGCTTGCTAAGTTTGATGATACTAATCGATTATTAATAAAAAATACACTGGAGATGTCCTCTGAAATCGATAAAATGCTTGAATGCAGTGCAATAGAGCTGTGTTCAAGCGATTCAGGATTTCTATCACCCTTGTTTTTAAGGAAAAAATCCGATGGCTCTAACAGACCGATATTTAATTTAAAAATGCTAAATTTGTACCTTAATCCTCCTAAATTTCGTTCGATCAATCATCATAAGATCCCTCTATGCCTACACGAACTAGACTTTATGGTTAAAATTGATTTATCACAGGCCTACTTTCATTTGCCAATCATCAAACAACATAGACGCTTTTTAGCCTTCAATTATAATAAAACAATTTATCAAATGACTTGCCTCCCTTTTGGGTTGGCCACCGCACCCTTCGTATTCGCAAAAATAACTAACTATGTCGCACATTTTTTCAGGGAGAGAGGAATCAGAACCATCGTGTATTTAGACGACTTTCTACTGTTGCATCAAGATCCAACAATACTTACCCAACAAACCCAGTTTGTAGCAAAGCACTTAACAGAAATGGGCTCGTACATAAACTTTCGAAAGTCAGCTCTCTCCCCAACCCGGACAATCGAATACTTAGGCATACTCTGGAACACACAACAGAACATCAAACTGTTGCCCGAGGAGAAAACCCAAAAATGTCGAAGTATTTTAAAAAACATCTTGTACAATCGGTGGTGGACGTGGTGGTCAGCCAAGGTCTTACTAGGAAACCTGAACTTCGCGTCCTTCATTGTTCCCCAAGGCAGACTCCATTGCCGCCAGATTCAAATCGCTGCAAACAAACTTCCAAAGTCAAACAGACACAAAAGGTTTCCTTTGCCACCCATTGTTTTGACAGAAGTGGAGTGGTGGCTGTCGAACATAACGACAAAGTCTCCAATTCACCAAAAAGAAGCGACGTCTTTCATCACAACCGATGCTGCAAAAAACGGGTGGGGGGCGACAATAGGAACCACGAAACTGAGAGGTCTTTGGGACAGAAGCCATCAGAAGTGGCACAGCAATTCGAAGGAGCTGTGGGCAGTGCTCGAAGTTCTGAAGCGAACAGGGCACCAGCTACGAGATCAGACTGTAATGATACAGTCCGACAACCGATCTGTCGTTGCTTACATCACGAAACAGGGTGGCACGAAATCCCAAAACCTCCTTCGTATTACCCAACAAATTTTCGCTATCGCCCTCAAAAACAAGATTCATCTCTTGGCCCGATATCTCCCAGGGCGGTACAACCTAGCCGCAGACAGTCTATCGAGGTCGAAAGAACTCCCAGAATGGACATTGAACAAAGATATCCTCAACCTCATATTCAGAATGTGGGGCAGACCAGAGGTAGACTTGTTTGCCAGTGCAAGATCGGCTGTAGTTCCACGATATGTAAGCGAGGATGCCAGGGACCAACGCTGCCTATTCGTGGATGCATTCAGCCGAACTTGGAACTTCAGGATGGGTTGGCTATTCCCACCTCCCAGTTTGATTCCGCGCGTCCTGAAACATCTGATGCGTTGCTCAGGAACGTACCTTCTCGTAGCACCGAATTGGAAGCGGACATTTTGGAAGTCACAGCTCTTGCAAATAGCACTTTGCCCACCATTCACGATCCCACAGATTCATCGAAACCTGACAGACCTGAGAACCGGGAAGCCTCCACCAGCGATAAAAGACATGTGTTTGCAGGTATGGAAGGTACAGGCTGGTGGAGGCTCGTGCAATCATGGCCCGAGGAGAGTCGTGCTCTCCTTGAATCATTTTGGCGTCAATCGACCCTGAAAACGTATGGTCCAGCTTGGTCGAAATGGAAGGAATGGGCAAAGAAGAATAAAGTCCCCGTTGATAACCCAAAACCCGAAGATTTGTCTAAGTATATTACTTACCTCCATAACAAATTAAAGTTAGCTGCCAGGTCGATAGCCCTCCACAAGTCTGTTGTAACAACTTTTGCTAATCCTGAGAAAAGTGATTTCTTGAGCACTCATCCGTTGGTAAAACGAACCCTTAAAGCCGTATTCATTAGTCACCCACCGCCTACCAAACCGATAAGCTGGGAAGTGGGTCAATTAACTGATTTTCTTCTACGCTACAATATCAATAACAGAAGCCTTTACCAAGTGTCACGCCATACCGCTGCCTTGTTACTTCTTCTCTCCGGGCGCAGAATACACGATTTGACGCTTTTGGACATAAGCCCTGAATGCTATGAAGATCATGGTGATTATTTGATACTATGGCCACGTTTTGGGTCAAAAACAGATTCCTCAACATATAGACAATCGGGATGGAAACTACAAAGAAATTCTACCAGCCGATTGGATGTTGTGATCTGGATTAGGAGTTTGATTAATTTAGGTAAAGATCGGCGGTCTGACAGAACTTCTCGGCTGTTTATCACTACGAGAAACCGGGTAAAAGAAGCCTCACGTACGGTCATCTCTGGATGGATCCGTAATTTATTTAAAGAGGCAAACATCACGGCGTCACCCGGTAGTGTTCGCTCCGTAGTTAACACAAACAATTGGACCAATAGAAATCTAGATTTAGATGAGGTGATTGCCAAGGGTAATTGGAAAAGTAAAGACACATTTTTAAAACATTACTTCAAGCTACTACCCCAAAGACACTCTCAGAACAATCAAACACACATTAGTGAATCGTTTACACCTGTTTAAATTGATTAATTAAGTGCCTTAATGATGTTTATTAATGATTGATATATGATCTCTTCATTTTTCATTTGTAAATTATATCCGTACTTAAATCATGCTCAAAGATTTTTATTTTAGTACCATTCGAATAATCCTTTCATGTAAATAAAGCGACACAGTACGTCTTTCATTGCCATCGCCGGCAGAATATAAACACATCTCACAAGTGGGTCAAGCGAAGGCTCGAACACCTAAATAACACCGTTTTCCCCACAAAGGGTAGAAAACGGATATTTAGGTTTCAGCCGAAGCTTGACCCACTATAATTGCAATTCTAGCCGGCTTGTGAGAGTACTGACGAATCAACTGGCGGCGATGGCGGCGACGTCTGTGATACCGGTCACGTGACCAAAATATTGGTGGAAAAGAGGGTAGAACACACTGCAACCGCGCAAAATTCGGGGAGGGTAATCTCACAAGTGGGTCAAGCTTCGGCTGAAACCTAAATATCCGTTTTCTACCCTTTGTGGGGAAAACGGTGTTATTAAGCTAGGTTTTTCCTTCTCTGTGTTTCACTTGTGAGAGTAATAAAGACTTTTTTTTTATACCTTCATTATTGTATAGTGTGCGGTAAGTAACTACAATAATAAATAAATTCATTTTTAAACAGGAATTTTACACCGCGTATTAATTTTAATAGCCACGGTTATAATCATAACAACGTACAGCACCATACTAACCCGCCGCGACCGCAACCGTTGATGCGCTAACAATGGCAAGCAAACACGAATAGACAAAATTTCATTCACGAATATCCTCGCGATATAAATACGAGAACAGCGAATTTCTCGCGCAGACTCCTAGGTTATCTAAGGTATGACCGCTCAAGAATTGTTCAACCAGGAACAATTAATTGAACGAATCTGAAAACACTGACGAAAATGGAAATTTTCAGATAATAGAGCAAGGAGAAAATCAACCATGATACAGCTAAATAATGTCACATTTTCAGATCTCCCCAAATAAAATTATTAACCTTAACTACCCAGAAAAGGTGGATAATGCTGAAAAACTTTTGGAATAATAGAAAGAAATATTCTCAAATGACGATTCGAATAGCTATGCCCCAAATATTGGGACTTTTTGCCCTTTTGAATAGCGAATTTTAGGTAATCTTTTTCAGTACTAACATTTTTGCATTTCTTAAAGCATTATTGGGAAGAAGCTTAAATTGAATTTTCAAAAAATATTATCTGTACAAAAATATAACAAATCTTATGATCATCATCATCATATCGTGTGGGTTGCAAGGTCGATGACCGACCTCACAAACCCTGGTGTCAGAGTTGTTGAGCCGCCAAAGGCCTCTGATAAAATCGGACGACATTTAAGACGAACAATTTTCAAACCTTTAATTTCATATATCACACAAAAATCAAAACTTTATTTTATGCGAACATTTATATTCTTGAAGTCAACTTTCAAATACAAGGTATAGGATATTACCGCAATTCATAAATTAAGCAAATTCACAGACTGACCTGTACAAAAAAAAATGCAACAGTAAAACACACGCACGTTTCAGGGTTAGAAAAGTGCAAAGAATTTCTAATGAACGCACCCATCTTAACTTATCCAGATTTTGAAAAAAACATTCGTAGTCACGACCGATGCCAGCGACAAGGCATTAGACAAGCCCGTCGCGTATATTTCTCGAACGTTATCGGAAACACAACAAAAATATAACACTACTGAAAATTTACTATTATACTCTCTCCTTGTCTGAGACGGTTTTACTAAAGTGCGTTACACGAAAGAGTTCCCCTGCCGTTATGTTGGCATACCTGACTGTCAAAAACGTCAAAGAGCTTAGACGCATCACAGAGTTGTCGAGGTTTTCCGAGATTTATAAATGTTTTAGAGATTGGCATCATGCCGAGGACACTTAGAAGTGGTGAAAGAGAAATGGTATTAAAAGTAAAAACGTTTTGTGAGAGTGAAAAACGTAACAAAGTGCCAATAATTCCATTAGAATGTGTACGACGTCGCGTTGCCGCCATGACAGGTTAGTAAAATAGGGTTACCAGCTAAAGGATCCTAAGTCCCGTTTCCACCCCCCGTCGTATTGTATGCGCATATATAAAGTATGTAAACTTAGATTTGTTTTACGAATTAGACACTTTACCGATTATAATACCAATTACTAATACTCCGCCGTGAACTTGACTCTCTGACCGTACACCCAATGTAAGTTACTTATAAAAAAAAATGGCTTAGGTACTTATAAAATTACTAAATTTGGTTTTTGTTTTAGGCATTTCTGAAAAAACCGTTTCAAAAATCACGAAAGAAGGTGAGGTTGCTGCCCTTACAGAAACAAAAATTTCAACACCGGGCAAGCATCGTCCTAGAGAAAAAAAAGTAAAGCTTGATGACTTTGAACTTTGTGCTATACGTCACAAAATTCACGAATTTTATGTCGTGAAGAAGGAGTTGCCCACTCTTACTAAATTGTTGCATGAAATGCGAAACGAAATTGACTTCAAGGGTAGTCGTACCTCTTTGTGGCGAATCTTGAAGGAGTTGGGATTTTATTTCAAAAAATGTAAATCTAAAAGAAAGATACTGATGGAAAGATACGACATCGTGGCATGGCGCCATAGATATGTAGAAGAAATTCGAAGCAATCGTCTGAGTGACCAACCACGACCAGTCGTCTATTTGGATGAAACATACATTCATTCCACATACTGTGCCGGTAAATGCTGGCAAAGTGAAACTGAAGAAGGGGTTTTGTCATCAGATTCAAAAGGCCCAAGATGGATCATTGTACATGCAGGCGGTAAAATGGGTTTTATACCCGATGTGCAGTTGATTTTCAAATCTCAAACTAAGTCAGGAGACTACCACGATGACATGAACAGGGAAAACTTCATGAAATGGATAAAAGAGAAGCTTTTACCAAATCTGCCTGCTCAGTCAATAGTGGTAATGGATAATGCGTCGTACCACACGGTAGCGGTGAATAAAGCACCCACCATGTCAAGTACAAAATCAGAAATGCAAGAGTGGATTGTGAACAAAGGCCTTGCATATTTACCAACTATGGTAAAAAATCAATTATTTGAAATTATCAAAGAACACAAAGAACCACCTCTCTACGAAGTCGATTTATTATTACAAGATTATGGGCATAAAGTGGTAAGACTTCCTCCTTACCACTGTGACTTGAACCCAATCGAGCTCATATGGAGTCTTTTAAAAAGGCGGATAGCAGAAAAAAACGTGGGTCAAGAAGCAAAAAATATAGTCAAAATAACCGAAGAGGCATTTCGTAGTATCACACCAGAAGAATGGATGAAAGAGTGCTGTCACGTCGAAAGCATTGAAGACAAGTACTTTAACGATGGTATAGCTGTTGATAATGAAATAGATCGATTTATAATCGAAGTAGGGGATGACAGTGATACTTCAGATAGCAGTGACCCTGGAGATAGTGACAGCAGTACTATATCGGGTGTAGGACCGTTGGAGGAGCACAATTATTTAAAAAAATAATGCCTTTTTTTAAATAAATATTTATATGGTTAAATTACAGGAGTTTCATTTTGATCGTGTACGTAATAAAATTGATATTTCCCACGCATTCATATCTAAAGGAGGACAACATCTATCGAAAATAAATCCACATTTTTTAAACAAAAATGACAGAGGAAATCTCCTCACTATTAGGTAATAATAATCTTCACAATCTGGCAACACTAATTTAAGCACTACCAACATAACGGCGAAGGGAATTCTTTGGTGAAACGCACTCTACTGTAGTATACGCTTCCATGCGTTTAGCCATCACAATGTATCCAAGCTAAAAAAAAAAAAAAAAAAAACGCACGAGTATCGGAACGCATCTGTAAACATTCATTATGTTTTTTTGTGCGCAAGCCATCACAGTGGAGTTTTATTTATTTGGTATAAAAAGTGAAAATTTGAGATCAAAATCATGTGTAAATGGAAGATTTTTGGTATATATCTCATACCACAGCGGAAATGGAAAAATTTACCGGTGGAAATCAAGGAATTGTAACTAATTTCTCAGTACATAAAAGGTACCCAAAATGGTTATATATTTTTGCAAGACCTAAAAGGTAAGTGATAATTTGTAGCATAAGTGCTTTTTATTATATTTAAGCCAAGTTTACTGTCAATAATAAGGATATATCGCAAAATATGCATAAACAAACAACCTCAAAATTGTAGGTTATGTTTAAGGATACGTTCGTTTGTTCAGGTGTGTTGACACAAGCAAGTGTCAAAAATTTATGAACGAAAATAGCGGTTTATTTTTAGTCACTTTTTTTCTCGCTGTTTCCGTTTCCTGAAAATTTTTCATTCGTAAACGGTTTCATTTGCATTTGCTCGCGACAAAATTCGTTATCGAAAATTATTGTGAAGTAAATATGGGAAAAAGAAAGCGCTCGCGTTCCAAATCGCAAGAGAAGAATGAAGACTTGTGGAAAAAACTAAGGAAAATAGAAAAAAAGTTGAAGAAACGAGAGAAAGGTGAAAGTCATTCTCGAGAGAGAAGTGTTCACTCATCAACACCAGAGACCCCTCCTCCTTTCGAAAAGGTGCCCACTCCTTCAGAAGAGACTGAAGATCTGACAGGTGAGAATATTGCAGTTATACTTTAAACGATTGGATGTAAAATAAAGAATAGCTATACAAAAAGACAGGCCCTGTTACATACTAACATTGACTTAGCACTACCACGAGCGGGTAGACAATGTCAGTTATAAATTTCAGCGCTATCACTTAGCGGATAGACATCTTTATCTATAAATTTCTTGAGCTATCACTTGAGGATAGACAATTATACCATTATACATGGAAAGCTATCACTGCGGGATAGATATTGTTTATGAACATTAACAGTAAAATCCATTAGAAAAATCCTATTTATAGGTAATTAAAGTTTAAAAATTATTGAATTACAGTTGAGGATATCCTAGAGGAACTTTTACAAGCCTTGGGAAAAGAAGGAGAAAGTAAAGAAGTTGTAGGAGAGGAACTTCAACAACAGCTGGCAGACAGATGGACAAATATTGTTCATCAGGGACTTGGGAAGGAAGACACAGAACAGCTGATGAAGAAATACCCAACTCCGGCAAATTTTCCTGCATCAGTACCATCTGTTATGAACCAAGAAATTGCTGCCGCTATGAACGAGGGAAGTCTTAAGCGGGATAAACGAATAATTTTCCGCCAGATATTAGTGGGAAAAATGATGGTTGCCTTAGGAAAGGCACTTTCCAGTGTTCTAAAAGGTAACTTGAATACTAAAACAATTGTTGAGCAGTTAAACGACTCAGCAAAATTAGCAGCTGAAGTATACCATCAAGACTCGGAATCAAGAAAATTCTTTGCCCTGGCTGGAACGACTGCTGTAATAAAAGATGCTGTTAAGAAAGTCAAGACCGATGAATTCTTATTTAGTAAAAATTGTGGAGAGTTGATTAGAACAGCACAAACTGTTCAAAAAACAGGATCTCAAATAAAAATGAAAGCTAATCAAAAGACAGCCCGACAGGAAAACTGGAAGAGCCCGCTGCATCCACATCCTCAACATCGCAGCGGGCAAACTCATCGCCCACCTCCAAAGGCTCGTACCTCACAACAAGCCCAGCGAGCTCAAGCAACACAGAAGAAACCTCAGCAGTCATCGAGACAAACTCGAGACAAATATCACCGATACTAGAGGTACATGCCGGTAAAATCAAGTATTGCTTACATAATTGGTTAGAAATCACTAATGATCCTGTGATTTTACAATGGGTTCAGGGATACAGTATCCCTTTTGATACTCTCCCACCAGAGCATGAAGCACCCCACCAACGTTGGTCTCACAAGGAAAAAGTCATTATTAAATCTGAAATAGGCAAATTAATCAAACTGGGTGCTGTATCTCAATGTGATTTTACAGTGGGCCAGTTTACATCACCAATCTTTGTAATTCCAAAACCAAATGGTACACACAGATTTATACTAAATTTGAAAGATATAAATAAATATGTAGAAACATAACATTTTAAATTAGAAGACATAAGGACAGCATGTAAATTAGTTACTCAAGATTGGTATATGACCAAATTAGATTTAAAAGATGCCTATTTTAGTGTACCAATCTCAGATGAAGCAAAGAAGTATCTACGTTTCAAGTTTGAAAATAAGTTATATGAGTTTAACTGCTTACCATTTGGTTTGTGTTCGGCTCCTTTTGTGTTCACAAAACTTATGAGACCAATATGTACTTATCTTAGAAACAAAGATATTATCCTAACATCTTACTTAGACGACATTATTTACTTTAATTCTTCAAAAGAACAATGCAAAAAGGATGTAGAGTTATCTTGTACTCTCTTTCAAGGTCTTGGGTTCAACGTGAATCTCGAAAAGAGCATTTTCACACCAAAAATGATATGTACTTACCTAGGTCTAACAATAGATTCAAAAACAATGTCACTATCAGTTCCTAGAGAAAAACAACTGGCTATTTTAGAAAAAATTGAATATTTTAAGAAAATTAGTCAATGCAAAATCAGGGAATTTTCTCAATTGTTGGGAAAATTGACTTAAGTTTGTCCTGCTATTCCATATTCATGGGTATATACTAAACTATTAGAAAGGGAAAGATACCTAGCTCTATTAAATAATTATGACAATTATGATGAAAAAATGAAATTATCAAACTCTGTATTTACTGAATTAGAATGGTGGACTAAGAACATAGATAAGTCTAACCCAATTCAACAATATAAATTCTCACTTGAAATTCAAACTGATTCGAGTACCACTGGCTGGGGAGCAGTTTGCGGTACAGAGAGGGCTTCAGGTTCTTGGTCTTCCACAGAGAGACAAAACCATATAAATTTCTTAGAATTAAAGGCTGCATTCTTAGGTCTTCAATGCTTCAAACTATTGTGTACCAATCAGCAGTAACCGTTCTGCGTTCTTGTAAAGGAATCGTAGCCACATGACCAGTTTTCGATACAAACGAAGCGACCATTTTTTTCGACACGCTACGAGAGCGGACAACTTTTGTTGGCTTGACCTCGCCTTCGAAGACCCAAACAGCCGATTGATGTTTTCTTTCGGGCTCATATGAATAAATCCACGATTCATCACCAGAGACGATATTGTAAACTGCATTTGAGCTCCCTCTATTGAACCGTTGCAGAGTAGACCGACACCAATTAACACGAGCCGACTTTTGTTCCTCGGTCAAACGATGGGGCACCCAGCGGGAAACTAACTTCTTGACACCCAGTTCATCATGTAAAATAGTTTGAATCGCTGTCATACCAATGCTGAGAAGCCCGAATCTGCTCGTATGTCACATGTCTATCTTCTTTTATTAATTGGCGCACAGCATCGATGTTATCTTGTGTTACCGCTGTTTTTGGTCGACCAGTAGAAGGAACTGTCGTGAGAGAGGAACGTCCACGACGAAACTCAGAATACCAACGATATATAGTCGTTTTACTGGGTGCTTCAAGTTCATAAACAGAAACAAGCTCGGCGAGACATTGTTCTTGAGATAAACCTCGACGAAAGTTGTGAAAAATTATGGCACGGAAATGTTCCCGCGTAAGCTCCATTTTCCCCACTGACTTGTCAAATTCAAATGGCTACTACTCTTTTCTTTTTTACTTTTTTTAAAATTCAAAAATGGAATTGTGTTGAAATAATACTACATGTCATAAACCAAAAAGGTTTTAATCTAATTTATTCCTGAGTATTCTATTCCCGATCTTTTCGGTTTGGCCCTCGTAAAAAGCATACACACATATACTTACATCCAAATATACATGCATTTGCGCGCACATGCACACACATACACACACACACCCATATACACACACACTTTATCGATTTATGCAGATATTTTGTCTTTTGTTATTCTCTAGTAACAATAAGTACAATTAATTAATTTATGATTTCCATTACTATTCACTATTTATTTATTTTATTTTAAATTTGATTACATATTATGTATTTAGGAAGAGCGGAACCTCCTAGTACAGGTGACTGTGACACTTAAAAGGAGGCTCCCTAAACTAACTTACAGCCACAAGTTTTGTAATTATGAATAAATATTTTTGTATTTTTTTGTATTTTGTAACGAAACTTTTGTAAACTGGATACACCATTTTTCAAAATTCAAATTACCAGGAGCGGTCTTTCTCATATTTAATGGTGCGAAATGCCATTTGGATTACACTATTGTAGATACAGCTGAAAAATACGATATCAAGCTTTTCTGCTAACCCAGTAAAACGACCCACGAGCTGCAACCCATGGATAAAAGTATATTCAGATCGTTTAAGTATTAGCGGGATGAGGAAGAGCTTAAATACTGGTATTTGCATGAAGACAGAAAAATTACTAAACAATTGTTTTGGTTTGAAATGGACGCGAAGGAATACAGGCCTACTGCTCATGTATTCTTGGACGCCGTACAGTAGGATGTTGCGCTTACATTTTAAGCATTATAATTATCTTGCGTAAACGAGACACGAACATGTTGATCTAGCGCCAGCCGCATTTTTGTATGATACTAGCTGTGCCCTCGGCTTCGCCCGCGAGGAACTCAGACAATGTGCAGTATTGTGCAGTCTCGACAGGGATCTCCCACTCTTGGGGAATAATTTTTCAAACACGCTGAAACACATGTTTATTTCTTTCTTTCTTTTTATTAGCCTAAATCCTAATTTTTAATAGAATTTTTATACGTACTTTCTTACTTCCTTATTTCAACCCCTTGGGGGATGATATCCCAAATTTGCTGAAACAAACGTGTTTCTTTACTTCTTATTATTAGCTAAAATCCAAATTTCAACTACAGAGTCATCAAATAAAAGTGGTAAGTGATTAGTTTGAATCTATGATCCACCCTATACTAGCGGAGCGGTGCAGTAGAGAAGGTTATGGCATTAGATTGACGTTGACAACTTCTTCATCTGCATTGCGTACTCTTATGCTGTCACCATCGCTCGATTACCCTCGAAACTTGCTCTGAAGAGCCACACCACTATAATTAATATATTTATTTCAGTGAATCCTAATGGCCAATCCAAGCAGCAGCGTGCAAGCCAATCTAGGAACCAGCCTGCAAACCAGCTACACAATAATCTGCAAGTGAAGCAACACGCAACAGAAGACAGGAAATTAATGTAAACACTAATGAAGGAAAAACTTGAAATGAAAAAGACTTACTATACAGAAAAACTAAAAGTAATGCATGAAAAGAATACAAAATTAGACGATATTTGTCAAGAAATCAGAAAACTAGATGATTCACTGAATGAGACAGATATAAGACTCTGCTTGGACCCTTGCAGAATGTAGAGATTTTAGTCCGTGAGCCCACCTTAGTGTAGACAATATTTCCTCTGTCAAAAAGGAGATGGCCAAAATTTGACCCAGAATCGACATGAACGAAATGTATACCAAAAAAATGTCTACAATGGACATATGACGTCACCAAAAGGGGAGCCCCCTAAGCCATGGGAGGTAGGAGCTGAGCATTGTTGTATTCTTGTGTCTCTTTTACTCTTTCACAGTATGTTCTAATGAGGTATTAGACTGGCTTGTTCGAAGTTTTTTGCATCAAAAAAGCAGCCCCTAAATCCACGGGACAGAGACATGTGTAAAAAAGTCGTACTTAAGTTGTATTTTTCTGTTATAATAGTATATTACCTGGAGTGCGTTCGTTATGGGTTGTGTCACATGACATTAACATGAACATTGACACTGAAATGACTTTGTGGTGGCAAATCCTGAGAGGCACGTATATTCTGTCAAATCAAGATGGTTGCGATATCCGGATTAACGACTTGATACCTCACAAAACTGGAAAATATTTTAGAAAATAAAATAATGCACCGATTCCCGTAATCGATTTACCTCCTTTAGGAAAAACAGTAAGTTAGCAGCCCCGATCAACCTGAAAGGCTTAAACCTGGAAGACGTTAAACTTCTTGCGTATAAAGTGAAAAGTTTTTCCAGTACATAGATCGATCTTTCGCCCCCGAAAGCCCCCGATTGGTAGGTAGAGTTCATCGAAATCGCTAAAGCCGTGCTCGAGAAATCGATCAGAAATATATATATATACAAATATTGCTCGTTTAATAATATAGGATATATGTTTTAATTATGTTATTATGTGATACACACAAGTATATAATATAACATTACTATGTATAGACTTACAATATAATAAATAATCAACGTAAACATAGGAATAGATTTCAGACATATTGCGCATAACATTCTCAAACACATCTAGCTATATAAAATTATAATAAAATAAACACAAACTTTTGCACCTTCTACTACATCACACAAAGAAATACTCGCTCACACACGCTTTCATGATGCCCACGGCACAGGGTAACCTAGTGTGGGTGTCAAAACACATTACTCAGCATAATTTTATACAGTAAGCATATGGTGCCTATAATAAATATGTTTGTAATAACCTTGTTTGTAAACTTTTAATAAATATATTTGATTTGATTTGAAGTGTTAACTTAAATACTTAGTCATTATAGTGAAAGTGCTAGTTTAATGGATAAAAAAGAAATTAATGTATTAAACACTATGATTTTTGTAATTCTGCTTATTGTGTAAGAAATAAGCGAAATCATGGGAATGAAGTAATATATATGGAAACTTTCCCATAATTTCACTCTTAAGGAGGGAGGAGTTATGTACCTACTGCGAAACTGCATTGCATTCATATAGACTTAAGTATATCGAACCACAAGTACATGATTTAAAGAGTACCTTCAAATCACTCGAAGGTGCTAAAGACAAGACGTCGTGCCTCCGCTGACAGATGCCGATGAGCGCAGCACCGTCCAGGGATTTGAGGTGACATCATAACCGAGGTCACTTCACACTAGCTAGAATTACATAGCGCAGACTCCCGGTAGCTTTATATTATATATATTTTATATTTTATTTAAAAGGACCATCAACAGGAAAGCTTTAGCTTTCGTCTAGAATAATAGACCTAATTTGTAATAAAATTAAGTAATTTTTAAGTAAATTTCGACATAAGTTCATTTTTGTTAAAAAAGATTCGCGTTTATTTAAATACCTTGTGGCTGAGTGTATATTTATGTAATTAGGCACTCAATAACATATGTAGGCCTCAATAGTTACATACCTAATTGATTGTTCTTGGAGAGTCAAAATAACTACTGAGAAAGGATCGCAGAGGTTGTTTACTGTATCGAACGTTTGGGAATATAAGGGATTGGTACGGTCAACTGCTCGTCGGTAGAAACTTTTTCAACTCTATTACCACGCTATAAGGTCCAAAAGTGTTTCTACTGACGTGCTGTCGAGTGTACGATATCCAAAATAAATTGTTGACTATAAATTAACCAGGAAAGAAAATTCCAAGCCCAACGCAGAATGGCCTGTCATGCCCTGCACAGTAAAGCGCATAGGTTTCCCAACATACGAAGATGCCGATGAAGAAATTTTATTAATGTGTCAAAATAGCGACACAGATAGCGGCGGTCGTGAAGAAAACTACGCCAGAGATGACAAAACTGATTTCAATAATATGGCCAGTCAACTAGTGACTATTTAACTGTGTATTTTTTCCTTTTGCTTGACACCAAAAACAGGAGGTTATCAATTGAACCAAAACCATTTAAAATAGAACATAAAAAGTTCTACCTACACATTTTCTTTCATTTCATTACTTTTTATGTATTATTTTAAACGTTTTTACAAAATTATCGAAAAAGTATGTATAGCCTGCAGGTTAGCTGTCCAACTGTGAGCCAGCCAGATTCATTGAACCACCGCGATATCTCCTAAATGCGACGTTGCCATTCCGCGCTTACACCATAGAAAGAGACGCCTACGCTCCTTTCCTTGTTTTCCCAGCTTGCTCTGAGCTGCCGTGTGAAACAGACGTGTAGTGAAAACTTCACTAAAAAGCCCTAAAAAGTAAGTATTTCGTGTTGTTTTTCTTTTTTTAGTGTTGTGTTTTGATTCCTGCTACTATAGTTTTTTCATAGTTACTCATCCATTTGCATAAATTTCTACGTTTAATGCACTATTGTTCAGTCTCTTGCGACGTCATGTAACTGGCAATATTTTGAGGTTAAGTTTGTTACGAAGTGGGCGGGCGCCCCGCCCACCAGCCGCGCCGCCCGAAGTCTATTTAAACGCCGAGCCCAGCGCGCGGCGGGCACACCATGTACGCCCTGGGAGTTGACCTGCAGATAGGCACTGAGGAGCTCCGCATCTTTGCTGCCTACCGCCCACCTCAATCGCAATTCAGGATCGAGGATCTGCGCAGCCTCCTGAAGGATCGTGGCCCCACGATCGTGGCGGGCGATATGAATGCCAAACACCAGCACTGGAATTCAAAGAATGCGGACCGAGCGGGGAATGCCATCCTCGCTGACGCCATGACGCACGACTATGAAGTCTCAGGTCCCCGCGAAGCCACACGTCACGACCCCAATGACCCGGATAGTGACAACGTCATTGACATTGTAATCCACAAGGGCCTCAACGGAGCACTCAGCCAAGAATGTCTTCTCGACCTGCCATCTGACCACAGACCGGTCCTCGTGGTGCTTCGTGACCTGCCCACGTGTGCTCTGGCTCCCAGGCCTAGAACCAGGACGGATTGGGACAACTTCGCGACACTGTTGGAGAATTTCAAACTGTCCCACCAGAACAAGTAGACGAGGCGGTGTCTACCATTACCCACTGCATCCGCAACTGCATCTGCATTTTATAATTAAAATGTAAGCTAGCGAGTAACTAAGCAGGACTAAAAATAATCTTTGATTGTTAAGATTTCATAGTCTTGTAAAAATAAAATTAAGTTTTTTGCATGAAATAAACAGTTTAATTTTTTTTTTTTTTATCCGTTCCGCTACAGACGCATCGACTCAAACCATCCCTGTCGGAGAAAGGCTCAGCCCTCTACCGGCGAGGATCAAGGCACTTAAGGAGGAAAAGCGTGAAACGAGAAGGCAGTGGCAACTCACCCGTTACCCCCCTCTGAAAACCAAATTGAACCACCTCACCAACCGCCTGAAAGCAGAGCCGGCTCAACTGGCGAATGAAGGCTGGGAAAACATCATCCAAGAAGCAGAAGACAGTGACGAGCGGGTCCCTTCGGTTCATCGCCTCTGCCGAAGGATAGGTCTCGAGCCGGAGCCCATAAGACCTCTGTACGACGCCAACGGCCACCTGCACTTCAGAGCCCAAGACAGGGCAGAGATCCTCTCAGAAAGCCTGGAGCAGCAGTTCTCTCCGAATGACCCGGCCCCCCCGCAGCACACCGCGGAGGTTGAAGCACACCTTTCATCATACTTCGCAGCACCTCTAACGAGCACGGAAGACCCCATCTTCTTCTCCCCGTCGCAAGTTGAGCGTGTGCTGCGAAGAGTCAAACCCAGGAAGGCCCCAGGTGCGGACCAAATCCCCAACATGGCACTACGTCATCTGCCCAAGCGCCCAATTGCCGCCATAACCGCTCTCTTCAATGGGATTCTGAGAGCAGGCCACTTCCCTAAGGCCTGGAAAGAGGGCCGGATCATCACGCTTCCAAAGCCTGGGAAGGATCTCAGGCGGCCAGAGAGCTACAGGCCGATCACCTTGCTGCCTACCCTATCGAAGGTCTTCGAACAGCTGCTTCTGCCCCACATCAGGGAGCATTTCACCCCCAGACCAGAGCAGTTCGGATTTAGGGCGGACCACTCCACAACACTGCAGCTCGCGAGAGTCCTCCACGACATGTCCGTCAAGTGGAATAAGAAGGAGTATACGGTGGCGGTTATGCTAGACATGGAGAAGGCGTTTGACAGGGTGTGGCACGACGGCCTTGTCTATAAGCTGTCAAACACACAGATCCCTAGGCGCATCGTCACCCTCATCGCTTCATTCTTGAGAGCGCAGCTTCGACGTGTCCGTGGAGGGCGCCATCTCACAGAAGAGACCGATCCGCGCAGGAGTTCCTCAGGAAAGCTGCTTGTCTCCGACACTGTACTCTGTCTACACAGATGACGTGCCAACAGTGGGAGACGTGCAGCTCGCCCTCTACGCAGACGACACCGCCCTACTGGCCAGCTCATATAGGCCCCAACATGCTGCAAGGAAAATGCAACCGACCCTCGACGCCCTCCCAGATTGGCTCGAGAAGTGGCGACTCAAGGTCAATGTGAAGAAGACACAAGCCATGATCACCGGACGAACCCTCTTTCCACCGAGGCTCAAGCTCCAAGGCACGGATATCGACTGGGCTCCAGCTGTCAAGTACCTCGGCGTAACCATAGACAGGGGCCTCTCCATGAACCGGCACGTCCAGGAAACCGTCCACAGGGTGAAGGGAGCAAGGGCCAGGCTCTACCCGGTCCTCAAATCCAAGCTCTCCACCCGCACCAAATTGAACATCTACAAGTGCTACCTGCGATTGCGTCTGACGTATGCTGCCCCTGCATGGTTCGCACTCACGTCAGAGTCGAACAAGAAGAAGTTACGAGCCCAGGAGAACCGCGCCTTGCGCGCTATCATTGACGCCCCGCGCTACTTGAGAACGGACGTCATTTACCGCGACCTGGAGTGGGAGGCCGTAGATGACTTCGTGTCCAGGCTGGCGAGACGAATGCTGGACAGGACGGAGCATTCGTCTCACTCCCACCTGAACACCATCGCGCCCTACCACGTACGCCCTCCAGACGACGACACCCTTCCTAAACGAGGAAAATACACCAGGCTTCTCCCGAGGGACCTCCTGCATAGGACTACCGAGGGGGAAGCCTCAACATCACAACAACCGCACTGACCCACAGCCGCTCGCTCGCTGGTCGTTCACCGGGCCTCTCCTCACGGAGTCTCACCCGGGGGGCTGGTACCGCGGAGGGCGGCTCTCCAACCATCAGTGCCACTATCAAGCACCATCAAGAACCAAGTCTCCACCTTGAGTCGCCACTTCACCCCACCGAAACCTGCCACCATCTTCACACCACCGAGACCCTGCCTCACGTTGACCTACAGCCGCCTGCTCGCTGGTCGCTCACCGGGCCTCTCCTCACGGAGTCTCACCCGGGGGGCTGGCACCGCGGAGGGCGGCTCTCCAACTTCGGTCAACACCACACCCGCCGACCACTCCTGACCTACCAACACCTGCCGCACACATCCCCATTATCTCCCCTTACCGCACCACCTCCATCACCGAGTTCGCCAATAGCCGCCCGCTCGCTGGTCGCTCACCGGGCCTCTCCTTAGGGAGTCTCACCCGGGGGGCTGGCACCGCGGAGGGCGGCTCTCCAACGACCGGCCTGTAGCCACAGGCCGCGCTTGAAACCTCCTCAGGGAGCCACAGCAGCTCCAAGAGGATTCCCCGCCGACGGAGCAATCCCGGGGCGCGAGAGGACTGCGCATGCGGCGGGCAGTCAGAGCTCCACCACAGTTCCGCCGCGTTCTCCTAGCAAGCCGCGAACCCGTCCGCACTCCATCCGGGAGCCCGTATCTCGGTGAGGAAACGTTGGGCTGATTGGAGCTCTGCTAGCCAGAGCTCTCTTTGAGTGTCCCGCTCATCCCTTACGTGTCGGACCGACGCCCCTGACCCAGGAGTGTCGCCGGCGCGAGGGTTCCGCCGGGCGCATTAGCTTAGGGTGAATGCGCCAGGTTTCAGCCTCCTTTCCCCGCTAGCAGCGTACCTTTGTTCCGTTGCGGAACCGTCCGAGTCGCAACCATTTGGTGACTGTTCACCCCCCTCGTCGCGAGCGTATAATTGTAAATAGATATCGCAGTTTTAAGCTAATCCTGCGCGTGTAAATACTTAGTAGAAATAAATAGTGTGGCCCAGAGCGTATCACGCCTTTCCCGAGGGAAGGACGTGACAAGTTTGAAAACACGGTGTGTCAATGAACCATTTTGTGATGTCCAACATTAAACCATGGTTCATTGTCTAAAACTGCTGGTTCATAGTAAAACACCTATTTAATTTGGTTTATTATATTTAAGTTGAAAATGCCATCAAGTGGGATGGTATATTTACTCTATTTTTTATTTTTAGAATGGTGCCGAATAAAACCAATCGTACAAGAGAAAAGGGCGATCACTCAGCAGAAAATATGTTGAAAGCAGCAAACTAGTTGAAAGCCTTACGATGGACACAGAAATGGCGTTAGCATACGCCAAGCGTCAAAAGATTGCGATATTGCTTATCCTACCCTTCGGCCTTACGTTTGAAAAAATTGAATGTCCCAGTGGAAAATCTTGTATTTTCTCCTGAACCAGCACTGAAAGAATATTACGAGGAAAACACTCTCAAGTGTTATGGTCTTACGACTAAAGATTGCCGAAACCTGAAAGGCGTAAACCTGGATGACGCAAAACGCGCAAGGCGTAAAACGTCTTGCGTATAAAGTGACAATTGTTCATGGTTGGTTCAATGTTCGACAGAACACCAATGTTCGACATTTAAAAACTTAATTTAAAAAAATAAGAGTAGTTTTACATTTCTGAACGCATTTCAAGCATAAACCATAGACAAGGATTATCCGTCTGACATTGTAAATGGCATTTCCTACATTCGGCCATTTTGAAGAAAATGGCATAGCGACCGACAGTAACCGGCAGAAATCTCTTTTGGAAATCCAGTTTTACTATCAAAATCGTTAAGGAGGTGAGTAAGATCTATTGCCTGTTACTTTTATTTGTTTTGCTTAATCTAAAGTGCATAATATTTATTGAGTTAGGACATAAAGTCTTATAAAGTGCGTCCTCCCAAGAAAAAGATCAAAGTCATTTTACAGCGTAATTTTCGCAACATGAACCTGGATCGTTTGAGTGAGGATGTCAAATGCGTGGATTGGTCACCGGTATTGAAAGCTGATACAGTTGACGCAAAGGTAGCTGCGCTTACTGTAATTCTCATACAGCTTTTTGATACACATGCACCTATTCGGCCCGTGCGAATAAGGCATGCGCCGGCTCCTTGGCTGACTGACGCAATAAGACGGGTGATGACTAAAAGGGACAGAGCGAAGAAGAAACATAAGAAGGATCCAACTGATAGTAATCTAGCTGCTTACAAAAAACTGCGAAACATCTGTAACAGACTGTGTAGAAATGCGAAGCGTCGTTATATACACTCATCCCTTGACAATTTAACACAAGCTCAGACATGGAAATTTCTAATGTCATTGGGTGTGGGCCAGGCCACGGATACCTCCTTAGGAACCGTGGACCTAAACACTCTTAACAAACATTTCTCGACTCCTCCCGTTGTTCTCGATGACGCCACTAAGGCCATCTGTCTTTCCTATCTTTCAAACCTTGCCCTGCCTGACTGCCCTCCATTTATTTTTCAACCCGTCACAGAGGAGGGTGTCAAAAAGAGTATCCTTTCCATCTCCACAAAGGCGGTAGGTAGTGATAACCTAAGCGTGGTCATGTTGATTCCTATTCTGAATGACATTGTCCCTATCATCTCTCACATTATCAATTTCTCTTTGAGGGTAAATGTCTTCCCAACAGACTGGAAAAAAGCTTTTGTCATACCATTGCCTAAAGTAACTAATCCTACTGCCTTTTCCCACTATCGTCCTATCTCTATCCTTCCTGTCCTCTCAAAAGTCCTGGAAAGCGTTGTTCACAAACAACTTTATTCATTCTTAATCACTAATAACCTAACATGTCCCTACCAATCCGGTTTCCGTCCTTCCCACAGTACAGTTAGTGCGTTGCTGAATATTACTGAAGACATTAGGTCTGCTATGGACAACACCAAGCTCACCATTGTCGTGCTGCTTGATTTCAGCAACGCATTCAACTCTGTGAACTTTGAAATCCTACTTGCCATCCTTTACTCTATTAACATCTCACCCTCTGTGATCGAATGGTTTCGCTCTTACCTCCACGGTCGCCAGCAGAGCGTGAGGACCAACGATGCTTCATCGGACTGGTCTGCATTATCTGCTGGGGTACCGCAAGGTGGTGTTCTTTCGCCATTACTATTTTCAATCTTTATAAATAATATTTCTCGCGTAGTCTCTTCCCCGTACCACTTGTATGCCGATGATCTACAGATATACAGGCACTTTTCACTAGATGACGCAACAGAAGCTGTCACTGCGATTAATAACGATCTTACTGCAATAAAAACATGGGCTCACACATTTGGTTTGCTTGTTAACCCTAGTAAGTCTCAAGCGATGGTTGTAGGCAGCAGTAGGTTAAGAAGCAGACTTAATTTTGATGATCTTCCCTTTGTATGTTATGACGACGTCTGCATTCCATACACTAACAAGGCTAAAAACCTGGGTCTAATCATGGATAATACCTTGTCTTGGACTGCTCAAGTCAATGAGGTAAGCAGGCGCATGCATTATTCATACCACTCACTCAAACGACTCCAGTTCTTCCTTCCTCTCAACACGAAAATCATGCTTGCCCAATCCCTTCTTCTTCCTATTCTAGACTACGCTGATGTGTGTTATTTGGATGCGACTGAGGAGCAACTTAATAAACTTGAGCGCCTACAAAATCTCGCTATACGTTTTATATTTGGACTTCGAAAATTTGACCACGTCTCCCACTTTCGTGCTCAGTTAAAATGGCTCCCAATTCGACTTCGCCGTGATGTGCATATCCTTACTGTTCTCTACAATATCCTTAATGATCCTGCCACTCCTGAATACCTCCGCTCCCGTTTCCAACTTTTGCCTCCTGATCTCCGTTCTAGGCATCCATGCATCACTAAGATGCTGGAATGTCCGAGAGCAAACACTAATTTCCTATTTAACTCCTTCTCTTCGCGAGCTGCTCGAATGTGGAACAAGCTTCCTAAATCGATACAAGACAGCCCTTCCGTTACTTCTTTTAAAAAAAGGCTAAAAGAGCACTACTTATCGATCTTATCTTGTTAAAATATTATTATGTATTATTCTATTATATTATAGTTTAGGTATGTAGTCAGTATAAGTAGTATATTTAACTTATGACTATGTATGTATGATTATTATGTAGTGTATATTTTCCTACTATTATTTAATCTTAATAATTGTGTACACATTCTTGTCCCCGTCTATATACTTATATTTTCTTACTTAATATTGGTTGGCTGGAAGAGATCTCTTCAAAGAGATAAGCTCGCCATTGTAAACTACATCTGTAGCATTTTATAATTGTTTTGTTGTGTACAATAAAGAATACATATAAACACACTACTTTTTAGTAATTTTTTTCGCAATGGTAAGGTTATGCTATAATGTAAAAACACGCTTGTCGATTACTGGATATTTTTTCCCGCGTTTGCCAATCATCGACAACCGTCGAAACGTTTTTTTATATTAATCTAGTAGCTTAATTATATAGTTTAATTCAGTTTTTTGGCACTTTTAAAATAAGCTACTTGTATTTAAATCGTCTAACTGTTTCCAATGTTCGACAGATGTGTCGATGATTGGATTTTCCATATGTTCCAGTAACCGACTTATCGATTTTTTGGCAGGAATGGCACCCAAGAAAAACTACACGCCTCTTCAAATGGCACAGGCTATCGCCTCAGTCAGAAAAGGTGTAAAAATTGCGACTGCAGCAAAAAAATTCGGTGTACCCAGAATTACCTTGCATGATAAAATTACTGGAAAGACTCCAGTAGAATGTTCTATGGGCCCTAAAACATATTTGTCCACTCAAGAGGAGGCTATTTTAGAAAAATGGATCCTCGAAATGGCTGAGAAACATATTCCCATTACTAGAGATGAGTTGCTTGATAGCGTGCAACGCATTATAATGGACCAGCAAAAGCCAACCCCTTTCACTGACAATCGGCCCGGTAGAAAGTGGTACAATCTATTTCTTAAAAGACATCCTTCACTGTCGGAGAGAACGGCGCAAAACTTAACAACGGCACGAGATGCTGTTACGGAAGAAGATATAATGCGTTGGTTCGGAGAAGTGGAATCTTATCTACAGGAAAACAATTTAAAGGAAGCATTAAATGAACCGGCAAGGATTTTCAACACAGATGAAAGCGCCTTTTATTTGTCACCTAAAGCCGGCAAAGTCCTTGCAAAAAAAGGTGATAAACATATCTACCAATCTTCTGGAGACGAAAAAGATAATTTGACCGTATTAATTACCGGAAATGCCGCTGGACAACTGGCACCTCCAATGGTAGTATTTGCCTATGAGAGAATTCCATCAACAATTTCGTCGCAGTTTCCAGAAGAGTGGGCTATTGGACGTTCACCGAGTGGCTGGATGTGTGGCAGCACATTTTTCGAGTATATCGCGAACATTTTCATTCCATGGTTAATACAGCAAAACATCCAAAAACCCGTTTTGTTCTTTTTGGACGGTCATAGGCCTCACATGACCTTGCATTTGTCGAATTTTTGTGCTGAAAACGGCATAGAAATCATAGCGTTATACCCAAACAGTACGCACATTCTACAGCCTATGGATCTTGCAGTTTTCAGGCCATTGAAAACATACTGGAGAAAGGCTGTCAAGGACTGGAAGTTACAGCATTTAGGACAAAACTTGAAAAAAGAAAATTTTGCTCCTGTGCTTAAAACAGCGTTACAATCACTCACTGCTGTTTCTATTAAGAATGGATTTCGTGCTGGTGGACTGTACCCTTTTGGTCCAGACTACGTTGATCTGACTAAAATAAAATCTCGAGAAAAATCGCAGGTTTCAACACAACAGATACACTTTTTCAATTACTTGGAAAAAGAGATAGTGGCAAAAATAGGGGAAGAGAAGTTGAAGATCTTTAATGAACTCTTCTACAAAGGCAGAGATGAATTAAGCTCGCGCTTGAATGAAGAAGACCTCTCGCTATACATTATATGGGCTAGTAATAAACAAACAGTTGAAGCTTCAGGTCATATTAATGAACCATTATCGTCAGCCCAGTTATCAGTTGACGTCCCAAATCCTCGAGCAAACGAAGCTGCTCTTCCAGTTACAAATACAGAGACATATAACAAACCTAATCAAGCAGCTCCTCAACAACCTGAACTTGACCGATTTGACAGTCATTCAGATGTCGATTATTTACATTCAACCCCTATAAAAGAAATTACATTACCTAATAATTCTGCTTTAAATGTAACCCCAACTGATGATGTTGAAACCAGAGAAAAACCAAAGAACCAATCCAACTTAACGTCTTCCTACTCCTTAACAGTTAAAAGGTAATATTGCCACAGAAATAGCATCTACAAAAGAGACAACCAGACCAGAACCCAAAGAAAAGTTCAGTGACGCACTGGTTGTTAATGAGCTAAGTTCTTCCAGACAAGAAGGAGGTGCAATTTGGACATGTTGATTATCGGGTGTCGATAACTAGAGTTTGCCCAGTCGATTACTAGGCAAAAAAAAGCATAAGTCTATTTTGATATTTTTGAGTTTGCCCAGTCGATTACTAGGCAAAAAAAAGCATAAATCTATTTTGATATTTTTCTTTATTTATTATACACGACGCCTATTTTACATCAAAATATTATACAAAGAACCCTGAAATTGTACCCAATGTAGCAAAGTACCATAGAATGATACAAAGGAGCCAAATATTTAAAAAAAATGCTTGGGTGCCTACGTTAAAGTGTCGATGATTGGGTAAAAAATTGGGTGTAAAACACCTGGCTCACCATATTTTGAAGTTGACGGCAAAAAAAATATTTGCTATGTTCGATGTACCCCTCATTATAAAAAAAATAAGAAATAATCTTTTAAAAGATAATTTTAAATTGGATGGCAACAAAATCAGCCTTCAAGATATTGTTAAAGCTTACGAGACCGATAAAATGAATAAATGTAGACGTTTAAAAAAATTACACTAGTGCACTTAAATCCGAATCCATTCCAAAAAATTAGAGTAAGTTTGGCGACCTAAATTTTCAGTTATTCTGTGGCAGCAGTTATTAGAACAGTAATCGGGACAGATGAACTTAAATGTAATACCGCCCTAAACACAGCAAATTGTGTTGAAACAATAAACAATTTAATCGAAGTTTTAAACACACGAAAAAAGTTTGAAAAGAATTCATTCTCATGCGCTCTGAGTAAAAAAAACAAAAAGCAAACAAATGAATAGTCTGGAAATGACAAAAAAGTTAAAAAAAAAAGTTTCTGAAAAGCGTGATGGAACCAATATAGAAACTGTTCCCCCGTGCTTTTCAGGCTTCCAACAAACAATTACTGCCACACGTCAATTGTTTGAACAAGAACACCCCAACGGAATCAAATTTATAATGACAAATAGATTAAACCAAGACGTCTTGGAAAATCTATTTGGCCTGTTCAGAATAAAAACTGGCTGCAACTGAAACCCTACAGCAAGAGTGCTTAGGTCTGTGTTCCGTAGTAATTTGCTGAATACTAGTAGCAGTAGTAATAGTAGGCACATAAGAAAATTAAATTTTTGAGTAATTTATAACGCACTGGCTTCGTACGTGCTAAATCTTTCAACTAAGCTTTTGGCGTGCATTAGTAGATGACTGAAGGGAGGCAATAACATAACAAATATCCAAATTAATTATTTACTTCCAGGGCACACTTTTATGCCGGTAGACTCTATGCATTCTGTCAACGAGATGAGTGAGACTGATACAATTATTTTGGCGCCATCTCAACGGCCTACACGGTTTTGGCACGACTAACGCCCGGCCCTTTATGTTGAGGTTTTAAAATATAAGCCGAAAGACGTCCACTGCTGGACCTCTGTTCACTGCAGCAGTACAGTGAAGACCTATGCCTCCCCTAAAAGAAAATCTCCATGTCGACCAGTCCTGCGCTGCTCGCATCCAGCGGCTTCCCGCGACCTTGACCAGATCGTCGGTCCACCTTGTGGGGGCCTACCTACGCTAAGTAACTGATATAGTCCTGAGAATCGCTTAACTAAAGTGGCAGTGGGCAGGGCACATCGCAAGACGAACCGATGGCCGATGTGGCGTACGTTATGGACCCGCGGTGAAAGACATTTGGATGGTGTGATTAAAAAAAAAATGAATTTCCCGACTGTGTACTTTAGGTTATTAACAATAAAAGAAAATTATATGTAACAGTACATATTCTTTAGCTGAAATTTAGCGCCTAAATATTTCTGACCCGGCTACACATTCACGTCAGCCGACAGTTATCATCACCAGGTAGAAAAAGCTCTACAAAAAAAGGTGCATAATATTGATGCGGTCAAAAAGGCGAACTTTTAAAAAAGTTTTGTTTTGTTACTTACTTCGCTGGCTCAGCGACCCGTAGTGGATCTTGGCCTCTGACATTAAAGTACGCCATTCGTCTCTATTCTGTGCCAAATCTGACCAGACGGGCACTTCCAGCTCTTTCAGGTCTTTGGCGACTTCATCCTACCAGCGGTATCTTGGACGCCCCACCGGACGACGCCCAGAAGGTTGGCCATGTTAAGCTTTCTTTGCGGCTCGATCCTCTCCCATCCTCTCCACATGTCCTAGCCAGCGAAGTCGGGAAGATTTTATTTCTCCGATGATGTTCGGCTCGGACACTAGTTCTTCTACCTCCCGATTGTACCTCCGCCTCCATTCCCCATCTTCTCCTCTTTTTGGTTCCAGAATCTTCCGCAATATCTTACGTTCTGCCACTAAGAGTTTATTTTCCTCCTTCAAAGTTAGCGTCCAAGTTTCGCACCCGTATATTAAAATCGGCCTGAAGACTGTTTTGTAAATCTGAATTTTAGTAGTTCTGCTTATCAACTTGGACACTTACACCTTGTGAAGGGCTGCGGTACATCTTAGGGCGTTCACTATGCGGATGTCAATTTCGTTTTCCCTCTGATTTGTGTCAGTAATCGTGCACCCGAGATATCTGAATTTGTTGACACCCCTGTAGGTTATACCAAAAACTACTTTTCCTGATTTGTACGGAAATAGGTGTGCAACGAGGTGTACACGAGTCCATTAAGACCCAGATTATAAATAATATTACCTTTAATGCCTGATAACAGAAAAGCGTTTTGACTGAACTTGCCAGTTTCATACCAAATACAGCCTGAAGAATAGTATTCACATTAACTTTTTTTAACAATATTTTAGTATTTTGTGATCTCAAGAAGTTTAATTGATCTCAAGGTTATTGTATTTAAATAGAATTCGTATTTATTAGATGTTTAAGATTTTATTACACAGACTTTTCTTAAGAATTTCATAAAACAATGGCAGTAACAACGCACTTACTGCTGTTCTCTTACGTAATCTGTGTGGTCAGTTTGATATGTTGTAGGAGAGCACGGGGCTTGTTGTAACGGGAATAAGTATTAACAGACCTTCTTCAATAGGAATTTAAACATTTTTCACGATTTTTTTACCTAATCTTACATGTATAACGCGCCGCGCCGCTTCATCACAGCCAGTGTCCCGCCAGACAGGCGTCGCAGTGAGTGGGTGTGTGCAAGCGCTTAGTTGTCCCCAGGTAACGTATAATTTTACTTTCATAAATTTTTGGTTAGGTTTACTATTTTCGACTGATTGGAGCTTTTTGTATTTTATTTGATGCTAAAATATAACTATTTATGATGTTGTGTAGTTTTTGAGATTACTAAGTTGATTTAATAGTTATCGTGATAAATATTAAGAACTATAGGTTCGTTGTAACATGTTTTTGGCTTTGTTTTGTTTGCGATGAAACGTAAAGTCATTCAAAAGGTGATTGGGTAGAATGTATTGTATGTAAGATTGGGCCACATGTAGGATGTGTCACAGAAGATACTATTTCTTTTGTTTGTATGAACTGTAATTCAGATGAAGACTAAATTCTTTGATTAGGAAACTCATTGCAAGGCTGATTATTATAAGATGTAAGGTAGAACTAAGAGATAATTACGAGACTTAATTTGGAGGCTTATAATTAATTTACTGTGATTTTAAAGTGTCATGTTGATACAGTTTTAAGAAAAACTGTAGCATTTTATAATAAACATATTCTATCTACTCTACATATAGTAGTGCGTAAGTACAAAATAAGATAAATAGTTAAAAACTTAAATCTTTGATTTGTTGATTATACCTATAAAAAGTATGTTGCAGTTAATAATTTAATCAAAAATACATATTATGGAAGTACCTAGTTAGTTTTTGTAGTAAGTAATGCAAAATGATTCAAGATGTGAATTAATTAAATGATTTATTGTTGTTACTTCTTGCCCCAATAGATGTTACAACAAACCCAAAGCACGGGGTAAGTTGTAATATTTCCCTTTTTTGAGAATAAAAAATAATTGTGAAAGAGTTACCTGTAGATTTGATATTTTTTTTATTTGCCTTAACAGAAGAATAGTTAAGATTATTAGATAGATTATATTATAAAGATTAATTCTTTGTACGTCAGATAATTTATTGCAGTTTTATTGATTGATTTGCATTCTAAAGATTGAGAAGATTTGTTATTAAATATGGTTTTGTTAGTTCAATTTGCTTTACCAATTATGAAAAATAGCATATTAAAGGAACTCAATTATAAATTATCTTATAGAATACTAAAAATAGCTTACGAGCTGTATTCTTTATACAGATTTTATATAACTTGCAAACAGGCTAAAATTATGGCTTGATGGTTAAAGAAACTGATAGGGAAACTAAAACCCTAGAATTTGATGATATACCAAATGGAGTCATTACTTTCATAGTGTCAGTTTAATGTATCATCTTCTTGTTACTAATTTCTGTAAATAACATTATCTTTACAAGTGAAATGAGTTGAAAAGCTGAAAGAGTAGCAGATTTTGTCATTTGTTAGAAATAACTTAAATTTTTCGTTATCAAAGATATAAAAGTTCAAATAATGATGCTGACCGTTTGACTATATGAAGCTGACTGTTTGACTAAAAAGTAAGGCTATTTTCGACTTTATTTTCCTGACTTTTAAATGTAATATGTCTAAGTAGGTAGTCAATGTCCCAAGGCACTTCCCAATAAACATTGCTTTGCTGAAAGAAATTATCATATTATGTATATGTGTACATATTTTATATTCTAGTTTTCGGGACAAACCAGAATTTGAATCCTTCTCCTGTCTGAAGTTTGACAGTACAATTTACTAACTTACTTACATACTGAATAAGACTTGGTTAAGATAAGATTTCCCAATTTTATTATAAAAGGTTAAAAACATGTATGCGAATTTAAGCATATAAGTGCAGTCTTGGAGGGTGATCGTCCGCCACTGGTCTAAGGTCCATCTTACCGTGAAGATACAAGAGTGAATCGAACAAAGCAACTGTGCACCCGGCGACGCGTATCGAATACCTACTTCGTGCTGTGTATAGTCAACTCAACTAACAGAATGACATTATTTTCACTAATAAATTTATAAAGTGCTGTGTGCCGCACAGCTAAAAGCCAGTTTGTCCATAACTTAATAGCGAGACAAATATCGCCTTTACGTGGACACGCCTTATAAAGCCACCAAATTTTTTCCAGGTACTAGTTAATTGAAAGCTATGTACCTAACTAGTACCTGGAAAAAATTTGGTTAAATTGTAAGGCGTGTCTACGTGAAACAGCTAATCGGCCGCACTATTATCTTTTCCAGTGCACTTAAAGGAGAGCGAGGAAAAAACGAAAGCGTTTATGGAGTTGACAGCAGCGGCCCAAACGCCAGGCGGGCCTTTGAACTACTTGGTGGTCGGAATGCTAGTCTCCGCTACTATGTACTTCATAAAATTACGTTATAATTTAGACTCACTAAAAATGAAAAATGTTCTAGTAATGTGAGAGCGAGAGTGTGCGCAGGAGCACAGGTCCTGGCAGAATAACAGCATCGCAGTCCCACTGCGGTCAATGCTGAGCCAGGAAACCTTTTCGCTACCACAGTACACCACAAAAAAAATAGAGACTAATGTAATATTTTGTTATTGTTATTATATCTGGTAATTGTAGTACCTAGTTTTAGAATTGATAACTTGTAATTAATATGTAATGTAATATGTAAGTGTATTTTATACTATCGTCATCATTTTGGTGACTTTGGGCTGTGCTTTGGGTGAGTAGATTCCCATTAATAGTTAGTCCACAGCTGGATAAAAATGCGTGGTATACAAGGTGTAACAAAAAGGGTATATCAACCCTGAAGGATGTGATTCTGCCCATGAAACTGAACAACTTTCCCCGTGGAACATAGGTCGACATACGAAAAAAAAATTTTGACCTCCCATAGAAACTGAATCAGCTGATCGCGCATTTTGTATGGGAGGTCAAAAATGATTTTTTCGTATTACGACCTATGTTCCTTAGGGAAAGTTGTTCAGTTTCATGTGCAGAATCACATCCTTCAGGGTTGTTATACCCTTTCTGTTACATCTTGTATCTTGGAGTCATAGTCACCACTATCGTAAGCGTTGCGGCTGGCACCATGGACCGCAGGTTGGTGGCCGCAGTATGTAAGGTGAGATAAACAGAAGGCTGCTATCCATCTTTCGGGTCAAAACCCTTAAACACCAACGTGTAGTGATGCCGACCACACGGTGATAATATTCGGAGCCAACTAACAGCTTTGCTTGCCTTTTGAAGCTCGTAAAATGCTCAAGTTAACATCTCATGAAACGTCCACTGCAGGACCGGGAGCTCCTTCCAGAATTCCAGCTTTTTCTGGAACAATGTGGTGGGGAAGTACCATATCACCACGTTTGTTCGCGTTGTGGCTGGCATCATAGACCGCAGATTGTTGGTGGCCGCAGTATACAACGTGTTAATGGAAAAAGCAAAGCCCTCATACACCCCAACTGATTTTTATTAAAATAAATCCATTCCCGTAAAAAAATCCTTAAAAAAGTTTTTTTATCTAGATATTGTTATTTTAAAGTTTCATCACTGTTCTAGTTTCATCGCTGTTCTAGTCCGCGCACACCGCGCACGCCACGCTCACTTTCCTCGCCGCCAGCGCGTGTATCCAGAGAAATGTTTAGATTAGAAGCGGCAAAAATTTAAATAAGAAAAAAAAAATACCCCTATCAAAACCCATGAAATTGATTCTACACTCGATTCTGAACAAACTATTTTCTCAGTTTCGCTTATTCCGTTAACACGTTGTATAAGGTAAGATAAAGGCTGCTATCCATCGTCCGGTTCAAAGTCATTTAGTCACCTTTTACGACACCCACGTGATCTCCAGAACGATCGTTCCAACTCTTTCTTTGTAGTAGACCTGCCTACGCTACGTTTTCGGTTCCTGATCGCCACTCAAGAGCCTTTGGCTTCTTCGGCTGTAGGTTTATCGAGCGATGTGCCCTATCCACTGCCACTTGAGTTTGCAAGCTGGGTCTCAATCAGCCGAGAAGCCTCTGACAAGACTGAACTAGCCGAGACCAATGGCTTGGAGCTTTCTGAAGCAAGAAAAACGCTGGAGTTGTTTTATACCACACCTACCATTTTCGTAAACAGAAAAAGTGCAATCATCTATTCTATTTTAATCTGACAAAATATTGTAATTCTTTCCAGAATAGTGCTGTGAAAATTTTTCAAAGCTTTCAGCCACGCCTATAGACACACCAGATTCTCCCCCAGAGTACGAACCTCCTCCCTCATACTCATCACTTTTCCCCACTGCTACAATAGAAAACTCCTCTCATAAGGAACCCCCAGACTCGTAACCAAAAAATTTTTAATTTAGTTTAATAATATATAAAGTACCTGGGTGACCGAGCTTCGCTCTATAATAGCCGCCTCAACATGAAAATATCATCGGGTGACCAAGCTATGCTACCCGCCAACAGATGGCGCTGTAGGTTTCCGCAAAGTTAAGTCAGTGGTAATTACACCTCAAGACATATCATAATTTTTTTTAAATATTACAAAAGCCTCTTGCTCCCCTACTAGTGATATATGGTTTTTCGTAATTTAAAATTATGAATACATTGTTATATTCATAATTTTATTATTCAATTTCGCGTAGTTACAATTATTGGTAACTACGCGAAATTCAATCATTCAATCTACTACAAAAATAACGAACATGAAATCATCTAAGTACGAGTATAAGCCAGAAAACGTAAAAATAATAAAAAATCTTTAAGCCATTTCTCAGATAGTTAAGAATGTAATCTAGACGAAGAAGTTCAATCTTTACATTTTGGATCTTCCAAACTAACAGTAACAGTGCACTGCAGTATGATATACACTAATAAAAGCAAGTCAGTCATTTGTGACCGTATCAGATAGTAAATGCCATGAACTTCATGCCATATGGGCGAACTTGACTTCGGTTATAAAATTGGCGAAGTCTATGAATCCAAACATCTCAGTCATACATTTTTATTCCGACGGCCCCTGCAACCAATACAGACAAAAAATACTTTTGGTTGCTTTACAAATTTACACTGAAGCTTAACCTGAAATATTCAACGTGGTCATTCTCAGAGGCCGGTCATGGTAAAAGTGTGACTGATGGTATTGGAGGAGCCGCGAAACGATTGCTAGAGGTGTCATACGACGGAGATATTGCCAAAGACGTATTAAATATCTAAACTTAACGCATAAATTAAGTTACGTATCGGTACGTAGTATCTGAAACGAAGTGGAGTAGCACGTACGTCGAGATTCAAAGCGCATAATTATGGCGGAATTTAAGTTGATAGTTCTTAATACGCATTACAAAGTTGTCGATCGGGACAACGAAGATATCGTCATTACAACTTACAAGATAGATCGTCATGGAGAGGAATCCCTGGGAAGCATAAAACATTATCCCACGGGTGAGTTCAATTTCGAGCGGATGTATATCAACCGGACCTACCAGATGAGCGGTGCGGGGGTCTGGATCCCATTGATTAACTCGCGTGTATGATACAACGTGGAGACGAAATCCTCCGCGCTCGCGCTACAACTGAATCCCTATCCATATGGGGGTAGCTACAAGAACCCTCACTCACGCGGAGGAAAAATCACTTTAGGAAGATCCTTCATGGCTGGAAGTTACACCTCACTCGGAGAGGATACTTCCATCGACGCGAAGTACATGACGTTCGTCTTCGGAAACGATAAACCTGAAATGCTGGCCCGAAAGCCTCGTGTTACGAAAGAAGCATCCGGACTATCGGATATCGAGACATCAAATGCGCCCAATCGCGAGCGCAAGACGTCGAAACGAAAAGAGAAAGCGATCCATCGCCGTGAGGACGTGATTACAGCCGAGGCTGCGCTCACCGAAGAGGTCCATGCTTCAAGGGATTGCAGCAGCGAACTGACGCTAGGTGAGCAGATCGGTGTCAAGCAGACGACTGAACAAGATTTACCCGTCCCAATAGTATATAGTATAATAGTATAAAATCGGCACGCTACCTAATATCTGATGAAGAAATCCATAATGTTGCGACTCTCGTTCCATAAAATATCCAACCTATACCTAGAACAGCTGCACCAAATTATTTCATCGGGTACAATGTACTTAAATATAGGGCGCTCAATTGCTTTTGCTTGAATCACGAAAAGCTTGGTATGTGCAGTAGCCTTAACCCAAAAGAGCACACACTTATTCGGAAAGAACTATTGTTGCAAATCACAGTTGACACCAAAACATATGATAACAGGACTTCTTCCAAGATCCAGACAACGAAAGACAGCAATAGTGTTACCGCACGTTCTTTCCAATGCCTCTGCCCTACTTTCTGACAACATCATACTCACTATACATATACATACTTCTATATATAAAAATAACAGCCTTGTTGACAAAGTTAGTCAATTGACATTTGAGTTGTTTACCTAACTACATTGTGAGAAAATACGATATAAAAGTATGAAACAATACGCTTAACTGAAAAAACAGGCCCGCGACAAGCTCGCGTAGGCCAACACACGTACAAGATCTAATAGCATCAAAAGATCTAGCACAAAGTATGATTTAAAAAAAATATCTCATAAAAACTTCAGAAGGGAAATATATCTCGAAATTATGAAAGAGCCTGAAACCAGAAAAAGGATATCTGAAGACCGTCTCCCTATTACAATTAAATAGCACAAACCATACGTGCCAACCTTTTGGTCCGCCTGGAAAAAAGAAAACACCAAGCAAGATCCACTACCCCTCGGCGATGCGCTTTGTGCAGTACAAAAGCCAAACCAGTAAGGACGGCTTGGCAGTGTGACACATGTAGTGTCCCGTTATTTTGAAAGTATTAGTTTTTGATAAAGATCTGCTTTTGGGGCAAGTTGGAACGCAAGCTACGCGGCATGATGGGGTATAGGGGCATAATGGTGCATAGGGGCAAGACGGGACGTCCCTTCGCTTGTCTATGTAACGTGGGTGATACGAGTATCACTTATTTCATGTAACGAAAATGGTGAGAACATATAAGACAAAAACAAAAAGAGGCGAGTGGTCTGCAGGAACCAAGTTGTCGTAGGAAATTTCTATCAACAGCTTGGAGAAATCTATGACAAGTATAAATTGACTCCAGAAAAAATATATAATTGCGACAAAACTGGAATTTTGATAGTTTCTAAAACTAAAGGTCGCAAACAAGTGGGGTCGCTGTCTTTGGCAGAAAGAGGTTCGACAACAACAGTGGAAATATGCTTCAATGCAGCTGGAACGCATATGCCACCTTTCATGATATTTACGAGGCAGAGAATGAAAGCAGAGCTGCTAGATCACTCGCTTCGCTTATTGGCAGTTCGAAAAATGTGATACAGGTCCGACGTTTTATGCGTCGAGTGCGCGGTGATGGTAATACTGTATTTTACGAGCCCGCACAGATGGTGGCGGTTATGTTAGCCTTTATGCAATTGCCTGACTACGTCTATCTGGATTCGTGGCGACACGAAGTTGGCATGACGCATGTACATTCCGCCAGTTAAACAATGCCTGAAATGCGTCACCTATGGTCATATCGCAAAATTTGGTCATAATTCAGATGGAGGATGGATGGAGGTGGATAAACTGGAGCGCCTTCAAAATCTTGCAATACGTTTTATTTTTGGACTTCGAAAATACGATCACGTCTCTCAGTTTCGCGCCCAGTTAAAATGGTTCCCTATCCGACTTCGCCGTGATGTGCACATCCTTACTGTCCTTTATAACATCCTTAATGATCCCGCTACTCCTGAATACTTTCGATCCCGTTTCCAACGCTTGCCACCTGATCCCCGCCCTAGGCGTCCCTGTATCACTAAGATGCTGGAATGTCCTAGTGCCAACACAAAATTCCTGTTCAATTCCTTTTCCGTGCGTGCTACTCTAATGTGGAACAAACTTCCCAAATATATTCAAGACAGCCCATCCGTCACTTCTTTCAAGAAAAGGCTGAAAGAGCACTTCTTCTCGAACTTATCTTGATAATATATGTATTATTATTTTGTAGGTATATTAATATATGTAGTCTATAGTAGGTATATGTATGTAGTTATTACTATGTATTATTATAATATTATATATGTACTTATACTTATTTCTTATTTTTATTTGATGTGTACTTATTCTTGTCCCCGTCATATACTTTTTCACACTAAACTCTGGTTGGCTGGAAGAGATCTCTTCATAGAGATAATCTCGCCATTGTGAACCTCTTCTATCACTACTGTTTTGTTTTATTGTGCACAATAAAGAATATATATATGTATGTTCCATCTGTGCCAGTAATGTCAACTTCCAAGGTCTGCAGCGTTAAAACTAAGGATGCTAAGTGTGCTAATTGTAATAAAGGACATTGCAATTTTTTCTACATGTCCTATAAAAAAGTCAAAGATCGAAGAAAACAAACTAAAATTACGAAACGCGAAATTTTCAGAACTCTTTAACGAACAGGCATTTCCCCAGTTAGCTTCCAAAACCATTGACATTCAAATTGGTAACCTTATGAAATCTGAAATGTTCATGACCATTTTATTAGAAACAATAACCAAATAACTTAATAATAAAAATGAAAAATAATACAAGTATCACTGTAGGCTCTATACGAAAAGCTTTACAATAGAGTGTAAAGAAATCTTCTTCATCAAAATGATGGATTTTTTAAATATAATTCAATGGAACGCCCAGTTATATACAAACCATAATTTTATCGAAAACAATCACCATCTTTCTGCTGCCCTTGATCAGCTCCATACATATTATGAGTCCAATTCTTTGCGACCTAACCCAAACAAGACCGAGTCCTGTGCATTCCACCTCCGAAACCGAGACAGTGGTAAAAAACTGTGTATTACTTGGCGTGGGGTGGAAATTGCCCATAACCACAATCCCAAATACCTGGGTGTTACTCTGGACAGGTCTTTAACATTCAAAGCTAACTGTCAAAATTTGAAAAGCAAAGTTAGCGCCCGAAATAATATCATCCGCCGTCTTACAACCACCCGTTGGGGAGCAGTGCCTCATGTCCTCCGTACTAGTAGCCTAGCGCTATGCTACTCAGCAGGTGAGCACGCATGCGCCGTGTGGGGGCGATCGGCTCATTCGAGGGATGTGGACACTGCTCTCAACGAAACCTGCCGAATAGTTACGGGCACCCTGAAGGCAACACCGCTGGGCCACATATACTCCTTTGCTGGAATAGCTCCTCCGGACGTCAGGCGTCGGGTAGCCTGTGCTATTGAGAAGCAAAAACAGGAATTAGACAGCAGACACCTACTTTACGGCCATAACCCACCACCCTCACGCCTTAAGAGCCGTCACAGTTTTATCAAAGACACCATGCCGCTCGATTTAGATCCATCCAAGGCTAGGGTAGAACTGTGGTCAAAAAGGTACCCTCCTGACAACATTCATATCCCAACTGCCGAAAAGCTGCCACCAGGTCACGACCTCCCTTGGTCCATATGGAAGTCACTAAACAGACTGCGGTCGGGCGTTGGCAGGTGCGGGGAACTCATGAAGAGGTGGGGCTTCTCTGATAACGACAAGTGTGAATGCGGTATTTTGCAAACCATGACACACTTGCTGTCGTGCCCTACTTCTGCAGTTTCCTGCACTCGGAGGGACCTTTTTGAAGGCAACCAAAAGGCTATTGATGTGGCTACTTTTTGGGCTAAGCGTTTATAGTCAGTTTTGCCATTGACTCGAAAAGAAGAAGAAGAAGAAGAAGATCGAAAACAATTGCAGATTGGTATAATTACTGCCGAGAAACTATAATAGTATATGAAGTTGGAAATCAAGTGTATGATACGAAGATTGGAGGACCTAACAAAATAGTCCAAATTGATGAATCCAAGTTTGGGAAAAGAAAATATAATATAGGGAGAAAGATTGAAAGTCACTGGGTGATTGGCATTATTGCAGACGGCAGTGATGATTTGCGGCTGGAAGTGTGTCCCGAGAATGAGGGAACATCCCAAGCATTTGTGCCACTTATAAAAGAGCATGTTCAGGAAGGCTCTACCTTACATACCGATTCGTGGAGAGCCCATATGTGCCTTTCTGAACATGGCTATATTCATAAAATGGTTAATCATAGTGATCCTATAAATAAGTTTGTGGCACTTGACGGGACACACACCGAGCGAATAGAAAGCTTGTGGCGTGGGCTTAAAAAGGCCTTTCGTCAAGAACAAAATAAAAGCGATTTCGCAGATTGGCTGTGGGTATATTAGTGGAGAAGGAAGATAAGAATTAATCATATAGAGTTCGGAGGTGCGACATGTGCTAGGTACGAGTTCGTCGTCTTACGATATTTTGCTCGCGGGTGATATCTTGTAGAATGCCGTATCGTTACAGTAATGCGGACTACTTAAACATGGTTCATTGCTAACGTGACGCCAGTTACAGCCTTCCGGAAGCAGTAAGACTCTTTCATGAACAGTACGGAATACGGGTGTGTCCTCGCACCCTCTTGGGTGCTGAGCAGCAGTTCCGTAAATGGGAAGTTTTTAGGCCTCGAGGTGATGCCGGGCGACCTCGTACTTCGTATCAGACGGAGTAGGGAAATTTTGGATTGTTTCAACCGGCACCCAATGGCTAGTACCTACGCGAGATGGAGAAGCTGTGTTAAACGTGAGCGACAAATACGTGTGGAGGGTCCTAAAAGAGGAGAGAGAGTTCTTGCGAGTCCAAGAGTAGCTGGAGCGTGATCATGCGCCTCGTGTGGAATTCTGCCGCTGGTTACGCAGGAATCGCCACTACAACATGCTGTGGACGGAAGAGTGCACTTTCACCAGGATGGGCTTGTTTAACTATCACAATATTCCTACTACTGGTCGGAGGAGAACCTACAACATGTTCGTCCTGATCACTTCCAGACACGCTTCAGCATTAACGTGTGGGTCGGTGTGCTCGAGGACCAACTGCTGGGGCCGGTGTTACTGGACCGCCTTGATGGTAGGTCCTACCTGCGGCACCTGCAAGAGGAAGTACTGGAGCTACTCGAAAACGTGCCCCTCACCCTCCGCCGCAGGCTGTACTTTCAACAAGAACATTTCTGTATATAGTTATATTATTGATATACTATATTTATATATAATATATATTATCAATTTATTTTATTCACTTGTTTATTTTATACGATTTATTTATATTATATTGTGACATCTTGTTTTTGTGGATTTTCACAATGCACTATTGCGTCCCGCTAGTGAACACTCTCTCTCACCAGAGTTGGGCGTTATTCGAATAAATTTTTATCTAGTTAATTATTCGAATAAAAAAATATTCGCACACAGATTATCCGCGAATAGTTTATTCACGAATAATTCATTCGCGGATGAATTTCTTACGAATGAATAATTTACAAATTTATTCGTTATTCGTAAGCCACGAATAATGTGTGTGTAAAACAAAATACTTGCGTTCAGCACATGTATTTGAAGCTTGTGCGGCACGCACGGTGCAATCATGGATAAAAGCCCACGTGCAGAAAGGTTAACTAATTAGAGAGTCCCCGGGAAGTCCCAAGACGCTCGGCTCACGTCGTGAAATTTCGTTTGCATTCGTGCCGTTTCTTTCACTCTTACTGATATTGGACATTGCCATCCCGCACTTTTAAACGTATATGAGCGACGATTTGCTTAGTAAGCCGCGTCTACCTCAGTTTATTAAAAGTCTTTGGGTTAAACATACTTATTTCAAAAAATGAGTGAGCCCATTGGTGAAGTGATGGATCTAGAGATAGAGACTTTGGACTATGAAGTTAACCAATCGAATATAATTGTTCCGAACAATTTGCGTGATAGTGCCGCTAATGAAAACAGTGTTATTACAAAATTGACTTTGTTGGACGGCAAATTCTTTAAATACCACTCTTCATCTTCTAATGGCAAAGGCATTTTGGTGTCTTGTGTGAAGTGCCTTCCTAAAGAAGTAAAAGTAAAGGGCTGTCCCAACTCGTCATCAAATTTTTTAAGCCATTTAAAAAGAAAACATGGTGATGAAGCTGTAGCCGAATATCACGAGTATGCAAAGCAGATGAAACAAAAGAGACAACGCTGTGATACTGCAGGAAGCAACGGTTCCTCGATTTCAACTACAAGCACAAGCTCAATATCCCAATTGAATTTTGAACACGACTTGGTTCTATTTTTCATCAGTTCAATGATACCTCTTAATGTTATGGAAGACCCATTTTTCATAAAAATGTTGAATAACTTGGGCGTACAAAACTACGGCATTAATGTTGTCAGTCGGAGAACTTTGAGCAGACGAATTGATGACGAACACGAGCGGCAGAAGTCTGAGATCAAATTAATTTTGGAGGCCGCTGAATACGTATGTACTGTTGTTGATATATGGTCCAGTCGCAAAAGGAGCTTTCTTGGAGTAACTGCTCATTGGATCGACGCAGATCTGAACCGAAAACGCAAAACTTTAGCTTGCAGAAGATTTCCTGGAATACATAATTACATTCGCATTTCTATGTTACTAGATGAAATTCAGACTGAATTCAATCTTAATCCAGAGAAACTAATTGCTACAATCACAGACAATGGTTCAAACTTTGTAAAAGCATTTAAAGAATTTGGCGTCTCGATTCAGACCACAGAATCCATAGATTCCGAAGAAGATGAGTCAGACCACGACGACGAAGAGGGAGCGGTCATTGATACAAACAAAATCCCACTCGCTTGCCATTTCAGGTGTGCTGCACACACACTGAACTTGTGTGCAACGACAGACGCAAATCGAATTTTAAAGAAAGACAATCTTACACCATTATCTACAATGCATCACGAAACAATTGAAAAATGTAACATTCTTTGGAATGCTGCTGGACGTCCAAAGTCAGCAGAAATTATTCAAAATGTTTTGGGACACACGCTTAGCAAACCAGGCGTTACCAGATGGAATAGCTTATACGACGCTATGAAGCAAATTTACTCTATCAAAGACAAAAACGTTCAATTACACAGAGCTTTGAACCTTAACAACTATATAAATGAACGCGAATTTGATTATATTAAAGAATACATCACATGTTCAAGTCCTGTAGCAGAAGCCTTGGATATACTACAAGGTGAAAAAGAAATGTTTTACGGGCTATTGGTTCCATGTTTGATGGCTTTACGAAAAAAGCTTCAAAAGATACAGAATACACCACTGACATACTGTCACGATTTAGCAGCAGAGTACAAAAGAAGCGTAGAAAAAAGATTCGAAGAGTTCTTCAAACTGTTCACGCCTAAAGGCAAACATGCTTTAATTGCGGCATTGTCCTACCCAAGATTTAAGAACAAATGGTTCTCTTGTATTACGTTACTGGAGCAGAAAAGATCAAAAATCATTTTCAAACAAGAAGTGGCCAAAGAAGTAGCAAAAATCAACGAAGTCGCGGAAAATAGAGTTGCCTCTGAAGAACAAGAGAATTCATTTTTCGACTTCGAATCCGACTCCGGAAGTGATATAGAAATTCAATCTCAACAAACGCCTAAAACAAGAGCTGATGTGATAGTTACACAGTATTTTGCAGAGGAAGATCGCAGTTTAAAAGTTTTAGATCGCTACCCCGAAATTAAAAACATATTTAAAAAATATAATACACCATTGCCATCATCAGCTTCGGTAGAACGTTTGTTTTCTTACGCTACCATGATAAACATGCCAAAATCAAACAAACTCTCTGACAATATGTTCGAGCAGAGAGTAGTCATGAAATCAAACATATTAAAAATGTAAAAAATATGTGATTTGTGTAATATATTAAATAAGTATCATGTTTATTCATGATATCATTGTTGTTTTCCATCCAAATAAATACTGATTTTAAGAAGAATATAATATATTGTTTTATTTTTATTCAATAATTTATTCGTTATTTTTATTCGAATGACGAATAAATTTTTTTATTCGTTATTTGAATAATTTTCCTTTTAATGAAAAAAATTATTCGTTATTCGCGAATAACGAATAAACTGAATTATTTATTCGTTATTCGTCATTCGAATAAATTTTGCCCAACTCTGTCTCTCACTACCATGCCAGATAAGCCCGCCTTTGTTAATGTCCTTTTGTATGTAACTTTCTGTTTGTAAATTTGTGCAATAAAGAATATATACAAGACGGAGCGCCAGCGCATTACACAACTACTGTCCACTCTTTCCTCGACAAGGAGTACCAGGGCCGATGGATCGGGCGCCGGTCTCTGATTGCCTGGCCCCCGCGATCACCAGATCTGACACCGCTGGATTTTCATGTGTGGGGCCGTTGTAAAGGACGGTCATACCATCGCGAGTGTCGAGCAATTGAGTGCGCGCATAGTAAGTGCCTTCGAAACGATGAAAAGTGACATACACATTACGGTCTTTAAAAAGACACACGCTGAAGAGGGCCGCTCTGTGTATCCAAAAGAGGGAAGCCATTTACAGCAGCTTTTGTAAATAATTTGTAAGTAAATCATTTTGTAAATGGGGATGAACTGACTTTTATACACGCCATGTTAGTGGAACAGCGATTGTGATTGTTTGGTTAATACCTATCAACACCTATGTAGGTAAACCTACCTTTAGCGTACGCAAAATAAGTTACGCTGTGACGGTTATTTTCTGCGCATGGGTGACGTGTGGAGAGCCAATGAACGATTCGCTCGCCTCCCCCCGCCTGCCGCGCTCACCCCCGCAACTGATTTTTTTTGTTCTGCGCATTAACGGTCATAGCCAGAGTTATTTTATACAAAGAGTACCTAGTATTTACTTCTACTATCACCATTTCTTGTTCACTAACTTGCCAGTCCAAAGCCTGCAAAAGTGTGATGGGGGGTCAGATATTATTAATTTCAGAAATTAGATTACCTGTTTTACTAAAAATAAACATGTCAAAAATACCTACCAATGAGTCTTATGTGTGTAATTGTTTTTATTTAATATCCCCGTTTTCCTTAGGTAGAATTCTTTTTTAATCATAATTGCCGTTATTCACTATCTGTTGTTTTTAAATTACAAGATTTTAAAGTTTATTTTAAGTATATTGAGACATGATAAAAAAGAAGAAACATATAAGAAATTGTTCACCGTACTCAAAGAAAAGTTACAACTTGACGAACAATATTACGAATATGATTTATAAATAGGGCACATGAATGTGGTGCGGGCGGTGTTCCCTGGAGAGGAAATATCAGGTTGCTATTTTCATTATCAACAAGCCATAAAAAGAAATTGTAAAGACTTAAAAGTTACGGATATTTCAGAAGGTCGAAATATTATGCGATTATGTTCATACATGCCTTAGCTACCCACACAATACCTGTCAGAGTGCTGGCTTGAAATTAAAGAAAATGCGAGTGATTCTGACGCTCTAGCGGCATTTTTTAAATATTATGATAAGCAGTGGGTTCCTTTTTTGAGATAATAAGTTGTAGTAAAGAAAGGTACAGAACAACAAATAGCTTGGAAGGCTGGCACAGTCGCCTAAACAAAAAGCTACCCCAAAATCAAGCTTGTTCAACGTGAATGTGTATATTTATACTTTACTCATAATTTCAAGTTATTTTGCTGCTGTTAGAAAAACATACTACAACAGTATACAATACGCATAGAATAATGGTGAAATATTGCAAAGAAAATAAATGTCAAATATTTCGGAATGAAAGTCCATATCTTTCAGACAGTCAAACAGAAGAAGTTAACAAAAACGCTCTAAATGTTTACCAAAGAGCACTAGCTTACGAGTATTTAGAGAAAGTGATTGATCTCAAAAACCATTATTGTTAAGAATTAAAAAGATTGTTGAGATTGATCTCAGACACCAGAAAAGTCAATTTTTGACAAGATACAAACATTATGTACACACGGCCGCACATCGGTAGAAACACTTTTGGACCTTATAGCGTGGTAATAGAGTTGAAAAAGTTTCTACCGACAAGCGGTTGACCGTACATGCACAGTTAGTATTTTATACTGCCTTGGAATTTTGTTTTTGATACTATACATAAAAAAATTGAAGACTGATTGTTTAATAGTAAGTCAACTATTATATTGTTTGTGAGTTTCGCGGTCACTAACATACGGGCAGACAGGACGTACAATTGTATGTCAAATCAAATAACACATTCGAGACGTCAAAAACAATGACGTCAGGTCTGCCATCGTGCAGCACTTGTTGGAAGAAAGGACAAACCACTGGATCGAACTACACAATCCACAGGTGTTATCGGTAGAACGTCATCACGTGCCCAGCTTAGTAAGAGAAGAGATTGAAGTACAAAATGTACCAATGGTACAATATGTACCATTTACATGTAACTCTTAATCAAACAGTGCTATTCCCCTTAACTTTCATCAAATATGTCCAACGAAAATGACTGGACCGTGCGAATCGACGCCGCCGAGAGCCAACACTCAAAGGCCGAAAAGACAAATCCGGATCAAGCGTGGAACTGGGATGATAGTAAAATCGATGACGCCTTCGCAACGATCAAACGACCCTTGTACTCTATAAACTCTCACATCGAATCCCTTATCGCATTCTGTCTAATGTACACAGGATTTTCATCAGTAACGAAAGAAATGGAAAGAGTTTTCGTCTCTGTAATAATGTTTGTAATAATGTTTGCAAAAAAACTTCAATCGGAAGGAAGGGTACAAACTATCAATATGTGGAATCCAGTAGTGGACCTATGTAGGAACAACGTGCGCGATAAATGTACGGCAATTCGCAGTGATGTAGTGAGTGTGTGCTGTCGAAGTGAATTTCGATCGAGTTCCAACAGTTCCGGCAGTCACCAAAATAAAAGAACTAAAAGGAGGGTAGACAGATATGTCTGGCAATAAGTTTAACTACCCGCAGACTTTAGTTCACCCGTGATCACGGTGCTTGTAACAGCGCCGAAATATCGAGAACTCACCAAAATCCCATATCGTGGTAAGAACCCGTCAAACTCTTTTTATAATAAGTCAACTGTTTTTACTCGATTTTTAATGTGCCATAATATTGGTATAATTAGATAAGTATAAAATTACGACTAATAAGAAAAAAAATCTACGGACAATAAATAAATAGTATGTCAATTTATAACGTCAAAGACAAATAAATAATATTTTGTAACATATCGTTTTTATTTTTACAACAGTTTAACTACAGCTAAGAAAAAAATATAATTTCTTTGGTCAGAAATCTAAATTCTTTGGCATGTTTGCTCATTTCTTTGAGGAAAGAACTAATTGCTTTGGTCTATGTCTAATATTTAAACTACGAAACGGCTTGAGAAGTCTTAGGGCCAATTGTAATTAAATGTAGGCCTTAGATGCCTATATAAAGTATGTTTTTGCCTCTAAAGTATCTTTATGCCTCTATAGAGTAAAAATTGCACCAGCGAAGTTAGGACTTTTGAGCCACTTTTTAAGAATCACCCTTATAAAGCTTTAGATTCCCCCATTTTCAATTAGTATACATTTTAGTCAACATGAGTTTTAAAATTATCGAAATATAACATGCCTGTGGGAAATTTAAAAAAGGTGAGTATCAGCCATTTCCTATTCCGTGTTGACGTTTTTATGGCCCAATTTGGTGTGTCGTTTATTAACCTATTTTATTGTGCTCTTTGCAGTCCGTCTATTTTAGGCTAGAGCGGGTTTTTTCCTTCCTCCTCAACTTAGGAAGTTTGGTCCGGTCTGATTTGGAGGCAGTCTTGATCTTTCTTAGGACATGGATTGCAACAGCAATTAAGAGCATCAAGTCTGCCGCTTTCCAATTTAATTTGCCACTACAAATTCTGCTAAACAGACAAGTCTCAGATCGTGTGGCGCCTTCCGGAACCAGTGTATAAATTGTCCGCAAGTTTAAAAAAATATAGCTCGCTGTAGTTTGATTTAGGTAAGTTTACAATCAAACCCTTATTTATCATTAAAAAATTCTAATATACTTGTGGCTACTCCGTATTCTGACGGGTCAATCTTTGATTTGGTTGCCCAGAAGCGCCAAATTATATTTTTGGGTGTAACCATTTAAATTAACTCAATTAGGGTTTTGAGACCCATAGTCCAGTCATTATATCCAAAAAATCGACCCTACCCGTGAAAAATCAGTTCATTTTTTTTTTCGTAGGTCCCTCGATGGTCACTGGGAGTGTAAATTCAAAAAGTAGACTGAATCAGGCTCCTGTGAATATTCGAAAAATGATTTTTTTTTTCAAAAAAATACGTTTTTTTTAAACGAATAACTTAGCCATTTTTTATTTAACAGTAAAACCGTAAGGACAAAAATAATAGGAAATTTGATTCTCTACAAGGTTGGTCCTCACAATTTTTCTTCTAGGATCGATATTCTGGAAATTAATCCTGAAAAACGCGACAAATTCAAAATATTATCATTATCTCCTATGTTCCACGTTTTACGGCATGAATGAAGAGAAACAAAGTTGTAGAGAATCAAATTGTGAACAATTTTGGTTCCCACCTTTTTTCCCCCCAAAATCGATATTTTGGAAATTAAAGCTGAAAAACGCGACAAATTCGAAATATTATCATTATCTCCTATGTTCCACGTTTTAATGTTGTGACAGTGAGGAAACGTGATGTTCAGACGTTTTTATCGGCGAACATTATTCGCGGTTACTCTGTCAAGGAATACTTGGAATATAGACATAATAAACTAAATACTAATTATTTTTAGGTTTCTTTGAGATTGATTACTATTATTAATGCTGATGTAATACTTTGCACGCCTTATTGGTAGAATACATGAACTAATATAATTATAAGACCTATGACATACTGTATTCAAGCCAATAAAATATTGATTGATTTATTGATTGATTGAACACGAGCAAATGCTTCGTATCGCTGACAGCGTCGTCATGCACCCAGCGTGCCGAATGAGTTATGCGAATAAAAGATTGGCCGAATCACGTAGACGAAGCAATGATTCGTCAAAATTACCATCAACATTGCCAGCATCAGAAATGGAGGTACCAACATTTTATTTTCAAAATTGTTGCTTTATTTGTAAAAAAAAGACGCAGATCCAGATAGACAGAAAAAGGCTATCGAAGAGCGAGCGACGTTGGATACATGTAGTTACACAAAGTGACAAGCGACGGGATGATGATGGAAAGGTCAAGAAAAAGACGGCGACGGCATACCAGTGCGTTCTATGCGGCCAGATGCTGTACAATAGAAACATGAAGCGTCACTACATGAGGTGGCACCCCGGATACCGTGGCGGATTCGACATTAGGGACGCTGGATGGGTATCCAGCTAGGGTTAGCGCCTTTTATTTTAAAACTGACTCTCGCCTCAATAGGTGCCCCGCCATGTTTCGCCCTGATGCGGCTGAGATTCGGGGGGTGTGGGGAGTCAGACGCGACTTCTTGGGGGTAGGGGGGGTTGAGATTGACGGTGGTGATGGAGGGGAGTGAGCCTTCGAATCGCGGCACTTGCAATTTTCTTTATTAATTATTTTGAGGCACGGCTCCTGGAACGTTTCCCCGGGAGCGTGGTTCCCGGAGCTCTGTTCCCGGGACGCAGCTCCCGGAGCGCTGCTACCGGGGAATTCCACCTTAAAGTTAACGTTATGTGATATTTTCATAATATAGAGTCGAAGTGTTCCATTCAAGATAACTTAGCCAATGTATGCTTAGTTTTGTCAATATTAAGTGTATAATGGAATGTTATTATGATGATAATTATGACAAGATAGTTATTTCGTTGTAATAATAATGAAAATACAGTAATATTTACTCGCAAGTGTGTTGAATAATGTGGTATGATACGAGTGAGCACTGGTGAGTGTACTCTTGATGAAATTTTAGTTTTAAATTGGTATTAATGACCACCACGTGGCACGCTCTTTCATGTCACAAAGCACTTGTTGCATACATTATAATTTTAAATTGCAATTGTTACTAAATGTATTTTATCATTAAAAGACTCGTGAGTGTTACACATAATTCCTATTGCGGGCAGCATTAAAGCCCAAGAATCAGCCATAGCAGAATACTATCGACTAAGAAGTCATTTTCGAAGAAGAATTAGATAAGACTAAAACACGTCGAAAGACGAATAAAGACAGGCATTGGAGTTAACTAGATGTATAGCCATTATCCAAGAGAATGAGCCACTAAAGAAAAAACTATGAAATGAGATCCCATCAAAAACATTTTTCTATGTCAAAATTTACCAAGTCTCACCATAAAAATAATTGAGATGCAATGTGAAGCCTGGCTGCTTCAATTTGAACATTCAGAAAATGTTACAATTGTTCTTTTTTTTTTAAATACTATGTGAAATGTAATGCTTCTAATGATAAATATTATAGGCTTCTCATTATTATCTTCTTTTATTTAACCTCTTTGTTATATATTGTAGTTATAGTATTTTGAATAAATACAGATATTATTTCATCTTTTTAAGGATGCACATATTTTTCTTTCTGACTTGGCGGTCACAAATGTGATGTGTTTTGCACTCATTAATTTGGTAATTTTTCCGAGGAGGTTTATAGAAGCACATTAAAGACAAAAATATAGCAAGCCAAGAAAAGACGAGAGACAAAGAAAACAAAACTAAAACTACAAAAGTACCTACTCATACTTATTACTTTTGTTCTAGAAGAGGTTCTTCTCAAACCTGCATTACAAGCTTTAGCTTTGTATAATACAACCAAAGGTACACAATTTTACAATATAATGATATTCAGACTGACGATGCTTACAGGTTGTTTACGGCATGAGAATGAAGGTGAGAGTGAATTTTGCAGTATCTTACATTATTTTTTCAATCATCATGTGGAACAAAATATCGACTACATCATATTTTGGAGAGATGGCTGCACAAATGAAAACCACGCCATTCTAGCCAACGCTCTTTTACATGTTGTTCAGAAGAATCAATGTAATTCATTATTAAAAGTATCGATTAAACAGCACTAAAGGAACTTGCAAGCACTTAACCAGGTTATATTTGCACCCTTGCCAAATTTTTGTACCTACATAAAGTAAGAATACAAATGAATACATTTTTTTCTGAAGAAACATTGACCTATACAGGTCACAAGAAACAGATCTACCGGATGAATTGTTACTACGGGACGAGTCATTATGAAATTTCTAAGAAAAATTAAACTTTATATCCAATTGTTGTCAGTTTACAACCTACATAAACCCTACTTATAATGAGAAAGTGAGTAGTTAGTAGGCTAGGGTTCTAACAGGCTAATTCAAAATTCAAATTGACTTATGTATGTTTATTGTATCAACCCTGTACATGCAAACATATTTAAAAAGGGGTACATGTGGGTTTTTATTGAATTGCTTTTTTTTAATCACCATGGTGCCAGTTTGTTTGTGAAGCGATGTAGTTTAATGTCATTAAGAGATTATAATATCCAACAATGAATAAATGATTTTGATTTTTTCATCCCAATGGATTGTCAACCAACATTACAACATTTTCAGAGTCAACTCTATGCACCGCATGTCAACTGCGTAGATGCCTTGTTTGTGTCTATAGCCTTTCCGAGTTGCCCATAAGTCTGCCGATGCTTTTACTACAGATCCATGATAAAAAAAACCTAATATAAAACAAATCACCCTAAATGAGCACACCACACATTAATGCCATCTTGCATTAAACTGCCAGCACAGTTACAAAATTGTTCAGTGCGGAGAGAAGCTTGGATTCTTACTATATTCCTTTATACCTGTCTCTATTTATGACAACCAAAAGCAATTTTCATTGTGTTCCCCAATTTTTACCACCAAATCATAACTTTTTAAAAGGATAGGATGTTAAATTCCTAGAGGTTATTATATATTTCGATTATATGGACGGCTATGGAATGGAAAATGAGGACCCCTCAATGAAGTCCACAAGCAGTTTTCCACAGACTTGCCATCTAGTGGCGGTAAAATTTCTTATTTTACATATTAATGGACAGCTACCTAGCAATTCGACCCCATGGGATCTTTTGTGCTTCCCCTGCCTTACTGCTCCTGTGATCTTCCGCTGTCCTCAAAATATGCTTGTTTTGTATTAACTCATTTTAAAGACCTGGCGCATATAACCAGAACGTAAGGTATGGCTATTCATACTATACTTTTCTAACGTTATTATAGGATGTCTGAAAACGCCCATATTCAGCTCCTCCTCAAGTACGCATAACACGACAGAACAAGCTGATGAAGTGGAAGCAAAGCAACCCAAGCTAAAAGGCTTTATGGAATTTTCGATTTTACACAGACAAAAATAACACAAATCGACATCAAACTGTACACTATGCACAATGTTTTAAATTGAGAAAATACATTTTTAACCGTTTTTTTCATCGTAAAACCCAACATAAAGCCAACCAAACCGACGCAATGCAAAAACAAAAAAGCGAAGAATGAATGAATGAATGATTAAATATGAAAATGCCATGCGATGAAAAATTATCGATAAGTATAATCGATCGATTGAGCTCTTGACAACTCTATTCTTGTTCTACACGATGACACCCCGCCCCACTAAGTGTTGCCAGCCTTACGGTAATTACCGTATTCATACAATAATTTCATTCCCCTTACGGTTGTTAATTACCGTATGACAAAAGACGGTTATTTTAAACGTTAACCAGGCCTAGAAACTATTTTTGTTTGATTTTTAATCAAATCAAAATATATTTATTTCCACACCACAAGAAGTATAGAAATATAGTAGGTACATATTAAAACAATGACAAAGTCTTGTGGAGGGCTGATGCCTAAACTAAGTTTTAGAAAAAGCCTGTAATATAGGTCTCATGCCTTCCCCCGAATACAGTTCAATTTTGTGCACATATTATAAGATAGTTGCTAATTACAAAATGGGTGTAGAAAAATAATAGTGAACTAATCAAGTTACAAATTAAAATATATAAAAAATAAATACTAGAATTAACTTTTAAACTCAACCTATAGAAAAGACCATGCATTGATAATGAATTATGTTTGTTGATAAGTATTTTAATTTAAATGTTGTTGTTGTTGTTAATACTTTACATTTTAAATTTTATTGGACTATGAATTTTGCAAGCCAGTCTTATTGTAAAATATGAGTACTTACTTTAAATTGTAACACCATTATCACCATATTTTCAGCAAATAAATTATCTCATCTTATCTCAGAACAGGAGAAAAAAAATACCATGAGAAAAAATGCAATGGTCTCTATCGGGACACATAGAGACCATAAAGGTAAAGAAAAGTGATGTGGTCTTTATGTGGCCTCTGCCCGTTTAGAACTTAGGACAGTTACAAACATTCTCTGTTAACTTAATGAACCGATTAAAATATTATGCAATTCTGTTTCATTTACGTATATTGATGAACGTGTTTCGTTAAGATCTTTATACCGGAAAAAAAAGTATGGGTCATAATCATATCGTATGGGTTGCAAGGTCAATGAACGACCTCACAAACCCTGATGTAATTGTCAGGATAATATCGCAATGGGAAAACTACATTTTCTCACCATTATAGAAAATTGCAACACAGCTGGAATGTATGATGAAATGGTGAAAAAAATCGATTCTATTTGTACAAAATTGTCCTTGGTGTAGTGCAGCAAGCTAGAAACTCTTTGAAAGTGTAAAAGCAGCCCTGTAAAGCTATTGAGTACTCTCATGATGTTGCTACGTTCAATTTGCCAGCGAGTAATTTTGCCCACATCTGCAACAAGTCAACAACAGACGAAAACTTTATAAATCTAAAAATCAGGGACCATCAATATCCCGCTCCATACCTTAGCTATTTTTTTAAAACTTTCAGCTGATCATAATATAAATATCGCTACTATAATAAAACGCTGTATTGATTTCAATGTGAAGTTAAGGGAGGAAATACAAAAACGAGTTCCATCTAACTACACAGCGATAGAAAAGATGAAGCGGTTATCATAGGAAGAAATATTAAAACAATCAAAAGATATGTCAATAACGGATCTCGCAAATGAAATAGGAATTTCCAAACCATTGACTTTGTCGACTGGAGTCCGCTTAAAACTCAAGTTACACAGAGCGGTATGATGGCGAAAACGGTCCAGGACCGCAGCGGGACAATGGCGCTGTAGCGGTCGGTATGACAGCAAAACCGGCCATCATGACAATTTATGAGTGACTCTTTCCTGACGATGGACAGTGACGAAGAGAAAAAGCCGCAAAATTCTTGTAAAAAATACAACGTCAAAGTCACACCGCTGCCGGTCTGTGTGACAAGTTGCATTAAACGCAATTAAATACAGCGCCCGTTCCCGCCGAAAGTTCAGCCTCGCGCCGCACCCGGTCCGCGGGGCTGTGAAAGCGGCCCAGGCGCACCCGCGCCGCGCCGCAACCACTTTCAATGCGACAGGGTGCATAAGAACTCATACTTTACAAAAAATACCGCCCCTGGAACGCTTCTGCTACCGCCACAGTGTGACTCGGGCTTAAATACAGACCCTATGGGCTTTTAGGCTAAAGTAGCGACATACAAAAATGCAGTCGATGAATTATGTGATTTTGATTTCTTCTGGCTGTCAGAAAACCTCTCAATGAGATGAGTTAGTTAGTTTTAAAAACTATAGATAGATGGCTCTGTTAGGACATGAATCTCCTTTTTTTAATTAAAAAACTAAGGGAACGAAGCCCATACATCAGCACACCATGTTCAATAATCTTCATCTATAGCACATATTAAATAATAGTAAACTGACGTTTATCTATAGGCAAAGAAAAAAGAAAAAATATAATTTATCTCGCTCGCTCTCGTCTCGCACCGGTTGACGATCCTGTCACTTGACAGTCAAGTGTCACAGAGTGTCACTTCACAGCTTTCGGTGTTTTGGCGAAGAATTGAAAACATTTTCAAATTTTCGTTACGGTCCTTAATTGTTGAAATTCTGTAATATTTTTGTTGTTTCGTTGTTATTATTGCTCATTTTATGGTTTTTTGTTGATAGTTTATTTATTTATTTATTTATTTAACTGTTTATTGTACACATAAAAATACAAATAATACAAACATTTAGAGAACAGACACAACAGGTGCTGCTTATTTCAGCTTGGAAATTTCTTCCAGCAGACCTTGGCAAGAGAAAAGACACTGGAAGGGGCAGATAAACGTGCACAATTTATAAAATAACTACTTATACACATATACCTAAACTACTACGATATATAATAAATATAATAATAATACTAAACTATACTAAATAATAATAATATAAAAATCATACAGACAAATATACACATATATGTATATCTATATATATACCTATATAATATGAACAAAAATACATACATACATAAATAAATATATGGATCACTTAGACAGAGAAAGGTAATAATCTGTTGGTAATTGTTAATAGTTGTTATTGTTTTGTTTGTGTTTTTGTTGTTGGTTATTTTTGTTAAGTCCTTTGGACCAAGATGAGCAAGGACTACGGTTTTTGGTCTGTGGCAGACCTGAAAGAGGAGCTACGGAAACGCAACGCTAAACTTGGAGAAAAAAAAGCGGTGCTCGTCCAAAGGAAGGTACCACATATTCCTTTTATAATTTGAGAACTTGTTGCAGTGTATTATATTATAACCTGCAAGAGATCACTCGAAACCTGTCTCGTATGATGGTTTAAGTCAACTCTTGCGGAATATTCAGGTGCTTATCATTACTTATTTTATTTGACTTATCAATCTATTGTTGCAGACTTGAGGATTACGAAAAAGTTTTTGCGTCACTCATAACTGACGCAGAACCTGTATTTAAAATAACTGTACCTGCACCAGAACATTTCCGAGATGTTACATATAACTCGACAATGCCTGCACTAAATGAAGAGGACATGGAAATGTTTTGCCGGCTAACAGAAAGGGAGGATATCACAACATCAGGAAATATGTATTCAGAATAATTTTTAATGTCTTGCCGTGTAGCTTTAGTAGACAATGAATATTATGTCAATGGAATGGTCGCATCAGAAGTGCGAAAGAATATTTTGTACCATGTTACAATAAAAGCTAAAAATCATATACTTTTAGAAGCACAGTGTGAATATGCAGCCGGAATGGGACCATATTCGACGTGCAAGCATGTTTTAGTTTTAATTTTGGCGATCATTGACATGTCGCAACATAAAATAATAAAAATGAAAACCAGCATAACAAGCAATTTGCAAATATTTCATCAGCCTTCCAAGCTACACTCTGGAGATATAGTGGAGGTCGAAGACCTCGCACTGAAATTTAAAGATAAAAGATATAAAGAATTAAAAAATTTTGATCCGAGGCCAGTAGTTGAGTCTGCTGAAAGTTATTTAAATAAAATTTAAAAATTACAAATAACTTCTGCGGCCAGAATGAAGGAACAGCAACAATGCCTATGGCTCAGTTAATAAAACCTGCAGATAAACCCAGCATTTACATGGATCACGATTAAAAAAAAAACATATTAAGAAACCTTTTTAGAAAGCCTCTATTTATCGTAAGAAGGAAGGTGTTCACTGGAGGAAAAGACTAGAACCAATATAAAATTATGGAAAAGAGAACGCCTCATGAGGATAAAAAGCTCAAATTATGGCAGGATTCGCAAATACAAAGGAGATGGAAAAAAGATAGCAAAATCATTTGTAATGACAGACGTGTTAACTGCTCCCATCAAACATGGGCAATATGAAGCTGAAGCTGGGCGTCAGTTTGAAGTAAAGACCCAGTTGTGTCAAAAACAAAATGTGGTATTATGGTACATAAAGACATCCAGCACAGCAGCACAGCACACCAGACCGATTGGTTGGAGAGAGTTGTGTGCTGAAAGTGAAATGTCCGTTCACAGCAAAGGGACAAAAGATTGCCCCTGAAACTGTGCCTTATGTGTACCTTAGCGAAAAAACTGGATTATTAATGTTAAATGAAGACCATGACGATTATTATCAAGTGCAAGGACAGTTATTGTGCACTGGCAAACAAACGGCATATTTTTGTGTCTATACCATAAGTGACATTAAAATAAAGAATTGATATTTTATAGTAAAAATTTGTGAAAAATTAATAAATTTCTATGATGAATGTTTCAAGAATGTGTTGATTTGCAAGTTTCTTTATAACAAAAAAATATAAGTTTAACTAAAAGTTTTGTTCAGTGAGTGGTGCTCGAGGGTGTAGGAAGTGTTAGCAAGTGTTCAGTTTTACTCTTGACATGTTGTAAATAATATTATGTTCATTTAAAACAGTGTCTACTTCTATGGCAGTGAATTTTAGATAGATAGATAGATAGATAAACACTTTATTGTCACACACAAAACACATTAACAATAGTGTAAAATTTAAGTTTATTTTTCCAAAACAACACATTTATCCTTCCAAAATGTCTCTACCCTGGTCTGTCCCTTAACAGTATTTTCAGTAAATCAGATACATACTTACTGATAGCAATTTCAGATTTTCCTCGAAAAAGTCTCTCCTCTGCCATATTTCACCTACCCGACTAAAATCCATTGGTCCTACTGTAGAAACATAATTGTTATCTGCCATTAATTTTATGCCCTAAGATTAAATATGTTTCAACTTCCATAGTACTTGCGTTTGAAACGTTCATATTGGCTTTCAATCTGTTATAAATGAGTTTCGGCGGTGTAGGGTGTGACGATACAGGCGCCATATCGGGTATGTACGTAAATCATTCAACTTAACAAATAAGTTTCGCGTTAATTAGTCTCGAAATTCAAAGGCGGAAACCTAAGCACTCTGGCTAAACACAGCAATAGTGAGACCCATCATTACCTACGGCTGTATAGCCTGGCACAAAAAGGTAGAACAGGTTACAACCATCAAGACCCTAAACAGCCTACAAAGACTAGCATGTCTTATGATTACTGGTGCCCTCTCATCAACTCCCACCTTGGCCATGGGAGCGGTGCTGAACCTAACACCGGTTCACCTACATGTCCAAAAAGAAGCAATAGCATCGATGCTACGGGCCATAGAAGCGGTCAAGATGAATTGGACCTCAAAAACTTTGGGAAATCTGTATAACAGCCTCACCAAACTCCCTATCACGGCAATGCCTTCAGATGTCATGATACAAACTTATAACTTTGAAAAACTGTACGAAGTTATAAAACCCCCAAGGAATGGATGGATGAATGGCAAAATTCTGTACCTGAACATTTCAAAACGGCAGAGCTGGTCTGGTACACCGATGGCTCGAAACGTGACGGCCTTGCTGGAGCAGGCGTGTTTGGCAAGCGGCTCATTTGTACGAGTAATAAAGCCACGGGCCTTGGCCGCTATGCAACCGTCTTTCAAGCTGAGACCCACTGGTTTTGCATTTCTACCGCTCGAAAGCTTTTTATTTTAAGAAAGGTTTTTATTTTTTCTGCGTGAATAGAAAATTGTTTACAGGTTTTAATTTACTTGCAACACTGCTTTCGAATGATTCAAAAATGCGTAAAATCGAAAGCATTAGAAATTAAATTCTTATACGATTTGTTTTCGAATGCGAACTAAAGATTAACTTCGAACGCTTCAAAAATGCGTCTCCTGGTACCATTACAAAGGCTAGGTAGATATTAGAGTCCAGGGGAGATATAAATAAATACGTTAGCTCTGATTAAAACATCCTTGTCGTAATTTAAAGACAGAGTAAATTTACGATTGATATTTTTCTATTCGCTGAGACATAAATCTTTAATAATATTGTGTTCTAATGTAAATAGGTTAACACTACAACTTGTCTCTCCCCTGCACAAAATATCTCTTCCGGTCTTCTCTATAATATTTTTAATGGCTGGTCATTTTATAAATAGTGTAAGTACCTAGTAACTGCATGAATACAAATATGCTATTTAAATAGAAATTTTACGAAATTACGGGTTCGACTCCCGTGGCTAGGGCATAAGGGGGGACCGTGACAGTACTAAGTCTTCTTGAAAAGGAATTTCCAACTCTTCTGCAATATCAAGTTCCATATCATAGTTTTCTCGGGCATCATCATAAGGAGCAGACTCATCGAAGTCAGTCTGGTCTGTGTCTTCAATACCCAAGCTAAGTGGATCTTCAGTCAACTCGCTTGACATGGTGTCCAAATATGGTTGTTCAGCTACAAACATGAATCATGTTACATGATTGGAGGGGCTGTTAACAAAAGGAAACTGAATCAATATACATATTATGGAGACAATAATTGTCCTAAACGGACTTTGCTCGAGTTTTAAAAGCATAAGAAGGTAGGTAGGTAGTATCGGCTGTCCCCAAATTTTGTCTAAAATAGGACTAAATGCTCAAAATAGTTTATTGAGAAAATGTCCAATTCTTACTACCTATACGGTAAATGTCTCATTACCTTACAAACAGTAAACAAATTAAATGAAAAAAAAAAAAGTTTAATTATTTATATGAAGATGATAATATTGACTCATTTATATAATTTGTTATTCTTTAGAGCTATGAGATCTCTTAAAACTTTAAAATAAAGAGATTAAATACTTATAAAGATTCCATTGTCACGTAAATGTTCAATATCTACTTACTACGCGCATAAGTTTTTTTTAAGTTTTGTGACATAAAGAGTGAGTAAGTCTTGATCCTGGGATGTTGATGGAATATCCTGATCTTGAGATGTTGATGGATTTTCCTGAGAAGCTTTTTTCCATGGAAATACCGAAGGAACAGCAGTCTTCTTCAAAGTTTTGGAACAACATCTAAAAAAATTTGTACGTAACCTTAGATGTTAGACTAAGAATGACGTTCTACAAAATAATTATCATAACATCCATGAGACGTCCACTACAGGACAGGGAGTTCCCTCCAAAATTCTAGCTTTTGCTGAAGCAGGGTGAATAAACCAATAGTCACCACGCTTGTTAGCGTTACGGTTGGCACCATAGACTGCGGTTGTTGGTGACCGCAGAATTTGCTGAAGAAGGATGCTGCTACTCATCCTCTGGTTTATTATCTGTTAGTCGCCTCTTATGACATCCACGGGTAGAGATGGGTTGGGACTATTCTTTGGTGGCACCACACGCAATGAAATAATAGAATAAATAAGGTGAGATACATCGATTAGGTACTACATCAAGTTTATTTTGGTCAATACCACATACTACTTACACTACGGATTGTTTCTTGAAATCAACGCACACATCACATTCACTGAATATAGTCGGTTTATTTCTATATGCGTGCATTCGTCGAATATCATCGAATACAGTTTTAAACCAGACTAGAGCGCGCTTATGTCAATGTCACTGAGAAAAATTAAGTTTGATTTTGTTTTGCGTTTTAAGAAATTATTGAGTGATAATGATTATTCGATAAGATAATTTAATCTAAAACCCCAAAAAAAGTTGAAAAAATCTCTCGAAAACGAGATTGATGACAAATGTCTTATGAGTTTGACGTTTCGCACACGCTGCACTACCTCATTTTCGTATGCAATGATAGCGCGCTAAAGTGACGTCACTGATGACGTCACGTCGCTTAAACGAGTTAATACGAGCAAGTTTTGAACCGACTATTAGCGCGCTAAAACCGCACACAAAGCTCATGAGCAGGTTTTAATCCGTACTGTTAGACAATCAGTAGCATTCAGTCGAACAAAATAGTTTCCTGATTATTGTGTAAAGTATAAGTTTCCTGAGCCATAACGCGACTGAGAGCACAGAAAGGTTATAAGCTACAGTGCCATTTTTCAGCATCAACAGTGCTACCAAAAAGGTTAAATAAGATTGATCTGCAAAAAATTACCTGATTGTAATAAAGATAATGCTGTTCTAATAAAATCTGTTGCCCTAAAGTGAGATGAGCATATTCTACAATGCGTTCGAACCGTCAAATGCTTGGATCCATAGTGCTCTTCTTGTTTCATCACTCGGAAAAAGGTGCTTACCTGTGTTTTTTACAAAAACCTACAATGCAAGGATGTGGAAACATTTAAAACACAGCAAGGTTTGCGTTTTGAAAAAACAAACGTGAAGATTAAACTTCAACTTATAATATGAATCGATAATCGAGTTAATAATCCACCCATTTACAAAAAAAACTACGAGTTGAATCTACACATTCACACAAAACCACACACAACAAAACGTCAAAACTAAGATGGCATTGACAGTCTTTTTTTTCTTTTTTAACCTGGCTTCTTGCGCTTTTAATAAATCTTCAGAACCATCCATGAGTTTCATGTCTCATCAACGCCATCTATTGGATTTTTTGGAACAATTTTTTTTAATGCCGTTAAGAAAACCGGCCATTAATGATGAACCTGGATGACGTTAGTATAATTTAATAAGTTCCAAATAATAATTAAACTGGTCGAGTGATATACGTTAAAATGTTTAGCACTTTCTAATGGATTTTTATGGAAATATTATTTCCATATCAGGCGTAATTTAAGGGTTTTTAGCGCTTTTTAAATTTAAAAAATGGCAACACTGCTGAGTGCTGAGCGAGCTGAAAGCGTCTATTAAACGGTAGTGTTTCTGTGCGTTCCAATATGCACTAACAGACTGCTTTAGAGGACTGTGAGCGCGCTTAAGTCGGTCCAAATTGACCAACAGTACGGATTAAAACCTGCTCATGAGCTTTGTGTGCGGTTTTAGCGCGCTAATAGTCGGTTCAAAACTTGCACGTATTCACTCGTTTAAGCGACGTGACGTCATCAGTGACGTCACTTTAGCGCGCTATCATTGCATACGAAAATGAGGTAGTGCAGCGTGTGCGAAACGTCAAATTCATAAGACATTTGTCATCAATCTCGTTTTCGAGAGATTTTATTCAACTTTTTTTGGGGTTTTAGATTAAATTATCTTATCGAATAATCATTATCTCTCAATAATTTCTTAAAACGCAAAACAAAAACAAACTTTTAATTTTTCTCAGTGGCATTGACATAAGCGCGCTCTAGTCTGGTTTAAAACTGTATTCGATGATATTCGACGAATGCACGCATATAGAAATAAACCGACTATATTCAGTGAATGTGATGTGTGCGTTGATTTCAAGAAACAATCCGTAGTGCAAAAGCGTGCTCTAAAGCACTCGCTCGTTCACCACCTTACGTCATTGATGACGTCATCGTTTCTGCTATCAGTGCTTTAGTCAAATAGGTGGAGCAGTGAAAGCGCTAATGTCAAAATCGATTTGACACATATAAAATCCCACACATTTGCAGCCAGGTGATGTTTCTCAAGTTTTGATTTTAATGAGTTTGTCTCTAATGGAAATGAGAGTGGATTTGGCGCACATTTTTCAGGGATTAGCTTAGGCTTTAAAGAAAATAAAAACAAAACTGACATTTTGACAGATGAACACGTGAGCGCGCTTAAATCCATTCCAAATTGACTAGAGCCATTAAAGCAGTGATAGCTTTGTGAGCGTGCTAAATCAATTTGGACCGTCCGTGAGTACTGTATAGGTACGCTTTTAGCAGCGTTTGTACAATTTGGAACACAGCCTTTATATCCTCTTTGGCGTCTATTTCGTGGATATTAGTGGCGTTGGTTGATTTGTTTGGTTTTATATGTTAATTATTTATTCGGGCAATGGAGCTAGGTATAAATTTTTCTTATCCAAAGAATTCAGCACCGTATAACTCAAAACTGCGATATTCCGTGTATAGTGGTGATAGGTTTTGTTTAATTCCTGGACACACTTGAGTGCCAGGAAACGCATGTGGCTTGCCACTTTGATTCTATAGAGAAGCCTGAACGAACATATACGTTTGATGCACGTTGGTCTTTACTGACCACACTAAAATGTACCTACCTAATGAAGTGCCGCGGCCGTCTTGTCTGTCTTGGTCCTTAAACACTATAGGCGCAAAGCAAGAAATGTGCAGTACAAACTTCATTGTTTCGCTTGTGGATTCTTTTCGTGCATCTCCAAAAGTATATCTTATACATCTTTCTAGTTACCTAGGTCTGTGGTTTCAGAAAACAACTTGTTTTAGTCTATTGTGCATGGGCCTAATTGGCCCAATTGCTGCCAGAACTTGGTTAGCTTGTCCAGTTTGTTAGTAATTTCGTCTGAGTTTATGTTTGCTCAAAGTGTGTTTTCCCTGATGTCTACTAATTATAACTACTTGACTTGAACCTAGTCCAGAGGTCATACATAAATAAAGTCGATGATAGAACAAGCTGACGCAGAAGAAGTATCACTTGCAACTTGGAATAGATTGAAATCAAAACTTGGGTTTGTGTTTCCTGTGGTTAATTTATAATAGGCTGTTTCCGTAGGTAATCTAATAAAGCTGAATAAAATTAACCAAGTTATTTATATATGAATTTAAAATGTCTTGTGCTTTGTGTCAAACGTGTCCTCCAAGTGTGTCCAACCAATTACATTGGGCTTTGTCTGTTGCGGCTCTCCGTTAGTATGGTGGTATGGTTAGTATCCCAGCATTAAGTGGTATATATCTTCTTTTTGATGGCCATCTCTGGGGTACCAGATTGTCACCCGCTTACTCCAATTGTGCACATTGTATCTAATAGGTGCCTGGTTTAAATTGAAATAAAATAAGTAGGTATTAAGGTAATTTCCACTCAGGATTATCTGTTCCCAAACAAAGCAAAGCCTATGGGTTCAAAGTCTGATATGATATAACAAAACTCTGTGTTCATTACACTAATGCTGTGAGCGGGAATTGAACCCACAACCCACAGCGTAAAAGGCAGGGTAACTACCAACCATGCCAACAGGCCAGTTTGTTTGTTCAAAATATTATTGTTGATTTCTTGGTTTGTTGAGTGCTTATTACATATTCTTAAAACCTGACCACATTGTTGCTAAACTCCAAGAATGAATCTTAGCAGCCATGTTATTAATCTTTGTTAAGAATGTGTAGATAAGTCTTGTCTAGCTCTAAGTTTGGTTGAGTCCATCATCTGAGTAACTTTGAAACAACAAAGGTATATTTATGATGTCTAGACATTATCTAATTATATTTTTATTATATGGGTGCAAAAATTGTTCATAAGTAGTTAAACTTGCTACTGTTCATTTACATTAGGTCTTGAATAGACAAACCCGGAGGAGCCCGGAATATTTCTTATTGCCTTCTTGATATTTACTTAGTGTCAATTGTACAGTATTTAACTTTGTCAGTCATAAATATCATCATCATCAATATCATCATCATTAATATGTCGCAGTGTGTTAAAAACCCAGTTTTGGTTTCATCCCATTTTTATTTGAGAAATCAATAGCTTTTATCATTTTAAGGTCTACAGTGTTTTCCTGTTATTGATAGGGCAAGCAGTAGTTATGAGTAAATGCTCATAAAAATCACAAAATAATATACTTATTGCAAAAGTCTCATAATAACAACAAGATATTTGAGTTATGATTGTGTTTATTGAATGTGCATAAACAAGTTGTTTTTAAGGTTCCCTAGTCAACAAGGAACCCTTATGTCTGTCTTTCTGTCTATCCGCGGCTTATCGCACAGACATTTAGTACTAGAAAGTTGTAATTTGGTAAAGTAAGGTTATAGGTATAGTAAGGGTATAAGTCACTCCGAAAAAATAAATAATTGGAAATAAAATTGGGATACCTCTCGCATACATAATGTAAGAATAAAAATTTTTTTTGGAACTATTTTTTATGTTTAAAGGCGCTATTTTTGTTGAGTTAATGTCAGCTTTTTTTTGTTGCATTAATGTCAGCTTTTTTTTGTTGCGTTACTGTCAGTACCCCCGGCACCCCTCTGCCAGCTAAAGGATTAATATCAGAAACATGAAAAAATTCACAGTGGTAATTAATAGTGGTAGTGATTTTAAAGGGAAAACTATCACGCCCTTGTAGCCTAGCCCTTTCGGACCGGCGATTAAACTAAGGTAGGTGACCCAAATAAGGCCTACCTTAAGTTTTTTATTATCTAACTAACGGGTTTATAATAAAAATGCACTGGTAATTTGAAATACTTATATTTATTTATGGGGCATTCCATAGTGACTGGTGGGACAGTTAACTCCGAAATCCCTAATGTTTAGACCTGTAACTTTGTATTTTGATCTAATATAATGATCAAATAGATAGTTTACAATAGATTCTGAACCGAATTATAAAACTTTTACCGAAAAATACAACATAATATAAATATTTTAGTGATATGTCAGTGGTTTAAGGAGTGTGACCGGCGGGACAGTCAAAAATACTTCACCTCCGCCTTCTGCACTGTCAATCGAGATTTTAGCCCAAATACTATACATAGCCAGATGTCTTTTACTATGCTATGAAATGATTAAATAGACTACAACAGAAACTAAAAATTAGCACCAAGTTTAGTTTCTACAAGAAAATATAGAAAGTAGAAATTGTGACTGGTGGGACATCGTGTTGTGACTGGTGGGACAAGTACGAAATTGGGCAATAAATTTACTCGTTTTTATGTCATATTCAGAATTGTTTATTAATTATTAAACTATTATTATAAAGAATTAACAATTATTATTGAAATCTTTGAGAAAATCAACATTGTACTTTCTTATACTAAATCAACGCAATAGTTTTCAGTCATTTTCTTAAATTAAAAGTTTAATTATTGTTTTCACACGCATGGAAATCAATGCTGCCGTACGAAAGGCAAAAGCGGTATCTCAGTCAGACTGAGTTTCGAGTAAATTGAAGTTTTGTAAATGTCGTTTTCCCTTTACCTTACAGATTGATTTTTGTACTTATTTAACGGAATCTATATAGTATATTGAATATATTTTCTTGTCATATAGTCAGAATATCAAAAAAGAATGTGTATTATACTATAAATACCTTTTTCATGAGATACTGCCATCCCGCTAAGTGTTTTTAGAAATAAAAATTGAGTTACCGCTTTTTTGTTAGCACTCCTCATACATGTGTCCATACAAAAATACATGAATTTGTAATCGAATAAAATACATACAAATAATTAAAAATGAAGTAAGCAAATATATTTTTTTTAAGCCTTTATTATATAGGTTTAATTTAACATAAGGAAAAAATGAGTGAGAAAACGTTTTCGAAACGAAAATTCAATATGACTTACTAGTCGAAAGTATGGAGATGTTGCCAAAATGACATTCTATTTTGAGGAATAATACTTTGAAGAGATTTCAAAATATTTTCCTTTTTGTCCTTGGAAATGCCATGTGGTGAAATTTTCTTCTTCGGTGGTGGCAGAACTTGTGTTTTCAGGATCTTGTTTCCGATAATGCTCGCAGTAATAGGCTCTCTATCGAATCCAGTTCTGTATGTTAGCTCAAAGCTGCCTCTATTTACTTCCACTTCTACCATTTCACTGATGTACGGACGAGGATTAATTCGTGAAAGTTTATATTGCGTCGTATAATCTTCCCATTCATAAAAATCATTTTCAGCCATTTCTTTGGGGTGTACATTTTTTCCTGCATTAGTAACAGCTTGACAAAAGTCTGCAAAATCGTAAATTTTATTTTTCATGCGTTTCATTGACAACTTCACCCTATGATGAAAGCTGTCAGCTGACATGAAGGTGTGTCCCGGTTCAAAATATTTTATCACAATCTTGTCGGCGATAATATCATTTGAGTTGACAACGTAAATCAAAAATGAAAAAAATGTCCAGTTTTTATTCTGAGATGAGCAATTATCAACCCATAGAATGATATTTTTTTTGTCCCTATGAAGAATAAAGAAATGGTAATATGTACTGATGATTTCGTCTTTCGACCTTCCAAGTAATCCTTCATGCCAAAGTACAGGAAACACACAGCAATCTTTCTGGTGTTTACCAGTTGGCACAAAACTTTCGTTGTATACCACTATTCTATGAGTAAAAATAGTCGTTTTAAACATATCAATTCTTGGTAACATGATAACCTTTTGTAAATCAGCAGAGTATACAACGGTATCAGAACTATTTACGGCACTATCTAGTTTATATTGTTCTCTTGATTTGATTGCCCGTTCGTTATGAGTTGCCCATTTAGTGCACCCTGAACAGTTTTCTTGAAGATTTTCTTTGGTATGTGTGTTATCGTGCAGACGGAATCCTTCACACTCTTCGCACTCTTCATGACCAAGTTTTACGAAGGAAATGTTTAATTCCTGGACCACGTCTCGATATTTGTCGTAAGAGATATTCATGGAAGGATTTTTTTCTATGAAGTCTTTGTGCAATGCTGTAATAGTCAAATCACTGGGCAAGTATAATCGGTTGGGCGCATGCTCACGCCTGTAATGAGAAATGTTAGGCTCGTAGCTCATTATATGTTCCTTAATAGGATCAGTGTCTATTTTATTGTGAGGAGTAGCACCTAGTCTCTTATCCGCTGGCGGTGCAACTGTGTTTTTTAAATTGCACAAAGCCGTTTGCAAAGGTTTGTCATTGGATGGTTTATAGCCCAAAGTTGCCAGAAAGAAAGTTTTGCATACTATGTACTTTGTGCCATGTTCGTCATTAAAATAATAATTGTAGCTTTTTAGTTTTCTGTAGTCTCTAGTTTCAGGCTTTTTAACTGTTCTTTGTTTTACAAGTTGTGCTGAAGTATGATGCAGCATATAAGCTTTTCTTTCTTTGTCGCTTAAACTCCAAAATATTTCATTTATATTTTTACGCTGATCCTCAGATATATTTTGGATACATAGCTTTTTGCAGGAAGGCGGACAAGGCGGTTTCACGAAATGTTTCTCTCGGATCTCTTTTCTTTTTGCTTCTTCTCTAACTTTAAGTGGCCGGTCGTATCTTTTTCTCTTTCTTATTAAGCCAGCTTTAGTATGAGTTGTAGAATCTGGTAAGTCTTCTGAAATCGTCTCATTTTGTGTGTTATTGATAATATCTCCAACATTATTGCTTCTTGTAAGTTCGTTTCCTGTGGACGAAGACTCTACAAATTTCTCCTGAACAGCAATTGGCACAATAATTGTGCTATTTGGCAGAGTGTTGGAAGTAGCAATCGTGTTGTCGGAAACGGTCATTACTCTTATTTGGTCAGTATCATTTTGAGAAACAATTTTTAGTTGATCATTTTCGGAGTCGGTAATCAAATTTTCGGTAGGAAGATCATCTAGTGGCACAACTGTGCTATTTAGCAGAGTGTTGGAAGTAGCAATCGTGTTGTCGGAAACAGTTATTACTTTTATTTGGTCAGTATCATTTTGAGAAACAATTTTTTGTTGATCATTTTCGGAGTCTGTAATCAAATTTTCGGTAGGAAGATCATCTAAGTTTAAAATATTTTTTACTGGACTACAATTTGGAAAAAGTACTGGCGATGGTATAACAGTTGAATCTTCACCACTTACAGAAATAGGCACAGCTGGTGTTAATGAGAATAAATTATTTGTAGATATGTTGTTTTGCCAGTTATCAGGATTCAGATTTTCTTGTTGCTGATTAAAATTTTCAACATTTGATGTAGATGGTCCCGATAAAATGTTTAAATCTTCAGAGTCATAATAATTTGACGATTGATTAAACCGAGATAATAATTGCCCTGCACTGTCGTGTCTCGAAAATGGACAGTCATCATCCGAATCGTCACTGTTAGGGAAAAAGTCGGGATCGATAGTTTGTATATTACGTCTTAGTTTTTTAGAATATTTGAACCTTTCTCTCAATGCCTTATTTTTTTGTGCCAAAAGCATCAACATTTTTGTATTTCTTTGCGACATCATTTATCTGTAACAATAAACGATTTGTTTAGTAGAAATATCATAAGTGTGTTTATAAAATCCCTAAATAAAATCACATGCATCCAAGTAGATACATACACCAGAGTTTATCACTGACTACCACGTTGTTTAATGCCGCGCGCGAGGCTGGAGAGTTGTGATGATTACGTATGTCATAGCGGATAAAGTTCAATTTCGCTGTAATACTTTTGCAAACGCGCGGTGATTGCAAGAAAGTTTTTACGTCATTTAACCATCTAACCTTTTCTTACAAAAGTACACTATTTTATGTGCTTGTTTACAACGACAAAGTTAATGTAAAGGAATACCTGACTAATAGTGTGTGAAATCAAACACCTACAAAAACGTAGGTATTTATCAGTCAAAACAAAACTTTCTGCGTAATTGAACTTTTTTTGTTCAAATAATCATGCATAATATAGTTGAATATGGTTTACCTTAGTGTCAAAACATGAAATTGAATCACCTCTGCACTTTAATCCACAGGTTTTTATTTGTTTTCGCAGGAGCAATAAAAATTTCACCACTCTCTAATGACAACAAACAAGTACTAACATGAACTTGTAGAGTTCAGGATAGCGCACAGTAAAATGTGTTAGAAATTCGACCATAATTATAAGACTGTAAGAGTCAGTTCAATTCGTCATTGCAGCAGCGGCATCTCAGATTTGCCGATCTCTTAAACAAAAATATACTAAGCGCAATGGCGGTAACTCAATATTACCCGCAAGCGTTGTACTTACCGCTTATCGGCTTAGAAAATTGGCAATAAATATCCATCGTTTTCTTACGAGTTTTGGCGGTATTCAAATATCCGGCTAATTGCCTTCGTAATATTGAGATACCCCTAACTCTCTTAGTAATATTAGGTAAATTTGAGATAGAAAAAAAATTCTTAAGGGTTTTTTAATATGTTTTAAACAAATTACCGCTATTTAGCTTAGCTCATTAGATGCGTATTTTTCTAAGCTATCCAACGGTATAAAAAACAGCTTCGCGATTTTTTTTGAGATACCGCTTTTGCGCTTCGTACGGCAGAATGGCCTGTGGAAACTGGTAATAAATTCGATTACCACACATCTTTATTGATGGTTCTTCAAGAATTTGCATCACTTGATTAATAGAAATGTGGTACGGTTCGTCGGATTCGTCCATGACAAATTTGGTGCCGTCTCTTTCGGATGATTTCAAATAAGTGACTTGTTCTTCTGTATCTATTGCTTGGCAGACCGCTATGTACAATTTGTGTTTATCTTTCTTTCCAACTACCTCCAATCTAACAAGAATGAACTCTCCGTTTTTTATGTCATTTAAATTTACTCTTTGGGTTTCATTTATTTTGGAAACTGCTGGGTTGGAACTAGCCATTGTTTCAACATTTTGGGTTTCATTTATTTCGGGAGCTGCTGGGATGCGGTCGTCACATTCACTGTCAGATGAGTATACATCAGAATATTTTAGTTTCCCATCTTGGATCAATAACACCTTCTTTACATCTTGAGATTTCGCGACGAGAGCATATTTAATGGTTTTGTTACCATGGGATTTGAAGTGATGATGCTTCTGAATTAGAGGTATTGGTTTCATATTTTGCCATCTTTCATCTAAACCTTGTTGGACAGGTTCTATATCTCCGCTGGCAACAAAGAATACTTGAAGTCCCGAAGCATTTTCTGCCAAATATCTGTAGCAGTCGAAGCTTGTATCCAGAACAGCTTTTCTGGTCATAATGGCGGACCATAAAGTCTTTTTAGCGGTTGCTCCGACACCATCCACAGCCCCCTTTCCATGACCGGAAGCAAAAAAACTCCATTCTGTTTCCACGCCCCAATCTGCCTCAGAATAGCAAAGAGTCGAAAGTGTAAATCTGTTTTTAAACTGAGCCGCACATCCGTCAGAAAAAATATGGACCTTCTTTAAATTAGGGTAGCGAGATTTCAGGTCCTCAATAATTTTCTTCATAAAGACCCACACTGAATATTTGTCATGATTAAGCTCGTTACTCATAACAACGTAGGAAGTTTTTTCCTTACCCTTGTTAGCCCACGCGCATCCGGTAAATAAGGTAACTTGACTGTGGTTCCAGTGTGCAGACTGGATTTCGTCTTGTTGCAGAATGGCAAAGTTTTCTGCAAAATCAACTTGAATTACAATTTCCGAATCTGAACTTTCAGATACTTTTTGTTTAAAAAAGTTCGATTGTGCAGTTTTTGCAAATGTATGGTATTTAAATTTAGGGGTTTGCTTTAAAATCTCTTTAATGAGGTCTTGTAAGGTACCATTAACGCTTACTAAATGGCATCTACCGTCGACAATTTGCCATTGCTTCCAATTAGTCTTAAGTGTTGTGTCTAATCCTTTTAATGGAAGTATATCCGTAACGTCCCAGCATTCTTCACAGTCACTGGTCATGCACTTTTCTTTAGATATATCGCAACAGATAAGTTTCAGGAAGTCAGCAGTAGAAATTGGCAGTTTTGGAAGAAACTTGTTCAGTGCTTCTATTAAAAACGCATAATTTGCATGGTAGCTGCATACACATACATTATGAGGTATCTCACTCATAGGTCTTACATGGAGGGGTCTCAGTTCAAAAAATTTACTCTTCCCCACTTTAATGTCGGGATATTCAGTTTTAAACAGGGCATATGCTTCCGCAATTGTCATCATCATGTGCCTCTTAGCAACATGAGCACGTTTACCACTCTCTTTATCTTTGATTGACATTGTGTCTTTCCTGTTAGGAGACGGCCGGCTTATGTCATCTTGTTCATAAAAATGTATGACCAACTTCTTGGTCTCATCCGTTATGGCTATAGTTTTAACTGTTTTAGGACTTAGACGAATAGCCTCCGTTGGTAACATTTCCTTTAAAACATGTATCAATACAGCTGACTTTTTGGTTGGACTTTCAGGAAGAGCTTTTTTAATTTTGCCAACCGCTTTTTTCAAGGTATTTATTGTCTTATATGAACCCAACGGCGAAACACAAGTCTTCTTGATACCCTCTAACTTTTTCTTTTCTCTTTGTTTTCTTTTACGTAGTCTCTCCGTCTCTCTCCACTGAATTCTAGCAGTCTCATTAGTTTCACGTAAAGCTTTACCCTTATCTCGTCGTTTTTGATCATATTTTTTTTGGTTTTCTAGAGCAGTCTTCCACTTACTTTCATCACTTTTCAACTTTTCCCTAGATTTCCTTTTGCGCTCTGCAGCATTCATCTTAAAAGCAGAAATAGCAATCACACTCACAAAAAAAGCATTGAAACAGGCTAGAAATGGGTTAGAAATGTTTAGAACAGTCCATAAAAAGTTTTACAAAAATGTCCCACCAGTCACAGTGACTGGAAAAGCAATCACACTCACAATAAAGCATAGAAACAGTCTAGAAATAGGTTAGAAATGTTTAGAACAGTCCATAACAAGTTTTACAAAAATGTCCCACCAGTCACAGTGACTGGTGGGACAAAAATGAATACCACCTCTTTCCCACCCTTTAACACATTGCACCATAAAAATATGCTAAACAGTTTAACAATTAGCCAATTCTTACTTTCCAAAAAGCTCCCTTTTAGTACAACGCATTTTGAGGTTAGAAACACAACTTTTGTATGTTTTCGTGTGACTGGTGGGACATGCTAAGTGTTCTTTGTATTTATGGGTTTTAGAGTAAAATTCTTACCTTTTCCGCTGTAATTTTAGTCCAAATTAAAGTTTAAGAAATTTGTATCACTCTCCGATGCTGTTTGGTTGAAAATGTTAATCAAAATGGCCGAAAACAGTGTTGCCAATATGGTGCAAAAAAATCGTACGACTCGTTCACAATAAACAACAACTTGTCATAGTGAAAAAAATACTTAATCTTGTTTTTTTCTAAAAAAAAAATTACAGATCATGTAAATTTAACTAATATAGATTGCGTTAAGAATAAATTGGTTATGATCATATCAATTTAAGAAAATAACTCATTTTCCCATTTCCCGTGGAATGCCCCTTATTAGACTTTGTAATAAATGAAACAAAATTGCTTTAGAAACAAAAATCACTCTTTTGTGAACACAAATAACTAAAATGTCACTTCGGCCTTATTGGGAACCCAGTGTCTTAATAAAGCCATAATAAAAACAAGTAAACATTCAACTTCTTAATGAATACGAGACGTTGTCAATACTTATATTAAATCGAATGAGATCACATTAATTACTTTTGATCATTTTAGATTAGATTTAATGAGTTTCTCATCATGTAAAAGTACCATATTAATCAGCCTTTTTCATCTTTTTTTTTAAACAATCTCCTGAACAGTAAAATATTTTATCAGCAGTAAAATATTTTATCATGATACCAAACGCCACAAGTAAGACATTGTCGCATATCATCAACTCGTTCTTCTTTACAAGCTGGACAGTACCAAGAAGGTTTACTATCGTGACGTTTTGGTTTAGATTCCGTAAGCTTATCTGCTGCCAAGGAAGCAGTCTTTACTGAGGTCTGCTTTCGCGTTGCAGCAACTGCAGGTTGTGCAGATGTACAGCCAGTAACTGACGCTGATTTTGGTGTCTTTGTGTTAATCTTTATCATGGATGAAGTGCTAGGAACATCTTCTACTCTTGACGATGGTACAGTAATCTGTGATGTTGAATTCGTAGCCCTGTCACCAAACAAATCTTTTGTTACTTCTTGAGCTCTGTAATTCATAGACTTTTTGCGTGGAGCAGACGCTACAACTTTAAACTTAGGAGTTGGTAAAAATTCATGAATCTCACACGTGGTTGATTGATTGTCTATCTTCTGTGGAGTACCAGCATTCGGATTGTTTTTTAAGAGCAAGGACAGTGGCAAATTCTCAGTATCCGTGCCTGACCCATCTGAATCTTCCACATTTGCAGTTGAAATCTCTTGTTCCCCCGATTCAGCAGATAAGACAGCAATATTCTCACGGTTTGTAGGGTTCGGAAGTTCTGACAATGCAGAGGGCGCAAACGCTTCTTCAGGAATAGCATCTGGGTTATATGGATATAACCCTGTGGCGCGAAACCCATTCGAGATATTGGTAATAGTCATACATTTTGGCCATACTTGTGAGAGAATGACATTGAAGCTTGTTTTGTTAAGGGTTCGTTCGGGATGCTGACTGACGTATTTAATCAATTCTTGGTCCCAATGGTGCTCAAAGGAACGATAAACAGATTTATCCATGGGCTGTAACTCGTGCGTGGTATTTGATGGAAGGCAATATAAAGTGATGCCACATTTCTCAGCTTCCTCGACAATAGTAAAGTCCAGGTGGCATTTTGCACCATCAAATATGAGGAGACATGGCCCTGAGGTTCTGTATTTATGCAAATGATTAATAAACTCTATGAAAGTTTCTGTCGTCATACTTCCCTTTGGTGTCATCTTCACCAGAGAGCCTGGAGGTAAATTGTCTTGGAATTCTGGCTTTAGCCTCTTGCCTTTGAACAATATCATTGGTGGAATAGCTGATCCTATAGCATTTCCGCAGCCAACTACAGTCACACTTTCAGCATGCTCATTCGCTATTTGATGAACTCGTTTTCTCCCTTTGGCTGTCAGAACTTCCTGCTGATGGTGCAAAGATATGCGACAATTTTTTTCATCGATGTTGTAAATGCTTTCAGGTTTATGTTCAATTCCAAGTCTATCCAGCACACTTTTGTATTTGGAAAAGTGATCGCTAACAATGTCTTTATTTAATTTTTGAGCACGAGCTGGATTCATCATCTGCGCTTTACGTCGTGCTATTTCTGGGTGTCGTTTAAGAAATAGCCTCAACCATTTCTTCCCCGCGACGTTTTTGGCATCATTGAAAGTGTTTGGAATTTTCTTAACTTTACAAAATGAAAAAGCCTGTACGCGCAACATCTTTGATGTCAACGGCATTCCAACATCAGCCAAACGTATGATTCTTCTGACAAGTCCAGCTTCTTGTTCTGTAGTCAATATAGCCGACCGACCTAGCTTTCGTGTAGTCGACCCACTCGCTAAATGGTTACGTAGGGTTCTTCTTGGGATTTTGTATCTGGCCGCAGCAGCATATGTAGATAATATACCTCTTTCTACCATTTTAACAGCGTTTTCCATCTGTTGTGAAGTCCATTGAGCCCTTTTTTTCCTTGTGCTAGAAGCTGGTGATTCGTTTTCCATGATGTTACTGAAAACAAGGGTTTATTATTTTACTGTGATACTTTTCTAATTGACATAAAACATTGTCCTAATAAGGCCTGTACCTGTGCCGTTATAAGGCCTATACATTTTGTTTGTAGGCTTTATTAGGGCATGGCACATGGGTAAACAAAACAACAATTATATGGAATACATAGATATTACAGCTTTTTCACTTATGTGAGGAGATGGCTACACGTAAAATTATCCTATAGACAAAACACACCACACTGTGTACAAATAAAAATACTTACTGTTTACGCTGCCAGAATTTTATAAAAACAGGCGTGCGCTCCGCGTCGTAGTTGTTTTCGACTGCAGGTTCCAACACGCTCGCGGCACGGGCCACTTGCTGTGCTTGTAGGTGTTAGTTAATGTTCACGCACACATCCACAAACATTGGCGGCCATTTGAAACCGTGAAGCGGGAAATTTAAAAAATAGGCTTTATTAGGACATAGGCTTTATTTGGGTCACCCACTATACATTGAAATGTATAATGTTGAACTCGAATTTTGGGTAATTTGGGGACGCTGATCACGAATCTGCAATAATTTTCCGGATTTTCCGGCGCCATCTTGGAAAATTCACATACCAACAATTGTATCAAGCTGGGCCCATCATATCACACGCACAATTGTGAGGGTCACAATTGTATCATACTGGGCCCTTCATCTCCTGCGTACAATTTACAGTTGCATCATGATATTAGAGCTAACGCTCTAATTTTTACGTTTTTCTGAATCAAATCGACAATAAATGAAAAAATAATAAAAGTTAGAATTTTTATTAAAGTTACAAACACAACATTGTTCTACTTTTACATTATTAATAATCAACAAAGGCTTTGGAATCAACTGTTACATGAAATGAGATCAATTTTCTCTTAGTTTAATAATAATTATTATCTAAATTCAGTCTTTGTTGTGAAAATCAAAGAAACAGTTTCGGTCTTTGTTAAGGCACAAGTAAATGTCACACTGAGCAGCGACAGCGACTACGACTAGTGCAACCAGGAGCACGACAGCAACGAGGCTGCTTCAGAGTGTCGAAGACTGGCCAGTGGTTAAATCCGTCGTACTGTCGGTCGACTGTGGGAAGAGACTTCACTCTGTATTTGGAACTGGAAGGCATATCAGCAAATTCCAGGTCTTCCCTTGGTCTCTTTCTTGGAGGACCATTAAGAAGATGGTCACTTATAGACAACCGGAACGCCAGCAAATCCATGACGTCTTTAGATTTACGTTTATTGGCTTTGCAGTCATCTCGATACTCAAACCAAGAGTTTACAATAGCCAGGTCGAACATGTGGATGATGACCTTCACAGGCCACTTTCTAGATTTACGCCATGTTCGATAAGTCTCCAGCATCTGGTCACAAATATTGTGCGCGTAAATTGTTTATTTCGTGAAAAATATTTCGAGTTATTGAAATTAGTATTTGCGAAATTATTTTTCGGATTTTGCTTACCTTGCCAATAACGTGTCCTTGCACTTCTCTACAACATACTGCATGACCCCCGTACTCCATCATACCTTAAAGAACGTTTCCGATACCACTGTTCCGATCTTTCTCGAGACCTGCGATCCAAAACTGATAATCTATTGCTAGTTCCATTTACTCGGTCAGGTTATTATAAGGAATCGTTTACGTTGAAAGCTGTCAGTCTTTGGAATGATTTGCCGTCTGATATTCGTCAGTCGAAGTCTCTTGCTGTTTTTAAAACAAAACTACATAATCATTTCCTTAATAAAACTCTTCCATAGTTTGCAACAAGTTTGTATGTATTTTATTTACCTGTATATATTTATAGATATATATATATATATATATAGAGATACCATCACGGTAAATGTTGATCTTTCAAGACGTACGATCAGTTAAAAGTTGATCCAAAAACAAATGTTGATCCGAAGGCCTTATGTTGATCCATTACGCTTTTTTTCATACCAATGTGGCTCCAATCGGATCAACATTTGACATTCTTGTGACGTCACTCGACTGAAAAGTACGCTTGTCAAATGTGGCTCCAATATACAAATCCGCTCCGATAAATGTTGATCCGATTCAAACGGACCAATCACAATGAAGCACTTTCTTACTTCCTCCGTGATTGGCCGACGGTGGTCACTCCAACGTTGCCGTTCCGCTTACTACAAATCTTCGTGAATTTTAGTACAAAGATTGCTAGCACGCCGGAGACGGACATAGGCTACTTTTTATCAGCTATCGAGGGTCTGGAGTACCTGACGTGGAACATCAAGAGTCCAGTTAAACTGTACGATACGGAAATTATGCCTTTGTAAAAGTTGTTCATCGTGATGGGCCGCTTCTGCTGGCACTTGGAAATTGAGGACCTGGAGTACCTGATGTGGAATATCAAGAGCCCCATTGAGCTAGTACATTAACAACTCACTGTATTAGAGCTAATAAAAATAAGAAGAATGATAAATTTACAAAGTTACATACTTACCTAGTACCTACCTACAAAACAAAAGTAGGACAAAAAAGACTTCGTAATAAAGAAAAATAAAAAAAACTTCAAATTACGTGAAAGTTATTAAAATTACTTGTACTAACTACCTACCTTACAGTCTCTCTCTTTTTAACCCCCGACGCAAAAACAGAGGGGTGTTATAAGTTTGACGTGTCTGTCTGTGTATCTGTGTATCGGTGTATCTGTGTATCTGTCTGTGGTATCGTAGATCCCAAACGGATGAACCGATTTTCGTTTAATTTTTTTTGTGTCATAGATAATTTTATCCCGAGTGTTCTTAGCCATGTTTCATGGAAATCTGTTCAGCGGTGCGAGGATCATCAGCTCATTTCTAGTTGATGAGGGGATCTAACTAACTTTCTAATATCCGATCGATCAGAAATTTGGTACCATGTTACTTCAATAATATTGAAAGTATATGGTAAGGTAACCATGACCTGATCAGCCGTTTGAAGATCATCAGCTCATTTCTAGTTGATGAGAGGATCTTCTTCTTCTTTTCGTATCAATGGCAAATGATTTTATAGTAAGTTAGCCCAAAATGTGGCTACAGCAATAGCTCTTTGGTTGCCTTCAAAAAGGTCCTCCCTGGTGCAAGAAACTGAGGAGGTAGGGCACGAAAGCAAGTGTGTCATGGATTGCAGAATGCCGCATTCACAGATCTGACTAACTTTCTTATATCCGATCGATTAGAAATTTGGTACCATGTTACTTCAATAATATTGAAAGTAAAGGGTAAGGTAACCATGACCTGATCGGCCGTTTGAAGATCATCAGCTCTTTAATAGTTGAGGGGATCTGACTACCTTCCATATGTATTCCTATCGATACGAAATTTGGTACCGTATTACTTCAATGATATTGAAAGTATATGGTAAAGCAACCATGACCTGATCAGCCGTTCGAAGATCATCAGCTCATTTCTAGTTGATGAGAGGATCTTCTTCTTCTTTTCGTATCAATGGCAAATGATTTTATAGTAAGTTAGCCCAAAATGTGGCTACAGCAATAGCTCTTTGGTTGCCTTCAAAAAGGTCCTCCCTGGTGCAAGAAACTGAGGAGGTAGGGCACGAAAGCAAGTGTGTCATGGATTGCAGAATGCCGCATTCACAGATCTGACTAACTTTCTTATATCCGATCGATTAGAAATTTGGTACCATGTTACTTCAATAATATTGAAAGTAAAGGGTAAGGTAACCATGACCTGATCGGCCGTTTGAAGATCATCAGCTCTTTAATAGTTGAGGGGATCTGACTACCTTCCATATGTATTCCTATCGATACGAAATTTGGTACCGTATTACTTCAATGATATTGAAAGTATATGGTAAGGCAACCATGACCTGATCAGCCGTTCGAAGATCATCAGCTCTTTAATGGTTGATGAGGGGATCTGACTACCTTCCATATGTCCTATCGATTCCAAATTTGGTACCGTATTACTTACATGATATTCTAAGAACATGGTAAGGTAACCATGACTTTAAATATGAAATGTTAGGGTAAGGTTTAGATTTCGAAGATGGGCAATTAAATGGGATCAGTTAGGCTCAATTACCACTGCGACAGAGTCGAAGCGACGCAACGCGTCAATTTTTGAAGTAAAAATTTCTTTAGCAGCGCTTGGCATTTTTTTAGGTGGGGAAAAATGTTAAATTCGCATCAGATGTCGCGTCAGATCTCGGATGAAGTATAGAAATGGATTTGCAAATAATCATACCAAGTTAGAGCAGGCTCAATATATACAAAAGTTCTCAGTAGTTTTAAAATGTGATAAAGACCAAAACATCTTTTTTGTCTCTGTCATATGTGCACAACAGACTTGACGTACTGGTTTTTGATCATTATTTAATAGCGAATCCCAAATGTATGAGATCTACATTTCCGATTACAGCTGTCATAGTAAAAATCGCTATAACTTGAAAACTACTGACCCAGGACTACTCATGTGCTGAGACAAATGATAGGTCTCGAAGTGATCTACATTTCGAATGACAGCTGTCAAACTAAATATCGCTATAACTCGAAAACTACTGACCCTAGACTATTCGTGTGCTGAGACAAATGATAGGTCTCGATGTGATCTACATTTCGGATGACAGCTGTCAAACTAAATATCGCTATAACTCGAAAACTACTGACCCTAAACTATTCGTGAGCTGAGACAAATGATAGGTCTCGATGTGATCTACATTTCGGATGACAGCTGTCAAACTATATATCACTATAACTCGAAAACTACTGGCCCTAGACTATTCGTGTGCTGAGACAAATGATAGGTCTAGATATGATCTACATTTCGGATGACAGCTGTCAAACTAAATATCGCTATAACTCGAAAACTACTGACCCTATACTATTCTTGTGCTGAGACAAATGATAGGTCTCGATGTGATCTACATTTTGGATGACAGCTGTCAAACTAAATATCGCTATAACTCGAAAACTACTGACCCTAGACTATTCGTGTGCTGAGACAAATGATAGGTCTCGATGTGATCTACATTTCGGATGACAGCTGTCAAACTAAATATAGCTATAACTCAAAAACTACTGACCCTAAACTATTCGTGTGCTGAGACAAATGATAGGTCTCGATGTGATCTACATTTCGGATGACAGCTGTCAAACTATATATCGCTATAACTCGAAAACTACAGACCCTAGACTACTCGTGTACTGAGACAAATGATAGGTCTCTATTATATGAAAACAATGTACCTACTTATCTACTATCATAAAACTACATAACTTTTTTGTCGAAATCGGTTAAATGTTTTATTACAACAATCAACACACGCCCTTACCGTTCCATTGAGTTACAGTTTCATTCCTTTGAGAAAAATGTTACTCAATGGATGTAACGCTACCTATAACCTAAAAACTAGAAAGCCGAATTTTATCTTAAATTACGTTTTTTTATATCAATAACTTGTTGTAATCAAATAGAAATAAACTAAAGTACATTATAAAGACCTCAGTAATGCATAACATATAAAACATACCTTTAAAATCCCTGTAATTCAATGGAACATCCGAAGTGGTACACTGCGACGCGTGTGTTCAAAACGACGATTCTCCGAGAAAGAGACGCTGCGATTTGCTTTTTTAATTATGCTAGCCACCGAAAAGTGTTGCAAGTTTAAAAAAATATAGAAGTTTTGGTAGAAAACAATTCTGAAGTGATTTTTTAGACCCGTAACTCAGTTGGAATTCCACTTAGAATGAAAATCGGTTACACAATTTAGAACTTAATTTAAAGATGAATAGAGTTTATTTCTGGAAAAACTCTGGCTTAAAAGCTAGAGTAACATTCGTTTCATGTTTAAAACGGTCAAACGATTTCTTGGCAGCAATTTTTGGCGCCAATTACGAAAGTTAAATGTAGTACTTTGAAGGGTTACATACGTTTCAGGGGGGGTGGGAATTTATTAAATAATTAATTAAATATTAGTAAAAGAGGATACTAAAACCTGTTTGGATTTCATTGTTAATTTAAATGTATTGAGATTATAAATAAATCGACAACGGAACTTGTTCCAAGAAATTTTATGGAAATTTTAACCGCTAAATATTGGTTACATGTAAAAAATCCAAGGTACAAAAAAGAAAAAAAACGCCCATTTACGCATATCAGCTAACAATAACTCGGTTGATGCGTAAGTTTGTTTCAGTCGCAATTTCGCACTCGCAGATAATCTTGTTTTCAATACAAAATTTATTAATTCTTTATGAGAAGTGGCCTTTATCATAGAGCTGTATAGCTCAATACCATCTATTAGGCTTGATGTGACCTCCTCTTTTCCTGTCATCATAGGCAGCAAAGCCAAAGCCGTTTTTAACTCAAAATCAGCCATTTTTATTCGTTCGTCAGAAAACTCCTCTTCGCTACTATAATCCTCACCACTTACTAAGTTCAAAATAATTTTATATCACGATTCTATTTGCAGTTTTATAGCATCGAGAGTCGGAACCTCACTAGAGCTTATCTCAGAATTGGCTAATTGTGTATTAATCTCCAACAAGATACTCTCCAAATTATTATATACCTGAGTAGCAGCTTCTAATTTTGACTGCGCTAATGGGCCTGTACGTTTGTCACGACCCAATTTTATTACGTAAGTTTTCAAATATACCAACGCATCTCTTAAGTCAATTAATTTGTCTACCATTATAATTTAAATATTAGTATACGATTTTGTACCTACATACTCAACACAAATTAATTAGAAATTATTAAAATAACTTACAAATATATTATAACGCTCTTACTGCGTGTCGAAGATCGAAGTGGACAGGACGATAACGGGTTAGCGCGCATGATTCCTGACGCGCTAGGCGGGCACTCCATGCCGACACGGGGATGAAGGGGCTGCAGTTAACATCTGAAGGGTGGGCCGGGCTATTCCCTGGACTCCGTGTGGGCCAGGTAATCCCTGATCCCTCCTTTGGTGTCTTGAATCCTCTTCGAGTCTTCCTGTGACGATCTTCTATAAGTTATCTTCTCATGTTGATCTTCTATAATGCATATTCTCTCTTCTGTAATTAATCTTCGTACGTAGATCTTCTATAATGTATCTTCTTTCTTCTGTAATTATTCTTCATACGTAGATCTTCTATAATGTGTCTTCTTTCTTCTTACTTGAATTTTCTAACGGAGGTCTTCCATACGCATCTTCATTATTACTTTGTCTTCATAATAGTCAAACTTCTCCATAGATCTTCTAAACTGCATTTAGTTTCTTCATGATGAAGTCGCTTAGTTCAATGGCAAGGGTCGCCATGTGATGTCCTCTCGTGCATCGGGACATCGGTGGAGGTTGTCATAGTGAATTAAACCATTATTTATATTAAGAGTGGTTTATTGTTGCTCCAAAGAGAGCCAAGACAAGAATGCTTAATTAATCGATTAGAAAATATAGCTAATACTAAACTTAATAATACGAAATCAGCATAACGTCGCTAACGCGCGGCACACTTAAGTATTGCAACACATACATACACCACAATATCTACACCTCCCATGAAAGTGTTGTAATTTTTAACTATGGCGGGACATGAGACCTCTATGTATCGTTTCCTCTTTTTATCCCATCTTGAAACTTGAGTTCGGGGCTCTGCTCCAAAAGCTGTTGAGACCATGAGTACTCCTTTATTGTCCTTCCATTTTACTATACTCAAGGTGTTGTCCCTGTTGACAATCTCTTCATCTTCTCCTCTATTCATCCTGGTATCTTTCTTGAATTCGTACAGCGTCTTCTGTTTGGTATTAAATCTATTAGCCATCAGAGTTCCAGTTCCTTTTATTTTTCTTTTAACTAACTCTTCCATTAAAGGCAGTGAAGAAAAATACCGATCGAAGTAAAGGAAACTTCCTTCTGGGAGTGTAATGGCCAAGCGTAATACAACAAAAGCACCGACGCCAAATTTATCTGAATCAGGTAAGTTCGTAGTGGAGCCTTGATATATTTCAAAGTCTAGAACTTGTCCCTTGGAAGTAGTTACCACGAAACTCTTCAACCCTGCTAGACGAGGTTTGTTTTTAACGACTACTTTCAAATCGCATCGACCTTCAAACGGTATCATTTGTTCGTCGATGGAATAGTTACCAGCATCTCTTGGCAACTGCAGGCATCTGTTTCGGACGGCATCAATAACAGGTTGCACCCTCCACAACCAATTTTTGGCTTGTTCTTCAGCCTGATTCACCGCTGCAACGTCTACACAATGCAGGTTTGTTCTGAGGAGGAAAAACCGTTCCCTAGACATTGCATTCGCAATCGGGTCATACCTGTATTTTTCACTCCAAATCATCTTCAGTCTTGGAAATTTTATACACCCAACTATGGCATGTAAGGTAAGTTCGTCGATTACCGCCTACTTAACTTTGAAAGCAAATTTTACTAAATGTAAATGATAAATTAAATAAAAATCCAAACTATTTGAATATTTCGTTATATTTATTACACATAACTAAAAGAAAAGTGGCAAAATACTGTTGAAATAATAAACTATAACCTAAAACAAAACACAGTCGCATTGGCAGTATTAAACTACAAGGGGGATTAATCCGCCTATAAGTATCAGTTAACGTTTAAATATTAATTGAGATCTTTTTGGTAATAATTATATTTTTAAAGTAATCAGTCTCTAAATAGTTATAAAAATCAGTACACTCTCTCTTTCTAAATTATTATTTCTTATTTTTATAACCTCTAGTAAAATATCTGTAGTTATTAACGTCATTCATCACTTTTTTTTTCTCTTTCTACGTTAAAGACACAAACTATAAGGAAAATAACTTTTAAGCCCTATTTGAAACAAAAATAAGGGCTTTACCATAAAATATTGGTAGGCGTTATTAAAACCTGGTGCTCAATTACGCCTGCTTCGTGGCTAATTACGCCTATACATATAATCAACAATAATTATTACAATAAAATTCGAATTTAAAACAGCTTTTAAACATAAAATAAATATCTAATCAGTCACAGCCATTAAGGCAAGTAAATTCTTCTTTGTCGTATTTTGTCAACCCAATACATTCCTCATGATACCACTTCGTACAAGTGACGCATGATCTCATGTCTGCCACACGATCTTCACCACAAGCATGACAATACCATTGTGCTTCATTATTCTCTTTTCCTCTTTTACTGGATTTGGACTTATCAATTTTCTGTTTCACGTTCAATTTTCCTTTCTTTTTTCAGTCTTACTCCTTGGTTTATTGTTTTGCTTCTTTTTTGTTGCTTTTTTTGTTGGTTCAGCATTCTTCTTAACAGCAGATTTCTTCTTTACGTTTGTTTTCTTTGTAGCTTCTTTTCTTTCGTTGAATAAGTCTTTTGTTACTCTTTGGCCTTGGTAGTTTAGAGCTTTTTGACGTGGTTTGCTTTTTACAGTTGCGTAATTTGGAGTTGGCATGAATTTGTGAAATGGTGTTTTTTTGTTTTCAAAGCACGCTAAAGGAAAATTATCTTCTTCTTCACTCACATCGTTCAATTTGTCATTTTCTTGAACTAAAGATTCAACATTAGGGCTTTCGTTTTCTGCCTCGGATGATGAGTAAATACGAAGTGAATTACTCTGACGCGGTCGGTGAATGAACTGCTCGAACAAATCACATTCAGAAGATGAACTAGAAACTGCCGTAGACGAACTATAGTCAACAAGTCTTCTACTGGTTTGCATACCACTTGTAGATGGAACTGGGGAGTAACCTGTGGTGTTTTTTAAAGGGTTTAGGCGAACAGCTGGTGCAGTTGTAGATGAGTTAAAATATGGGTGTAAATTCTGGGTTTGAGTAATCAAGTCAGAGTTTTGTCCGTGCGTTCGTGGCGGAGTGCACATTCCATCAGGAAACGATACCACAATCGGACTGTCTGATATGGTTGGTGACAAATCAGGTGTAACATCATCAGGTGTAGCACGAGCATTTTCGGGGATAATGTTTGAGTTCCCGCTGTTTACGATCGGAGGAGAAATGCTTGGACGATTATTATTGTCTTGTTCGGGAATTGGTCGCTCAGTCAGTTCAGAGGGAGCATAAGCACTTTCAGGGATTATGTTCGGGTTAAAAGGGTACAGCCCAGTTGCTCTGAATCCACTGGTGATGTTTGAAAGCGTCATGCATTGGGACCACACCTTTGATAAAATTGGATTAAAGGTGGTCTTTGAGAGCTTTTGTGAATGATTACTATACAAATGTTCTAAAACTTCACGATTCCAATAGCTTTCGAATGGCTTGTAGCAGGATTTGTCAAGCGGTTGAAGTTCGTGTGTGGTGTTGGATGGTAAGCAATACAGTGTTATATCATATTTGTCAGCTTCTTCTGCAATTCTAAAATCCAAATGACATTTCGCACCGTCAAATATCAAGAGGTATTTTCCAGCTGACTTATATTTAGCAAGATGTGCTAAAAAGTCAATAAAAAGCTCAGTGGTCATACTGGCCTTTGGAGCCATTCTTACTATAGATCCTGGAGGTAAATCTTTCTCAAATTCAGGCTTTTTTCGGATACCTTTAAATATGACCATTGGCGGAATCGGATTACCTAGAGCATTTGCACAACCAACTATGGTCACATTCTCCCCGTGTTCAGAAGCTTGTAAATGAACCCTTTTCGCACCTTTTTCGGCTATGACCGTCGGTTGTTTATGCATTGTCAAACGACAGCCCTTCTCGTCCATGTTATAAAGTCTCTCAGGGTTGTAATGTATACCTAGCTCGTCGTATAGTTTCTGCACTTCTGCAAAATGATGCGCAACAATATGTTTGTTTAATTTTTGGCCTCTGGCATGGTTTAAGAACTGAACTTTGCGTTTAGCGACTATGGGATTCCTTTTTAAAAATAGTTTCAGCCAGTCCTTTCCAGCCAATCGTTTCTCTTTATTGAAATTGTTGGGAATATTGTGCCTTTCACAAAAAACAAACGCTTGCTTGCAAATCATCTGCCCTGTGAGAGGTATTCCCAACTCCGCAAATCTGATGATCCGTTTAATGAAATCAGCTTCTTGTGTCTTTGTAAATACAGATTTTCGTCCTAACTGTTGTTTAGATGCTCCACCACTATTCAAATAATCACGCAGTGTTCTTCTTGGAATACCATAGGTTTTTGAAGCATTATAGCTTGAACTGCCGGATCTGACAGCCGATATTGCAGCCTTTAAATTTTCCTCCGTCCATAAACTTTTCTTTCTTGTGCTGGACATTTTGTTTCACCTGCAAAATAAAACATGTGGTTGTCTAAAAAATCGGTTTACTGACGATAATTTTACGTGATAACGTCATAAGAAAACATTATTGACTTGGGCTTTTGAATTTTGACTTGACTTTTGACTTAACTTTTCTGACAGCTAACATCCGAAATGAAGATCACGTGGAGCCCTACAATTTATCCCTTCATACCAGTAAACCGACCAACCCAACCAACCAACCCGACTATCCGACCAACCCGACCATCCGACCAACCAACTAAGCCGACCATCCGACCAACCAACTAACCCGACCATCCGATCAACCAACCCGACAAACCTGACCATCCAACCAACCCGACCAACCTACCAACCCAACCCGACCATCCGACCAACCCGATTACGACCAACCAATCCGACTTTACACTCACTTACACACTCACATACTCTTTCACTTACCTTACACACTCACACACTTACAACTCAACTTTTGCCTGGGACAAAAAAAATGCCTTTGCTATGTGCTATGACAATGACGTCATCTATGACAGTGACGTCATACTTTTTCGTGAGTGCTGTCCATCAATTTATAAAAAGTTATCACGTAAAAAACATTACCCTCCGGCAGTCGGGTGATAACGCCTAGTGTGTGTTTAGTAACGCCTATGGATGGGCAATACCGCCTACATGAGTCAATTACCACCTAGGCGGTATTAACCTACACGACAAGCTAAATAAAGATTATCAAAAAAAAACATATTTGAAGCACCTGTACAAAAAAACTCGCAATAAATTGATTGTTAAATAGATACTTAAGGTAAAATAGTTATTGAACGATATGAAATACTTTAAAATGTAGCCAAAACTTACCTCGAAATTTCACGTTTTTTTATAAGAACAGCGAACACACCCGCCTGCCAAGGAAGCGGTCACGCGGCGCTCCGGACTGCCATGTAACATTGCGCTGTTGCCGTTCCGTGCAGATTTAGTGAGATTATTATTGATTTAACGTATTTTTTGGAACTATGGCGACATTTCCCGACAGGCGGTAATCGACGAACTTACCTTATTCTGAAATACTTCTTAATATCCAGTAAAGAACAAGGAGGTTTCATTTGTATACCAGTATTGGCCATATAATACTGATTGGTGGTCAAAGTCATCTCTTCCATGAGCTCGACACTGAAATAGCGCTCGAAATATTCGAATGGGGTAAGAATTTCAACTGGTTCACGAATGGCACCTTCTGGAAGAGTTTTACTATTAAAGGGCTTCTTCTGCCATGATGCTAGCGCACTCAGAGGCAAGTTATCTTCAGCACTGTCTTCATCGTCATCAGAAGAAGAGGAACCTTCATAGTCGGGATTTTCTTGAATAAAGTAGTCCGCGTCCAGTTCGTCATCATCATCGCCCTCATCCCCAGAGTCATTGAGCATCTCTGCAATAGCAGCATCATTCACAATCACAGACATCGTAAGGAAACTGCAAAAAAACGAATAATCATTGGGAACTCAAAAAACTCATGAGGTAGGGTAGGGCCCACGTCGACACAATTGTGTCAGAAAAGTTCGTTAAGCCATTACGCCAAAGCCTTTGCTTGGCGCTAGTCACTGTCATCGCAAAAACATTGTATGTTTAACTATTTATCTAATTAATAACACATATATTACTGCACTTACAAAATAAAGCAACAGTAGGTACATACCTTCGCAAAGTCGGGGAGCGCAAACAGACACGAACTGAACAGGTTGAAACCTGCTCGCCGACTGAGTGTCGGACCAAAATTTCATTTCAAGGTCAAAATTGCTTCCCGCACAATCGTGCCATACTAGGCCCGTCCACTCCTAACGAAAAACTGCTGAGATAAACTCGACTTTGTGACCCGCACAATTGTATTAGAGCGGTCCATAAGGGCTAGTAGGCTATTTTGTATGAAATACCTTTTGTTTGTTGCGTAGTTATGAAGTAGATAAATTTTCTAGTAAAAATATGAATATTCTTGAAGTTGTTCCACTTTTTAAAGAGATAATTAGAAAAGAAGTGTATCTTCATAAATAAAATTACTAAGGACTTGGAATGGAATTAATTTATTTGAAATGGAGGTAGATATCGGCTTTTAATGACAATTCCATCATGTCTGATAACTGCATACTATTGAATGTTGTTTGTGTTTAATGTGAAACAAAATCTTACCATAGTTCGTTATTCGTTAATCTTTAGTGGCTGCGCACGTTTCATCGCAAGAACCAGCATCGCACCAGAATCAGTTTATATTGTGCTTGTTGTGATTTATCATAGCCCCATTTCATAATTAGTTTTAGGAAATAAAGATTTTCTGCAGTAAGAGTATCTCTCTTTTGCCACAGTTCGCCATGCTATGTTGGCTGCACTTTATATACCTACCAGTATATAAAGGGCGTAAGGGACAGGTTTCCGAAAACTGAAAATTTTTTCAGTAAATAAAACGTACAATAAATAAATAAGGTCGGCCTCTATACAAACTGTCCAATTAAGTTAACAATTTTGTATGAAGAGACCGATTTTTTTTTCATTTCCTGAAATATGTACGTATTGGCGGGGGCACTACCGTGCCCCCAGATTCATTAACAAGTGGTTCAGTTACGTTGACTGACCATGCCTGGTTGCGCCAATATGAAGATTCCTTCGACAACTCTATACTTTAGTGGTAGGCAAAAGTTGATGCACTCGTCAAAACACAAAGAAGGACAAACAATCAACCCGCGCACGAATCTAGCACATCCAGCAGCTAGGAGTATGTTTTTCGCAATAGCTGGAGTCCTTTTCTTGTAGGGGCGCCGTTCAATGCCCACTTCAGCAAGAATGCGTAGCGGCGTACTGTGTACACGTCGCGTCGCGGCACACTCGATTCGCCTCAGCAGTGGTTTCGATTATTATTGGATTTACGGCTTTGGGAAACTTGGCTTCATATTTATTATCTTCATATCTGTACTGGATAACGATGTGATGTGGCCCCTAAGAGAAGTGATTTCATTCCATATTCAGTGGGCTCGATGTCTGCTTTATCTCGCCACAAAAAACGCAAAGCGTACATAACCCTCCTTTTGGGCTTCGCCGCAGTCAATTAAAAAGCCTCTAAAGATGATATTTGTCTGAATGATCCTCGAAGCCTTCATTTCATTTATTCAATGCTTTCATGTACATAAATTATAAAGTTCTTAAATTATGGTATGTCTGCGTACATGAACCCTGTGTGTAGGGCATCGCAAAAGAGTGGCATGCAAGTCCCATTATCTATTCGGTAGGTAATAAAAATGTTATTAATGAAATAAATTAGTTACAATATCAAAATGTCCTTACCTGAATAATTTTTCTACAATAGTCATTAATAAAATAATTTAGTCAAAAATGTCAATAAAATAAAAACAATCTATTTGGGTCCGTCCAATAGTATTATTAATTGAATTAGATTCATTTTAAAATAAATAAAACATTTCAGCATTAAATTAAAATAGTAAGTAAATAAATTTAATTTAATTACAATAGGTACTAAAAATTGGTTTATGTTTTAAAGTTAAAAATTGGTGTAGGAAATTTATTATTTTAATTATTCATTATTATCGTATTTTTTAAATACCGTACAGCTAGTATAATATCCGATGCAAGGAGTGCACGCGGAGAATTTGGAAGAGAAGGGTTCGTAACGGAACGTTTGCCAATGACGTTAAGAAATGTTTTGGCACAAAGATGGACACGGGCTGTTGAGCGTACCAATCGAATCCACGTACTAAAATGAGAGGGGTCCGCAACCACCGGTAAAGGAGGTTCTAGCGGATTAACCGTTGTAAGTCCGACCAACTTCTGACTAGGTTTGAGCTCATCAGGAGTCAGAGGGTTTTCGACATTTGGTATGGCTCCCGGGGCCAGTTTGAGTAAGGAAGACGCAAAAAAGAAGGCCCAGAAAACCATCTGTCAATTTGAAATTTACATTGGGCTCGCGTAGCGTCGTCCGCTACGTTTAAAGCTGTTGGCACATATTTCCAACTAGTTAGGTATGACGTCTCTAAGATTTCGCCCACTCTATGAGCAACAAAGGCCTTAAACGAGCGAACGTCACTACGCAACCATTTAAGAACCGTTATAGAATCGGACCAAAAGAACGTTTTAGAAGGCTTGTGTTTATGAGCCTCTGTGATGTAAGCTGCGAAACGAGTTGCTATTAAAGCCGCTTGAAGCTCGAGTCTAGGAATCGTGACAGGCTTCAGCGGGGCTAGTCTGGCTTTGCCACCAATGAGAGCTAGTTCAATGCTGCCATCACTATAAGTAAAGCGCCAATACGCAACGCAGCAGTAAGCTGACTCACTGGCGTCAGCAAAAAGATGTAACTGACGGTCAATCGGGTTAGATTGCTTTAGGTAGCATCGAGATATAGTGTACTTGGCTACATCTGTCAGCTCTCCAAACCAACCTTCCCACTTGGAAATCACACTAGGAGGAAGTGCATCATCCCAGTTAATGCCCATCTTCCAGGTTTGTTGAAAAAGAATGCGTCCTCTTATAGTTATCGGAGTTAAAAGCCCTAAAGGGTCATGAACACGCATCAACTGCGAAAGAACACATCGTTTGGTCCACTTTGGCGGAAGGGGAGAAGGTAAAGGTCTGAAACCCAAAGTATCCTCAGTTACATTCCAAACTACTCCGAGAACCTTAACATTTATCGTTTCAGGGCCAATCAAACCCACTTGTGTCGTTTGACAAGGAGCGCAAAGTTCTGCAGGAAGTGCAGAAAGCGCTTCGCGGCGATTACAGACCCATGACCTCATCTCTAGGCAGGCCTTGGAATGCACCCTAACGATGTCGCTAGCCAACCGAGCAGCATCTTCAACTGAGTCGACACTGCCTAGGTAGTCATCCATATAATGATCTTCAATAATTGCTTTGGCGGCCTCTGGGAAAGTTTTAGTGTGTTCCGCCGCATTTAGGTTCTTCAAGTAAAGTGCAGTGAAAGGATTGGATGTCGCCCCAAACATCATCGAAGACATACGGTATTCTTTAATTGGCTCTGAGGAGCTATCTCTCCAAAGAAAGCGCTGAGCGTCCCGATCTTCTTCTCTAATTTTGGTCTGAGGAAACATTTCCCGGATGTCACCATTAAGGTCGATTAAGCCCTCTCGAAATCTCATTAAAATTGATAATAAGGGTTGAAGGAGATCGGGACCCTGCAGAAGCATAGAATTTAAGCTTGCACCTCTGACGGAAGCGGCAGCATCATGGACACAACCCTTAGCTTGCGCTTCTGCGGATGAATTACTTCGAAGTGAGGAAGATACCAAGTTATGCCAGACTCTCTGGGCGGTTCATTGCAAAGCTCCGCGTACCCTTTATCAATCATCCCACGGATAAACGTTTTGTAACCCTCTTTAACTTGTTCGTCTTTCGAAAACTTCTTTTCTAAATTTAAAAGTCGCGATAAGGCTAAAGGGTAGCTTTTCGGAACGTCCGTGATGCCGTCTTTCCGAGGTAAACATGTTTCGAAACGACCGGAAGGTAGACGGTGTGTATGATCTGATAACAATTTTATAGCGCGTTCGTCGTCTGGGCTGTGGTAGACTTTCTTTTCAATGCCAATCGAATCTAATTTTAGGTATTCTTTTAAAAGGGAATCTACTCTATCGCTCTCATCTGTGATATGGTAGACGCTCTGAACAGACTTTAAAGGGGATGACTTACTGCTGGAGAACCCAAAAATTACCCAGCCAAGGGTTGTGCGACATGCGACTGGTTGTGAGCGCGTTCCTTTTCTTACCTCTAAAGGAAGAGAAAGATGCCAGTTGTCTACACCTATAATAATTTTTGGTTGCGTGTCCTCATAACATAATAAGCCCTCTAATCCTACTAAATGTTTGTAGTTCAGATCAGACAAACGAAGCGTTTGACGTGCAATACCAAGGTTGACCATTGACCGTCCTCCACGTATCTCATGGGTAGGGCAACCGTTCCTTCGGCCCTTAATGGAAAAGTTGACGTACTCTACGACGGTTTGCTTAGCTAAACCTCCCACACATTTAACGTTGACCTGAGATTTAGGCCCAGTAGCGCCAATTTTGGCCGCGATATCAGTAGGTGACTTTTGGGAATTGAACTTCACCATTTTCCGCCAAAATCTCGCCGCACTCGCTTATTGCCGAAAATGGTGATTTACAATCCCCAAAAGTCACAAACTTACCGGAGCTTAGTAGAATTTAGCAATCGCAAAAAGTACCAAAAGGTGCGACTCCCATGACTGCGATCTCGAAAGGTACTATATACCTTTCAGCACCTCACGAGAAATTCAATTGTTATGGCGAAATAGCAGACTATTATTGAAACGGAAGATGAACCGCTGTATTTTGTAGCAAACATTAATTTAAATACTTGCACCATTACTATTTTTTATCATTCTTAATTTAGCATTTGTAAATAATAGTACAACATGAAGTTTGAAAAACAAACAATAAGTTTAGAGGTTGAAAAAATTTGTCCGGATCTAAACAGTAAAAAGATACGTCATGGAAAACTTTTACCAAATACAATCAGGTCAATAATTTGCGGTCCTTCCAACTGCGGAAAGACAAATTTAATTATTGGTTTACTTTACATAAAAATGGACGGCGCTATCGAAATGTTTATGTTTACTCTAAGACCCTTCATCAGCCAAAGTACAATTTCTTAGAAAATGTTTTAAAACTCGTACCTGGGGTATCATTTGCTAAATATCGCGAAAATGAGGAAGTCATTAGTCCGCAAGATGCTAAATGTGATTCAATAATAATTTTCGATGATGTATCCTGTGAAAATCAAAATAATATTCGAGATTACTTTGCTATGGGCCGGCATAAAAACATAGACAGTTTTTATTTAAATCAAACATACAGTAAAGTACCAAAACAACTTATTAGAGACAATGCAAATTTAATTGTTCTTTTTAAACAAGATGATACGAATATGAGACATGTTTATGATGAGCACGTCACTACTGATATGTCATGGTCTCAGTTTCGAGATATGTGCGCAAAAATATGGACAGAACCTTATAGTTACTTGGTTATCAATAAAGATTGTAATAAAAATAATGGTTGCTACAGAAAGAAGTTCGACACTTTTGTTGTCTTATAAATAGAAAATATTATTGAAATATAATCATTTACAACTTGTTTGTCTCAAAAGCAATATCTATAGTTATAATGGATGAAACACTAAAACGAAAAATTGTAGATGCAGCAGCAGCAATTAAAAAAAAAGTTAAAAAAATGAGAGAAATAGAAAACGAGAGTGAGAAGGCTTTAGAAACAGTGTTCAAACCAATTACAGACCCATTAAATAAAATTGTTAAGTCCAAAAGTAGAAAATTTAATCCTCCCAAAACAGCAAAAAACTCAAGTACTGAATCTGATGTAGAAAGTGATTCATATCCTGATAACTCTTTTGATTCTTTAAATGAAACAATACAAAATGATAACTTTAATGAGAGTGATGAAAACTCATGTGATGAATCTAATGAAAATGGGAGTGATAATGAACGTGTTAAAGAAAATGATTCGTCTGATGACTCATTTAAGACAGTGGTCTCGAGAGAACCTGAAGGAAATACATCTAGCTGGTCATGGTCTTCTACAGTTTTGCGAGATATTCCTTTTGGAATAAGACATGATAATGGAAAGCTGAAGATGGGTTCAGCTGATGTTCTTTTGAATAATAATGAAAATGTAATTACAGTAGCTGGAAAAAACTATAAATTAACGCCAGGACTAAATGAACTACTACGTAAGAGGAAATTTGACTTACATGTAGTCACAAAAGAAGATGCTTTAAATTATAAAAATATGCTAGATACAAACGCACGTAGGCAAGGATTTGATCCATCAAAACCAATAAAAAGTAATAAAGGACAAAAGTACATGGAAGTGATTCGTCCGTTATTTAAAGCGGTACAACACTATTCAGAAAATGCAAAAGATAACGTTAAAGGACAAGGTTTACCTACTATAAAACAATGGAAACCAAATGTAGATTATGTTTATTGGGACGATCCAAACGAACTAGTGGAAAGATTAAAGCTATTAATAGCTTCTCAAGAAGCAGGTAACAACGGGCATAATAACGAAATAATATCTATCATAGAAGAGTTGAGAGAAAGTGGGATAATAAATCAATAAATAACAAAACTACACCATTTATTTGTCATTCGCATTAATCAAGCTCTGCAAATCGGTAGTCAGAATGAATATTGATAAATTTGGTCATCATGTGCACAAAAGATTACGATTTTCTGATGTCTTCGAAATTGCGGAAAGATGTCTTTCTCTAACAGAAGGAGGTGTTTTTGATTTGCAACAAAAACAGTTAAGGGGTTTAAGGAAACCGATTTCAAATGACGAAGCTGTGAATAAAGAATATATTGACGCACTTTTACGCAATTTTTGTTCTAAAGAAGATGTTGAAATATTAGCTTTAAGGATTATAAATAAAGAATTGTTAAAATTTAGGGATCAGTTGTACTTCGAATTTGAGGTAAAAAAGGAGACGCATAGAGCAATAAAAAATGATAAAACGAGCAATAGTTGATGAAATTCATAAAGCAGCAAGAAAAAACTTTTTAAGAAGAAATGTGTTATTGAAAAGGATAGACGATTTGTGGCAAGCAGATTTGATTGACTTAAGAAATTTAAAACAGTATAATAAAGGGTACAGTTATATATTAGCGATAATAGACTGTTTTTCGAAATATGTATGGACAACACCACTTAAGACAAAAAGCAAAATTGAAGTTACACTCGCATTTAAAGATATCTTTGAGAAATCATCCCGACACCCAAAAAATTTACAAACAGATATGGGTACTGAATTTTATAACGACAATTTTACTAAATTGATGAAATTTTTAAATATCAATCACTATTCATCATATTCGGTTAAAAAAGCGTCGATCATTGAGAGGTTGATTAGAACTCTCAAAACTAAACTATTTAAGATTTTTAGTTACAATGGGAGCTATAAATGGATAGAACAAACTCTTAGTAATGTTGTTAAAGAATACAACAATACCAAGCATCGAGTAACAGAATTTAAACCAATCGATGTTGATCATAATAATGAAAGCATTGTAAAAAGAAACATTCAAAAAAAGCGTATAATTCTAAAATCAAAAAAAGCAAAACTGAAACCTTTAGGGTGTTACCAGACCAATCGATCGATCGTCGATCGACGGCATCGATCGAAGTTGATCGACTGGTCTAGTAACTTTAATTGATCGACAGATACTGTTCGACAAACCAATCGATCGATTGCCGGTCGATGGCATCGTTCAACGTCGATCGATGTTGATCGACTGGTCTGGTAACTTTAATTGATCGACAGATACTGTTCGACTACTGGCACCGGTCGACGTTGATCGATGAACTCCGGCAATATTCCATCAGTTTCTTTCAAAATGTATTCACAAGAGGACGCGTTGTTGTTGGCAAGTACGATGTTGCTCGTACTATTATTACGGAGACGCAAACGCAGAAGACTCTGGATGCGACCATTTTTTAAAGCCAAAGATCGCCTATCTTATCCAAATGACATTTTAAATAGCGGTTTCTTGGATGCTTTTCGAATGAGTAACAGTGATATTGAAAATCTCTTAAATATGGTGGCTCCTTTAATTGCAAAATTGGATACTAATTACAGACAGTCAATTTCCCCTAAGAATCGGTTACTTATAACACTCAGATTTCTAGCCAGTGGTGATTCATATCAAAGTTTAGTGCTAACGTTTAAAATTTCACAACAAAGTATTTCTTGTATAATTCCAGAAGTGTGCAATGCGCTTATATGTTCTCTCAGGGATTACATAAAAGTAAGTATTCTTGGACTTGTAATCGTAAGTTAAGTTATATATAAGGTAAGTGAAGTTGTAAAGGTATCGAAGAAATTAAAAATATAAGACATACATAGTATTTCAGGTTTATTATAATTTTTTCAGAGAAACAGTAATCATATAAACATATCGTTTAATTTTCTTGCAATTCAGATGAGACATCTTCTAAATTATCCAACGACTGTACTGTTATACTATTTTCACTTGTGGATGAAAGATTGATATTATCCAGCGAAAAGCTATATCCAGTTAAATCTCTTGCGTATTGAGAAGTGGGTGGAAGGTTGGATTGATTCGAAGATTGTGCATTTGTAGAATACTGCGTGGTGTAGTAGCCTTGATTTTGAGTTTGTGGATGGTCATATTTGCCAAGTTGAGCTTCGTAAATTAGGTTATTTATATGATGCTGTACGGTAATACGGGCGTAGTCCGTTTTTAGTGTCCTCAATTTAAATGCTATTTGTTCTCCAAACAATGTATACTCATCAACATCTCTTTTATTGCGAATCAAAGAATCAACCATCTCCAACGTTTTTTCTATTGCGGCATCATTTGGATTGAGGCGCCTTTTACGACTGCCTTCACTATCAACGGAACTGTCCATCCCTGACTCAGATGCTTGTGAATTTATCTGAAACAAAATTATATACATATATTTTAAATAGGTATAATTTAAAAAATATATGAACTGACTGATAGCTCATATTCAATAATATATTTACGTTGTATATATTTATTTTACAGATGCCAAACACGGAAGAAGGATGGCTCAACATTGCAAAAGATTTTGACCTGCTGTGGAATTTTCCCCACTGCCTGGGTGCAATAGATGGGAAGCATATAATTATGCGAGCTCCAACTAACAGTGGGAGCACATACTTTAACTACAAGGGAGTTCACAGTATTGTCCTAATGGCTGTAGTGGATGCGAATTACAATTTTATGTACTGCGATATTGGATGCCAAGGTCGTATTTCTGACGGTGGTGTGTTTGGAAATACTATTTTGAATTCCATGAATCTACGAGGAATCCCAAAAGAAAGTGAATTGCCTGGAAGAAGTTGTCTTACACCATATGTTTTTATAGGTGACAATGCCTTTCCTCTTTCTGAAAATTTAATGAAGCCGTTTCTCGAATTAGGGCGAAAAGGATCAAAGGTGCGAATTTTTAATTATAGGTTGAGTAGGGCTCGCCGTATGGTAGAAAGCACGTTCGGCATTTTAAGTGCAGTATTTCGCTGTCTTCGAAGGCCTTTTCATCTTCAGCCGAAAAATGTGGAAAACATAGTGTTAGCTACGACTTATCTTCACAACTATTTAAGAAGAAATTGTGAGAGTTATAGGTCTTTACAGTTGCGTTATTCAAGTAACATAAATCAGAGTGCAGATTCCGAAATAACACAGCCGCCAGAAATTCAGTCATCTGTACTATTCTACAGCATACCAACTCCAGCTGAACTAGTGAGAGAAGAGTTCGCTGAATATTTTTGTTCTAACGATGGTATGATTGCATGGCAATACAAGTATTGTTAACCTTGGAATCTTACTCTGGGTGCTGTAGCTCCCTGTGATAATTTTAATTGCAAATTTTTTTTTATCGTGATTATTAGTTGTGAATTTCACTTTTATTGAAAGGTAACATTTTTTAAATAAGTCATTTCTAGTTTTGTTTTGGACTAATACTCTGTACACAAGTGACAGCTACTGTGTAATCTGTATCAATAAAGGTCATAAGTATGTACTTGTAAAATTGTATTATTATTTTAATTACAACACGTTTACACCAATAGTTGACAATTGGAAAAAACACCTTTTGCAACTGTTAATTTAGTCCATCTATTGGTGTAAACGAGTATACTGGAAAATGTTTTAATGTGCTTAATATTATACTTTTATTTTGTAAGGGTACCTGCACAGCTAAGCGTGCGGCCGGCGGGCATGTGCCGGTCGCGCCGGTCGCTGTGCAACGACATTTTGAATCGCGCGTGTGCACGCGCGTGTCATCGCAGTGTACAGTCATCAACAGGGCAAACGTATACCGTTTTAGCAATTTCTTAAAGAAATATCAACTGGCACATTTTTAATGACTCAAAATTAATGGTCATTATTGGTTAAAAATTAATGGTCATTATTATACAGGATGTTAGGGTACTTAAGTACACAAGGTATTCGGTTAGGATAACTACACATGGTGTTAGTTTCAGTCAGTACAGTATACGGGGTGTTCGGTTAGGATCACTATATGTACAGGGTGTTAGGGTAAGAATACAGGGTGTTACTGCACAAGGTCTTAGGGTAAGTATACAGGGTGTTAGGATAGGATAACTATACAGGGTGTTAGGTTAGGATCGTTCTTATCTTGCCTTGCCTTGCCTCGCCTTGCCTCGCCTCGCCTCGCCTCGCCTCGCCTCGCCTTGTCTTGTCTTAACACCCTGCGTAGCAACACCCAGTATACTTACCCTAAGACCCTGTATAGGAAGCCTATCCTAAAACCCTGTAAATATAGTGATCCTAATCTAACACCCTGTGTGTTTATCCTAACCTAACACCCTGTATACTTACCCTAAAATCCTGTACATATATTATAGTGATCCTAACCTTATACCCTGTATACTTACTCTATCTCCTCCCACGCCTTATTTTTTTAATTGTCATCGGATCTACATTCATTATGTGGTGTCGACCGTACGACCGGCGCGTGCCGTTGCCGGCGCCGGCCGCACGCTTCGCTATGCAACCACGCTAAGATCTACAAAAGTTCAGTATAGCTAATTGTTTAATTGCAGATTAAACTTAAACATATTTGCCGTAAAAAATATAAATATGTATGTAGGTACTTACATCACTTGACATGCTCGAACGAGGACGATCCTCTGTAGACACAGTAGATCGTGGGCGATTTCTGTCTTGTATGAACATCATAGCTTGAAATGCATACCATTTAGAAACGTATATTTCGTCTCGTCCGGCACCGCTTCTTAAACTATCTTTCACTTTTTTATTTTCTTTCGAAAATGTTGTTTGTAAATTTTTTATCTTCTTTTCCACTTCCTCCTTAGTAATTTCAAATGAGTTGGCTATTTCGAGCAGTGCATCATGACGTTTTATTTTATTACGGTAATCATTGTGAATAATGTCCCATAGTACTGGTTTGTTTTTGTATTGCTCAATAAATTCCAAAGTTCTTTCATTCGTCCACGCGGTCGCCGCCATTTTGCCATGCGCGTCACGAAACAACCGCGAGCTTCACACAACTGAACACAACACAAACAAGCCAGGTAGGAAGCGCGGCGCGCGGGCGGGGGGGAGGGAACAGTCGGAGCGCGGCGCGTTTGATCAAGCATTATATTCCATTCTACCATCGATCGATGCCGTCGATCGACGATCGATCGATTGGTCTAGTGGAAACTATCGATCGACGTCGACTATTCCATTCTACCATCGATCGATACCGTCGATCGACGATCGATCGATTGGTCTGGTGGAAACTATCGATCGACGTCGACTATTCCATTCTACCATCGATCGATACCGTCGATCGACGATCGATCGATTGGTCTGGTAACACCCTAATGATTTCGTTAGAATCAGCAAGCATAAAAGTGATTTTGCAAAAGGTTATACGCCCAATTGGTCGACAGAAGTGTTTCAAATCGAAAAAACGAACAATACTAAGCCTATAACTTACATTTTAAAGGATCAAAGGAACCAACCTGTATTGGGTTGTTTTTACGAACAAGAACTTCAGAAAACAAAACATCCTAATGTGTACTTAATTGAAAAGATTTTAAAGAAAAAAGGAAATAAATTACTTGTTAAATGGCTAGGTTTTGATGATACCGAAAATAGCTGGATCGATAAAAAGGCAGTTCTATGAATGAAGAAATCATTTTGCTAATGGTCATGCAAGGCAAAGGACTTATAAATAATCTTATTAATAACCTACCTGTTGAGTTGCACTTACCTGGTTATAATTATTGCGGGCCAGGAACCAAACTAAAGAAACGATTACTGCGGGGAGATAAGGGCGTCAATGAACTTGACGAAGCCTGTAAGCAACACGATATAGCTTACTCAAATTACTCTGACCTAAACAACCGGCACAAGGCTGATTTACAATTGATGGACATGGCACAAAGAAGACTCCAATCAAAAAGTGCTGGAAAAGGAGAAAAACTGGCATCTTGGCTAGTTAGCAAGGTCATGAAGGCAAAAGTTAAGTCTGGTGCTGGAATGAAGAACTTTAGGTGTATTGTTTCAAAAATTCGCCAACAACTCAAGAAGATAAAACCGTGCAGTAAAAAAAATGCAATTCAAGTCGCGTACACTGCAGCAAAAAAATTTCTAGCAAAAAATAAAGTTCGGCTACCTCGTGTAATACCGCTTCCCAAAACAGGAGGAATTTTACCTTTGATTCCAATATTTGCGGGATTGTCTGCGTTAGGCACTTTAGCTAGAGGTGCAGCTGGAATTGCGAAAACTATGAATGACTACAAGGCAGCTCAGCAAAACCTGCAAGAATCTCATCGTCATAATAGAGCCATGGAATCTTTAGCGGTTGGCAAAGGTTTATATATTAAACCATACAAAAAGGGAGAAGGATTGTTTATAAAAAAGTCAAAAAACTAAAGCAAAGGCTGCCTAATCGTGCTCTCACCAATATTGATATATTATACCACTCTGCTGATATTCCATATTTTAGAGGAGTGTATATGAGAGATAGATTGCCAAAGAAACCCAAACAATTGGACAATTGAATTGGAAACCTAGATCACTCTTATAATCGAGGAACGCATTGGGTAGCCTATGTAAAAAACAAAGACTATTGCGAGTATTTTGATAGCTATGGTGACCTAAAACCTCCTATTGAATTAATTCATTATCTCAACACAAAAAGTATTAATTATAATTATAATAAATACCAGGAGTTTAATACTATAAATTGTGGACACTTATGTTTAAAATATTTAAGAGATTTCTGGAATAAACGCGTATAAAAGACTGTTCATGAGATTTTGTTTTATCATTTGCAAAATGTCTCTCACACTATCCATAACAGGAAATAAGTCTGCTATAAACACTATTTCCCCTCTTTACAACTGGAAGGTGAATACGAATGTGCTTTACTGTACCTCTCAACTTTCAACTCTATTCCAAATATAGATAGCGAAAATAATAAATTTTACTACGGCGATAAAGAATTTATTGAATTACCTGAAGGAGCATATGAGTTTCAAGACATTAGTGATTATTTGAAAAAGAATATCCAAGGAGCAGTTTGTAAATTATATTGTAACAATAATACATTAAAAACATCCATTTACTGTACAAAAGATATACACTTTGAAAAAGAAAACTCTCTTGGAAAGCTGTTGGGGTTTGATAAACAAACACTTCGTGCAGGTATATTACACGAATCACAGTTCCCTGTAAACATTTTATCAACAACTGTGATACGGATCGAATGTGATATAGTGAGCTGCTCATTTATTAACGGAAATTCAAGTCATATATTACATGAATTTGCTCCTAATGTGCCACCAGGATATAGAATCATTGAGATACCAAGAAACGTGATTTACTTTCCTGTTAACCAAAATAATATTGCATCTATTAACATACGAATATTGGACGCTAATAATAGCTTAGTAAATTTAAGAGGTGAGGAAATTTTATTGTATTTACATCTGAAAAAAAGATGATTGACTACAATAATAAATGCAAACCTTCACAAGTAACAGAACAAAATTATAAGAGTAATAAAAACATGCTTCAACAACAATCAAGAATCAGTACAAATCCAGCTATCTGCAAAGAAGCACCAAAAAAATTAACTAAAGAAAATATACACTTTCTTAAACTGATCGGATTATTGAAATAAAATGAGTATTTTAAACTTATCAAGTACTCCTGTTTACGATAATACTATAGATAGCATCGAGTTTCATTCATATAAGCCGTACATCACAACCTTCAACAGAAATGATGAAATTCGTATACCCATCAACCAGCAGGACTTATACGTGTTGCCATCTGACAGCACGTTGTATTTGGAGGGTACCGTCAAAGTTGTGAAAAGAGAAAATCAAGAAGAAGTTAAAAGTATAAATTTTACAAACAATCCACTTTTGTACCTATTTCAAGACATTCGTTACGAACTCAACGGCGTAGAGATAGACAAAATTAAAAACGCAGGAATCACTACAACTATAAAATCCTTATTATCAATGAATATCAATGAATCACGAATGGCAAAAGCGTGGGGTTGGGATATTGATGGTACAAAAAATGTTCAGAATGGTAACTTTTCTGCATCAATACCTCTACGCAACTTACTTGGTTTTGCCGAGGATTATAAAAAAGTTATTATAAATTGCAAGCATGAGCTTATTCTTTTAAGAAGTAATACTAATCTAAACGCTCTGAAACTGAATACAGGCGAAATTGTTAATGATATTATTATTCATAAAATAATATGGCGTGTGCCACATGTAAAAGTAGCAGATAAAGAAAGAATAAACTTTCTTCGGTTGTTAGAAAAAGATCAACCAATTCAAATAGCTTATAGAAATTGGGACTTGTACGAATATAGACATAGACATAGACATAACATTTATTCACAGTAAACATACACAAATACAATGATGATATAATATCCATTGCTGCCTCAAACTACAAAACACACTTGGTCTATTAAAACTTCATCTCAAATTGAAAAGCCTAGATATGTTGTCATAGGTTTACAGACTAACAGAAAAAATAACTCTGACGAGGACATGTCGAGGTTCGATCACTGTAATTTGCGGGACGTTAGAGTTTATCTTAATTCAAATTACTTTCCTTATGAAAATTTAAACACAGATTTTTCAGAAGACAGACTGGCTTTATTATATGAACAATATGCGAGATTTCAACAGTCTTATTACGGTCGTCGCATAGAACCCTTGTTGAGTGTTAAACAATTTAAAGAAGTTGCTCCTTTATTTGTCGTCGATTGCTCGCGTCAGTCGGATAACTTAAAAACTGGGCCGGTAGTAAATGTACGTGTTGAAATTGAAAGCAATTCTGCTATTCCTGATCAGACTTCAGCATACTGTCTCATTCTTAACGATTGTGTCGTAGAGTATAAGCCCTTAACAAGTCTAGTCCGAAAAATATCCTGAATAAAATGAACATTGACACTATTTTTGTTGACGTGCAAGGATTCAAGAATTCTAAAAACAACTTTATTATCAAAGAGTTTGCATTAGCTACTATGGAATATACTCAAGTCTTTTTGATTAAACCGCCCTATTCATATTCAAAATTGTCATACGAAGAAAAACGACAAGTATCCTGGATTGAGAAGAATAGAGGTATCTATTGGAAGGAAGGCCATATTGACTATCGTGAATTTGAAAGATTAATTAAACCAATGTTAAAAGATAAACGTATTTTAATAAAAGGACGAGAAAAGCAGCAATGGATAAGCAAATTAGCTGAAGAAAGTTTAACAATAATTGATCTTGGTGAGAATGGAATTCCAAATTTTGTAAATCTACATGAAAAATATTGTAAAAATAGTTTGAACTTCAATTGTTATTATCATAAAAAGCAATGTGCTTTAAAGAATGTAATTTGTCTAAAAACATGGTACTTTGATAATAGCATGTACCTTTTTTCATTGAATAAATAATTTTTTGTTAACTAACTGTTTTATTTACGACATTCTATTGTTTTATACTACTCAAAACAAAAAAAAAGGGACAGCAGGTTTTTTGATATATCTTTAGAATGATAAAAGTAATAGAACTTTAATTGAAAAATTGTAATTAATGACAAATCAAAAAAACCTTCTGTATCTTATTTCGTTTTGAGTAGTAAATATTATTCCACTTAGAAAAAAATCAAAAAGAAATCACCTTTTATTATTCATTCAAGTTCCACAACATAAACCTAATAAATTTAGTTTATTAGTTTTTTTCTAAGTGAAATAATAATTAATTATTTACCTACTGGGGAAGACAAAATGAAAAATATAAGATTTTAACACAAGTATTTTTATTGAAATTTAATTAAAAATTTACAACTAAAAACTTAATTAACAAAGTTATTACTAAACAAAGATTTTGATATCTTATTAATCAAACACTCCGTTTGATCTAAAATTTGATCGACTGGGTCCTTGACGATGTACTGTGCGCTGAGCAGCGCGCCGTCCTCGCCGTCTGCGTCGGCGACCTGCTGCGCCGCGCCCGCGCTGTCGAACCCTCCGTCGCTGCTGCCGCCTTCGCACATGTCGTACACCTTGATTTTAATAAGTCGATATCCCCTTTTATCAGCTTTAGTCTTGACGTACGAAACGATTGCCTTGTCCTTTTTTAGTTTTTGTTGCAATTTTGTAGACTTTCCTTTCCTTTTTCGTTTCTGTTGCCCTTCTGAAACGGGTTTGTTGCGTAATTCAGGAAACTCTTGCTCGAAAGGTAATGCTGCTTCTTGAACATAATAAGGTTCCGAAACATTGAACATAGCGGCAGCCATTGTGATCTGTAAAAATAAGAAATACCTATAAAATACATGTGCACAAATATAATTATAACAATAAAATACGAATTATAAATAGTTCTTACTTTTTAATGTACGAGTAGTAATCGCGTGAATAGGGTTGATTTAAACGTCCGCCCCGTTTGTCTCTGCGTCCACAAGTAACTGTAAAATAAAAGTATATTTAAATAAATGCACTTCAAGATTTATGCACAACTAGTACGTTAGTTCTACAAGAATACTATAACAACATTGTAGTTTAGGTACTCACATCTCTGAGCTCCGAACGGTCGCCCAGCTCCCTGGAGACAAGGAACATGGTGTGGAGCGCAGCTTGCATCACTCTGTCGTTGAGGTCGTCGGCTCCGTACACAGTTTTTGCTAAAGTTCTGGCTTTAGCATGTCCTTTTATTTCACGTATCTGTTGCACTTCTATAGTAACACTAAATTTTGGATCCTCCTGTCTGGTAGAGCAGGAATTAACCGCGATGTAACTTGTTTTATGAGCGCTCATTGTTACTTAATCGAAGGCTAGAATAAAACTGAATAAAAATATATCGCGCTCGCGTCGCGTTTGTGTTGCGTCATCATAAGTGCAACTAACGAACAGCGCATGTCCACAACATGTTAGAACATGAAAACGCATACTCGCATTTTTGCCTTCAATAATAAGGTACAGTCAAGAGCACATCAAGTGTGACACGTTGGACTTTGTGTTATGTTTATCTTAATCGCAATAGAGACTAAAGTCATGTGCAAGTGTCAAACTTGACCTGTCTTAATTTACAATAAAAGGTGTAAGTAGTACAAATAAAACTCAAAGTAGCTTTACGTAATATTAAATTTTATTTTTTAAAGTGCAACATAAAAACTTAAACCTAAATACCTTAAAAAATTAATAAAAATATGTTAAATTAAAGTAGAGTTATGACCCCATGAAAGAGTGGATATTTTATCCTTCAGAATTATTCGTTTATCATCTTTAAAAGACAGAGCTACTTTATTTAGCGATTGTGTAAAAACTTCATGCTTTAGTGATCTAAACATCATATTCTTTTTTCTTATTAGACAACTATTAAGCAATACAGTTTTGTAGTCCTCCAATTTGAGTCCTTTAATGACAGATTTCTTGGTTCCTTTAGCTTTTTTTATTACTTTGTTTTCAGTTCTTATGCTGTATAGTTTAGATCTAAGGCCTACAAATTCTATTAAAAGTTGACCTCCTAATTCATCTTTGAATAAACCTGGCACTTTTTTATTCTGCTGAGGAATATTATAGATATTATTTCCTATATAGTTACTTGTATCAAAATATTGAAGGAAATTAAGTTTCAAATCTCTGTACACATCATAAGTGTTTATGGAATACAACAAACTATCGGTATCAGTATAGCAAAGTTTTAGTTTGGAACCGTAAAAAGGTTTCATCACAGAGTAATGAAAGTCATACATATGACTTTTAGATATTTCAAGGACTGAAAATCCTATATAAATTGGTTTATCAAGAGTTATAATTTCTGGTTTTAATTGGATAGCAACGAAGTTTTCTGAGAAAATTGTGGAGCTATGATAATTGGGCCTGGCAATGAGTTGTTCTGCTGTAAAATGTTTTTTTGTTTTGTTACTAGTATCAGTCCACTGATTTACTAATTTAACATTCAATCGTTTTTCCGTATCCTCTAAAGTTTTACCAAAAATGCTATTATTTAGCAATTTAAAAAAATCTTGTTCGAATTGAGACTTTGCTTTTTTTCGTAATTCAGTATTTAAGTCAATGTATTGTTTTAAATACGGACTTTGACTGAATTTTATCGCTCGATGAATTTTCTTCAATTTCATTCCATGTTTCAAACAGGTTTTCAAATGAATGTAATGTATGACATACTTGTACTTATCGTACAAGTTTGGAATTAATTTAGAATTTTTTGAACCCGGAGGAATAAACTTTTGAGGGCAGAAGGGTAAGTCGTTATGAATGTTATGTAATTTTTCAGGGTACTCTAAGTCTACTTCAAAAATGTATCCTGTGTCACTTTCATCAGAAATATTAAGAATGTCTGTACTTGTTAGTTCTATATTTTGTATTAATTCAAAGTTAGAATATGGCAAGTAACAGCACATTGCGAAACCGTATAAATTATTGCATAATAAATCAATGTATAATAAATAATTATCATCAGCAGAGGAGTCGTAGTCGGATAAATAATGATTATTAGCACGAGCGTATCTAGTAGAACACAAAAAAACTCCCCCACGAATACCGCTTTGAATCATCCGAATCATTTCTAAGTCTTCTATTAACCCCAATTTTACCCCCGTTTTAAGTAACATACTATCGAAACTTAAAGAGGGGGCTGAAACATAAAACACGGGATCCAATCTATAATTTTGTTTGCAAGTGTACCTAAACTTTTCGAAAACATCACAAAGAAGTAAAACATCTGACTTTAAATATAAATCAGTATACTCGCCAAGATTTTGCAGATTAAAAGTTTGCCAAACACAGAGAGCATGCGCGTAATCAGCTTCTGAAACAGTCTCATTACTCATACTACTAAAGAAAAGATCACGAGGGGGCAGTTCAACTTCCTCGTATCGAGTCCAGGCTATAGATGTAAGGCCGGTTTAAAACCAATTAAACCAATCCGTTGAAAACGAAAAAAACCGTTTAAAACCGAAATAAACCATTTTTTTTGGTTTAAAACGGTGTTCATGGATGTCTATGTTTTCCTTTATTATAACTACATTTTCTGGTTATTACCGAGGTAGGAATATAACGGAGTACCTACCTATCAACTGTGTAAAGATTTTTTATAAGTGTGATATACTGATATTGATATACTTAGCGGGTTTGGTTGTAGTTGGTCCGTCCGACCAAGAAGCGCAATACATAAGTTATAAAAACTCTGTGTTGGTAAATAAATATGTTTTTCTTTGTTTTCAAACGATGTAAAACCAAAGGTTTAAAACCAAACACACACTCGCACTCTCGTCAACGATGTCGTCACTCGAGCGAGACTCAACGCAACGTTGCCAGCTCGCCTACCCTACACACACATACGCAAATATATAAACTGCCACACGCGACCGCCGCCGCGCCGCGCCGGGGGGATAGGGCCATGGGGGGGGGAGCTGCTGACAACAACTAGTCGGGTCGGGCCACTTTTAAAAGCCCATTTTGACAGTTAACATCTCTTCTAAGCAACAGCATCTTCTAAGTATGTAGTATGAATTTGACAGCTGTCAAAGTGGGCTTTTAAAAACCAACCAAGTGCGAGTCGGACCCTTACAACGAGGGTTCCGCACCACCACATAATATTAATTGTATTAGCTGAAATTTCAGTAACATACTGTTTCGAGTCCGAGTCGCACTTGAACAGTTTTTATTATTTATTGTTATTTTATAGCTTATGCACGACAAATATACAAATTTTCACGCTTGTATATATTCCGAATGTAGGTATACGCATGTAGTTATTGTACCTTTATCATAGGGGTTTGCTATGATCACTGTAAATAAAGAACAACTAGTATAATTAAACTTTGACGTTTACTTATTTAATAATCAACATTACAAAATTAAGCAATTGGCTTTTTTAATATCACAGGTATTTAGGTACCTACTTAAGAAATAATTAGTTACGTTTAGGTACTTATTGAATAATCAACTTTACAAAATTAACAAATTGTGTTTTTTCTTAACATCACAGGTATTTAGGTATAGTGTCCATAATTATGTACATCAAGAACTACTTATTAACGTTTAGGTATGTAAGTATTTATTCAATAATCAACATCACAAAATTAACAAATTTGTTTTTTTTCCTAACATCACAGGCATTAAGGTACTGTGTCCATAATTAGGTACATCAAGAACTACTTATTAACGTTTAGCTAAGTATTTATTCAATGATCAACATTACAAAATTAACAAATTGGTTTTTTCTTAACATCACAGGTATTTAGGTACTGTGTCCATAATTAGGTACATCAAGAACTACTTACTAACGTTTAGCTAAGTATTAATTCAACAATCAACATCACAAAATTAAAAAAAATGCTATTTCTTAACATCACAGGTATTTAGGAACTGTGTCCCTAAAGTAAAGTTTAGATACTTATTCAATAATCAACATTTACAAAATTACAAATTGGCCTTTACTTAAAGGGCTACCCGCCGCCGCCGGTGTGAAGTTAGCAGAAAAAGTTAGACGAATTTGATAACCCGACCAAATTGAGGAGGTCAATTTTCAAAAATGCGAAAACTGCCTTAATTGGGCTCAAATCAAGTAGCAAATGAGTAAGTATGATAAAACAAACCAAAATCTAGCGCTGAAACCTAAAAAAAGAGTCATGAAATGCATTTAAACGACATTCTGTCAATATGAACACGAGAAAGTTCGATGACCGATAGCTTGCCTTCTGGGTCACATCTGGAGGTCAAACTCATATCAAATAAAAGCCTATTTTATAGAGTTTCTAATAGTATGCAACACAATAGGTCAACTATTTAAATTTTATAAAAATTAAATGTTTTTTAGGGACCAACAAGCATTTCTATCACATGAAATTTCAATGAGCCATATCCTCGCTTCCTGAACACCTTCATTTATTGCTAATATGTCAAATTAAAGGTAATTTAATAAGCTTTCTAACGATATACAATTAGTTGGGTTTGATTTGGTAAGGCTAGTTGAAAAATGGGATTTTGTTGGACCACTAATCAAAATCCTACATTGAACTTTGCACGAACTAAATCCTAGTTTCTAGAGTACCTTTGGTAGTGGCTGTGGTATTGAATAAAAGGTAATTTAATAGGCTTTCTAACAATACACAATTTATTCGGTTTCATCCGGTACGGCTAGTTCAAAAATGGGATTTTGTTTGACCTTTATGAAAAATCCTACTGTGAACTTTGTACGACGTTTACCCTATGTTCCAGAATACCTTTGGTCATCGCTGTGGCATTGAATGAAAGGTAATTTAATAGGCTTTCGAACAATATACAATTTGTTGGGTTTGATTCGGTCAGGCTAGTTAAAAAATGGAATTTTGTTAGACCGCTTATCAAAATCCTACAGTGAACTTTGCACGAACCAAATCCTAGTTTCTAGAAGACCTTTGGTCGTCGCTGTGGTATTGAATGAAAGGTAATTTAATAGGCTTTCGAACAATATACAATTTGTTGGGTTTGATTCGGTCAGGCTAGTTGAAAAATGGAATTTTGTTAGACCGCTTATCAAAATCCTACAGTGAACTTTGCACGAACCAAATCCTAGTTTCTAGAAGACCTTTGGTCGTCGCTGTGGTATTGAATGAAAGGTAATTTAATAGGCTTTCGAACAATATACAATTTGTTGGGTTTGATTCGGTCAGGCTAGTTGAAAAATGGAATTTTGTTAGACCGCTTATCAAAATCCTACAGTGAACTTTGCACGAACCAAATCCTAGTTTCTAGAAGACCTTTGGTCGTCGCTGTGGTATTGAATGAAAGGTAATTTAATAGGCTTTCGAACAATATAAAATTTGTTGGGTTTGATTCGGTCAGGCTAGTTAAAAAATGGGATTTCGTTAGACCGCTTATCAAAATCCTACAGTGAACTTTGCACGAACCAAACCCTAGTTTCTAGAAGACCTTTGGTCGTCGCTATGGTATTGAATGAAAGGTAATTTAATAGGCTTTCGAACAATATACAATTTGTTGGGTTTGATTCGGTCAGGCTAGTTGAAAAATGGAATTTTGTTAGACCGCTTATCAAAATCCTACAGTGAACTTTGCACGAACCAAATCCTAGTTTGTAGAAGACCTTTGCTCGTCGCTGTGGTATTGAATGAAAGGTAATTTAATAGGCTTTCGAACAATATACAATTTGTTGGGTTTGATTCGGTCAGGCTAGTTGCAAAATGGGATTTTGTTAGACCGCTTATCAAAATCCTACAGTGAACTTTGCACGAACCAAATCCTAGTTTGTAGAAGACCTTTGCTCGTCGCTGTGGTATTGAATGAAAGGTAATTTAATAGGCTTTCGAACAATATACAATTTGTTGGGTTTGATTCGGTCAGGCTAGTTGAAAAATGGGATTTTGTTAGACCACAATATACAATTTGTTGGGTTTGATTCGGTCAGGCTAGTTGAAAAATGGGATTTTGTTAGACCACATCAAAATCCTACAGTGAACTTTGCACGAACCAAATCCTAGTTTCTAGAAGACCTTTGGTCGTCGCTGTGGTATTGAATGAAAGGTAATTTAATAGGCTTTCGAACAATATACAATTTGTTGGGTTTGATTCGGTCAGGCTAGTTGAAAAATGGGATTTCGTTAGACCACTTATCAAAATCCTACAGTGAACTTTGCACGAACCAAACCCTAGTTTCTAGAAGACCTTTGGTCGTCGCTGTGGTATTGAATGAAAGGTAATTTAATAGGCTTTCGAACAATATACAATTTGTTGGGTTTGATTCGGTCAGGCTAGTTGAAAAATGGAATTTTGTTAGACCGCTTATCAAAATCCTACAGTGAACTTTGCACGAACCAAATCCTAGTTTCTAGAAGACCTTTGGTCGTCGCTGTGGTATTGAATGAAAGGTAATTTAATAGGCTTTCGAACAATATACAATTTGTTGGGTTTGATTCGGTCAGGCTAGTTGAAAAATGGAATTTTGTTAGACCGCTTATCAAAATCCTACAGTGAACTTTGCACGAACCAAATCCTAGTTTCTAGAAGACCTTTGCTCGTCGCTGTGGTATTGAATGAAAGGTAATTTAATAGGCTTTCGAACAATATACAATTTGTTGGGTTTGATTCGGTAAGGCTAGTTGAAAAATGGGATTATGTTAGACCACTTATCAAAATCCTACAGTGAACTTTGCACGAACCAAATCCTAGTTTCTAGAAGACCTTTGGTCGTCGCTGTGGTATTGAATGAAAGGTAATTTAATAGGCTTTCGAACAATATACAATTTGTTGGGTTTGATTCGGTCAGGCTAGTTGAAAAATGGGATTTCGTTAGACCACTTATCAAAATCCTACAGTGAACTTTGCACGAACCAAATCCTAGTTTCTAGAAGACCTTTGGTCGTCGCTATGGTATTGAATGAAAGATAATTTAATAGGCTTTCGAACAATGTACAATTTGTTGGGTTTGATTCGGTCAGGCTAGTTGAAAAATGGAATTTTGTTAGACCGCTTATCAAAATCCTACAGTGAACTTTGCACGAACCAAATCCTAGTTTGTAGAAGACCTTTGCTCGTCGCTGTGGTATTGAATGAAAGGTAATTTAATAGGCTTTCGAACAATATACAATTTGTTGGGTTTGATTCGGTCAGGCTAGTTGAAAAATGGGATTTCGTTAGACCACTTATCAAAATCCTACAGTGAACTTTGCACGAACCGAATCCTAGTTTCTAGAAGACCTTTGGTCGTCGCTGTGGTATTGAATGAAAGGTAATTTAATAGGCTTTCGAACAATATACAATTTTTTGGGTTTGATTCGGTCAGGCTAGTTGAAAAATGGAATTTTGTTAGACCGCTTATCAAAATCCTACAGTGAACTTTGCACGAACCAAATCCTAGTTTCTAGAAGACCTTTGCTCGTCGCTGTGGTATTGAATGAAAGGTAATTTAATAGGCTTTCGAACAATATACAATTTGTTGGGTTTGATTCGGTAAGGCTAGTTGAAAAATGGGATTATGTTAGACCACTTATCAAAATCCTACAGTGTACTTTGCACGAACCAAATCCTAGTTCGTAGAAGACCTTTGGTCGTCGCTGTGGTATTGAATGAAAGGTAATTTAATAGGCTTTCGAACAATATACAATTTGTTGGGTTTGATTTGGTCAGGCTAGTTGAAAAATGGAATTTTGTTAGACCGCTTATCAAAATCCTACAGTGAACTTTGCACGAACCAAATCCTAGTTTCTAGAAGACCTTTGGTCGTCGCTGTGGTATTGAATGAAAGGTAATTTAATAGGCTTTCGAACAATATACAATTTGTTGGGTTTGATTCGGTCAGGCTAGTTGAAAAATGGGATTTCGTTAGACCACTTATCAAAATCCTACAGTGAACTTTGCACGAACCAAACCCTAGTTTCTAGAAGACCTTTGGTCGTCGCTGTGGTATTGAATGAAAGGTAATTTAATAGGCTTTCGAACAATATACAATTTGTTGGGTTTGATTCGGTCAGGCTAGTTGAAAAATTGAATTTTGTTAGACCGCTTATCAAAATCCTACAGTGAACTTTGCACGAACCAAATCCTAGTTTCTAGAAGACCTTTGGTCGTCGCTGTGGTATTGAATGAAAGGTAATTTAATAGGCTTTCGAACAATATACAATTTGTTGGGTTTGATTCGGTCAGGCTAGTTGAAAAATGGAATTTTGTTAGACCGCTTATCAAAATCCTACAGTGAACTTTGCACGAACCAAATCCTAGTTTCTAGAAGACCTTTGCTCGTCGCTGTGGTATTGAATGAAAGGTAATTTAATAGGCTTTCGAACAATATACAATTTGTTGGGTTTGATTCGGTAAGGCTAGTTGAAAAATGGGATTATGTTAGACCACTTATCAAAATCCTACAGTGAACTTTGCACGAACCAAATCCTAGTTTCTAGAAGACCTTTGGTCGTCGCTGTGGTATTGAATGAAAGGTAATTTAATAGGCTTTCGAACAATATACAATTTGTTGGGTTTGATTCGGTCAGGCTAGTTGAAAAATGGGATTTCGTTAGACCACTTATCAAAATCCTACAGTGAACTTTGCACGAACCAAATCCTAGTTTCTAGAAGACCTTTGGTCGTCGCTATGGTATTGAATGAAAGGTAATTTAATAGGCTTTCGAACAATATACAATTTGTTGGGTTTGATTCGGTCAGGCTAGTTGAAAAATGGAATTTTGTTAGACCGCTTATCAAAATCCTACAGTGAACTTTGCACGAACCAAATCCTAGTTTGTAGAAGACCTTTGCTCGTCGCTGTGGTATTGAATGAAAGGTAATTTAATAGGCTTTCGAACAATATACAATTTGTTGGGTTTGATTCGGTCAGGCTAGTTGAAAAATGGGATTTTGTTAGACCACTTATCAAAATCCTACAGTGAACTTTGCACGAACCAAATCCTAGTTTCTAGAAGACCTTTGGTCGTCGCTGTGGTATTGAATGAAAGGTAATTTAATAGGCTTTCGAACAATATACAATTTGTTGGGTTTGATTCGGTCAGGCTAGTTGAAAAATGGGATTTCGTTAGACCACTTATCAAAATCCTACAGTGAACTTTGCACGAACCAAACCCTAGTTTCTAGAAGACCTTTGGTCGTCGCTGTGGTATTGAATGAAAGGTAATTTAATAGGCTTTCGAACAATATACAATTTGTTGGGTTTGATTCGGTCAGGCTAGTTGAAAAATGGAATTTTGTTAGACCGCTTATCAAAATCCTACAGTGAACTTTGCACGAACCAAATCCTAGTTTCTAGAAGACCTTTGGTCGTCGCTGTGGTATTGAATGAAAGGTAATTTAATAGGCTTTCGAACAATATACAATTTGTTGGGTTTGATTCGGTCAGGCTAGTTGAAAAATGGAATTTTGTTAGACCGCTTATCAAAATCCTACAGTGAACTTTGCACGAACCAAATCCTAGTTTCTAGAAGACCTTTGCTCGTCGCTGTGGTATTGAATGAAAGGTAATTTAATAGGCTTTCGAACAATATACAATTTGTTGGGTTTGATTCGGTAAGGCTAGTTGAAAAATTTGATTATGTTAGACCACTTATCAAAATCCTAGTGTGAACTTTGCACGACCCAAAACCTTGCTTCTAGAAAACCTTTGGTTTTGGTTGTGGTGTTAAACGAAAGGTAATTTAACAATCTTTCTAGCGATGTACAATTTATCTGGTTTGATACAGTCAGACTGAAAAAATAATTTGTCTCCAATTCAAAGAAATTAATTAAATTCTGATGAGGGCGCTAATGTGCGCACGATGCAGTCTTAAACTTACAAATCGTCCAGAGCTTGTCCTACCTGAAGTGACGCGCACCACCACCGCGCCGCCAATAGTTAGAGCGGGTAGAAGGGAGCATCAAGTTTCAGCTTGGAAAAACTCTAAATGTCTAATCTTATGAACTACCAGGTAAATATCATGGAATGATTAGTAAAATATGAATAACTAGTGATGATATAAATGAAATGACTAGGGAATACATGTGAATACTAAGAACTAAACACAGATTTTTTTGGCATCTACAATGGCCGCTGCCGCCGCCGCCACAGCCATCATTGTTCTGAAAAGAAAAAAACTTGTTTAAGGGGATTCCTGCAGTCAACTAGCGCCCCCATCAGTACAAAAAATATTGCTCGCTAAACACAAAATTTATCAAAAATCCGGAAAGACAGATTGAAGTAAAGGTACTAGGTTTATTTAGAATGTAGTTGACTGTAGTTACTACAAAAAGTGCCAAAAACGGCCACTTTAAGCTGTTTTTGGATCTGTAACTACGGCAAAACTTTATTTTACAGAGTAAATAGGTTCTACGTAAACAATGGTACCTTTACTTCAATCTGTCTTTCCGGATTATTGATAAGTTTTGTATTTAGCGACTAATTTCTTTTTAACTGATGGGGGAGCTAGTGGGCCGCAGGTAGCCCTTTAATAATTGTCGACGACGGAGGTTGCCTGCTAGCCTGATGCTGGCAGGCTTCTGTAAATATGTATATTTAAACTTAGACGTAAGCAAAATTCCAAATTACGACATTGATTAGTTTGGCAGTCTCTACTTGGTTTGCTTGTAAATACTGTGTGTTTTACTGTTTTTAATTATATTTTATTAACCTGAGGAGCCGTCTTCTAATTTCGCAGCCAACCAGCGCAAATCAGTAATAATAATAAACAATGTGTTAAGACTGCATCGCGCGCACACTAGCGCCCTCATCAGTATTTAATTAATTTCTTTGAATTGGAGACAACCATGAAAAATTAAAGACGAATAAAGTGTTCTTTGTCAGGATAGCGTTATTTTAAACTGTTACAATAAACTTTATGTTATCTAGTTTATTCAAAATTCTTTGAAAAAATCATTTGTCTCCAAGAAATTATTAAATTCTGATGAGGGCGCTAGTGTGCGCACGATGCAGTCTTAAATAATAAATAGCGCAAAACCTCTCAAGTGGAAGCTCTGGAAATAAAACTGAACAACTTTTGATAATTCGCAAAAAAAAATTCCAACTTCATACAAATCGATCACCCGATCGAACCAATTTTCATGAAAAAGCGAATATTTTTTTGCGAATCAGTTTATGTTCAGAGCTAACACCCGAGAGGTTTTGCGCTATTTACTTAACACCCTGTGTTTGTACGGAACCCTCAGTGCGCGAGGCCGACTCGCACTTGACCGGTTTTTTTCTGACAGCTTTAGCAGAGTGCTATTGACATAGCTGCAAAATATGACGGTAAGCGTTGGAATTACTATTGATAGGCATTTTAATTGGAAAGCGCATACATTTGATGTTTGTAACAGACTAAGGTCAATACTGGGAAAATTTTATCACCTTAATCGGATACTTAGCAAGCACACGATGCTCGTAGTGCATTGGCAGACTCCCTGTTAAGCTACGGTTTTATTGCGTATGGGTATATTTACGAAATTAAAAAAATACAGATTAGGCTGGTTAAATATTTAGTCACAAAAAATTTAAAAAAATTATGCAATCAAGACTACGAAAAACTGTTCAGAATTTGTAAGATCTTGCCAGTAGATAAAAAACTTCAATATAACATAGGTATAGAACATTATTATAATGAATAATTCAAAACACAAGTTGCACAAATACAACACTCGAAGTGTAAGAGAGGGTAGACTGACAAAACCAAAAACAACAAATTATTATGGATAGAGGTCAACAAAGTTTCTAGTCCCAAAGTTATTTAACGGAATAGATTTATTAAAACAAGAACCTAAATTTAAAACTATAAATTTGCTGCTTGGTGTCAGCGATACGAAACAGGATCTTGCTTAATGTATTAAGAACTATGGTACAGTCGGGAGCACATCGAGCTTTACATTGACACTTAAACTCAGTTTCTTCTGCTAGTGAAATAAATGTGAATAAAGGTAGGTAAATGTATTAGTTTGGCGAGTAGACTAAGTATTGTCAAAATGTACTTACCTTTGTAATAAATAAATTTTTAAAAAATAACGAAAAAACCGGCCAAGTGCGAGTCGGACTCACGCACTGAGGGTTCTGTAACTAAAATTTATAATTGAGTTGATTGAATGAAAGGTAAATTGCGGTTTACTATTTATGACGTATTAAAAAAAACTAGTGGTACTGGCAAATAATAGTACCGATCCATCTCTACCTGTGGGTGTCGTAAGAGGCGACTAAGGGTTTGTAAACCGAAATATGGGCAGTAGCGTCCTTCCGTGTATCGTACCATCTTACATACTGCGGTCACCAACAAACGCGGTCCATGGTGCCAGCCGTAACGCTAACAAACAGGGTGACTAAGGTACTTCTCCTCCACATTCTTCTAGCAGGAGCTGTAATTCTAGAGGGAGCTCCCTGTCCTGTAGTGGATGTATTAAGGGATGTTATGATGAAGGTACTTTCCCTCCATGTGGCATGGCCATGGGACACCCTGTATGTATTTATTTGTATACAAATATTGTTAGTTTAACAGTGTAGGATAATACTCACAATTCAAGGTAGTTAAAGATACACCAGGAAAGTGAAAAAAGCCAGAAGCGCAGGCCCTCATTATTCTTACTTGAGAGGTTATCTGAAACCGTTAAAAATGGTTTGGAACATATATTTTTTTCTACCATTGCCATTCAAAAAACGGCCAAAGAGCGAGTCGGACTCGCGAACCGAGGTTCCCTATCACTAAGGTAAAAATGTCGCCTTAGTTATGGACGCGCAGTCACGTAGAAGTGTTTTAAATGCGCGCGAGTTCGACACGCACTTGACCAGTTCTTTTCATTTGTTGTTATTCTATAACTTATGCTCTATAATATTCACGTTTGTAATTTTCGTTTTTACAATAAAGCTAAAACAAATAAATGGTTACAGCAGCACTGCACATGCTTTCTCGCAATATCAACTGCAAACCTAACTTTGTAATACTAAACACATAGTACGGAAATACAAACTTATATTTAGTATTTCCACAAAAATATTCTTATGAAATATGCTGATCAATTCAGATTTCAAATTCATTAACCGTAAACTATTTTGAGTAACATATTGTTTGATTTAAGAAAAAATTCGGCCAGCATTGCCTTCGATTGGCAGCTGGGAGGCAGAAGGAGACATGGACGTCTCATGGAGGACTGGCCGGCGTGGCGGGGAGAAGACTTATTGGGGCCCTCTGCACCAGCGGGGTGCCATAGGAGTAAAACAACAACATTGTATGAGAGTTTCGCGGTCATTAACACTATTATGAAAACAGTATGACGGGTTCTTACCACGATATGGGTTTTGACTTTCGCCGGGCGGGGGGGCAGGGGTCCCGGTGCGGTGGAGCCCGCTGCATATCAGATCTCACCAGCTCCGACATGCTGTAACGTTATCATAACAGTAACTTAGAAACCTTTTAGATCATGAAATTACTACATCTAAAGACATCAATTATTATCATGTCATTAATTATAATATGTTAGTGACCAAACTCCCTATCATGGCAATGCTTTCAGATGACATGATACAAACTTATAACTTTGATAAACTATACGAAGTTATAATATCCCCAAGGGATGAATGGCAAAATTCTGTACCCAAACATTTTAAAACGGCAGAGCTAGTCTGGTTCACCGACGGCTCGAAACGTGACGGCCTTGCTGGAGCAGGCGTGTTTGGCAAGCGGCCCATTTTAAAAAAAGCCACGAGCCTTGGCCGCTATGCAACCATCTTTCAAGCTGAGATGTATGCGATACTGGATTGCGCGCACGAATACCTGAATTACTCCGGTAAGAAAATAGCAATCCTATCGGACAGTCAGGCGGCCCTAATGTCACTGAAATCCGATACGATTACCTCCAAACTCACTAAGGAGTGTATAAAAGCCCTCAACCAGCTAGGTGCAAAAAACAAAGTTACCCTATCTATCTATCTATCTATAACTATCGTGTATTTTGAGCAAACTTTAATTCCGAGGCATTGCAAATAAAGTACGATACGCAGAAAGACGCTGCTGTTCATCATCCGGTTCAAGATTTCTTAGTCGCCTTCTGCGAAACCCACGGGAAGAAATGAGACGGTACTATTCCTAGCCGGCGCAAAACAAATTAACTACTAATCTAGTATCTACCTAGGTGGCAGTTAGGAGGAATATACTTACATCGCTATTTGCGTAAATGGAACTCGTAGATCTCTTGCTAGTTAGTAGAGCTAGTTCTGTTGAGCCAATTTCGGGGTCATAACAATATAGTGCCGGAACGTGCGCGTGCGTTTGTACCTTCTAGCGCGTGCTGCTGACAGTTCTCATTGCTGCAGCTGCACGTCTCATCTCCACAACTTGATTATCTAAAATTGTTTGTAAAGTAATATTTTATACAATTAAGATGGATATTACCGAATCTACTTTAACACTCATTTAAATCTTTCTCGTCTCTTCAAGTATTGGTGTCCTATAAAGTTTCGTACTGTTGAAATTTATTAATCTGGTTGTATGGCTGAGATCAGGTAGTTTACTGGTTAATTCTTTACACTGAAACAGAACAATAAATTGTTATAGGAAATGTCAGTCATTCTATTTTGCAAACCAATACCGCGCCAACGTAGTTTTGTCTAGGCTGTATTATTATGTCGCTGTCGCTGGTGAGCTTCAATCACGGCGTGGCGTAGTTTACCTACAAGAGAGCTAAAGGGGCAAGTTTAGATATCTAATACTGGGTGTAAAAAAGTATGGTGATCCTTCTAGAAGTAATTGTAATAGAAGCTTGAAATTTTCACTTTCAATAGACCTTAATATTCAACGTTACTTGCAAAAAGGAAGAAAAAAATGGAACCATTATTATAGGATCACTTTGTTGTCCGTTCGTTTGTCTGTCAAGACACTTTTTCCCAAAGGGGTAAAGGTATCAATTTGAAATTAATATCAAATATTAAAATCTATGGACCCTTAAGGCTGTGAAAATTCCAAGCTTCTAATGTGAAAATTCATGCATGCATAGGAAATTTTATATAAAACAAATTATTTCATTTTTGTGCGCACAGTTACAAAGCATTTGAAATCTTGATTGTAAAATTAATAACAGTGACATTCATAGGGGCCTCTTCATTCCACTGTTTCTTTCTATGCAACTGGGTTACAGCGGCCCATATGTAATCTTCTACTTCAACTGTGAAAAATCCTACATGCATAGGAAAATTCTATATCAAACAAATTATTTCATTTTTGTGCGCACAGTTACAAAGCATTTGATATCTTGGTTGTAAAATTAATAACAGTGACAGTCGTAGGGGCCTCTTCATTAACTGTTTCTTTCGATGCAACTGGGTCACAGCAGCCCATATATAATCTATTGTGAAAATTCCTGCATGCATAGGAAAATTTTATTTAAAACAAATTATTTCATTTTTGTGCGCACAGTTACAAAGCATTTTATATCTTGGTTGTAAAATAAATAACAGTGACAGTCTTAGGGGCCTCTTCATTTCACTGTACATATAAAAAAAAACCCAGCCCAACATAAAAAAGACATCTTAGTTTTTTAAATTTGTTAAAAATATGTTAGGTAAGATTTCTTTGTGTTTAAAAAGTAACCTCTTTCTCAACCGTTTGCAGTAGTTGTATTTAGATAGGACATTTTTGTGTTGGACTCTGGGTTTAAGATGACCCTTCTGTGTTGGGGGCAATGGCCCCATGTCGGCTCCTTCCTCCCCATTCCGACACCAACTCTCACCTAGCTGTCACAATTTTAGTGTCATACATGCTTATTTGGTGCGCACAATCATAAAGCAAATATAAATAAATATTTATAGGTATTAGTTAATTTACACTTGACACTTTTCAAATTCATTTTCAAAGTATCTGGTATTTTATTTTTGATAACATTTTGGAGGCCTTTGGTGTTGATTAATTGCTACTACTACTACTATTTAAATGTGTTATTTCAAAATCTTTATACTGTATTGGTGTTTTAATTGGCCTACTACGTCGAGATTTTAATATATTTGATTCGTTTTCAATGGTGTTTTCTAATGATATTTTAGGGTTGCTGCATGGTGTATCTTCAAAAGGTTTGGTTTCGCTATCAGTGCTGGTAATACTGCTACTATTTTTAAGCGTTGTATCGAAATCTTTCAAATGTATTGGTGTTTTAATTGGCCTACTACGTTGCGATTTTAATATATTTGATTCGTTTTCAATGGTGTTTTCTAATGATATTTTAGGGTTGCTGCATGGTGTATCTTCAATAGGTTTGGTTTCGCTATCAGTGCTGGTAATACTGGTACTATTTTTAAGCGTTGTGTCGAAATCTTTCAAATGTATTGGTGTTTTAATTGGCCTACTACGTCGCGATTTTAATATATTTGATTCGTTTTCAATGGTGTTTTCTAATGATATTTTAGGGTTGCTGCATGGTGTATCTTCAATAGGTTTGGTTTCGCTATCAGTGCTGGTAATACTGCTACTATTTTTAAGCGTTGTGTCGAAATCTTTCAAATGTATTGGTGTTTTAATTGGCCTACTACTTCGCGATTTTAATATATTTGATTCGTTTTCAATGGTGTTTTCTAATGATATTTTTGGGTTGCTGCATGGTGTATCTTCAATAGGTTTGGTTTCGCTATCATTGCTGGTAATACTGCTACTATTTTTAAGCGTTGTGTCGAAATCTTTCAAATGTATTGGTGTTTTAATTGGCCTACTCCATCGCGATTTTAATATATTTGATTCGTTTTCAATAGTGTTTTCTAATGTAACTGGAGTCAAACTTAACTCCCATGGTGCAGGTACAGGTTTCAGTTTATAATAAGTTTCACAAAATTTACATATAAAGGTGTTGGAAAGTAGTCTGTTATTGTCTATTTTTTTTAAACAGATGACATGAAATGTTCTAAAACATGTCTTACAGGATAGACTCTTGGTGTTTTCATTGGTTTCTGTTTTAAAACAAAGCGGACATAACAACTTTACGTTATTACTGGCATTGATCAGTTTTTCTTTAACTTCTAATCTCATTGAATCAAAATCATTAGGCATTAATAAACTTTTATGGGAAAAAATTTGTTCGAAAAAGTAAACTATCATAACGCCACAGTTGTAAGAGTCTTTTTGCATGACATGCTCGGGGTATAAAACAGAAAATTCATCAACATTGCATTTAATTGTTTTATTTTGTTCCGTTTTGTTTTTTTTAATTCGATTTTGTTTTATTTCGTTTTTTTTTTTTTCGTTTTGTTTTTTTATAATTGTTTTAACAAATTTTTTAACCCTATTTACATTATATTTACCTATATATTTTTCAGACCCCAATGGATCAAGATAAATTATCTTTTTTTCATCACCTTTTATTATCAATAATCAGGGTGTCCACATTCTTGAAAATCAGGGAAGGTCAGGGAAAAGTCAGGGAAGCTCAAGGTGGTCAGGGAAAGTCAGTGAAATCGAGGAGCCACCTGGAAAGTCAGGGAAAAATTAAGAATTTACAGTTTGCTTTCCAAAATCTCCCAGTGATTGTAAAGTAAGGGATAAATCATTCTCTAGTGACTAGAGTCTAGTCTGACTCTTAATCCAGCAATGGAAGCATTTTTTTCCAGGTTCCGAGTGACATAAGGCATAATTTGTGATCACAATAATTAGATTACTCCTTTTTATTTTTATAAATTTCAATTGTTTTGGTTCAGTGAAATCTTTTATTTACTCCTTGAATTCATGCTCTAGTCGGACTCTTAAGGGGCTGATAAGAGCTGAATTACCTCCCTTTCTAACAAAGGGCATAATACGCGTGCTAGAACGGAGCGGATTCGCGCTGTTTTACGTTTTTCGCTCATTTTTGCATGTTTCTCAAAATTTGTACCCATTATTTGTAATTATTAAACAGCTATATTATTACGCACACGGGGCCTCACTTTGTGGTCTCACGAAAAAGGACGGGGGAATCAGGCCCATAGCGGTGGGTAGCACATTGCGCCGACTGGTTGCTAAACTCGGTTGTAGGGCAGTTAAAGACAGCATGGCGGCCTAACTACAGCCGCACCAAGTAGGATTCGGCACCACCCTGGGTTGTGAGGCCGCAATTCACGCCACAAGAGCATTCGTCATGGACCCGGAAAACAGATTGTGTCGTCGTCAAGGTGAACCTCAAAAACGCGTTTAACAGTGTCGAAAGAGATACCATATTGACAGAAGTGAAAGATTTAATTCCTTCTTTGTATCCCTTCCTTCGGCAGTGTTATATCGCACCAAGCATTTTATCTTTGAATGGTTGCCAAGTCCTTTCGCAAGTCGGAGCCCAACAGGGCGATCCGCTTGGTCCACTCATTTTTAGTCTGGCCGTTCACAAGGCAGTCACTTCCTTAAAATCGAGTTTAAATGTTTGGTACCTTGACGATGGCACAATCGGTGTAAAAGTCGATTCGGTTGCTGCTGACGTGGGCGCTATTACCTCGAGTTTAGCGCAGATGGGGTTGCAGGTCAACTCCACCAAGTGCGAGATATTTCCGTGTAGTAACCGGGCGAAAGAGAGTATCTCCATTTTCGAGTCCCTTATGCCGGGTTTAAGGATGTTAAACGAAAGCTCTTTTACCCTTCTGGGAGCGCCCATATTCCCGAGTGGTATACCGGCGGCTTTGGATGTTAAAACCCGCACGCTTGCCCGGGTCCAAGAGCATCTGAGGAATGTATCAGCACTCGCTGCTTTAACTCTTTTTCGCAGCTGTTTTTCCTTGCCCAAACTGACATATGTGGTTCGGACAGCTCCGACATGGTTTTTTCCTGTAGAGGTCGCTGCCTTAGATAATACTATTCGGTCCATTCTGGAAACAATCGTCAATGTCACTTTAGACGATTCCAGTTGGCAACAGGCAGTGTTACCAATCAGGCATGGGGGTCTCGGCATCAGGAGCGTTCAGACCATTGGATTGCCGTCATTCCTTGCGTCGTCGAACGGGGTTGCTGCACTAGTTACTAGCATTCTTCAAATCCATGGTGGTAGTTGCAGGATCCCCTTTCAAAACGATGCAATGGAAGCTTGGACGGTAATGTGTCCGGGCGTTGACGTTCCGAAAAGGCTAGACTCCCAGCGCGCCTGGGACGATCAGGCCTCCAAATTTCTTTTGTCGGAGTTGTCCGAATCGTTTACAGGGGTTGACAGGGCGCGCATCAGGGCTGTAGCCTGCCCGGAGTCCGGCGCATGGCTGCACGCTTTGCCCTCGCCTCAGCTCGGCACGCATCTCGACAATAATTCATTACGGATAGCGGTTGCGCTGAGGCTAGGGTGTAAGTTGTGTGAGGCGCACTGCTGCCCCTGCGGCATAAACGTTGACGAATACGCACACCATGGGCTCAGTTGTGCAAGGTGTGCTGGTAGATTTCCTAGACACCATGCACTGAATGAAATCTTTCGTAAGGCGCTGGTGTCAGCTGAGGTTCCGTGTGTGCTTGAGCCCCCTGGTCTTAGCCGCACGGACGGAAAACGCCCGGACGGTCTCACCCTGATCCCCTGGGAAAGAGGCCGATGCCTTTTATGGGACGCCGATGCCTTTTATGGGACGCCACCTGTGTAAATACTTTCGCAGCGTCCCATTATCCTCACACCACACGTAAAGCAGGCGCTGCCGCAGAACAGGCAGCCCGGCTAAAGCGTGCAAAGTATGCTGAACTGGAAAGTCAGTATATATTTGTACCTTTGGCCGTGGAAACAAGCGGTCCGTGGTGTGAGGAGGCCAAACAATTTGTAAACGAACTGGGTCGGCCGGCGCCTGCGAGATCGTGGTTGCGACCCCCGCTCCGGAGCGTAAGGCAGCACATTTCGTTGGCCATCCAGTGCGGCAACGCGGCTGGTATTATGGGGACTTTCCAACCTGGCACGCTCCGGGGCGGACTTTTTGACTGAGAAACAGGCTTTTTATGCTGTTGCTGTTGCTGTTTTTATAACTTTAATTTTAGACTGTTATTTTTTTTTAATTTGATATTGTATAAATCTTTGACTTGTCATTATGATGAAATAATTTAAAAACATATGAATAAAAATTACCATTTGTAATAGTAAGTATTACGCATAATATATTGAATAAAGTGTAAAAGTTTTGGCATCATAGATTAATGGGTACTTAAGAAAAACGATTTAAAAGCAAAAAGCAGAGGTAACTTTGTTTTTTTTATGGCGTACAAAATATATTTAATCGTGTTTCTGAGTCAGCCATGTTATTGTAAAGATGCTTACGAGTAATTATCACATTTTTTTTTCACGGCCAAGTGAAGCGTATTCAGCTCTTATCAGCCCCTTAATCCAGACTGTTGAAGCATTATTTTTCAGGTTTATAGTGACCTTTATACTTTCTTTTTCTTTAAAATGAATAAAATGGTCAGGGAAAATTTTGAAAATGGTCAGGGATAGTCAGGGAAAAGTCAGGGAAATTTTTTGGGCATTGGCTGTGGACACCCTGATAATGTGTAATGATTGTATAAACAGATAATGAATACAACTGAATCTTTCATTTTGTAGCACATAAATTCAGAACGTTCAAGAAATGTGTCTGGCCAGTCTTCGCCATTGAATATATAATAAGAAAGATTAGTGTTAATTATTTTGAATTTCTCACCATATTCTTTGTTTATAATGTACATTGAATGTTCAATTACAGAGTTATCTATATGTCTGTGATCATTTAATGTAACAAAATCTTTAGATTCTATTTGTTTGACGGTATTTTTGATATCATTTTGTAGTGTAATGAAATAAGAATTGTTTTGCAGTCCTATCTGAGTATAATATTCAGGGTCGTCGATTAATCCGTTTGGCAATATTGTCGGGTTTATATTTTCATGTATTGGTGTACTTGTTATTATTTCAGGCATTTCTTTTTTGTTTATTACTTGAGTGTTATTATTTGAGTTATAGGTTTGTGATTTTATTTTTGATGTACTTGTTATTATTACAGGCAATTCAGTTTTATAATTTGAGGTGCATGTCTCAAGTTTTAGTGATTTTTTCATTACTTGACTGTTATTATTTGAGTTATAGGTTTGTGATTTTATTTTTGATGTACTTGTTATTATTACAGGCAATTCAGTTTTATTATTTGAGGTGCATGTCTCAATTTTTAGTTTTTTTTTCGTGTTTCTAGTTGTTTTTACTTTGAATCGTCTTTTGGTCACACGCGAGTCTTTAAATGCTCTGCCATCGAAATGGGAGTAGACAGGTTTAGGCTTCCTATTCCATGTTTCTTTTGCATCACGTTCACTAGTAGTGTCTTTTGTAAGTCGTTTTGTTTTAATTTTTAAACGAACTTCTTTTATAATGGAGAGCATATCCTCATGTAAGAGTCTTAAGAAATGGGTACATTTCAAGTTCCGTCTATTATTTAATACTGTTCGCTTTAACTGACCGAAATAATTTTCGACTGGACCATTACTATATCTTTTTTGAGTTATTACTTTTGACCACAAAGAGACATATGGTAAATATTTTTGCAGTATTAAATTATACAATTCTGGACAGTAATATTCATTATTTTTGGACTTGTGACTCGTTTCTTGTATAACTGTTTCTTCATTAATTATTGTAAATCTTTTCCAAAAAGGACTTTGCTTGTAAAGAGAGTCACGATTTTCTTGATAACTATCTATTAAATTTTCTAGAACAGAATTTTGGTCATCGTTTGAATCATTTTCATATCCAGAACACAAAATTTTAATTTGTTTCAAAGCAGTAGTAACATTTTCGTGTTTTGTTTTAGTATTCAATAAGACAAATAATTGTTTCACTATATCGTCAAATTGGTTAATGTTCTCAAAGTTAACCATTGCAGCTAAAACATCTTTGAAAAATGCAGATTTTGCTTGGAAAATTTTATCAAAATCTTTGCAAACCATTTTAATAAAATGCGCGCAGCACAGGAATATTGGCGTTAATTGCTTATTTTCGATTAATTGTTTCTTTTGTGTTGATTCCCGTATGGTAGCAATATCATAAGTAATTTTAATATATTCTTCTAATTTCATTCCGTTAAAAGCCCTAGAAAACCCGTGGAGATTTGCAAATGAAAAATCTGTGACGACTGTAGAAAAAACAGGCCAACTTATACCATTATTTTCAACAGAGAGCCTAAAATCCATCAAAATACGGCCAATTGCCATGGAAGTGTGGATAGCGGATATCATTGAAAACAGTGGACAGACTCGTCCAGTTCCAGGTGTGACAATAACGCCAGCATAAAAATAATTCCTTTTTGCTTTTATGTTTTGTGGATTGCGCACAACACTGCCGGTCGCATCAAAATGCAATACAAGTTTATCTTTTAAAGATTTTATGTAATGAACTTGTTCTTTAGTGTACAATTTAACATTAAAAGGTATACAAATTTCTTGGACAAGTTCAGGATGATCTTGTTGATAACAGATTAAATCTTCAAAATCACATTTTGCACGATCATTCATAGATGAACATTCAGATTTGATCTTCCTGAATACATCGTCAGATTTTATGTCACCAAGGTTATTCGTTTTTTTTATCAATTTAGAGTTTGATTTTAAAATTATTTCTTTTTTGTAAGTTATTGGTTTTTTATTTTGCAATTTAGTTTTCATTATGTCACGAGCAATGCCACGAACTTGACAAGTTTTTTTACTTTGATGACAATAGTTTTTATTTGTACTGAAAACAGATACAATCAAACCACATATTATTATTTTGAACCGTTTACATGTATTTTGATTACAGTGTGCTCCCACTAGGATCTTCTTATTTTTTAAATATTTTGGCCCCTTAAATATTAACGAGCAAGTATTATTTACATGATTATGTATCTTTTTGGATAAAATATATGTATAAAATCTCGTATTAAGTTTTTCACCAATGTGCATCTCTTTATACAACTCTTCATTAAGAGTGAATTTGCCCTCCAAATAAGAGCATTTCCTTTCAGTTATTGGATACTTTATATTTATAGATGATTTAGGAAGAATTGTTTTTATTTTTGGACTAGACATGTTTAGTAATAGTTTTGGAATTTTGGGTTCACGAGGGGATATTTTATCAGAATAATGGCTGGAAAGGGTAGAAAGTGTCTTTCCATTCAGCTGTAATAGGAGCACTACATTGATTAGAGTTTGAGCATTCATGTGAGGTTTCTGACAAATTAAAAGTGTTGATTTCTTTAAAATCTGAAAGACCAATACCATTTTGAGCAAATGTTACAGAATCACAGGCAGAGCTCATGCATGGATGTTTGAGAGTATCTAACAAATCTGACTGGCCAACATATTGGGACTTCGATTCAGTTATTGCAATGTCATCCTCATTATCCGTATATGTTTCCGAGTATGTTACAATCGGTCTGTTTGAAGCTTTGACACTTTTTTCTTTTAGAATTTGCATGCAATGCCATTTTAACCTTATTCTGTTTTTAGGCGTTATTTTAAATTCAAGAAATTCCAGCACCAAATCTAACCATTCTTTTATTTGATTATAATCCAAATTAATTAATCGTAAACGTGCTAGAGCTTCCGAAACATCGTGTTGATTGAGAATTTTTCTCTTCGGTGCCATGCGGTTGGTTGGTAATTACAGTGTTTGATAGATATTTAGTAACTTACCAACAATTCGAGGTGCACTAATATAATTACGTAAAAAATATGATACGAAATATAGAAATATTGTTATTCCAGGCAAGATTTGCTTTGATTCACACACAGATTACTTTATTAAGTAATTAGGTATGTGATTCACAAGATTGACTTTGCCTGAGGAATAACAGCGGCTATGGCTATTTCTAAGCGTAGGCACAATAAACTTTTTTTTTTTTTGTTCCGGCTAAGGCTTTAAGCCATACTGCCTCTTCTTTGGAGGAGACCATAGACAATCCATTAGAAAATCCTTTGAATACTAACGTATAAAAGACAGATTGTATTGAGCATTAGTTCATAACCACGTTTTATCTCACTTCAACTAGAAGTGATTCATCTTAATAGAAAGAGCTAGAAATAAATCGTCTGGTTATACTCGATTCTCCCCCGCCACAGGCATTTTTTGGTCGGATTATAATGATAAGCATAATCCGACTAAAAATGCAGGATCCATAAACATAGGACAAAACCCCTCCTGTAAGGTGTCACTTAATTTGGAAGGTTTATGCCTCCATTTTTCTGTCAGACTGTGAAAGTTGTTGTTTATTTGCTTACTGGTTGTTTGCAAAATTTTAGTATATAAGTGTGTTTCAGCCAATGTTTTGAGCTCAGAAATTGTTCAGAAAGTTAGTGAGAAAATGTTTTGTTGCGTATTAGGCTGCAATGCCCGAGAAAATTACAAAGAAAACAGTGCCGAAGTCATATAGTATCATTCGTAAGTATTTTTAAGTTTATTTTTCATAATACGCAATATTTTTCTTCACGAAATATTGTGTAGTACTCGATACATTGTGGTTTATTAGGTGTATGCTCAATATCGCATTTAATTTGTAAATTTTACATAAAAATATGATGATAAACATTGATATCAAAACATGATATAGTGATGGGATTTCTTACATCGATATATTTTTATCCAACTGAGGCGAAGCACAAATCTCGTAACTACCAAATGGCTTGATAAATTTTAATTTTATGAGGTGTCATAAGGCTGTTCAGCTAGGTTTTAGTAAAATTTTAAACACTGATGCCATATTTTTAACCGATGGTATTGTGCATAAAATACGTTTTGTTAAAGGCTATTATGATTGTTTATCTATATTGAAAAATACAACTGTTGGTTGTAACAATATCGTAGCCTGGGAGACCAATAAACTGAGATACACCCTTAACCCTTTGATAGCATAGTTTATAGCTTATTACTTTGTACATAAAAATACATTATGTTACAGGTTAATCATTGTTAATCTTAAGTACTCGTACATAGTGAAAAAGACAACTGATGGTGGAATCAATATTCGAGCCTGAGAGGACAATAAAGTTAGTTATGTTTTAATAGTTTTTAACGGCAACAAATTAAATGATTCCCAAAATATTTTTTTATACCCCAATACACTTCAGACAAAACGGATGAATGTACACCAAATTGGCTGAACGTACACCAAATTTGGGTAACCGGTTCGGTTAAGTTGTGTTAGGTTATCTTGCGACCACAACGCATGAGCCGAGCGAGCGGAGCGAGCGTACCGCGGCCACTGCCGGCGAAGTGCCAGAAGCAAATTTGGTGTACATTCATCCATTTTGGTAGACAAAATTTGGTGGATATTATTTCGTAAAAATTTGTTCAAATTGGGTGGCACGTTAATACACCCGTTTTTAACTTATGATATTGTACATTAAAATGTATTTTGTTACAGGTGTTTATGTTTGTACATTTTAAATAGGGAGAGAAAAAGACAACTGTTGGTGGTATTAATATCGGAGCCTGGAAGGCAAATAAACTGAGTTCTGTTCTAAACCCTTTAATAGCATAATTTTGAACTTATGATGATGTACAAAGTAAAAAATCGCAAAATTTTACAACCACAGGAAGGATTCAAACCTGCGTCTTCTCCGTCAGTACCGGAGACGCTTTACCAACTAGGTTACTGTGATCCTGCCTGATGTTGTGAAATCTGCGACCTCTATACGCATTTCAACGTTGTGTTTGTGCTGCCACCTAGTAAGCATTAGCTGTACTAGACTACTAGCTCAAATAGTCTATTATTGCAAATAGAATTCAAGTCGAAAATTGGTAACACTACGTATGATTGAAAAGGTTTTTTTTTTAACATTTCCTGTGTTCGGATAAATCTACCAAGTAGAAAAATGGAAAATTCAATCATTTTGAATTATACGTAGTTACCAATTTTTGACTTGAATTATATTTACAAAAATAGGACTTGTTGAGCTAGTACAGCTAATGCTTATTAGGTGGAAGCACAAACGCAACGTTGAAATACGTATAGGGATCGCAAATTTTACAACATCATGCGGGAGCCTGAGCCTAGTTGGTAAAGCGTCTCGGGTACTGACGGAGAAGATGCAGGTTCGAATCCTGCCTGTGGTTGTGAAATTTTGCAATTTTCTACTTTGTAGATCTATCCGAACACAGGAAGTGTTAACATAAAATATTCTTATGATATTGTACTTAAAAATGCGTTTTGTTACAGATTATTATGATTGTTAATCTCGAGTACGTAGTGAAAAAGACAACTGCAGCCGGTTTAGCACGCTGCAGTTGTCAGTTTGTTTAGGCCCATAGATTAAAGACTTTAAACATGGTCACGTTTTTTTGACATCCGAGCAGTGCGACACATTTTGAAAGACAAGAACGGCTACATATATTTGTATATATAGCTATCTCTATCTAAAATATCAAAAACGTAATTTGTGAATTTGCTAAACATTTTCCTCCACTGACATTTCTTCGCGCTTGGAGGTGATTTATTTTATTTTATTTTTTTTATTTTTTATTTGGGACAATAACAGCTTATGCTTAATTTCTAAGAAATAACGGGATAATTATTTTGTAAGCCAATAAAAACTGTCCACGTTTTACAATTTTAAGCGATTGTGGATTAGCCAGTATTTAAACTATATTAAAGGCAAAGAGGGGAGCACCGTTAAGTTAACATAAGATACTTCTTAGTATATAAATTATAAAAACATGCTATATGATGAATACATATAATATATGATATTATAATAGTATAATAGATAAATAAATAAAAATATAGAAAGATAATGATATTCATAATTAAGAAGATTTCGACCGAACCGAGACAGACACACCCTACTCGTACAACATTCCATCAATCGAATATGATACACAGGATGCAAATAAGAACAAAATATGTCCCGCTACCGAGCCGCCACACACTCACTTTTATTATCTTCTGGGTTGTATATAGTACATTTTATTTTGTCTAGAAATATTTTTTTGCTACTAATAAAAAGGTCAACATCACTAAAGTATTTGTTGTAATTTTCTGGTAATCTAGTCATAACGGAATTTTTCCCATACGTAGTTGAGTGAAAGGGGATATGAAACAATGCAGTATGCCTAGTACGACGTGAGGGTGTGTTAAACGATAAAAGTTGTACAAGTTCGGGACAGTCGAGACGGTTACAGACAATATCGTATAGCAAACCCATGTCAAGTACTAGGCGGCGCTCTTGTAATGTTAACAGATTGTAAGCACGACAGATCTCAACATATCCAGCACTGACCGTTGTTTTTCTAAATTTGAAGTTGAGGTGTCGTACAAATTTCTTTTGCATGCTTTCGATTATATTTTTGTAGACTTCGTAACATGGTGACCAAATTGCGCTAGCGTATTCTAAGATGCTACGCACATATGCGTAGTACACTATTTTGAGGCTATTAGGACATTTGAATGGACGGCATGTGCGAATTACGAAACCTAAGTTGCGGTATGCTCTGTTGGTAATTGCGTCAATATGGTTGGACAAAAGCATTTTGCTGTCAAAGTATACCCCCAGGTCACGAACCACCTGAGTCCTCTCGATTACAACGTTGTTAAAGTGATATGAATAGTGTATTGGGTTTTGTTTCCGTGTAAAACTTATACACTGGCACTTACTAATGCTGACCGTAATTCTATTCTGGGTGTAATACATATATAAATTGTTAAGATCTTCTTGAAGAAGTTCACAGTCAGCAACAGAACGTACCCGCATATATATCTTTTTGTCATCGGCGTATAAAATGTGCTTTGTATTTTTTAAGGTTTCGCAAATATCAAATATGTAGGCGTTGTAAAAGAGAGGACCCAGGTGGGAGCCCTGCGGAACACCAGATGGAATTGAGATATAATCGGATCGGTATCCACCAAGCACAACCACTTGTGAACGCTTGTTTAGATATGAACAAACCCAGCGCAACAAGTCCCCATGAATACCCAGACGTTCTAACTTTTGGAGCAGGATGTCCTGGTCCACACGGTCGAAGGCTTTTTCGAAGTCCGTGTAAACCACGTCAACCTGTCCTCCATTTTCCATTTCACTCAGAATATAATTTGAATAAAGTGCTAAGTTCGAGGTAGTAGAACGGCCACGCAGGAAGCCGTGTTGGGTGTGTGGGATACCCTGCGTTATGAGTGGGAAGATATGGTCGTAAACCAGTTTTTCGAATAATTTACTGACAGTGTTCAGGATTGATATTGGACGGTAATTGTCTATTAAAGATTTAGATCCCTTTTTATGAATGGGAACAATCTGTGCTTGTTTCCAAATGGTTGGGAAAATACATTCTTTAAGTGACCTTCGGAAAAGGATTGTTATTGGTGTTACGAGACTATCCGCACAAGAAGCAAGAAACAAAGAAGGAACACCATCACCACCAGGACCCTTGCTTTTATCCAGCGAACGAAGAAGTTTTAGGACCATTTGTTCAGTTACGTTTATATACGATAGTGTTTCAGTACTAGTATAGGTGTCTGGAGAGAAAGAAGAGTTACTGTGAGAGTTAGTTTAGTTTAGTTTATTTAATCACATATTGTAACTTCATACAATTACATTTCATGTCAAATTATATTCTTTCGTCAATAAGTATATAAAAAATCAATAAAATTATTTGAATTAACAAAAGAGAATCAACGTTATAAAATACAAATCTCAAATAAAATAAAATGTCATGATCACCGTACAATAGTAAAATACTCCGTCATGGAGTATAATGCCTTATCCAACATAAAGTTCTTCAGTCGACTCCTGAAAGTTTCGTCACAAGATTCATTTTTTAAATCAATGGGAAGTTGCTCATAGTACGTCGGGCCTATTACACGCGGATTTTTTTCGAGCAGTGCGGTGCGCCGCTGTTTACTTCTGAGACATCCAGTTCGGCGAAGATGCCTACCCGGCACCTCCACCCGCTCAAAGCTCGACAGGTTCCTACGAACAAACATGAGGACTTCGAACAGATAATGAGAATAGTGCGTCATGATCTGGTGTTCAACGTATAACATTTTACAAGAGTGTCTCGGCTTGACGCCGGTCATCGTTCGAAGAGCTCGCTTCTGTATTCTCATCACCCTGTTCGCATCAGTCGAGTTGCCCCACAGTATCGTACCGTAAGACATCAGCGAGTGGAAGTACGCATAGTACATCTGCCTTAGGGCTTCACGAGATGCACTGCTCAATCTGCCACACAGCTCGTCAACATGCCGTTTCCAATTTAAATTAGAGTCCAGGTGGAAGCCCAGAAACTTACAGTGATCAGCAAGTGGCATTGGGCTTTGGATACTATTAGTTCTCGCAATACTTTGGCCAGAAAACAATATGATATTAGATTTAGATAGGTTTAATATCAGACCGTTTGTTGAAAACCAACAGCCTAGCTGATCACACGCTGTATTGAGCTTGTCACTCAGCTGATGATACGTTGGCGCTTTTACTACTACAGTCGTGTCGTCAGCAAATAGCACCATCATATCATCACTCAGAATGGACGGTAAATCATTAATAAATGCAAGAAACAGAGTATTTCCTAGCGCCGAACCTTGAGGAATACCTACTGTCACACTGCCTGCTTTGGAGTTCTGTCTTCTCCCGTTTAATGTGACTTGCACGGTTTGCCGTCTATTTTCCAGAAAAGATTTAAGCAACTGGTGAGCATTATGATTGAGTCCGTACCTCGTAAGTTTGTTTAATAGAAGTTTGTGATTGATGACGTCAAAGGCTTTGGACAGGTCGCAGAATAGCCCTGCGACTTTTTGTTTGTCATCAATGCCGGTGGTAATGTAGTCGAAAATTTTATGAGCGGCTGTGGTAGTGGACATGTGCCTGCGGTAGGCATACTGTTTATTGGTCAGTAAGTTATTCCTCTCAAAATGTAGCATAAGGTGCTCAGATAAAATCGATTCAATAGTTTTTGAAATATTTGGTACTATAGATATAGGTCGATAGTTATCAACAGTTGACCTTTCACCCTTGCCTTTGTAAACTTCAATACATGTGAATTCACAGTGATATTGCACGGCCAGATTCTGTAGGTCATTACGCTGTCTATATAAAATGTTGTCGCGTATGAATAAGGCGACCCAACCATGCGCTGTGCGCGTGACGTTAGACGGAGTAGTAAAAACACTCTCAAAAAATTTACTAAAAGCTGAACAGATGGCTTGCCCATCTGTATATTGTGCATTATCAAACGTAAATTTAGATTAAAGTGACATTTCTCCGAGATATATTTTCTCTTGGGGAGCGTGCTAAGCAGGCTGGTCATGAAGAATCATGAGTGAAACCTGTACTAATAATAGATTTTTGTTCATTTTATTTAAGTATTAGTAGTATTATTAAGGATAAAATACACTGCCTAATGGAAAATAATAAAATGATTATCCATTGTCATAATGATAGTTATTGTTAAGGATACCTATTTAAGAATCTTTTTTTCTTTAAGCTAAAAATAAAATTATAAACTTATATTAGCCTTTTTATTTACATAATACAAGTTTAAAAATAAGTTTTCTTTTTCACAAATTTTGTCACCTGTATCCAAAATTCATCGATATAAAAATCGACAATACCTCATCACTACTTGATTATGACAGTTAAACAGTGTGACGTCACAAATGTCAGGCGTTGAAAGCATTTGAGACGGCTTACACGGGGGGTTTGAGAAAATCCATTAGAGTCGGCAGCTTGGAATCGGGGTTGATCAATTCGGTTCTGTTACCAATTTATGGGTAAAACACTTGGGTAGAACACAATTTTTTGGTATTGCCATAACATACAGTTCTTCCAGAGAGAGATGCAATGATGTGAAAGAAAGAGAAAGCAATATCGATAAAAAATATTTGGGTAAACTGTGAGCAAACATTTGAAAAATACAATGAAACAAGGCTGTATGAACATGATGAAAAGTCTCGGTAGCCAAGCCAAAAATCTAAAATTAAAAAAGAAAAGGAGGTGGCTTGCAAAGCAAACAAAGAGTATATTAGCAAAGAGCACCCGACGAAAAACGCTGCGTAGTTTTTTATCAAAGAACATATTTAAAACACTACCTACCTTGGAGGAACTTCGATTTAAACGGTGAGTGTTTTTGCATGTTATTTTAACTGATTGCTTTGCTATGATGTCCATAAATTCTCAAATCATACTTGACCCACGCCAAGATGGCGCGCGCTGGTGGCGCCCAAAGATTTCGGACCTCCTTGCTTCGCTCGGAATAGATACCTAGGGGATCAAAATAAACATGAAAATATTTACTATAGTTTCTATTCAAGCCAGTGAACTGACATTGAAATATGTCAAAGTCACACGCCGCACAGAAAATATTCAAAATAACCTGTCAAGTCAAATCCATAGAACGACGCCTGCACTACCTTCTGACGAATTATTTCTTTAATCCTTCTTCTAATTACCTTTATTTTTCTGTGGCGGCGCCTGACCCGGGCGGTGGATATAAGGGAATCCTCTTTTAATATTACAAGGATGGGTCTCGTCCGTGGGGTACCTAAGGTCCTCTCAGACGATGATCTAATAAAGGTCCTTTAAGATTTTGACCATCCCCTGAAAACCCGTCGCTTAAATTGTAAAAAGAATATAGTATTAATTACATTTGTTTCAACGTTTCAACTTGCATTTTAATTTCAGATTAAAATATTATATTAGATATAAAATATGTCATATTATCCTTACGTGCCGCTGGCACCGCCGCCGCCGCCCACAATCTACCAAGTGGTCCCCCCGGCTAGTCCATATGGTTACCAGCCACCGCCGCCCCCCATGCCTGCTGCGCCTGCGCCGCAGCCATTAACACAAGTTAGTAACAATCCACATATGCCACAGACTTATTTTTTCAGGCAACGGAGTCACTCTCGCCCATCGCCTTGTGTCACTTTGGTCTCAGTTGTAGTAATGGCATAGTTTTCCACACAGACTTTTGACCCTCGCTTTCCTTTAGTCCTTTATATGAGGTTCTCTATTAGTCTGCCTGACTGAACAGAAGAGTCGCTGGATCTGTAGTAGATGCCATTTCGTCACAGTGTCAGGCAATACAGTACAAGGTGAGTGACGGATCTTGTATAACTTCTGTTTTGAGTCAAACGAAGCACTAAGTTGAGATAGAACAAAATTAAATTTATTACACTGGCAAATGTCCCAAAAAATTAGTAGGTGACAGTCAAATATAAAAATGAAAATGTCACTTTATCATCTTCTTAGCTTTTTCTTTCTGGTCTTTGTCAAATAGTTTAGCACTGTATTTATTTACTTTACTCTTAGTAGTTCAGATTGACCTCTTCAAAGAGTACTTATATCACAGTCTTAGGTTTTCAAATAATAAAATTTCATCGCCACATGTAAAAAAAACTACTTTTTAAGGTTCCGTAGCCAAATGGCAAAAAAACGGAACCCTTATAGATTCATCATGTGTCTGTCCATATGTCACAGCCACTTTTTTCCGAAACTATTTATGTTTGGAACACAATTTGATAGCCAAATCTAGTGCAGTCCGATTGGGTGAGGCAGGAGTTCATGTTAACTGGCTAAAGAAGTAGTGTGAACTCATGGATATTATTGTTTCAGACATGGCGTGGTCGCGGCGCAGGAGGGCGCGGCCGCGGAGGGCGCGGACGCCGTGGGTAGCGCGGCCGCAGCCGCGGGCGTGGATGGGCCGCCGGGGGCCAAACTCGAAATTGCCCCTGCCTAAGCTGCTGGGGTACCGGTGTGGCGGCGAGATGCGGGCCGTGTCAGGGCACCGGCCTCATCCCCATGGCACCAGTACCACCAGCAGCACCGGTGGCATGGGCACCCCCGGCGGCACAGGAACCCCCGGCGGCACAGGCGGCATGGGCACCCCCGGCGGCCCAGGTGGCATGGGCACCCCCGGCCGCTCCGGCGGCACAGACGGCATGGGCACCCCCGGCCGCACCGGCGGCACAGGCGGCATGGGCACCCGCGGCCGCACCGGCGGCACGTGAACCCCCGGCGGCACAGGCGGCATGGGCACCGGCGGCACGGGCACCCCCGGCCGCACAGGCGGCATGGGCACCCCCGGCCGCACCGGAACCCCCGGCAGCACCGACACCCCCGGCGGCACCGACACCACCGGTGGCACGGTCACCACCACTCGAAATTAATTGGTCGTCTTAAAATGGTCACGTGATCGACTCATTTTGTATGGGAAGACAAAAATTTACCAAAAATACAACGTTATTTATTTGGATCTGATAAGTGTATGCCCACCTTATTAGTGAGGTCAAAAGCAAGACTTTGCTAACAACAACCAAAAAAATGACGACTTCCCATACAAAGTGCACGATACTTTTTTTTGTCTTTAGCAAATTCGCAGAACAAAAGTTGTTGCTTTTGACCTCACTAATAAGGTGGGCATACACATATCAGGTCCAAACCAATAATCTTGTATAATTCTTGCCATGAAAGTGATTTAATAATAGTTTATGACTGATTTCTGTGATTTAAATGAATGGTACACACGTACGCATGTGATTTAACTACGTAGGTATACGAAAAATAACCGGCCAAGTGCGAGTCGGACTCGCCCACTGAGACAAGAATACCGTCTTAGTTATGGATACTAGTCTAGGCAACGAAGCGGATCGTTGTATAAAGCCCCCGCATTAAATCCTCAGTCCATGAAACTTTGCTGAGGTATTACACCATATGAGACAAACCTTCTATAAACGAATCCAAAAAAAAATCGGTACTTTTAATTTCTCCATACAAAAATTACAAAAAATGTGACAAGCCCGTTGGTGTGGTTGGTAGTGAGTCTGCCTTTCACGCCGTGGGCCGCGGGTTCGATCCCCGCCCGGGGCAAACATTTGTGTGATGAACACAAGTGTTTGTTCTGTGTCTGGGTGTTATTTATCTATTTATGTATGTACAGTCCCTGGTACCCATAGTACAGGCTTTGCCTAGTTTGGGATCAGATGACCTTGTGTGAAATGTCCCCAAATATTTATTTATTTATTTTATGTATGAAAAAATTAAAAGTACCTATTTTATTTTTTTATAGAAGGTTTGTCTCATATAATGTAATACCCCTGCAAAGTTTCATCGACTGAGGATTTAATGCGGGGATCAACTGCTTCGTTGCCTACACTATACGCAGAAGCGTGTTAAATGCTCGCGAGTCCGACACACACTTGATCATTTTTTATTATTTGTTGTTACAATTTTGCGAACGTGACATTTGTAATTTTCAGATTATGTATTTCTGTTGACGCTTTTACAAATAATCATAATAATAAAATAAGGACTTTAAGGCCTTATTCTACTTGATTCTATAGCATAGCCTATGCTTATGTTGTGTTCACGTTTTTACGATAGACGTAAAACAAAAAATTAACCAAAAATAGCCTAATAGAAGGGCCTTAAAGTTCTTGTTTTTTTTTTTTTTTTTTTATAAAAGCGGCAACAGAAATACATCATCTGAAAATTTCAAATGTCACGTTTTTTGGGACTCTTAATTATTTTACTATAGAGATGCTCAGCAGACGAGAGCCGGCATATCACGGACTTTGTCCGCCGTTTTAAATAAAAAATCATTTTATAATTTATAAGACTTCGACGAAAATAATGTCGACTTCCCATACAAAGTGTGTTGGCCAATTACGGTACTTTTTTAGTCGTTAGAAATTCATAGAACAAAGTGATTTAATAATAGTATAAGACTGATTTCTGTGATTTAAATGTATAGTATACGAAAAATAACCGGCCAAGTGCGAGTCGGACTTGTCCACCGAGAGTTCCGTACCACAAAGACAACAAAAATACCGTCTTAGTTATGGATACGCAGAAGCGTACTAAATGCTCGCGAGTCCGACACACACTTGACCAGTTTTTATTATTTGTTGTTACAATTTTGCGAACGTGACATTTGTAATTTTCAGATTATGTATTTCTGTTGACGCTTTTACAAATAATCATAAAAATAAAATAAGGACTTTAAGGCCTTATTCTACTTGATTCTATAGCATAGCCTATGCTTATGTTGTGTTCACGTTTTTACGATAGACGTAAAACAAAAAATTAACCAAAAATAGCCTAATAGAAGGGCCTTAAAGTTCTTGTTTTTTTTTTTTTTTTTTATAAAATCGTCAACAGAAATACATAATCTGAAAATTTCAAATGTCACGTTTTTTGGGACTCTTAATTATTTTACTATAGAGATGCTCAGCAGACGAGAGCCGGCATATCACGGACTTTGTCCGCCGTTTTAAATAAAAAATCATTTTATAATTTATAAGACTTCGACGAAAATAATGTCGACTTCCCATACAAAGTGTGTTGGCCACTTACGGTACTTTTTTAGTCGTTAGAAATTCATAGAAAAAAGTGATTTAATAATAGTATAAGACTGATTTCTGTGATTTAAATGTATAGTATACGAAAAATAACCGGCCAAGTGCGAGTCGGACTTGTCCACCGAGAGTTCCGTACCACAAAGACAACAAAAATACCGTCTTAGTTATGGATACGCAGAAGCGTACTAAATGCTCGCGAGTCCGACACACACTTGACCAGTTTTTATTATTTGTTGTTACAATTTTGCGAACGTGACATTTGTAATTTTCAGATTATGTATTTCTGTTGACGCTTTTACAAATAATCATAAAAATAAAATAAGGACTTTAAGGCCTTATTCTACTTGATTCTATAGCATAGCCTATGCTTATGTTGTGTTCACGTTTTTACGATAGACGTAAAACAAAAAATTAACCAAAAATAGCCTAATAGAAGGGCCTTAAAGTTCTTGTTTTTTTTTTTTTTTATAAAAGCGGCAACAGAAATACATAATCTGAAAATTACAAATGTCACGTTCGCGAAATTGTAACAACAAATAATAAAAACTGGTCAAGTGTGTGTCGGACTTTTATAAGCGGCAACAGAAATACATCATCTGAAAATTTCAAATGTCACGTTTTTTGGGACTCTTAATTATTTTACTATAGAGATGCTCAGCAGACGAGAGCCGGCATATCACGGACTTTGTCCGCCGTTTTAAATAAAAAATCATTTTATAATTTATAAGACTTCGACGAAAATAATGTCGACTTCCCATACAAAGTGTGTTGGCCACTTACGGTACTTTTTTAGTCGTTAGAAATTCATAGAACAAAGTGATTTAATAATAGTATAAGACTGATTTCTGTGATTTAAATGTATAGTATACGAAAAATAACCGGCCAAGTGCGAGTCGGACTTGTCCACCGAGAGTTCCGTACCACAAAGACAACAAAAATACCGTCTTAGTTATGGATACGCAGAAGCGTACTAAATGCTCGCGAGTCCGACACACACTTGACCAGTTTTTATTATTTGTTGTTACAATTTTGCGAACGTGACATTTGTAATTTTCAGATTATGTATTTCTGTTGACGCTTTTACAAATAATCATAAAAATAAAATAAGGACTTTAAGGCCTTATTCTACTTGATTCTATAGCATAGCCTATGCTTATGTTGTGTTCACGTTTTTACGATAGACGTAAAACAAAAAATTAACCAAAAATAGCCTAATAGAAGGGCCTTAAAGTTCTTGTTTTTTTTTTTTATATAAAATCGGCAACAGAAATACATAATCTGAAAATTTCAAATGTCACGTTTTTTGGGACTCTTAATTATTTTACTATAGAGATGCTCAGCAGACGAGAGCCGGCATATCAAGGACTTTGTCCGCCGTTTCAAATAAAAAATCATTTTATAATTTATAAGACTTCGACGAAAATAATGTCGACTTCCCATACAAAGTGTGTTGGCCACTTACGGTACTTTTTTAGTCGTTAGAAATTCATAGAACAAAGTGATTTAATAATAGTATAAGACTGATTTCTGTGATTTAAATGTATAGTATACGAAAAATAACCGGCCAAGTGCGAGTCGGACTCGCACTTTAAATTAAAAATCTATTTATAATTAAATGTCTTTTTATTTTTTTATTTTCCTAATCAAAATTCTAAAGAATGTGATTAACTGCCCTAACCTCTTGCAAGAAGTAAACTTTCGTATTCCGCAACGTTCTCTTCGTATACGAGGCTTGTTTGATATAAGTTTTGCCCGAACGAATTATGTTCAATATACGTTTTTCAGACGAGTTTGCAATTTTTATAATAAGAATTTGTGTAGTGTTGACCCTTTCCATGATTCGTTAAACAATATTAAAAATGTTGTAATATCTAAGCACTTAGTGTATTAAGTTTCTGTTTTTATCTATTTTTTAAACAAACCCATTTGTTCTGTAATTCTCACCATACTTGAATTTGTAAATCTTTCCTCCTTAACTATATAGCAGCTAGTACCTTTACTTTTCCCTCAAAATTGTGAATGTTTTCTTTATATATTTTTATGAACCTCCAGGTCTTTATAGTATATATTTTTCACAAATCATGTTTATATTATGACTGTTTGAGTTTCTCAATACAATAAATAAATAAAAAAATAAAAATTTTTTCTTTCTAGCTATAAAATTATCACTCACCGGGTGATAAAATATCAGGGTGAATTTGAATTTTAGAGTGTCTAATGTGATACTTTATCACACGGTGATGGTTATTGGCTCTCTGTAGTTTCTTATAACCTATCAACTCTAAAAATTATAGTTCATGATGACAATATGTAGCCGGTTTTATATCTATAACTATGGAAACAATATACAAAATACATCATGTGTCATCTGATCCCAAACTAGGCACAGCCTGTACTATGGATACCAGACATAAATAGATAAATAACACCCAGAAACAGAACAAAAAACTTATGTTCATCACACAAATGTTTGCCTGGAATATATGAAAGAGTGAAACAAAACAACGCTATGCCACCACAAAGCGAATAATAATAAAAAAATCGGTATATCTCAACAATAACGAAGCGTACTTTTAATCACAGCTACATCTGGCGGCGAGTGGAGGAAACTTACGCTTACTATTCTAGTCTACTTATGAAATCCACTTAACAAGTCGATAGCGCGTTTATAAATCTGAGTGCGCCATCTATCGGTGAATAGTATTGTAGTGTTCCAGTTAAAATTAACTGCCAATAAAAAAATATTTATCTATCAGTCTTACTATATCAAACCCAAAAAGTTGTATATTTTTAGAAAGCCTTTAAAAATACCTTTCAATAGATATAACTTTTATAGTGCAAGGTCTTAAGAAATCGAAGATATGGTGCAGTGAAAATTAAGATGTACCTGATGATAGGTGGTAATTAAAAAAAATAATTTCTGCCAGTCTGACTGTATCAAACCAGATAAATTGTACATCGTTAGAAAGCTTGTTAAATTACCTTTCGTTAAACACCACAACCAAAACCAAAGTTTTTCTAGAAGCAAGGATTTGGGTCGTGCAAAGTTCACACTAGGATTTTGATAAGGGGTCCAACAAAATCACGTTTTTCAACTAGCCCTACCGGATTAAACCAAATAAATTGTATATTGTTAGAGAGCCTATTAAATTACCTTTCATTCAATACCACAGCGACGACCTAAGGTCTTCTAGAAACTAGGATTTGGTTCGTGCAAAGTTCACTGTAGGATTTTGATAAGCGGTCTAACAAAATTCCATTTTTTAACTAGCCTGACCGAATCAAACCCAACAAATTGTATATTGTTCGAAAGCCTATTAAATTACCTTTCATTCAATACCACAGCGACGACCAAAGGTCTTCTAGAAACTAGGATTTGGTTCGTGCAAAGTTCACTGTAGGATTTTGATAAGCGGTCTAACAAAATTCCATTTTTCAACTAGCCTGACCGAATCAAACCCAACAAATTGTATATTGTTCGAAAGCCTATTAAATTACCTTTCATTCAATACCACAGCGACGACCAAAGGTCTTCTAGAAACTAGGATTTGGTTCGTGCAAAGTTCACTGTAGGATTTTGATAAGTGGTCTAACGAAATCCCATTTTTCAACTAGCCTGACCGAATCAAACCCAACAAATTGTATATTGTTCGAAAGCCTATTAAATTACCTTTCATTCAATACCACAGCGACGACCAAAGGTCTTCTAGAAACTAGGATTTGGTTCGTGCAAAGTTCACTGTAGGATTTTGATAAGCGGTCTAACAAAATCCCATTTTTCAACTAGCCTGACCGAATCAAACCCAACAAATTGTATATTGTTCGAAAGCCTATTAAATTACCTTTCATTCAATACCACAGCGACGAGCAAAGGTCTTCTACAAACTAGGATTTGGTTCGTGCAAAGTTCACTGTAGGATTTTGATAAGCGGTCTAACAAAATTCCATTTTTCAACTAGCCTGACCGAATCAAACCCAACAAATTGTATATTGTTCGAAAGCCTATTAAATTACCTTTCATTCAATACCACAGCGACGACCAAAGGTCTTCTAGAAACTAGGGTTTGGTTCGTGCAAAGTTCACTGTAGGATTTTGATAAGTGGTCTAACGAAATCCCATTTTTCAACTAGCCTGACCGAATCAAACCCAACAAATTGTATATTGTTCGAAAGCCTATTAAATTACCTTTCATTCAATACCACAGCGACGACCAAAGGTCTTCTAGAAACTAGGGTTTGGTTCGTGCAAAGTTCACTGTAGGATTTTGATAAGTGGTCTAACGAAATCCCATTTTTCAACTAGCCTGACCGAATCAAACCCAACAAATTGTATATTGTTCGAAAGCCTATTAAATTACCTTTCATTAAATACCACAGCGACGAGCAAAGGTCTTCTACAAACTAGGATTTGGTTCGTGCAAAGTTCACTGTAGGATTTTGATAAGCGGTCTAACAAAATTCCATTTTTCAACTAGCCTGACCGAATCAAACCCAACAAATTGTATATTGTTCGAAAGCCTATTAAATTACCTTTCATTCAATACCACAGCGACGACCAAAGGTCTTCTAGAAACTAGGGTTTGGTTCGTGCAAAGTTCACTGTAGGATTTTGATAAGTGGTCTAACGAAATCCCATTTTTCAACTAGCCTGACCGAATCAAACCCAACAAATTGTATATTGTTCGAAAGCCTATTAAATTACCTTTCATTCAATACCACAGCGACGACCAAAGGTCTTCTAGAAACTAGGATTTGGTTCGTGCAAAGTTCACTGTAGGATTTTGATAAGTGGTCTAACGAAATCCCATTTTTCAACTAGCCTGACCGAATCAAACCCAACAAATTGTATATTGTTCGAAAGCCTATTAAATTACCTTTCATTCAATACCACAGCGACGAGCAAAGGTCTTCTACAAACTAGGATTTGGTTCGTGCAAAGTTCACTGTAGGATTTTGATAAGCGGTCTAACAAAATTCCATTTTTCAACTAGCCTGACCGAATCAAACCCAACAAATTGTATATTGTTCGAAAGCCTATTAAATTACCTTTCATTCAATACCACAGCGACGACCAAAGGTCTTCTAGAAACTAGGATTTGGTTCGTGCAAAGTTCACTGTAGGATTTTGATAAGTGGTCTAACAAAATCCCATTTTTCAACTAGCCTGACCGAATCAAACCCAACAAATTGTATATTGTTCGAAAGCCTATTAAATTACCTTTCATTCAATACCACAGCGACGAGCAAAGGTCTTCTACAAACTAGGATTTGGTTCGTGCAAAGTTCACTGTAGGATTTTGATAAGCGGTCTAACAAAATTCCATTTTTCAACTAGCCTGACCGAATCAAACCCAACAAATTGTATATTGTTCGAAAGCCTATTAAATTACCTTTCATTCAATACCACAGCGACGAGCAAAGGTCTTCTACAAACTAGGATTTGGTTCGTGCAAAGTTCACTGTAGGATTTTGATAAGCGGTCTAACAAAATTCCATTTTTCAACTAGCCTGACCGAATCAAACCCAACAAATTGTATATTGTTCGAAAGCCTATTAAATTACTTTTCATTCAATACCACAGCGACGACCAAAGGTCTTCTAGAAACTAGGATTTGGTTCGTGCAAAGTTCACTGTAGGATTTTGATGTGGTCTAACATAATCCCATTTTTCAACTAGCCTTACCGAATCAAACCCAACAAATTGTATATTGTTCGAAAGCCTATTAAATTACCTTTCATTCAATACCACAGCGACGAGCAAAGGTCTTCTAGAAACTAGGATTTGGTTCGTGCAAAGTTCACTGTAGGATTTTGATAAGCGGTCTAACAAAATTCCATTTTTCAACTAGCCTGACCGAATCAAACCCAACAAATTGTATATTGTTCGAAAGCCTATTAAATTACCTTTCATTCAATACCACAGCGACGACCAAAGGTCTTCTAGAAACTAGGATTTGGTTCGTGCAAAGTTCACTGTAGGATTTTGATAAGCGGTCTAACAAAATTCCATTTTTCAACTAGCCTGACCGAATCAAACCCAACAAATTGTATATTGTTCGAAAGCCTATTAAATTACCTTTCATTCAATACCACAGCGACGACCAAAGGTCTTCTAGAAACTAGGGTTTGGTTCGTGCAAAGTTCACTGTAGGATTTTGATAAGTGGTCTAACGAAATCCCATTTTTCAACTAGCCTGACCGAATCAAACCCAACAAATTGTATATTGTTCGAAAGCCTATTAAATTACCTTTCATTCAATACCACAGCGACGACCAAAGGTCTTCTAGAAACTAGGATTTGGTTCGTGCAAAGTTCACTGTAGGATTTTGATAAGTGGTCTAACAAAATCCCATTTTTCAACTAGCCTGACCGAATCAAACCCAACAAATTGTATATTGTTCGAAAGCCTATTAAATTACCTTTCATTCAATACCACAGCGACGAGCAAAGGTCTTCTACAAACTAGGATTTGGTTCGTGCAAAGTTCACTGTAGGATTTTGATAAGCGGTCTAACAAAATTCCATTTTTCAACTAGCCTGACCGAATCAAACCCAACAAATTGTATATTGTTCGAAAGCCTATTAAATTACCTTTCATTCAATACCACAGCGACGACCAAAGGTCTTCTACAAACTAGGATTTGGTTCGTGCAAAGTACACTGTAGGATTTTGATAAGTGGTCTAACATAATCCCATTTTTCAACTAGCCTTACCGAATCAAACCCAACAAATTGTATATTGTTCGAAAGCCTATTAAATTACCTTTCATTCAATACCACAGCGACGAGCAAAGGTCTTCTAGAAACTAGGATTTGGTTCGTGCAAAGTTCACTGTAGGATTTTGATAAGCGGTCTAACAAAATTCCATTTTTCAACTAGCCTGACCGAATCAAACCCAACAAATTGTATATTGTTCGAAAGCCTATTAAATTACCTTTCATTCAATACCACAGCGACGACCAAAGGTCTTCTAGAAACTAGGATTTGGTTCGTGCAAAGTTCACTGTAGGATTTTGATAAGTGGTCTAACGAAATCCCATTTTTCAACTAGCCTGACCGAATCAAACCCAACAAATTGTATATTGTTCGAAAGCCTATTAAATTACCTTTCATTCAATACCACAGCGACGACCAAAGGTCTTCTAGAAACTAGGATTTGGTTCGTGCAAAGTTCACTGTAGGATTTTGATAAGTGGTCTAACAAAATCCCATTTTTCAACTAGCCTGACCGAATCAAACCCAACAAATTGTATATTGTTCGAAAGCCTATTAAATTACCTTTCATTCAATACCACAGCGACGAGCAAAGGTCTTCTAGAAACTAGGATTTGGTTCGTGCAAAGTTCACTGTAGGATTTTGATAAGTGGTCTAACAAAATCCCATTTTTCAACTAGCCTGACCGAATCAAACCCAACAAATTGTATATTGTTCGAAAGCCTATTAAATTACCTTTCATTCAATACCACAGCGACGAGCAAAGGTCTTCTAGAAACTAGGATTTGGTTCGTGCAAAGTTCACTGTAGGATTTTGATAAGCGGTCCAACAAAATTCCATTTTTCAACTAGCCTGACCGAATCAAACCCAACAAATTGTATATTGTTCGAAATCCTATTAAATTACCTTTCATTCAATACCACAGCGACGACCAAAGGTCTTCTAGAAACTAGGATTTGGTTCGTGCAAAGTTCACTGTAGGATTTTGATAAGCGGTCTAACAAAATTCCATTTTTCAACTAGCCTGACCGAATCAAACCCAACAAATTGTATATTGTTCGAAAGCCTATTAAATTACCTTTCATTCAATACCACAGCGACGACCAAAGGTCTTCTAGAAACTAGGATTTGGTTCGTGCAAAGTTCACTGTAGGATTTTGATAAGCGGTTCAACAAAATTCCATTTTTCAACTAGCCTGACCGGATCAAACCCAACAAATTGTATATTGTTCGAAAGCCCATTAAATTACCTTTCATTCAATACCACAGCGACGACCAAAGGTCTTCTAGAAACTAGGATTTGGTTCGTGCAAAGTTCACTGTAGGATTTTGATAAGCGGTCTAACAAAATTCCATTTTTCAACTAGCCTGACCGAATCAAACCCAACAAATTGTATATTGTTCGAAAGCCTATTAAATTACCTTTCATTCAGTACCACAGCGACGACCAAAGGTCTTCTAGAAACTAGGATTTGGTTCGTGCAAAGTTCACTGTAGGATTTTGATAAGTGGTCTAACAAAATCCCATTTTTCAACTAGCCTTACCGAATCAAACCCAACTAATTGTATATTGTTCGAAAGCCTATTAAATTACCTTTCATTCAATACCACAGCGACGACCAAAGGTCTTCTAGAAACTAGGATTTGGTTCGTGCAAAGTTCACTGTAGGATTTTGATAAGCGGTCTAACAAAATTCCATATTTCAACTAGCCTGACCGAATCAAACCCAACAAATTGTATATCGTTCGAAAGCCTATTAAATTACCTTTCATTCAATACCACAGCTACGACCAAAGGTCTTCTAGAAACTAGGATTTGGTTCGTGCAAAGTTCACTGAAATGCTTGTTGGTCCCTAAAAAACATTTAATTTCTATAAAATTTAAATAGTTGACCTATTGTGTTGCATACTATTAGAAATTCTATAAAATAGGCTTTTATTTGATATGAGTTTGACCTCCAGATGTGACCCAGAAGGCAAGCTTTCGGTCATCGAACTTTCTCGTGTTCATATTGACAGAATGTCGTTTAATTGCATTTCATGACTCTTTTTTAGGTTTCAGCGCTAGATTTTGGTTTGTTTTATCATACTTACTCATTTGCTACTTGATTTGAGCCCAATTAAGGCAGTTTTCGCATTTTTGAAAATTGACCTCCTCAATTTGGTCGGGTTATCAAATTCGTCTAACTTTTTCTGCTAACTTCACACCGGCCCCGCCGCCTACAAGCGCCCCCATCACTTAAAAAAATATTACTCGCTAAATACAAAACTGATGGCAAAATCCGGAAAGACAGATTGAAGCCAAGGTGCCCTTGTTTATTTTGAACAAATTAACTCTGTAAACTAAAGATCACTGTAGTTACAGATACAAAAACTGCTAAAAGTGGCCATTTTTCGCATTCTTTGAATCTGTAATCTGTAAATATAGTTCACTGTACTACAGTGAACTATATTTTTCAAAGTTGATTGGTGCTAAATTAGGGTAGAGGGTACCTTAACTTCAATCTGTTTTTCCGGATTTTCCATTACTTTTGTATTTTGTGAGTAAGTTTTATTTACTGATGGGGGCGCTAGTGGCTTGCGGGTAGCCTCTTAAGATAAACCAGGGTAATTGTAAACGCACTATTTCAGGAGTAATTGTAAAAATGAACGATAAATCTAAGTACTAACCTGATAAGTGTAAATTAGATAACAAGATGAAATCTCTAAAAGATTCGTCGATTTATCCTCAATGTTTACAATTACCCCTGAAATGATGCGTTTACAATTACCCTGGCTGTTCCTAATATGACTTCTTGAGATCTATAATTATGTATGTATTTAATAATCGACATTACAAAATTGACGTTTTCGATCGCCATAGTCATCCAATAGTGACAGCCAACGAAATGGTGGCAATAAATAGGTATGCCGGTATGACTGTGGTGATACTGGCGATCAAAAGGTTTAATAACACTTATTTCTTGAGATCCATAATAATGTTCTTAATACTTATTTCTTGAGATCCGTGATAAGGTATTCTCTACCAACTAAAAAACTATCAACTACCAATACTACAACTAACTAACTATTACTAATTAACTATCAATTATTTTCTCTTCATAAGAAGTTATGGTCATCTTATATTATTAAAAAAATCACGATTTCTTTGATCCTTGTTTTTATACCTCTATCATATGAATTAATCCTTAATGCTCCATTTCTCCAAATTATCAATTATTATTTCTTCACCACAATTTTTCACTATGTGGTATAAATTTACTACATATTCTTTAGTACATGTTTGCCTTATGTATGGAAAAAAGGTTTGGTTATTATTTTGTTCAAATTCTTTAAACAATTTCAAGTCGTGAGAATCTTCACATAGAGCAAAGCACTCTCCACCCAGTTTCGTAGCAAATATTGTGTTAAACTCTTCTAACATGACTTGGAAATTGTAGGTAGGCCAGTTGTGGCGATTGGTGTCAACGTGTAAGACATAGTATATTAGTTTCATATTTCAAGGTACCTAAAATTTATAAAATAAACTTAAATTTATACAAATAGGTAGCTTAGACACAAAAATTTATGCAATTCCTTCATAAAAACCATCTAAGTACTTACAGTTCCTCGCTGTTGGTTCTAAACTTCGATTTTTATTTAACTAAGACTGATTACGCAGCAGCAGAGGTGCGTCGTCTGTGGAAGCAAAACAGAACTGTTCTGTTACTGTAGCGGACATGTCAGTGTTGCCAGTTTTGAGAAAAAAGGATAATTAGATGAATATAGGACGCGCGTCCGGTAAGTTTGGTGCAATGTAGTTCAGCAAATACAGAACTAAAACAAAGAAACTGAGTAGGTACCTTCTATTGTTTTATGTCGTGATGGCATTTCAGGTACATACCTTAGCGTTTAAACATGAAACACATACATGTTAACACTAATCCTCATAACTGACCAACCCATAAAATCTAATAAGTTACTAGTTAAACACAGGTTAAAAACAAGAATTAAGTTTAAAAATAATATGTTTGATATGTCACGTGATCGGTGTAAGACATGAAAAATATAATATTTTATTGATGTCAAGTTGAGCAAATCGTTGGCTCTTGCTCTCATTGCTGATGGATGGACTAATGTAATTGGCAAAGGCGTAATAAATTTTATTATCACAACCCCGGAACCCATATTCTATCACGCCGTTTATCCAGAGGTTCAAAGAGAAACCGGTGAATTCATTGGCAGCCAAATAATAAAAATTATAAATGAAATCGGCTCTGCAAAATTTGTAGTACTTGTTACCGACAACGCTGCAAATATGAAAGTTGCATGGAGAATAATCAGAAGAGAATTCCCTCATATTTCCTGCGTCGGATGTTTGAGCCATTCACTCAACTTAATTTACAAGGATGTTTTTAAAAAAATTGGATTTTTTAAAGACACGCTGGATAAAATCCTCAAGGTGATAAAATTTATAAAACACACACATGTAGCATTGGCACAATTTGAAAAATACCAGACTGAAAAATTTGGTGCTTCTGCATGTACCCTGAAATTATTTTCCAAGACACGATGGAGTGGAGCGTATATTACGTTGAACTCTTATAAGCAAAACAGAGAAGCATTAGAACAGCTAGCAATATCCCACAATGTTGTTGTCCCTCAAGAGATCAAGAATATACTTTTAGATACTGAAATTTGGTTGAAGGTGGATGAAATTACAAGTATTCTCGATCCGCTTGCAACAGGCCTCCTGTCATCAGAGAAAAATAATTCCCTGCTTTCAGATGCACCATTCATATTCAAAAAAGTATGCCAAAACACATCCCTCAAATTGGAAGAGTCTGTGTTTTTAGACAATGAAGACAAAGAAATTCTTATTGATTGTATTAACAAACGCGAAAAATTTTGTCTTCAACCAATACATTTCGCTGCTCATCTATTGGATCCACGGTACTGCAGTCGCAATATGTTGAGTGATGAAGAAGTCTCTCAGGCAACAAAATTCATACGGGAGTACTGTGCTACAAACGGCATTGACGAAGCAAAAACTTTGTCAAATATGGCGGAGTTTTATACAAAATCCAATTTTTTTGAAGCATCGAAGGCTATTTGGGCTCCAGCTAAGCAATTAGAACCAAGATTGTGGTGGCAAACATTCGCTTTTAAACAAAGTATTGGTCGCAAGTATTGTCGCATCTTTTACTCTTTTGTATTCTAGGTCGAGAAGTGTATTGCTCAAAACGTATCTTGAAGGAACTGTATAAGATGGGTCCAAAAGATAGAATAATCGTTTCCAGTGTTCTGATTCAAGCAGAGACATTGGCTGTCCAGATGCATAGATTGCCCTCGCTAGTGCAGTGTTTATATCATTGTGACTTACTGGTTGTCTCGTGAATGTCGAAGCATCAGAATTAAATGTGGAAGACAAACGCTGCGGTGATGACGTCATGGCTGACGGTGACGGTGCCATAGCCGACGACGATGGTGGGATGGTCGACGATGACGGTGCCATGGTCGACGATGACGATGCCATGGTCGACGATGACGATGCCATGGTCGACGGTGTGGACGTAGGTGGAGACAAAGTTGCTTCTGGAGATGAGTGCAGTATTGTCGGAACGTTGTTGTTTTGTTTGAATAAGTTTTTCACGTCATTTGGGCATTTTTTACATTTTAATAAGTGTTGTTTTAATTTATTGGCCATTGCGTGCTTATATTGCCCAGAACAATAACTACAAGTAACATGTTTTTTACCGTCAGTTTCACACAACACCAAAAAATGTCCCCACACGGTACTGATAGGTCGCGGCATGATAAATTGGTTAATTAATAAAACAAAAACACGTCCATTCGTCAAAGCAACACTGGCAACATTGACAGATCGATTCGTTCGATCAATCCCAGAAATGCGACGTTGCCGTTTTAACTATGGTGTGCATGCGCGCTATCACTACCTCTAGGGCTGACAAATATCAGATTGAATAAAATATACGAATATTGTATGTTTAATATTTTAATTTCAATATTTGTTTGCACACGCGGCCGAACACTAGGGCTGGCAAATATACTATTGAGTGTAGATTCGGATTCAGATAATTTTATGTTTTATGTTACCCCTCCAGGCTCCACCCACCCACCTAGTAAAAGCTGGAATTCTGAAGGGCTTTCTGCAGTGAACGTGTAATGGGATGTTATGATGATGAGTAACAGGTATGGAAGTTATGGAACTAATTTTTGTACAAAATAGATAATTTTTACGATGTCGATGCCTTTTTAGTTTTGATCGAAAGTAAAAAAGAACACAGAAAAAAATTAAAAGTACAACAAGAACAAGAAACTTTAGACTTACAATTTTTGTTTTTGTTTGTTTTATTTCCAGACTTAACCGTCTTTAAAAATTTTATTGTTAAAAACAATAGTTGAAATGGTCAGAAGGTTTCTGGGCCCATAATCAGTGAAAAACTATGAGAATTTAACAATAAAATACATTTTATATCTTTAGCAATGGCGTTGATTTTTTGTAGGAACAAACATGCAAACGCAATGATGGTGTCGCCACCTTTACACAGCGGCCGACTCTAAAAGCAATTTGTTGACTAAAACCTCCTTTCGGTTAATAGTTTACATGTTCTCTATCTCTTTCACTCTCGCCCAGCGCTGCATCCATAATGGCTTACGCACACATGCGAGAGTGAAGGTAGCGAAATCAGTCCGCTAGAAGGGAGTTTCGTGGGTGTGATTTTATAGTAATTTATAATGTTTTTTTATAAAAAAATACACAAAAACAGTCAAAAGTACCTAAACTTCCGGAAAATATCCAAAACTATACATAAATACCTACACAACCCAAAAATACCCGAAGCTGTCTGAAACTTCCGATAAAAACTGCTGCCTTACAAACTATACAAAGTATTCAATCGAATATTTCGAATACAAGCTTTTGCAAGCCCTAGCGCCAGCGTGCACTGTTGTATACGGCGGCGGTGGCGGCGCGGGCGGCGCGGCAACATAATATCGTTGTCTCTTTCATGCGCAAGTAAAACGGACGGCATTGCGTTAATAATGTCTTCTAATTTAGTTTGTGTATAAATAAGTATTGTATTGTATAGGTATACCGTATACCTACATACTTACGTTTTCGTTTAGGTAATGTTAGGTACTTTCTATTGATTTTCTATAAACTAATTAAACGAAACATGACGTCAGGTGACCAAAACGTCCCCATAACGAAGAGTAAAACACAGTTCTTTTATTTTTGTAGGCGAGTTTTCAACCGTTTAAAACGGTTTTTTTGGGGTTTAAAACCGCAACATTTTGTTTAAAACGTTTTAAATCCGTTGTTTTACATCTATAGTCCAGGCACACATATATTCATATGGATAAATGCCTTTCCTTGTTAATAGCTCAAAATGGTTTCTGTTCGGAAAAAAGCGTGACAAGTGAAAAAAATCTTCTTTATTTAAACTCTCTGCTACTTTTTCTAAACTTGTGCCTAAAAATCTAAAAGAATCTACAAAACGAATCGGCATATATTCATTTTTTTTATTACCTATGGGAATAAATTTTGTGAAAGAAATGTAACTCTCTTTGGTTTTTGCTATTACATTGATATTACCAGGAGTTTCACCAAGTTCCCGAATAAACAAATGACTGTCATAACCTGAAAGGTTGTGGAAAAATACAGGTAAAAATTTTGGAAGTTTAAACTGAATATTACAATAAGAATGTCCAGCGCCGCGATAGCAACCAGTTAAGTGGCAGTGATCTCGAACTTTATCGTCAAAAAGCAATTTATTACATAGGTAACAGTTTTTGGATGACAAAAAGTCATGCTGCTCTTTTTCAGTCATTGGTAACATTTTAATCTCATTTTGCAGTATCTTATGCACTCGCACTGCGTCGGTCTTTAGATTATCTAAGAACACTTGAACACAGTCAGGTCCACGATATGAAACATAACGATTCAAAGAGGAATCATAAGAGCAAACTAGATAGTAGCCAAATGCTGCTGGTATATGCTTTTGGATATTTTCGGTACAGTTAGAGGTTTCTTCATCTGTGTGTTGTTGTAACAGAGACTCAAAATCTGCGTAAATAACGAAAGGCATGTTCTGCATCCGCTCAAAATGGTTAAATTGGATTAAACAACCACTTTTAGGCAGAACTGTTTTGACTCCACCACAAATATGACTTGAAAGTTTACTTTTGTTAGCAAAGAACACCATGCAATCATCACAAAAAAAGATTTGTCCATGATGTTTTGTAACTTGATTCCTCATAAGCCTACTCAAATTGGTAATTAAACAATAATGTGAACGTAAACCATTCTCATAAAGCAATAAATTTATATGATGCTTTTTTTTGTGAATTGATTTATACCACGGGCCTACTATGGTAGTTTTATTTTTTAGACCGTAAACATTAACGCTTATGCTTGGATTATTTTTTTCAAAAACTTTAATATCTGAAAGGTTTATTGGAAAAGTCATGTCTTTCGTATTAAGAATGTTCTCGAGTGAGGATAAGACGAAATTCTATGTTTATTATTTTTAGCTGGAAATAAAGCAGCCATAATACACCATAAGAAACAAAAGTTATCTCTATTTTGGATATTTATACATGCGCGTTTTGATTTTATATATTTTGGAAGTTCCATGAAACCTGATGCTCTCAATGGATTGTATTTGTTAATATTAATTTCCAAATATAAATTTCCTAAAAAACACCACCCACTTTCTCTTTCCTCAAATTCATCAACTTTAGTTGTGATCAAACTCACAACTTTATTATACAATTCATTGAAATCATATTGTTTCTGAATCACCCAGTTCCCGCTAGAAAATGATTTAATATCTCGTCTATCATCTGAAGGTAAAGAAAACTCTGCGAACAATTCAAAGTTAACTTTGATGCTATCAAACGCTTCGCGCCGCGCCTCGACAAGTTGTTTGGCGGGTTTACGCAGGGAGCGCAAAAAAACCTCAGGTGGGCACTGGGTATGCGTTGCCTCGTCACTTGTGCCTCTCACTCTATATGAGGCGATGCGGCTTCGAAATGCACTACTGACTTTTTCAATACCATCACATTCTTTGACTGCATTGTTATCTTTATGTACCTTACTTCGCAAATGAGAAGAAAAGGCTTTGCTTTTAATTGACATATCACATACTGTGCAATATATAGATTTATTTGCCATTATTATCAACTAAAAAAATCAATGTTATTTTAAAAAAGTTAAGAGGAACTCAAGATTCAGATTAAGATATGTTTTAAACTGAAGGTTGCTGGAAGTAGGTTAACCTATCGACTCTTTCATAAGGTAAAAAACTTGAAACTAAATTTTTATAAATCTTTATAAAATTTATTGATTTTTTTTATGAAATTATTATTAAAATTAAATTCAATTTTTAGCTCGATGCAAGGACCAATTCCGTGAAGAAGGATGATTACTTTTTGAGTTCTTTATCCGCGAAAAACCAACCTTCTTCACGGAATTGGTCTTTGCATCGAGCTAAAAATTGTCTTAAAATATACAACTCATTTGCGTCGTGGTGTGTTTGGAAAGCGAGGTGAAGAGAGGCCTTTTCGTAACGTTTCCGGGGGTCAATATTTTTAATGTCCGCCACGTTGTAAAGTTTTAGATCAATAAATATATCTCCAGCGAGCTGCGCGGTGCGTCGTACTACCCCGTCCGCTACGCGCTTAGCGTAGCTCGACCGCAGCCCGTTGTCGCGGTTGCGGTACCTCTCCTCGTCCTCGCTTTCACTGTCCAAAAGACGCCACGTTTCGGCGTGTTTTCTAGACGCTGCTGCTGAAGCCGTCGGTTTCTTCTTCGGCGCTGTCTTTTTCTTATTTCTGAAAAGAAATTAAAAATATTAATCTGCAGTCTGCTTGATTTATGTAAGCGCGATTGGTTTTCATTTAAGTAGTACGATAGTTTCTATACGTTGGGAAAAACGCTATAAAAGTTATGTTAATAATCAGTCTTACAAATAGATAATAAATAAATCATGTCTAAAACTTTTTTCTAAACAAACAGAACATAATGCTCAAAATATATTTATTTACCTGACTAATGAAGAGACCCCGGGAGCGCCGTCGTCGTCGGACTCGACGGCGGCAGCAGCGGCAGTGCGGCTCTTCGGTGGCGCCTTTGGCTCCTTGCGTCTTCTGAAAATAAATTGATTCCAAATTAAATAACATTTCCCTTTCTAAATACATGAAAAAGTTTGAGTAATTTTAAATACAATAACAATATATTTACCTTTCGATTTCCTCGTCAGAGTCGTTAACACGCTGACGTTTTGAAGGCGCCAACTTGGGCTCCCTTCCTTTAGTTCTGTAAGTAAATAGTTAATGATTAGTTACATAAAATCGATGTTTGGATTCTAATAAAATACATCTAAAAATAATAACATTTAAATACTACCTTTCTTCTTCGTCGTAAGACTCCAAGCCGCCACAGCGTTTGGGAGGAGCTGCAGCCTTCCTTGCAGGCTCCCTAGGCTCTCTTCTTTTTGTTCTGTAAATAAAAATAATAATTAGCTAATTAATCTAATTCAAAAAACTAATAAACCATAACCGAGATAAAATATTCGCAAGTTTAAAATATACTCACTTGGCTAATATCGCTTCGTCCTCCGACAAGAAGGACGACGTCGCTGGCTGCTTCTTCTTGTTGGCTGCGGTGGCGGCAGCGTTGGAGTTCCTAGCGGCGGTGTTGTAGTACTCGCTGTCAGACCTGAAATATATCCAAGTAACTTTTTAGTAATCAGTTCTAAATAAAACCATATAATATGATGTCAACAAGACGAAACAAACTTACGAACATTATAGTGATTGCTTGGATGCGCGTGTTGAAAACTGTTGGTGCTAGAGCGGCGAAGAGCGGCGGGGTGCGGGTGCGGGGTGCGGGGAGCAACACAAGGCACTTGGATGACGAGTCGAATCCAAATAGTTATTGCTTATTGATTTAATGCGCCTTATAAATAGACTATAATGCTGATTAAGCTTTTTTTAAAATTACGAAAGTTTTGGAATTGCTATGTTGCCATTTTTGTGACAAACAAAATTGTTGATTACTTTGCATTATTACAACAGTGCAAAAAATTTCGACACATCCTTTCATTGCGAAAATCAGAAATCAGCAATATTTCAGCGGTCAGCTTGTAGGCTCTCTTGCAATATTAATTTATCAGCAAAGACGTGTGTACACACGCACACACACATACAATCGTGTTTCGCTGTGTTAACACTGTGTGACGCATGAACATGCGCGCGTGATGCGTTGTGCTTACGTTTCGGTTAACGTTTGCGTTTTCACACTAGTACAACTAAGTAGCACATTGACATTTCGCTGCATAGCATAGGTAACCAGAGTATTGCGAAAAAAAGACTTTGGACTTGCACATGTTCTCAAACTTAAGCATCTTAAATAAGTATTGTACACAATAGGAGTGCGGGTGAAACGTATGGCGCGCTATACAATTGGGCCACATTCCTGTCTTGTTGCGTACCTACATTAAGTTTCGTACTTCGCTTCGGAAGTAACTGTTATATGTGTCATGTCAGAGGTCTATTGAGCTTGAATTACCCTGATACCTACTATGGTTTGTCAAATAGGACATTTCGAAATCGCAACTTTTTCATACCTACTGATAATCCAACCTTAATATATAATTACTAAAAAGCAGAACACTTTTATTTCATATAGAGAACTCGCTCAGTTTGCATGTGTTCAGACAGAAATGGTGCAAACAAGAGCACAAGTGAAAGCGATAAAAGAAAGACATGATGAATATCGAGTAAGTTAAATATTTTTATTTTTTAGTGATTAAAATATTTGTTTATTACTTAATGCTTAAAATTATTTTTATTCGTAGAAACTCAAACTGCGAAGGAGTGAACGAATCCGAAGGGTCATAACAAGTAAAAGACTTTTGGCTATGAATTGTTTCTATTGGTTTGGAGATACTACGTGGTGGCCAACTCCGCACAGAAGCAAATTTGATAAGCCGTCTCCAGATCCAGACAATAGCACACTAAAATACTCTAGATTAATAAGATAATGTTAATGATAACCCTAATGTTGAACTTAAAAATTAATATATTTAAATCTTATAATGTTTTTTATTTCCCAACATTGATAGTATATAAGATACCACACATTTACAGAATCGTCTCCTAAACAGACTATGAAGTTCTAGAGGTGGGCGTTAAATAACGTAAATAGTTTTGATAACTAGTTATTGGTGCAATAGCTTCATTACGTTATTGGCTATTGCGAAAACTATCTATCGAGCGAAACTAGTTATTTCTGAAAACCGAATACCATTGAGATCGCGCGACTCAACGCGTGAACGAACGAAGCTTGATTACAGCGCGAAGTTAATTTGATTTCGATATTTGTTTAAAGCTACAGTCAAAAATCTGAAAGTATTCCTAATGTAACTAAATCACGTATTTCATAAAAATAACCAACACGCATTTCGGTTATTCTGATACCCGTTTTTCGAACGCTAAGCGATATTCAAAAATAACTAGTTATTAAAATAAATAGTTTCAAAAGCCGCTATCGGCTACTATAACGATAGCTAGTTTCGGTATTCCGAAAAACGAAAACGACCCACCTCTATGAAGTTCTACCTGCCATTTTAATATAAAAGAAGTACAATATATTACACCTAAACTAATGTCTAAATTACTTCTTTAGTGAATATAAAACATGATTTGTCCTAAGTTTGAGAACCTCTGACTTTATTGAAACCCATTCATATTGTTCGACTCGTTGACTAAGACGCATGTACGAACGCAGGGAAGCTCCGACTTATTTAGATACTTGATACTGACAAATTGGGTCAATATATGTATTAGATTAGCTGAAAGAATGCCTAAATAAGTAAGGTGTTTTGGTTGGAAGTTTCCTTGCATAGTACAGCTTCTTGTTTTAAAATGTAAAAAAGCCAGCGCGTTTGGATACTTGTACTGACCGTCGATGTGGTCAGTAAAGTATGCGCTGTAAGAAGCTCAAATGTGTAAAATAGACCTGGTTATCCAATCCGAACACTAAACAAACAAGTGAATTTTTTAAGTGAAAGTGAATTGAATAATTTTATGTGCTTGTTGTTTGTTCATCACTGCGTCGGTAAGAGAACCAGCACTTGTTTGGATACTCGTACTGGCCGTCAATGTGGTCAGTAGGGTATTAGCCAAAGTTGCCCAAATGAGTCAAATGGAGCTGGTTGCCCAATCCGAACACTTAACAAACAAGTGAAGATTTTAAGTGAAGCGAGTAATTATAAATCTCTGCAGCGGTAAGAGAACCAGCACTTATTTGGATACTCGTACTGGCCGTTGATGTGGTCAGTAGGGTATTAGCTAAAAGTTGCCCAAATGAGTCAAAAGGAGCTGGTTGCCCAATCCGAACACTAAATAAACGAGTGGAGATTTTAAGTGAAGCGAATAATTATAAATCTCTGTGGCGGTAAGAGAACCAGCACTTATTTGGATACTCGTACTGGCTGTCGATGTGGTCAGTAGGGTATTAGCTAAAAGTTGCCCAAATGAGTCAAAAGGAGCTGGTTGCCCAATCCGAACACTAAATAAACGAGTGGAGATTTTAAGTGAAGCGAATAATTATAAATCTCTGTGGCGGTAAGAGAACCAGCACTTATTTGGATACTCGTACTGGCCGTCGATGTGGTCAGTAGGGTATTAGCTAAAAGTTGCCCAAATGAGTCAAAAGGAGCTGGTTGCCCAATCCGAACACTAAATAAACGAGTGGAGATTTTAAGTGAAGCGAATAATTATAAATCTCTGTGGCGGTAAGAGAACCAGCACTTATTTGGATACTCGTACTGGCTGTCGATGTGGTCAGTAGAGTATAAGCCAAAGTTGGCCCAATGAGTAAAATGGAGCTGGTTGCCCAATCCTTTCATCTCGTTCGAGTGGCAGACACACAAGTCCTGGACACCTCGTACATCTCACGACGAACCGTAAAGAGCGAGCAAGAGGAAGTGAAGACAGCTCATGAAGGAGTCAATCCTTTCATCGAGTTCGAGTAGCAGACGAAGACCTGAACACCTCGTACAGCTGACGATGCACCATAAAGAGCGAGCATTAGGAAGTGGAGACAGCTCATGAAGATCCTATATACCAGCGGTAAGTAGAGCATGCTTATCTAAAATGACTTTGGGAATTGTAAATCACCATTTTCGGCAATAAGCGAGTGCGGCGAGATTTTGGCGGAAAATGGTGAAGTTCAATTCCCAAAAGTCACCTACTGATATCAGCATCTATAAAGGTTGCACTTGACCCATCGTCCAACAACGCGAGTGTGTCTACGCTACCTTATTTTGTGAACGTGTAATCATTTTAAACTATTTAGTTTGTAAAACTGAAATATAATTTCAGAAAAACTAATTTCAAAAATAAAAATTACTTCTGACACCAAAACTATAAGAGACAATATATTTATTTTTAAAAACAACATCACATTTTCGTAGAAAACTAGTGGCCAGTACTTGCCGCCAACAATAATAATAATATTAAATTAAAACTATGATTCGTACTCAGTCGCGTTTATTTCTTTAAGTCACAAATGTCACAATGTTTTCTTAAGCCTAATATTCTTCAACTTCAATCACATAAAAGTTATAAATTGAGATCAAAAATAAAGTTAAGTAAATAAATTGTGCTATCAATCTTAATAACTGAGACCAACAGTTTTCTGACACAGTTTTAATTGCCTACATCCCACCTCGACACTAAAAAATTTGCTTACCTACAATAGGTAATATAATAAATAGCCTAATATTAAATAGCTAATAATATTTTTTTTAAATCAACAGCACAGAACAACAACGTATGAAATATTTATTTTTATATAGTTTTAGTGTTTATTTCTTAATAAATAAAAAAATGTTGATTGACAAGTTTAAAAAATAACTTTAAATTGTTAACTTCTAAATATTATTGGTTTACATAATGTTTATTATTTTTTTTATAATACAAACTAGCATGCAAAATCACAGATAGGGTTACAGGTATTCAGTCTTTACAATTAAACTCCTAAACTACTTACATAATAATTTTGAAAAATCAACGGCTTGAAAACTTATAATATAGCTTTTTTTTGGTATAAATAATATTATTATTAAAACTAGCGAGCAAAATCACACCTGATAAGGTTATACAGATATTCAGTCTTTCTAATTCAACTGTAAATGGTACGAATTTCTTAAACAACTAATAAATTAAAAATAAACAAGTAACAAAACAAACAAACTATTGATAACTACCTACTTTAAATTAGAGAAAGTGCAGAAAAGTCCCTTTTTAGTTAGAGTTTGGTTAACCGAAATGATTTAGTCATCATATCATTCCATGAAACGTCCACTGCAGGACAGGGAGCTCCTCCAGAACTCTAGCAAAAACGCGTGGAATTTAGGAGGGGATTTACCATAGTCACCACGCATATAAGCGTTGCGGCTGGCGACTGCTGTTGTTGGTGACCGCAGTTTGTAAGATGGTACGATACACAGGAAGATGCCGTTGCCCATCCTTCGGTTTATAATCCCTTAGTCGCCTTTTAAGACACCCAAAGATAGAGATGGGTTGGTACTATTCTATTCCGGCACCACACGGGCGTTTAGTAAACCGAAATAACTGTTAACCGGATCTTGAATCGGTTAATAACAGATTCATTCGGTTGGGTTAACCGTGACCATTCATTCCCTGTTTGAAATTACAAATATATATTGAAACTTAGTAGTAATAGAAATAAGGTATTTAATTGCTATCGTCCGATGAGCCATTACCTTCCAGCATTTCAATTCCGCTCATGGCATTTGCATCAGATGATTCTCCGTCGTCTGTATCTGATGATTCTTCTTCAGAGTCGCTTTCATCACCTATAAGATAAAAAGATGATGGATCCTGTAATGTGGAAGTATGCATGTTTGTATACGACTTACAAAATAGCTCTGGCTATGACCGTTAGTAGCTAACAATAATATTTATTTTTATTTTTAACGCTTTAAATATTATTATTTTATTTAGTTGAATGTTAATATTTATTTTTAATTGGATTCTAACCTGTTTCACTTCCACCTGCGTGTACCAGCACCCAACGCCGTCCAGGACTATCATTTTTGAATACTTCTTCCTTACTTGTACTTTCACTTTGCCAGCACTTTTTCACAGTGTAGTGTGCGTGTATCCAAGTCTCATCTAGGTATATAACCGGTTTTTTTGCGGCTCCGAGGTTATCATTAGCCCTTATTGCTCGCAAGTATTTTGCTCTCCATGTTCTAATGTTATCCCTCTCGACTAAAACACTTCTCTTCTGTTTGCATTTTTTAAATCGATATCCTAGATTTTCTACTATAATTTTTTTAAGAGTCGAAATAGAACCCGTGTACTCGAGATCTCGACGAGCCGCGGCCAAAATTTTCTTCAAAGTTGGCACTTCCTTTCGCACGTTATAAATGCTCGATATTATGCCCTTGAGGGCAACCAGCCCAAAGCTGTCAAAAAATTGTTTTTTTGTTCGCTTGCGTTTGGGAGGCGTAGCAATTTTCGCCGACGTAGAGGAAGTCGATGGCGCTGGTGCCGCCTCCGCAAGGCGACCTTCCCTGCGAATTTGAATTACCATGCGTTCACTAATTCCAGTGGCCGCTACTACTTTTTATTCACTTGGTGATATGAAAATCTCGACCTCCTGTGAAACTTTTCATCTTCAAAATACTTTATCACACTATATACAATGCTACGGGCTTGGCCGCGCAGTTTTTTTGGACGTCCGGTCATGGCTTCGCAATGCCGCGCGAGCGGCGCGAGCGAAAAAGCGTCAAGAACTCGCCCACGCACAAAGTCAAAAACAGCCAACAAAATTAAACTTAAACACAACAATTAAACAACGTAACAATAAGAAATTTAACAAAAAAACAATAGAAATAACAAACAAAAATAACAATACTCGAAAGCTAACGAAAATAATGCGAACGACACGAGAGTGCTGACCGTACTGAAAAAACGGGCGACCGCGGAGGGGTGAGGGAGTAGGTGGGCGGGTGAGGTCAATGCTGCCAACGTAGCGACTTTGACAGCTCGAAGTGCACAGTTAAAATAATTGGGTTATACGAAAGAGGTACATCTAAAATTATTTTTGGTACAATTAGGTACTCGTACCAATCAGGTACTAAACTTTCATGCTAATTAAATTGAAATTCGCGATGGTACACCCGCCATCCTGACGCACACGCTACCTCCCGTCCAGTATGAGAGCAGCTCAGATAGTGTCAACCGCCTAATTGCACTTGGTAAGTTAATTCATCCTCAGATTTAGTTTATTTTCAAGACCATATAAATTAAGAGGCTACCCGCCGTCCAGTAGCGCCCCCATCAGTTTTACTAGTTGAATACAAAACTTTCCGAAAATCTGGAAAGACAAATCAAAGTAAATGTACCCTTGTTTATTTAGAACCTATCAACTCTTCCAGATTTTCGATAAGTTTTGTATTTAGCGAGAAATAACTGATGGGGGTCGCTAGTGGACGGCGGGTAGCCTCATAAATGGTTTTTGGGATTGTATCTGGGTTATGACTTATGTCCAAAAATCATTACGTCAACAGCTGCCGTTTGGTACCGTAGTATACATTTCGTAAAACACGCGCGTAAGTACACGAGAGATAATTTCGACACTGTATACTTTATAATTCTTCCCTTACAGCTTGGGAATATTTGGTGCTAAAAGTAGAACGATCTAGCTTGTCTAGGTTTACTCACTCACAAGCACAGAAAAATATTGTTTAATTAATTAAGTAAAAAGTTAAGTCTCCAATATAAAACATTCCTGAAGAATATGAATCTGCACTTGAAACTGAACAACTTTTCCATGGAACATAGGTCAAAATACATAAAGAATTCGATTAGCCTATTTTTATTAGGAATTGTTGTTCAGTGTCATGGGCAGATTGACATATTTCTGAACAGAAATGTTAGGTAGATAACGAAAAACCTCTCGGGTGGTAGCTCTGGACATGAAACTGAACAACTTTTGGAAATTCCCAAAAAAAGTTTTGCTTCTGCATACAAATCGACCAGCTGATCCAGACAATTTGTATGAAGAAGCAAAATTTTTTTTGGTAATTTCCAAGTCGTAGAACAAATAAGTTGTTCAGTTTCATGTCCAGAGCTACCTCCCGAGTGGTTTTACGTTATTTACCTAACACCCTGTATACAAGGTGTAACAGAAAGGGTATATCGACCCTGAAGGATGTGAATCTGCCCATGAAACTGAACAACTCTCCCCAAGGAACATAGGTCGAAATACAAAATGTGCTATCAGCTGATTCAGTTTCTATGAGAGGTCAAATTTTTTTTCCGTATATCGACCTATGTTCCTTGGGGAAAGTTGTTCAGTTTCATGGGCAGATTCACATCCTTCAGGGTCGATATACCCTTACTGTTACACCTTGTATAAGGTGCTGATAAAAAGTATACCACCATTTTAGGATGTAATCAGGTCTATGAAACTGAACAACTTTCCCCAAGAAACGTAGGTCGAAATTTCAAAAATGAAAACCGAGTTTTCATACAATCGTGAGTCACGTGACCAGTCACTGTATGGAAAGTCCATTTTCATTTTTGAGATTTCGACCTACGTTTCTTGGGGAAAGTTGGTCAGTTTCATAGACCTCATTACATCCTAAAATAGTGGCATACTTTTTATCAGCACCTTAATACAAGGTGTAAAAAGATGTCATACAATTTTGGACTTGGATTATCTACCATTACACATTTGTTCAGTTAAACAGCCTCATCATTGAACTATTTTTGTTCTCTCTTGAGTCTGGTGAATGAGTGCTGGAACCAAAGCATGACGTGGCGTTCGTAATTTTCATCCGTCATTGTTGGGTAGGTTTCTTTAACTGCAACTGAAAGTAATGAAATAAACGCTTAAGTCTCCGGTCTTACAAAGTTTTCTCCAACATAAATAATACTTTGATTTTTGGTAGCTTTTGAAATACTCACGTTTTATTAAGAATTACTAATGACTAAATGACGAAGCATAAGGTTGTTTCAACATAGTTATTATAAAAGGTTTATGACATAACTTTTGTATTTGATACATTTACAGATTATTTCATCTATTTCAACAATCTCACATTCATCGCGTACATCTGATATTCTACCACCATAAATACTCTTTGATTCGCATGGTACTTCAAAAATGTTTACATAGTTATTGTATCTCTTAAAACATATATAAAATTTATTTGTTTTAACACATAAAACAATTTTGGTGATTTTAACTATAACAATTCCTTTTATCAAACAATGATTGTTTTTATCGTCAGTACCAACTCTACAGTGTAAATGAGCAGGTATCACCCAATTGTAGGTTTGGACTGTACTATCATTCAGCAGAGGCACAGATGAAAATTTAAATTTTGACGCCATATTCTCTACTTTAGTAGTATTAAATTGGTATAATCTTTTTTCATTCGATCGGTTTACAAATTGTTGTAGTGGCTTATTAGAAGTTTTGACAGTTTTTTTTTATTTCTGACATAAAGTTTTCATATTTAAAGGCAGAGAAATTATCCAAAGGACCGAAATTTAAAACGTCATCTGGCAAATGTATAAGATTATGAAAATCGTAGGACACATACTCTTTTCCATAGATTTTTGCGTAATTACGAACGAAATATTTCAATAAATCTTTTGCGAAGTTACTGAATGTCATACACAAGGTAGTACTACATAGAATCCGGAGGGCACAACTCAGAGCTAAAAAATGCGTGTACTGAGAGGGCTTAAGTGTATCTTTCAATACTAAAGGACCAGAATACATGAGGATCTGTCGAAACTCTGTCGGTTTCCATCTTTCCAGATCATGGATTGTCCGAGGCAACCTAGCAAAATCGTAGGAAGAAATATGACTTCTTAATTCCAACAGCATTATTTGGTCGAGATTATTTAAATCATCAGACTTCATTCTTATTTCGGCGTTTCCTTTGACCCAAAACTGCAGCAACCTTTTCATTACACCTAGGCACACTAGGTGCATGTAATCAAGTGGAACGCTTTTAATCACATCAATATTTAATTGTAATAATGGACTTTTTCCAGTGTGATAATCGTCACCATATTGTTCGTTGCGAAAACTTTCATTTGTTCTAAGTTGCGAATTTAAATTATTGAAACACAATCTGTGATTAAAATATTCCCCCTCTGTTGTACATTTGGTGCAAACCAAATAGGAATTATGACCCTTTACACAAAGTACAAAAGACTTAGCTGAAGCGTCACAAATAATTTTTGCCAAGTTAATTACTTTTCTTTGGCTTTTGTAGAAGAAGCCATCTTTGACCAATTCTTCATATTCCTCAATAAATGGATTTAACACCTCATCTGGATGTAGGGGTTTTTTGAAACCATGCCAAACACCTATAGCAAAGGGATTTTTGCTGGAACAAAGACATCCTAAAATAGGCCAAAATTGGTTTCCTGAACTTTTTGACAGCGGCAAACCATCAATGTTGATATCAAAATAAATTATTTCGTTGCTTGTTGCTTCCTTTTCCAATACATAAGTCAAACCTGAAGCTAAACCAAAATGATAGTAGTGACCGGAGGCTGTCGTAATAATGGTGTCATTTTACGCATAAAACACATAAAAACAATAAGGAAAGCATAAAACATAAAACCAGCAATGTAAACAAAAAAGAAAATGCAAAAGAAAATGTTAAAATCGAACGATCACCACACTAGATCAGCTGACTGGTCATTCAACCCAACTACAATGAACTTTATTCTAGACTATACCATTTTCAGACTGGTACTCTGGTACTACATTTTTACCTACATTTGAACACGGGATAAAGATAGTCGTTTACGCTATAACGCTTTAAAATTCTTTTACACAAGATTCTCAGTATTCTCACCTTTACGGGCTTTCATTTTTGTGACGGTGGTTCCCTTAAAGCCGAGTTTTTCTAGCTCAGCAGAAAGTTCATTTTCGACGTATTCCGGAAGACCCCGTTTCACGACTTTAGGGAACTTCTCATCCTTGCGGGTGTAAGTTACAAAAGGAGCACCATCTTTTCGAAGACCTTCTTTAATAGCTTGGTGTGCGTCCGGGGTATAACAGAAAATAGAAACTTTATTACCATTTCTGTACTGTAGGTGGAAGCGGTTTGAGTACTTGCTTACAGCACTCTTTATTGTTCCATGGGTCCAATTCTTTTGGATGGTCAGGATAATGGGTGGTATATGACCTGACTTCTTGATAGTCGTGGCTGCTTCTTGGAAGTCCTTGTTGCCTTGGGCTGGTGCATCATCAACGGGAAGACCGTGGTACTGGGTTTTTGTGAACAGATCTCGAGTGTTATCAAACTTTGACTGCGAGCTTTTTGCGGCATGCCGTTTGGGGGCACGCCAATCACTGAATTGGTCATCAGCAGGTCTTTTAGAGTTTAGGCTGCTGGACGAAGCTGATCTAACTAAGAATCTATCCATGTTTACGATTCAACGATTATCGATAAAACTTATCGACAACATGGTGTCGCGTCACTAACTTTATAACAGCGAGACAATGTAATGGTTAAGTAAGCTAACTCGATCGCTGGGCGAACGTAAACATATGAGTCACAGCGGGCTACGCACGGCACGTGATAACCGGTCGGGTCGAGCGCTCGAGGCCATTGATGGTTTGTTCCAGCGTTAGGTCAACCGGAATTCGAGAGAAAGCTTTCGGAGTCCTTCGAATCCCAAAAGATCCCCGAGCCAATTCAGATCGGAGGCCTGGATGCGTTTGATCGACGTGCAGCAGTTGATTTATGTAGTATGTCAGCCATCGACTATAGTTTTGTTGATTATAATGAAAGAATAAAATTACGATTCTTCCAAGAGCGTAAATGAACAAATCCAAATCTCCTGTTCTAACACTGCGAACGAAGAAGTGATAGAGATTGACAAAATCGCTGTACATCGCGTGAAATTGGCAATTTTTTCCGTGTTTACCTTGAAGAGATTCTGCTCTATATTCTTCGTACCATTGGATCAACTGCTGAGTTTCGGCGTGGTCGAGTTGCGGAAAGACACCTTTGTGTTGCATGAACTCTGCGAGATAATCTATCACCGATTTTGAAATCGTCGAATGTTTGCGATCAAGGAATTACTCGAAATGTAATTGCTCCAACGCCAAAGCCATAATTGGATGCAATCGTTTACACCTATTGTAATTTTTCCCGGAAATGAACCCACCGACAGATCCACTCGCAATCAGATTAGTCTCAACCATTATATTAGTCAATCCACTCTCTTTAATGAAGGTCCCAAGCGCTTTAAAGAAAGCCAACTCAATATGGAAAGCCCCCAAATGAATAAAAATGTTGTCGAATTGGGGGGATTCTTCAGCTTGGATACAATAACTCGTTCGAGCGATGGCCAAATCATACGTGATTTGAATGTAGGAGGCTTTGCAGTCAGCTGCAATTTCTTGACTTGCTGTCGAATGATTGGTTGGAGATAAATTGATCGGTGTGAGATACGAGACTTTCTGAAGTGGTGAAATGTCAATCGTAATCATGCTTTGATAGCCCACCCACATGGGAACATCGTCAACGTTGAGCTTGTGTAACAGCATCCACGCAGTATCCAGTTGGATAGATTTCGTCAAATTATCAGGTGGGTAATTAAGTTGTGAAACATCAAGCTTATTCCATCCTGAAATCTTCATTTTTTTTGTAAATGGTCGTAACTCAAATGTGACCTCTTCGAACGTCCTGCGTCTTTTCCTCCTGCGTACAGAACTCAGCGATGTTTCTGCAGTACTTGCGTGAGCAGATTCATTGGTGGTGGAATTGTCTTCACGGAAAACAGCTGGTGATATGATTGCCTCTTCATTAGGAATGATATCTTGAAAAATGATCCCCACCGTGTCGTGCAGTGTGTCTTTACCATCGAGTGTGTCAACAAAGCGATCAAAATTATCAAACGCGACTCCAGTATTGAAATCAGGGCGGCGTGGAATATCCTCCGGACATGCGTATGTCGAATTTATCGTTGAATATGTCAATTCAGTCTCCAGTTCTTCGAGTGTCGTATAAGAGCAGCAATGCCCAAACTTGGATAGTAACTCGACAATTTTTTTGCTGTTGCACATGCTCTTCACTGCCAACCCCAAAGAAACGTGTTTCGATGTTAAAACTCTGCAACTGTACGTAGCGTACATCAGATCTTGTCCGAGAGAAAAAATCGTGAATTCGTTGCGACTTTTCTGAGTTTCACGCTTTTTCTTCGATATACGTGACGCATCGCCTAAAATTAATGCCTCCAGGAAGCAAGTCAAAAGCTTTGGTACGGAATTGCATTCTCCTTTCAGTAAATCTTCTGCAGAAAGGTCATGGGGTAATTTTGTCGTGGTGTAGTTCACAATTTCCTCTCTTATGTCTTTTGCAATGGACCGAATATTTTCTTTCATCGACATACTTTTGAATAAATCCTGGTAGGTTACAATGTCGACGTCAAACGGAGCAAGAATTTTTTTCTTTTCGGCATAAATAATCTTAATCTTACGATGGAAAGTTTCCATCGGTTTGTTTTCCAAGTGACGATCGGAGATTGCTGTGGCCTTGATAGAATGTGATAGCGATTTCGTTTCTTCTATTAGTAACTCGTCATACTCTTTCTTTACAGTGTTAAAAAACAAGCATTCTTTTTCTTTTATTATGCGTTGCTCCAACGTTTGGCACAAAATCGTGTAGGCAGTGTTTGATGCCTTCCTTTTAATGAAAAATGCTCGGTCCTCGTTCCTTGAAATGTCGCGCAAGTACTGATCTTTACAGCACTTATGATAACGAATATCGGATTCGTTAGCAAAGGAACTGATTTTTTCCAACATTTTTAGATCAAAAAATTCCGTGGCTGCGCTTTTTATTTGTCCGACAGTGCCAGATTTCGTTACGGCCAGCGGAACCTCGCGTCCATGAAAACGTTTCCGTGGTCTTTCGCATATAAAACATTGTGCCAGTCGCAGATCCTCATTCGGTTCGTTTTGTTGAACTTCGTCACGACAACCTTCCTCCCATGGGTTGGCCACCTCAAGCCTGAAAATAATGTTTTCCCATACAACAATCAATTTATTTGGCCGATTTTTTACATCAGTTTGAAGAAAAAAAAATTCCGAACGAATATAGACAATTTCTTCAATAAATTAATAAATTTATTTATTATTTTTATTATTATTGTTAATTAATAATTAAATAATAATGTATTATTCTTGAAACAAAAATAAAATTTAAATAAATAAATTTTAAAGAAATAAATAAAAAACAAATAAATTAATAGTGGTTTTCCAAAATAGTTATTTTATATTTTTGCTATCTCCGGTAAATTCAATAAAAAAAATTATCAGCTTTGAAACGTAAAGAAAAAAATTCGACACGAAATATATATTTTGAACGGTTAGTATATGGGTTGAAGGGATGACCGTGTGAGAATAAGGACTGGGGCAGGTGCCAGCTGCTTCGTAAAAAGGCTGTATATGTCTATTGATCGTATCAGGAGAACCCAGGTATAATTTTAAATCAAAACTATAGAGTTCATATAAGAAAAAATTGTACAATTATTGCGACAAAATTTTAACAACAAAAGTTCTTACTCGTCAACAGCTGTGTTAGCAGCGTTGGTTGAAGTTGTAGGAATATCAGCTGCGCAATCCACCGAGGCAGGAATTTCCGGATCAATGTTTGACTCGACAGCGCAAAGCTGTTCAGTGTTTTTAGAAAAATCTGCCGGAATTTTGATCGCTGTAAACCACTTGTAGCATTGCGCATGGTATGCTGCATCTCCCGATGCATCATCGGGAAGTTTTAGATTGTCATACGTCGTCGTACGTGCTTTTCTGACGCTCGGTTTGTTTTGGCGATATTCAAACACTGTCTTACATTTTTTCAAAGTTTCTGTAGTAAACGTCGCAAATTTAGCAGTCAATGGTTCCGAACAAAACACACACTTCCTTTGATTATCACTCATCACGAAAATCTTATCACAAAAGTCGATAAACTACAAAAACAGTCAATAAACTGTGAGCTCGAAATCCGCAAGTGTATAGTACACGTATCCGGCTGACTGAGGAATGGCCGAGGAACAAAATAGATACAGTGAGTGCGGGGCGGGGCTACAGGGGAGAAAGCAAACCCCCCGTACAACCCGTCTCAAATGCTTCCAGCGCTTGACATTTGTGACGTCAAACTGTTTAACTGTCATAATCAAGTAGTGATGGGGTATTGTCGATTTTTATATCGATGAATTTTGGTCACAAAATTTGTAAAAAAAAAACAAATCTGTCAGATTTTTTTATTAGTATGGATTACTTATTTTTAAACTTCAATTATGTAAATAAAAGGCTAATATAAGTTTATAGTTTTATTTTTAGCTTAAAGAAAAAAGATCCTTAAATAGGTATCCTTAATCTTTTTATTATTTTCCATTAGGCAGTGTATTTTTACTTAAATAAAATTTACAAAAAGCCATTATTAGTACAGGTTCCACTCATGATTTTTACTACGTACTCAAAATTAACAATCATAATAATCTGTAACAAAACGCATTTTTAAGTACAATATCATAAGAATATTTTATTTTAACACTTCCTGTGTTCAGATAAATCTACAAAATAGAAAATCGCAAAACAGTTTCTTTTACGCTGCCATAGCACGATCCGAAACGGCGTAGTCCGCTCTATTTGAATTGTATTCTGCATGACATTCTATAAGTATTCTGTAAAGAATCTACATTGAATAAATAATCTGAATCTGAAACTTCACAACCACAGGCAGGATTCGAACCTGCGTCTTCTCCGTCAGTACCCGAGACACTTTACCAACTACATGGTCCCGCCTGATGTTGGAAAATCTGCCATTTCTATATGTATTTCAACGTTGCGTTTGTGCTTCCACCTAATAAGCATTAGATGTACTAGCTCAACAAGTCCTATTTTTGTAAATATAATTCAAGTCAAAATGATTGAATTTTGCGATTTTCTACTTTGTAGATTTATCCGAACACAGGAAATTTTAAAATAAAATCATTTTCAAAAATACGTAGTGTTACCAATTTTCGACTTAAATTCTTTTTGCAATAATACACTAGTTGAGCTAGTACAGCTAATGAGTAAAAGTCACAATTTAATCATCGTTATTTCATTTTTTTTTTTAACACCCTTAGTTTTCGAGATACGAGTATACTCAAAAAACCGGGAGTTTGAGTTTTTATAATGCTTCAAGTCAAAAAGTTTTAACTTTGGACAAAAATGTAGAGACCTTTTTTCTGTAAAATAAAATTACCTTTTTTGTTTATTTAAACTTTTTTTTTGTAAAATGTATCGTTCGCGACTTATATGCCGCAACGCGTTTTTTGGAAGACGAAATGGCTCCTCCAGACTTCCGGTCATGCGGAAACCGGCAGATTTTGTATTTTTAGTAAGTTTTAGATTATATTCTTCAAAATAAAAATAAAATCGCGCTCGAGAATGCCGGATTAACGTTTTTTTTTACAAGTTCGCGACCCTATAACTCGGCGGCGTCAAGGACTTATCGTCAGATTAGTTCAATTTAGTCTTAAAACACTAAAATCAACCCCCAATATCTTAATCTGACGCGCTCGAGTATTTCAGACTATCGATTTTTTACCAATCTGATCGTCTATCCTAGGCGCGCGTCACTACATATAGAGCTAAATACTTTACAAGATTGTTCTATTAGGTCTAAGGTATCTCTCATATCTTAAACTGCCACGCTCGAGTATTACCGAAAATTCCCCTATTCGCCTCCGTGACTGTTGTTTTATTAAATTCCATATTAATTCAATAGGATTTAATTCGCAATTGTATGGTGGGAGTCTGAGCACTTGATGGCCATGTCTTGCGAATAATTCGTTGACTTTATATCGTTCAAGTGGAGCATTCCGTTTTATCAGCTCAAATAATTCTAATTTGAAGAAATCTTCTAATGGAATCCCTCTGTCCCGAAGCCAAGTTTTCATGTCTTCTTTTTTTGTGTTTCATGTGGGCAATCGTTCACTCTTCATGAAATGGTAAAAGGCATTGTCCATGACAATTATAGATCGTTTCTGCAAATTGGGCAGAAGTTTTTCATTCTCCTATTTTTTTCAACCAGCTACCTATGTCGGTTCAACAGATACAATTTTCAATCTAGTAAAAAACTACACATTTTCGACATTATGCCTCACTGTGCATCTCAGTCGCGTCCTGCTGGGGAGCACCACTTCTACTATGTTACCATGTACTTGACTCCTGCCAAGTTTTATCCCAGCAGGTTTAGGTGCAAGGTCCCCTTCTTAGTTATCCTACTAATTCTCTTGGAATGCAAAATTAGAATTTTACCGAGAGCAAAAACTAGGAGGTAACAATAAGGTTTTATTTTAAATTTTTAACGCCTTATGGTAAATTCAAGGCGCAAAATTAACATAAATGAGACTAAAATTAGTAGAAAAGGAATTCATTAAGTTACATGTTTTACAATATCAAATAGTAATCCAGTTTGTTCACGATATTCTTGTTGCGTGCACTCTTTCTTCGCTTGTTTCAAAGCTTGGTCTCCAGCACGAGCACTCCATTTCTTGAAGTCCATATTGTACGATATATGAAGAAGACATTCCATACACCGAATCTTCATATAGAGTGAGGATAGACCATATTTGTAAATGTCTTCCCGAATTAGTTTTTAAGCCAGAATATCAAATTTGTTCATCTGACTTGAGGTCGCCTAGCAAATAGGGCACGTTTCTTGCGATGGAACATCTGCAACAGTATTGACGACTTACCCGTCGATCATCGTCATGTGCAGTTCGTGGGCTATCTCTGCGTCATGTTAGCGCGTGGGAGCTAACTCTGCGATCTCTGCCTTCATATAGGATTCCTCAGCCTTAATGAAGTCTGAAGTTTCTGATGCGTAAGTGAATTTGACTAGTCGAGAATAAGGTAATCAAGGAGCTGGATTTTCCCAAATAATCAACTCTTTTCCATCTACCAGTCGAAGAGGAATGACACTGGTCATGACAATAGAAGATTCATTATATACGGTCCAATGCTGTTTGTAATTACTCTGTGATGAAGAGCCGTCAAGACCCCACTTCCATATTATCTTGAGATTTTCATTACTTGAACTTGTCACGGGTCCCAAATCAAGTAAAATTCTTTTCACTGTACGGTCCAAGAGAGCTTTTAACCTAAAATTCTAAACAATACAATCATATTATGCAACATGTTCACATAAGTAACGTATTCCGATAGATATAATTATATTAGTAGTAGAAAATAATACACTTATTGCCTTATACGAGCCCCCCTTTCAGTTACTTCTATATTCTCTTCAGACCGATAACACCTTTTCTTAGCAGCTAAAAGTTTTGGATAAGATGGAAGAGTGGCAGCAAAATCCTCGTCTTTCAAAAATGTTCTTAGCGTCAAGTGTTTCCATTTGGAGAGAGAAAGAGATGTATATGTTACGGGCAATGTGATAAGCCCGGGCACTATTAATAATGTCCGACTCAATTGGGCCATGTGATTAAAACAGCATGATTAATCAATCACTTTGACCTATCTTGGGCAAAGTAATAAAAATAACCTAACCTAACTGAACCTAACCTTACCTAATCTAAACAAACCTAACCTTTTTTTCTTTTTTCTTTTTCTATGGGAAGACGTAAATGAAATATTAATTTAAAGGTTAGGTTCGTTTAGGTTAGGTTTTTTTTTGAAGAATATTTAATATCTATTACATAAGTCCCAAATTCCCCCTTGGAGGACCCCCGCTAACGGATACGGGCGATCCTCGCAACCCCGGATCTGTTTCATTTTTCATTTTAATTTTAAGACAGTTACATAAACTTACGAAACTAACATAGTAAATTTGTGGGTTTCATCGGTTTGTGTATTATTACATTTTTTTGTTAATATTTGAGACAGTTAGTGCTTTGGAGACGTTTATTTCTAGGTTACAATTATGTTCATTTTTTAAAAGCAGTTACATAAATATACATTTGAGTTTTAATACTACTTTTACACATACAAATTATTTTACATATGGGGCATTCCGCGGTGACGGTCGGGACATTTTTACTTATTTTCGAACACTTTTAAAAAATATCTGGTTATTGGATAATAAATAAGTGGAAAAAAGCATGACATTTGATGGCTAATCAAACATATCATAATAATGTCAATGCAAAATACGAATGTTAGATTGTTTTCTATGTCAAATTAATTACTAAATAAATGTGACGGTCGGGAAACGCACAATTTTAGCTGCCTCGCACTAGTTCATACTGCACTCGATTTCAAATAAACCAAATATCTTGAACATTTGCTTATTTTATATTTGTCACCTGAATAGTGCGGTAACAATTTGTAATTAGCAATACCTTTTAAAGATCATCAGTTTTCATGAGATATTTTTTTAAATCCTGTGACGGTCGGGACAAAGACTTGTGACGGTCGGGACAAGTAAGAAATCCATTCAATTTAGTTCACATAAGTTTACGTTGTTATTAAGACTTTATAAGACAAATACGAGTAATGTTCTATAACACTAACACAGGAATTTTGTAATCTTGTCAAGATTGTTGATTGTTAATCATTTTATGCCATCTGTAAATTCGTAGTATATACGATTACCGCAAGTTTTAATTGAAGACTTTGAGAATTTTTAAAACTTGGCTCGTATTGTCCCCTTTGGCTGAGTTAATAGGTTTCATAAACATTACTTCAACCTCCGAATCTTCTCCAACTGGTCCTTGACAAACGGATATATATTTGTACTCCTTGTTCACTCCCGTCCTTTTATTGGACACAAATCTCACTAATACATAAGAACCTATTTGAATTAGATTTTCGGTCTCCTCTTCTGCTTTTCCATTTCCAGCCACCTCGAATTCCCCCTCATCTCCGGTCTTTCCACTTCCACCCATTTCAAATTCCTCCATATCTCCAGTCTTTCCACTTCCACCCATTTCAATTGCCCCCTCATCTGCGGTCTGTCCACTTCTACCTATTTCGAAATCCTCCTTATCTCCGGTCTTTCCACTTCCAACCATTTCAAATTTCCCCTCATATCCGGTCTTTCGACCTCCACCCATTTCGAAATCCTCCTCAACTCCGGTTTTTCCACTTCCACCCATTTCGAAATTCTCGTCTCCGGTCTTTCCACCTCCACACATTTCGAAATCCTCCTCATCTCCGGTTTTTCCACCTCCACCCATTTCGAAATCCTCCTCATCTCCGGTCTTTCCACCTCCACCCATTTCGAAATCCTCCTCATCTCCGGTCTTTCCACTTCCACCCATTTTCAATTCCCCCTCATCTCCGGTCTTTTCATTTCCACCCGTTTCAAATTCCCCCTCATCTCCGGTCTTTCCACTTCCACCCATTTCAAATTCCGCCTCAATTTCTGCCTGATCTCGGGTGTTTTCACTTGAAATTTTATCAAATTCTGCCTCATCTATGGTATTTATACTTTCAACTATCTCACATTGGTCATTTGGTGCCATTTGGTCTGAGAAGTCCATGTCACTGTCACTGGAGTAAACATCATTGTAATTTAACTTTCCTTTCTGGTTTAATAAGAGTCTCTTCTTTGATGTTGCGATTGAATTGGATGTTATGCTGTATAACAAACAATTTGCACTTAAAGCTTCAAAATGGTGCTGTTTTTGTAGGTTCGGTATACGCGGTGCGCACTCCCACCTGCTTTGAAGATTTTCACGTTCAATATCGGCTATCACAACAAAAAAAATGTACATATTTTTGATGCATTTAGATTTGAAATAAGCGTAGCATTCCCAGCAGTTGTTAATTATAGCTCTCCTGCTCATAATGGCTGACCAAAGCATACGTTTCGCTGTGGCTCCCACCCCATCGACAGCGCCTTTTCCGTGGCTGGATGCGAAAAAACTCCATTGAACATCGACACCCCAGTCCGACTTCGCGTGGCATATATTACTGAGGGTAAATCTATTCTTAAATTGAGCTGCGCAGCCATAGGTAAATATACGGATTTTTTAAGCGCCGGGTAGTGGGTTTTTAAATCATTAATGATTTTGGTTAAAAAAGCCCACACCGCATATTTGTCGTGTGATAACTCATTGCTAAGGATGACATAGGAGTGTCTTTCCTCGCCTTTGTTTCCCCATGCACACTCCGTAAATAAAGTTGCTTGCGGGTGAGACCAATGTACGCTTTGGATCTCATCTTGAGATAGGATAGCAAAATTTTCTGCGAAGTCTACCTGAAGTACAATTTCTGTTGAAGAGGTGGCCTTCTTTGTGTCCTCAAAATGTTTGGCTTGCTGGTTTTTTACGTAAACATGGTGTTTAAATTTTGGATATTGCTTTGATAACTCTGTTAAAAGTTCTTGGAGAGTTCCGGTGATAGTTGCAACCTGTAATACTTTGTCTTGTTTCACCCACTGTTTCCAAGTGACACTGCGTGATGAATCTATGTTTAATTTGACGATGTCGTGAACATCAAAGCACTTCAGGCATTCTCCAGTCATGCATTGTTCTGATTCGACACAACATATGATTTCGGATAGATATTCTTTTGCAGACGCTGGAAAGTCTGGCACATTTTTATTCGCAGCTTCAATCATGTACTGTACATAATAATTTGTCTAAAATCTGCGCGTCCAATCGTGTATATATATGCATAACTATATGTAAACATCAACCGCCAGAGACAAGATAGACCCCACGTCATTACAGCTGTCATGGATTGACAGTCGGATCGCATCCGGATACACCCATAGTGTGCAAAAACTAGCTAGGGAGCCGAGTACTACTAATTATTATTCACTATATAAATTAAGTGTTTGCTTGTGGTGTATGCGATATAATTGAGGAGCCAGAGACCCGTTTTATCCTTATCACCTATGTTGTTTACACCTAACTAGTGAGCCGATTACGCAATTTTGATCTGCGATGGAGTGTAAGATCTGTAAACAACAGGTGATCAAAGATGATTTGATAGTTTGCTGCAAATGCAAGTCTGATTTTCATTTTGATTGCGCTAAGCCAAAAAGAAGAAACCAATCTAACTGGATTTGTTTCACATGCATTAAATCGCTAGAAACCGATGCCACTATGAGCACTGGCCTAGAGAATTCTGCCAGCCACGATAATTTCAGGCAGATAATACGCGACGAGCTTCAAAAAGCAATGCTAGAACAAAAGGCAAGTTTGCTCGGTGAGTTTAAAACCCTAATTGAACAAAGTGTTGACCTGAAATTAGGCCCCATCAGTTCCAAAATTACGTCTATCCAGGAGGAAGTAGATACTATGCGTGATAGCATGAGCTTCATAAACAACGAGTTTGAAGGCCTTAAAGAAAAGGTATCTGAGAAGGCTGACTCACAGGAACAGCTGCTGAAAGACTTCAAACGGCTTAATCATATCAACAATCAATCAATCCAACAAGCTGTCTGATATTGAGCAGTATTCTAGAGCCTGTAATATCGAGATTCAATGTGTCCCCGAAAAGAAGCAGGAAAACATCATGAACATCTTGAAACATCTAACGACCTCAATCTCTTTTGAAATTTCCAAGGACGATATACATCACTTTACCAGGGTGGCTAAATATAACCTAGATAGCTCTCGCCCAAGGTCTATTATAGTCAAGCTTAAAAAATCCTATGTTGTGTGATGGCCTGTTAGCTGCAATGATCAAGTTCAACAAAGCCAACCCCAAGAACAAGCTGAATTCCAATCATTTGGGATTTGACGGGGACCCACACCCAGTTTATGTCTGTGAGCACCTTTCGCCTCAGAACCGTGAACTTCACAAGCTTGCCAGGAAGAAAGCATCTGATCTAGGCTACAAATTTGTTTGGGTGCGTGGAGGCCGCATTTTTATGCGTAAAAGCGAATCTGAAAATGCAATTCTAATAAAGAACCTAGATTCCCTCCACAAACTGTGAACTAAGGTGGCATTTCCTTGTGTGTGACTCTTTTTTTCTTCGCTGGTATAACCTGTTACTACCAAAATGTAAGAGGTGTAAATACTAAAACGAACGAACTCTTTAAAAATGTACTCTTAAGTGATTTTGATCTTATTATTTTTACCGAGACATGGCTACAGGATAATGTTAGTGATTCTGAACTTTTTGATGACCGCTGCACAGTGTATCGCAAGGCACGTAATTTATCCAGCTTACATAACAACAGAATTGTCAAAACCGGCGGTGGAGTACAGGTGGCGGTGAAGAAAAAGTTTAGTTCCTTTAGATTACTTAATCATGAATCAAACATGGAAGACTTATGGGTAATGCTTAATTTTAAGTCTGGTGGGTCTGAAATCTGTCTTAGTATATGTGCCTTGTATACCCCCTCACCCCTCAAATTGAGCGATCTGGAGAATATTTTAGATAATGCTAATATTTACTTACCTAGGTATAACCACATCTTAGTTCATGGTGATTTCAATTTGAGGAGTGTGGAGTGGATTTACACAGATGAACAGCTCTCTCCATCAATATGTCGTGGTGAGAATTGCCCTGATGACCAGTTTCAGCTTATCTCAGACTTCATGGCATTTAATAATATCACCCAACATAATAATGTATTAAACTGTAACTCTAAATTACTTGACCTAGTCTTTTCGTCTTTCCCTAGTATTACTGTGTCTTTGAGTGATTGCCCGCTTAGTGTAGTTGACTCTTATCATCCCCCGCTTGAATTTACTATAAACTTGAATTCGGAACAGACTTTGAAACCTGTCTCACAACCAAGACTTAATTATTTTAGAGCTATCATAATATTATTAAATCTTTAGATAATAAGAATAAGAATAATTTATTCGTCCAGTTAGCATGTTTAGAATTACAACCATTGTTTAATTCCTGCACTAGGCTAGGCCTGAATCGCAGGAAATCTTCCGTGTTTACATTCCAGATTACTTGATTAACAAAACGAGAGAAAAAGATAATGTAACCTAAAAACTAACTACAATATAAACTGGGACAAACTTTTAGACTCCGCTGTTGATGTTAACGACATGTTAAGATTATTTTATGAAAAATTGAGAGAGGTGATATAATTGCATGTTCCATTTATTAAACCAAAAGGTTCCAAATAACCATATTGGTTAAGCCGTAGTTTAATTAGGGTTCTGAATGAGAAGTTCAAGATTCGAATAAGGTACAAGAAATATGGTAACCCGATGGATAGTGTAATATTTGATCTGTTAAGGGATAGAAGCTCACATATGATGCAGGACTGTTATAACGTATATTGTGACAAGCTTGAAACTAGTATTATCTCGAACCCTAGATATTTTTGGTCACACATAAAACATAAACGTAAAAACAAATCAGAGCTACCCGCAGCAATGCACCTAGATCATGATTTAGCCACTGATAGTCCCGGAGTCTGTATACCCCCTCACCCCTCAAATTGAGCGATCTGGAGAATATTTTAGATAATGCTAATATTTACCTACCTAGGTACAACTACATATTAGTTCATGGTGATTTCAATTTGAGGAGTGTGGAGTGGATTTACACAGATGAACAGCTCTCTCCATCAATATGTCGTGGTGAGAATTGCCCTGATGACCAGTTTCAGCTTATCTCAGACTTCATGGCATTTAATAATATCACCCAACATAATAATGTATTAAACTGTAACTCTAAATTACTTGACCTAGTCTTCTCGTCTTTCCCTAGTATTACTGTGTCTTTGAGTGATTGCCCGCTTAGTGTAGTTGACTCTTATCATCCCCCGCTTGAATTTACTATAAACTTGAATTCGGAACAGACTTTGAAACCTGTCTCACAACCAAGACATCTTTAGATAATATAAACTGGGACAAACTTTTAGACTCCGCTGTTGATGGTAACGACATGTTAAGATTATTTTATGAAAAATTGAGAGAGGTTATAAAATTGCATGTTCCATTTATTAAACCAAAAGGTTCCAAATATCCATATTGGTTCAGCCGTAGTTTAATTAGGGTTCTGAATGAGAAGTTCAAGATTCGAATAAGGTACACTACAATTTTTGCAACGTCCTCACTTAGTAGTCATATCTCTTATCCTGCTCTCATGGCATCCTATGAATTATCAAACTCTGTCCCTCTTAACATGATTTATATATCTGACATAATAGTAAAAAAAAATTACAGAAGCTCGATATCAGTAAGGGCCCAGGTTCCGATAATATTCCTCCGCTGTTTTTTCAAAAGTGTGCGGGCTCCTTAAGCAAACCACTTGCTAACATTTTCAACACCTCTATTCGGTCAGGTATTTTTCCCGAATTATGGAAAGAAGCTAGAATAGCACCCGTTTTCAAAGAAGGCAATAAAACAGACATCCAGAACTACCGTCCGATCTCAATTTTATCAGTACTTCCAAAACTTTTCGAGTCTATTGTTTACCCAGTTCTGTACAGTCATATCAAGGGCCAGCTGACTGATAGACAGCATGGATTCTTCACTGGTCGATCTACAAACTCTAACTTAGTAGCTTACGTTGAAGCTCTCATAAGACATGTTGACAACAATGAAAGGGTCGATGCTGTCTATACAGATTTCAGTAAGGCCTTTGACATGGTTGACCACTGTATTCTTATTGAAAAGCGGAATTCATTTGGTATAGGTGAGCCTTTGCTAGGGTGGTTCAAATCTTATTTAAATGGACGTAAATTGCACGTTGCTGCTAACGGAGCTCAATCGCTGTCATTTATAGCGACATCTGGTGTGCCCCAGGGGTCTCACCTGGGACCGCTTCTATTTATAGTTTTTATTAACGACATAGCTATCTTTTTGAGGATGACTTGAAGTTCTTTAGGTCAATTATTACGGATGAGGATGTAGTTGCTACAGAACGACCTTGATAAACTAGCTGATTGGTGTAAGAGAAACAAAATGGTCTTAAATACCAAAAAATGTTTTAGCATCTCATTCTGTCGTAGCAAAACTCCCTAAATCCCTTCTTACAAACTTGGTGGCACTACAATCCAGAACGTGAGCTCCATAAGGGACTTGGGTGTCATTTTTTGTGAAATGTTGAGATTTCGAGCTACTGCTCTGGTACTGGTAGTAGGATCCTCTGTAAAAGCTGCCAAAATGTCTTCTTCGACGTCAGGTGCGTGTCTGCCTGGGTTGACACCAGGTTCCAAGCGGCGGTGTATCCCATCTTCAGCAAGTCGTCGAAATGTATTGTAAAACACTCGGACATTTGGTAACCTGCGATTCGGATAGAGCTCTTGATACATCCGTCGCGCCGAATTTGCGTTACCGTCTGCTCTGCCATACGTATAGACGATATCCGCATATTCCTGATTGGAAAAATTTGCCATAGTCCCTCAAAAATGAAGAAGAATGGCGTAGGAGCGCACCAACTGCCGACTCGATACAAAAATAAGTTCAAAATCAAAACGTAGAGCGCAAAACTAAAACAATTTTTTTGACTGATAAATTGACGTGAACAACTTTTTTTTTATTGACAATCGATTCTGTTTACGGTTTCGTATTTAGAACTTAAACAAATGGGAGTATAAAAATAAAATTTTCTCCCTGAATTTGATTTGTAGGTCTTAATTTCAATAATTTATAAGATAACAGCATAAATGATACCTCAACAGAAAGAGCGATTATACAGGATGTTTTCAAAAAGATTTGAACGAAAAAGCCAACCATCGTTTATTTTTTAAATGACTTCAAAAAACGGTATCTTAAATTTTGGAATTGTTTGATGAACTTCAAACATCGGTAAAAAAAAATGTCTATTAGACACGCAGATACCTAAAACATGTTTTTCTAAATTACTTACTTTAATTGAATAAAATAAAAAATATTAATTTATCAATTAATTAGGCCAAAAATTGACAGTACACTATAAAATTTTGGGTATTTTCGCAAAAAACCATAAAGTTAAGGTAAAAAAAAATAGTCCGACTTCGTCTGAGACAACCATGGCTCAAATGGCTCTAAATGGTCTATACTAGCATTGCCTCAAAGCTTTGCACCCATCTCCCAATCACCCTGTATACAATGCGACAAGGCTTTTAGTGACCGCGGGCGGGGGCGCTGGCTTGTACGAGGAGAACTGTCAAAAGTGACGTTTCACAAGGTGGTGGTGTTCGTTCCTTTTTTTGCCATGTTCATTATAAGTCCTGCCGCACTGTATAGCTTTATTACGTATTTATAACCACAAAATAATTTAAATAAAAGTAGTTCAAAAACTAACCCGGCTACTGAGAAATCTTGCTCTAAAAAGCCTTCATTCGCACTAGTTCTGTTCACCGAACTAGTGGAACATTTTTTCCCAGTTGTTCTCTTGACAAAAGTAACATCCCTTAGTTCTGGTAACTGAACTACTGAGCCTTTGTGATTCCCACTAGTTCTGTTCTGAACTATGATGATATTCATAAGTTTAAGAAAGAACATTATAAATGTCATTTTGTTTTGAATTTTACTGTTAACGTAGTTTTTCCATGAATAATGGAACTCTTATATCCCCGTAAATGAGTTGGATTTGGCAGGTTCGAATAAATCCATCATTTTTAATTTAGACAAATTCATGAACTACACGCAGTTTTAGGTGAAACATCAACGTGTGAAATTGTGGACTACGCATTTGGTCGTCGCCATCGTACAACAATTTTTGTTGAAGGGTGGCACAAGTCAATAAATAGCTGTTCAAAATCTAGACCAGCCACGGTGGCCGAATTTATAAAAAAAAATTAAGATGATGCGGCATACTCTTCTGGTAATTCATGCACTTAGGAGAGACAAACAACACGCCTAAGAGATGTAGAAAAAATTAAAATGATAGATTTATTCAAACCTGACAAATGCATCTCATTAACGGGGTTATAGGAGTTCGATTATTCATGGAAAAACGACGATAAACTGAAAAATTCAAAATATTTTAACAAATAAATATCCTTTCTTATTCTTACAAATATCATCATGATTCAGAACAGAACTAGTGGGAATCACAAAGGCTCAGTAGTTCGGTTAACAGTCGGGTTTTGTTTTTTAATATATATATATTTAAATTTAAGACTTGAGGATATTAGTACCTCGTGTACCTAATGAAAGATAAGAATTCTGAAAAACCTTACCTATTTACAAAACGTTAATCTTACTACCTAACACAACATAGCAAAACTTCAATCGCTGAAAGATTGATTGACACATTATATTCAACACATACCAAACAGCTTTCAGTCTGGGAGAATTACTGTTGATGGTAATCTGCTTGGTCTGTGTTGAATTAATGTGTCAATCAATCTTTCAGCAATAGCACCCAGTTGTTGTAAAAGTCGATTGTGCTCGCTGGCCACACGAATCCTTTCAGATTCTAGTCTCAGCCGCTCCATTTCTCTTTCGTGAAGACGCCTGTCTCTTGTCTCCTCCAGTTGGAGACAGCGCTGTTCCACAGCTACAAACGCACTGGCCGCTCGGTCGAAGGGTGTTTGTGCGCGATTTCTGCGCGTCCTCAACTGAAGGCGACGGTGGTTAGGTGAAGCGGCTGTGGACAGTGGAGAGGCTGGCTGATTGCCCGGAGAGGTTCGCGCCTCGTGCCGGGACGGGGATGGTTGGGGCTGGGCTGGAATGGCTTGTGACCGAGGGGCTTGAGCTGCTAGAGGTGGTGGGGCTTGAGCTGCTAAAGATGGTGGGGCTTGAGCTGCTAGAGGTGGTGGGGCTTGAGCTGGTAGTGGTGGTGGGACTTGAGCTTCCTGTGGCTTGAGCTGGTGGAGGTAAATATCATGGAATGTAAGTACGGTATGTAGAGGTACGCTAGTATATAGGTATGGTATTCTGCGGTAAAGGTGAAACCCAAAGTGAAAATTAAAGCTGGTTGATATATGGTAGGAATAGGTAATCTTCATCATTACTGATTGGACAAAAAGAGGTCTAGCTGTGATTATAATTTTTCGTATCTATATTCGTAATATATATATTAAATGTGACAGTAAATTTGGATGAAATGTAAAAACAACCTTACATACCTATTTGTTTTTCTTATATCAAATGTAATATCACAATTTTATTATGGATTAACACATCCAAGGGCTACTTACTGTGAATCTCCAAGACAAATTGACTTCCACTTACTTCTCCTATATTTTCTTGTGATGTTGTCTGAAAAACGAAAGTTGGAAGTTATCTTTACATAATTTTAATTTTATTCATTATTCTTACATAGAAATACCACAATATGGAATAGGTAAGGCAGACAGCACGTCAGTAGAAGCATATGTAGCTCTAGGTATTACTATGCCATAAAGTCCAAAGTATTTCTAATGTAATGACTAGCTGTTGGCTGTATACCTATATAAATTTCGATAATTTAAATATATGATCTATATAACAAAGAATACTTATTAAAAGCTAAGCAAAACAGTTGCAATATTCAGGTAGGTTGGTACCAACATTAGAAAAGCCATGCTCTTCAACGCCAGCTTGACCCACGACAGCAGCCTCTCCCATAACAGCTATAACTCGCTCTTCTAAACGAGTTAGGCGTTGTCTGCTGCTTGGTCCACCACCAGTGCCACTAGCATGCCGCCTGATTAGCATATATTTTCTTTTTGTTTTTGTTTTCCAGTCAGCCCACACCTATAATATTATATTTGAATATACGATGATGTTAGCTATAGCGGTGCCAAATATGTTAATTGAAACTATACAGAGATCTTAAATGTTTAAACTTACTTTCTTCCATTTGTCTTGCGACTTATTAACGCCACCGCCAATTGAATTTAGTGTGCTAGTTAATTCTCTCCATAACTCCTCTCCTCTTATCCGACCTTGAGGTCCCGTCTGGGGTCTGCAGAGATCACCATTGCTATAATATTAACAACAAAGCAAGTAGCAGTAAGTTAAATTTTTCCAGTGGCTAGTCTTACTTAAACAAAAAAAATCATACAGACATACCTTTCCATGAACTCTATAAGAGCTGAGAATTGTTCCGGACTAGTTCTAAGCCTTGGTTCCATGGCTAAAAGATTAAAAAAGGACATTTTATCACATAATAATTTAAAACTTTCTTCACATTGTTTAGGTACAGGTACATACCCACATATAACGCAAAAAAGAAAATACAAACCCTTATTTCTTTTTGCTAAGTAATTCCAAGTAAAATACGTAATAATTACTTAAGTAAATAATTATTAAATCACAAAACTGCACACTCACCTTCAAACTCAGAACTTTCCCCGCGCTTTGTGACAGACAGAACTACGCATGCGCGCGCGAGCGTTCGATCGAAACCATAGACAATATATTGGTTTTATCGACAGTACGAATAGAATGAGCGTTCGCCAAGTTCTTGTCACCGTGGCTACCATTCTAATATCGAAAACGATTAAACGTTAGCGTTTGCGAAAAGAGAAACGCTTCGAAGCGTTTGCCACTTGTCTAGGCACCCAGGCAGTCCGGTGTCCTCGGTGGTGGCTCCCCGGCGAATGCGGGCCTGCGTCAGCAACTCATCGCGGACAGCACGCCAGACGAGGCGTACGACTAAGGGCCGCGGTCGGGCTGGGGGTCACATGTTGAAGATATTCTTTCACATTTCTTATTTTTCTAAGAAACGTTTGCCTTGACAGGCTAAAAAGTTAAGCGATCCTGTTATTTTTCGCTCGGAGTAAAACTATTTCATGAATTTGGAGAAAATTCGCCTTGGCTGAATTCTGCCGGCTGGTGAGTTTATTACTTCGTGGTTTTCGGTGGTCAACTCTGGAACATCTTTATATTTCTTTATTCAGGGTATTATTCAGGAAACCTATACCACGAAGGCCTGGCGTTAGGTGACGTCTACATCTTCTAAAAATTAGAACCGTTAAATTATAACAATATTTGGTTAATCAGAACTCTTCGATTAGCTGCTATTTTAGTCACCTACCACTGTGAAACAGCATCTCTTAGGTTAATATATTTTTTAAATTAAACGAAAACTACAACTACAGTAAAATTTTTGTATAGCACGATGATGATTTGGAGTTGTAGAAATAAAAATGCGTCTTGTGGACTGTATCTTGAAACATAGGCAAAATGTTAAATATAGGTAACAATTTCTAAAGCTTTAAGTTTTTTACTTAAAAGGAGAAAACGGTTTTATAGTAAAAAGAAGTATCTAACATTTTCTTTTTAAATCATATCTACAAACTGACTTATAATAACATATTAATTATCAATGGGCAATAAACATATTTTGCTTAAAGAAGTTCTTATTACAGAGCCATTGGCTAATTTAAGATCTATCGCTTTCCATCCGGGCCATTGATTGTATCAACAATGCGACCCATGGGCCAAGACAATGGTGGAGATTGACACCTTACAAGAACTAAAGCTCCTTTTTTGACATTTGGAACTTCTTGCCGCCATTTAGGACGGTTTTGCAACAAATTTAAATACTGGTTGGACCATGAATCCCAAAATTGTTGTTTCCATTTGGTACAGTGTTGCCGAAAATTCAACCTGTTTGTAGGAACCTCTGTCAAATTTGGTTCCGGATAGGAAGTTAGAGTTTCACCAGTCAACAAATGAGCTGGAGTCAAATATGACATGTCATTGACATCATTAGACAGAGGTGTCAATGGCCTAGAATTAACAATTCCTTCAATTTGGACCAGAGTGGTCAACAATTCTTCGTAAGTTAAGATTAAATTGCCAACAATACGACGCAAAAAGTACTTTATGGAGCGGACTCCAGCCTCCCACAGGCCTCCAAATACAGGGCTATAATTGGGCACAAAATTAAACCTAATCCCAAGACGAGTTACGTCATTTAAAACTGCTTGTTGGTGGTCTGTGGAAGACTGCAGCAAATACAGCGAATTTAATTCATTATTCGCTCCTTTAAAGGTGCTTGCGTTATCGCAGTAAATGTCTGAAGGTAAATTATTTCTTGATATAAACCTTTTTAAGCAGGCTAAAAAACAATTTGTTGTCAGGTCAGATGCCAATTCTATGTGTATGGCTTTGGTAACAAAGCAAACAAAAATGAGAACGTAACCTTTTGAGATGAGTGGTTTCCTAATCCTACCCTGTTTAATATTAAACGAACCGGCATAATCGATGCCAACAACCTGAAAAGACCTACTCATAGTAACCCGCTGTGACGGTAATGAACCCATTAATTGCTCACAAGCTTTGGCTTTAAACCTAAAACATTTGACACATTTGTGAAGCACTTTCTTGACCTCCCTGATACTACGAGTATTCAACAACCAGAATCTCTGATTTAGATTAGCAAGAACTAATTTGTTCCCAGCATGTAAAAGCTTGATGTGCTCATTTTCTATTATGAGACTGGTAAGTTTTGAGTTTTTGGGCAAGAGAATAGGGTGCTTCTTGTCAATAGACAGGTTAGAATTTTGTAAACGTCCACCCACTCTTAAAATGCCATTAAAATCTAGAAATGGACATAAAGAGTGCAAAGGACCATTTTTAATAGGGACAATTAGCCTTGCTAATAAGTATTGATATATTTTTTTTTATAATTTATTCTGAAAATATAGACCATTTTAAGAAACTAATTTCGGTACTTTCTTGTTTTATTCATTGTTTCTATTTTTAATAATTTTTTAAACATTTACCCGAAAAAAGCGAAGCTGACGTCATCAAAGAAATAATAGGATAGTCCCTTTGCCTACCACCCTCTAAAAAAAAAATGTTAAGTCAATGTCAAAGTCAGTCGGTTGGCTGGTTGGCTAACCTAAAACTGTGATTACTACGGAAAATATTATTTCAATTCAATATTTCTATTGTTTTTCAAAATGGGAGGCAAAGAATGTTTCGTCCCGTCGTGTCCGAATATCAGCACTGATAACCCGGACTTGTTATTTGTGCCAATCTGTAAAGATCTGCGAGAAGAATGGTGTCGTCAAGTGAACGCCGAGTATTTCAAAAATTATTTGCAGTACTGTTGTGAAGATCATTTGAACGTTTGTATTTGATAAAAAACAATAAATTTCTATACATTAAGGATAATCTAGCCAGCCGCAACGCTAAAAAGCGTGGCCCAATGTATGTACCTATATCAATCAGCATATTGTACTTTTTTGCAGCGAGAAGATATTAAAAATTATTACAAATCGTCCCTTAGCTTACAACACCGCCTAAGTCATTTTTACCAACTTTACAGGAGACGTAAAAAACTGTCTATTTTAAAAAATCTGGGGATTATTCCTGTCATAACATACTCTAGTTAGTGGTTAAGAAATAATTATTTATACTTATTTTGACAATTTACTTTATTTTAACTTGTTTTTTATGACTTGAGCTGTGTTGACTAATATTTTATTAGATTTAGGCGGTGTTGTTTGCGGAAATGTTAGGGATTAAGATATTAAATAAAAGATGATTTCCAAAGAAAAGTTTTTATTAGGAAATATTTCAAGAAAAATTAACAAATCTTTATAACATTAGGTATCTATAACTTAAATCTTAAGAATCACATTGTTGATATAAATTACTTAAAAGTTGTTTGGTAACATAGGAACTTCTAGTTAGTGCGAAAATGCAATTATATTTTTTTATTATTATAGGTAAATATTTTGAATTATTAGTTTTAGTCTTTAATAAACTCCAAAGAAACAAGATATAAATAGTATTAATAAAATTATAAAAATAATAAAGAATAACTCGAAATCTCTAGTCTAATCTAAGTTTCAGTCTTTAGCGATTGCTGTGCGGAAGGTCATCATAAAAAGAATGGCAACTAGGTGGTAATACACTTTTTAGGTCTTGCAAATCTTGATACTTCCGCTTTGTAATTGGTATTCTAGCTGCGTACAATTTCTGCAGGCCATTTATTTGTTTAATGTTGTTAATTGGCGTGGGACGATGTGGTAACGGCTGTAGCTCGTTATCAAAATCAACTTTGTACCAAATTGTGCCATTTGGTCTGTATTGTAGCATACGTATATCTGTGACGACTGGGTCACCTGTTTTTTTACCAGGACGTATAGATTTATAAATCAATTCTTTCGAAAACTCTGTGAAAAAGTTATAGTCCAAATAACGAGCTTCGTAAGGCATAGGATCACTCCTAGCAATTTTACTTATTGCCATGTATTGTTGTGGAAGGAAAATTTCTTTACCTTTTAATTTGCACTCTATTGCACTGTGTACCGAGTCACATTCCATGTGAGTATGGCCTTTTTCCAGATACTTTTGAGTAATCACAATATTTTTTTCAATCGCTAAACGTAATAAAGCATTACTTAAGGTAGCATTGCGATTTTGAGCGCAACAGCCATCGGAATATAAAATCACAGGCAATAATTTCTGACTCAAAACCTTCTCTCATCGAACCAATAACACATTACTTCCTTAGTTGCTATATTGTATAGTGTAAAATTATGGACGCATAATTTTGTTTTATAGTAAACTGCACTAGCTTGAAGATACGGGGCCAATTTTACCGATTCAACATCCTGTGTGAACACGTGACAAGCTCCGGACTGTGCAATTCCTTTGTCAGTATCTTTCTCTTTCCTAGCTCGATCTTTCTTCAGAACATGTTCAGCGTGTTCTTCATCCGTAATGTTTCCAGTTTTATGACTGCAACAAACATCGCATTGATCTTTCTTGGGGTGGAATAGGCTCAGATTGAGTTTCAAAAATATTTTGTCAAATAATTTACGGCCAGGGCATTCTCTACCCTCTAATTCACAATTCTCTTTATATGTCTTATAAAGCTGTGTCATGTTCGTGAAAACTGGTTCTAAATATTCTCGTGATGTTTTAGCACGACAGTAATGCGACGGCATCTTTGGAAGATCTGCTAAAAACTTTTCAATATATTTGTGGTCTTCAATTTTCTCTGGATTTCTGCGATTACTGGTTGAAGTAGATGAATCGGGAGGCATAGCACAATCGGTTTTTGTCAACCAATATCTGATAAACCAATCTTTAATTCCAAGAGTGGCCAAGAACATTTTTTTGCAGACTTGGTGACGTACGTTATCAATCGTCAAAACGTAAGTTCGACTATCAGTTCTTTTGGATGATTCTGGATTTTTAGTAATTTTCTTTGGTATTTTGTTAACGTGTGAAGTTATAAATGATCTTCGCTGCTCCCAGTTCATATTCTGCCAGAAATTTTCAAACAAATGTTTCCGCTGTTCTTCATTTATGTTGTCACATGACCTGAGTTTAGATTTCTTGCAAAACTCAGAAGTGCACGGTGGTTTCATGGATCTTGCAGGCTTAAATACGTCTTGTTTCACTTTAAATGTTTCATTAATCTTTGCTTTTCTGTCTCTTCTGTATCCCAAATAATTTTCACCTTTCATCCGTAATTCTTTATTAATATTGCGTTTATATTTCTTGGGGTCTTTTGACGCCTTGTTCTGTCGTTTTTTATGACTTAACAAATCACCGTGATAGGGAACATCACTGAGTATGACCACTTTTGAAGAACACGATGGAGTAGCAGAGACATTGGATTGCTGCATATTGTTTTGGGTTGTATTATTTTTATCTGTACATTGAGTATTGTTTGTGACTATATCAGAAACTGGGTCTTGAGTATTCGTAGATACGAGAATATCTAGGTTTGAAGTAGGGAAAGATTTAACAGAATTTATATTAAGGACAGCATTTCCTAGTTCTTGTACAACGTTCTCATTTTCTACCGTGATATTGGCTACATCCAATACAGAAGACTCAAGATACTCGATGGCCACCGTAGCAAATTCGGGTGGTTCCTGTTGCAGATCAATGAAATCATTACCAACATTTTCTATAACTTGTAGATTGTTAATGTCAATGTTTTGAATATCCAAGTCCATGTTTTGATCTAATATTGAGATTACATTGTCCTGGCTACTTAAAACACTTTTTATGGACTCCCCGAAGTTTTGATCATTTATTGGTGTTGCAATAATTTCGTATTTAGTAGGAGAATTGCATGCTTTGGTATCAGAAGAACTAGTGTTATCTTTTTGCTTCAAATCTAAAACAAATAATAGGAATTATTGCACTAAAAATGTAAATAACAAGAAATAAATGCGGACCTCAAAACAAACCTTCAATACTAACCTAGTTTAATTCTTTTTTTATCTTCTTTGCAACTTAGTTTACGCCGTTTATGTTTTGACATCAGTCCTGATTCTTGTAATTGTAAATGTAATTGGGCACATAGCAATTCATCACCTGAACTCAGATTACTCCAGGAATCAATTTCTTCTTCATCCATAGTGTATTTTTAATTATTGAGTATCCTAAAAGAAATAAAATACATTTTGAAACACCGCCTAAGTTAAGAAAAAATTGTTAGTAAACACCGCGTAAGTAGTGAACATATTCTATTATCATTTAGTTTCTATATTAATAAGCCTAAATCAATAAACATTACTTTATTCTATAGCTTACCTCTTAATCTTCCATTAAAACTTCTTGCATGGACCTTTCAGCGATAAAATTCACATAAAAATTGAATAATCACGGAGCGTCAAGAACTTACGCGCGCAAAGTTTGACAGACTAACGACTTGTGCGGTGTTGCGAGGCCAACCGACTTGAGCGCTGTCACTATTTTTTAAATTACGGCTTCTGATTGGCTGAAATCTCTATCAAGTGACCAATGGTTCGACGCGTATTACGCAGCTACATCCAATGGCATTCAAATATAAGAACCGCCATTTTCGACTTGAGCGGTGTTGTAAGCTAAGGGACGAAATGCAAGCTATTAAATGATGAACCAGAAATGGCTCCAACTGCCCAGATACGACGCATTCCTTCAGTTGAGGCAAATAGGAAGAGATCTGTTCTTTGTGAATTATTACTGCAACAAGAAGACGCACCCAGTGTTTCAAAGAAACAAAAGCTTGACGCAAACTTTTTGCCTAGTACTGCAGCATCAACTTTACCTTTTAAAGTAAGAGGCCGTTCCGTTTTAGCTAATAATTACGCTATGACAGCAGTCTGTCTCAACCACACACATTGAAGTCATATAAAGCTATCCTGCTGTCAGGGTAATTTCTACCCAATTTGGAATGCACCCTAAATACCACTAAGTAAGATGTAGATCAAAATTTAATGTACAAGGATATGTATGTATGCTTACCTAATAGTTATATTTTTACTTTAAATAGGTACTATGTTAGTAATATTTGGATATGATTGCCGCTATAGGTATTGGCCAGGTGCCTGTATTGTAAAGGTGCCAACGGAACCCTTTTATGAAGCCTATGTTGTCTGTCTGTCTGTCCGATCTTTGAAAGACCAACAGACATCGGAGGCATATTAAATAGGGTCCCGTTTTTCACCCTTTGGGTACAGAACCCTAAATAGTCTGTCTGATCAAGTGCCCAGTTTTTAATACCTATTTTAAGGGATACTTACTAGTCCAGTACCTCTTGCTTAAAAGTGTTTTTAAGAAAAGGTTTGCTTCCTTAAAAGGGACTCGATGTAACAAAACTCAGCATAAGGAACACTCTATGCACAGACCATAATTCAGTTTCAGTTTAAAAACTACATTATATTTTAAATAGATGACGGCAGGTACATATCTTTTTTAACCGACTTCAAAAAAGGAGGAGGTTCTATGTTCCACTGTATGTATTTTTTTTATGTATGTCTACCGAATTACTCCGTCAGTTGTGAACCGATTTGAAAAAATATTTTTTTATCTGAAAGGGTATACTCCCGAGGTGGTCCCATTGTCACCAAGTCAAGATCTGATTATGGAATCCTGGGTAAATCGAGGGCAACCCTCAAATTTTATAGGCACGTATTGCGTATTTCATATATTTTTTAAAGTTATTCAAGTATTTGCATCTGATGGTCATCATCTCATGATGATGAGCTGATGATGGAAGGTCCAACTCCTTAACGGTTAGGAGTTGGAGGATAATTCTTTGAAAATATAGGTATGTATTGACTGATAGTTTGAAGTGCTCGTGGTATACTCCTGAGGTGGTCCCATTGTCACCAAGTCAGGATCTGATGATGGGATCCTGGGGAAATCGAGGGCAACCCTAAAATTTTCATATATTTTTTAAAGTTATTCAAGTATTTGCATCTTTGAAAATATAGGTACGTATTGACTGGTAGCTTTAAGTGCTTGTGCCCGACTGGTTGTTCCCCTTTTCGATCACAAAAGCTAAGTAACGTTGACCGTGGGGTAGACTGAACTTGGATGGGTGACTGCTAGTGGCACAACAATTAAAATGACATTGTGACATTTGATTGGGTCCTATCCTACATATTTGAATGGTTCCACCATTCGACAAGCTCCCATTACAATCTTACATTTACTTTACTAAAAATTCTAGAATAAAAAAAACAAACAAACTAGCTTTTAACTTTGTGCTTACGTGCTTGGCACTAAAACTTGAAAAATAAAAACAATTTAAAAAAAAATACAAACCTACAAAATAAGCACTAAAACGTATGAAATAAAATTATCAGTTGTATATCAGTAACCTCCAAGTCAGTAACTTAAGTCAAATAAAGGAAAATAACCAGGTCTATATTTTTTATTTCAATTACTATGTAAATATTTACAAAAACCATAATTTTGGAGTTGGTGCCAGCCAAGATACAAAAGATCTGTACAGTTCGCAGTGGCTGTTGGGAGCTGGAAAGCCAACCCCTTCACCCTCAAAAACATAAACATAGCCTCCAATAGGTACATTTGTCTATCTCATCAGTAAACAGATTGCGAGTTCTCGTTTTTCATCTCATACTTTATCATCCAATCTTAGTCATTAAACAAAGATCGCTCTGCAGGTACCTAAATAAAAAAGCAATTCAACTTCTTGTCTTCAAAGATGCTAGCAATGCTACTTCTTGGCTGGCACCGACTCCAAAATGATGTTTTTTGTAAATATTTACATAGTAATTGAAATAAAAAATATAGACCTGGTTATTATCCTTTATTTGACTTAAGTTACTGACTTGGAGGTTACTGATATACAACTGATAATTTTATTTCATACGTTTTAGTGCTTATTTTGAAGGAGGTTTGTAATTTTTTTTTAATTGTTTTTTTTAGGTACCTATGTGGGATAATTTATTATTCTCTCTAGAACCAAAGTTTGAATGTCTTTTAGGTGAATGCTGCAACACAATGTGAACAAAAAGTGTGTTGTGACATAGCAACAAATACACACTTTAAGAATAAGAAGTTATACCAAAAAGGTCCAAGAAGCAGTACCTTACTGTGGGAAGAAGAAGTCATCAATATTCAAGAGTCGTCTACTAGTCCTTCAATAAGAGATTTTTCATCAGAAACAGATAGTGAGAAGGTCCCTGTAGCTGAATTTAATTTGAGAAATAAATTTTTAGAACTTATCTATGATAAGCCAAATATGTATTTAGGGCTACCTCGACAATATGATTGGTTAATAAATCATATAGTAGAAAAAAGCAAATTAAAAACAAGTGTTTTGAGTTTAATGATTACATTGTTCAAAATCAAGCAAAATGATACATTAGACAGAATGTGTGATCAATTTGAAATAAGTCGACCAAAGATGACAACTTTTTTCTATCAAGAAATTTGCCAATACCTCTAGGTATTGGCAAATTTTTTTAAAAATTTTGTGTTTTTACCATCAGCTATACAGATAAAGAAAAATTTACCTTTGGTTTTTAAACTAAATTATTATAATGTGCAGATGATTATAGATTGTTTTGAGATTCAAATTGAAAAGCCCACCGATCCTCTGAAGCAATCACAAACCTGGTCTCAGTACAAAAGTTGTAATACTTTGAAATATTTGATAGGTTGTACGCCAAGTGGTTTTGTCAGTTTCATATCTCAAGGTTATGGTGGACGAATATCAGATAAAGCCCTTGTGGAAAAGAGTTGTCTGATTGATTGCCTTCCTATGAATGCTGTGATATTAGCTGACAGGGGCTTTAAAGAAATCGAATCTGCATTAGCAAGTAAAAATATAAAACTATTGCGTCCTCCAAGCGTATTTGCAAATCAGAAACCATCCCGAGAAGAAGTTTTTAAGAGCAAAACTATAGCAAGTTTGCGGATTCATGTAGAAAGAGTTATTAGGCGAATTAGAGAATTTCAAATCTTGAAACCCCACTCTGTAGTCAATCACAAACATGTAGGCTACTTGGATCAGATAGTAATGATTGCTTGTGGGCTGATCAATTTGCAAGCTGATATAATAAAAATAAACTAAATTAACAGAATGAGTTTTATTTATTTTGAATATTAAATATGAACAAATGTTTTCTTCTTTGTAAGTAAATATCCCTTGAATCCCTTCTGCAAAGTCCGTAGATTGGCAAAGAATCTTTTGAGTTAGTTGCATTTGGCACTTGCCAATATTTTTGGGTATATAAACGTTTTCCAAAAACACTCGGCTTTGCTTATTATATCATTAATAAATGCTTCATCAAAATCTACTTGAAAAACATGAACTTTCTTTGTTGTTTCAAATAATGGATCTGCGACACAAAATATGCCTTTTTTATGGCCTGTTGCTTTCATTTGTAGATTTATTTGTGCTTTGTATTTAGCACATATTTCATTGTTTTTGACATATGTTTGGAATGTTTTGGCTGAGATAGGGCATTTGATTTCAATCACATAATCTTTAGTTACTCCATCTGGTGAAGCACCCATCAAGCTATTTATCAAAACAAAACCTGATGCTTCCACTTTAATATGAAGTTTCTTATTTATTTCTTCAATAACTTGCTTTTCCAAGGTTTTACCTCTTTTTATTGCTTTGGTTTCCGGCACTTTGTACCCACCTAATATTTGTTGCACTAATGCCCCATTTGTCTTGCAATGAGCCGCTTCATATAACTTTGAAGCTGTAAGCCGACCCTGCCTAATGTAATGCCAATATTTATCATTCACTTGATTTGTTGTTTTCTTGTTAATTGTTTCTATAACGTCTCTACTTATTTCTTGATCTAATATCTCTTTAAAATATTGAAAATCATCATTACTTTCCTTTTCAAAAAAATCTACTGCCATGTCAAATAGGTTGAAAGTCTTATCTTTCTCTTTCAAATTGCATATTAGTGAACCTTTTACATTTCTTTGTGCACATTCTTCATAAAATGTTTGTAAAACTGTAGCATCTTTCGGAGCCAAGTTAATTTTTTTTACATTTTTGTATACATCTTCTGCCAAAACATGATTAGTTCTTTCAGATGCCAGAGTAGGTTTTATCCAGAAGCATTGTGTAGAAGTGCTTGAAAGCTCACAGCTCCGCTTCTCAAGCCAAAATAAAAGCAGTAACGAATGCTTGCAGCCACCTTCAAATTAAAAAGAATAGATAGAAAAATGTCACAAGGGATATGTAGGTATTTTTTTTTAATTCTCACCTGCAGAAGCTGCACAATCAGAACAGTTTGACTCGAGGATTTCAGCATCAGTCTCCTTTATTTTGGCCAATACTGTATATGATTTCTGTGTTCTATGCTCCGGTACAACTCTGGCTTTAACATTACAAATTCCCAGATTTCTCTGTACTTCAACATATCCAACAGCGGAGGACAAGTAACTATCCCGTGATGACCTAAAAGAGGGTCGAAAATTATGGACGAAGAAACTTACAACACAGTCATAAATCAAAGAAAAAATTTGTTCCTGTAGGTATCCATACTTCCATACTATATATACTATATATATACTATATATTACTATATATTACTATATTACTATATTACTATATATTACTATTTACTATATATACTATATATACTATATATACTATACTATATATACTATATACTATATACTATATACTATATTACTATATATTACTATATATTACTATATATTACTATATATTACTATATTACTATATATTACTATATATACTATATATACTATATATACTATATATACTATACTATATAATATTATAAATGCGAAAGTAACTCTGTCTGTCTGTCTGTCTGTTTGTTTGTTGCTCTTTCACGCCTAAACGGCTGAACGGATTTTGATGAAATTTGGTATGGTGATAGATGGTAACTTGAAGACGGACATAGGCTACTTTTTACCCCGGGAAAATATCTCATTCCCGTGGGAATCTACACATACAATAATACTCTAGCGGGGTTGTATCTGCTACAGCACACCGAAACTACTTAACCGATTTTGATGGGACTTTTTTTATTCAACTAAGTATCGCTGATTACGAAAACTACTACAATTTTGAAATCCAACGTGGTAGACGTAAACTACCATTATCCCCTGGGGATAAGGTTGGGGTGCGATAGAGTTGATATGTCTAAAAATCAATATGGGTGTCGTTCGTATGGTTTATCGGGTCGCTGATTACGAAAACTACAATGATTTTGAAATCCAACGTGGTGGACGTGAAATACCACCACCCCTGGGATGGGGTTGGGATTCGATAGGTTTGAAATGTCTAAAAATCAATATGAGTGTCAGTTGTATGGTTTATCACACACATGTGTTTACCACACAAGATCTGAAAATTTCAATTTTTTACAACGACGCAATCAAAAGATATGGCATTTTATGTCCTCATCTCCATACATTTATTCAAAAATGAAAAACCTACAGGGTACTTCCCGTTAACCTAAAATTATGAAATTTGGCAAGAAGCTAGGTCTCACAGTACAAATAATGGGAAAAGTCTGAAATCATTAAATATTACAACTTTTCTCACAACTAATGGTAACCAATTGTGGTGAGCTCCCGTTTCAAGAACATTCATATAAGAGAGGGGTCAAGTTGGATGGTTACTGAGGCGATTTTTGTTTTAGTTTTAATTAAAAACGGGAACACTAACAAACTTGAAAATTGGTATGTTTATAGGGCATAGGCTATAAAATAACAACAAATAATAATATTTGGTCAAGCGCGTGTCGGACTCAAAAAATCTAGCACATTAACTTACTGAAATTTCAACTAATACAATTATGTTTATGTGGTGGTACGGAACCCTCAGTGCGCGAGTCCGAATCGCACTTGTTTTTTTAGGCTTTTAAATCACATAAAACCACAAATTTGGTATCCAAATGTATATAATTAGGGTCAAGATATACAACTATTATAGCTACAATTTTCTTTCATGTATTAGTTAGGTGCATTAATTATTTGATAGGAGCCCCCTCAAAACTCAGCCATCTCGGATTTTATACTCGTATCGGCCATTTTTAAATTTTGTTCTTTTATCCATATCTCGGCTTCTTAATAAATAGATTCAGAGCCACTTTTATAGTAACAATTTGGTGCATCTCAAACAGTTCAGTTTTACTCGTTCAACAACAGATGCAGCTGTTGAGCTCATTCAAAGTATATTTGACGTTTGGGAGGAGTAATGTGATGCCCAACAGCTCTATGTTAAGAATGGTGTCCCAGTACTGAAATATCTGACTCTTTTGTACCGTTGATTTTCTCCATAAAACTTTGCTTTTAGCATCGTGTGGTATTTCAGTGAGTAAGAAAGCACCCTCCTTCAGTTTATTCAAAGCTACTCGTAATACGGTCACTTGGTGAGATTTCCTGTTCTAGTCACTTGGGAGGCCGTAAGAAAAGATTCGGCTTTACCTGATAAAGCAATACCTGCTTCAGTCAATGCACAAGTCCATTCTGAACCCCAAGTAGTCACCAAACGTTTTCCACATCGCCATATCAATATGCAAGCCACCTATCATTATTATGAATTTATCCTCTCCATGGGTATAAGGCCCACTTCCACTGTATAAACTTGGCTAGGGAATATAATGGCGCATCAACGATTAATTAATTATGGAAGCCGTAGCTGCCTTCTCATAGAAAAGTGGCAACTTCTGACTTAGGCTGCTTAAACGATCTTCTGATACATCCTTGGAGGCGTGGAAAGCTGACCAGGAAACAGTATCGGCTATTTCAAGCACACCTTTCTCGAGAAATTTGCAAGCATACTGGAGCCAATTGCTTTCTTCTAACTTTGCAACTTCTAGACGCCCCACCTTTGGTTTTGAAGTATTTGAATATTTTGAATGCCTTGGAACAGGGAGATCGGTAGTCCTTATAGCCATGGCTGGGACAGTGGTGAAGATTTCTGGCAAATCACGATTTTTGTTAACAGCCAAAGAAAACTCATCTCTCTTTGCTTTACCCCTAACTGAGTTAGTGTGGGAAACTGAAACAGACTTATGCCAGTGCCGTGAAATGAGCCCACAGTGGTCATACTTGAGGGATTATGGTCCAAGTTATCAAGTGCACCCACAGTGAATAGTCTTTTATTCAACTGAGGTGGAACCATTGCTCCTTTCTCACGAAAATCAGCACAGTTGGCAGTTGCAAGCTCTCAATCTGAAGAACTCTGTCATAGCGACTATATAAATGGTCATAGCTTACACTAAGCCCCAATTGATGTAGCTGCCTCACGGTTTCTTTGGACCTGGTATCTCCGTGAATCTTCATTCCGATGTAAAGTGGCAATGTCGTTACCTTTTTTGAAGAATGCCGGGAATTCGTAGATGAAGACACATGTTTCTTACCACGGAATATAAAACAGTATTCCGTGTTTCTTTCAGTTAAAGACAATAATCTCGCAGATTGCAAGATTCGCCGCTGACTGTTCTTGACAACCAGGAGGAAAATTACCATCGAAGTGGAAATCTGTGAAACTTTTAATTTCTTTGGGCACTAATTTGGCAGTCTTAGGCTGAACGGATTAAAATTATCGCAAGAGGTATTTTTTATCATTAAATTCTTGTGGGAAAATGTATAAAAGTCTTTAATTAGTGATAACCTGAAGTCCCCGCGGACGGACTCCCGTAAAATAGCAATTTTATGAATATGAATCCAACTCGCACTTGACCGGTTTTTTTTTGTAACACGTTATCCACGAAGTTTGACGCCTAGGCTCAAGACCTCCTGTTTCTCATCTTTGGATGTGATGGTTGTTTATTGTTTATTATTTTCAGATCTTCATTTTGTTCACGGACCTGTTCCTGAACACAGCTTTAGGGATGACCATGGCATTCCCTGCCGTGCTGAACGCAGCTATATTAGATCCGAACACTACCGACATCAGAGCCACGTCAGAAGAAGCTTCTTGGATTGGTAATAAGCTTTTTGTTATTTCCACTAGATAAAGAATACATTTGATTTGTTATATTTCATAATATCGAATGTGATCGTAATGCTATTAAATTGCAATGTAATGAGAGTTAACTCCACTGCTGACGAATATCTGCTGCGTATGGGTGAGTTGGGAAGACCGGTCCTGCGCTGGTCGCATCCAGCGGCTTCCCACGACCTTGACCAGATCGTCGGTCCACCTTGTGGGGGGCCTGCCAACCCTTCGTCTTCCTGTACGTGGTCGCCACTAGAACCTTTACGCCCCATCAGCCATCGGTTCTTCTTGCGATGTGCCCTGCCCACTGCCACTTTAGTTTAGCGATTCTCAGGGCTATGTCAGCACTTTAGTTACTTTAGTTCTTCTACCCCAACGGGAACAAGGCGTGATGTTATGTATGTATGTATGTAGTTCTTCTGCGGATCTCCTCATTTCTAATTCGATCGCGCAGAGAGACTTCGAGCATAGCCCTTTCGGTGACTTTGAGCTTCCTGATAAGGCCCATCGTGAGCGGCCACGTCTCGGTGCCATATGTCATCACTGGCAACACACACTGGTCAAAGACTTTTCGTCTTGAGACGCTACTAAAACATACCTATCTGATATTTACAATTTGCAAATTTCTTTATTGAAGACAATTGTACCAGATAAAATTAAAGTTAAATACAGTAGCGATTACAGTAAACTGTTTGGCTTTTGCAAAGTACTTAGTATCCATCCATACTAATCCATACTTCCATACTTATATACTTATAATATTATAAATGCGAAAGTAACTCTGTCTGTCTGTCTGTCTGTCTGTTTGTTTGTTGCTCTTTCACGCCTAAACGGCTGAACGGATTTTGATGAAATTTGGTATGGTGATAGATGGTAACTTGGAGACGGACATAGGCTACTTTTTACCCCGGGAAAATATCTCATTCCCGTGGGAATCTACAGATACAATAATACTCTAGCGGGGTTGTATCTGCTACAGCACACCGAAACTACTTAACCGATTTTGATGGGACTTTTTTTATTCAACTAAGTATCGCTGATTACGAAAACTACTACAATTTTGAAATCCAACGTGGTAGACGTAAACTACCATTATCCCCTGGGGATAAGGTTGAGGTGCGATAGGGTTGAAATGTCTAAAAATCAATATGGGTGTCGTTTGTAAGGTTTATCGAGCCGCTGATTACAAAAACTACAACAATTTTGAAATCCAACATGGTGGACGTGAAATGCTATCATCCCTTGGGGATGAGGTTGGGGTGCGATAGAGTTGATATGTCTAAAAATCAATATGGGTGTCGTTCGTATGGTTTATCGGGTCGCTGATTACGAAAACTACAATGATTTTGAAATCCAACGTGGTGGACGTGAAATACCACCACCCCTGGGATGGGGTTGATAGGTTTGAAATGTCTAAAAATCAATATGAGTGTCAGTTGTATGTTTATATAAGGATAGGGATAGCGGTTAAGATGGCGTTAGGGGTAGAAGCAGGGATAGGGGTAGGGTCAGGGATAGGGAGAGGGAGAGGGGGAGGGATAGGGAGAGAGTGTAAGGGAGGGGAAAATGAGGGGAGAGAAAGGGGGAGGGAGGGGTAGAGGGCGTGGGAGGGGGTAGAGGGAGGGAGAGGGGGAAGGGGAGGATGAGTGAGGGGAAGGGGGAATGGGAGGAGGGCGAGGGGGGAAAGGGAGGGTGATGGGGAGAGGGGAAGGGGGGAAATGGAGGGGGAAGGAAGGGTGAGGGGGGGAAGAGGGAGGGGCGAGGGAGAGGAAGAGAGAGTGGGAGAGGGTGAGGGAGGGGGAGTGGGAATGTAGGGGGGGGGATACAAAAGGATAGATAGGGAGGAATAGGGACCTTTTTTACTTTTATGAATACTTCCTCGCTACCCATTCACTTCACTCCCTTTATTGCCTTCTTTTTTAAGTTCGCCTGTAACAGTTGACAATGAAAATTCCGCACTACCTACCAGTTAAATAAAATCAAAAGATAATTAAGTTTGTAGTAAGATGCATTTATTCAACTTGGATAAGTACAAATGCATCTTTTACGTAGGGATCAAGAAGGATAAGCGCTCCGTAAAATATGTTTCAATTAAGTTCGAGTTCTGTTTTTTTATAAAATCTACGCGGACGAAGTCGCGGGTAACAGCTAGTAGATAATAAGATGCAAACTGACAATATCATACAATGCCATACAAAAGAGTAAAAACAACAAAATTAATGCTGTGTCAACCCATAAGTGTTACTTACATAAGAGCCTTCGCTCCTCTTATTTCACCAATGTTGTGGTTGCTGAAATTCGTCATGAATTCTAAAATCATAATGCTTGTAACTTGAGGCAAATTTCGAGAATCTGCTTTTTCGAAATGTGCTGTTCTTGTCGCCATCGTAATCAAGTAAGAACTAATAAATAAATCAATAAGGTGTAACTAGCGTTCACTGACCAATGAACCTGTTAAACGGTAGTGTATTTATATCCTCTTAGCCTGTTATTAGCCGTATTAGCGTTGAGATGAGAAGATAAACAAAAAATATCAAGACATACAGGGCTGCCAGATCCAATTTTTAAAATTTCCCTATATATATTTTTAGTTTTCACAAAATATAACGCTTTGTAACGAAAACCACCGAAAAACACATTTTTGACATAAAAAAGTAAAGCGGTACAGTGCAATTATTATTATCGAACATATGACATGAACGCTAAAGAGCATCCAACCTGTGGGCACCCAAAAGAGCCCCACTACTTATGGAAAAAAAAACAATGGCAGCTGATGAAACTGGTGCCTGTTGAAAGAATACTTAAATGCAAACAAAAAATGTTGTGTGACAAATTGTTCTAAGTGATATACTTTCGGAGATATCAAGGTTTAATTTTTTTTATTGTCAATGTACCTTACTCTTGACCTTGATCTAGCCGGCTCGGGTCTTTACATTCAAAATCTACATTTTTGCCTTCTTCAAAATGCGCGCGCCCCCATCTCGCCTCGATTTCGCCTTGCGCTACGTACGAGCGTGCGCGGCCACTTACAAGAGTTATTACGGGGGCAAGCACACTCTCGTTTGTTAACGCCGAACCCGCCATGCGTTAAGCTTAGGAGAGTAAGGTGCGAAAATTTGCGTTTCTACCCGACGGCGCTTTCGTGCGCACTGCCTTAGTGTCAGGCTCTTCCTACCTGGTAGGGGCTTAGCAGTCATAGTACAAAAAAATTGTGTGGGCGATAAGAAAATACTTTTCAACACATTTGCTCATAAAACACCTCTATTTGCACTGTGTTTAGGTCCACAATCCAGCTTACTAAACACGCGTGCCATAATTTCTTCAAAATGCACTAGTGCCGTAATATGTTGTTCTTTTTTAATAACATTTTTATGTACATTATGTTCATGAAATTATGATAAATGAACATTATATTTAATCAAATGAATTATAGTACTCGATAACTAATTAATATCAACTGGATTTGTAAATTATAAATTAAAAGTTGTTGTGTTTTCCAATAACTCGGTGTCATACCTGCGCGTGTACCTGCGCACGCAACCACGCGCCATTATTAAATCTGTGGCCATTTTCCAAAAGTATTTTCATGTTTTCCAAAAGTATTTTCATGTCGACTTGTCAGTATTTCTACATATTGGAAACAGTTGCAAATATAATTTCAAAGCCAACAAAATATGGTATGGCTTTGTGCATTGCATATTGAAAAAGAAGGAAAAATATACAAGGACTATCCGCTAAAAAGTAAGGTAAACAAATTATTTGTATTTTTATTCCCAAATGTGTTGAAAAACGTCGTAAGAAGCACGTGCGCATTAGTAATTGCATACTCGGCTCCATTACGCCCTCGCCTACGGCTCGGGCTGCAATTTCTGAGCCTCGGCTGTAATTACTAACTAAGCGCACTTGCATCTCAATGTACTAAAAAACCAATTTTTTTTGTGTGTCTGTTTGCACTAATCTGAACGAATTTTCACGCGGTTTTCAATGGTAGATTAAGCTTAGCTCTGGGCAACATATAAGCTTTGTTTAATTTAAATCGGTTCCTTAACTCAATCCGACGCTACAATCATGTAAAATATCAAGCTGCCTCCTCAAAATTTAAGAACCGATTAAAACGGGGTTTTCAATAATGCATTTGACTTACTTTCGTGCGATACATAAAGTTTGTTTCATCGCAATCGGTTCGCTCAAACAGAAGCTATACTAGTAAAAGTACAATTTCCACGCGAACGAAGTCGCGGGTGACAGTATTTATGACGTTATTGTAAGAATTAAATGGAAAAAGCTTATTTTCTAAAAAAAATTAACAGGACTACGTTCGGAAATTATTTGTTTTACAACGTTTCTGAACGAACCTGTCAACTTTCAAGCTAGTAATGTATACCAGAGTACATGAAAGAGTGTCACGTTTTGTAAACAAAATTAATACGCTTAAACTTATGCTAAAGATATGAATTTTTCTGACTAGCTGTAGGTAAAAACAATGGTGTAACGTTTTCCTGTGTGTGTATTGTGGTTACAAAGTGTATTTCGCATAATTGAAGAGAAATCTTCAACTTCAACTTTTGTATTATGGCAATGGGCCGTTTAGATTACAGCCATTACTGCCAGTGTCTTGTTGATAAGAGCACAGTTTGTAGGGATTGAGAAATCTTTCTTAACTGCAAAACGTTTGTTTACAAAACATAGCTTTCTTCCGTGAACTCAAACTATAAATGTCTGCAATAAAGTAAATAAACTGCGATTGGCTGGAACACAGCCTAGCTCTGTGATTGGCTTCCACTTTTTGGATAATTTTGTATGCTATACAAGTTTCAATAGGCTCAAGTGTTTTTAAAATCATGTAAAAATCTCTTTTAAAAGTTTTGGTAATTGTATTTTATTGTGAAATCACGGAAAACTTCCATAATCTTATAAAACCTAAACACAGCCTGTGATTGGTCGAGAAATAATGGTGACAAGAGGATATAAAAGCCAAACGCAAGAAAAAAAGGCAATTATTCTGAGTGTGAACTGGCTGAAGATCACGCAAGTTAAGTATCTTGCTATTTTCTTGCTTTTATTTCTATCGTTGTATTTATCCTGTGTATATCTCTCATTTTGTATTACTAATACCACTGATTATGTAAAACTTAGCGATCTACCCTGTTTCTATATGTATATCTATCATGGATGTTAAACCACACGACGGTGGAAACAATAGTGATACCTTGATACCGCTTTAAAATATAACAATAGTGCTGATATAAATAATGAAAGTGTTACCACCGACGTGCTATGATATATGATTTTCTTAGTTGGTTCCCTTAATAAAATTGTTGATTTGTTTTTGTGTGGTTTACCCACATCTTCTTTGCGTAACTTCCATTATCTTGATAGACCGGCTTTATTTTAGACAAAGTCCATAGCTGTGTTAGTACCTAGTATTTATTTAATTATAGTATGCAATCTTATGAGATAATCAGCTTTGTATTGAGATTACTTGGGAATTAATTTTATTATTTACATTTTGTTTTCCTACCTTCATAGTCAGCTTTATTTCAAGAAAGATTTAAACTAGTATTGTACATTTGTTTTTGTGTGGTCTACCCACATCTTCTTTATGTAACTTCCATTATCTTGATAAACCGGCTTTATTTAAGGCAAAGTATAGCCGTGTTAGTATCTTGTATTTATTTAATGATATTATAAAATCTCAAACTCACATAATCAGCTTTGTATTGAGAATACTTAGGAATTAATCTTATCATTTACATTTTGTTTTCCTACCTTCAAAGTCAGCTGTATTCCACGAAAGATTTAAACTACCTATTACGTAATCAACTATGTCTATAAAATATGTGTGACTATTTACGATAATAAATCACATTATTATGTCTACTTTTATGTATTCTTTAACCAATCCACTGATTCAAAATCTAGCTTTTGATTTAGATTCCTAAATTGACATTACAACATATAATTACACAGCTTCTCCTCATTTTGAACTTTTAGTCATAGTAACGCTCTTTTTAAAATATTATCTTGTCTTTTCCTGAAATTATGCTAACACGGGCAACAGCTAGTTTCAAGATAAATTTTAAAGAATTTTTTGATTGGCACTAGGGAATGCAAACCGGTTTAACCGAAAACCGAAAAACCGGTTTTTTAATTGGTTTTCTCTCTTTTTTATAACCCGGTTTTTCTTCCTAAAACCGGCTTTTTCGGTTTTGTTTGAGGAGAATATTTATTTTAATAAAGACAGAAACTCTAAGGACACACTAACAAATAAGTCTTCAATATTACTAATAGACATTATTCTAGACATTAGGATGTGTACTTTTAACAAACACAAGCTAAAAAAGTATATTGTAACTGTTCTCGCACACGGGCCACCGGCCACAACCACAAACGTCGCCTCAAGAAGCTAGAAGTGGCCACAAAGGTAGCTGAAGTGCGCGACAGCCACTTGTGGCCGGTAGTCGATACTTGCGGTCAGTGGCTGCTACTTTTTTAACCAATGCTCGCAGTATCATATGGACTCTGACGAAGGTTTAATTGCGCTGCTTCTGATACAAAAACGTCGTCGTAGAAGACGAAACCGTAGTTATTGGATACATCCAATTTAACAAACGTACAAAAACGTAACGAGCATTTCGATAATCTTTTAAACCATCCAGAAAAGTTTTTCCAACATTTTATTATATTTTTTTTATATGATGGATGAAAGCAACACATCACCAACAAGCGTAAAAGTATCGCCCCTGCGGAAAGATTAGCTATCACATTATGGTAATTAGAAACAATCACTAAACACTCCACAAAAACTTACACAGGTTAAGTAAGGTAAAGGAGAGAGGGGTGAGAATCGCGCGAGTGGCGTGTGGTGGCGTTTTGAATCGGCGTTTTGTGGCCGGTGTGGGCCACAAGAAGCGAGCAACGACGATTTGTAACATGTGGCGGCCACCGGCGGCGTCAACCGTGTGCGGCGAGTCCATATAAAATGTATGAAAACTACAGTAAATATGCTGTTGGTGGCGTTTTGTGGTTGTGGCCGGTGGCCCGTGTGCGGGAACCCTTACTCCTAACACCATCTCCTGATACCTTAAATGATTCACAATTAAAATAGTTGTCATCCTTAAAATAACGTTACTTATACGTTATTTTAAAATATTTTTGTACTATGGCAACACTGTTTATGAATACAAGACGCCATCTTGGACGCCATTTCGCTTCATTCTTCTCATCTTCTGTGGTGTAGTGATCTTTGTTTGGAGCTTCTTTGGATTTTAAATGGATACCACTAAAGGTAAGACAATTTAGTTACCAAACTAATTCGTGAATTAACAAAAACAACCATTACAGTTAAATAATTGTATCAAATAGGCATTATAGTATAAAAATCTCACACGGTTAGTATTGATTTTTTCACAAATCATTAATGTGAAAACTGGACGTGATAATATCATTGCACTGTTATAACTGTTAAATATTTTCAACTGTGTATTTTTGTATCTCATGATGATTAACCTGCTTTTTGGTACTTATTAATGTTATTGAAAATAAAAGTTTATGGATGTTAAAGAAATACTACTGTGAGCCTGTTAGTTAATGTAACAAATTATTTACTTACCCATAACATATTATTGCTTCTACAAACTTATAACTGTATTATTGATTATTGTTATCTTTGTTTGCTCTGATTTTTTAATCACTGATACTGAATTGTAATTTTTTTTGTACCTATTTATCTAAGTGCCTAAATGCTATATTATAGTAATAAAAAAATAAGGTAAGAAATTGTACTTTGATCTTAGCATTTTAAATAATTTTGTATTTAATTTTTATGTTCGAAAATTTAAATAAATACTTGAAAATCTGATGTTTTTATTTGTTTAAAATTTTAATTTAAAAACCGGTTAAGCCGGTTAACCGGTTTTTTATATAAAAAACCGATAATAAAAACCGGTTAAGCCGGTTAACCGTTTTTTTTTACAAAAAACCGATAATAAAAACCGGTTTTTAAAACTGTCCGGTTTTGCATTCCCTAATTGGCACCAGTTAGATCAGCTGCCACTGAATTTTATTTTTTATAGTGGAGCTCCTTTGGGTGACCACTAGTATGCCAGTCCTCATACAAATATGTTCGATGCTCTTTAGGTGCCTTACTTTTGCCTTCTTGTAAATTATTATAAGGTTGAAATTTATCAGCACCCTGTCCGTGAGTGTCGATTATTTTGTCTGTGCCGAAATATTTTATTTCGAATGAAGTGACACCCTCTATTTCCCCAACGAATTAATTCCCCAATTTTTTTTTCCACAGAATTTCGAAAAAGCTCCCAATCTGGTAACACTTCATAGACGTAACTCTGACAGTGAGTGACAGATAACAGATTAAAAACTTTTTAACTTTTTTTTGTAAGCAAGGCAAAGGGATCTTTTTCATGCTTCTTCTGATGACGTCATACAAAGGTCAAATTAAGGTTATTGTATTTTATTAAATAACTTGAGAACTACAGACTTATTTAAAAATGTTATTAATAGAAATTGCTCCGAAAGATTATTCCTCGAAATGTTTTGAGATCTTCGTTCCTATTCAAAAAGAAAGCATGCCTAATTGATTTCAAAGAAACTATTTCCTTTTGGAAATGGTTGATTGATCTTATTTAATGATCAAAAGAAAAGCATTATTGAGCTCTTCCGTTGTTAAGAAAACAATGGTTCTATTTTTAGGGTTTTTGAAATTGGGCAAGGCACGCTTGGTATAAGCCACAACTCTTATCAACTTGTTTAAATTTGAATATTTGTCTAGATTGATGCAATCGAAAGACTGAGCAGAAACGAAACAAGACTGTTTGATTTCACGTTTTAGTTCGGGAAGAGTTGTATTAGTGTCAAGGACTATCTCTTTATTACACCAATCAGGTTCAAGCAGACGAGATGGACCGTTCCACCACAGATTGTGGTTTTGTAAATCAACAGGCTCAATGCCCCGCGACAAGACGTCAGCAGGATTTTCTTCACTGGGTATGTAGTTCCACTTAACAGTCGGTGTTAACTTGTTAACTTGTCTGATACGGTTGGCTACATAAGTATTGAGTTTGGAGGATCTAATGCAAGCCACGATAAAACAATTTCAGAATCACTGAACAGGAAAACCTCCGGCTTGCATACATCCTTCAAGACATCATAAACTTTATTAGTCAAAGTCGCTAATAGCAATGCACTATTTAACTCAATTCGCGGTGTTGTCAATTCTTTACCTTTGGAAACTATTCTGGATTTAGAACAAAAAAGATTCATTGAAACTTTGTCATCATCATTAACAGTTCGCAAATACAAACAACAACCGTACGCTTTATCAGAACCGTCACAAAATCCTATAAGTTGAACTGATTTTGAATTTGAAATATCAATAAGCCTGTCAGCCGAAATAGGAGTCATGCTGGTCAATGAGATTGCGAAATTCTCCCATTCCTTTGCCAAATCATCAGGTAATGGTGAATCCCAATTAATGTTGATTTCCCATACCTTTTGCATTAATATTTTTGCCGCCACAAAAATTGGGCCAGCAACTCCCAATGGGTCAAAAAACTTTAATATGAAACTATACACTTCACGTTTAGTATAAACTTTTGATTGGTCGCATCGTTCGGAGCATGAAAGCTTGAATGTGTCTTTTTTACATTATACTTCAAACCAAGGGTTTTTGTAAAAAGACTATCTTTGTCAAAATCCTGTTCACTAAAAACTTGATATTCCACTGGAATATCTTTGATTGCTTCAGGACAGTTCGATGCCCACTTATGAAGTGAGAAACCACCAATTGCTAAAAGGTCGACTAATTTGTTTTTTATAGTTACCAATTGTTCTACACTGTCGCTTGTGCATAAGATATCATCCACGTATGTATTTTAACAAAATCGACTTAGCAAGCTCATACTTATCACCGTACCTATCAGCAAGCTCTTTTAAGCATCTCTTTGCCAGATAAGATGAGCTCTTCATTCCATACGTGATTGTTTTTAGCTGAATGCATCTGATTGGCTCTTCAGGAGTTTCACGCCACAATATGTTTTGCAATGGGCGAAAACGCTCTTCCACTAGGCAGCAACGAAACATTTTAGCAATATCTGTCATTAGAACATACTTTTGTAAGCGAAACAACAACAGAATGTTGAAAAGTTCATTCTGAACGACAGCACCTTTCAATAAAAAATCATTTAGTGATAGTTTCTTATCAACTGTTTTCATTGAGCCGTCCATTACGACTCGACAAGGAGTAGTTTTAGACTGGCTCAGTCTAGGCTGGCCTAAGAAGAAGACTGGGTCCACAGCTAAATCATATTTCTCAATGTCAATGTACTCAGCATGGCCCAAATCTAAATATTCATTTATGAAATCTTTATATTGTTTGTGCAATGCACTATCTTTCTGTAAACGCTTCTCTAAATTTAATAATCGTTTTAAAGCAACGCTTAATGAATCACCCAGCAATGGATTTATTTCATTCAATTTAACCTTAAGCGGCAAGTGAACTACAAATTTATTATCTTTTAATTCCACAGTTTCCTCAAATATTTTTTCTGATAATTTTTCCTCTGAGGAACATTCTACAAATGTTTGTGGCACTTGCTCATTCTCCCAAAAATTTTGAATAGTATCCCCCAAAGTAGATGATTCATCCAGTATTTCGCATGACTGGCAAGCAAGAGAAATTACCTTTTTTGACGGACATTGATTAACACTACCTGCTATGACATGGCCTAACAGTGTATCTATGATGTACGGTCCCGGAGCACCATCCTGAACCTGCACTTCTTGAGGTTTATCCAGCAACAACTGAAAGAAAATATCAGTACCTAATAGTAGGTTTATCTTTTGAGGTTCATTAAAATGTTCATCAGCCAGTTTAATGTTGGATGGCAAATTCATTTTTGAAATATTAATGGGAGAATGTGGCAAATTTGTTGTAATAAGTGGCTCAATGTGGCACTTTGCTTTGAATTTATAAGGAAATATGCAGGAATAAATATTCAGCAATGCCGATATATTAGAGACACTTTCCCTATTAGAAATACCAACAACCGTTGTCGGATCATGATTTGGCTTGATACCTAATTTTGTGATGAGTTCACTTGTAGCAAAAGAAGTTTGACTACCACTGTCTAGCAAGGCTTTGACAATGACTGGCTGCCCCTTTGAGTCTAAAAGTTTTACTTGAGCAGTCGGTAACAAAACAGTTTGTGAACCGGGCAATGTCCGGGTCTTCAAAGAAACTTTTGGCTCACTGGCCTTAAAATTCTCATGTATCATTCATTGTGTTGTGAGAACCCTTACACACAGCACATTTAAATTTAAAACTGCAAGGAGACTCCCCGTGTGAATTTAAGCATAAAATGCATAATTTATGCTTGGTTATGTAGTTAATTTTATCATGTATTGCTTATAGCTTAAACTTTGCACATTTAAACAGTTTATGATTTGACTTACAGAGCGAACAAGTCTGCGGTTCCTTTAAAACGGATGGGTTAGCCGCAGTCTTCTTTGGAGGGATAACATCATTTGTTTTAGTCACACAAGACTCTAAAGCCTTTGCTTTCTTTTCTAAAAAAGAAAGAAAATACGAAATTTTGGGGTACTCAGAATTTCTCTCCATGTTAAACTCTTTAACCGTGCACTGGTCTAGTTTTTTCATTAGAATAGTTATAAGCATGATGCTCCACTCTTCCACTGGTTGCTCCAAATTTTTGAGCGCTGAAATCTGCTGTTTAACGTCTGAAACAAATGTACGCAATGTTTGACCTGTACATTTAGTTACACTGGGAATTTCTAGCAAAGCATTTGTGTATTCGGTAACTACTTTAAATTTATTGTCATATCTTGATTTTAACAGGGCCAAGGCCTCTTTATAGCTTCAGATTCAGATTATTTATTCAATGTAGATTCTTTACAGAATACTTATTGAATGTCATGCAGAATACAATTCAAATAGAGCGAGTCTACGCCGTTTCGGATCGTGCTGTGGCAGCGTAAAAGAAACGGCAAGAAACCACTGCAGCACGGCCTACTTTAAGAGTCGGCTTTTTACAATGTGTTTCTTGTGTTTCGCTGGAATATCAGAGCACCATACCTCTTTGTCATTCATATAGTCATCTAATCTATAGTAAGCTTTTTTACATAACGTTTGCTTTACACATTCTTTAAACTTTCTCTCAGGTAATTGCACTATATTGTCAGGTATTTTGTTGTAGTATCGTACACACAGACCAACGAAAGATGTATTGACTTTAGTTAATCTAGTATATGGTTGATCAATTTTGTGCTTATTTCTAGTATTAAAATTATGCCTGTCACAAATTTTAGGTAATTGATGAATGTTCTTTCTAGCATACATAATATTTTCATAGATAAGAGAGAGAAGATACCAACGGCAAATTAACTATAATATCTAAAGGTTCACCCTCCAGGTGTGTCCTCAGATAGTATACTCGTAGTTTTTGTATATCTGACAAGTCAGAAGCTCTGTCAATAACAGAGGTAAACAATTCAATGAATGTATAGTGGTCGCTTGTTTTCTTGCCATCAAACTTTGGAATTGATATTTTAGGCAACTTTGTTTCTGAAGAGGAAGTTCGTGGGACATGGTTAGTAGTTTGCTCAGCGATTAAATTATTTATTTTTGCTAAAACAGTAAAGTATTTAGTCTCATACTACCCGACGTCTTCGGCATCATCTTCGTCGATAGCTACGATCTCTGTAGTCAACTGAATGTACCTGTTATAATTGCTTATCAACACCTCTCTCCTGGACTTTTAATTCTCAAGATCTATCCTAAGATTCGGTGTGTCTAAAAGAGAACAGTGCGAGTCAGATAAGACTTGCATTGACCCCTACCTGCAACGAGTTTTTTCATCTTTTCTGTACTCATCTTCACTGGGAAAAACCACCAACAGGTTCTGTAAGCCCTGATAAACCTTCCAAACAAATTGTTTTTTAGCTAGCAGAAACAAAAAACAAGCAATTTACAAGAATTGTACGAAATTCAATCCTTAACCTAGGTTACAAGTTTGCCTCTTAGAAAATCACCAAAATTTTTGACGGCCAAGTATGGTGGTAGCGCAGGCAATACGCAACCTATATGAGAATCGGTACTGCCAACTCCAGTTCAAGCTATTGTATAGTACCACGACCTCAAATTCGATATACAATGCTTGTTCTGTAAGGCAAATAAAATATCATACAGTTCAATATATACGAAAATTACCCTGTAAAGAACAACTTTAATAAGAATTAGGGTTCACAAAAGAAAAAGAATAAATTTTGTTTATGGTCAATGACTCACAAAAAATTTGCATAAAAAATACAAAACAATAAGGATTGTTTCGTCCTGAAAACACACAAATATTACCCTAAAATATAATACACACATATATACCGTTATTCTTGCTGCAGTAAATGACGGACAGAAGCGGCTCATTGTAGAATTCTTGAGTAAAAAATAGTGTGGTGACGCGTTCGCGACTATAAAAATTACACAAACAATGTTTGTAAAGTACGAAAAAAAGCTTGATTTCTTCCCGCTTTTGTATAATCTTCGACGATATAAATGGTTACGTAGAATAAATGCAATCAATGATGCATGTAGGCGCGAAACACGACGAATCATCCAGCACCAATGGCGCTGTATGTACCTTCGCACTTAACAAAATTGCTGTTCTGGGCACGGGAGTGTTTTCTTCTCTCAACCAAGGGCTGTGCAGAATAAAAAGGCTTGCAATCAATGAGTGCAAGTGTTGGAACACTGATGATGACCCTTCCTTTGTTCTATGGGACAATGGCGGGTACGGCGTGGCAGCGCTCCCGGGGACACAGTAACAGCGTTGAAAATACAAACTGTAGCAATGCTACAGGATTGATCAGACACAGCTCACCAACTGACGACCGTGGCTCGATGGATCAATTTCTTGTATAGCACGATGATGATTTTGAGTTATAGAAATAAAAATGCGTCTTGTGGTGCGATGGCTGTGTATTCACCGTAAGCTCGAGACAAAGTCTAAAAGTGACAGAAGCTGTCAAAATTATAAGAGTACATGTGTGGTGTGACCACAATAGAAAAAATACATTCTATTATGTCTTAAACCATTTTAACAAAATCTTCGATTATGTACAATAATTTACAAGCAATAGTTTTAAAAATTATCATCTAGAGTTAATTCTTTTAAAAATAATTACTAAATCGTCTTGCTAATGATAATAAGATTTGCAATTTCTTCTTTTGGTAAGAAAGCTAAACTTACACATAACTTTTCATAATTGGTAGTTTCTTCATGAAATAGCAGACCTAGAGATTTAGATTTTTTAAATACACTTCGCTGAAAATGCACAAAGCAACCGTGGACTTCAGCGTTGGGAAAACATTGTTTATTGCAATAATAGCTGATGTTTCAAAATCTAATGTGAATTTAGTTGGATTCAAGGCGAGCAGAGCTTCTGCTATTTTCTTCAGCACGCTTTTGTAGGTCTCTTTATTTGTAAGTAATGCATTAAACATAGGCACTATATTAGTCCCATTCTTGTCACTTCGTAAAGCTCCATGGATTGTGTGGAGCTGTGTAAATGGTTTCGCACAGCAGTCTAATGTTCCATCGCAGAATGCATCACTTCACCACGCGTTGTTATTTTCATTGCAGTCGATTATGACTATAGACAGTATAACCGACGTACGAGTTTGAGTTTAGCAAAGGAATTCTCGTGTCTTTAATTGAGACAATTTTAAAAACTTAGCCTTCTAACGTGTCTTAATTATAGTCGTAGGCATTGTTGATTGTTCGGTGCAGTGCCCAACACGTGACATCAGCCGCCTGCAGTTAAGTGGCGCCGCGGCACAAAGTTTTGTTTTAGTGCATTTTACGGAAGCCTCCTTAGTTTTGATGGAATCCTCGGCACCATCACCAGAACAGTAGGCCACGAGCGCAGGCATTGGTGCTTTCAGCTCAGGGATAGGGACAGTTTTATTTGGCTTCAGCTTCACTTTTTCGGCGAATGAAGTGGGGAGAATGGCTTGTTGCGCTGGTGATTGTACAGCGCGCTGCGAGGTATTTGCAATTTTTTCTTCGAACGATTTTTCTAGCCGCCATATTGTGTTTGCGCATGATAGCTTTTCTTCCGCAATGGCTGCCCTGGATTCCGCCAAAGCCAGGCGCACGGTGAGTGTTGTCACTACTGCTGATACACGCTCCATATTCATTGTAAGCACCGTGAGCTCCTCCTTATTGAGCTTTGCGCTTTTATTTTTAGGGTTCCGTACCTCAAAATAAAAAAACGGAACTCTTATAGAATCACTTAGTTTTCCTTCTGTCTGTCTGTCAAGACCCTTTTTCTCACGAACGAGAAGAGGTTGAAATTGATAACGAATATTAAGGTCCATAAACCACACAGGATCTGAAAATTTAAATTTTTTACAACGACGCACTCAAAAGATATGGCTTTTTATGTTCTCATCTCCATACATTTATGCAAAAAAGCAAAACCTACAGGGTACTTCCCGTTGACCTAAAATTATGAAATTTGGCAAGAAGCTAGGTCTCACACTACAAATAGAGGAAAAAGTCTAAAATCATTAAATATTTCAATTTTTCTTACTTATAATAGTAACCAATTAAGGTTAGCTTGTAACACTAGGACCCTAGGTACAAATTAAGATACTTAAAAAAACCATTAAACAGCTGGCTGGGAGCTGAAAAATATCTTAGAAACGCATAAAAGTTGAGAAATACTACAAAGTTAATGAAAATGGACATTAAGATAGGTTAAGGGATATGTAATCATATAAAAACATTACTTAAAGCAGTTAAAAGTAGTATTCGCAATGGTTTATACGACTATCTTTCTATCAAGCATCAATTTAGAACAATAATCTGCCTGTATTGAAATATTCATACGAAAATGAAGCCGTTTTGGCGCGAAACTACGCGGTAGAATCCGTGTACAACTGCGCGATCTGTCGTTTTATATTACGAAGTATACTTATGGGGAAGACGGTCGCCGAGCAGGCGGCGGACCGAATCCAAGAAATATTGGCAAATGGATTAATCACATGAAATGTGATAATATGAGACTCACGCAGATGTAGGCAGACGCTTAGGCCCCTGTTCGAAAAACTGAAAAGTATAACATGAAACAAATACTTATCGAACCCGTCTGTTTGGTGATTGGTAGTGCATGGCATGATGGAAAACTCAAAAGCGATAGATAATTAAAGAGTTACTAGGTTGAATCCTTTTGATGGCTACAATTGCACTGAAGGGGCAGTGATAAGCACTTAAAAAGTGAAGCGATAGATAATATAAAAAGTTACCTAATTGTTATGAATCATTTTGATGGCAACAACATGATCCTCAAAAAGAGTTTGGGCTACTATTCACATGTAGTAAGTCCTACCACAAGTCGATCAAAAATTGAATGTTTAGAGGCCTAAATAAAACATTCAATGTATTTTAATTTTCAGCTTTCTCCGGAGTTGTAACGATGTTGATCTACTTGGACACCCAGATTGATTACGTTTAAAAGCGGATTTGTCGGGATCAAAGGACCAAGTAAATAGATCATTTAAAAATTAAGTGTAAGCACATCAATTGTATTGGTGTGCCCAAGCTTAACGAATTTGCTTTGTCTTCGGACATAAAACTGTCATAGTCGGTGGATATCTCTCTAATTCCGTGCGGAATAGATAATGATATAGAAATTTGAGAAAAGATTTGAGAATCTTGTGAAAGAAACTCGCTATGATCTTATTGTGTCAGTTCAAGGGACTGCGCTGCTGAAACACTTGTGTTTTGGCTAAATTAAAACCTTCTAACGAATATCTCGGTATTTGTCTGAATAGAAAATACTTATTCTATTAAGTGAGGTTATAGGTTCAGTTACAATTTGGTGCCGTGACCAGGATATGGATCAACGATCTATTTCTTGATCCGGTATTGGTTGTGGCTAAACATATGTAGGCTTCTTAAGCCTACAATTTGTTGTCCGTGAAAGAGGAATGAGCGAGCATGTTGTGGCCTAGAAATACAAAAATATAAAAAGTGGATAAGGACCACCAAAGTGCAGTGACACTTAATAGATTAAGTGATATTGTTAGTAAAAAGTACTTTAATTAAAAAAGTTTCAAAAGAAACGTAACACAACATGTCGGACACAGAAGAGGAAGTGCAAGTTCCGGTAGAGGACGTGGAGGAGATATACGAACCCCCCAAGAAAAGGATAAAGGGAAAGAAGGGGAATAGCCCTGTCTTTCAAGTAGAGGAGAAAAGGGATGCTCCTGAAATGTCAAAAGAATTTACCCTTCTTCACAAAATGATACAAAGACAAAACCGTATATTGGACATTAAGTTGAGCAAATTAGAAGCGGAGATCAAGCAAACCGCAGAAGCTCAGAAAAGTTTACAAGTCCAAAATCGACCTACATCATCTAATACGAGTAGGACATCGCCTGTGTCGGAGCAACCAGATCCGCTTGCAAACCGACAAATTATGTATTCGATTATTACCTTAATTCAGAGAAGCCCAAATTTAACGGCAGAGGAAAAACTCACCCTGTGACCTTTTTAGAAGACTTAACATCTTATATTAAGAAAGTGCCAACACAAGGAAAAGGATTGGACATTGTAATTGAGTGCTTAGAAGGTCAGGCGAGAGATTGGGCAAGAGTTTATAAGGAAAGGTGGAGTGAATTCGATGATTTTAAAAGGGACTTTTTACAGACCTTCTGGAACGAGGTCGAACAGAATAAAGTGCGAAGAGAAATCGTTAGTGGAAAGTGGGACAGAACAAAAACACCCACTATGTTGGCTCACTTCATGAAGTATGCTGGACAAGTGAAGCTATTAAATTACCCTTTGACAGATGCACAGTTAATTGCTGACTTGATGAGGCATTTTCCACGAAACGTGCAACAGTTGTGGACATTATCAAAGAGGAATGAAATATTGTCCGCAACAGAGTTCTTACACGAATTAGACTGCATAAACCAGTCGGAAGAAGACGCTCAATTAACAAGATCCTCGGGTAGCAACATGCACGCTCCATCACGAGCGACAAAAACAAACAACTGATACAAGGAGTGGAGAAGGCCAAAAGAAGACAACACGGGTTCCACGCGAGGCAGTACTGGTGGGGTGAAGGCGCCCACCGCACCGGTTGCTGCATCCATGGAAACAGTGAAGTCCATCGAAGAAGCTCCAAAAACTGAATAATGCTGAGTGCGTAGTTGTCCCTAAGCACTCGGCTTCAAATAAGGGCACAGCTCTACAAAACAGTTCGATCGGTTATCAAATAATGTTAAAGCAAGTCTGGAAACCAGGCCAAAGTTTGGGTAAACATAATAATGGCTTAAAGAGACCGATCGAAGCAAAAGGCTAGTCGGGGCGAGCTGGTTTTGGTTTTATAAATATCATAGAGAGTATATCAGGTCTCATTAAAGACCGGTTTAATTTGCTTTCAGCTGAAAAAATGATTCCTAACAAAGATTTAAACACAGTATTCGAAGAGGATGAGAAGACAAAGGAATTACTGGAAGGAATGAGGCCTGATATCTCAATAATTTGTGAAAAGCTCACAGTCAAGGCTTTGTTAGATACGGGCTCAGATATTACATGCATATCAGAAGAGCTCTATAATGAGTTGATCCACAAAAACCCTAAGTTGTCCGTTATGCCTGTCAAAGGGTTCCAAATAAAGGGGGCTGTGGGTCAACGCTCTTCTAGAATCAATAAACAGATTATGCTACATGTTGATCTAACAAAGGATTTATCTTTAGACATTACATTTTTGGTTGTGCCCAATCTATCAAGGTCAATGATTTTGGGCTTTGATTTCATGTTGCAATATAAAGTGGAAATACAAATAGAAAAGGGAAAATATGGCGTTTGCATAGTACACGGCGGAAAGCCGATTTTTTTTCCATTTAAGGATTTTAAAAGTGTATATTGCATTAAAAGTGGCAAAGATCAAAACAGTGTAAATATCAGTAAGAGGTTTGAGGCTGATGTGAATATTGGATGCAAGTCTGACCACAGAGGTAGAGAAAAGTTAATTGAAATATTACGGAAATATGAGTCATTGTTTACAGACAGATTGGGCAAAGCAAATTGCTATGAACATGAGATTAAAATGGAACACGAAAGACCCATAGTAAATAGGAGTTATCCAATACCATACGCTTATAAAGCCAAGATGGCAGTTAAGTTGGACGAATTAGAAAAAATGGGTATAATTACAAGGGCAACAACCCCATACTCGAGTCCATTAACATTTACGCTGAAAAAGGATGGCGTTGATATACGTGTTTTATTAGACGCCAGAGGAATTAATAAACATATGGTGGCTGAGACAGAGAAGCCACCTATGCAAATAGATGTGATCAATTCCTTCGTTGGAGCAAAATTTATTACCACGATAGACTTAAACAATGCATATTTTCAAATACCAATCAGCAAAGAAAGTAAAAAGTATACTGGGTTTACTTTCGAGGGTAAATCTTATGTATACAATGTTTTACCTCAAGGATTAAAGACCTCTGTGGGAAGCTTCAGTCGAGCGATGGACATCATCCTTGGGCCTGATGTTAGGGAATTTTGTGTTAACTATTTAGACGATTTAGCCATCATAACGTGTGGCTCGATTGATCTTCACCTGGAGCATATTGATCGAGTCTTACAAAGGTTACACCAGGCCGGGTTGACATGTAACTTACAAAAGTGTGATTTCATTTGCAAGGAAGTAAAGATGTTGGGATTTATAGTTTCAACAGAAGGCATAAGAACAGACCCGGAGAAAGTCAAAGCAATAAGTGAATTTCCAATTCCAAAGAAGGTGAAACAAGTCAGAGCCTTTTTAGGGCTCTGTAATTTTTATCGCCGATTCATACCTGATTATAACAGAAACATTATGCCTTTGTGTGAATTATTGAAAAAGGGGAAAAGGTGGATATGGAGTGAGAAAGAACAAAAAGCTTTTGATGAGCTTAAAAACCGTTTTATAAAAACAATTATACTCCATCATCCAGACTTTAGCAAACAGTATTACATTCAAACAGATTGCTCCGGAATTGGATTAGCAGGAGTATTATTTCAACTTGGAGACGATGGAAATATGAAAATACTTGGATTCCACAGTAAAGCCTTGAAAGGAGCTGAATTAAATTGGACAACTACAGAACAAGAATTTTATGCCGTAATCAATACTTTTAAAAAGTTTGAGACTTATTTGAGAGGAGCAAAAGTGATAATCAGAACAGATCACAAGGCATTACTATTCGTTAACAACATGAAACTCTACAACAGTAGAGTGACGAGATGGATTTTGTTCTTGGAACAATTTGAATACACTTTTGAACATGTAGCTGGAAAGTTGAATATTGGAGCAGATATCTTATCACGTTACCCTCCTAGTAGTGAAATCATACAAGAGGAGAAAGCAATTTGCCCAGAAATTGCTTATACTGAGAGTGATCCCAATAAGGAGTTAAATAAAAGGTTGAGGAATTTAAGGAAGCTGCAGGAAGTAGATCCTGTAGAAAAACAAGAAAGCATAAACAGATTAACCCCACATTGCTCTATTAGAGATGAAAAACTACATATGGAGGTGAACGGCAAAGATGTCTTGGTTCTCCCTGCTGCATTAATAGAAGCTGTCACTATGCAAGTCCACGAGGAGATGGGACACCAAGGAGCATATAAAATTATAAAATACATCAGAGATCGTTTTTATTGGCCTAATCTGACAAGAGATATAAAGCGAATATTGAACAAATGTCACATTTGTCAATTGGCAAAATGTAATAATTTTAAATATTTTGGTCCATGTCAATCGATAGTAACACAGAATATTGGGGACTTAGTGAAAAAACTTTACCCGATGAGAAATGCTACAGCAAGATCAGTAGTAACAAAAATTAAACAATTCGTACAAATCATAAAGCCAAAAGCAATAATGACTGATAATGGATCTCAGTTCATTAGTAAATTATGGAGAAAAAGTTTGAATGATCTTGGAATTAAGACCATTTATACTACAGTGAGGAATCCTAGACCAAACACTACTGAACGAGTAAACAAGGAGCTTGGACGGATGTTTACAACATATTGTCATAATAACCATCGCGGATGGGCAACAAAATTACCAGATATAGAGAAATTATATAATAACACTGTACATGACAGCATTGGTTACACGCCGTGCGAAGTTTTGTATGGAAAAAGTAACAAAATGACATTTGACCGATGTTTGAATTTGCCTAAAGACAAATTGAATGTAGAGGAAGTGAGGACAAACGTCAGAAGGACGTTAAAGGAACAAAGCGAATATAGACAACAGAAGTTCAACGTAAATCATAAATTGATTAAGTTTCATGTAGGGGACCTGGTGAAGATCAAACGCGTCACACAATCAAGTGCTGAGGACAAACAGATTAGTAAATTTGATTTGTTATATGAAGGGCCATATATAGTTTCCTCAATACCTTTTGAAAATGTTTATATTCTAGAAGACCCTATTACGGGGAATGTAAGAGGAAAATTTAATACGATACATTTATCAAAATATTATAATTAGTTGCAACATAGATGTAAACGGTTTTTTTTTTTTACAAAAAGCAATTTATTTTGTTTTTGGTTAATAAAGGCCATTAAGAATTTTGTTTTGTAGTTATATGCGAAAATAAATTATGAAAGGTTATAAACAAATTATAAATTTATAAGCCTGAAAATTACTTTGGTAAATGCAAGGTCTAATTATGTAAATAAAATTGTAGAATTAGTCAATCCTTTGGTTATTATATAATCATATATTGGTTATAAGATTAAAGAAGATTGGTATAAGAGTTAATAAGAGTACTAAAATCATCATTCCCTTTGGATGGGGTTGGGGTGCGATAGGGTTGAAATGTGAATATGGGTGTCGTTTGTATGGTTTATCGGGTCGCTGATTACGAAAGCTACAACAACTTTGAAATCCAACGTGGTGGACGTGAAATACCATCATCCCCTGGGGATGGGGTTGGGGTGCGATAGGTTTGAAATGTCTAAAAATAAATATGGGTGTCGTTTTGGCGTTTGGCGTTAGGGGTATGGATGGGGGCAGGGTTAGGGAGAGGTAGAGGTAGTGAGGTAGAGAGAGAGGGAGGGGGAGAGACAGAGGGACGGGGAGGGGGAGAGGGAGTTAGAGAGAGAGGGTTTTAGTTTTTCTCAATTCTGCGAATTGGCTCTGTTTTGAAATATTACACACATAGTAATTTATGAGTAACGTCTGTATACTCGTATTATATAAAATTCATTGGATCTTGAATTATACTCATTGATTTGCGCAGGGTTAGTCCTGTTTTTCCTTAGTTTAAAATTACCCCGAAATGACGGGAAAATATCTCATTGCTTCGGAAAACCGGTAACAACATAAATATGAAATCCACGCGAGCGAAGCCGCGGGCAACAGCTAGTAATCCTATATTTGTTACAGTAACGTTTTTCCAATAAACGCCTCGCTTCATCATAACTCTCACTGACAACCGGCAGATTTTTTATGAAATCGTAAGGCTGATCCTTAAGGCGATCCGTTTTCCATACTGAGGTTACATTTTAATGTTGTAAAGTTTTGACTGCAATCGCGAGGCTTTGGAAGACCTTGCTATTAGCCAGGACTTGACCATTGATCGAGAGATAAAACGACATTTGCTCACAGAAGACTTATGGATCCAGGTAACTCAATACTACAAGATTTTAAAACCTATTCTTGTGGCTATTACGAAGCTAGAATCTGACAGAGCTGTTTTATCTGCTGTACCTCAGATGTTTGATTATGTTAGAGAAAAAGTGTGCAATGCTTGTGAAATAGTCACAGAAGAAGAGGAAAGATACATCATACAAGGAATTAGTAATAAGCAGGACTTCATTGAGAAACCCATACACTTCGCTGCCAATATTTTGGACCCACGTTATAGAGGTCTTAAACTATCACCTCAAAAAGTTGCACAAGGACAAGAATTTATTCGTCAGTACGCTGAAATACACAGGAAAAATGCTGCACAAGTTTTTGCGAACCTAGCTGAATACAAAGCAAGAAACGGGTTTTTATAGTTAAGTCGGTATTTGGTCTGCTGTTGAAGAATTGGATCCAAGAACATGGTGGAAAGGCCTTTGCGATTGCCAAATATTGACATTTCTAGCAAGAAAATTACTCTCTGTACCTCCATCATCAGCTTCCAGTGAACGAAATTGTTCCCTTTTTGGGAACACGTTAACTCGTACTAGAAACAGAATTAGTACCGATAGGCTTCAGAAACTCATATCTGAGCGAGCAAATATAAGATCTTTATCAGAAAACCCAAACAAAAATGTATATTTAATGGATGACGAGGAATATATCAGTAGCAGTAGTTCGGAAGAGGAACAAAATGATCAAGAACTTCAGAGCCCCGAGGAAGAAATGGGGCTAGAGAATTTTAATTTTTCGGTATCAGAAACTAATGATCCCTTAATGATAGTATATATAATTATTATTGATCTGATTTTTATTATTGTATCAAAAAGTACAAAACGTATAGTTTGTAAGGTACTTTCTTATACTTCGTTTTTTAAAATTAGATATATCTTTGGTAATGTTATATTCTAAACTTGGTCGATAAGTATTAAAAGTATATAGGTATTTAATTCAATTTATATCACATATCATTAAGAGGATATGTCTGAAAATATTTAACGCTCAATGGGCGGAGTCTTCTCGCTCGAGCCCCCCCGCTCCCCACACAAAATACACGCGCTGAGCACCCGCCGCCGCACGCGGCACGCTGGCCGCAACAAGCATAGAAATGCAAGGAGTTGCATTATATAAAATCTTTTTAAATAGAAACATTTAGCTTATTGTCATAAATAGTTTATTTAGATGCCCTATATTATGAGTAAGGGTTTTATAATCACCTAAAGTCGAAATTATGTACCTAGTAAAATAAATTTTGTATTTTTTAAGACTCATTTTCCAGTTAAACTAAAAAAAGTCTAAAAAAACGAAAAATCTGAATTGATTACAGTCGATAGAAGTATACTCGTATGTAAAAAATAAAGAAAAATAAAAAGATCTCTCGAAGTAACACTGTTTTCTAGAAATCTGCCAAAACCTTTACAAACAAATTTAATTTTGCGGTTCTAAAAACGGACTTTTGAGGCTTCTAAAAATAATGGACGGTATAATTGTTTCAAGTAGTTTTGTCCACAAAACTGATCGACTTTACTCACGAACTTGAAAAAAAAAATTAAACGGACTTCCCATAGAAACTGCATCTAAATTAAAAACAGTTCTTAATGAAATTCTTTTGAAATATTTTTAATATAATATTAATATAATATTTTTAATAAAAAATAATAATAAAACAAACAGCACATTTTGTAAAAATTATATTTTTTGTTTTGCGACCTACGTTCCTGGGGAATAGTTATTTAAGATTACCTTTAAAATGATCTTGGGTTATAAAAAATAATCCTAATTTAACAGTGCTAAAAATGCTTGGGTAAATATTACGATACACACTTTTTTATTTTGTTATACTTTTTTCACTTGGAATTATTATTTTATGTCTTCCATCGCATTGTATCATATTATGCACAGCTATAATGTACAGGGCTGTCTGGCAAATCCAGCGCAGCCGTTAAATTTTGAATTGTTGCATGACCACACCAACAGTGTTTTTGTTGAGGTTTTCGTTGGAATTTTTTATTTTAAATTAATTTTTGCACATTGAACATGTGTAGATAAAATTTGAATTTAAGCCTTTTTGAACTTCTTTTGTGAGGCACATAGTACTCAAGTTGCACTGGAATAAGGATTTATGTTCAGATATTAGTTTAAGGTCGTTTATGAAATAATCAATGTCAATGATTCTGTGGCCTGCGTCATGTCGTCCCTCCTGTAATAACGGTTTAGAATTTGAATAATGACCGGTAATTATTAATAATTTTCAATTAATCAGTTTTCAGTAACGATAGCTTAAATAATTACTTACGTTAGCAGTGTCAGCTTCTTGAGCTGATTCTATGATAAGCTCTGGTTCTTCAACTTCTTGAACTTTAGTTTGCGAAAATTTTCTTTTCCTTGGATTTTTCCTGTTACAGGTTCTTGTATATTAATGGAATCTACACTGAAAGTGTCAAAACATACATTATTTTTTTATATCAGTACCTAATTTTTGGAATCGTACACAACATACATTTGACATATTGTATTCTTTTAAAATACTTTTTCGAATACAGATAAGTTAATGACTTTTTCTTTGAGTAAGGTAGTTTGAATAGGTAGTTACTCACACAGCCGTATCCATGTTTTCAGTATCAACAGATACTTTTGTTAAATTATCTGTTATAACTCTGCCTGATTGCTGGTAAAGTGATAGTGTTGTGGTCTTACCAAACGACGACTGAATTCTGTTTGAAACAAAATATAAAATCAAAGAAAGATAAGCAAAATCTTTACGTTGAATGATCATAAAAGTACTAACACCAGATTATCTATATCTTCGGCATCAAAAGATGCATGTGTTGCCTTGTCTGAATCTTGGTGAGTTGATAATGCAGTCTTCTTGGTACTTGATGACTGAATTCTGTCAGAAAAAAAAAATCAAAGAATAAATATACAAAAAAGTTAACGCTGGAAACTGCTATGACCACAAAAAGGTACTCACACAACGTTATCCATATTCTTAGTTACAAAAGTTACATTAATTAATTCTGTAAAAGATTTTTCTTGATGCGGCGATAGTGCAGTGGTCTTAGTATTTGACGACTGAATTCTGTTTGAAAATAAAAATAAATATGTAAAAAAAAGTTAGCGCTAGATTAACACTGGGCTCCTATAATTATATAAAGGTTCTTACACATGATTGTCCATATTCTCAGCATCTAAAGATACATTCGTTAATTATGTAAAAACTCTTTTCTCCTGATGAAATGCTGATGATGCAATTTCATCGTCATAGTTGATATGTTCTTGTGAAAATCTGTGGAACAGGCCATGTTTCAAATATAGATTAAAATAAAAGTATTTTATTTTAACTACCTACCTACTCCAAACACCAACTAAAACACCTATAATAATTCGAACTACATACTTAGATAATCGTTGATTATTTAACTCAAATGCTAGTTATGTAGGTTGTGGGGTACGCTGGTTATAATCAATTTAAACCACATAAATAAACTTGAAAGATACTGTATTTCCGTAGGTTGAAACAATCACATGGAATTAGGTTTACACGGTTCGGCGGTTAGTTAGAGACTGGCTGACAGATACAGTGATAACTATAGCTACCTGTTGTATGTCTTATACATAATTCCCAAGGCAATGAAAAAGAAAATCTTAATTTTCGAAACCATTGTAAAAATTAGGTACATATGAAATAAATTTATCAATTTTTCTTTAAACCAGTTAGTTTTACTTTATCGTATCCTTTAAATTTTAATTTTTTTAACAAAAATAAATGCTCTTGACTATTTAACACGGAGTTTTCTAGTGTGACATGCTACCTAATATAAGAAATTAGCTTGAACAATAAAATTAAGACAAGGTCTTAGTTAAATTTCTAAAGAATAAACATTGCATGCAAAATGTTTACGTCTTAAATATAATAGAGACAAGTTCTGATTACAACTTACAATACCTAAACTTTCTTCAGAGCCTTTGGCCATTTTAGATTTCACAAACTTACTCAGATGCAAACTAGTGAAACTAGACCCTAAGAAGCTGGATTTTACAAATCTTCTAACCAAATTTTCACATATTTAAATTTGAAGTTAAATTTGTGAAGGTAGGCTTCAAGAAAAAATACACATTTTAGGACATTCAGAATACACAAATTTACATATGAAATTAAACTACCTAATAGTGTTCAGCATTACAAATAACTTTGTAATTGAAATCAAACTAGTGAAACTAGGTTCGAAGTAAAAATAAACATGCTTACACATACTTAATCTAAACTTACGTAAACTAAATCTCTTGCCATCATGTATGTCACAAATTGTGCATAAATGCATCGCGGGTTACGAGAAACAAAACAAAATTAAATCTTGTTTACCAGATCTTACTTTGTTTGTAGTTTGTCAAATAAAAAAACAAGTATGAAAATTTGACTGATTTTGATTTTGTTTAGTTCGTCCCGTGTTCAAACCGCAAATAAGGTTACAACTTAGCAAGATTTATGATAATACATAAACTTTTAAATACAAGTAACCGTGAGCACCACTGCTTAACTCTAAAAGTAGCAGCAGATCTACAGAGCGAGCCTGGTGACACCACAGCATACTAATTATCATTGATGCGCAAAACACAGACCTTCATTAAGCTAGTCCTGATAATGGACCCTTTGCTTGTTTTTACACTTAAAGCCCTGACTTTTCCATCAGACCCTGGGAACACCTCTACTACCCTTGCCATAGGCCATACAAGGGGTGATACATTGTCACTTCTTAACAGCACCAACGTGCCTGGCTCAATATATAGAAGTTCTTTGTGCCATTTTGGCCTGTTTTGCAGCTGCGTTAAGTATTGCTTAGACCACGCCTTCCAGAAACATTGAACCATGCGCGTGCACTGTCTCTAACTAACCGCCGAACCGTGTAAACCTAATTCTATGTGATTGTTTCAACCTACGGAAATACAGTATCATTCAAGTTTATTTATGTGGTTTAAATTGATTATAACCAGCGTACCCCACATAAAATGATCACATACAACACACACTCCGACGCATTTAATATCAGAGGTCCTTCGCAAGAGCTCTCAGATACCTACACAAAGCGTCAGCTGCTAAGCTTCATCAGCACACTTTCTTACAGGAGCTTCTTTAGCTACTTACCCAGATCTTGACGTAACTGAGATACCAATCAATCGCTTGTCATTTTGGCGACAGTGCACGCGCATGGTTCAATGTTTCTGGAAGGCCTGTTTTGCAGCTGCGTTAAGTATTGCTTAGACCACGCCTACATGACGGACTCTTAGATATTTCTAGCACGGAAAAACCAATATAAATAGGCTTGTCTAGAGTGATTGTTTCAGGTTTCATCTGAATAGCTATAAAATTTTCAGTAAATATAGAGGCGCTATGAAAATTTGGTCTAGCTATGAGCTGATCCGCAGTTATAATTTTTTTTGTCTTATTGCCGTTGTCACTCCATTTGTTAATTAATCTTACATCAATCTTTTTTTCGTTATCCTCCAAAGTTTTTCCAAATGTACTGTTGTTCAATCTTTTGAAAAAATCTTGTTCATAACCACATTTAGCCTTTTTACGTAATTCTGTATTCAGATCTATGTACTGCTTTAGAAAAGGACTTTGTTTGAATTGTATTACTCTATGTATTTTTTTAATATTAATCCATGTTTCAAACACGTTTTTAGATGTACAAAATGGATAACATATTAATATTTGTTGTGTAGATTTGGAATTAACTTTGAAGTCTTCGAACCAGGAGGGGTATAATTCTGGGCACAGAATGGTATATCATTGTGAAGATCGTGTAAATATTCAGGATATTCCAGGTCTACTTCCATGATATATCCGATATTTCCATCCAAGGGAACACTATTGAAATTTATTTGGTCAATTTCAGATTTGTTCAATAATTTGAAATCGGCGTGAGGTAAATAGCCACACATGGCATAGCCGTATAAATTGACACAGTCTAGATATACCAGATAATTTTCTGTTTCGTCAGAATTATAACCATTTACATATTTATTGTTAGCTTTGGAATACCTGCAAGGACAGAAACATATTCCACCGCGTATACCCTTTTGTATCATTCTTATTATTTCCAAATCATGAATCAGTTGTAATTTAATACCAGTTTTTAACAACATTGCATCCCAACTAAGGCTAGGAGATGTTATGTAAAACGCTGGATCGAGCCGGTAGTGTAATTTACATGTTTTCCGAAAATTTTCAAACACATCGGCTAGTAATAAAACGTCCATCTTCAAATATAAATCTGTGTACTCTCCAAGACTTTTCATGTTAAAAGCATTCCAAACGTTATGTGCATGATTATAATCTGATTCTGAAATATGTGACGCGGATAATCTATTGTAAAAAGCAATCTTGTGGTGGTAGTTTATGTTCTTTGTAAGTATTCCAAGTGGACATGTACTCGTAAGGATACACTCCTTTACGCCTAAATAAGCTTAAATGATTGGAAGAAAAAATCTAGGCAAATGAACAAAATTTTTAGTGTCCAAGCTTTCAACGAGTTTTTCTAAACTTGTATCTAAAAATTTAAAAGAATCAACAAATCGAACTGCCATAAATTCGTTTTCATAAACTTCAAAAAACTTCGTGAAGGATATGTAGTTTTCTTTATTCTTTGCAATTACTTTTAATCGTCCCTGTGTTTCCCCCAAATGACGAATAAAAAGATGACTGTCATAGCCAGACAGATTGTGAAAAAATACTGGGATAAATTTTGGTAAGCGAAACTTGATGTTACAATAAGAATGAGCTGCGCCTCGATAGCGACCAGTAAGATGACAGTGATCTCTAACTTTGTCATCAAATAAAAGATTTTCGCAAAGGAAACATATTTTTGCGTTCGAATATTTTATTTTGTCTTCTTCTGTTAGTGTCATTGGCAATGGTGAATTTATTTTGTCATATATTTTATGTACGTCGCGTTGAAGATGGATTAAAAAAAATTCTACGCAATCAGGTCCTCTATAAGATACGTACTCGTTAAGTGAACTATCATATGAGCATACAACATAATAAGCGAACGCTGCCGGCACGTGACGATGTATTGGTGACGTACCACTTGCAGTATCAATGCAAGGTTCGCCCTCAGTAGGCTGTAGTAAAGATTCAAAATCTGCATATATAACAAAGGGGATGTCATGCATCCTTTCATAATATTTGAATTGTATGACAGTCCCTTCATTAGGCAGAATAGTTTTTACACCACTGCAAACATGAGCATTCAATTTTTATTGTTATCAAAAAATACCAAACAATCTTCACAAAAATAAATCTTACCATGATGTTTTGTTAGTTGCTGGCGAAGTAATTTAGTAAGATTTTTAATAAGACAGTAATGACTTCGACCTGCACTTTCAATATAAAGCAAATTTACGTGATGTTTTTTTCGACATTCACTTTTGTACAGTGGACCAACCACTTTTGTATTTTTAAGACCATAGATGTTAACACTTATTCGAGGATTATTTTTTTCAAAGCTTCGAACATCCGAGAAGCCTACTGGAAAAGACATGTTTTTGGTATTCAGCAAAGTATTGAAATGTGGATAAGCAGATGTTCATTGTGCATTATTCTTTGCAGGGAACAATGCCGCCATTATACACCACAAAAAGCAGAAGTTATCGTTGTTTTGAATATTAATACAGGCACGTTTGTTTATGATATTTTTCGGTAACTCAATATAACTCGAAGCTCGTAACGGGTTATATTTGTTCATATTTATTTCGAGGTAGAAATTTCGTACAAATGACCAGCCGCTATCTCTTTCTTCAAATTTATCAATTTTACTACTGATTGTCTCAACAACATTTGCAAACAAGGCTTCAAAATTATAATTTGGATGCAACGTAATATTTTCAGTGGCAAACGATTTTGTCGACAATGATTCATTTTTTATCAAAATGAACTCAGAGAACAGTTCAAAATTTATTTTTATACTTGTATGAACTTGCATACGTGCAGAAATCAAGGCACGTACGCGTTTACGCAAGCGCATTAAAAAATCTGCTGGCGGGAGGGCGCGCTGCTCATCGGCCTTGGCGCTATCGCTCGCACCCACGTGGTCACCGCACCGCACCCGATACGAGGCTATGCGGCATCGGAATGCGCTGTTTACTTTATCTATACCATCACTTTCGCTAATGACACTATTATTTTTATGTACTGAGCTTTTTAAATGAGCCGAAAAGGATTTACTCAAAATTGATGAATCACAAACTGAACAAAATATTGTTTTACTCATTTTTAACAACAAGTTAAGCGGAAAATCTGTTAAGGAAGTTTATCATTAACATTAAGCTTTAAATTTACTAATAAGCAGTGTAGGGCGAAGTCATGGGAAAGGGTAGAGTAGGTACTATAGCGAACACGAGGACCGGGGTTAATTTAAACGTAATGGATTCGCATTTATGTTTTATATTCTTTTTTTATATAGAAAGCTAATAGCAACGTCCGTACCCAGCCGTGGGCAGGAGTTGACTGGCCATTGTTTTCAGAACGTGACGTCATTATTCGGAAATCAAATTCAATTCTAGAAATACTCGCCAGCCAGCTCTGCTAAAAGAAGGCTTTCGAGGAGGATCACTACATTATCCTCCCCCCGGGCAAAGAAATTCCCGAGTGAAGCTTGGAAATTTCTTGTACAAAAAATTCCCTAATCTGCCTACCTATGGTGGAAAATATTACAAATGCAAGCATAACATAACCCTGCAAAATATTGCTAATATCTAGCTCATGTGACAAAACATTGTTGCTTTCAGTTTCGGTAATCTCATGAACTACGGTGCACAAAACCACCGAAAATTACACCACAACAGGTGTTACGCTTAACTACTTGCTAAATCAAAAAATACAATGGTTGAAAATTTTGAAAAAAGAACTATCTTAGATCAAAACTAAAATTATTTTACTAGTTACGTCTCTATCAAAATAAGTGATACTATGCTCTTTGACAAATAAAGTTTGACATCCAATAATATACAACATTCTCTTTCGTAATTCATGGAACCTTTACATAAATTAAAAAAGAAAACTTCCTACTCTATGCTCATCCTAAAAAAATAAAATGTTCCCATGACATAGAAAAAACGCTCAGTTTGTCTAGCAGCCTGCGGCTGATGAAAGTCAATTTGACATAAGGAAAACGCTTGAAAAACGCTACGCGTTAAATTATGCAGCCTGCGGCTGGATAATGTCAGTGACATTATTGATATCCCTTTCTCTTTCTAATAAAATAAAGGCGTTGCTAAATTGAGACAAAAGCTACCCTAAGATGCTCCCAAGATACTGTGACCCAACAAAAGCCACCCACTAACCCTATGGGCATAAAAGTGGTTGTACAAGATAACAACTAGTGGCAACAATATATCCCATCAAGCTAACCTATATTATTGATCCCAAAAACTAATTTTTAACCCCAAAATGTGATGTTTTTCCAAAAGCATTATCTTAATTTGAAAATTAGTTAACATCATTTGGCCTGCGGCCGATGTAAAGCGGAAGCAAAGCTAGAAAAATACACGTCGTCATATCAGCTACAAACACGATACTTGAGCCTGATCCAGACCCTCTATCTAAATACATATGATTCAATAATAGATGTACCTATGTTTTTCCCCGATAATGAAAACTGTGACATTTATCCTAACTAAACCCACTCTTTATTGAAATTATTAGAAAAATCTTTAGAAAGTTATGTCTGTAGTATAGACTTTAAAGAAAATACCAATGCTTACTTGTTTACCGTCATCATAACACGTTACCTGTACCTTCAATTACCAAACAATATTACCGTCCATAGGACATACCATACCATTATTAGAACATTACCTTCTGAAAAGAATAAAAAAAAAATCTTTTACCAGATTTTTTTTTTTTGTTACCAGGTAGTAGAATAAAATAAACAAACCAAGGAATGATTGTAATTAAATCATAATTACAAACATCCAAAAAACACCCCGTTTTTCTTTCCCAGATGATCAATAAAGTTGCAATCGTTCGCAATTACAACCCTAATGAACAAACCCAAAAAATAAATTTATTAATACATGGATGGTAAATTACCATCCTTCTTTTTTGAGATGGCTGAAGAGCTGCTTGCAGCCTAGCTCTGCTGGCGATGCGATGGTCGGAAGTAGCACGTCCGCCATCAGTCGTCAGTCAGGATAGCCATCTTAGTGGTGTCGCTCATGGTTAGCGATCACCGATGTGGACACGCTGAAGCGCATCCAAGGATATCGACACTCGATATCACAACTCATTGAGCATAGTATAACATGAAAAAGAGAATTAGTGTTAAGTACAAAATAAAGTTAGGACACCATGAATACATGTTTTTGGACGTCTTTCATCTATACATACATCGTCAAGTAAAACATTTATAATTCACGCTTTTAACAATATGAGAGGTTCTTTGACTAGAAAAGTGAAAAATTATAGTGAAAACCTTCTAACAATAATTTTAGTACGAAATCATACATATATCTTTTTTATATTTACAATATTGCGTACAATGCATTTATAATCATAATGAGCTTATCTATATTTTTTTATAGGACAATATTTCGTGATTATAGAAATAATATTGTACACGTAATATTATCTACGCAATATGAACAAATACTATAAACAAACAAAATATGACATGACATCTTTGTCAGATTGTCATCCAAAAGACATGCGCAGTTACTCTGTCGCCATCCGTCGCCTTGGAGACTTGCAAACACAAATGATTACGAAATTGGTACGTTTGTAACCAATTCAAGCATGACGAAGAATATGAAAAAACTTTGATGAGGGTGATTCTCTGCTTTAGACAAAACAAAATTAGCTTACAGTTGTACGGCACGTGTTATGCGTGCCGTGTCCATAAAAATTGGCACTCATAAAGTATGACGCGTCGTGGTCATCATATGGCATCATCTTCTTCACATACAGGGCATCATCTTCTTCATTATTATCCTCTTCCCTTACTTAGGACTGGTTTGTCGAGTCGCGCAACTGTAAAACTTTACATAAAATGGCATAAGGGGCACGACGCCTCCACCATTATAGCGAACACGAGGACCGGGGTTAATTTAAACGCAATGGATTCGCATTTATGTTTTATATTCTTTTTTTTTATAGAAAGCTAATAGCAACGTCCGTACCCAGCCGTGGGCAGGAGTTGACTGGCCATTGTTTTCAGAACGTGACGTCATTATTCGGAAATCAAATTCAATTCTAGAAATACTCGCCAGCCAGCTCTGCTAAAAGAAGGCTTTCGAGGAGGATCACTACAGTACACACGCCAGCAAGTAGGTACGTGATAAAAACCAGTATAAGTTGTATTAGCGCTACGCTGCAAACGCGCGGAACCAGAGGCCCGATCGAAGGTCAAAGCGCACCCACTGACGTGCGGCCGTGTGTACCTATTTTAATAATATTCTACGCATTAAGGATATTCAACGTATATTCTATCATTGCAAATTAAGTACCTCTAAACTAAAATTAACTTATGGTAATCTATTTATACCAGGCGTTGAAAACTATGTTATAACATTTTCAAGTAATATGAATGAAAAATAAGGGGGAATTTACTGAAGAACAAAAAAAAATAACTTTATGCCTTCTTCTTCTTTTCGGCAAAGAATGTGCCTTCTTCTGTAAATTTCCCCTTAGCTTTCGTCACAATTTTTTTCAAAAGATTGAACTCGGGAGAGTCCCCGTCCCCCCGTAGACGAAGCCACACAACAGCCTTTTCGCAGCGCTCTATTCCCTCTAGGTTGGCTACCTCGCTGTGATTATACGGCCGCAACTCCACCATCAAGTAGCCACTAATTTGAGCGGTACGGCGGATCGTACCCCCCGGGACTCTGCGGGTGAGCACGCAGGTGCTGTTGTCCGTTACCTTACGTGGGACTTGCTCTTCCTCGCCGTCAGACCCAAATAGCCACTCGGCGGCGGCGTTCTCAATAGGTTTCTTTGGCGGCGCTCTAGGCTGGGGTGTATTAGTTTTTCCGCTCTTCTTTGGCGCCGGCTTGGGCTTCTTCAAACTGAAATATAAAAAAGTTTTTACATTAGAGTAGGTTGAAAAATAATCAAATGTATATTAATTATAAGCACAGAATAAATAATAGTAATATTTACTGGACTAGTTGAATAAGTAAGTAAATGTAAATGGAAATGAACTTCTGTAACTGCAAGACGGGCCATGTTGGTAGAAATATAAGTAAATACTATACCTTGGACGCTCCTGAGGTTCGTGCTCCTCGTCCGACTCCACAATGTGTGACGACACCCGCTTTACCGATGCTTTTGTCTTGATCGGCTTTGAGCTGAAAAAATAATATAATAGGTACATAAACAATAGTGCCGGTACTGGTATTGAATAAATTTTGTATTTGTAATAAAATACTAGATTACAAAATAAATACGTAATTGAGATAGTTACCTAGTCCGCTCTTGGCGCCCGAGCTCCTCATCAGACTCCAAAAAATTTGACGCAGACCTTTTATAGTTCTGTTCCGACCTGAGGAAAAAAAAAAAATTAGTGAACTAAATAATAGTGAAGTAAATTATTGAACATGGGTTCGAATCCCATGGGGCACAAACGTCAAACCAAGAAGATCATTTTGTGAGATTATTGTCAGTTTAGCTAGGACAACGTAGACAAGGGGTGCTCGGCTAGGTCATCGACCTTATAAAACAGTCGGTACAACATGACATCACGTAATATAAAACAAAAATAAAACAAATTGAGTAAAAAAAAAATTACTTACATTATTTTTCTGCAATAAATTCTCGTTTTGATAGCTGAGGTTACCTCCCGAACTCTAAAGTCGCTTCAAATGTGGTGGCGTTTCCGCGATTGTACGGCTTTTTATGTAGGTGACAAACGGGCCGGGAGGGGAAACAGTTTTCATTATTAAGCAAATAATAAAATTTACCATTTATTTCTAGAAGCAACTGTAAACGAAACTTGATGCTCTTTGTGATTCGCCGCACAAACACACCGACACATTCTTTGTAATCGCACCTTGATAAAATTGATACTTTCTACTTAATCATAGGAAAAAGCCTCCGATAGCGTCCTTTAAACAATAAAGGGTCTTAACGAAACAGCAAATTAATGATTGCACAACAAATAAGAACTAAACCAGTGATACGCTACAAACACCTGAAACAAGAGTCCTGCTCATGGTCTACTTACGTGCGGTTGACTGTACTTGGCCCTGTGGGTTGGGTTGAGAGGGATACTTTCAGCTAGAATCGTATATTGTTGTACATTATTTTACTGGAACTTCATTAATTACTTATTTTATTAACATAAATTTTACCTTACAAATAATGTGTCTTTACGTAATTCAGACCCTGTATAATAGAAAATGCATAGTATCACGAGGTATGTCGGTGGAAACCCTTTAGCGGGTCTCTGGGTTAGTGTGTTTGCGCCATAGCGCTGGTTCAGTTTATACTGGTTATGTTTCTACGCGCTCTCTGTCATGCATACAGCCAAGAATACTTCCAGCTGAACACATTGGCCTTAGTACTGTTTTTACTTCGATAGTTTTAGGAGCTAAAGTCTTGATGTTAGTGTTAAGTTTGACTAGATCTTGACTGTACGAGCTTCAATGTTACTGTTACAGTGCAAATTAGGCGTATAGGAGTAATTCCTAGGGAATCAGCAGACTGTCAACCAAGTTATTACTAACCTTGAACCGCGGATTTTGGTGACCGCACTATGCAAGATGATATGATACTCGGGAGAATACTTCTGCCCATCCTACAGTTTATAACTCTTAGTCGCCTTTTACGACTCCCACGGATAGAGGTGGTTATATTTATTTTAATGTACTTAAACTGTAACATAATATTCAATCGCCTTATGTGCGGAGGATGCTGCTGCTATCCTCCAGTTGAAAACCCTTAGTCGCCTATTACGACTACTGCGGGTAGAGATGGCATCTCTTTTTGTTCTTAAACTGTAACATAATATACATGTGCGGAGGATGCTGATACCCATCCTCCAGTTGAAAACCCTTAGTCGCCTTTTACAATGTATTATTATATATTATCTTTTATTTATTATAAAGAAACAATATTTTTAGTATTGCCTAGTTTATAAAGCATTATTTGTAGAGTATCATAAAATTTTCATAACAGTAATATTTTATTTAAAGATTCGGATGTTTTTGGTATTTTCAAGATGAAAACGCTGTACGTTTATGACGAGTACTGGACAATATTTCATAGCTGAGCGGTTGACCGAGTATTACAGGCGCTTCTGCCGTAGAGTGCTCTAGGCGCGCAGGCTGCTTTGTTTAGGTTGGGGATCCAATTTTGGTTAAGTTTTGAACCCTTTTTCGTTTATATGCAAGGATTTATTCTGGATCCAGTCCTGGATATTCAGGAAGCCAGCATAAGTAGCATATTTAATGGGAAAGTGTTCTTGCTTACTAAAAGCCCCTAAAAAAGTTTTTTGAGGATCCAATTTTAGTTAACTAGAATTTGTGGCCAGTCAAGTATACGCTTAATCGGGGAACCAGTCCTGAATTGAATGCAAGGATTTATCCCGGATCCAGTCCTGGGCATCCAGGAACCCGGCATAAGTAGCATATTAATCCAGGGAGCCCCAACCAGTTTAAGCTATAATTTGTCTTGGCCCGAGTTCTGGTACCTATTATAAAACCCTTAAAAATATACAGAATTGAGACTGAAAGAAGTTTAAGTTTTAGTAAATAGTGAAATTTGAAAAGTGCTCGTACATCGATATAACTCTGAAAACAGCTTTTAGTGAATAGTGAAGTTTGATAAGTGCACGTACATCGATATAACTCTGAAAACAGCTCTTTTCAGAGCTACAAATCATTCATAATTGTTTATTTTATCAACGTCACAAGGAGTTGCATCCCCCATCCCATGAAGATCATCCAGGTAAGTTTTGAACCACTTGTTTTTTTATTCCATTTTACTTAGTTCTGTAATAATCCTGCGTTCTGGTAAATACATTGTTATTGGACATTCTAGATATAACACCCAGTTTATGAACGGAGTGAGACGAGCTACACTGCACCAGATTAACCTGGGGCAAATTACAACTGTTAACGTTTTTCAAACAGCCTCTGTGGTCTAGTGGTTAGAGGGCTCGGCTCTCGATCCGGAGGTTCTGGGTTCGATTCCCGGTGGGGACACTGTCAAACAAAAATCCCTTTGTGCGACCTCCCCAGTTTGGTTAGGACATACATAACATACATAACATCACGCCTTGTTCCCGTTGGGGTAGGATGAATCACCTGATTGTCCGAAAAGTTAGATGATTCCGTGCTTCGGAAGGCACGTTAAGCCGTTGGTCCCGACTACTATCTACGGATGTAGTCGTTAATGAGCCATGTCAGAGGCCTTTGGCGGCTCAACCACTCTGACACCAGGGTTTGTGAGGTCGGTCATCGACCTTGCAACCCACACGATATGATGATGATGAAATCACGTGTTTCTTTTCGATCTTTCTGTTCTAAGCCCCCGTCCTGGATTGCTTTTGGTCATTTTAGAACAGTACAGATTTAAAGCACAGTTTACGAACGGAGTGAGACGAGCTACGCTGCACCAGGTTAACCTGGGGCAACTTATAACTGTTAACGTTTTTCAAATCACGTGTTTCTTTTCGATCTTTCTGTTCTAAGCCCCCGTTCTGGATTGCTTTTGGTCATTTTAGAACAGTACAGATTTAAAACACAGTTTACGAACGGAGTGAGACGAGCTACGCTGCACCACGTTACCTGGGGCAGCGTTGGCGAGTTGAACGGAGTGAAGTAAATTGGGTTTTACATCTGTACTGTTCTTAAATGCCCAAAAGCATACTACTCTCGTAAGTATCATATTATTGCATTATTTAACCAAATAATTCTATTACATCTTTGCACTTTTCAATGATAGCGTAATATTGACCTATTACCTCCTTATTTTAGGACGATGCACCTCTTTTATACCAATGTCATGATATTTTAAGATTATGCAAAAATGTCATTTTTTTCAGTGCATTGTCCATCCTGACGCCATAGGCATAGGAACTAAGTTTATTTTGTAATTAGCAATAAGTTTTTGCAAATAAACGTTTTAAAAAGTGCAATCTCGTCCTGCCAATTTTGACTGGCGCCCATTGTGGGGCATCATCGCGAAAACTACCGCGTCGCAAAACGACTCTACATCGTAGAAGGTGTTTTCGTTGGTCTTTCAAGATCAGAAGGTGACGTCCTCGAACCAAAACTCGTTAGAAAACGGCGAGCAACGAGATGTACAGCGCAACGCTCATACTGTAAGTGTTTGCATTTAATTGTCTATTCCCATATAGGAACCTAGACTCCCTAAACAAACCCTATCCATTCCACTATATCCAAATAGTCGGAATTATCCTTTTATTCGTATTTTTGCTTGTATTTTGTGATTTTTGAGTGAAAATTTTTGAATTTTTGGCTATTTTGTGTAAATTTTATAAAATTTTGCAAAAATGGCTGACCGATATGTAGACATTGGCCAAAGCCTTCACGCCATACCTACTTATCATGGCGATCCGGATAGGCTCTATCCATTTTTAAATGCTGCCAGACAGTTTATCGCTACTCATGGTAATGATCCTAGAATCATAGAACATGTTTTGTCTAGACTTAGAGACAAAGCAGCAGACGTTGTGTGCATGGTGGTACATGCTTATAATTGGGAAACTATTAAAAATACTCTAATTAATCGTTGTGGCGAAGGAAAAACAATTGATTTATATAAACATGAAATATTAAACTTGCGTTTGAACGGTTCGTACGCAGATCTAATATTCAGACTTGATAAAAAACTGTTTGCTATGGAGTCTATGTTAGTTGACCTCCATGGGCCAGATCATGCACATTTTGCAAAAGAAATATATAAACAAGATGAACACTTTGCTTAAGAGATTTTTCACAATAAAGATCCCAAACAAAATCGATTCTTCTAGTTTTATTATCCTCTGTGCTTCTCATAAACGCTTGGCGAAATTCTGTGCGGCAATATTCTCCAAAAGTTTTAGAAGTCCCACGTAGTGGATGGCTGTGGATAAGAGCAGCTCCATCATATATATCTCTGCTGCAATTTTCAGGGAAAGAGCAACAGTCACCCCCTAAATCTTTTTGCAAAACCTTTATGATGTCTGATTTTTGGCAAGCTCGCATGTTTACCATGGAAGATAAAGATGGAGGTGAAGACTGATTCTCATAGCAGAAAAAAGCATCTAAATCCAAGTGCCTGTTTTGGCAAGAAATGAAGAGCTTAGAGAACAAGCTCACATCATCTTTAGCGATTTCATCAAGTCTTGTTGTTTTGAACTTGTTTGCTTGTGACTTGCAAAAATTTTAGTTTTTTCGTTTTTAATCGATTGAAATAACGATACACTCTTCTCTAACAGTCTTTTTTCAAATTTCAAACAAATGTTTTGTACAGTTCTTTCCCGTTTTTCTCAAGATCGTTCAGCGTTTCTACAGCTGTATTATCTGAAATAATTCTTGTATCGATTGCAACTAATTCACGCCCTTGTTCTTGAAATGGATTTCCAAATTCTTCGAAACTGGCTTGTACTGCATTCACTTGGCGTAAAAACTTTGCTTGAAACGCATGATATTGTTCATGATGACGGTCATTGCTATCGTTAACATGGGAAAATTCTTGCAGAAGACGACATATTTGTGGTCCAGCGATCATCCAGCGCCGCAAAGCCGTAGGGTCTTGAGTAAGGCCAATAGCACCACCTTCTCCTTTTACAACAGCATTGTGTTGCTCATGTGCTTGAGGATATAAATGCGCTAAGGAACGAATAAAATCAGTCTCTCCTACTCGTACTTTTGCAACTCTGCATAGACCATCTTTGCCTTTAAAGAGGGATACTATCTTTCCCACCTTCCAATTGATTCTGTTCTTTGAAGCGTCCTTAATCTGTACCACATCTCCTTCTTCTGGTGTCTTATCTGATAGCACTCTTGATTGCTTATGAGAGTGTTTATATCTTTCCCTAAGACTAGACAAATACTGGTCAATGAACATTCGTTTCAACTCTTCCACTATATTTTGACCTTTTCTCCATCCTTTTACCAAGTCAACTTTAATGTTTGTACCCCGTATTACTTCTTCATCAGATGTTTCAACTAACAAACATTTGCCTAATGTTAAAAAATCTGCTGGTCTCAAAACAGATTCAATATCGGCACCCACATATTTGAGTGGTCTGGTGTTCACAACTGACTCAACTTCCTTAATAACGATCTTCAGCTGGTTGTCATACGAGTATAACATGTGTTTGTCCAGAGTGCGCTTTAGACAGTGCTTCACTAACGCTACTAGTCTCATAAAATCCACCATGCCACGGAGCCAACTGAGGAATGAATTTCCAACGTATTTTATTTTGAGTACAGTATGGATTGGATAAAACTTCACTGGTCAGTTTGAATGTTTGTGCATTATCTGAGACTATCATATGGGGTAAGCCTCTGGTTGCAGTAAATCTTCTAATAGCTAATAAGCATTCATCTGCTGTCATATTATCTACAGTTTCGAGATGGATAGCTCTTACAGCTAAACATACAAAATGGCACACCCATCGCTTTTCTTTACCTGAAGATGTGGTAATAAAGAGGGGGCCAAAGTAGTCAATTCCTGTATAAGTGAATGGTACACTATATGTTACTCTTTCGACAGGCCGAGGTGGAGGTGGTGGTAATCTGTACGGACCTCCACCATGTCGCACACATTGTGGACATTTCCTCACGATCTTCTGTACATAGGCTCTTTCTTTTGGTATCCAATATTTTTGTCTTATCATACTGAGTGTGTGAGAAACTCCCACATGATAGTTTATAGCGTTGATATGTTTAATGAGTTCTGTAGCAAAGGTGGAGTCTCCTGGAATTAGTATTGGGTATTTCTGTTCTTCTGGCCAGTTAGTATTAATCATACGTCCTCTACATCTTATGATTCCATTTTCATCTATAAAAAGACCTAAGTTTCTCCATAAGCTGGTATTCTTTCCTGTAACTTCTTCTGGAAAATATTGTGCTTGTAATTTTTTAATAATCGGTATTGTCTCTTCGAACGGTGTTTCTACTGAAATGTCTTTGTCCTTGAAATGTTCTTTATTAAGTGTAGCTTCTTTGTTAAGGAAATTTTCTTCATCAAGTGAGGCGTCTTTGTCTGGAATATGATTGTCATCGAGTGGATGGTTTTCATCTGAGTTAAAATCTTCATCCAGTGAAGCCTCCCCCACAAAAAGAGAGTTCGATATCTTGTTATGTAAAGGCCAGTTCTCTTTTTTCTCTCTTAAGAACTCTGGACCTTTAAACCACAGGTCTTGTTTTTGTTTCCAAAGTTCAGGTCGGGTTGCCACATCTGCTGGATTTAAATCTGTTTTAATATGGCAATGTTCCACATCTTTGTTGGTTTTGATTTCATTAATCCTCTTTAGAACAAATGGTGGTAGTAATTTATTTGATCGCATCCAACTTAAAACAATGAGACTGTCTGTCCATAAGTACTGATTTTGTATGGTTAGCTCTAGGTTCTTCTTAGTGTATCTTAGTAAACGGCTTCCAATGAGATAACCGAGTAGTTCTAGTTTGGGTATCTTTAAATTTTCTTTCTCTTCAACAGGGGTTATCCTTGCCTTCGACATGACGAATTTCGAGCTCACTTTCTCTTGGTTATGTGCGATTAAGTAAACAACTGCTGCATAAGCATTTTAGGATGCATCAGTAAAACAATGAAGGTCATATTTTGTTTCATCCTTGCTAAGTTCTTCGTGTCCTACATATCTAGGTATCTTAATAGATTTAGATAGCTGCAGGCTCTCGCAGGCATCACACCATGACTTCAACATTTCTTCAGGAATCGGACTATCCCATTTCGCCTTTTGTACACACAGTTTTTGAAATAATAATTTTGCAGGTAGAACTAATGGCGCAGCAAATCCACATGGATCGTAAACGCGAGCTAGCGTTTTCAGTACATGTCTTTTGGTTATTTTAATGTTCTGATCTTTCTTAAACATTTCTTCATTTAGCTTTAGCTCTAAAGTGTCATCTCTTAGGTTCCATGTCAGCCCAAGGAGTTTTGACGTATCTTTCACTTTTGGATCTGTGTTCTTCTGGAATTGTGTTGAGAAACTCTTGACTATTGGAAGCCCAATCCCTGACATTCATAGAGATTTCGTCAAATATCTTTCTCGTTTCCTTGTATAATTTAACTGCATCATTATTAGTCTCAGCATTAGTTACTAGATTATCAACGTAACATCTGTCAGCGATCTTAGCTAATAGATTCTCGTGATTTTTAGAGAGGTGATATCTAATAGTCGCAGCGAGGAGAAAAGAGCTTGCTATAATTCCAAATGGGACTCTGCAAAATCTTAGATGTAACAGATTTTCATCAGTTAGCTCTTTACGAGGATCCTTAACCCACAAGAATCTAGTTACCTCTCGATCGTCTTCTTGTAGGCCTACTTGTAGAAAGGCTTTTTCATTATCACCTAATATACCGATCTTTCCTGTTCGAAATTTCATAAGTAAACCTGTCAGATCTTCCAATAACGAAGGCCCTTTAAACATAACTTCATTTAGGCTTTTATTATCTTTAATCTTGGCACTGGCCTCATAAACCACGCGTCCTCGTTTATCATTTTGTTTAATTATATGGTGCGGTAAGTAGTGGACAGGAGGTATAGTTTGAAAACCAGGATTTACTGGTTGCGGATCTATTATTTCAATGATGCCTGCATCAAGTTGTTCCTTCAAAACGTCTTCATAATCTTGTAATTCGTTATCATTTAGTCGACAAAGTAAACCTTTTAATCTGCCAAATGCAAGTCCAAAGTTTGAAGGTATCTCATATCGTAATCTACCCATGGCCACTTTACACAATATCTTCCATCTATATATTGTACAGTCTCATTAAAATGTGATACTGCTTCTTCATGTTGGGTTGTTTTTGGAGAGTCTGTAATTCCAATACTTTCCAAGGTCCAAAGGAATTTCATATCAACATTTCTAAGAGGAAGATCTGGCTCTGTGAAATAAGGACATCCTGAACTGTGGCATTGACAATATGTAATAACTGATAAAATATTGTCATCATTATTTACATTGTCATCACTTGTCATTGAACTTCCAGAGACAACCCATCCTAATTGTGTATCCAGCAAGTATTAATTATCCTGTAAGTGTATATGTTTGTTTTGCATGAAAGACCAAAAGAAATCATTGCCTATAAGTAAACCAATTCTGTCACCAGCACTGCTGTCATCTGCGAGGATATCTACTTCTTGTGGTGCTACAACTTTGGGAACGGGAAGTTTGTCAGTTATGTGTGCTACGATATTGACTCTAACCATTCTCTCTATATTACGTTTCGTTATTATCTTAATTTCTACCGATAGACTCTCTATTTCTTTTGGTTCTTGTGATCCAAATGTATAAATGTATGTAGGTCCTTTTTGTCCGGATTAAGGTTAAGTCCTTTAGCCATCTGAGCTGCGATATAGGACCTCTGACTACCACAGTCCAGAAGTAAGCGACATATCTGGGTGTTATTGCTGGTTGATATCTTTACTACTGCTGTCTGAATTGGTTACAGCAGCAGTAGGGAATTTCTTTGGGCACAGTGCCCTATTGTGTCTCTGAGAGCAGTGCAAGCAACTCTTATTCTTTTGACAAGTCCTTTTGTCATGCCCTTTTCTAAAACAGATGAAGCATCTTCCAGTGACTCTACTCATACGGTCTTTTACAGTAATAAATTTGTCACAGGTATCGTTAAAATTATCTCCTTCACAGAAGATGCATTGCATTCGGTTTCTTTTTGGAGGTGGACCGCCTATTGCTTTTTGTTTACGCTTCCTGAATGATCCCGGATTGTTTCTACTTTTTTCATACCTTTCCTGTAAAGGGTGTCCTCCACGTGAGAACTTTTTTCTTTGTAAAGGCTCCAATTTCTTTGAAAATCCTTTTCCATCTATGAGTTGCTGTCCCTTACCCTTCTCATATTTCCTTTCGATAATATGGAGCGCACTAGTTGAAGCTTATATATTTGTATCTTCTTGTAAGGTGACAGATCTTTCTAAAGCTGATATTACAGTTTCCAGGCTTTTCAAAATATTGGCTGTACTATCATCGCTATCAGTTTTTAAGTTGACTTGATACATGATTTTTTCAGGGAATTTATCCATTATTGTAGCTCTGAATTGGTTGCCATTTATGTCTTCTCCTAACTCCTTTAAAATTCTCATATATTTTTGTATTTCATCAAGCGTTTTCCTGCATTCTATAGCTGAAGTGGATGATTTGTCTAGTTTATAAATAGCTTCGTAATGGCTGTCTATTAATTTCCTTTTATTACCATATCTTTGTTTAAGGATATCAATAGCTATATTATAGTTCATATTTGTCGTACCCAGGCCAGTTACTTTGTCTAGCGCTGGACCTTCTAGGGATCCCAGAAGGTAGGCCAGCTTGTCAGCGTTAGATAATTGGGAGGTATGTATACTTGCTTCGAAGCGGTCCCAAAATTGGTACCAATGGAGAATATTGCCGTCGAAGTTTGGTAATGAAATTTTGGGTAATTTAGTACTGGTCATACTGGTGGACTGTCTTGCGGGCCATACTACGGTTTTTTCTAAAGCTGTTATTTCAGATAGGAGGTCCTCGGCCTCCATTTCCTGCTTTGTGACCTCCTCGATAAAATCTTGTGCTATTCCACTTGTACTTATTTCTATATAGGTTTTAATTTCCGCTTGAAGCTTTTCAATGTCGTTCTTTAACATATGCTGTAGCTTGCAGACATTGCTGATTTCCACTCCCGACTGTTTGTGAATTTTGAATCAAATCATCTCTGATCTAACTTCATTGTTTGTGTGAGTTTGTCACGTCTCGCATCTACCCGGGTGCGTACAGCGGTCTCCATACTTATAATTTCCACTGCAAGGCAGTAAGGAGGTACTTTAGACTGATTCTTATTCGTTTTATTGGGTGATCTACCTTCCATCCTAATTGGACTCTTTTGTTGAAATCGAACTCGTAACAGGTATTCCTTTAAATAACACAATAAACTAGAATTTCCTTGAAATTCACGGATTTCTAATGAAAAAAGCACTCGAAATAAATTACTTTCTCGACAAATTTGACGTGAAGAACCAGCATCGTTTGTCCGCCAAAATTAGTGAAATATCACCCTTGATTGACAGCAGTCCGTCTCGTTCATACTCACAGATATCATATAAAGCCATCTCTCAATATGGCTTGTTTCCGAACGACCACCGAATGGCGTCGTATCATAGACAATTTATTTTCTCTTTATTTTCTTTTTTCTTTTTAGCATATCCTGTGTTGGATGCGTTCAAGATGATGCAAATTTAAATATATGTACAGTCAATAACACGTCAAGTCTACATTTTCTTTCCTTGACTGTACAAACAAATTTTTTTACCACAATTTACAATATTGCAATACAATATTCTTGAAACAAAACTCTTTTTCATAAAATCCTTTAATCCTGGTTATACAATTGAAGTACAACCAAGATTTAATATCCTTAAGTACAACATCTTTAAAAATATTCTATTCCCAAGCATCTTAATAAAGGAAAATCTTATATTAGAACAAATCATACATACTTAGAAGTACTACCGTTTTCTCATACAAGTAGTATTAAGTTCTTTCATGGGATCACATCCCAGCACTGCTCCACCAAATTTTGTCGCGAACATACCGATCTTAGTGTGTTTCTTTTTATCTACATCAGCGACAAAGGCCGTAGTCATATAGTTCATTATAAGAATCCTGTCATGGGGAATGAACATCTTTCAACCTAACTCTCCTAATTGGTTGACAACAAATGTAATATCATCATAACATTGAGCATCATGTACGAGAGCCACATAAAGTGGTATGAAGCATATCGGAATGTCTGATCGTCATCATGGCCAAGTCATCTGGCCTACTTCGGACAGCCTAACACTGTACTCATCGAAGTGTCTCATCATAGCGCAGTCATCGGCTCACTTCTTTACTCGTTGAAGCGTCTCATCTTTGTTTACTCATTAAGCTCATTCCAACACGCTTTGTTTTGGTACTCTCATTGAAATATGAGAGCCACTACTACAACGTGGTACAAAGCTCATCATACTTACTCATAGTCGTCAATCTTTGATTATTCCGTCATGCTTCCCGTCGTCCTTCTACCGAACCATCGCCAGGGTTTCTCTATCATATCTTAACAGAAACAATCATATTAACTCATCATCATATTTATCATTATCAACATTACAAACATCATCTTGTCTCAGGAGAGTTTGGTTTCTATGTTCAATCCTCATCTTTACCTCAGATACATAAAATACTTATTAACAATACATAAAGACTCACCGAGTATGGTTGTTATGGTCTTCTCAGCGCCGCCGCACAGCCAATCTTTTCCTGCGCTTTCCTTCTCTTCTTACTCTAAAACTCAACCGTCCTTCGTTCCTCTGTCACAACAACAAGCGTCCGTCAAAGACAATCATCTCTTTACTTATTTTTCTTTTTTCATTCATCTACTCAGTATTGCTAGTATACACACAGATAACAAAATTCACTCACCTGTCTTTATCATAAGGTATTCGCGTGAATCCGCGACAGGGGCGCTACTACAGAGTTGGGACTTTTTAACATTAATTATCATTTTTAACATTAATGTGTTCTTTATCACTACATCACAAAAAGCAAGTCTCCTAAAAATGTTCATCTCATGGTCGGTCTGTCCGTCACGCTTTGGTCTAGCGGCTAAACCTTAATTTAGCTCCAGTACTACCAAAATTTAAATATTTAATTTATTAATAATTAGTTTCATTTCGAGTTTATTTTAATTTTCTATAATTTTAATTCTGGATTAGTTATTTACCTGACTGGGTAATATATTTGAATTTTTTTGCAAAAATTTAGTATACAGGGTGTACCAAAAACTGAAAGGGCTCAGTAGACTACGCTTTTGCGAAGAAATATGTGCTGGGAAATGAAAAAAATCTCCATATCTTGCGGTACCTAGTATCCATTGATCTGTGAAAATTTATATAAAGGATGTTCCAGTACTACCAAAATTTAAGCATGTGATTTACACTAAACCGATTGCTGTTAGTAACATTTTTGGAAAAAGCTTAATATAAATTTGTATTTATCTACTATGTGTATGGCATTACAAATTTAAGTTTGCAGTTGATACTTTTTCCTTGCATATCGCGAGAAAGTAAGTGCAGTGTTGCTGTACCATTTATTTTTATTACAACGATGGACTAGTTTACTTCTTTATTATTCATTCTGATGTGATAAAGTTGTCTGTGCTTTACTTTCAGAGAGATCTGAAGTTGCACTGATACCAATGGAGCCTTCGGTGTCTGCATCAAATGTTGCTCTTCACCCGACTATTGATTTGCCACAGCATCCTCCTCCAGTGTCTCCAGCATCAAACTTGATTGAATATGGTAATGTACAATAAGTATCAGAGTAGGTACTTATGGATTGCCACCATCTAGAACTTTTGCGAACTTTGTTTGTATGCTGCCGGTTAAAAGTTGTTGTCATTAAAGGTGAACAAGGGATTTTGAACTGCAGGATTGACCTGCTTTGTGATAGAAAATCGTAAAGTAACTAGTGAACCCTATAATGCACGTGACCCGACACGCACTTCTTTCACTACAGTATTTCAGTAGTGGTAGTAGTAAAGTCTAAAATTAATAAATATTACAACTTTTGTCACAAGTAATCATAACCAATTTAGGTGAGCTCCTGTTGAAAGTACATTCATGTTGGAGAGGTCAGGTTCGTATGGACGCGGAGATTTTGAAAATTAGAGGGCAAAACCTTGAGTAGATCAAAGTGAGTAATATGGAGGTAAATTTTTTTTTTCATTTTCCATAAATATTTTTTAAAGTTGTTCAGTTTCATTGACTGAGCACACTCTTTCAGTTTTTGGTACACCGTCCCTTACACCCTTAATTTATACACTTGCATACCAAAACTGTAACCAAGTGACATGTTTAGTGATATTTGTACTTTTAATTATAGACATTGCAACATCTGCAGTTACGCTGAACCCAACAGAATCTTCAGTTTCTGCATCAAGTGTTCCACCTCATCTAACTATTGATGTGACGCAACATCCTCCTCCAGTACTTCCAGCATCAAACTTATTACAGACTGGTAATTATTATTTCTTTCATTGTCTAGCTACGGGCAGAAACGATGATGATTTATGTAGGCAGTTATTAAACTAATCAAAGCCTCGTTGAACCAAGTGACATGTTTACTAATATTTGTACTTTTAATTACAGACATTCCAACATCTGTAGTTATGCTGAACCCAACAGGATCTTCAGTTTCTGCATCAAGTGTTCCATCTCACCTAATTATTGATGTGACGCAACATCCTCCTCCAGTACTTCCAGCATCAAACTTATTACAGACTGGTAATTATTATTTATTTCATTGTCTAGCTATACTAGAGGATTTAGCGGATTAGGTGATCAAAGTTTTGAGTAGGATGATGAAACTTGGCATGTGTGTTCTTGGCATGTGTGTTCATCATTTATGGCCGAAAAAAATTGGTATATTTTATTTATCTTTAATGATCATATTCCTGTTTATCAGCCAAGTTTCAAGGTACCTTAGATATAAGTTACCTTTGCGAATTGATAGCTAGTATGTTAATAAATCCCATTTGTTTCCGGTCACTCGGTCGAACATTACTATTAAATTAGATTACAAAATTAACATGATATTAACACGAAACAAAAGAAACATGATTTGTTTAGGTTATTAAAATACCTTTAGAAAACTTTTAGGGTTATGATGACCGTTTTCCTTCCGACATTGTACTTATTTGTTTTTCCATTTCAGGTTTGAGAATTAAATCTCCAAGATTCAAAATATCCAGATCGCCACAGAAGAAAATTGATAACTTAAGGCGAGAAGTAAGAAGATTAAAGAAGCGAGGAAATACTTTTAAAACAAAGCTGGAAAATGCCGAAAAATTGACAAAGTCTAGAGCTTTCCAAATAGTTACAGAATCAATGTCATTACCAGCAAAATTGTTCACGAGGATGCAGTTTCGTGAAACAAAAAAAAAACAAAAGGGCGCCGTTTTACGATGGATGAAAAAATACTATCGCTATCTTTATACAAAAGAAGTCCAAAATCCTATAAGCTTCTTTCAAAGTGTTTCACTTTGCCTGCAGCAAAGTCTTTGAAAAATTTGCTGGCGAAAATAAAAATTGGACCAGGATTAAATAAAATAATTTATTAAAAAATAAAGGACTCTGTGGCAAATTTAAGCGCAGATGATAAGTTGTGTGTTTTAATGTTCGATGAAATGCACATAACGCCACAAGTTCAGTATGATGCAGCGAACGACAAACTAAAAGGTTTTACAACTGCGCTGTCTGAACGAACTGAACAGATTGCCGACCATGCACTAACTTTTATGGTGCGAGGCATTAAAAAAAATTTCAAACAGCCTATAGCCTATTATTTTACGCAAAGTATTAACAAGGTGGATTTAAAAAATACAATCAAAGAAGTAATTAAGGAAGTGCACACTACTGGCCTTCAAATCTTGGCAACCGTGTGTGATCAAAATGCGGTTAATGTAGGAGCAATCGATAGCTTAGTTTCGGAAGCCAAGGCTTCATATTTAAGAAGAGGGAAAGCATGGAAAAATGATATAATGCTATTCGATGATAAGATCATAATACCCTTGTACGACGTGCCGCATCTTCTCAAAGGGTTACGAAACAATCTCCTTACAAAAGATTTGCTTTACTTCGACTTTGAAGAAAAAAGAGAAAAAGTGCTCAAGTGGTATTATTTTAAGCAATTGTACGAGGCCGACAAATCGTTTGGTGAATTGAAAATTTTACAGAAAATTACCGAAGAACATATAAATACAAATACAAAAAAAAAAAATACAAAATTTATTTATTAATCAAAAGGACTTAGGTTATCTTACATTAACAATAATCTTAAAAATAGGCATGCTGTACCTGAATATAAGATGGTGGAATCCTAATTCCTAAACTAGGTAAAAACCTGTAACTTAGGGATCAGTGATTGTCTGACGTGCAGTCGTGGGACGTCAACATACCAATATCCTATATGGGCAAAATTTAAAAAGGAAGGAGAAATTATATAAAGTTAATACGTATATATATTTAAATGTACATTAATAATTAATAAATTAATTATAATTATAATATAATCATATTATCAAAAATAACCATTTATTTTATGGAAGCGTGACTCTGCATGTGTGTGTGTGTGTGTGTGTGTGTGTGTGTGTGTGTAAGCGTGTGTTAGTGAGTGCGTGTGTGTGGGTCTGTAAGTCTGCTGTTTTTGGGAAGGTATGTCTACATAGGTTAGAGTGAATTATTTAGTCAGTACATCCTCGGTTTGTGTATAGTTGTAATTAAGAAGTAACTTTTCGATTTTAGTTTTAACTTCATATTTACTTAGATTGTAGATATTAATAAGTTTATGTATTGTGTTATATATATGGGAGTTAAGAATAAAGTATTGACGAGCAGCAAAAGATGTCTTATGAGTGTCAACAACACAAATGTCACGACTAGTTCGTTTGTTAGGGTCAGGAGAAGGTGGGTTTTTAATGTGTCTGCGTAGGGTAGCTCGGAGCACAAAAAGCTGTCTTACAGTCAAGACTTTCACTATAGAATATAGATCTGAGGTTGGAAACCTGAAGGGTTTTGAGAGCATAACTTTCAATACAGCTCTTTGGGCTCTTTCTAGCTGTAGCATAGATGTTTTAACTGCACCCCCCCATACCGGAATGCAATAGGTAAGTAACGATTGACAAAGAGCGGTGTATACTAGTTTAAGAGTCTCACGATCAGCTGACTGTCTTAGGGTCTTAAATATATATATTAAACGACGAGTACGAGCCGTAAGCGCGTCCAGGTGCACATTCCAGTTCAAATGTTGGTCTAGATGAATACCGAGATACTTGAGGTGAGATGAGCGCGAGAGGGTGAGACAACTGCAGTCGGATGAAGAGAGAGAACAGGTATGTGCTTTAATTGACATTGATTGAGGTAGCTGATTAGTTGACCTGATTGAGAAGGGTAAATATTTGGATTTTTCGATGTTCAGTGTAAGGAGGTTGGTTGACAGCCAGCTGTACATTATTCGAAGAGCATATTCTGCATTTTTTATTGCGCTGTGCCAATCAGCACCCTGTGCTATCAAAGCCGTATCATCAGCGTATGTAAAAATCTCGCAGTTAGGTATAGACAAAGTGCATAAGTCATTTATGTAAATTTTGAAAAGAGTAGGTCCTAATATTGAACCTTGAGGTACTCCACAGGTAATTTGTTCGTCTGAGCTTATTTGATTTTCAATTTTGACGCACTGTGATCGGTCAGAGAGATAGTCTCTGAACATTTCCAGTGCGATTCCGCGAACGCCAATATAGTTTAATTTAGAAAGGAGACTGGGGACATGGACAGTGTCGAAAGCTTTAGCCAAATCTAAGAAGACACCAATGCACTTATTTTTGCTGTCGAGGTTCCTCGCAACTGATTCAGCTAAGTCAGCAACTGCATCCTCGGTTGATATACCCGCCCGAAAGCCATATTGGTGTTTTGAAATAGATTTATTAAGGTTTAAAAATTTTGTAAGGCGGGTGTTTAGTGCCTTTTCCAAAATTTTTGAAAGGGTGGATAAGACGGATATAGGCCTGTAATTGTTGACACTGCCCCTGTCCCCAGACTTGTATATCGGATGTACGATGGCTTTTTTAAAGACACTTGGGAATTTTCCAGAATTAATGCAAGCGTTAAAAATATAAGTAATGACAGGCACGAGAACCTGACGCGATGCTTTCACAGTTCCAGCTGGGATGTCATCCCAACCAGAAGCAGATTCTGAGCGCAAAGTCATAATGATAGCTTCTATCTCAGCTTCGTCTACCTCAAATAAAGCCATAGAGTTAGGGTTTGTTACGCTCGAGAGATAATTTTGGAAAATATTATGTGTTGGGGGAGTTACTTTGGATGCTAGCTCTTTACCTATTTCAACAAAGAATTTATTTACTTCATTAAGGGATGATTTAGGGTTATTTGTTATAGAAAGTAATTCAAGAGGGGTCCTTACTAATTTATTAGTATTTGTTATATTTTTGATCGCACTCCATGTTGCTTTAGGACTATTTTTGGCTTTTTGAAGTTCTTGTTTATCGTGTGCTCTTTTTAATTTGCGTAGGAGACAGTTGCAAAAGTTTCTGTAACGGGTATACGTGATATGAAGGATGGGGTTTTCAGGGGACTTTTTTGCTTTTTTATGAAGTCGATCACGGTTGCGGATACAGCGAAGAAGACCTGGTGTGATCCATGGTTTGATATTTCTGTTTTTTTTAGGTATTTTCATTACCAGAGTATGTTTGCGAATAATTGCATTAAGGATCGAAACAAGGGAAGAGGCAGCAGCATTAGCATCATTAGTAGTTAAGATTTGGGAAAAGTCCGTACTGTCAATCTCAAGTTTGATTGCTATGTGGTCAAGTTTTTTAATGTAGTGATTAGGTTTAGAAGGTGTTTTTTTTAGACTCATTGCTAAAAGGGTTGGTTGATGATCGGTAGGTAGTGTTTCCAGGACAAGTACCTTACAGTTTAAAACCGTTTTAAGAAAAATGTGGTCTAAACAGTTACTGTTCCTGGTGGGAAACAGGTGACCAGGGAGTGGAAATGTGGAGAAAATGAACAAAATGAAGGTAAAAAACGCCGCTCAGATTTTAAGTCATAGCGTTGCTGTAGCTGCAGAACATTTATCGCAAGCAGGAAGAGTTGCACCAGATGTGAGAAACGTTGCGCCATTTGTTTTGTTAATAGATAAATTATTTGACAGCCTCAACTGTAATTCATTAAATATTGTCAATGGAAAAGTATACAGAGCAGGTGTAAAAAAAAATTCACCCCATCATAAACTATGGGTGAAAGCTGTTCAATTTTTGAAGAGTAAAATTTATAGAAATAAAAAAAGTAGGAGACAAAATTAGAAAAGTCGAGAAAACGGTGCCAATGTTAAACAACCTAATAAAGACTATTGAAGGGATGCAAGCCCTATGGAAAATCTTATCCGAGGAACATGATTTTGACACGATGCTTTGTCGAAATTTCAACCAGGACCCTATAGAATTTTTTTTCGGAATTATAAGAAGTTTAGGGGCCAGAAGAAGATATTTAATGTAAGATTACTCTTAGGCACATTGCTTTTTAAAGTGCTTACAACTGTGTCTTGTATGTTTTTGAAGTATAAATTTATCTTCTGGGAGGGGTAAAAAAGCCACTTTTTGACTTTGTTATATTCTTTTGCTTTAATGAGTGAATTCTGGTCATTTTCTTCTTGAGTTTGCAAATCTTGCTTGCATTTCTCGCATGATTTACAAACGTTAGAAAAACATTTTTTAAGAACCCAACCACTAACGTAGCTTCTTGTTTCAATTCCTGTTTCTCGCATCTCATCGTCATTAGACAGTTGATTGCTAATAGGTAGTTCAAAAGGCAGTTCGTTTTCTTTTTTGCTGGGACAGAAATGTCAGAATCAGTTTCTTCCAATAAGAAGTTAAGAGACTGCAGAAACAGAAACAAGAAGAAAAGACTACCGAGCATGTTTGGTTTATTAAAATCAATATCTAGTTATAATAGGTCTTTACCTATGAAATTGCCGAAATTTTCTTACAGATTAATGAGATCATAATTCCTATAATTCTAATGCTATTTTTTTCCGTTGTATTATATTTGAAAGTTGACTTCAAGGTTATCAATTTAAGCATAAAATAAAGTTTTTATTTTTAGTTTGATATATAAAATTAAAGGTTCGAAAATTGTTCGTCTTAAATGTCGTCCGATTTCATCATTAGATTTGTTATATTTTTTTACAGATAATATTTTTTAAGCTTCTGTTAGCTAAAAAAAAAATTCAAAATTGGATTTATAATTCCTAAGAAAAATGCAAAAATGTTAGTACTGAAAATTGAGTTTACCTAAAATTCGCCATACAAAACGGCAATTTCATAGGTAAAGACCTAATAAAATGCATAGGAGTTATATATGCATTATGCATAGTTCAGTTGTTTGTACCTTTTTGCCTACATCCTGGTAAGCTTCGTGCGCGTCACGTACAATTCTAAGTTATTGGCATATTTCTGATAATAAGCCAGTAAATATGAATTAGGTGACAGAAATCTCACTTAAAATCGCCCTCTAAAAATTTCTTTGTTCAGATTCTCCTTGTTCTAAAGTAACTCTATTCTAAGTAAATTCAATAAGACATAAGAAACTACCAAAGTCGTTAGTTTCAATTGCACTTCCCAAATTAAACTAGAATCAGCAGTGCTCTACAACAACGGCAGCCTACGAGTCTTACGGCGAGAATCTACGAATCTGATCTACGTGAACGAGACAACGCAGCTCCACGTCAGGCCACGTCTCGTTTCTGGCGCAGTCGGTAGGATCTGCAACAACGGCACTGCAAGTAAGTGGAACCGTCGTATCCTATTGAAACTGTAATGATGAAACGAATATATTCCTTTTATGAAAAACACCAAATTTTTCACGAATGTCAGCATGGTTTCAGGAAATACCGTTCTACGACACTTGCAGTATATAAGTATGTACAAAAAATTTTAGATGTCATAAATACTAAGCGATACGCTATCGGCTTGATGCTTGACATGAGTAAAGCTTATGATAGAGTCGACTTCTATGTTCTTCTAAATAAACTCTACGGAACCGGAATTAGAGGAGTTGCACATAAGTGGTTTAAATCTTACCTTGAAAATAGATCGCAATACGTCGAAATAGAAAATGTTAATTTCTCAACCGGAAAAATTTAAAACTTCCGGTCAGAAGGAATCACCATTACAGGCTCTATCACACAAGGAAGCGTACTAGGCTGTTTTTTGTTTCTCTTATATATAAACGACCTACCAAAACTACTTGAAAAATAATGTATTCTTTTTGCAGACGACATTTCGATTTTGTTAGCTTGTTCAAATACTGCAGAATTAGAGGAAATGCTTACCTTTACATTAGATAAAATAATTAACTGGCTTAAAAACCATAACCTGGAACTTAACTTTAAAAAAACAAACATAATACAATTTAGACCGTACCAAAAAGCACCATATTAACTATTCTTATAAAACACCAAAATAGAAGCCGTTAACTCTGCTACGCTCCTAGGAATTGATTAAGATACCAATTTAAATTGGAAAACGCACATTCAAAAATTATCTAGCAAACTCTCATCATTTATATATGCACTTTCTCATTTAAAGAAAACCACATATTTTAAAACTGCTCTTTCGGCATACTACGCATTTGCACATAGTAGATTAACCTATGGTGTCATTCTCTGGGAAAACTCTACAGATGTAAACGATATATCTTTACCCTGCAAAAAAAATGTATTCGGATCTTGACGAATATTGATCAAATAGAATCTTGCAAACCCCAATTTATAAAACATGGCATACTTACGTTGACTTCTATCTACATTCTCGAGTCATTTAATTTTTTTTTAAAAACATGCTAACCTATACTATTTTTAGTTAATTGTGCTAAAGTTTTGCTTTTCCGATAACTTTGCTATTCAAAAGGACATTCTCTGAGGGCGTAGTGCCATCGATTTGGAAGGCCGCATTTGTCACGCCTTTACATAAAAAGGAGGATAAAAGCAAAGTCCAAAACTACAGGCCCATCTCTAAGTTATGTTTGGTTGCAAAAGTGCTTGAACGTATCGTTTTTAATCAACTGTATGCTAGTCTGAAGTCCGTTTTTGACCTACATCAACATGGATTTCTGCGTAATCGATCAACAGTTGGTAATCTGACCATCTTCAATGAATATCTGACCAAAAATATGAGTAATGGAAACTGTGTTGATGTGATCTACACGGACTACAGTAAGGCCTTCGATAGAATTGACCACAAAATTCTACTTTTGAAACTACAAGCCCTGGGTATCCGCGGAAATCTTTTTCGATGGTTCTCCTCCTATGTCTTAAATAGATCCCAAGCAGTCACTCTTAATGGTTTCACATCTCCCTGGGTCCAGATTCCCTCTGGAGTACCCCAAGGATCCCTGCTGGGTCCTCTCCTGTTTGTTTTATTTATATATGACATTGGTAACTGTTTTCTGCATTCCAACTACCTTCTCTTCGCAGATGATATGAAAATTTATAGGAATGCTAACAATGAAAATGATGTTAGACTCCTGCAAGAGGATTTACATAGATTAGATTCCTATTGTAAATTAAATCAGTTAGATTTAAATGTTTCAAAATGTTTTTATATGACTTTTACCAGAAAACAGCAGATATCTTCTCACAGTTACTTTCTATGTAATCGGGCATTGCCGAAAAACGACTCAAGCAGGGATTTTGGAGTACTCCATGATCAAAAACTTATGTTTGATTCTCATATCAATCAAATATACGATAAATCATATAAAGCTCTAGGCTTCATTATAAGGGTCTGCAAGCCATTCAAAAAAATGAAAACCATTAAAATACTTTATTGTGCTTACGTGAGGAGTAATTTAGAATATTGTTCTCAATTATGGAACTCTAATTATAATAAATATACGAGTATGATCAAGATAGAGAAAATTCAAAAGAAGTTTACTAGATATTTGACATATAAATTTAGATTACCCTATCACCCTTATAATGAACGCTGTGCACGGCTACATTTACTACCATTAAAACTCCGAAGAGTCATTGCTGATATTTGCTTCCTTCCAAACATAGCCCAAGGTAAAATTGAAAGCCCCTATCTTTTAAGTAAGATAAATTTGAGAGTCCCTTCCAGAAATCTACGCTTGAACAAACTGCTTGATGTTCCCTCCTCCAAAATAAATTATAGGAACAATAGTTTTCTAGTAAGATCATCAAGACTGTTTAATGATCTAAGTGGCAGCAGTGGCATCGATTTGTTTTGCAGCAGTAATAATATTATTAAAAAAACTCTTTCTAACGAATATTTTAATAAGTTCAAGAATCACGCTAATGTAGTTTACGTTATTGCAGGCAGTCATCCAGACTTTGTTAGTAATTTATTACTATTTCTTAGTAACTTAGATATAGTACTGTGTTTTGTCATAGACAAGCTTATAATTGGCTCTTGTAACAATATTTTGTAACCTAGACTGATTTAGCTGTTAGCTTCCCGAAGAAAATAAAATAAAATACTCCCCTGAAAAGACATAGAAAAGAAATAACTATAACCAAAATAAACTTAAAATACCCTATTCGAAATTAAAAATATTTTCATCGAGTCCCCATCCAATGGTCATAAAAATATATAATAGCATTCCCAATGATATTAATAACATAGATAATTATAGTTCCTTTGTGAAGCAGCTTAAAACATTTCTAATTAAACAATGTTATTATAATATAAAAGAATTGTTTGACGATTTAAATAAATAAATACTTTGTAACCAAAGATTAATAAATATATTTCGACTGCTCTATCTACCACATGTCCCTTTTAAATTTGATTGAAAATGTATTAGGTAGATGGACATTATTTAATTTATTTTAAGATTTTTATTTTGCTGTATTTTTAAACATTATTTTACTACATAAGATTTGATATTTAAATTTAATAATTTGACGTTAGTTTGTTGTATAGAACTTGAAATTTTAATTTAATTATTTAATTTTGATTATAAAATGAAATTAGTTAATTTAGTTACGTTGGAAAATAAGTAGAGTCCTCTTCAATGTTGCTATGCCCTAACGGGGTGTCACAGTTAAATCTTTAAAATCTGTGTTAACTCTTATATAAGCATGTACATTATTAATTGTGATAATGCAATAAATATGATATGATATGACTTATGCATATGATACAGATTCTTTCGAAGACACCCTAATAAGGCAAACAGCGCTTCTAGAAAAGCCAAGCGTTATTAAGAGCTCTCTCTAGCGAATGAACTTAGCGAATGAATTAAGGAACTGAACAGTCACAAAGATCCCAGGCATCGAATCGGAAGGATCTATAAGACGGAGGACCACCTGTCTATCCTTCCTTAACAAATCCCTTTTTATCTTTATGAGATAGACATTTCATCACCATTTCTTTTACATTTCCTAAATAGCTTTCACTTGTTTAATTTTAAGTTGCAATTACGTAATATAAATATAGGTAATTTTAAAATATTATCTTAATATAGGATATTTTTAAAAGCTTTAAGTAATTTATAGGTTTTAACTCTTTGCATAGATGAATAATGAAAAGTAGCCCAAATCAAGGGTCCGGAAGGGAACACTTCCAGTCGACATCGTTTGATGCGAATGTTTGATCATTGTTACGTGGGATAATACAACGCTTAAAACAGATACTTCACCTTTTACAGGGATTGTATATTCATTGTCTACAACTGTTATACCAAAGTGAGGTAAACAAATTGTAAACTAATGAGAGGAACTTATGTAATTATTTGTTTAACGTACACTACTATAATTCTTATTCTTTTTGATTTCTCCGTATTTGCTCATAAACCGTGTGGAATTTCTAAGGCATATAGAAAATACTTTCATTTTTTCATACTTAAATTGGTATACCACCCGTCTGAAAATTTTGTAGGCATTAAAAGAATCGTTAAAAAGTTTTAATACGTCTAAGATGAATTTCCTCGCTCAAGCAGCGGGTAGAGCTTTAGGAGACGTTACTGAACAAGCGATTAACGCAGCCAGGCAACAGCCGCACGAATCTGCTGATCGTCTCGCAGAAAGAGTGACCCAACAATTAACGATGCAACCTCAGCCTACGTCTGAAAGTTTCGTGACACCCCCACCCCAAGAGTCGGCATACGAACAAGGTCATGTACCATCGTATAGTCCGGTTAATTACCCAAATGCAAATGTACCATACGAATTCGCGCAATTCCGACACAACCCAGAAACTCACGTTTCGGACTCTGACTCAGAATTAGAACAGGAACAGCACGATATTCAATTGAAACCAGCACAAGTTGCTGACCCTAACGTCGTCACTAATCCAAAACAATTTTCCGCTGACCCTAATCCAATGATGTATTTTGGTCAAAACCTTAAGATGCCTATGAACTTTATTACACAACTAATCCCGCAGTATGATGGTAATACAAAATTGCTAAATTTGTTCATAAAGAAATGCGAATATGTTATAAAGCTTACTCGCGATTCTTACCCCAAATGCCTCGCGAATTACAAGTTGGATTTATTATGCAATTGATAACCAGCAAACTAACAGGACGCGCAGCGACTCTTATTAGTGAAATAGACTGTGTGTTCGTTGACTAGAATACGTTAAAGGCAACTCTTGTTCAACATTTCGGAGATCAAAAAACCGAAGAATGTTTGAAATTAGAGCTAGAATCCATGAGCATTAAGCATAATAAAAAACATGCAGATTTCTTTTATCGCATTCAGTCCGCAAGGAGCAACTTATTCTCCAAAGTGCTAAATAGCAAAATGGATCGGCAAACGCAACAGACCAAGATGGCTCTGTATGAACATTCATCACTTCAAGATCACAGATCTTCATCTTCTTCTTTATTCTTGTAAAACTTACCACCAGAACTACTTCGCGTGGTCACAATTAAAAATCCAGCTTCATTAGAAGAAGCTCTAAAAATTGTTTTAGAGGAAACAAACTTTCAAACCACATTCGATATGAGGAATAAGCTATACCACAGTGTGAAAACCCCAATACAACCAAATCTACCTCTAAAATCTAAGAAACCCTTTCCACCAAGGTTTGTTCCCAAGTTTCCATCAACTACAGTTAACCCCATACCTCGTAATAATGGTAGTAATCCCAATAGTACTTCTAAGTACAACCCTTCTTTCTCGAACGATATGAGGAATTACACAAACTTTCCAAGACGTCCCTATCAAAACGCTAACTTTCAACAGCAGGCTAAAATCTATCCTAAAATTCAGCCCCAAGCTCCAAGGCGTAACCAATTTCACCCAACACCGTCCACCTCCGGACAGACTCTTAATTTTCACACTACACAAGAGCCTACCTTTCAGCAAGCTCAAAATCCGCAGCCAAGTACAGTAAATAATGGCAATAAAAAATTTCATGTGTCAGCCTCCAGGCCGAAAACACAAAAATAATAAGTAACCCTCAACTTCCATTTATTGAGATTCCCGAAATAAATGCAAAAATTTTATTAGACACGGGAAGTACAGGTTCATTTATGAGCCATGAACTTATGACGAAACATTTTAAGCGGTACAAATTCTTCGAACCATTCGATGTTATTAGTACTCATGCCGTAAGAACCCTTAGTAATGTAATCTACATCCCCATGTTAAGTTTCCACATAAATTTTACATTTATGACATTAACGATTCATATGATGGTCTTATAGGTATTGACCTACTAAAACGACTTCATGCAGTCATTGACATCGAAAACAAGTTTTTGGTTACTCCGATCGTAAAAATCCCCATTAACTTTCAAAGCGACAAACCCATTGTTACCTTAAACTTAGAGCCACGGTCTGAACAACGAGTTACAATTCGAACTGAGCTCGGTATATTGGAATTCGTTGAATTTACACCAGGTGTAAGAATGTCTCGAACTCTGATGAAATGTAAAAACGGTTGGTAATACAAAATACGACCGATGATCACATACGAATTAAAGTGGTAAATCCCTTTAAGATACTACAATTTGAAGGAGTTCTATGTCATTTACATTATATGAAAATAGGTAATGACGATTTGTTAACTAAAAACCTCGAAAAATTACGTTTAGACCACATGAATGAAGAAGAACATGATGCCATATCCAAACTTTGTTACGAATACAGAGACATATTCATAAGGACATCCCGTTGACTTTTACGAACGAAATTAAACATTTCATTAGAACAAAGAATGAAGACCCGATATATGAAAGACCTTACAGGCAGTCTCCATCACAATCTGCTGAAATTAAACAGCAAGTAGAAAAACTCCTACACAACAATATAATTCGACCCAGTTTTTCACCATGGAGCGCCCTAGTACATCTAATACCGAAGAAGCTAGATGCTTCCAACGACCAACAGTAGAAAATCGATTACAGAAAATTGTTAGAGATCACAATCGACGATAAATATCCTCTACCAAACATAATGGACATTTTTGATAAGTTAGGAAACAGCACTTATTTTAGTACTCTTGATTTAACCTCAAGTTACCATCAAATTGAAATCAATGAGCCAGATAGGCCTAAAACAGCTTTCAATACACAGTTTGGACATTACGAATTTCTAAGAATGCCATTTGGATTGAAAACTGCACCAGCCACTTTCCAGCCAGCTATGGATAATATCCTTAAGGGCTTGCAAGGCATACATTATTTAGTATATTTATACGACATTGTAATTTTCTCTTCTACATTAGAAGAACACATCCACAAGCTACGAAGAGTATTTCAAACCTTAAGGGCGTTTGTCCACCGCCGCCGTCACCGTCACGTCACCGAGAACGAGATGACGGCGCCGAAGTAGCGGTACATACATTTACTAAGAGCCGCGTGTCCACCGCACATCCGTCACCCGAGCGCCGTCATCCCGGCCGCCGATATTGTGAGTAGATCGGCGTGACCGCTAGAACGTGGCCCGAGATTTTGACGGGCCGATGTGCCGACAATACAAAACACGTATGAACTTGTCCACACACTGCCGTCGCCGTTCCGTCGCAGTTGCACCACCGTACACGAGCTCAGTTATTATTTTGTCTGTCATCAATTATCATAAAAATGGCCAAAAAATTTAAATACGATATTTATTCATTAATAGAAGTTATAGAAAGTAAAGAATGTTTGTGGGATAAAACCAAGGAAGTGTCCAAAGATAAAATTTTGCGTAGAAATGCATGGCGTGATGTTTGTGTCTTTTTAGAGCCGAACTTTGAGGATATGGACCAGAAAAACAAAGACGAAATTAGTAAGTACATGGTAGTTTATTATTTATATTTTTAATTAAGTAATTACAAGTTTAGATTTAAGTAGTAAGGAGCCTTCTGGGCTTACAAAGTATTCAGCAAAATTATTTCTTATTTCATTAGCGGTACGCCCACCATGCGGTACATTTCCTACCCTGGGTACATCAGTCAGCCCATCGTGCACAATAGACACGAACTTATCCTCACCTCTGTAGCCATCTTTTTCACGTACAATATTATGCAAAACGACGCATGCCTTAACTATACTTTTGCTAAGTTTTTTGTTTACATTTAGAGGGCGATGAAATATTCGCCATTTATTGGCCATAATGCCAAATGCACATTCAACGTATCTTCGTGCACGACAATGTCTATAGTTATAAATACGTTTTTTCACATCTAAATGGTTACCGCCAAAAGGACGTAATAAATGCTCAGTGAGCTGGAAAGCTTCATCGCCTAGTATAACATGTGGCATTCTGTTATTTTGAGATGAGTGCAGTGGAACAGGTATACTCAACCTGCCTTCAGTGAGTAGTTGATAGAAGTTTGTACGTTGAAAAATTGCGGAGTCGCAGTCTTTACCGTATGAACCGATATCAACATATACGAATCTGTAATCTGAATCAACTACTGCCAGAAGTACAATTGAGAAATATCCCTTATAATTAAAGTTCATAGTGCCAGATTTCGGAAATTTTTCAATCCGTATGTGTTTTCCATCGACACAACCGATGCAGTTTGGGAAATTAGCACTTCGTTTAAATCCTTCCGCTATTAATAACCATCGTTCAGTAGTAGGCGCAGCCAAGTGTTCACCACTTAAAATAGTCCATATTTGGTGACATACTTGTGTTACTATTCTGCTTATAGTCTTGATACCCAGTTGGAAGGTATATGACATATCGGTGAAGGTATTTCCAGTTGCGAGGTATCTGTAATAAAAGTAAATTGTTAAATTTTATTGTTTCAGCAAGTGCTGTCATGAACAAGTGGAGTAACATTCGAGACACATTTATAAAGTCCCTTAAGACTAAGTCAGGACAAGCCGCAAAAAAAAAGTACATTTACAGTGATAACCTACAATTTCTACTCAAGACTGTAACACCCGACGAAACTGATTCAAGCATACCAACTCAAAATGACTCTGAAAGTCGTCCCGAAAGCCAACAATCATCACATAGTCACCACGACGATCCACATCCACATCTTCCACGATTCGAAGGGGAACGAAAAGGCTAAATGCGGTCGATGCAGAAATATTAAAAGCTATACAGGCAAATCCCGCGGAATCGGAATCTGAATTAATTGACGATGACCGTGCGTTTATGATATCTCTCCTGCCATCCGTCAAAGAATTGAACGACGATGATAGGTTTGACTTTAGAATCGAAGTTATGCAATTGCTTCGCAGATTTAAAAACCGGAGGCGTTTGTCGCCGTCGAGCACCGCTACACCTAGCGATCATGGTGACTTCCACCAACTGATTCCACTCCAGCATGAAACCCAGCAGTTCACACCCCAGCAAGGAATCCAAATGATTTCACCCCAGCATGAAAACCAGCAGTATGTACCCCAGCAAAGAAACCAACTGATTTCACCCCAGCATGAAACCCAGCAGTTCACACCCCAGCAAGGAATCCAACTGATTTCACCCCAGCAAGAAACCCAGCAGTTTACACCTCAGCAAGGAATCCAACTGATTTCACTTCAGCAAGAAACCCAGCAGTTTACAACTCAGCAAGAAATACAATCTATTGGAGAATTATTTAAACAAGATTTTTCTAAAATGTAGGTGTGTACGTTTAATCTAACTACCTGGGCCCTATTTTATAAAATTGGAAATGTTCTTCAAGCTGTAATCCTCACCTTTGAAAACATTATGAAAATCAATTTTGACAGTGCCAAAAAAATAGTTCTGAAATAGTGTTAAACGAGAAAATTTGTGTCTTTATAATTGCTAAGTTATAGCTATAGTTTAGTGAGGATTACAGCTTGACGTTCAAGTTGTAATCCTCACCTTCATGCGAGCAAACGGTAGGTACTTTTCACTTGGTTTATATTCCAAAAAATAGTGTTGAAATAGTGTCTAATAGTGTCAAAAGAAGAAAAATAGTTGCGTTATAATTCCGAAGTTATAAAGGTATCTTGGTGAAGATGCTACCTTAAGCAATTCTAGCTATAATCCTCACCTCGTTTCTCTTGAACGGTCAGATTGTTCAGTTTAAAAGTAGTATAAAAAAATAGTGTTGAAAAAGTTGTTCAAAAAGCCGTCAAAACTTCTTCATACAAAGTGTTCAGGTAGGTACAGTCGCATACATATCACCTTATACAGGGGGCTAAAATCAACAATACGGGATGTATGGGAAAGTTCTACAGGATGTTAAGATAAACTATACGGGGTGTATGGGGAAGTTATACAAGGTGTTAAAATCAACTGTACGGGGTGTATGGGGAAGAGTGCGACTGTACCTGAACAATTTGTATGAAGAAGTTTTGACGGCTTTTTGAACAACTTCTTTAAGGTTAATTGAATTAAAAATAATGTAGTTTGAAGACACTATTTCAACACTATTTTTTATACTACTTTTAAACTGAACAACCTGACCGTTCAAGAGAAACGAGGTGAGGATTATAGCTAGAATTGCTTAAGGTAGCATCCTCACCAAGATACCTTTATAACTTCGGAATTATAACGCAACTATTTTTCTCCTTTTGACACTATTAGACACTATTTCAACACTATTTATTGGAATATAAACCAAGTGAAAAGTACCTACCGTTTTCTCGCACGAAGGTGAGGATTACAGCTTGAACGTCAAGCTGTAATCCTCACTAAACTATAGCTATAACTTGGCAATTATAAAGACACAAATTTTCTCGTATAGGACACTATTTAACAATATTTCAGAACTATTTTTTGGCACTGTCAAAATTGATTTTCATAATGTTTTCAAAGGTGCGGCTTCCAGCTTGAAGGACATAAATTGGACCCTGTTATTCATACTATCATTTAAGGTGACTACCTGTAATTCATACTATTATTAAAATAAATACATTAAAATACAAAAAGTATTACTTCCTACACATCGCCGCAAGTAGAAGACGCATGTTAAGTTAGTGACGCAGACTGACATTACCAACTGTAGGTACAGACCTTCCCAACACTAACATGCGTCTTCTAGTTGCGATGATGAAATAGTATTTTACTACGTACCTCAACGTTACAGCTAACATTTCAGTTGGTGGTATGCATGTCCTGTAGTTCGTGTTTTGGAGTGTGATGCTATCCTTAATATGATATAGGATATAATCGAACGTAGTCGTTGACATCCTATAGTAGTTAAAAAACTTCTCTTCATGCTGCCGCAACTTCGCGTGGTGTACATAAAATGCCCCTGTGATATATCGTTCACGTATTAGCGGATGAACCCAAAATTCTTTGCATCGCCTGCGCCTTCGAAGGTACAGAAGCAGTAGAAGAAGTTGTCGCCGGTTTAACCTAGCCATCACTTTATTTCTTCAAAAACGCGACTATTACGCATGACAGCTTGAACAAACTAATCCAGCGAAATCGGTCGCGGTGGACAAACGATCGCCGTCACGTCATATTAAACTCGGCCTGGAATAATCTCGTTCTCGTTGACGGCCCGGTGACGGCGGCGGTGGACAAACGCCCTAAGAAAGGCGAACCTGAAGGTACAATTAAACAAGTCAGAATTTCTAAGAAAAGAAGTTCTTTACCTAGGGCACACCATCACAAAAGAAGGACTAAAACCAAATGAGGATAAAATAAAAGCTGTACTTAAATACCCGTTACCTAAAAACGCAATAGAAGTCAAGTCGTTCTTAGGCTTGATAGGATATTACAGACGTTTTGTCCCAGGTTTTGCAAAAATTACCAAGCCAATGACAAAACTTCTCAAAAAGAACGAAAAATTCATAATAACCACGGAATTTAAAGATGTTTTCGAGACATGCAAACATTTGCTTACGAACGCACCTTTATTACAATATCCCGATTTCCAAAAGCCATTTATCTTAACTACAGATGCTTCGAATATTGCTCTAGGATCGGTACTATCACAGGGAAACATCGGATCTGACAGACCTATAGCTTATGCTAGTCGAATTTTATCAGACCCAGAAATAAGATACAGTACAATAGAAAAGGAACTATTGGCAATCGTATGGGCTGTTAAACATTTCAGACCGTATCTGTATGGAAACAAATTCTTTATTTATACAGATCACCGACCTTTGGCATGGCTTTACTCTCTAAAGGAACCAAACTCCAAATTGACAAGATAGAGATTGAAACTTCAAGAATATAACTTTGAAGTACTCTACAAAAATGGCAAACAGAACACAAATGCTGATGCATTATCGCGTATTAAACTAAACGTATTAAATATTGATTCAAACCCTGATGTATCAAATGACTCAGACGCCGAGAGTGTGGATTCTGAACGAACCATGACAGCAGACGAAAGCGATAACTCAACTTCTGACTTAGATACTGATATTATTAACGACTCCGACAATTCAACAATACCAGTTTTAAATGAGCCCATTGATATAAAATCTACCCAAATACTTGTACATCCATGGTACAAGAAAGAATTTAAAATAGAAGACATTTCTAAAGAAAAGCAGAAAATAAGTCAAGTCAGATTTAGAAACAATCAAGGAGTTCTTAAAGTCTTTCATTGCAACTGGCAAGAAGTACTTCATCTATTTCTATGAGGACGAACTAAGAAAACAATTCAATACAGCAGTAACTATCGTAGAATGTTCTAAAAGGATTACAATTATTACCGATTGTGATGTGCGGCTCACCTCTCTCTCTTACTTAGTACATTATTCAATAAACTGCCTTCATAGCGCAAAGACGTCGTTTCATTTTGATCGCTGCTAGTGCGCACAGTGCATGGCGACCCCGCCAATGCTGCCTTATTAGGGCAGCGCTGAGCATCACGAATCTGATAGTGCAGTTTTGTTGAACTTTGGACCCAAATAAAATTGTAATACTGCGTGGAAATTATGTGTTTTTAAAATAGACTATTAAAAATTTTTGGAGTCTACGAAATAAAAAGTACCTATGATAAATAAAAGGTGGTGATAAAGTGTATTAATAAAATGTCATTTTGAGTGAGATGCATTTTGCGAAAATCTAAGATTATGATGAGATGCATTTTGCGAGTAAGAAACATCTAAGAAATTCAGAAGAACGGTGTCGAGAAGAAGAAATTATGAAGAAGAAAGCAATGAACGTGTGTGGAGTGTAGAGCAGGGCGCAGGGTGAGATGTTGGTGTTCGAACGATGTGGATGTTATTGTTGCTGGGCGCTGGGAGAAGTTGGTGTCCGATGAGTGGATTAAGCCGGCAGCCGGGAGATGTTCGTTGTCCTTGGCATGATGAGTAATGCAGCTGGGTGATCTGCGTTATGTGATAAATCGTTTGTCGGTTTATACACGTTATGGTGTGCGTATGAGTGAAATTTCGGAAAGCGGTACAGTGCATAATACTCGTACATAAAAAGCGTAAGTTCGAAGAAGTGTGCTATTTCGGTAAACGGAGACTGATTTGATTAGATATCTCATGGTTTGCTCTAAATTTCGTTAATCGGAGCGTGATCGGGACGAAGAAAATGACACATGAAAAACGGTATGGACTGTATATTCAGGAATATTAAGTGTATTTTTTTTGCCTGCATTAGTTAGCATAGAAATACTTAAGTAGGTAACTACTCATAGCTATAATTTAGCTACAATATTGTATGTATCAAGCGGGACGCCGCATAAGTATGCATGACTAAAAATATTTTGGGTGTGTTTGAATGTAGCTCTAGTAAATTGCCTTATATGTTTTGAAGAGGCCCTTATTTAAAAAGAGGCCCCATACTTTTTAAGATCAGTTAGGTACATAAAATTAAAGAAAATCTGCGTAAAAATATGTTCAATTGAGAAACAAAATTAGTTCTATTTTGTAATAACAATGATGTAGCTTCTTTTTGTTTTTTAGTATTTTATATTCTTTGCTTATGCTACAGCATTGTATCTATATAAGTCATCTATGTACTTCATTATAAGGTTAATCATGTAATTTCTGTAAGTCAGACACGGGTTCATTTATTTAGCACAATTTTGATTACTTTTTTATCCTAAAACCTTTTGACCAACTTGACAATATGTATGGATATTAAATCTTTACATTGTAAAAAAAATAGTATAATAATACTCGTAAGACTTAAAATTTTAGCACTCGCAATCTATGTGAACTTATACCTTATCAACTAGAATTGATTTATTTACATCATTTGATTAATAAAAGTTATTTATAGCTTTTATTTGCAAGAGTATTCTAATTATTAATAAAATCCTTGTTAAGTTAAAAAAAAGGAAACTGGAATTTATATCACGTTGCGAGGCACAACAGCGCGTGTAACTGAAGACAACGCCGATTCAGCATTTTGAGTTGTGTTGCAATCTTGGTTGCAATACTTATAAGTATTTAGGTTAAATTATGGAAACGATTTTAAAATGTTAAGGAACAAAGCAAACCAAGTACATAATTAATTACTTTTCCAGATTTTAAAATCAAATTAATAGAACAGTCATGTAAAAAGACCCACTAAGTAAAAATCTCTAGAGATAATAATATTAAATTAAATATAAATTAGCGCGCGCAGTACAAAGCAGTACAAACCATTGCATTATATCGCAAGAATTATAAGTTATAGCCCCGTGTTTGTCTCCGGGTGGTCTAAAAAGAATAGGACATCTCCATTGGTCTCCTTGGAAGTCGTAAAAGGCGACTATGAGACTTAGATTAGGATTTTAAAATGACGATACTTAATTAATTAACTGTAAAGTCCCGTGTGGTGCCGGCAAAGAATAGTACCAACCCATACATACCCGTGGGTGTCGTAAGAGGCGACTAAGGGTTAACTGGAGGATGGGCAGGAGCATCCTCCTCTGTATCTTACTAACTGCGGTCACCTACAACCGCGGTCCATAGTGCCAGCCGTAACGCTAACAAGCGAGGTGACTATGGTACTTCCCCTCCACATATTTCCAGCAAAAGCTAGAATTCTCGAGGGAGCTCCCTGTCCTGTAGTGGACGTTGCATGGGATGTTATGATGATGATGATGATGAAAGCCGTTTGATTATTTATTGCAGGGTTGATTAATTTTGACAACCACCCTTAATTTAGTATATACCTTTTTACCAGACATGCCTTCAGCAAGTATTTTAAAAGCGGACTCGATAATTCAGATCCAGCCGCAACCCTCCCATGAAAAAGGCATAATCTCATGATTATCCAATTTAAACCCAATCACGAGTAGGATAAGATCGTATATACCCGTTTTAGATTAGGCGAGTAGAATAGGAACGTCAATTTACGACTACGAAGTATAGAATAATAACATATATATATCATTTAATGATATGTAAATTTGTCACCGTTGCAACCTTATTAATCTTAGGAGACATTTTATTGGTAATCTTTATAAATCGCAGTAAAAATTGTGATTACTTATAAATAACGTTTTCAGTATGAAATAATTATATAAGAATGTAATCATTTAATTGTAATAACCTTTTTAAGTACGATGAAGCAATAACATCATTTTAGAACTTATGTATAGCCGGTGAATTGCAATAATATGTAAACATTATAGTAGGAGGAAATTGGGTTATCTGAATACAGAGTTCTCAGAGAACTAGAGTTGTCAAAAAACCAGAGTTTTCCGAAAACAGGTGTTTTCGGAAAACACATGTTTTTCACAAACTAGTTCTCTGAGAATTCAGTATCCAGACAACCCAATTTCCCCAGTTTTTTTAGATTCTTTATTAATTATTTTACATATCAGATACATTTATAAAATACTAATATAATTAAGAGAACAGTGTTTACAAACAATTGTTTTCAGAACATAATAAGTTTTCGGAAAAAAGTTCTCAAATAACACGAGTTCTCTGAGAACATTATTTGATTATTACCAAAATATAAGTTAACCGTAAATTAAAACTTATTACATGGAAAGTATTTATTGATTTCTTAAAAAAACATACATACACTTAAAAAGCTTAAAACAGATAAACAAAATATTTTATGAAAACATACATAGGTATAACTTTTCAGACATAATAAGTGTACGGGACGGGGGTCGCTCGCAGAGCTTCCTGACCATCCCAATGTACATGATGAAAACACTAACTATTAATGGACTGTATTTATTCACAAGACTGTACATTTACAGAAAAATAGAAATACGAATAGGTATGTACGTACTGGCAACACTATTAGTATTAAAATTATAATTAGGACTTGGCAACACTAGGACTGTCAGGTTCATTAATAGAGGCGCGAAAAGGGGTAACACGGAATACTATTACGCACACGGTACACTAGATACACTGACGAACTGGACACGGGCTGAACGGAATGACTGTACGAACTGACTGACTGGGTGGCTGGACGGATAAAAAAACGCGGCACTATTTTACTATAAGATTCACTGACTGTACTGTATCACTGTTTATTTCACTCTTCTTGCTTCGTATTTACTGTACGATTGCTCAGAGAGAACTGATGCTAGTGGCGCGGTTGCGGTCGGTTTATATACTATTTTTCAGGGAAAATTCTGGCAACTTGGAATTTTCTAGTAAATTTCTTCGTTCCTTCTATACGGCTTCGGCTTTCTGGAATATTCGACAAAGCTCTCGCGCGCTGGTGGTGCCGCCTGGTAGGAAGCAGAATAACTATTTCTACGATTACGAGACTTTATGATATCCCCAACGTGTAATGCCATCTAGCGCGTCGATGAGTCAATAACTCGAAGTTTATATGATGATGATGACAGCTGATAGCTTAAGAGCGCCATCTCATATCGAGTAGTAGTAACTCGTAGGCTCGCCGCAGACGATGTTTATTTTTCGGTCGGTGTTTAGTGTTGCCATAATAATTTTACGGGAACGGGCACAAAACGGCGGCAATTTTAAATTTAAAAGTCGTCGCGAACAATAAGTTTTCGGAAAAGTATTCTCAAATAACGTAAAAATAAACCATTAACTTCATACTATAATTATCGTCTAATAAAATACTTTTCGTTGTATGAAAAGCCGGGGATAAATCTTGGTAAAAGTCTGAGTACTCTGTTATCTTTATTAATCAATTTCTGTGATAGCTCCTCCGTCATGTAATCGACGAAAAATATCTTTTTAGGTGGTACATTTGTTCTCTTTCGCGGTTTTTTTCCCTGTAAATGAAATGTTTAATTAATTTCACTTCATTAAGACCAAAATACGACAAAACAAACTTACAAAAATAGATAATTAATGTACCTGTGATTCTTCTTCAAATCAGGAGTATGCAAGTAGAATAAACTATAAGTCTTTTCAAACTTGGGTTTCACTTTTTTAGGAGCCATACTCTTGTCGGTGGAGCAACTTTCTCCATGGTTTTGGTAAGATTACAATGTTTCAGCCTAAAGTGAATGCAGTCTTTTATAGATTATTTTATGATAACGCGGATAAATTTTATTTCTCTGTCTTCTAGTATGAAGCGAGAGAGAGAGAGATACACGATGTATATCGATATTAATCGATATATATGTGCATAAGTATATCTATATAGATATAGGTTACCACTTAAATTTTTGGCAATAAGATGATAAAAAGATTTAACTTCAAAATTCTCACATGCACGTTATTTTATTATTTAAATCAGTTATTTTTTTTAAATCCTAATAAAATAAAACATTAGATTTGCATGTAATAAATCAGATTTTATATCTATTTGTATTTTAAATAATAATTTAACCACGACAAATGAAATGGAGTACTAATACGTAATGAGTAGTTATTACAATACATTATAAAAAGAAATATCCATACTTTTTAATGTCTCTTATACGTATATGACGTATATATATTATAAGGTTAAGAGTACCCTAAACCGACGAGCATGTATGAAAGAATTGATGAAAGTACAGGAAGCAAGGGAAGTATGTCAAGATCGTAGCAGGTGGAGGACTGTGGTCTCTGCCTACCCCAACGGGAAAGAGGCGTGATGTTATGTATGTATGTACGTATATAAATATTATCGGTGAATACGTTCTCAACTACATGCTGTGTACATATTCTAGCATTGCATTGACAAATAGATTTTTCAGCATTTTCGAATTGTTCGGCATCATAGATTTCTATTCGTATCACTTTTGTACCATGTGATACAGTTTTAAAGAATGATGATATCGGTTTCTTGCCCTTCGTCCATTTGGATCCATTGGATGGCTCCATTGATGGATCCAAAAAAACTTTTTCCTCCTTTTTAATCCATCGTTTAAATCGATGGATTCAAAAACACATTAAGGGTTCTGTTGGATCCTCTAATGAGATTGATATTGACCATAACACTCTCTTTCAAGTACTACTTAATAGAAAAGTGACTGGCCACTTGTAAATAGATATGCTATATATGTCATATTATTATTTAAAAGTCAAAACGTCAATGAATTTCTATTATTAATTTTTATTGATGGGTGAGAATGGACTTATCAATAAATAAAATTAAATATAAAGGCGGATATGTGCTTCTACGTGATGGTTACAAGTACCATAAAAAGACTGAGTATAAAAATGGAAATATATTGTGGAGGTGTTCGTTTTGGAAAAAAATCAAGTGTGGTGGATCATTGACCATAAAGGAAGTACGTATTTTATTAATAAAATATTATTTGTAAAGGTTTGAATGAATTCTTGACTGCTTTTATAAAATAATACCCCTTTGAATTGTCTGTCTGCAAGTCTGTTCGCGCGGAAAGGTAAAAAATACTACACGAATTAAAATGCGGTCATTTATTAATACTTCGATTTTGCAGTTATATTGCTAAACTAACTTACTTTCGTCGTCTTTATTTTTAGGAAAATACGCTTATAAAAAGTAAACCACATTGCTGCAAGCAAGATAATGTTGGCAATGAAATATTGTTAAAGTTAGACGAATGCAAAAAAGAAGTCGTTTCGCTTGAAAATCCTTCCATTCCAGCTATATATGAGAACTTTGTTGTATCTGTGAAAGACTCTGGACTTGATTTAATCCCGGATAGTAAGATACCGGAATATAATTCTATAAAGAGCGGCCTATACAAGTTACGAAACTCAAATTTAGGATTGTCAAAAACGACATCAAAAGAGGTGCATGATGTCAAAGTTCCGGATAAATTTACGTACTTCTTGTTTGCCGACTACGAAGATCAAGGTACACGCATTATTATTTTTTGTCTAAAGGAGAATTTGGAAAAAATATCGGACATAAAACATTTATTTATGGACGGAACTTTTAAAAGTACCCCAGTACCATTTGACCAAATATACACCATTCATGGTGATTTTGGAAGTACTCATACACACAACCATGTCATACCAATATTTTATGTGTTTATGACAAACCGAAACACAGAGTCATACGAAATACTTTTCCAAATATTAAAATCTCGAGTGCCAGAGTTAAATCCAACTAAGATATCAATTGATTTTGAAGTAGCAGCTATTAAAGCGGTTCGCAAAATGTATCCGGAAGCTGCGATAATCGGTTGTTGGTACCATTTTCAACGAAACCTATGGAAAAAGGGACGAGAACTGGGTTTGAATAAATCAAAAGTGAAATGGCGAATAATTTCACTGTGCGCTGTATTGCCACTCTTACCAGATACTGTCACAGAACAGGGTTGGAATTATATCTGTTCACAAATGACCAATAATAGCAATCAGTTTAAAAAACTACGGAGATACATGGAAAAATTTTTGAAACCAACAAGTTTCTGGCACAAATTATGGATCACAGTTGGAGAGAGGCATCGAACAAATAACTGCGTAGAAGCATGGAACTCGTTGATTAACAAACGGCTCGGAAGAAAAAAACCGAATTTTGTGTCGGTGTTAAATTATTTAACCAAAGATGCGAAACGTAACGCGATCCGCATAAAACGTAATCGAAAAAACAAACGAACTCAAAAACAAATTGAAAATGATAATTTTATACAAGAATGCCAATTAGAACTAATTAATAATGAAATTTCTGTTCCGCTCTTCCTAGAAAAAATTAAATAATATAATTTAGTAAATTGTTTTACTCATCACTTTTCTATTTTATAGTACATCAAACACAAAGAGAATTTAGCTATCAATATTAGAGGATCCACCAGAACCCTTAATGTGTTTTTGAATCCATTGATTTAAACGATGGATTAAAAAGGAGGAAAAAGTTTTTTTGGATCCATCAATGGAGCCATCCAATGGATCCAAATGGACGAAGGGCCAGAACCCTTAATGTGTTTTTGAATCCATTGATTTAAACGATGGATTAAAAAGGAGGAAAAAGTTTTTTTGGATCCATCAATGGAGCCATCCAATGGATCCAAATGGACGAAGGGGTTTCTTGCGATTAATACCATCGATGCTATCCAAATAGTTAGTGATTCCTTGAATGACAGTAGGATCAACCACGGGTGAATAACTAGGAGATGGAAAACCGGAAAACTGAAACAATAATTACTATTAAAATATATTTTTTTAGTTAAATAATTAAATTATAAAATCAAATTTCCTCACCGACATAGTCCGTATTATAAGGAACGTTCTTCACTTAATATGAAATTTAGAATAAATTTATTTTTTCTTTGTCTCCTCCCTTTATATACTGGAAAACGTTACACACTTTATAAACTCTCTATAATTGGTAAGATGACATCCGAGTGCAGGATGGTTTGATGCGAGGTGAATAAGTACAGTTAAGAGCACACTAAGCTTGACACACTGAACTGTGTACTGTTCTTATTTCAATAGTAGTTGGATCTAATGACGCGATGCGGGTGTCAAGTTTGACTGCCGCTTGACCGTACCTAAGTATTACATACATACATAACATCACGCCTTGTTCCCGTTGGGGTAGGCAGAGACCACAATTAAAATAAAATACGGGGTCTTTGAATTTATTTTACAAACCTCATTAGTGGTGGATGCTAACATCCCTTTGCCGCATTTCATCTTATAGCTACTTGCCTAGTTTCCTGAAAACAGTTTTTTTTAGAACATTCTGTAAACAACAATAAAATAAACAATAAATATTCATGATTTATACGTACCCAGTCCACGATAAAGTCGGAACGGAACATAAATAGATATCATTTATGAGTCGGGTACAAACATCTATATTCAGCATTCAAATGTTTGCACGTACCAGGATTCGAACCCGTGACCTTTAAATTTGCTGGATGGATCACTAACAACTACACCTTTTCGCTCGTCAATAAACCATTTTGATAAACATTACCTACCTACCCGACCAGTCACTTAAAGAGGTTTATCTCTATTTTAATACCCTGTATAATTCATCATCATATTACATTCAAAACAAGCGCTTAGTATGGTAACGAAATGAATATGTATTGTCTTAATTATAAGATGTACATTGATGAAAATAGTATGGTTTATTTAAAGATGCTCATGCACAAGCAGCAATACAGATCGAATATATTTCTTACAAACCCGACTTCAGGTGTTCGTCATGCGAATAGATCAACGCGCATAATATGATAACGATACGAGTAGGTAGGATTTAAATCAGTATACATTGATGCAGGCCTGTACTGTTTCAACTTCAGATTGTTTATCTACTAACAGCAATGTATACTGAACATTTTTTCTAGGATACATATTATACGAATTAGAACATAAATTGTTTTAATCTTACTCTGCAATTTTTGATCACGCGTCCCGCCAAAAATGGATGACAATTCACGTGCTTTTACACTATTTAAGCGAATCGTAGGGCGACAAGTCTTGTGGTAACCGGGAATCTTAAGACTAGAGAAAGAAAATTTATCCGTCATGTAAGTACACCTTCTTAATTTTTTTCATTACTCATTTATTCACTACTATTTCAAATATTTCAGCCTCGATATATATTTTTTGTAGTTTATTCTTGTATATCTATATACTTTAAAGATAATCTTTTATTTTTTCAGGTCTAAAGATATCTTTACATCTGGAAGCGAGGTTGAGGAGGATGTGCAGTTAGAGCGTGTGATTTCTGCTCCATCGAAGCGAAGTAATAAAACAAGGCCGGTGCCGCAACCGAGCACAAGCTTTGCTCCGCATCCGAGCACAAGCTCTGCGCCACAGCCGAGCTCATCCTTCTCCACGCAGCCTGCCAGCCGGAAAAAGAAACAACAAATTCGTCCTGCTCCGCCTTCGAAGCCGTTATCAGCGTACGATTTGTTTGGGACCGATAGCGAGGAGGAAGAGGCAGAAACCAACAAACGTCGCAAACAGCGAACAACAAAAACTGGCTATTCTCATACTTTACAATATTTTATTTAAAAAGGTTATTCCCGACAAGTTTCAAAATCAAAGATTGGTTTATTTTATATAGTTTTAAAAGTGTTTTTGTGGGATGAAAAACTATTAGCGCTCCCTTTTAAGTGGAACAAATGTATTTATACAATTAAGATCAAAACGAATGATGATAGTGTACCGCGGGAATATCTGACTCAGTTTATCGAGTTGACTAGGAAAGATTTTGAGAACTGTCTTTTGAGAAATGAAATATTGTTAACAGCCTCCTGTGATCCTGAGGAGACGGATGGTAACGCACCAGAGAAGAAGCGCCGTCACACCACCAACTTATCGTCACCCGTACCAGCACAGAAGCGTAGTCGTGCGGCTTCCCCGCCTCCCACACCGGCATCATCACCAGCGCCATCCTCACAGAAGCCTAGCATCATCACCAGCGCCATCCTCACAGAAGCCTACTGCTCGTGACGTTTTTGGAACCGACAGTGAGGATGAAAATGACAACCATAGAAGACGAGGTATCATTAGAAGAGTTGCGAATGGGGTGGCGAGGCAGACATTTGATGTCAAGCCAGGGTCGCACTACATTGAGTTGAAGGTGTACAAGTGTGACGAAATCGAAAAAGTTCAACCTATGAATAGATGGCGCCATGCTGTCATATCCATCAAAAATCGAACATTTGACAACACTGAGGCGTGGCAGGCCTTAACACATTTCATATCTGCTACTCGCAGAAAATTCAAAGACTGCCCGCCGACTTTCCTGGGGTCTTTTTAATTATTATTTTGTATTTAATCTCCAAAGCATGACGCCATCTATTTACTCATAGGTTTAACTTTTTCCTTATTTTAGTTTATACTGGTATACTTATACTGGTATACTCTAGTTTAATATTATCGGTATTTTACCCGGTCCTACTTTTTAGTTAAATGTTTATAAATTTTTAATAAATATTTTTTAGAATAAAATATATTATGTATATTAAAAAAAAACAATAAAAGTATTAAAAATATTAGATACCTTGTTTTCTTTTAATTTAAGATGTAATCATTTATTAATTTTAAATAATAATAGGGAGATTCTCTTAAGTATCATGAAATCAATTTATAATTAATATAAAATTAAAAAGTTAATTTCACTCTAAAGGGGGAGGAGTTATATATGCATAGGAGTTAGGAGTATATATGCATTATGCATAGTTCAGTTGTTTGTACCTTTTTGCCTACATCCTGGTAAGCTTTGTGCGCGTCACGTACAATTCTGGTATGATAATTTTTTTTTTTTTTTCACTTAATCTCCTCTTACACACACAAGGTGTAATACAAAGGGTATACTTTAAACTGTCTCACCGTACTCAACATGTACACTTTCTCCGCTGACGACGCTCCCGTTTCTCCATCGCCGACTGTGCGCTACTCCGCATCTATCATCTTCGAGGACGAGGTACCGTCACCGCCTCCATCGCCGACTGAGGCACAGCCTTCCACGGTGTCTTATTCACCCGTTATGGTCTCATCTATCATCTTCGAGGACGAGGATGAGGTACCGTCACCGCCTCCATCGCCGACTGAGGCACAGCCTTCCACGGTGTCTTATTCACCCGTTATGGTCTCCGCTCCGCCGCTCTTCGATGGACCTGTCGTTGTTGACCATGTCTACAACCATGCTTTGCTCAAAACTCCGCCGAGGTCTCTTACTCCACCTCCAAAGTACGCTCAAGCTACTGTCATGCAGGAACAACAGCAGCAACAGCCGACCAAGCCCCAGCAATCTCAGATTACGACCGCACAGCAGCAGACTCAATTTATGAGTCGTATGTCTTTGTTGCAACGTCGTTTACAATTTCCCACTCATGTTAGTTCTTCCACCTTTGTAAGCGATACCGAACGCTCTAATGCTGCTGATTTTTATCACCATCTCGATCAATATTCGGGCACTGATAAAATTTTATAAAATTTTTATTCTCCGCGCTTTTCCAATTGGTTTGCTGCTTGCGAGACTTGTGTTAAACGTGTGTGCATTAATTATGAACATATTACTATTCTTGACTACATTACTCGAGGATATCAATCGATGTCTTTTCGCCCAACTTTCTTTTGTTCCATGTGCAATGCCGCTTTGTTTACTATTGCAGATGGGGACTATATTTTCTATCACCAAAATTTATATTTGTCATCAAGTTGTATCACCTAATAAATAGATCTATCGCCACGAAATATTTTCGTTCTCAGATAAACAAAAATTGTTCCCAGGTATGAATTATCAAATTAATGTTAATATATGTGTAAAATAAGAGATCGATAACCAATAAAATTATATTGCATTACATGAATATAAACTTCGTTCTTATAATAACAGTTTTGTTACTTAAATAATAGCTCTGTGCTCAGAATGGTAGATCTGTCACCAAATAAATCGATTATCGATCCCTGACTGCGACTCCTTTTTATTTGATATTTTGTCACCAATACAGTAGTAACATTTTATTTCGTTCAGATATTAAATTAATAGTATTCGTTACCAATTTAATACATCAATTTATAATTTTAATGAAAAAATTATCAAAGGGGCGGAGACCAATCCGGCCTCAACGATGGGTAGTAGGTAACTAGGTTCGATCACACGATGCGCGACGCGGGCGGCGTGCGAGAGAGATGCAAGTTTACTTCATTCGCGATTTCACGTTCATTGTTGTAGGTGCATTTTATTATCGTTGTGGATAATTTGTTGTTTTAGTTAATTTCTTAAATGTTTATTTTTGATTATGGCATCAAGTAGTGGTGAAGGTAATGCAAGTCATTCAAAAAGTTTATCGTCGTTTGTCGAGCAATCATTCGTGGAGAAAGTGCCGATATTGGAGTCTGATGAGGAAAATGAGCAAGGTACTGACACTGATGAAGGCACCATACCAAAGAAGAAACGGTCGCAAAGCAAGGATTGGATTTTCGTTAAAAAATTTGAAGACAAACACAGTGCTGAGTATATAAAGGCTGAAAAAATTTGGTCTTTTCTGCGAACGCATGATGTAGAGGAAGGGAGAAAAAAGTACTTTAGATGTAATAAAGTGGTGCGGAAGGGACCACAGTGTTCAGCTCAGTTGTATTTACTCATGTACTCATTCTCGGATGAAGTATTGTTGTTTCGGACAGATTCTGATCATGACCACGATTCAAAAACGCTCGCTTGTTATGGGCTTAGTGACAGAGTAAAGGAAGAAATAAACAAATTATACGACTTACATCTCAAACCAAAAGCCATACTTGCAAATTTGACTAAAATTGATGGTATTAAAGTGCCAAAATTGTCCCAAGTAAGGACGTATTTAATTGACAGACGCCGTTGTAAATACGGACAGCCCACGATCAGCCTAGGCGAATTGGAAGCTTGGCTAAGGTCTCATTCACCAATTCCTGACAACGAACATGAAGTTTATGTTATTGGGTATGAAGTGATTGAAGAAACTAGTTCACCACGCTTTAGATTTGTACTATCAACAAAATATTTGCTGCAAAAAGCACGTGACGTAAAAGTTATTCATGCTGATGCTACATACAAGTTGGTGTGGCAAGGATTCCCCGTTCTTGTCGTTGGATGTATAGACAAAAATAAACGATTTCATCCATTCGGGCTTGGGGTTGCCACTAATGAGGCAAAAGAAGACTTTAAGTTGTTGTTCGATGCCATCAAGACTAATATCTTTAACTTGTACTCACAAACCTTCAAACCAGAAGTTCTAGTATGTGACGCAGCGAAAGCAATACAAAATGCATTTATAGAGGTATTTGGTGAAGATGTCACAATTCGAATGTGTTGGGCACATATGCAAAAAAAAAAATTCAAGCTCATGTAGAGAAAGATACGCGAAAAAATGTTCACAAAGATTTGTTGACAGATGTGGATTCTCTCCAAGCAGTGACTGATTCAGAAACGTTCGAGTTAGCTTCACAAGCATTCTTGAAGAAATGGGAAGATGAGACAACTTTCATCCAGTATTTTAAGGAGCAATGGCTCATACAAAACCGTAACTGGTATTTGGGGGCTCACATGGGTTCACCAGCGACTAATAATGCACTAGAATCACATAACCGAGTATGGCCGTATACAGAAAGAAAGCTGGAAACTTATAAGCGCTTACCGGCGCTTGACAGCGCTGGTAACCCGCGCAGGAAAATATATGAACGCGCGCCGATAAGCACTGAACGGTGTCGACAAGTACCGACAAGTTGCAACACGCGCTGGTCAGCGCTGGGCGCTGCCATTTAAAATTAATAAACGACTACGACAACACGTGCAATTACGACAGGCATATTTATTTTGATAAATATTAAAATGGATAATGACGTGTTGATATCCTTAGTCTTCAGTAAGCAACCTGTGTGGGATAAAAGGGATAAAAGGCATTGTAATAGAAACGTGACTGACAAATGTTGGAAAGAAATAAGCGAGGCAATGAATGAAGACGGTAAGTATTAATTGATTTTATTTTTGTTTCTCGACTTAAGTAAAGTTAATAAACAGTTAAGTTTTATAAGTAAAATGATATTTAGGTTGTGATGTCATAGCTATGCCATTAATGTTAGTGAGGGTAGATAAAGTTAAATAATTAATTGTTGTAAGTCAATGTATTGTGTGAAAAATAGTCAACGTAAATATTTCTTATATCCATTGCTTCATTTGTAGGGTGATTTGCTCTATTCCACCTTAAATGTGTTGTATTTACAGGAGTAAAATTTCGGTCGATACCTTCTTTATCGATTATAGTGTTATGTAAAACACAAATACATTTAACAATTTTTTCTGCTAAATTAACATTGCATTCAATGCATTTAGGAAGTAGTCGCCATTTTGAGTTTGCTATGCCGAACGCACACTCAACACATTTTCTGGCTCTCGATAGACGATTATTAAAATTTTTTTGGTCTGAAGACAAATCTCGGCCACCAAAAGGTTTTAATAAATATGTTAGCAATGGATATGCTTCATCGCTGGACAGATTACACGTACATGCTTCCCGTCGATGGCCCCTAAAGCATTCGGAAAATCCCAAATATTCTTGAAGTCGTTTGCTATTAAGTAGAAAGTTTCTTTTGTAGGTATAGGCATATGTATTGGTTGTAATTCATCCCATAATATACTGACTGTTTCTTCAATTATCGCCTTTAGTGTAGAAATCCCCATTCTAAATTCAGATGCCAAATGTGCAAATGATGCACCAGTTGCAAGATAGCTGAAATAAAAATAAAATATTTTATGTTTCAGAGAACAAAGTCAGGAGGAAATGGAAATATTTGAGGGACCAATTTGCAATCGAACATGGAAAAATTCCAGTTCCACGTTCTGGGGATGGCGCATCTACTTCCTATGAACCAAAATGGCCATATTACAAATCCCTGCTGTTTTTAAAAGATATCATTAAGGCAAGAAAATCTTCGGGAAATCTGACCAAATCGAAACGTCAATTATCAGTGATTTTAATTATGTCCAAGGTGATTCTAATCTCGACCAAGACAATCTCGATCTAGAGAATCTCGATCAAGACAATCTCGATCAAGACAATCTCAATCAAGACGATTCAAATCCTGATCAAGCCAGCCCAAATAACGTCTCAGAGAGGTCAGCAAGCACCAAATCACCGAAAGAGAGCTCAGTACCACGCAAAAAAAAAACAATTTCAATCAAAATATGTTAGAAATAGAGAAGCAAAAACTGGAGTATTTGAAAAACAAAAGAAGTCAAAATGAAGATGATGATAATTTATTGTTCCTAAAGAGTCTCCTACCTCATATTCGCAAGATTCCTCAAGAACGACTGCTGTCATTTCGTAATGAGATTCAAAAACAGTAGATGATTATGCATATCACTCACGTTTTTCTTCACACTCATCTCTCTCTAGGTACTCACCGTATACGCCATCACCACCACCATTTACACATCAATCACCGGATACACACACCACTCAATTGATATCAGCAACACTCCAGTCACCACCAATCACACATCAATCACCAGATACACACACCACTCAATTGATATCAGCAACACTCCAGTCACCACCAATCACACATCAATCACCAGATACACACACCACTCAATTGATATCAGCAACACTCCAGTCACCACCAATCACACAACAATCAACAGATACACACACCACTCAATTGATATCAGCAACACTCCGGTCACCACCAATCACAAATCAATCACCAAATACACATACCACTCAATTGATATCAGCAACACTCCAGTCACTACCAATTACAAATCAATCATCAGATCTAAACAATTATTTTCTTTCTTTCTCTGAGAGCATATCAGAATACCTTAATGAGGATCTAATTAAGAGCACCTGTTTATAAAAATGTGAATCGGAAATAAAAATATATTACACTAAAACGGTTTTTTTCTTAAAAACTAAAACTACTTATAAACGTCAATTTTTGTTATTGAGATCAGATTGGCCGATATCAATAAAATATTCATTTTTACTTATTATCAAAGTCACCTTAAAGGTCAGAAGTTATTCTATAAAATATATATTTTAATATTTTTATAAATCTACCTAATATATACCTATAAATAACTTTATCTTTGAATAAATAAGCGATAAATATATTTAATTTATACTAACCGAATGGTGACAACAAGTCTTTCTTCTGGAAGGATTGGTTGTTTATGCCAATTACACCAATTTTTCATCAAATGGTTTTTCACTAAATCCAAAATGTAATCAAATGTTTCTTGAGTCATTCTTGCATATTTGTAAAATCTTTCATCATCAAATTTCAATTTATTTACAAATAAATGATGGTACTTTCCGAAATGTTTCCTTTCTCTATTAATGGGATGTATAGCTTCTTTTCGCATTTTTAAATACACATTTTCTAACAAAACCAAATCATCGTCCGATGAGTCCGACATTTTGCTTGGTCTGCTTCAACCTGCTTCCTTTGTGTAGAACGGACCAGCGCTGTCAAGCGCCGGTAAGCGCTTATCAGTTTCCAGCTTTCTTTCTGTATACGGCCTAATCAAAGATGAATACACGCTCCGTGAACGTTTGCCACTGTCTCGTTTTTTGACAGTTGCTTCAGAGTTTGTAAATGGATGGTCGTTAGCTGTCGATGAAGTATTTGCGACATTACCAACTATGACTCTGAAAGACTGGACAGAAGCCTACCAATGGGCTAAGTTGCCTAAAGAAGTAATACTGACGTATAGTGACGATGCTTTTAAACACTACGAAGTACCGGCTGGTAAGGCAAACAAAATACAAAACGTTGAAAATACATGGACTGATTTTGATGAATACAAAGTCCAATGGTTCAGCAAATGGAGAGTGGATCTACCGCACAATATTGATTGGATGCATGGGAAATGCAACTGCCCTGCGTTTTACAAGAAATATATGTGCAAACATATTATCGGATTAGCCATACGCTTAAAGCTGGCCAACCCCCCACCAGAAGCAAAAAATGTGCTTATCGGCCAGAAAAGAAAAAGGAGGCGCCCTTCGAAATCCAAACCAGCGCTGATTATTCAGTGATTATTGTTTTTTTAAGAATAAATATTGATTATTTTAACTTTAATTAAGTGTTTTATCTACTATTCTGCTAGCCATAAGCCAGCTATTTTAAACCAGCGCTGATTGTTTAGTGGTAATTATTTTAAACAATAAATATTGATTATTTTGACTTTAATTGTTTTATTTATTACTCTGCTAAAATTTTATTTAAATATAATTTATACTACCAGTGGAAATTTAGAACCTTGGGAGTCTAGTTAAGTAGCAGAATCTTTTGGTTGAAACGATGATGACAACCCTAATTTTTTATTTGAACTTAATGCAATTTTCTAGTAACATTATATGATTTATTGGTGATCTCTTTAAATTAGTTTGTTTAAATACTTATTAGGACACACCTATTATAATACATACAAAAACATTTATTTGGTACTAGACCTTATATCTCAGGATTTTAGGTGATTTATTGTGGAACTGATTTTGCATTGTTTGGTGACTACATTTTGGTGACAGATCTACTATTTTGAGGACAAACCCTATTATTTAAGAAACACAAAACTAATTAAATTGGTGATAGCTTAAATGATACCCATTGCAGATTACAATTGATTATTAATAAAGTGATTGTTTTGCGAATTTATATGTTTTTTATTTTTTATTAGGATTTACTATGCTACTTATAAATTGCGAATTTAGATTAATTTAACTTACTATTTAGATTAACTCTGAACAGTTTAAAGTAAGTGTACCCTTCGTATTACACCTCGTATAAATTACTGATGCAGAGAAATTTCTGATCCATTATAGATGAAACATAATATTACACCATCTAAGGGTAGATAACGCACTTGACTGGCCTAAAAAGACCCTGTATTAATATAAATTTACATAATTCGCAAATTTGATGTGATTTCGTCATACTGTTTTCGGATGTCGTTTTTGGGTCGTAATTGGATAGATTTATTTGTTACCAAAAAATGCTGACCAAAAAATTTGTATGTGTGCGTTTGGTGCGTATGTATATCCACGTAAATGTGTATGTGAAATTAGTATAATAGTGAATACCCAAATATTGTTTTTTCATATATTTCCGATCAACGGTTCTGCAAAATTCTTCAAAATTCGCTTCAAGTGCGTTGCAATAATGTTCGTGAGTTTATTATTTTTTCTTATTATATTATAATAAACAAGTATAGAATACACCTAAATGGACTTCTATTGTCGCTGACGTGCGTCAACCAATTTTGCGCTCACATTTTATTAAACATTACGTCTATTTTTACGACTTGCTAGTTGATTTAAATAAACGTCGATTAATAGATATTACTACTCATTTAAACATTAAAGGTTTAGTTTTTTAACATTCTTTTGAACAATCGGTAAATAAAATTGATGAAAATCAATCTCGGCGTCGACATATCGAGCGCTGTCCAATTTCGCGGACAAGGCCAAATTGGCCTCCAAAAAACTAGGTGTTCTTGGTAAAGCTAGACGGTCCTTCACTTCAGCCCATCGCCTTCAACTATATAAGGCTCAAGTTAGGCCCCACATGGAGCACTGTTGCCAACTCTGGGCCTTCCTCTTGACCGCGTCCAACGCCGAGCGACTCGAATGGTTGGCGACGATGTTCTCACCGGCCGACTCGACCATCTGGCACTGCGGAGAGATATTGCGTCGTTGTGCATCTTCTATCGCATATATCATGGGGAGTGCTCTGAAGAATTGTTCGAGCTAATACCTGCTGCAAAATTTCATCACCATACCACACGTCAGAAGTTGAAATTTCATCTATTCCTACCACCGTACGTTTCAAAAGAAACTTCTTGCCACGTACGACCGCATTGTGGAATCAGCTTCCTGTACAGGTATTTCCGGACGGGTACAACATTGCAGCTTTCAAAAAACGAGCCTACAAAATATCTTAAAGGCCGGCAGCGCACCTGTGATTCTCCTGGTGTTGCGGATGTCCATGGGCGACGGTGAACACTTACCATCAGTGACCCCTCTGCTCGTCTGCCTCCCTATTATATAATAAAAAAAAATACTCTTATTATGACGTAATTGAAAAATACCCTTATATTACTCGACCAGCTTCGTTCAAGGATTTGCCTAAACACTCTGTAGTACTCCACATTGAGACGACTGGCTCTCCTGTTCACGCTTGCGCTCGACCTTTGCCACCTGATTGATATTCCAAAATTAAAGAAGAGATCAGAATAATACAGGAGTTGGCATATGCAGACCATCAAACAGCCCATGGTCGACGCCCCGTCACGTTTCGCTACGAAACTTAGAGAAACAGAAACTAGTAACCTAGAAAAAGTAATCGAATTCCATTAAAAAAAGTTATCGAACCATATTCGTTCACAAGGATCTCAAAACTTACTCACACGTCTTTGCTGGCACTGATTTAGTTATACAATCATTGCAACAACCCTATGAAGGACCCTATAAAGTTTTAGGTAGAAACGATAAAGTATTTTTAATTCCGTTACCCAACAGACAAAGTAGAATTTATATAGACAGACTTAAACCTGCTAATTTAATTACTATGAAAATGAAAGCTTAAATAAGACAATCCAAAGTGACGCACTTACACAAATTGAAAATACTCACGTTTCAAATCGCAAAACAGGTTTAACGTTAATCGCAGTAATAGCAGTCGATCATGAGCTGAGCGGAATCGCCACGTGAGGTATAATAAATGAGCAACCTTATACCACGCGAAGCGGCCGCGTCGTCAACGACCTAAGCATTTTTTATAGGTCAAACTAAATTAAGTTCAATTTCGAAAGCCGTTACATCGTTACAGCAGTAGGTACATTAATTTATTATATTTATCTTAAATAGGAAACCCATCAAGCAAAGTCGAAAATAAGCCAGCAGTTACCGCACAGGCAGAAGTAAAATATCCGAAATAGAAGATAGACTCAACTACGCCTTAGTGTTCCCGCACACGGGCCACCGGCCACAACCACAAACGTCGCCACAAGAAGCTAGAAGTGGCTACAAAGGTAGCTGAAGCGCGTTGATTATTTGAACTGTGCGCGAAAGAGTGTGGTTGCGTTTATTGCGCAAGGCCGCAATAATAACGAAGCATCTGCAATGCGCTTGGAACTGTGTGTGAAGTAAGTATATTAGACGAAGGGGAACAAGAGAGGAGGTAACTACGAAGGCATTCATCACCAAAGACCGCATTATTACTATGGATACGAACCTGGAAGATACATATAAAGCATTTATGGAGGAAATACTATATGTACGAATTCCAAATGCGTAGCAGGGGATGGGTTTTTAAGAAAGTGAGTTATCTCGATATCATCGCAAACTCATTCCCCCGCTAATAGGTTATAGTCGGCTAATGGAAAAAGTTTTTTGTATTTTGTGTTTGTGTAGTGAAATAATTAAGCTTTGCCGAGCCGGTTTAGTGATCTGAATGATCAAGAAATATTTGGACTCAAATCAGGGCATTTTTTAATTGTTAATAAAGGTCCTACATCAAAAACATGGAGCCTTAAATTTATGGAGAAGAATCAAATCGCGCCTAATATGCCTACAGCATAATAATATATAAGTTAACTTTCATTACTTTATTTTTTCTGAAATAGAAGATTATTTATTTTATCTTTATTTTATAACATACAACGACTTTCTCAATTGTTTAACAGATGTTGAGCCGCAGGCTTTTGGATATGTGGTATTCAATAAAGAGTTGGCGTCTACTCTTTTGAAAGTAATCTCATATGCGGTTGGTGAAACAAGTGTCTTATTTATAATCAAATTTTCAGTTACTTTTTCCTTACACGCATTTTATAAAAATATTTTCGTTTATTCCCACTTGTCCAATTGATTAGTTCTATTGATTGAACTACTGGGAAAAAAATTCCCAGTAGTTCAATCAATAGAACTAATGGGAAAAAATATTCCCAGTTGTCCAATTATATATAAAAACGATTTCAACTTGACAAAAACTTCTCCAGTGTTCTATAGAATATAAATAGAGCTCAATGTTCTCGGAGCTCAGACTGTTACTTTTGGGCGTATATTACTTGTTATTACGTAGAAAGCAGAACCGATCCGCGCGGATAGTTGGCGCAAGCAACCGGTACCGAGACTATACTATACTCGTTGCCTATCAGCGCTGATCCAAGCAGTTCGGAACGTGTGGCTATCTTTGGCGCTATCCAGCGATCGTTTAACACACAATATGGACACTCGGTACCGACTGCCTGCGCCAACTATCAGCGTGGACCAGTTTCGAAAAGCGCTGGCATATCTAAGAGAAAAAACGCTGCTTTATGGAGGGAAGGATAGTGGCATTTTTTTCTTGTCTTTCTCAGACTGGCCACTTTGGCACTATTTTGGTGAAGTGAGTGGTGACTTTGACTCTGTCGTAGAATTTTTTGATTTAACGACATGACGTTAGCTCATTTGCTAAAAATTTTGGAAACTGCTTAGGTAAAAATGAGCGTAAATATAATAAAACGCGGCCGCGGCCGAGTTCTGCTTGAAGGTGGACACGAATACTACCGCTTAACTGTGTATAAAAGCAAAGACGTAATATGGAGGTTCGCCAATTATAAAAAAAAACTATGTTGCGGCACAATTACTACTTCTGAAGTAAGTTGCAAAATATTTCTATGACAAAGATTTATAATGTCCTTTCTAATAAAAACATATAGCCCGGGAGCCGGCTGCAGAAAAGCCTACCTTACAAAACTACCGCACAAACGAACTTTTTTTTTTTCAGTTTCGTGATATGAACCCTCAGTTTTTGTTTGGATCAATAGTCAATATATTTTTCATTTCTCATGCTCTGAAAGTGCTTTTTTGTGCAGGATATAGGATTTTGTGCAGCCTATATCATGCACAAAAAAGCAATTTCCTCGCAATCGAAGTGAAAAGCAGTGTTTATAACTCGTCCACAAAACCATTTTTATCCTCGACATTACTATCAGCCCTCGCCTTCGGCTCAGGCTGCTAAAAGTCTCGGATAACAATGGTTCGTTTTGTGCACTTGTTGTAAAATCTACTATATGTATCTGCCTACTAAAAATATTATGCATACATTTTAGGATGAAAAGGTAATCATTAAAAAAAAGGATCATATTAGCAGCTGTGTGCCGGACACCAACAAAGAATCGATGTCTATCATCATCCAGAACTCTGTGGAAGAAATGGTGAGCGGTAGGGAATCAGTGCCGGCTGTATACAAAAAGACTGTGGCTTCTTTAAAAGACGCCGGCTTAAATATTGTCAAAGAAATACCTGCATTCGAGAGCATCAAGTCTGCAATCTATCGTCGAAAAAATAAAGTAAATCAAGTTCAAAAAATGAGCTATTTAAATGACACTGTAAATGCTGTAGAAGTACCTTTAAAATTCACACACTTTTTGCTGGCAGACTATAATGATGAGAAAACGGGAGTTCGCATTCTGATATTTTGCTCACAGGAAGCGAAGAACCTCATTCGAGAAAAAAAATTATATCTGTCTGATGGAACTTTTAAAATTTGTCCTAGACCTTTCCAGCAGGTCTATACAATTCACGCCGATATGGGTAGTACTGTCGATACAATCAATGTAATGCCAATGATTTATGCTCTTATGAGTACTAAAACAAAAGAAGCATATATAACGTTGTTCCGCTTAATTAAAGCTCAAATTCCAGAATGGGATCCACAAATTATGATTACTGATTTTGAGGAAGCGGTTATTGAGGCCATACATTTTTTCTTGCCTGATACAGTACACCAAGGGTGCTATTATCATTTCACAAATGCACTGTGGAGAAAAGCCAAGGAATTTGGAATAAAAATAAAGCGTAAGAAAAGAATTGTGGGCCTGTGCTGTGTCCTGCCACTTTTGCCAGCAAACCGTACAGATGAAGGATGGGAATATATTAAATCCCAGGTTGATGAATTCAGCGACAAATGTGAACTGGAGGAATTCATAAAATATATGGATTATTGGATGAAACCCCGGCGCATAGGTTCTTGGAATGCTTTTGGTCGCCGTCACCGCACAACGAATTTTGTAGAAGGCTGGCATCGCGCAATAAATGGCATGTTCAAAAGTAGACCGGCAACAGTTTTTCAGTTTTTGAAAACTTTAGAGGAAGATGCAGCATTTTTTTCCGTCAAGGCCATACAAATCGTAAGCAGTTGCGGTAAAACTGCTAAAAAAAAGGTCAAAAATCCAAATTGAAAATGATGAAATAATACGGCTTTCACAAATGCAGCTCCTAAACGGTAATATTGAAGTCCCCATGTTTTTGGAAAAATTAAGATAATTTCATCTTCTGTGTGTGTATCCAATGAGAATGTTAAAGATTTGTATTAAGTATAAGGTTATTTCTTAATAAATTTTTCTAAAATATCTAAAAATATTTCCATCATTCGATTCGAAGAAAACGAAACCGGCCAAGTGCGACTTGGACTCACGGGCCTAGGGTTCTGATAACGAGTAGTCTAAAACCAGTAGTTTTTGAGTTAAAGCAGTTTTAAGTTTGACAGCTGTCAAAGATTTCGACGAGATCTATCATTTGTCCCGCGGAGATTTTTTACTACGGAACTAAAACTAAAAAAATTACAGGAAACTTGTGCAATTTTGTTTATTCACAAATTGAACTTTTCATTACTTATACATCGTTACGTTTCAGTTCAGTTTAAAGTAAATAAAAGTCTTAACTCGAAAGCTTAATGTCACACGGCATGGAAGTCCGGGTGTTAAACTAGTATAAAACTTAATTGAACTACTGGGAAAAAAATTCCCAGTAGTTCAATCAATTGAACTGTTCAATTGGACAAGTGGGAATAAACGAATATTTTTACATGCTCAGCGAAAACATTATGAACATTTTATAATATTTTCTTTACAGAGGAGGGAGCAAAACGCTGGTATTACCATTGATATGGATGGCTTCTATATCAACGAAAAATTTGTTTGCAAAGAGCTCGGGATATACAACCGAATAAATAAAAAAAAACGCTTCTCACCATTTCAAAGTGGGCCGCCGCTCTGATAAATTGACAAAAGAAGATAAGTGGCGGGCAGATCGGGTTACAAAACATATTCATGGGCTAAAATTTAATTATTCTTACCTCCAAAATTGTAATATGCCACTACCTATAGATCATTTAAAAGATGTTATTTAAAAGTTGGGTGCGGTAGCGGAGTGATACAACGTTTGTATTGCTTATAAAAGGGGGCACTATGAGATTTTTTTTTTAAATGATAATATCATTTACAATTGAGTCGATGTCGAAAAGTAAGGCTGCCCATAGTTTGAAATCTTATAGAAAAATTTGGTCTCTCACATTAAACATTATAATTGTGGAGAGCACCGGATGGTGAGAGATAAAAAAACGAATATTTGGAAGCAGCCTAACTGTCCGATGGCAGAATCCTTTTATTTTAACCTACGGTTATATAAAAATGGATTATAAGCGATAAACTTACCTCCCCCCCTCATTGTTTTATCAAGATGTGTGTTAGTAGTAATAAACTTTAAATATCTATCTGTAGGTATGTATGTATGTAATAGGTTAAGATTTTAATACTGTATAATGTACTTAAGAGAATTAATTGTACTAACTTGTAATCACTTTTATTGAACCAATAATAAATTAAAAACCATGTATTTAGAATAAATTCTTATTGTTTTATTTGAAATAAACAAATTAATCGCCCTCTGCGGTAATATTACAACCATCTTTATAAATTTTCTTATCTTTTCTTCTTCACTTTTAATAAAGTTTCTTCCTTTCATAATTATGACATATGGGCACTTTGAGAACCAGTAAGCATGCTCCTCCCAGGGTATGTCATCATAGTTCCAATCTCCCAATGTTCCACCACAGTAAAAACATGTGAATAAATCATTTCATAAGAGCGAATTAGGTTACAAAGCATATTTAATGACTTTTACCTCCAAAATTGAAATATGCCATTACCTATAGATCATTTACAAGATGTTATTCAAAAGTTGGGTGCGGTGGCGGAGCGATACAACGTTTGTATTGCTTATAAAGGGGGGCACTATGAGAAAGATTTGTAATATGATAATGACATTTATAATTGTGTCGATATCGAAAAGTGGGGCTGCCTAAAGTTCGAACTCTCACATTAAACATTATAATTGTGGAGAGCACCGGATGGTGAGAGATAAAAAGACGAAATATTTTGAAGCAGCCTCACTGTCCGATGGCAGAATCCTTTTTTTTAACCTATGGTTATATGATGATGTATTATAAGCGATAATCTTTCCTCATTGTTTTTTGAAGATGTGTCTTTAAATATCTATCTGTAGGTATATACAGGGTTACAGGAAAAGTCGACCTAGATCCGTTAAGGGCATGTAGTACACATCATTTCTGAATGATTTCACTATGGAACCCCCCATCCTAAACTTAAACGTTTTCGAGATATTCGAGTTTTATTTTTTTTTATGAAAATGCCCAATTTTTCGGCTATTTAATTGAATATTTTGAATTTTTTTGACTCTTATGATTATTTTTTTGGTTTTTTATATGAAGAATGAGATGCTTAATGACCTCAATGACTAAAATTGCACGTAAGTTAACTAAATAGGTCATTGTAGACGATCGAAACTTAAGAAAATAAGTACAAATTACAAAAAAATATTATTCTTTTCTGGATATCTCAAAAAATTATTATGGCACTTGCTCTGCAGATGTGCTTAAAAACATCTACATTTTATCAGCTATCCAACGAGGTATAACAACCTAGGGTTGTATTTAAACTCATAGAAAAAACATAGTTGAAAAGGTTCAGGTAGTAGGTCTAACGGGTCCCTCGGCTATTGTCCTTCAAGTTAATCCGGTGCGTATGAGCGAGACAACTTAAGATTTATGCAGGTGAGAGTGAGAAAAATAATGTTTGGAGATACAACATGCCCATTGTTTTGTATTTGGTCGTTTGTTTGCTTGCCATCCATTTTAGTCTGCTCATACGATTCGTCCATGGTAGATGCGAATTATTGTGCTTTCGGATTCCCACACGACTTGGCTTTGTTTCTGGACTGATTTTTCTAACTGTGACTACTGTGCTTGTTTACTGGACTCTGATTTGTGCTTGTGATACTGGACTGTTGAAAATGGCAACATACTCCAACGAAGAATATGCGGATATGCTTATCTGCTACGGATACTGCAATTGTGTGTCCGCACAAGCTCGGACTGAGTACATACGACGCTATCCCGACCGTCGAGTACCTGATGTGAGCGTTTTCGACGGAGTTTACCGACGAATTCGTGAGACTGGCTCTGTTTCGCGACGACGTACGGACTTAGGAAGACCACGTGTCATTGATGACGACGAGGAAGACAACGAAATCGTAGAACGGTTCAGAAGAGACCCAACCACTTCGACCAATATTGTTGCCCGTGAACTGGGCCTAACTCAGTGGAAAGTGTGGTTTACGGTTCATACGGCAGGCCTGTATCCATACCACTACACGCCGGTACATGTAATTGAAGAAGGAGATCCCGCGAGACGCATGGACTTCTGCAGATTCATGCTCAATGCAGATATCGAGGACCCGAATTTCCTAAAATTAATATTGTGGACAGATGAATCCAAATTCGATAAGGACGGGATTACCAATTACCATAACTCACACCATTGGGCTCCTAAAGAACTAGGCAATCCAAATAAGAAAAGAGTAAAGGGGTCACAACGACGATTTAGTGTTAATGTGTGGATGGGCATCATTTCCAACCATTTGATTGGGCCTCACTTTCTTCCAGACAACCTCAATGGTGAAACTTATGAAAATTTCTTAAGAGGTGACTTAGGTGACCTACTAGATGATCTCCCATTACCATTACTGCGGGACATGTGGTTTCAACATGATGGCTGCCCTGCTTATTTCAGAAGAAGCGTTAGGGAATGGTTGGACACTAACTATCCTAACAAATGGATTGGACGAGGTGGGCCTTTACCCTGGCCAGCCAGATGTCCCGACCTGACCCCCATGGATTTTTATGTATGGGGGCACATGAAGAGCCTCGTTTACAGTGAGCCCAACCCCATATCGTCAGTGGAAGTTCTCAAACAAAGGATAATTAATGCTGCTAACGAGATAAGAAGAACATTAACCACTGGTGTAGTGAAAAGTGGACTACGTGAAAGAATGAGAAAATGTGTGCGAAATAGAGGTGGACACGTAGAACATGAACTATAAAATTTTATTCAAAAATATTAGGTGAATAAATGTTATTTTGAACTGATTTATTGTTTCATTTAGCTTACTACAATCACCGACGATCTGTACGCCAACTATGAGTTGAGCGTGAGTGACTTTGTATGCGAACTAGCGTTAACAACGCACCGATTACGTTATTTTCCAAACAAAAGCCAGTAACTAGTCACTTACGCTCAACTAGTTGGCGTACGGTCATTATTTGTACGATCGACGATCTGAACAAAAAAAAATGCTATAAAAACTGAATGATCTCCTAGGTCAGGATAGCGGGACATCGATGGAAGCATGAGGGTTGTACCTAGCCGAGGGAGGCCTATGTTCAGTAGTGGAAGCCAGTAGGCTGAAATAATGATGCTGAACTTAAGTCAAATTAATTAGATTAAAAAATAAGCGCTATTCTGACTGCCATGTAGCCTTAGTGCTTGTTCACGTAGCCTCGCGGGCGCGGTGGCGGGCGCGGTGACGAAATATCAAACATATGTAGTGATTCCAAGTGTTCACGTACAAAACGCACGCGCGGGCGAAGTAGCGGGCAAACTGGCGGCCGGCGCGCGCGGCGCTCTCGCGGCAATTTCAAACGCGTGAGATGTTTGTGTGTGTTCATGTCAAACTAGCGGCGGCGCGCGCGTTTCACTCGCGACGTCAGGTAAGTTCAACCAGTTTGAACTTGTCGCTAGAAACGATAGCACGTCTTTATCATGTCGTTCAATACAGAAGAGTTTATTAGTGCTGTTCAGGCTAGAACTCCTATTTGGCAAAGTAAACACAGTCATCATATGAACAGAAATGTTCTAAATAAGCTATGGAAGGAAATTGCTGAATTGTTTCCTGATATGGAGGGTGAGTAAATGAAATACGAGTATGTTATATTTGCAGGTATTTTAAACTTTTTATTTCCTGAAGGCTACAGAAGATACATAATACAAAGTCGACTACGTGTATATTAAACGATTGTTTTCCCAAAAATATTTCGTGAATAGATTCCGAACTTGTTTAGCCCGATTTGATGGATTGTTGTTTCTTCCAGTTCTAGTTTGTCGCCTTTGGTGTTGAGTTGGAGTTGTGAACTCATTATCACAATCGTAACCATCTGTATCAATTACAATATTATGCAATAGGCAAGCGGTTTTTATAATCAGGCGTGCATGTTTAACATCAGTTTCAATAGGTTTTAACAAAACTCGCCATTTATTGCATAAAATTCCAAATGCACACTCCACGGTTTTTCTCGCTCTTGACAATCTATTATTAAAAATTTCTCTCTCTTGATTCAATGTTCTCTGTGGGTATGGACGCATTATATATTATTTAAGAGGATAAGCTTCATCGGCTACTATAACATATGGAGCTGTAATGTTAGAATTGGGTAATGTTCTTGGTTCCGGAATATTAAATGCACCTCTTTCGAGTAACCGGTTCAGGGACGAGGCATTAAATGTACCGCCGTCGCTTTGCTTTCCTCTACCTCCAACTTCAATAGTTAAAAATCTTTTCCTCGCATCAGCCACAGCTTGCAAAACGATAGAGAAATAATGCTTGTAGTTATAAAATGCCGATCCTGATTTTTTAGGTCGTTTAACCCTACAATGTTTACCATCCAAACTGCCAATGCAGTTAGGAAAGTGCCACATCTCCTTAAAATCTGACGCAATATTCATAAGCTGGTCTTCAGATGGCTGTGGCATGTGGACATTCAAATTTTTTTTCCAAATAGCTTCACAGGTACTATAAACAATCTCAGACACAGTACTAACACCCATACGAAAGCTATATGCCAAAGATCGAAATGCCAACCCAGTGGAGAGATATCTGAAACATAATAAAAAAAAACAATTATAATGTAAAACTTAAATATATTTACACTAATCACCAACACTAAACAATATTTCTGACTTTACAGAAAAGGCTTTAAGGAAAAAATGGAAGAACATTCGGGACCAATTTATGAAAGAAATTAAGAAAATTCCGGTTCCTCGTTCTGGTGATGCTGGAACAGATCAAAACACTTCAATGTGGCCATATTTTCAAATGATGCTTTTCATAAAAGATGACGTTACCCCAGAAATAAATGAAGGCAATTTAGATGAAACTACTCGTACTGATGAAAACTGCAATAACAATGATGATGATTATGAGCGGTCCCCAACTCCCCAATCCATATCTGGTGCATCTTCCAGTACACAATATACGAGCACCAAACGTAAATGTGCACAAGATGTAAGACAGGAATTTATGGAATTGGAGAAGAAAAAGTTGGAATTATTACAAATTAAACTGTCACAAAGCAGCGAAAAAACAGAACAAGACTGCGAAGATCTGTTATTTTTTAAAAGTTTGTTGCCGTACATGAAAGAATTATCTCCTATGCAAAAACTACGTGCTAGAAACAAAATTACACAAGTTATTATGGATGAAATGAATAGTGGCACGACTCAGTCTTACCATGGATACAATACATACGATTACAATACATACAACTAATTATGGAAATTAAACTTTGTATATTTGATAACGATAATATTAATTAAATTAAATAATAAAGAGGAACCTTGTTTGAATTTGAATGAATGCAATATGTATCCCGATAAAAATTATAAATTACTTACTATGAAAATTATTTTTTTAAACTCACCTTATAGTTACAAATAGTCTTTCTTCGGGCTTTATACTTTTATGAAAATGTGTGTCTACTTTTGAAATATCACTCCTTATTGAATCCAGTATGTAATCAAAACAGTTGACACTCATCCTGGTATATCCAAAAAACCTTGAAGGATGTTCTCTCAAATTACGATATAAAGTATGAAATTCACCATACCGTTCTCTTTCTTTATTAATCTCGTGCACACCAATTCTAATTTTTTGCATCTCCCACTTTAGGTATGAATTTTCGGTTAAAAATAAAAGATCGTCGTCCATATTCGACCTCTGACAATACGTCACGCTCGCGCGAACGCCTGGCGGTTAATGTGAACACGAGCTCGCAACGTTTCCCGCGCCCGCACCCGCCCCCGCGCCCGCGCGTTCCTACGTGAACAAGCACTTAGAAACCAAGTTTCACCTTTGAGGTTAATAAATACCCTAAAGTGTTATACCTCGTTGGATAGCTGATAAAATGTAGATGTTTTTAAGCACATCTGCAGAGCAAGTGCAATAATAATTTTTTGAGATATCCAGAAAAGAAAAATATTTTTTTATAATTTGTACTTATTTTCTTAAGTTTCGATCGTCTACAATGACCTATTTAGTTAATTTACGTGCAATTTTAGTCATTGAGGTCATTAAGCATCTCATTCTTCATGTAAAAAACCAAAAAAATAATCATAAGAGTCAAAAAAATTCAAAATATTCAATTAAATAGCCGAAAAATTGGGCATTTTCATAAAAAAAAATAAAACTCGAATATCTCGAAAACGTTTAAGTTTAGGATGGGGGGTTCCATAGTGAAATCATTCAGAAATGATGTCTACATGCCCTTAACGGATCTAGGTCGACTTTTCCTGTAACCCTGTATATGTATGTAATAGGTTGAGGTTTAAATACTGTATAATGTACTTATGAGAATTGTACTAACTTGTAATCACTTTTATTTAACCAATTTTAAATGAAACACCGTTTCAGATTCAGATTCAGATTATTTTATTCAATGTAGATTCTTTACAGAATACTTATTGAATGTCATGCAGAATACAATTCAAATAGAGCGAGTCTACGCCGTTTCGGATCGTGCTGTGGCAGCGTAAAAGAAACGGCAAGAAACCACTGCAGCACGGCCTACTTTAAGAGTCGGCTTTTTACAATGTGTTTCTTGTGTTTCGCTGGAATATCAGAGCACCATACCTCTTTGTCATTCATATAGTCATCTAATCTATAGTAAGCTTTTTTACATAACGTTTGCTTTACACATTCTTTAAACTTTCTCTCAGGTAATTGCACTATATTGTCAGGTATTTTGTTGTAGTATCGTACACACAGACCAACGAAAGATGTATTGACTTTAGTTAATCTAGTATATGGTTGATCAATTTTGTGCTTATTTCTAGTATTAAAATTATGCCTGTCACAAATTTTAGGTAATTGATGAATGTTCTTTCTAGCATACATAATATTTTCATAGATATACTGGCATGGCACTGTCATTATGTTGATTTCCTTGAACAGTTCTCTCAGGGAATCACGAGTCTTCAGGCAATAAATTGCTCTTATAGCTCTCTTTTGTAAAACGAATATTGAATGTATATCAGCTGCTCGGCCCCAAAGCAGTAAGCCATAAGACATAATGCTATGGAAGTAGCTAAAGTAAACCAGCCTTGCGGTAGCTACATCAGTAAGTTGTCTGATTTTTCTGACAGCATATGCAGCCGAGCTCAATCGACCAGAAAGAGCCGTTATATGAGGGCCCCATTGAAGTTTAGAGTCTAGTATTAACCCTAAGAAAACTGTACTATTTACAAAATCTAATGGTTCATTATTCAATACTATGTTATGTGAAGTAGACCTTACATTTGGTAGTGCAAATTTAATACATTTCGTTTTTTTTGCGTTTAGGACTAAATTGTTAACAGTAAACCATGCATGAATCTGTCTGTTTATTGTCTGTTTATTTAGAATTCTTATTGTTTTATTTGAAATAAACAAATTAATCGCCCTCTGCGGTAATATTGCAACCATCTGTATAAAATTTATTTAACTTTTATTCTACACTTTAAATAAAGTTTCTTCCTTTCATAATTATGACATATGGGCATTTTGAGAACCAGTAAGCATGCTCCTCCCAGGGTATGTCATCATAGTCCAATCTCCCAATGTTTCACCGCAGTAAAAACATGTTGATAAATCACCTTCTCCAGCGTAGAAAAACCCGGCTTCAGCGAGGTCTTAAGTTTTCGCTTTTTTAATGCACGGATATCTGTTAAAACTTTCAATCCTCGCGTTTAATACAGAATATTTAAAGGACCTGGGACAATATTTCTCAACAGGATATTGACAACCTCATTCTGAGTATGCCCAACCGATGCAGATGCGTTATCAATGACATGGGTGCTTATTATTAACTCTTAACTGATAGCCACTCTGGGAACGATTTAACTTTACTTTAATTTTTTACTTAAAAATTAAACTTGCATGATATACAGTTTTCATACTTGCGTTTACATTTCTCTTCATAGAAATCTGAAATGTAGTTTAAAGAAATTTTTATTAAAAAGAATTACAAAATATCAAATGAAGTTTTCTTGGATGAATTGGATGAATGTACATGTCTTAACAAAATTGAGAATTCATATGTTGTTTAAATATTCCTATACCGTGTTGATGTGTGTATATAAGGTGCTACCTTATTAAGTGCGTTCCTTCTAGTATGATATACGGTCTATAAAACTGAACACAACTATGGTAAAAATTTCAAAGATTTCTGTATGATTTTTTTTGAGATAATCAAGAAAACAGTTTCTTAACATAAACATTTGAAATATCACCCTTTATCATTGATTTACTCACACTTCTGCAGTAGTCATTCGTTCATTCATTTCCTATGGCGCTAAAAAGCGACTATGAACTCGACTATTTAGAAACTCCATCCAAGATAGCAAATAATTTGATTGCAGATTACACATCACTAAAGCTGCAAATTATTAAATTATATTTGGGAAAACAATCATTTGAAAATGTTGGTTGACAACAACACTATGTGGCTAGTTCCTGATTTAGGAATCTTAGCTGAGTTTCCTCATTTTAAGATAATCCCTCGCGACCATTTTTATGTACCTTTGAAAGATGGATGTGCAATAGACATTAAGACCACAAACCGAGTTTGTGGGATCTCTATACTGGCTCCTGAAATAAGCCCCTTGGAATTTTTTCATACCTCAGGGGCACTATACACTCCTCAGGAGATCTATGATTTAACAATAAACAAGATATCTCATTATCAACTCCCATCAATCCCTCCACCTAACACAACCTTGCAAATGGGCATAAAAATAACTGGCAACTCTTTTTGGGCTCTATTTGAACCATTGACTAAAATATGGGGGACCTTTTCACCCAATGTCTGGCTGGAGCGGTATATACACTCTAATAGGGTTAATGCTTCTAATGAAATTCATGCTCATTTGCCTGCATACGAAGCTCTCAAACATTACTGTCATAAAGAAACCATCTGATAACCCTTTGGAAAAATTTCTATAAAAATTTCTATTAAAGGCACCTGTAATGCGTCGCTGTTGGCGTGGTGATAGCCACGTCCAAACCCACAAATTACCCGAAAATTGGGCACAAGTTATTGCGTTTTCATTAGTCTTTGCTAAATTTTTATCTTGTTTTGGATATCTGTTTTAATAAAACTTTAAATAAATTTTGTTGAAATGTTGTTTACATGAAGATACGTGACAGGCAACAGACATAACTTTTTTGATAGGTGGCAGCATAGACGCGGCATAGACTATGTTGCAACCATTGACGTAAGAAAAACGCTGCGCTTCTAAACGCCCCCGTGCGTAGTTTCCAAAATCTTTGTTTTCAACTAAGGAGATCATACTCTTAATGACATTAACAGCACCAATCTTTTACCATCTATTAACCGTGTTGAGTAAGCGCAGTCGTTTCAACCTAGAAGTAGCGGCAGAATCACGCGACCACCGCGTCCACTCATTGACGATATGTAGTATGGTCAGAGGAGTAACGAATGTTATAACGAGACTTCTTCACCTCAACCTCCTTATATCTCAACATAGAGCGGCTTAGGTCTTTGTCATACTTCAATGTCTTGTTATTGTTTGCTTGATTAGAAACTATGGTTATTTTTCATGTTTATTTCAGCTACAAACCTGTTTCCAGCAATAGTGGGACACAAACAGCTAAAAGCATTGTTTCTTGAGGGCTATGTATTTAAACAATCGGTAGCCCATTAAAAAGTAAAGGTACCTAAACAATTTTCTTATTTTACAATGCATAAAGAAAGTTTTAAGTTGATCCAATGTTCATCAAATCTTGCACTGGGTCCTAAATGCTTTGTTGCTGCTGTGCTGGTAAGATTATTCGAAAAACGCTAGATAGCAGTGATAGATCGAAACACTGGATCAGTGTGAATCAGCCTTCATGAAAATCTAGTAAACATCGACTTTGTAGTTTAAACATTCTTTCACTCATTCATAATTTCTCCTTTCTCGCTCTGGCTTATGGCCTTACGCAGTTAGGCATCTGTGTCAGGTGATCTCAGAGACCTTCTCGCATTTACGTATGTGTGTGTGCCGTATGAGTACACGCTATCAGCTGTTCTAGCATGATTTTTACAGGATGTTAAAATCTCGTGCGGATTTAATAATAAAATTTTGTTAGGAAAGTTAATTTCTAAAAATCATATGGAAAGGTTTGCTATTTTTACCATATTTGAGGTCAATGGCCCTCCACAAAGCCATGGTTTTCTTAAACGTACATAATTACTTCGCACCTTACATAGTGTTGATGTGTGTATATAGTGTTGTTTGTCCGTTTACAATGCACGATTGTGTCCCGCTATGAACATTCTCTCTCGCAACCATGGGTTGGCTGGAAGAAATCTCTTGTAAAGATAAGCCTAGTATAGATAAGCCTAGTATAGATAAGCTTTCTGTATGTTGAATGTGCAATAAAGAATATATAAGACATGCTTAAGTGTGCATCTGTCCGTGTGTTGCTGAAAGACATGCCCAAGTGTGCATATGTCCGTGTGTTGTTGAATGAATTGCCCAAGTGTTCGAGTGTCCATCTACATTGAAATTTTGTGTATGCCCAAGTGTGCATTAGTCGGTCTTGTTGTGCCCCAGAGTGCATATGTTCGTGTGGGTGTGAGTATTGAAACTATGTGCGATTAAGTGTACGTGTAAAGCCCTCAATTTTTATGCTTATTTGCAACAAGCTTGAAATGTTTATTTTCAGTGTGTTTTTGATATTTACAATGGACAAGCTGTCCAAGTTCAAAAAGCAGGAAACCAAATTCATAAGGAAGGACCCCCAACTTTAAGGAGAATAGATGCAACAACTCCATGAATGCTGACGTCACGGGTCAACGCTGCGCCGCTGGTTTAGACTTGATGTATAATCCTAGTGAGATCGTTTCAATTATTGTTTTTCTTTTTTGGTGACTATGTTAATCGTATTTAGTTTCAAATTTTATGAGCACTAATGAGGCCTAGCTTCTGCAGGATCCGTGGCCGTACTCAGGGCCCCTATGAGTCCATATGAATATTTTTGAGTATTATGAGCAATAATTTTTCTCGTTTGTCTGTCTTTGGGGGACGAGGAAAATCTTGATATGGTTAAGTTTAATATTTGGCCGTTTTATTCTCAAAGTAGATTCGTGGAATGATTTGAGGGAATATTGTAGGTGGCTTGAAAACGCCATGTGTCTCGCGGATAGTTTTGTTGAATCTTCGTGTTCTGTATCCAGCTCGATAGCACCGATAGAATCTATCATTCCTAATATTAAAAAAATGACGATGAAAGTCTCACAAAAAGGTTTAAAGGTTATTCGTGTAAGACGCCTAAGTTGCTTGATTTGTGATGATATGTCATCATTTTGAAATAGGCTAAATAAACATCGAGCCTAGAGTGACTCCTTCACTTGACAGATCTAGTTAACAGCTTTCGAAATCAATAGAAATTTTGGTAGATTTTCCGAAAATAGAGCTGGGCCTCCAAAAACACTAACCACAACCTTTGGATCTAATTTACCACGTTCAAGAACTCGCCGTGAAAAAAGACATCTTGAGGTGTGTTTAGATTCAGATTCTGACACTTCGGACGTCTTACCTCTTTCAAATATCAAAAAACAAAGAATTTTGGCGAAAGCAGGAAAGAATATAGGTGCATCACCGGATTTATCTTCTGGGCACGAAACTCCACAACCGCAATTGCCAGAAGACTTAGCTGATGCATCGTGTGAACATAGTGCGCCAAGACCCCTAAAACAACCATTGGTGGACCAAAAAGGATTATGGCGACACCAGAAAGGAATATGGGTTCACCACCGGATTTGTCTCATAGGTAAGAAACTTCACAACCACAATTCCCAGAAGACTGAGCTGATGCATCATCTGAGCATATGCATCGAGCCCTACTCGGATTTTTTGGCCTTTTCATTCGTATCATGTAGAATAATAATATTCATATCCTAGCTACCTTTTTTGTGTCTAAAAACGAAATAGTGAACTTTTACGGTTTTGGAGAAATTTTGCAAATTACAAAAACAGGTGCTGCTAGGGGTTCTTTTTTCTGAAACGCGGTTAGCAAAAATACAATTCTATTCAATTAAAATTCTTTTTTAAATTTTGATTTTAAATTGTCCAACCACTCGTCACACTTGTGTTCGTACTTACAAATGAAACTTTAGATTAACAATTCAAAAGTATTTAATTAAGTAATCGTCGTCCACACTTCCTACATCAAGGCGAAATTCCCGTTGGTGGCAGCACTACTACAAAACCAGTATCATTGTACTCATCGAAAAAACCCGAAACATAATTGGTGACAGCGGTGGGATCTGCTGTAACATCTCAAGAAGCTGCAGTAACATCTCAGGTTTGCTAAATCAAGATTCATATACTGTGATCCTGAAATTTTATACTCTGCGATTTGAGAAGTTATCTTATTTTTAAAAAGCGAAGGCAAGAAAGATTTTAAATTGTTACGAGGAAAAAAAGCCTGAAGAATAAAGGATGACTGAAACAACGAACTACAAGGACGGAGAGTCTTTACCGTATTCCTAGCTCCCTAGCGATTGCGTGGCCTTATAATATTTTTTTGTGGTTGCATAGTGTGGGGACTTGCAAGCGTGGCCTTATATTGAAACAAATTTCTGTGGTTGCATGGAGTGGAGACTTGCAATTGCGTGGCCTTATATTGAAATAAATGTTTGCGGTTGCTTTTCAGCGATTGCGTGGCCGATATTAAAAATAAATTTTTGTGGTTGCATAGTTCAATTACTAGCGATTGCGTGGCCAATATTAAAAAGAAATATTGCATATGCGAATAAATAATAAGTACTTATTAAATATTAAATGAACGTGAATGATCACCCTCGTTATTTTAGTGCAGATAATAATACTGCAAATTGCAATTGTAACTCACTAAGAACAATTGAAATTAATAATACGAGTAATACGAGTAAGCTATTATTAAGACCTATAATAAATCAATTACATTATATAATGAAAGCAGTACAAGAACTGTACTCTTATATCATTCGTATGTTATAACATAGCTAACATTACAATATTTGAAAAAAAGAACATATATCGTGTTAAAAACAGACAATTCCTTAATTATTTTACAAAATTTTACATTTTGAAAAGATTTAAAAAGATGTAATCAATCAACTAAGGATTACGCTTATTTTTATATTTTTCATTTAATTCGCATCGTATACGTAGAACGATATAAATGTCTCGCCTATTTAGTTAAGCAATTTAAATATTAAAGATGCCTTTGGCAGGTCATTTAGCAGGGCGTCTTATTAATGAAGTTAGTGTATCAGTTAGGCGTGAAGTAGAAAATGCTGCGCACGACTTAGTAGAAAGTGTTGCTCGTAGAATGCATATAAATCCTTCACCCCAACCCCGACAATACGTTCCATAACCACCAGGTTATGAACCGGAAGATCCTTCAGATCGACCCGATACAACCTATAGGGAAGAATATGCTAGAGCTTATGGAACAAATTCTCTTGATGGTCAAGATGAACCACCACCTTCGTACGGTCATACTGTAATCCTTAATCCTAATTTACGATCAGCTCCAGTTGAGACAGCTCCTGAAAATAATCCTGAAGATAATTTACCTCGGTTGAATGTTTTTCAAGTGACGGATAACGTGGAACAGAAAATTCCAATTGATTTGATTCCGAAACTCGATGGTTCCTCACAACTATTGAATACATGTAATTTCATTCTAGACAATTATAGTGATCCAAGAGGTGAACAAGAATCATTTATTTTGCAAGCGGTAACATCAAAACTGACTGGCAAAGCCGCAGTTCTGATTAGTGCAAATGATTACGTATGCGAAGATTTCAAATTATTATCGGAAATACCTGTACAACATTTTCGGGATCAAAAATACGAACAACGTTTAATATTGGGATTAGAAGGTTTAACTATAAAACCATTTGAAATTAATCACGATTTTTATACTCGTATTCAATCTGTTCGAAGTTATTTGTTCTCAAAATTTGTTTCCAATAATACGTCAAAAATGCGAACAACAAAAATGACAATTTTTAATAACACAGCATTGAACGTCTTTCTATATAATCTCCCAAGAGATCTATTTAGATTAGTGAGATTGAAAAATCCTGAAACATTAGAAGACGTATTAGAAATTGTAATTGAGGAAACCAATTTCCTAAAGCAATATAAACTACGACATGAATTAACTTCGCATAATGATACTGTTAAGAAACCGACAAATAACTTTAACAGTAGGTCACCCGATTATAATGCAAAATGCACCAAAAGGCTAGAGAGTTGGTAAAACCGACAAAGTTTGGATGACAGGAGAGGTCTTTTATGAATTTGTAGGAAACGTCTTTCTTCCTTACCTCAAAGATAAAGAAATAAAACTTCCTGTAATTTTATTCCTGGATGGACACAAATCTTATTAGATCATGCAATTAAGCTAATTGTTTCGTGAAAATGGAATAATCGTGCTTGCACTTGTTCCAAACAAAACTCACATGCTGCAACCCTTTGACGTTGCTGTGTTTTTCTCTTGAAACAGAACTGTCGTAAGCTCGTAAAGTGGCGTATTGAAAACGATGGAGAAGAAATTACAAAGCCTAACCTTCCTTCAGCCCTTCATAGGTAGTAAGCTATTGTTATTTCGTTACTGCATGCTGACGTATGCTATCCAGACATAACTGTAGAATTAATGTATAAATTGGAACGTCTACAGAATGTTTGTATTCGTTTCATATTCGGGCTGCGGAAATTTGACCATGTTTCTTATTTCCGTTCTCAACTTCAATGCCTATTCACCGTCGACGGGACTGCCACATCCTTTCTCTTCTGTACACTATCCTCAACAATCCTAACTCTCCCTCTTACTTAAAAAACCTATTCGTCCACCGTTCCTCTACTCTAAACATTCGGTCGAATTATAACCTATCCCTTGACATTCCTTCCCATTCCACTGATTTCTTCTCAAAATCTTTCACTGTGCAAGCTATCAACCTATGGGATAGCCTCCCTGAGTCCATCAGGCGGGCTCCGTCACCCGACTGCTTTAAGAATCGCGTCAAAGCCCACTTCCTCAACTCCCTCTCCTCATGATTTCATCAATATTTCCTCTCTTATATAGTAATATAATGGTATATATTAGTTTATGCATATTATTATATCTATTGTAGTATATTGTTGTATGAGTAAGGATATTTATGTAGTGATACCATATGTAATGTATGTCAAATACGTATTTTATGTCTATAATATGTTTATGTAGGTTTATTGTATAAGTAGCCACCAACCCGCGTCGCACTCTTCACCGTACAGATTTCAACACCTGAAAGGTTGCCTGGTAGAGATTGCTACCTTAGCAATAAGGCCGCCTTTTGTACATTCTTTTGTTTTAATGTTTCTTATTTTGTAAATTTCTGTCCTGTGGTGTGCAATAAAGTATATTTGTATTGTACTACTATTACTACTACTAACTAAAACAAGAGGGGGGGGGGAGAGTTTATCACTTAAAGTCCGTTTTCATATAGCCACAGATTGAAATAAAACGATTCCGCCATTGGACAGTACGGTGAAGTATACCAGGCGAAGAGAAACAGGAGAGGAGGAGGCGATTACCAAAACATTCACCACCCAAGAGCGCGTCATCACTTTGACAACGAACCTCGAAGTGGTTTATCAAACGTTCATGGAAGAGATACTATTTGAAGCCTATATATTCCATTATAATAATGTATCACATACGAGTAGCGGAGGATGGATTTTTAAGAAAGTACGACATCTGGATATAATTGCAAAACTCACTCCCCTCCGCTAATATATAGGTGGTGATGATAGTCATTGTATTTTGTATTATGATTAAATAAAAACTCTTATTCATTAATATTAATTAATGTATAATTTTATCTATGAAATCTACATTGTCGATTTGGTTTTAACTGTGATGACGTGTATTGTTGTAAATTTAGTAATAAATAAATTAAATGAAATATTTGTTTGCTTTATTTTTAGCTTTGCTTTTTATGATGATAGTTTTCATGATCTTTTGCAATAGTCAAGTTGGGTCACCGCCCCGCGATAACGTTATCTAACCTCTAAGACTGTGAAGTCGCTTACGCAATACCTACTGTACTTTAGAAACTGGCTATAAAAGTTGGGTTGGCTGTGCGACATGAACAGAGTTTAGTATCGGTTAAGGCGTTAAAGGTGGTAACAGTGCGCGGTGTATCATGGAGAGTGCTGTAGCTAAATGTACGGAAATTTGGTTTGCGAATAAAGGATGTAGCTCCATTTGTCACCTATCAACCCACCTATTGAAATGTTATTTTTGGCGGCTTTAATGGATTAGCAAGCTGGAGATGATGAAGATCAAAAATGGAACTTGGCTAGAGCTCGTTTATCATCAAGGTTGGTTGAGGAGTTAATGAAAAATGGAGAAGTGGAATTATCTTCCGACTATCATGCGCATGGTATTTTAGAAGAGTGTTTAACCGAATGCGGTTTATCCAGCCATTTATCAGTCCCTGTTAAAATGAGGACAAAAATATACGAGACCAACTCGAAGAACGCAAAGAAAGCTTGGGTATTGGAGGTGCAACCAACCGCATTTAGTAAACGTGAAGAGTATGTGTACCCTGTGTCTAAAAAGAAGGTGAGCTGTTGCTGTGATTATTAATTATTTAATAGCAATTGTTATTTTAAAGCATATCTAATTATTCCCTCTTGCAGAGATCATCTCAACAGCTTAAGCAGCTTTCTTCAGAAAAACTGACTACTAAACGAGCCAAAAAATGATGTGATGCTGGCTTCAGATCCGGAGGAAATAAATAAAAAATTATTAAAATTAAATTAGTTAAATATCATTGGAAACATATATGTGACATAGAAATTAAATAAATTAAAATGTTTGTTTGTTTTTATTTAAAGGGTAGTTTATTGATTCCTCTCACACACACACATCATGTTAGTATGAAAATCACATTACAATGCTTTTTAGGATAGAAGTTTTCACGAGCCTTTAAAGCAGTCAGAAGGCCTAGTTGGTTAAGGTGCTAGACTTAAGTTCTGGTTCCCCAGGTTCGAAACTGATATATTTTTTTTTATTCTTAACTTCTTTGCTGAAAGTAAATTAATATAATTTTCTTATCAGTATGAATTCATCCATCACACCATCTAACGGCTAAGCGTTGAATTACTTCATACGTTGCGCTCCACACGTACGTAGGATCTATCAATCAACTTGCACGTAGCGCCATCTGCACGCTACTGTCTGTACTGCTACGTCACTCTCGCCATCTAGTGGTTAAGCGATGAATTATAACATCGATGATGTGACGTCATAGGATGACTCGCGCTTGACCGCATTATCAACGTTGTGACGTCACATCCAACGCCGCCCGCATTGCGGCGTAAAATGAATTAATTTATATTCATTTTTGTAATATCTTGTATGGAGATTTACATCGCACATTTGCGCCGCAACGCCGCATTGGGGTAGAACCGCCATATTATAACTACTCCTTCCTTTAGTGATCTCCTAAAATTCTTGGAGGACACGAGCCCACTCGAGGCAGCCCAGCCGCAAGCGAGGCAGAATAGGGATGTTGCGCGCACACAACGAGTGCCCTTTGTTGAGCGTCCTCCTCCTCGATTTGCAAACGTTAACCGAAACGTAAGCACAACGCATCACGCGCGCATGTTCATGCGTCACACAGTGTTAGGGACTGTACACAAAACTGCGGTGCGACGTCGCATCGCAAAAACCTGCGAGCTCACACGACGCATCGCAAGAACTTGCGAATAGATTCGCATCGCGCATTTCTGCGATGTTACGTCACACTTGTTGACGATATTTTTAGTTCGCTCTGAGACAGCCTGTGGGCAAGACGTATACTTTGATGTAAACAAAATGACAGAGGAGTACGAAGTTGATTTTTTTATATCACTGATTGAGGAACACCCTGTTCTTTGGGACACTAGTAACGAAGATTATAAAAATAAATTCATCAAACAAGAAGCTTGGAAGAATGTATGTAAAAGTTTATTTCAAAATTTCGAGGAAAAAGAAAACAACGAAAAAACTAAACTTGGTAAGTAGTGTGGGGTTCTTCGAGGGTTCTTCATAAATTAAACAGGATGATTCATATGTTTGTAATATCTCGTCTATATTCTCCTTTTTTTTTCAAATTAATCGATTAAAATAATTACATTCGTATGCTATGTTTTACAAAATTCACCCATCTCCTGTTATTTCGTCGTCATGGCAACTACTTCTCAACTGAGATACTCCGATTAGTTTTAAATATTTAAATGCCTGTTATTTACATAAAACAATATAACTAAATTATTATAAAATTAACAAAACTAATAATGATTCACAAACATAAAATATCAGTAAAGTCCTAAATAAAATCATTTCTAATGACGGAACCAACCAAAAGTCAAAACAGTGACTACTATAATTTAAAGATTCTTACAGTAGACAAATACATTTATTACAAATTATTTTTACTTAAGCTACCTACAAATTCTAAAATTCCAGCTTCGACTGATTGAATGTGCCATATTTAGTCTATGGTTTTGTATGGCGCGATTTATCAATGCAATATGGGCGCGTTTCCATTAAGCAAGTAACTTGCATGCAAGATGCAAGTTGCTTGCAGCTTGATTAATGGAAACGTGAAACTTGCGTGCAAGATGCATGCAGGCTACTTGCTTAATGGAAACGCGTCCTATCGTTGGCAAGCGGCATTGTATATTCTCAAATTTTTTTTAGTTGCCAGCTTAATGCCCCAACTTGACTAGTAAAGTAATCCGAATATTGGTTTCTTATTATATTTGCACTTTCTACCTGACTGCCTACATTCAACCGTTGTTGGAGTGGTAGTAATTCGGAATCATCTATGACCATGTCAACAGAGGTTTCTAATCCATCACGGTTAAGTACAAAGTTATGAAAAACGCAAGAAGCCTTGACAATGTCTATTGCAAAATCATATGAGACGTTAATGGGCCGGTGAAATATTCGCCACTTATTGGCCAGTATGCCGAAAGCACACTCGACATATCTTCTTGCCCTACTCAAACGATAGTTGAATACTCTTTGTTTAACAGACAAATGTTTGCCTGAATAAGGGCGCATGACATTATTCGAAATAGAAAAAGCTTCGTCTCCGACAAAAACAAATGGAACCGGTTCTTGAAAGCCAGGTAGGTAACGGCCTCGATATTGGTGTAGGCAAATCACCTCTCATCAGTAAGTCGTACAGTTTCGTGTTGTGGAAAATAGTCGAGTCGCTTTCTTTTCCATATGCTCCTATGTCCACATAAATGAATCTGTATTTCGAGTCAACAATAGCCAACAAAACTATCGAATTGTAGCCCTTGTAATAAAAAAAAAGGGATCCACTGTTTGCGGGACTACAAATTCGAATATGTTTCCCATCAACGGCACCAATACAGTTAGGGAAATTGGCTTTCATGTCAAAGTCTGCAGCTATTTCTTCAAGCAGCTCTTGCGTTATTTTTGGTATGTTTGCATTTAAACAATGTTTCCATATTGCGCTACAAACTAATCGTATTATCTTAGCAACTGTACTTATTCCTCGATAATAATTAAAATGTATGTTCCTCAGTTCATCTCCGGTTGCTAGGAATCTGTAACATAAATAGAAAAATAAAATAAGGATAAATATAAATAACAAACTTTAATATAAGTAAACACTAACCTAAAACGACATAAACAACATACATATACAGGGTGTTTCAGAAAGGGTATATACATACGCAATGGGGGTAAACATACCAGATGAACTGAGTATATTATGGCAAAAAAAATTCCCAAAGTCGTCAAAAAATTTTAATATTACAAACATATTTTTGCTGTTGAAATGTATGTGGTACCCTATAATCAAACCGCAAAAAAGATTGGTTTGTAAACCATGTTTTTTTTTGCTGTCAGGAATAGGCTGTTTCATATAATTCAACAACAAACATAAATTTGTAATATTAAAATGTTTTGACGATTTTGGGAGATTTTATTGCCGTAATGTACTCAGTTCATCGAGTACCTATGTTTACCCCCTTGTGTATGTATATACCCTCTCTAGAACACACTGTATTTTAATAATATTCTTGGACTATTCACTCAGCTGGTAGCTTTTCTATAAATAATAATTTTATTTTTCAGGTAATTCAGTAATTCAAAGATGGAGGGGGATTAAGGATACCTTTAATAAATATGAAAAGAAACTCAAAGATGCAAATAGGTCAGGGTCTGGATCAAAAAATATTAAAGAATACCATCTATACAAACAAATGCAATTTCTGAAAAAAATCTACAAAATGAGACCACAAACAGTATAAATGAAACAGAAAATGAGCAACATAATCAAGAAAGTACATCTCAAAAACGTTACGAAAAACAGCCACAAAAAAGAAAGATGGTTAGTAATAATTTTGAAGATGAAATTTTAAAGACTTTGAAGGAGCCGGAGAATAGACACATATCTTTTTTTAAAGGTATTCTACCATCACTTGAAAGATTGGATGACAATAAAACACTGATCTTTCAAAGCAGAGTTCTTCAAATTTTAACCGAATTGCATCAACCTCATGGCTACTACTATCCGAATAGCAACTACCAGGGTGGCTATCAAACTCCACATTTTGCAACATCTCAACAAACGCCACCGATACAACAACATTCATCTTACAGACCAGATCAAATTGATTCACCTAGTAATGAATTTTCTATCTCGAGCGTATTAAGCACACTTTCAACGGAAGAAGACTTTGATTTTTCGTAAATTTATCGATTGTAATATTTGGAAAACTCTTTTCTCAATAAAAACTAATATAAAGAATTATTGTTTTACTTACCGGATAGTGAGGCCAATCATTTCCAGAGGCATTACAGGAACTCTCCCCTTGTACGATCTTTTCTGAAGATACGGTGATAATAAACTTAAAAGCTCTTCGAATGAAGATATGCTCATCCTAAAATAATCAAAAATCTTTTTATCGTCGATTTTCAAAGCTTCATATTTTCGACGAAAATAGTTCCCGTCGGCGTTCATAATAGTAATATATGGATGAACCCAAAATCTTCTTTGTTTCTTTTGCCTGTATCTCCTAAGCAATAACAAAAGTACACACTTCTTTTTACGATCCATGTCACGACCTAATTTCAAAATACGTCCAGTACGGTTGACAGTCGTCGAAGAAATGGTCACCCTAAGAGACGCCTTGCCGCACGAAATCGCATCGCAGTAATTCGTGTCGCAACTTTCTGCGTTGCGAATTCAAATCGCGTCGCATCGCAGTTTTGTGTACAAGCCCTTAACACAGCGAAACACGATTGTATGTGTGTGTGTGTGTACACACGTCTTTGCTGATAAATTAATATTGCAAGAGAGCCTACAAGCTGACCGCTGAAATATTGCTGATTTCTGATTTTCGCAATGAAAGGATGTGTCGAAATTTTTTGCACTGTTGTAATAATGCAAAGTAATCAACAATTTTGTTTGTCACAAAAATGGCAACATAGCCATTCCACAATTTTCGTATTTTTTTAAAAAGCTTAATCAGCATTATAGTCTATTTATAAGGCGCATTAAATCAATAAGCAATAATTATTTGGATTCGACTCGTCATCCAAGTGCCTTGTGTTGCTCCCCGCACCCCGCCGCTCTTCGCCGCTCTAGCACTAGCAGTTTTCAACACGCGCATCAAAGCAATCACTTTAATGTTCGTAAGTTTGTTTTGTGTTGTTGACATCATATTATATGGTTTTATTTAGAACTGATTACCAACAAGTTACTTGGATATATTTCAGGTCTGACAGCGAGTACTACAACGCCGCCGCTGGGAACAGCCAACAAGAAGAAGCAGCCAGCGACGTCGTCCTTCTTGTCGGAGGACGAAGCGATATTAGCCAAGTGCGTATATTTTAAACTTGCGAATATTTTATCTCGGTTATGGTTTATTAGTTTTTTGAATTAGATTAATTAGCTAATTATTATTTTTCTTTACAGAACAAAAAGAAGAGAGCCTAGGGAGCCTGCAAGGAAGGCTGCAGCTCCTCCCAAACGCTGTGGCGGAGTCTTACGACGAAGAAGAAAGGTAGTATTTAAATGTTATTATTTTTAGATGTATTTTATTAGAATCCAAACATCGATTTTATGTAACTAATCATTAACTATTTACTTACAGAATTAAAGGAAGGGAGCCCAAGTTGGCGCCTTCAAAATGTCAGCGTATTAACGACTCTGAAGAGGAAATCGAAAGGTAAATATATTGTTATTGTATTTAAACTTACTCAAACTTTTTCATGTATTTAGAAAGGGAAATGTTATTTAATTTGGAATCAATTAATTTTCAGAAGACGCAAGGAGCCAAAGGCGCCATCGAAGAGCCGCACTGCCGCTGCTTCCGCCGTCGAGTCCGACGACGTCGGCGCTCCCGGGGTCTCTTCATTAGTCAGGTAAATAAATATATTTTGAGCATTATGTTCTGTTTGTTTAGAAAAAAATTTTAGACATGATTTATTTATTATCTATTAGTAAGACTGATTATTAACATAACTTTCATAGCTGTTTTTCCCAACGTATCGAAACTATTGTACTACTTAAATGAAAACCAATCGCGCTTACATAAATCAAGCAGACAACAGATTAATATTTTTAATTGCTTTTCAGAAATAAGAAAAAGACAGCGCCGAAGAAGAAACAGACGGCTTCAGCAGCAGCGTCTAGAGAACACGTCGAAACGTGGCGTCTTTGGACTGAGAAAGCGAGGACGAGGAGAGGTACCGCAACCGCGACAACGGGCTGCGGTCGAGCTACGCTAAGCGCGTAGCGGACGGGGTAGTACGACGCACCGCGCAGCTCGCTGGAGATATATTTATCGACCTAAAACTTTACAACGTGGCGGACATTAAAAATATTGACCCCCGGAAACGTTACGAAAAGGCCTCTCTTCACATCGCTTTCCAAACACACCACGACGCAAATGAGTTATATATTTTAAGACAATTTTTACTGTTTTTTGATGTCGTTTTTGGGTCGTAATTCGATAGATTTATTTGTTACCAAAAATGCTGACCAAAAATATTGTATGTGTGCGTTTGGTGCGTATGTATACCCACGTAAATGCGTATGTGAAATTAGTATAAAAAAAAATATCCAAATATTGTTTTTTTCATATATTTCCGATCAACAATACAAAGTACAACAACAATATACTTTAACTGTCTCACCGCACTTAACATGTACACTTTCTCCGCTGACGACGCTCCCGTTTCTCCATCGCCGACTGTGCGCTACTCCGCATCGATTATCTCCGAGGACGAGGATGAGGTACAGTCACCGCCTCCATCACCTACTGAGGCACAGACTTCCACGGTGTCTTATTCACTCGTTATGGTCTCTTCGATCATCTTCGAGGACGAGGATGAGGTACAGTCACCGCCTCCATCGCCGACTGAGGCACAGCCTTCCACGGTGTCTTATTCACCCGTGATGGTCTCCGCTCCGCCGCTTTTCGATGTTGACCATGTCTACAACCATGCTTTGCTCAACACGCCGCCATGGTCTGTTACTCCACCTCCAAAGTACGCTCAAGCTACTGTCATGCAGGAACAACAGCAGCAACAGCATCAGCAGCAGTAGCCGACCCACCCCCAACAATCTCAGTTTACGACCGCACAGCAGCAGACTCAATTTATACAATTTTCCACTCATGTTAATCGTCTTGTCGTCAAAACGAATATAACGCTTTCTTGGAGTTGGTGCATTTCTTAATCGTTTTCAATAGAACAACTCAGATAAGTTCTATAAGATTTAATACAAAGGATCGCAATTAACAATGAGTCAGAAGATGAAACAACTTGTGCCTCAAGAGAGACATCAATACCTACCTAAAAATTTACAGCACCTTGTGAACCACCCCAACAAGGATGCCTTTATAACCGGTGATCTGAGCGATGTAACTAATAACAATTCTACTTGTGCCATAAATCCTCAAAAGAGAAAAAAGACAGAAATAAATGTCAGGTCAATCAAGATTACGCACGCGATATCAGAACTCTGTTAGCGTGTAATGGCCACCGCTATTATATATCCTCTCTGGGGAAACGAGTCTATGACGAAAATCCAAGCACTTGAGATGTACCTAGAAATCTTCGTATACTTCTTCGGGAAGGATTCCATTACGAAGAATAAAATTCAAAGAGAACTCCTCGAAAAGAATTATCAGATAGTATGGAAAGATGTAGAGATTGATCCCACTGACACTACTGAGTTACAGCAGCTCAATAGAACAGATGAACTAGAAGAGATTACCGGTGTAGAAGACTTTGGTAAACAAAAAGAGTTCCTAGAGGGTTTAATGTACACAGTGATTATTATGATGGGCAAAAATCTTATAGAAAATTCAGTCCAAGCATGGGTTCAGAAGAGGACACAAAACTTTTGTGCAGCTCTAGGTATTCCACAAATACCGGAAATACCTGCAATCCCCATCCAGAATGCTAAACAGATATATAGTGCCGTAAGCTCCATGCATGGTGTAAGGGCTGCTTGCTTCAGAGTTATCCAAGCATCAAGTTCTAGAAACGATCAATATTCGACCCTGTCTGTTGTTGCACTCAGCTTGCTGAGTTATACCGAGATGGGATATATACAAGTTATATTCGAATTACAAATCAGACATCTTCAAAGTGACAATGTCGAGAATTTTGGGAAAGTTCTTGACTACATCGCCAAAATACCAGAAGCAGACAGGCCATTCATAAAGTTACTCCATACACCACAAGAGACAAAAATCCTCTAATATTGGATGCGGCATACAGAGTAGCTCTCTGGATGAGACCCACATTCAAGAATTACAAGGGAGCCACCCATTCATCAGCGACTGCTATCACTAATGAAGTTGATGCTTACCTTAAGATGGTTACCAATCGCCAGGCAGATCAAATGTTAGCCAACACCTATTTAGCGACAAATTCTGCTGTACTCGCTGCCACAACTCCTGCCAAAGAATACTTCCTATTGAATTCAGAGCTCCCTAAGGAAGAAAACACAGAGAAACTAGAATAAGGTTACAGTAGTGACAAATTAAGACTGATAGTATAGATACCAATTGGTTTTAGCAGTAAGGCTGCTAATAAGGTTGTTGACTAATATAGTATGCCATACTATTATGTAAGAATATCAATATCTTGGCGGAGCGGAGGCACTACCGTGCCCCAGATTCTTCCACCTTTGTAAGTGATACCGAACGCTCTAATGCTGCTGATTTTTATCACCATCTTATTCGGGCACTGTTAAAATTTTATTAAATTATTATTCTCCGCGCTTTTCCAATTGGTTTGCTGCTTGCGAGACTTGTGTTAAACGTGTGTGCATTGATTATGAACATATTACTATTGTGGACTACATTCCTCGCGGATATCAATCGATGTCTTCGCCGAACTTTCTTTTGTTCAATGTGCAATGCCGCTTTATTTACTATTGAAGATTAGAATTATTGATTATTAATAAAGTGAAAATGATTTATATTTTAACACTTCCTGTGTTCGGATAAATCTACAAAGTAGAAAATCGCAAAATTTCACAACCACAGGCAGGATTCGAACCTGCGTCTTCTGCGTAAGTACCGCAGACGCTTTACCAACTAGGCTACTGTGGTCCTGCCCGATTTTGCGATTTTCTACTTTGTAGATTTATCCGAACACAGGAAGTGTTAAAATATAAATCATTTTCAATTACACGTAGTGTTACCAATTTTCAACTCGAAATCTGTCTGCAATGATGGACTAGTTGAGCTAGTACAGCAAGAACGCTTACTAGGTGGCAGCACAAACACAACGTTGAAATGCGTAAAGAGGTCGCTAAATTTCACAACATCGGGCAGGACCACAGTAGCCTAGTTGGTAAAGCGTCTGCGGTACTTACGCACAAGACGCAGGTTCGAATCCTGCCTGTGGTTGTGAAATTTTGCGATTTTCTACTTTGTAGATTAATAAAGTGATTGTTTTGCGAATTTATTTGTTTTTTTTTTTAATTTTTTATTAGGATTTACCATGCTACTTATAAATTGCGAATTTCTACATTCTATGATTACAGAATGATTTACTTTGTATCCCCAGTAGGAATAAATATACTAACGAACAGAACTGAACAAAAACTAAAGATATTCAGAACGGAAGGCAAACGAAAATTTTTTTAGATGTTGCGTTAGAACAATCGATGAAAGAAAGGTATACTGTTATACTACTAGTAGGTATATATTTTTAGTTGATTTTGAGTGTCAGTAAGTAAGGTTATTGCTCAAGTTTTACAAAAAGTCTTGATTACGAATATAGAATCCTACTACATTTTTTGTTCTACTCCTTTTTTCCCACTTCTCATGCTAGTCGGTTCGATCAGCTGATCTCAATTTATAAGGAGAGGCACAATCTTTTTAACAGTCATAGATAAAAAACCATTTAGCTTCTAAAGTAAGATGTGCACGAAATCATTAATTCTCTACAAAGAATAAAATTTTGGTACAGTCATTTGATTTTTTTTGTGCTACAGAATTTACGAAGTTGATTAAACTATACAAAAAAAAATTGAAAAAGCAACATTGACGTGTATCCGCCATACACGCGACTAACGATGAATGAAATGTTAGCAAAACGTGATGCCCCAGTTTGTAGTTCGCTGACCGGTAGTTACGTTAATAAGCTGGAAACCAATTCTTGAATATCACTGGGATGATAAAATATCACTCAGAAATGAATTTATGAATGACTGTAAAAAATATATTGGGCGTTGTACGAAACTGCTGTAAGCAAAGAGATGACGCGAACAACAGTAGAGATAGAACGCCCAATATATTACTACTATTATTGTATAATTGTCTTCTTTTTTAGCTAGTAAGAACAGAACTAAAATTTTTGTCAAACGCCCTCCTGTTGCTACACCCTGCCAGGGTATGTACATTACTGAATTAATTTATGTATTCATCTTGTATGATATTTTTGCAATTTGAATAAATAAATTAAAAATACAGCCCTGAACGTATTTTTGTATAATCTTCCTCAAGACTTGCTACGAATTGTTCGGCTCAAAAAACCTAAAAACTTAGAATGAGCCATTGAAATCGTAATAGAGGAAAACAATTTCAATAGCCAATATCGAGCACGAAATGAGCTAATGAGGATGTTAAAACCAAAAACGCCCCAAAGAACCGATGCTCAACGAAATTATGTACACAAAAATCATCGTCAAAACAACTAAAAACTCGTACAGGAATTTTCCACAAAGAAATTTCCATCACCCTAACAATTCCTTCAATCGTAATCCAAATCGCTTGATCCAATCGTTCCACTCAGGGGACTCGGTTTGTACTAAAATGGTTAACAAAAGATTAGCTAAAGATAAACCTAAATTTGAAAAAGCAACTGTCACAGGAGAGACAATAAGAAATATCGCTCCTATTAAACAACAAACAGTTACCAGTTAGAAATACTAAAAGAAGAAGCAAGATTATGAATACGAGTATAACTAATAAAGGAATTAAACCCTTAAGAAACGATAATGAATAAACACTATTTCTCTTTACTTAACTTTATTCAATTGAATTGTGATTGAAATCCCGCAACGCACGGTAGTAAATACTATAATCTAACGACCCAATTTAATTTTAAGGTATTATTATTAACATTAGGCATATTAACATTACGGGTGTCGTGTACATATATTAAAAAAATTGTTATATGTAACTTGTTTATCCTTAAATAATACAACTTTTATGCCTCAAGTAGCCTTAGGATTATGCCTCAAGTAACACTTAAGAATTGTCTACCGTT